>OX244002.1:15005000-16255000 GCA_945859715.1 Apamea sordens
AATTTGCGAGTAGCTGTTAGCAGATCATTTTTCATATATTGACTGTGGAGAGTTCCGCAACAATAGTTTTATTTGTGTTAGGCTTACCAGGTAGTCGGTATACGTGTCTTATGTCCTTGGGGCTGATGTCGAACTGGACCGCCGTACCAACCTTAGTAATTAGGTTCGTCAAGTCGGCTACTGACTCCCTTTCCTGAGCTGGGAGATTTCTTAATTCTATACTGGAGGGGCGTGAAGAAAGCTGCATATGTTGTATTTTTTTCTCCATTCTGGTAATGGAATTTAGAAAGTCTTGGCGCTCATTTTCCATAACGTTGATTTTATTTCTCACTAGCTTCTGCCCGCGGCTTCGCCCGCGTGGATGTCGGAAATTATCCCACGGGAACGTGCTAACAGGATAAAATGTATGTGTTTCCCCAGAATGCCATCTATCTCGCGGGCCCTTTGTGGCTAATTACAATAGAAAACCAATTGTGTCTCATTATTATTAGTGGTGATTAAGAGGGTACCTATATGATATCTTTACCTAAGTACCTACCTAATCTTGCCAGGGTAGCGGGATCATCCGAAAGGTTTACCGCTGCCCTGGAACATAAAGGGCTAAGGAAGGAACACGGGTGGGTTTTAGTCAGTAGGAGTCTGACACTCCCTCTGCTCCACCCAGAGCGGGAGGAGTCATTTGATGATTTCCCATCCTCAAAAAAAAAAAAAGTACCTACCTAATTTAAAAAAAAATAACTCAATAACAGAAAATTAAATACCTACCTACCCAAATAAACCTATTTCTGATGATAACTAATCTCTACTCAATAAATAAGCAAAATCCCAAAAAACTATTATCTATACGAATGACTAATCCTACCTAACAGTATTATAAAATAACCTACGGTCACTACGTACACTATCAAATATACTACCTATACTTTACAATTAAAATCTATACCTACGACTTATATAAAAATAAACCTAAATAACTCTAAAAACTAAAAGGAATAAAAATGAACTCCATTGCGGATGACTTAACCTACGACAAACTTATTATTTGCGGTTTTTGCAGTATCGGGTCTAGGGATCGAACCGCAAAATTAAGTTTGTTTTTTATTGTATATACTTTTCCGGGATAAAAAGTACCCAGTGTGGTGCCCAGGATATTAAAGAATAATTATACCAAGTTTCATCGTAATCGAACCGGTAGTTTTTGCGTGATGCCTGAACAAACAGACAGACAGACCGACAGACAGACAGACAGACAAAAATTTTTTTAATCACATTTTTGGATTCGGTGTCGGTCTAGTAACACCCCCTGCCATTTATTTTTTTGATATTTTCAATGTACAGAATTTTCACTTCTACAGATTTATTATAAGTATATAGATTATTATAAGTATAGATATAGATTTCTTAGTCTTTATTTATGAAATTTATGGATTTTTTAATTTCAAGGTTTGACTCTTTTATTTGTTGATTTTGCGCTTTTAATTCACCCACATCACGGACCAACTTTTTTAAGATCGCCTCCTGGTCTGATTTCCAAGTTTCCAGCATTGATTTTAGTTGCTCAAATTGGTTGTCAGGACACAGGTCATCGACCTCATTCGTTTACGAGTCGTTATGTTAGATAAATCGTGTTCACTTGCTCTCATCGATGTTAAATCCGGTTCAGAATGCGCGTCACTTATGACACCGGCAGCCTTAGACGGAGGAGGTCTCGGTGTGCGTAGCATAGCGGTCTTCCAGTAGTTACCGCAGTTATTAAAAATGTAGAATATACACAGTATAAGCGTTCAAGAACACTCGAGCAGAAGTGCATACAGATTAAAACATTCGTAGTGAACGTAGCATCCAGACGCGTAGCCGATGCGCGATAGTGACGTAGCGCTCGCTCCGTAGCACGTAGCACGAGGACACGAATTTGCCACGGTGACGTCAATGTTGATTTAGCGCTGTCGCTGAGCGCGCTACACGCCGTCTCTCCGCTCGCTGTCCGAGGTTCGAATCTCAGCAGTAATAGATGTCTTTTCGTGATTTATAAAAATCTTGATCTTGAATTGGAGAATAGAGATTTTTAATAATTTACTATATCTTAGCATATCTGCGCATGGACACGTATTTCTCATAGATAGTAATTTAAATTTAAAATGTGACTATAGTATGTTTTATAAATCGGGTGGAATTAATAACTTTGGACTGCATACAATAAGATATATTGAATTTGATTACTGTCTTTTCGTAATTTATAAAAATCTTGATCTTGAATTGGAGAAAAGAGATTTTTAATAATTTACTATATATTATCTTGACAATTATCTACGCATGGACACGCATTTCTCATAGACAGTAATTTAAATTTAAAATGGTTTTATAAATCGGGTGGAATTAATAACTTTGGACTGCATACAATAAGATATTGTGCAGGACGCCCACGTACATAACGGCATAATGTATATAACGGCATAATGTATACGTATAAGATCATGTAAATAATAGCGTATAAGTTTATCTTAGTATTTAAGTTGTGATTTGTATGTTTGCGTACGATCGTGTTCCACTCTCGACAGGTTCGAACTTGTCGAAACCTCAGGCTTATTACGTATCTTGCAAAAGCGTCGCGATAGCAAAAATTGCGCAATAATTGCTCTCCAATCGCAAATCCGTATTATGTACCAGCGATAACAATACGATAGCAAACGAGCGATGGTGCTGCCACTATAGAGCAATAGGCAAACTAAAAGTGCATGGATTGCTACTGAGTGGCGATTATTTCTTATTACGTATGGTTTTTGACAGCAAAGCGACAGCAATCGGCAGACAAACTTGACTGTCAGATTGCGATAACCTTTTCCCTAGATGTTGATCGATTGTCTATCGCTCGCTGATTGCTTCAGACATTTATTTTTATAAATTAATCCAATAGATTAGTGTTTTACCAAACATTTACTAAAACATAATATCTCCGTCGTGTGTCGTTATAATTTACACTAAAATATTGCGTTTTCATTGTGATTGTGACGATTGAATAAGGATGGCTCGTGCTGTTCTCTTGCTTGAAGCACTTGAGGTTGAAACCAGAAGAACTGAAAGCCGTAACACAGCACGGTTGCGGCGAAGCCTTAGAGATGAAGCCAATGCTTTGAACTTAACTGATGTTGAGTTCAAAGCTCACTATCGACTCACGAAAGAGCTGTTTCAGGGTTTGTGCAATGAGATTAGACCATTGATGGCGCAAACGAGGAGGAGAACAAAAGTTAGTGTAGAATGTAAAGTAAGTATATAAACAAACATTGTTGTAGGTCTGTACCATAACTAGTAACATAGTCAAATTAATATTGTGATATTACAGGTTCTAACAGCACTGTCATTCTATGCTACGGGGTCATACCAAAAACCTGTGGGCATGAGCTATATGCATGGGCTCAGCCAAGCCAGTGTATCCATAGCTGTAAAAGAGGTGACCATTGCTCTAAATACACTTTGTATTCTAACAAAGTATATAAGGTTCCCTCAAACACAACAAGAAAGAAATACAATCATAAATGGGTAAGAGATGTTACCTACTTAAATAAATAAAATTAGTTAAAGTATGTGAGTGACTTTGATTACATTTTAATCAAAGGTGAGTGATTGCATGTTAAGTTTATGCGATTGTTTGTATTTTAATGTTTACTTATTTTATTTTCTTCAGGTTTTCAAACAAATTTGGATTTCCTGGTTGCATAGGTTGCATTGATTGCACTCATGTAGCTTTAGTTCAGCCTACAGAACATGCAGAAAGGTTTTTTAATAGAAAACATTACCATTCCAGGAATGTACAAATAGTAAGTGCAACAAAAATTCTGAAAATATTATTTGAAAAGTAATATCAGTGCAATTTACATAGGTACTTATCATAATGTTTATGTTTTTAGATATGTGATAGTGATTTAAATATAATCAATATTGATGCATCATTTGGTGGAGCTACACATGATGCCTATATTTGGAGAAACTGTGAGATACAGGAGCATCTCCAACAGCTACAAAATAGAGGAGAGACTATCTGGTTGCTAGGTAACTTATCATAAAGTTATATTTTTTACTTGTTCATTAAAATACCTTATTTATTTGCAATTTTCATAAGAATTTATGTACAGTTTTTATTCAATGTTGTCTTTAAATACAAATCTTAAGTATAATATATACAACGTTATTTTATATGTAGTACATTCAGTTATGGTCTTTACAGTGCAATTTTAAAATTTCAGGTGATTCTGGATATCCGCTGAGACCATGGCTGCTAACTCCAATTGTTCACGCTGAATCTGGTAGTGCAAATGAGCATTATACGAATGTTCATTGTCTTACCAGAAATACTGTAGAACGCTGCATTGGGGTTTTAAAAGCACGTTGGCGATGTTTACTGGCACATAGAGTTTTACATTATAATCATCATATGGTGGCTATGATCATAAACGCCTGTGCTGTATTGCATAACATCTGCAACAAACATCGACTGCCAGTACCACAATTGCCAAATGCGGATGCTGAAGGAGACCTCAGGAACCAAGCCATACCACAACCACAGGAGGATGTAGGTGCTGGTGTTGAGCAACAGCTCCTAGCTAGAGGCCGACAACAAAGAGATCGCATTGTCCAAAGATTGTGGACAGCTAGGCTTTAATATTGAATTTTAGTAAATAGGGTGTGTCATAAAGTCATAAACAATTTATTATAGTGCTTGACTCTGTGTGTGTAAATGAAGTGATAGACAATAAGTTAGCAAATAAGTAATGAGTAGGTACAGTGTAGACATGTTTTGATGCTTTATTACAATTTATTATTTAAGTTCTTGACTCTGTGTGTGTAAATGAAGTGATAGACAATAAGTTAGCAAATAAGTAATGAGTACAGTGTAGATATATTTTGATGTTAAGGTTTTGATATGTTTTACAACAATAAAAGCAACATATAAACGATGAATTATTTTTATTGAATTTTTTATCAATTTGGCCTAGCTGCCAGTCCACTGCTCAGCTGACGCACAACATCCACCATGGTATTGAGCACCTCTAACTGCCTTCGAGATGTCTCAGCATTTAAAAGAGACGCTTCAGCAATCTTATTAGCAGCCTCTGCTATTAAGTGAGCAGCATCCGCCATCTTGTTTTCGGCCTGCACTCTACTCCTCTCTAATTCCATGACCCAATCTGGGTCGATTCTGGTTTGTGATCCTGTAATAAGTATTATCATCACAATATCAAATACATAGCAGAGTTGTACATTTATATAGTTATATGTTTAAAATTCCCATATAATCAAGGGTGAGCTTATTTATTACCATTTACTGGTCATAACTGTAGCTGGGCTGTAACTTTAACTTAAATTTCCTGGCTAAATATCCCAATAACATTCTGTCCAACCTAGGAGCTCTTGAGATTGAATGATATAGAAGACCAATGAGGCAATAGACATAATTATAATAATTAATTATTACATTGAAAACTAATTGATTTGTAGATCATTGATTTATAGAAATGAAATAGAATCCTTAATGTTGTTATACATACTATTTGTAAGACTGGGTCTATTTTGTCGGCGTGGGCGATCTGGTAGACGTCTGGCAGGCTGACTCGCAGGATCCTCTTCTCCTGAAAAATATGATTTAGTTACTAGAAATCTTGCCTACAATAAATCTAATATTCTAATAGAATGTACACATTCATTGAGGTATTCTAGCTATCATTACCTGTCTGATTTCTCTCGGGCACTTGTTGTGCTTGTATTTCTGGGCCTTCAACAGGCACAGGAAGCTCTACAGTGTCTGTAAGTATGTAAAAAGTAATGTTAAGTATGGTATGGAAAAATGTATTAAAATCTAATCTATTCATGTGTATACACAAGTATATTGCTAAAAGTGCTATATGTG
Source organism: Apamea sordens (assembly GCA_945859715.1). NCBI lineage: Eukaryota > Metazoa > Arthropoda > Insecta > Lepidoptera > Noctuidae > Apamea > Apamea sordens. The sequence goes on from OX244002.1 coordinate 15,010,903, forward strand.
CATTAAGTGCCTGAAATGAAATTATGCATTTAAATGATAAAATAGATTTTAATAACTTACCTGATATGATAATTTCTTCAGACACCACAACATCCTCTGGTTGCACTGGAGCACTAACTGCGACTTCAGGTTGAATGTTCTAAAAAATAATAATAAATTGTTAGTAGGTGCATATTCATTCAGACTATATATTTTTACATTTTAGTAACTTACAAATACAGGAACTCTATGTTCAATGTCACCATACACCGCTTGTTCCCCGATGATATCCAAGACTTTTTTGTCAATTTCAGACAGATCGTCTTGGTTACTTGGACCACCACCAGTAGCTAGAGCATCCTGCCTCCGTCTAGTTAGTCTGGCCTTTGATTTAAATTTTAAATCAAACCAGTACTATAAAATTAAAAAAAATACATTTAGTACATCTATGAATTTAAGTTTTTTTAACATGCAGTAATTGGAAACTGTTTATAATCATAAAAATTAAACACCCTAGTTACCTTTTTCCACCGTTCACCAGTTTTCGTTGATCCAGAGCCAAAAGAATTGAGCCTCAAGGCAAGATCATTCCACTGCTTGTCAACTGTTTCTTTTGATCTTGCTCCAAGGCCAACGCCTTTGGCTAAAGTCTTATGCCCGGCCAGAAACTCGAGGAGTTCTTCCATTTGCTCATTGGACACTCTATTTGCCATTTTATACTGAAAGAGAATGTTTTATTAAGTACTGCTACTGCAAAACTTTTACTTCTAAGCAATAAGTTTAGAACATAAATACTTACTAGTTGTTGAGATGAGAACAGCCGAATATTGCTTGGAATCCAAATGAACACTGGTTTCGTGCACTTGAAACCATCTTAAAACCGACGCCAAGCTATTTTTGGTAAATTTCAAGTGGATATTAAGTTTTTTCAACTTACAAACAAAACTTTTGTCACATCTGTTTGACACTTTATTAGTACCAGTGATTGCTACTAAATGGTTTGTGGCGCTAGTATCGTTGCGATAAATGCATACTAGCAAACGGCCAATCACAGCAGTTTGCTTCCGCATGTAAGCAAACTGCTGTGATTGGCGGATCGATAGTGGAGCACGAACGAAGATAAATATGATTAGTGTTTCAAATTGTAGAAATAATTACCCCTGCCACTACTTGCGCTAGACATGCGAAATGTAGCTCACTGAAAAGAAAAGAGAGATATAGCTCTTTTGATCAAAAGAGCTATATCACTCTTTTAGCTCTTTAGCTCACCGAATAACTCTTTTAGCTCTTCAGCTCAATTGACTTACTTGCGAGCTACAGATCAAATCACTCTTTTAGCTCTTTAGCTCACCGAATAACTCTTTTAGCTCTTCAGCTCAATTGACTTACTTGCGAGCTACAGATCAAATTGAGCCGCGCAAGTCAAACGAGACCACTAGCTCAGTGGCTCTTTAAAACCTTTGAAGTTCTTTAGTTCATTTAACTTAGTTGCGAGCTATATATAAAATTAGATTCAATATGTTGTTTTATTTTTATTACAAACAAAATATTAAAATTATGAAAGCCAATGATTTTCCTTCATACTTGAACAGGCTTAGGACTGTCAATCTAGATGAATAAATATTTAAAAAAAGCTAATTAATTGACAGTATAATGTAATGAATGGGCGTATATCATTTCAAAATCACAAACTATTATTCCCTAAGGATTTTCATACTTAGATAAAAGTGCTAAAGCATTTTTACCTTTATGACAACGAACATAAGAGTTATTTTACTATGACGTATTGAGCCGAAGAGTCGGTCAAGTGAGCTACACAATGCGAAATCGTTCACCGGCGAAGTTCGGGCATTGTCGGCCGCTGTCGGCGTGACGTCGCGTCGCCGTCGGTATCACTCTTTACTCGCATAGAGTGTAGAGTCAATGAGCTAAATGAGCTAGTGAGCTATTCCGTGATCGACTGAGCGACTGAGAGCTAGATTGTGATTAAAGAGCTAGTTCAATTTTATCTCTCATTCGCGAGCTACCCATGTCTAGTAATCAGTTCAGATCAAGACTTCGTAAGAACAACATGAAAATAAATAGACTTCAAGCAACCAGGAGTTTTATTGAACACAGCGGTCTCCTCCAATCCAGCGCACACGTTACAGGTAGAGCACAAGAGCTCTCACCTCACACAGATATATTGAGTTTGATTACTAACTTACAAATACTCTATGAGAGAAGACTGCAACAATGACAACACAGCACAACAACCACCTTTATGCAATGCATCAAAACATAGCAGGATTGATATCCAAAGCAGACTCGCTATCTGTCCGTTTGCATAAATTATCGAAAAAAGGCATCGATGTCGACATTTTATGTGTCACGGAACATTTCATGATGCAGGGATGCGAGAGTCAATTATGCTTAGATAATTATTGTTTGGCAGCATGTTTCAGTAGAATAGAAAGTAAGAGAGGTGGATCATGCATACTTGTGAGGAACGGACATCAATGGAGAGAACTGCCAAACATTGCTAAAATATCTTCCGTTGGTGTATTCGAATGCTGCGCCATAGAACTTATTAACCACAACACCATTTTTATATGCATCTATAGGGTTCCTAACGGCAAGAATTTATCTCAATTCTTCGATAAATTATTAACATTGTTACAAACTTATACTAAGAAATCTCAAAATATTGTCATAGCGGGAGATTTTAACATTGATATATTAAAAAGAAACAATAAAACAATTAAATTTGCAAATCTGCTATTAAATTTTAACTTAAACCTAGCACTGAACGAACCTACACGATTGAAGAGCCAAACGTGCATAGACAATTTTGCGCATAATTTCAATAAGTCCTGCAAAGCTATAATATTAGATTTTGCATTGTCTGACCACACGGCGCAACTTGTTAAATTCCTCGTAAGCAAACGTTCGCAATAAACAAGTGGCGTATAAATAGACGGGATTATAGTGACGAGAAGTTTAAAAATCATTTAAGCAGCTTGACATTCACAGAGGTATATAATGTTAACGACCTCAATATATCGTATTAGGTGTTCGCATTCAATTTTGTGCAACGACAGCATATTTGAAGAAATTTAGTTTAGATTGATGTAACTAGATGGCGTTGATCAATTACGTCACAATTGTGAATTCTCCGTTGATAACATAGGTTGACAAAATTTTATAATTTTTTGAGTTTTGAGATCACGCCAAGATCTCATACGAATATATTACTACCAAGATAGTTATAGATACACCTCACCCGTCTGCTTTAGATTAAGCGAAGTACTTAGGTATATGTCTCTATTCTAGCAACTAGATATCATTTGCAAGCTCAGCGGTCTGTGCCCACCGGATGAGCCATGTATGCATTGCAATATTCATAATAAAACTCGCCTCCAAATCGGCAGAAAAGTTAACAGGTTTTACCATGAATGACTATTGCATTACTTTCATACCTATGTGAAGAAGACTTTAAAACCACCCATAATTATTTTGACATGATCTTAAACATAAGAGAAACATTGCATGGTGTGAAAAATACAAATGTCATTATTTGTTTACCGACATTCATCTACGCGAACTATGCAAAGGACATGGCTAAATGACTGCCCCAAGCATGAATAGTAACCTCACATTAACTCGTAATCTTTAAATATTAATTCATGAATTATTAAGCGTTTAATAATTTCCTAGAACTTTCGTGAACTTTTAAACATAAAAAAAGTATCTTAGTTGCTTTTTTTGATTGACATGACATGTTCAAGGGGAATAAAAATACAGTACTGCAAACTAGGGACGGGTCATGTCGCTTTTCTAGAATGTGAAATCAAACTATACTTGTATCAATTTTTGATAACAGGTATCAAATCAGGCAATCAGAGTTTTTGGCGGGAATCGATGGCGTTCAATTCGGTGTCCTGTTTAGTTGCTTCTTATTGTGTTTTCACAAGAATGGGGTGGTTTTTAAAGTGACAATCGACTCTATTCAATTCCATTCTTTTCGTATCAAAATCAAATAAAAATGACTGAAAGCTGAATGTGCTTCTACGTTTAATGTTACTACCTATTTTGTGTCGAAAAATATTAACTGAACAAAAGGGCGACAAAAACTAATTATATTTTTATCTTTCAACCCTATCGATTATTTTATTGATTTGACGTTCAATCCCATCTCTATGAAAAAAACAAACGTCAGATGTTAGACATTGTTGGAACGCTCTGCCGTTTGCTTGTTTGTTGTGATTTTTTATTTTGAATTTTCATTGACCCTCGCTTGCTTATTGGACTTATTGTGTGTGCTCGCCTACCTACTGACCTCTTGATACTCGACACGGACTTGGCTAACAATCAATTCATCATGCGATGCATAAACTGCAGTGTAACCACGCAAAGACTGCGGCGGCATATCGCCTCTTCATTGCCTGCTTTTCTACTCACTATCTTAGCACGATGGTTAACAATTGAGGTAAGTCATCTACAGCTAGAATAATTCTATAATATAACTAATAAATATAAGAAACATCCAACAAATGTGACTTCAAGCTGTTCACCGTGTTTTCAAAATATATAATAAACTCAATGGCAATGAATCAGAAAGACTCATCTCGTCTCATCACGACCACACCAGACTGGTTGCTTTAGATGTCATAATAATCAAATGTTTAGTTATTATAAATAATTCATGTGGGTACTAAGGTAATTAAGTTTGTTCTAGGTTCCAAAGGATGCCAACATTCGTCATCCTTGTTATGAACTGCTGAATTCAGAAGCAAGTAGTTATGTACGTTTATTTGGCCATACAATGGTGCGCATAACTTGTGGCCGTTCTGTGAGAAGTATACAACGCCATGCAGTGGAAAGAAACGATTCAATATTGCAGAATTTACCAACTTCACATCCAGCTTTCCATCAAATAAATAAAATGTTTTTTAAACACAGTGTGTTCTTTTATATTTATGTACATGCCCATCCGGTAGCATGGATCATCTTCCTCTTCAGATATTCAGTTTCTCGGCCTATAAATCGTCAGGACTACTGTTCCTGACCTCTCTCTCTTTGGTTGTGTTAATGGGCTAACATCCAATCAGAATGATTTGATCAGACAGACAGATAACCTAAACTAACTTTTTTAGAGAATTTTCATAAAAGATTCACAGAATAAATAAATAAATCGCATTTTTGTTGTTTTATTTTAATATGGCGCGTTTGTTTGTCAGTCTGTCTGTACGGATGTATCAACAAACAGATTTTGATGGGGTTGTCACCAGTAGGTAGATTGGTTCTTCTGGAAGGTTTAGGTATACATTCGTGTAGGTTGTATTGACCAATGTAATTCAAGTCAAAAAAATCCTGCTCCCTGAGTATTATTCTTGCTCGCGTTGCCCCCATGCAGCGCCCAGAACCCGCCTCTCCGAGTCCATTTATTTTCAGTTAATATTAATCCTTATTTGCAAATACTTTCATCATTTCAACCACTACTTATATTGTCTGTAAAAACTGTCTTTATTTCAACTCATTTGAATAAGTAGGTTAGGATTTACAAGAGTTTAATACTTAAATACACGCCGGTGGGGAGTGATTTTTGCGCGGATTGTAGAATGCTCATCGTATCACGGTTTTTGGTGCAATTACCCCTTTGTAGATATTTACTCAAGTACCACCGTGCGAAATCGGGGTGGGTGGCTAGGCAAAAATACAATTATTAGTAATATTATCGCAGATACATCTAAACGCCTAGGTAAAAGTTCATAGCAAAGTCATTTATTTGCAGTTTTTGTATGCCTATTGATGTAGGTGTTACACGATTTCATTTTCAGGATTTTAAAGATATTAAAAGTTCCTGAATCTTTTTTTATATGAAATACTAATATCCAGCTATTCAGCGTTACATATTGCTAGGTACCATGTTTATACATTGCTGAAAAGTCGTCCATACTTCTATTTAGCCATCTCCTATAAACAATTGGAGAATAGAGATTTTTAATAATTTACTATATCTTGACATATCTACGCATGGACACGCATTTCTCATAGATAGTAATTTAAAATTAAAATGTGACTACAGTATGTTTTATAAATCGGGTGGAATTAATAACTTTGGACTGCATACAATAAGATATATTGAGTTTGATTACTAACTTACAAAAACTATAACACGCAATTTAAAGGAGAAGACTGCAACAATGACAACACAGCACAACAACCATCTTTATGCAATGCATCAAAACAGCAGGATTGATATCCAAAGCAGACTCGCTATCTGTCCGTTTGCATAAATTATCGAAAAAAGGCATCGATGTCGACATTTTATGTGTAACGGAACATTTCATGATGCAGGGATGCGAGAATCAATTATGCTTAGATAATTATTGTTTGGCAGCATGTTTCAGTAGAATAAAAAGTAGGTACCTAAATGGATCATGGGTGGATCATGCATACTTGTGAGGAACGGACATCAATGGAGAGAACTGCCAAAAATTGCTAAAATATCTTCCGTTGGTGTATTCGAATGCTGCGCCATAGAACTTATTAACCACAACACCATTTTTATATGCATCTATAGGGTTCCTAACGGCAAGAATTTATCTCAATTCTTCGATAAATTATTAACATTGTTACAAACTTATACTAAGAAATCTCAAAATATTGTCATAGCGGGAGATTTTAACATTGATATAAATTAAAAATAAACAATAAAACAATTAAATTTGCAAATCTGCTATTAAATTTTAACTTAAACCTAGCACTGAACGAACCTACACGATTGAAGAGCCAAACGTGCATAAACAATTTTGCGCATAATTTCAATAAGTCCTGCAAAGCTATAATATTAGATTTTGCATTGTCTGACCACACGGCGCAACTTGTTAAATTCCTCGTAAGCAAACGTTCGCAATAAACAAGTGGCGTATAAATAGACGGGAATATAGTGACGAGAAGTTTAAAAATCATTTAAGCAGCTTGACATTCACAGAGGTAGGTATACCTATAAGTTAACGACCTCAATATATCGTTTAAGGTGTTCGCATTCAATTTTGTGCAACGAAAGCTTAATTGAAGATATTTACCTATAATCCAATATCTTTGTTTCCATGTCCTGCAACAGTCCTCCAACCGGGAGTTGTCCTTGGGTGCACTTGCATAGTGCGAACAGGGATAATCGTCGGTTGATGCCTCATTTCATTAGAAAGTCTAACGGGCCTCTGCGAGTTCGCTTCGGCCCCTCGTACGCCTTCCAAAGATCCGGGACCCCAGGATCCCGAGAAATACCCAAAAGAAAAAATATTAATAAAAAATTGGTTGCCTGTAAAGTCGGTATACGGGCGAAAGTTTTACGTGACAACGACTTTGAAGGGACGCGTGCCTTTCACTTTTTATGTCTGTCTCTCTCGCTCTTAGGCGGGCTAACCATGCCCGAGTGGAAGGGACGCGTGCCTCTCACTCGCTCTCATTGTGAGCGCATAACGTGAGCGGAGCGTAACGCAGTTTCTTGAAGTGTCACCCGGCAAACCAATTTATAAGACGTTGTCACGTCAATAATATCCCTGGACATTTCACACAGCGCCATCTAGTCCCAAGCTAAGCAACCTAATGCTTGTGTTATGGTAACAAGATGGCTGATAAACTACTTATATACATTTTTTTTTTTTGTAAATACATATTATAGATAGAAAAACACCCAGACTCGGAACAAATACATGTAGGTCATACAAATATTTGTTCCGTGCGGGAATCGAACCCGCGACACGCAGCGCAGCAGTCAATCGCTTAACCACTGCGCCAACCGTGCCGTCGTCGTTAATAAATCCCGGATGAAATCCCCATCGTGAAATCCACGGAGCCAATCCGCGTGGTCACGCGACGGTTGCCCGTCGCTGGCGCCCGCTTAACGCAGTTTCAGGCCTAATAGACAAGTTCGCTGCACTAAAATAATATACTATACGAAATGACAGTAGTTTTTTGCGCAGATTCAAAGCGAGCTCGAGCGTCTCGGGAACTAAAACTGAAACAATGTTGCAAATCGTCGTCGTGTTGTTTTGGCACATCTCTGATGGTCTAAATAGTGGAATAAGTTTTTTGAGCTATTTAGAACACTTTTATCATGAAAGTACCTATGCACATTTTGTAAAACTCACAATCAAAAATATTAGTTCCACGGACGCACACGTTGTTACCAGCGCCAAAATGGCGAAAATAAAAAATGTCTTAATTTTGTCATCGATACAGCGCACTTGGGTCAGTGCTTTTATCTGAACAATAAATATGAAACTAATACTTAATACCTTAATACTTTGCATATAAGCTCAATATTTATTCCTCAGTTTACTATCGGAAAATATCAGTTCGTAGCGGTCAAATTGAAGGTAAAAAAGGCCATTTAAATTACATTATAGAATTGATTCATGTTTCTAATCGCCTCAACATCGATGACGCAATTCTTTGTGACTGATGAGCCGTATTGCTTATATTACTAAGAGTGCAGGTGGATTCAATAAATAAAAACATAACGTCTAGTCTATAAAAATCTTTTATTAAAAAAATCACTGTAATATTGTGTTTAGTCGGCGCGGTTGCCGAGGCATCCCCGCCGACACGCCTACGCACAGGATCTGGCAAATACAGTAAAGTTAACAATTACTCTATATCATATGATCTTACAGACTCGCCGCTGGGGAGAGCGGTACATACACAAACATTATTTATTCAATTACAACTAAACATAAGCAAATCGGAACAGAAACAAATGCTATCGAATGATTCAATTTTATAAAATAAATACATTTACATATTATTATTAGACACAGATTGGTAGAAATGTAATCGACCGCGACGCGCAGGGAGACGCACGCCGATTTATAATATTTTGTAGTCTCTCGAATGCGAGAGGGGCTGCCCGCTGGAACCATTCGCTCGCTTCCCGAGTCCGAAACACCCATCCGTATAACTGAACCAATAAATCTTAAGTAGTAAGGTCAGTCCTAGAGACCTGCGTCGCCCGTCGCCAGCTGCTTAGCTGTACAGGTCGTCGTCGCCGCCTTCCTCCTGGAACGTCGGCACGTCGCCGCCCGACGGGCCCGTGCCGCCTGCCGCGCCGCCGCTCTGCGGGAATCTGTGACCACATATGCATGTTACTGTTTGTGCGAACATAACTATTGATTGAATTACAAGTACAATTGGTTTACACCCTTGTATTCGAGAGAGATTGACAGCAAACACACATCACGGCACGCACACAAGTATAGCGTGCTCAGTAAGCAAGTTGTCTCGAAATTTCGTTCGATATCTCCCCCAAGATTGGTTTTCCATGAAGTTAAATAAAAAAACGCTCGTAATTTCTTGAGATCGAGATTGCATTACCAATACCCGACAAAGAACAGCTTCCTTCGCGACTGTAACTAGGTATCATATTCGTGTAAATACCTGAAGTTGGTTCCGAATCCCCGGCTCTGTTGCAGCGTCTGCGCGAACATCTCGTACTTGCGGATGTCGTTGTCGGACACGGAGCGACGCGCGAACTTCATCGCCTCCTCAAAGTGAGCGCGGCTGATCTCTGGGACAGGGTCCTCTTCGTCCATCTGTAAGTGTCGATGTCCTGTATTAATACTACGGACGACTAAGGGAACTTGCGAAGGTGCTTCAACTAAGACGAAAGATGGTAATGATTGTGTTTTTTATGATAATGAAGGTCAACCAAGCTGGCGGCCTACTTTATGGTAAGTGAACATGCCCTTGCGCTGCCTCTGGTATTGCCAACCCATAGCAGTCCACAGCTGGAAATAAAACCTTTCTAATCGCACGCCACTGAGCTTGATTCCGGGCTAATCTCCATCCAGCTGCTACCACCCACCCCGCGAACATCGCCACTCCTGCCTAGCCTGAGGTCTTCCTACTATACTGTTTGTTGTTACGCAGTCACCGCAACGGGCATGGGTTAAACGGTTCATATGGCCTATGCATGGCCACTTTACCTTATTTTGAGTGATGCAATGATATTATAAGTTGACTTGTATGACTCACATCCATGACCGCGGCCGCGGGCTGTTGCTGGCGAGTACGCTCGCGCGTGATCTCGGCCTCGATGGCTTGGCGGATGGCCAGCTTGCAGGCGCGCTGGCAGATCTCCGTCAGATCGGCACCGCTGAAACCTTGTGTCACCTGCAAACACGATATCAGAATAACGATTATTCAAGAACAGGTTTGGAAGGACTGATATAGAAGTCGAATGTGTCGAAATCTTAATAATTATGTATCACTTTAATGGTGAGAAACTTAATATGCCTTAGTGATTTCATTAAGCTGTAATAAAAAGTTTACTCAGCAGAGTTATTCATACCATTGACCCATCAACAGCCTGCTATGAAAGATACATAAAAACTGTCCAACAACTTCATTGATTGGAGATACTTTTGAAAGTAACTGTCCAGTTTCAACTGGCGTCGAATTAGTCACTTTGTGACATCAGTTGTATCCTAAAACACATTAGTACGATAACGTAGACACGTTACCTTAGCGATGTATGAGAGATCGACGTCCTTAGCGATGGGCGACTTGCGCAGGTTGGCGCGCAGGATGGCCTCGCGCGACTTCTCGTCTGGCAGCGGGATGTAGATCAGCTGGTCCAGACGTCCGGGCCGGAGGATGGCCGGGTCGATGATGTCGGGACGATTTGTCGCACCTAGGTACGTAATAAGTGTTATAAATTCAAATTTTCCACGATATTTGAGTTTTGAATTCAGTATGTATCTGGATACATACTGAATCCATAATGGGATACATAATATCTGGATACATAATATCTTCTAATGTCATTAAAAATTAAATTATTTTTTAATCTATACTAATAATTCAGCCAGCAGATAGGTCTCTTAAATTCGCGGTACAGGATAAAAACATGTTGGCCGCCTTTGTGGGCTATACATACTGAAGCAATGGGTTAATTACAGCACTCTGTTGGTAGTTGACTCTTCGAATTGCAATAACTGTTCAGCCAACAGACCCGAAAAGCCTTTCCCAAACATCACCTAAACGATGGGTATTGCGCTGCCCACACAGCGGATTCTCGCGACCATCAATGAGTCGTTACCCAATTTCTGGTAGTTAGACCTTGCATTTTTCTTCAAGACTCACCAATAATGAAGACGTTCTTCTTAGCGCCCATGCCGTCCATCTCAGTGAGGATCTGGTTGATGACGCGGTCGGCCGCGCCGCCTGCGTCGGACACGGAGCCGCCGCGAGACTTCGCGATGGAGTCCAACTCGTCGAAGAACAGCACGCAAGGAGACGCTGACCGAGCCTGGTGGAATACATCAAGGGTTCAAATATCGCATGACTCGTTCCAGGACCCGAATTAAAGTTACTACCGCTATTAGCTCGCGTCCTAACCAAAAAGATCGTTCGCGCCAATACGCGATCGTCGCGTTCATATGTCACTAATTTGTTCGAAAAACCGGAAGGCGCCCTGTGTCGATACGAACATACGTTCGGGTTAGCCGAACAAAATAAACGCGACGACCGTGTTGGTTAAGACGTGGTTTTACTGGTACAGCGTCCATACGTACAATATTTTTATACGATTTTTGGAACGAAGTTCCATAACGCGCATTGCGAAAGGAGGCTAGACGGAAAAAATCAAGACCAAAAGTTGGAACGACACTTTTTGCTATAGGTAGTTGTAAGCCGTGCGGCGTGCGCGTGTTTCTCTCTCTCTCTCTCTCTCTTTGAACTTCGTTCCATCCGGGTGTCCCTTGACACCTCTCAAGTTTTTTTTTCGTATGTATGGATAAATGATGTGTAAGCAAAACGTACCTTGTCGAAGATGTCTCGCACGTTAGCCTCGGACTCTCCGAACCACATGGTAAGCAGCTCGGGGCCCTTCACTGAGATGAAGTTAGCCTGGCACTCGTTAGCGATAGCCTTGGCCAACAGAGTTTTACCTGCAGAAAGGAATGTTTGGTTGAGAAGATTGTAACTTAAATATTTATGGGATAGCATGATGAAATGTTTCAGTAATTACGACACATTATGGCGTTATAATTCAACTAGTTTCTAGTTGGTAGCTATACTAGCTTTTCTTTAATCGTCGGTATTAGGACAGGAAAGAATCATGTCCAAAAAAAAATGCTCCTTTAGTACATACCGCAACCAGGCGGTCCATAGAACAGCACTCCCCTGGAGGGCTGCATGCCGAACTTGAGGAACTTGTCAGGGTGCTCCACGGGGTACTGCACCAGCTCCTGCAGCTCGCGCTTCACGTTCTGCAAGCCTCCGATGTCGGTCCACGACACGTTCGGCACCTCCACCACGGTCTCGCGCAGAGCAGACGGCGATGATTTCGTCATTGCGTACTGAGGAAGAAATGTATGTCAGTACTCATCATTTATAGCATTCCACAATGTACTTAGGTGGTAACTTAACTGATTAATTCTCAACTACAACAACTTATTTATTCTAATATTATTCATGTTGTAATAGCTTTTATAAGGCTTCGCTTCCATGTTCTATATCACAGGTACCATACATTTTTCCGAAATCATCATTTGCCTAGCCTTTTCCCAACTATGTTGGGGTCGGCTTCCAGCCTAACCGGATGCAGCTGAATACCAGTATTTTACATGGAGCGACTGCCTATCTGACCTCCACAACCCAGGGACTAGGTAATACGATACCCTTTGGTAAGACTGGTTGTCAGACTTTCGGGCTGTTGACGACCAGTAACGACTGTCAAAGATCCACGAATGACAGCCGGGACCAACGGCTTAACGTGCTTTCCGAGGCACGGAGGGGTCTTGGTTTGTGAAAATGGTCACCCATCCACGGACCAACCGCGGCAAGCGTAGCTTAACCTGATCGATCGACCTGTGCGGCAGTTATTACTTAGCCACAAGCCCCCCAAATTTTTCCGAGATACATACTTAAATAAAGCCTAAAGGACAAACACACATTTACAATATGTGTACGATGTCGAGGATATTGGCGCCGATTCCCTTGTTCACAAACTAAACTAAATTTAAGTTCACTGCATCTTTTTCTTTCTATTTCATTAAGAAAAGGACAAAAGATAAATATTAGTTAAGTCCTGTCAAATTAGTCGGCGCCTGGCGTAAATTGACGTTTTTTAGTAGCCATGTTTTTAATCACGTCGAAACTTGCTATGGAGTATCTAAATTTGACAGGACTAAACTAATATTTCTCTTCTGTCCTTTTCTTTAACTTAAATTTAGTTTAGTTTGTGAACAAGGGAATCGGCACCACTGTTATTTTTTATAGTAAGTTTAGCAAATAGATGTTGCATTTCACGACGACACTTAAATCTTGGCATAAAATGCACACTAACATTGTTACCTAGATATGCAAGGAAAGTGTGCTAACATTGTATATGTTAGCACACTCCTTGCATATCTAGGTGTTGTTACAATACTTTTTTCTTTTTCAACAAAATTATACAAATGTATCTTACCCGGAAGTTGTCCATAGACACGGCGAGTGAGTTGAGAACCTCCGCGTCAATCTGGTCGTCATCAAGATCGATGAGGTCCATCTTCTCACGGATTTGTTGAAGAGCTGCCTCCGAGCACAGCGAAGCCAAGTCAGCGCCGACGTGGCCGTGAGATTCTGCCGCGATCTGTCGTAGAGATTATCATTTTAGTTTAATACTTCGACAACGACAAATACACGATAGTCCTTTCGAAATCACATGGCAAAAATTGATAGATCCAAAAGAATTTTCCACCTAGTTTCGAAAAGTGCTTTATGTGTATTGCCGACAATTATATTAATAATTAAGGGTAGACACACTTCTGGTACTAAACTTTCTGACTGGACTTCTAATATATTCATCAAGATTTGAACTTATCTAAGATAGTGTGTGGACAAAAAAAAAGAACAGGCACATGACAATGTACGAAAACAATACAAGATACAAATTACAAAATACACTAGTTCCTCACCTGTTCTAGATCAACATCATCGCCCAGCTTCATGTTCTTAGTGTGGATGCGCAAGATCTCCAGCCTGCCGGTCGCGTCGGGGATGCCGATGTCGATCTCCCGGTCGAAACGTCCGAACCGACGCAGAGCCGGGTCGATCGAATTGGGGCGGTTCGTGGCCGCCATTACAATCACGTGGGAAGACTTCTTCATGCCTGTTGGGAAAGATGATGTCATTTTGAGTTTAGACCTTTCGAAATCCGTCGACTCCAAAGAAAGGCAGAAATGTTTAATCGACGCTTCGTAATTAAAGACCACTTTCATATTTATTTACTACTAACAGACCGGACAGACGTTGCCTTGTCGAAAATAGTTCATAGAAAATCTCAAATATTACATTTTCCGGAAATCTTCGAATTGTTTTTTCCGTAAAAACCTTATTCGGAGTAATACAAACAGTTTAAAACCAATAATAGCCAAATCGGTCCAGCCGTTCTCGAGCGATGCGTTTTTATGGCTTGACAAAACATAGAGATATCTTTATTGTTATGTAAATTTAATTTGAATCTACATAAACCTTCCACTTTCAGATAAATTCTCAAAATGATGTGGAAAAACGCATAAAATCTGTTGCTTAGATTAGAAAAACGGAGATGTAATGCTACTATGAATATTTATAAGCAAATTCATAATTCAGTAATTGATCAAACATGTATGACCTATTTGATACGAAACCTATCAATAATACCTATACAAGTTACTGACAAACGAAAAAAAGTGCAACTTTATATGGACTATGCCAATAACAGGCCGCGTCATACACAGCCGATTACTTTTTCTTCGAAATCGACATCAAGTTGTGAACGCTGAACAACAATTGTTGACCTAACCATGTTGAATTGGGTTGCTTGCATACGACGGTTGACTAGCAGATAGTCGACTGAACAAATTATTTATAACCTCGATGTGAAAACGATCGATATAAGTAGCTAATGGACTCATGGACCATTGTCAATCGCTTCACTAGTTATCGCGGACCGAACTTGAATGATTGCTACATTTGCTACGTATTTATTATCGGTAAGTCCCCCAAGTCTAACCACGGGCATAAATAATAAGTATAGGTTTTTCCCCCAGGCAAAGAGAGTTAAGGCGAAGGCGTCAGGGCAGCCCGCGAAATTCAAATTTTCTAACGTTTTTGCAATTTCGAGGTCAGTACCAGGCTGTTAGTTGACCTAAATATCGAGTCGCGGCCGTAACATATATGTATTTATAAAATTATAACACATCTTTAAGTTCATATTTTTTATTGATGACTATTTTATTAATGACATTTGAAGCCAACTGTAACTTAGGCTGATTCTAATGACTGGCAAGCTATCTTCCTTCTATATTTGACACTGACCTACAATATGCAAAAAGCGTCAGTAAACTTGAATAATCGCGGGCTGCGGGCTGCCTTACCGCATCTCACGTAAGTAAGCAGTTGCTTGTTAGTTGCATGTCAAGTACGTAAATAATAGCCGGTAATAAACTTGCCAGGCAAACAATTGTAGTTTTATATGCGTTGAATTTACTTCAAAATTACACAGCTTTTCATTACTTTAACTATACGCGTGCGTGTGTTATCGACATACGCCCACGTATTTATAACACTTGACAAGTATAAACAATAAACAAATACATAACATATTTATAAATGTATCAGTCAGTACACTGTTCTTTTACTAGGCAGGCTTTTTAATATTCCAATATATTCTTTGTTTTTTATTTATATCATGATGATGAAATAAAAACTTGAGAGGTGTCAAGGGACACCCGGATGGAACGAAGTTCAAGGAGAGAGAGAGAGAGAGAGACAGAGAAACACGCGCACGCCGCACGGCTTACAACTACCTATAGCAAAAAGTGTCGTTCCAACTTTTGGTCTTAATTTTTTCCGTCTAGCCTCCTTTCGCAACGCGCGATAAGGAACTTCGTTCAAAAATCTTAAAATTCTTCAACCTTTGTAAAATAATATAAAACACTCAGATGACATGCCATTTTATCCTGTGATTTTTAATTTAAACTCTGCATACTGCGTACATAAAGTTTTAATCGGATTTTATATGAAATTTTAATACTATGACCTTTTTAAATTTACTTTACTTAATTTACTTTTAATATTTGTCTGTTACATTATTGTGAAATTTTATTTGATGTAACATGAGTTTTACCTGTTTTTTTCTTCAAAAAAAGTACTCTGCAAAGTTATAGCTAGCAAAACTTACCATCCATAAGAGTCAGCAGCTGTGAAACGATCCTGCGCTCCACCTCTCCGTGAGTCTTCTCCCTCTTGGGCGCGATGGCATCCAGTTCATCAATGAAGATGATGGCCGGAGAGTTCTTATCGGCCTCCTCGAATGCTTTGCGCAAGTTGGACTCGGATTCACCAGCAAGCTTCGACATGATCTCAGGTCCATTGATCAAGAAGAAGAAAGCGCCTGTTGCGAAATACCAAGTAAATATTATACTGAACAATGTTGATATCTGAAGGCAAATTCCCGTACCTAATTATAAACATTCAAAATCTAGTCGAATTCTCATCTCAGCGATAATCAATGTCAAAACTTGTTTTTGTCAAGTTTTTATAAGGAAATTAAGAGAACTCTTCTAAATGATATAGTGGTTATATATAATTTAGAAGATTTAAACAATATATTATGTAGAATTGAATAGCTCTCAGAAGAAAGTCATGTTGTTAAACAGAATTATTAGACTAAAACATAACCTACTATCATTTAGGTATCTGTTAGAAGACACAAGCTTTAATTAATTTGGGACTTATGGTAAAACTGCTTTGAAATAAATGCTCTTACAGGTACCATCATTTTCAACAAATTTTTAGGTCAGTTATTCACAGTAATAATTACACTATTAAAAAAAACAAACTCACCAGTCTCATTAGCCACAGCGCGAGCGATGAGTGTCTTTCCGGTACCAGGGGGCCCGTACATGAGGATACCGCGCGGGGGCTTGACGCCGATAGCCTTGAACAGCGAGGGGTGGCGCAGCGGCAGCTCCACCATCTCCTTGATCTGAGCCAGCTGCTTGCGGCAGCCGCCAATGTCGTCGTAGCCGACGGCGTTTAGAGCTTCTTCTTCCTCCTGTTGGAGTGAGAGTGGTGGTGAATTCGGGAAACAAATTCGTAGGGAAATGTCTACCAGTTAAATTCATGAAGTCAACCATTTCTTATCGTTTTTTTCTTTATTTATTTTTATGTTCTTTTTTGCGTCATGTTTACCGCAAATAAACGTATTTTCTTTCTTTCTTTTATGATTTTAATCGTAAAAGAAACAAACGCAGTATTTAAGTAAGGCATTCTGCATTTTGGCATTCTGTAGATTCTACATACCCTCATGTATATATGTTGCCCATTTTTTATGAAATAATAATCTACCAGATAAGTTTACTGTGTAAAACAGTCCATAAATATTGTTTGATGGGAGATAGTTTGTAATCCAGTCAAGTAAAAATGTATCACTAGCATTTAACTAACTGCGTTAGTGTTGATGTCTGTTTCTTTCATTCACATTTTTCGAACAGTGCGATACATCCTACAATGAATTACTGAACACACACTACATACATTGTTGTATGTCCACTGACAAGGGTATCAAAGAACAATAGTAAACTCATGTTTATTTTTGATCACAAAGTGCGTAACTCGCATGCAAACAAAATGGCGGAAGGACTTGCAAATAGGAGATTTTGCTCTTAGAACTTTTTGATATGGAGAGGTAGTGACAACGAAATAATTTTATCCGGATTTTAAAAAGGAGTAAAAATTCGATTGGCGGTTCTGTAGTAACTTTAAGATATCGTCGAATATACTCACAGTATCAAACTACAGTGTGATAAAAAACTATGCTAGGTGCTGATAAGGAGAAACATATTGCATGTTTGTGGGAAAATTTTTTGCTCTACGCATTCATTGAATAGACATTGTTGTAAAGGGAATTTTCATGAAAGAATTTAAATCGGCACATTATCTATAAAATACCTCCAATTATTCATTGAAATAAAGAACATGAGTTTGAGGGTGAGTATACACTAGACCATTTGCTCGAGCATTTTCATGTAATGTAACATTCTAACGAAAGGTACAATACAGGCAAAAGCTCTGTTTCCAAAAGCATTTCCATGTAATATAACGTTCCTGAGAGTGCTCGACGCTGCGATCGTTCATGCTCTCGGCGAGTGAGCGTTTACCTGTAACATTTCTTTCTACGTTGCGCCCTCGCCCCACCCTCCCCACCTCACTTCACGTCACACGCATTCATGGCTTTGCTCAATAAAATGTTACATCAAAACTCTCGTTGATTTTTAAAATTAGGTTGTAACGAAACCTCGAGCGAGTCGTGTTCGAAATGCGGTTCGATAAAATTTCAAAACGGTTGATTTAAATTCCTTTTGTCCAAATAAAGTTTGAACTAAAACATTCATACAAACGGCCGGGAAATGTGGCGCCTAAAATGCGCCAAGTCGAATACGTACATAGTTGTGATAGCTCTTAACCGTCACTATATCTATCTCATATTTGGAAAAAAAAAATAGAAACAACTACAGCTTAAAAAACTCTTCAGGCTGTCAATCTGCTGGATTCAGGCACTACAATACCAGTTGTTGTGTAGAAGCCTGGAGGATGTCTGGCACCAAGTTTATTGGTCGATATTGTGATGACTATTTTGACATAGGCTGCGACTACTCACCTCACGCTTGATCGGGTCTCCCTCGCAATGTATGACGGTGTCAGGCGCCACGATGCAGTAGGGTGACGGGTCAGTCTCCACCACCTTGAATTCGACGGCGCGCATGCCTCCGCGGACCATGAAAGTGTCATCGCGATGGATTGGCCTATAGGCCTCCATGAAGTACGGCTTCAAGTATACCTCGAACAGGTTTCTGGGAACAATGGTAAAAAAAAAAGGTGAATTATACAGTTTACATGACTAATTTTGGTTGAATAAATTTTAAATTAGCAGTTGCCAAGTCAACTGTTCACTTTACATAAATAAACAATCAGAAATCAATAAATTAAGGCAATAGAGTTTATCAAACTTTAACCTTTATTCTAATTAATAAACACTAAATAGATGTTGTGGTGTTTCTAATAATTATCCATTCTAACATTTTCTCAAATGAGTCAGTGAGAGATTTTAGTACAACCACATTAATATGTCTCAAGCTATTAGACACATGGCTAATCTCGTAAAATAATTTCACCAAAACATGTGTATTCTACTAATGCTCATGTTGAAACTTACCCAGTCAATCCTTCAACAGAGTCATCAATGGGCAGTATATGCACACGTTTCCCGTACTTAACGGACGGGCAGGGCGCGATGGACACGACATCTGATAGGCGCACGCGAAGGTTGTTGCGTACCACGCGGTTCATGCGTATCTTCTCATCGGGACAGTTGTCATCTGAGAGCACGATGCAGACGGTCTCCTTGCGGCGCTTGCCCTTCAGGAGAACGGTGTCTCCACGGAATAGTTGCAGCTGCTCCATTTTTGCCTATGAATAAATAGTAGTGTTATTAAATTTCTGTTGACATAAGTTCAAAATGTTCTTATTTGATCCAAAATTAGTTGCTAGCTAGTGCTTGCAGCTCAGCAGCTACAGCTGAGCATGAAATCCTGGGTTCGATTCGCAGAAGGCCAATTCTCGTAATTTCAAATGTTCAAAATATAGTCGCCGCGGTCTCATCTCAGCGAAAAACAAATGTCAAAAACATGTCAAAATGTTCCCTATATTTTGACAAGTTTTGACGTCAAATTATGAGATCATTATTTGACCGATTGAGACTGAGATCAGACTTTGAACATACTTAAAATTACGAGAATTGCCCCTCAGGTTAACAAAAGGTGTGTGATGTATTAGTTTAACCATAAAAAGTAGTTTTTTTTTTTTAAGATTTTTGTGAAGAATTTTTTTTAAACATGTCTGCTATGTATTGGGGCAATTGTACAGACGGCAGCAGGTCAAGCTACCCGAAACTGTCAAATTTTCCCAATCAACCTTGAATCTTAATGCTTTAGCGATAAAGTTGAAAATCTATTAAAGAAATTTGACAGATTGTAGTAGCTTGATGTGCTGGCGTCTGTACATGATATGTTTGAATAGTATCAACAGAAGAAAGGATAGATATTTAATTTGTTATGAACGTAACTTCACTAAGCATACAGTAAAATGTATTTCATTATTGAGGGAGAAGATTTAGCCAAAATAAAAATTGTGTAATTCATGTATGAATCAGAATTTTTAATCTTAACACTGAATTTTGATTTTAGATGATTCATTTTTCTTTTACTTTTCATATACATAGGTTTCATTAAACTGACAATCAGTTGCTTTTAAGGTCTTAATTTTTTTTTTTACAGTTTAAACCATCCTTTAAACCAACCCATTATAATCAGCCTATAAGGCTATAATATTCCCACTACTGGGACACAATCCTCCTCTCGACCAAACCAACCAGCCCTTAAATGTTTTTATTTAGCTGTATTCAGCAACATAAAAAATTTAGTCAAAATAAGTTAGTAAAGACTGCAATGTTAAATGCTACATGTAGTCTAACAAAAAACAATCTGTTGAATACAACTGGGATACCATAAATTATGTTAATTCATGTAAAATGGTTTCCAATCAGAACATAGAATAGATATTGTTATTTTTTTATTACACCATGTTTACATATATATGGTTGCTATGGTGATGCTTGGTAGAGGCCATGATGACAATGAATGTATTTAAAAAGATATATCAAAATTTGCATTGTCATACAAAATGGAAAAATAATAAATGTTTGTTTCATCATCATTAATAAAGGCAGCTCGGACTTGACGATTGTCAAATGTATTTTCCAGACTGTTTTGCCTGTCATGTTCCTACATCTTGTTTAACGTTGCATTATAATGTATACATATAACAGAAACTATTTAAATTTTATCTTTGTCTTATAAGTTTTAACACAATAGTGCTTTTGATTATATTCCATTCAAGTTGAGCTAGATTGAACAAGTTTTATCTGTTTTTGTTTTTTAGGGTTCTGTACCCAAAGGGTAAAAATAGAGGACCCTATTACTAAGACTTGCTGTCTGTCCGTCTGTCCGTTTGTCTGTCTGTCACCAGGCTGTATCTCAAGAACCGCGATAGCTAGACAGTTGAAATGTTCACAAATTATGTATTTCTGTTGCCGCTATAACAACTAATACTAAAAACAAAATAAAATAAATATTTAAGGGGGGCTCCCATACAACAAACGCGACTTTTTTGCCCTTTTTAGCTCGATATCAATAATGGCAACAGGTAGGCACTTAATATTATTGACAAAATACTCAGTTGTTTTTTTACTTTAATAATAAATAATAAAATTAATATAAAATAAATATTTAAGGGGGCTCCCATACAACAGACGTGATTTTTATAGATAATGAAACGGAACCCTTCGTCGCGAGTCCGACTCGCACTTGGCCAGTTTTCTTTTGTAGACAAAGGCTTAATAGGCAAAGACATAATAAGGGGTCATATATAGGTATTCACTTCACAAATTACATTTCCGCGGCAAATATTTTTTATTGCAGGTTCAAGCAATTAGGCCCGAAGATAGATTTTGTTTATAATGTTATAACACCATAGTTATTTTTACAATTAAAAAAATACCAACCTACTAGACAAAGAAGGTAATTGAACTTTATGTATAATGTCAATTGCCGAAACATAAAAATGTTTTGGTAATTAATAATTTCCTGTTATTATGGAGTTCTACCTAGGGCAAAAAAACTATAAATGAAAATTCTTGTTGACGAGCAAATTGCTTCCTGCTATGCATGTATGCCCCCATCATACTCATGACCAGAGATGCCAACAAAGTATAATCACAAAATTTTGTGACAGTTTCATGACACTAGAGATGCACGATGGTGACAAAGCATTTTTATGGTCACCATGAAATCAAGGATATCTAGGCCATCAGCGCCGCCGGGTAAAGACAAAGAGCTCAGACCTGTGAAAGCGCCACCACGGAGTTGTCATCGCTGACCGCCTCCTCCACGATGAGACGGTTGGGCCTGTCTTTGCGGCGCAGGATCGCGGTCGATAAATCATCAGGATTACTGCCGAACAAGAAAAGACGTCAATCACCCTAAAAATTACCAAAGCGCTCGGCTCTAATAAAACTAATTAACACCAAGCGATATTTTTTCGAATATCAATCTTAATAAGTTCTGTTTGTTAAAACATAATCCCATTCCATAAATAATGAACTTGCAAAATTCGATTTCTGTGAGTCGGTTTGTTACTCAGACTCAGACATGATGACAAGCCAATTTTTGAAGATTCGTTTGCAATGTAGCGCATCGATTATTTGCAAAACTATACATACAATTATACCGTGTACTATTATTATGCATTATCATATACTCACCCTTTACTATCTGCCATTTTTGTTAAAAAATTAAAATTACAATTTGTAAATTTACTACTTTTTCAGAACGCCGAATGAACAATCGCTCTACCACTTCAATACGTGCGTGACGTTGCCGTATTTCATTTGTTCGTCGATGATCATGGTGCTGCCAGTATATTGTTGTTGTTTATGGAAAAGTAGTTAGTTTTCCTTTTCTTTCGGAAATTGACGGTTTTTTAATTCACCTTTCACAATTTAATAATATAAATATTTGAATTCATTATAACCATTACTCTATGTAAGGAATGGACTCTCAGACTCTGCAGCACATTTGATAATAAGCCACTATCTTTTTTTGGCATTTCTCTATTTAGAGATTAAAAAAAGAAAACAGTCACCGTCAGTGGCTAAAAATACATAAAAAATATTATTTAAATAAATCTATTAGTTACTTTAGTTTTATGTTTATTTTGATCCATTAATTACTTTCTTCGTTTCTATTTGTCTAATTTTAGATCACTAAAATGGGCTGGCGTGGGGTGTATCAAGTTTCTTATTAGTCAAATCCTGTCAAATCAGTCAAACTCAAACCATAATTGCGTAGCTTGCTTCAACTTTTAACTATTTTAATAATTTGGGCTACTATTTTTTATATTTATAAGTGTTTTCTTTTTACTTTTTGTTTATTAAATATTTTGACGTGACAACGTCTTATAAATTGGTTTGCCGGGTGACACTTCAAGAAACTGCGTTACGCTCCGCTCACGTTATGCGCTCACAATGAGAGCGAGTGAGAGGCACGCGTCCCTTCCACTCGGGCATGGTTAGCCCGCCTAAGAGCGAGAGAGACAGACATAAAAAGTGAAAGGCACGCGTCCCTTCAAAGTCGTTGTCACGTAAAACTTTCGCCCGTATACCGACTTTACAGGCAACCAATTTTTTTTAAATGTTATTTATAAGTACTAAGATGAAATAAAGGACATAATAATATATTTTTTTTTTGTTTCAGTCCAGTACTTACCCCACAAGATCTACATTAAGTTCAACTGTAGCATCGAAGATTTTATCGTTTGTTCTTTTAATTTATAATATTATTGCACACTTACTTTTCCAATTAATTTTTGATATTGGCAGAATAGTCGACATCGGCTTTACTTGCCATAATTAAAAATAGAATAGAATAGAACTTGCTTCAACCTCCCGTATTATTATTATACTCTTTGGCTTCAACTGTCTTTAATTTTATATAAGGTGGATGCTTAATTTTTTTTTACGTTTTTTGCAATTTGCTGGTCAGTAAAAAGTCGTACGTTGATTAAAATATGATTCGCGGCCGTAAAAAATATGTATTTACAGAATTTTAATCATTAAAGTCATCAACACAACTCTCTAAGATCAAGTAATCATGAATTATTGCTGGATAAAATTGCCTTCAACGGAATTCGAGGTAACTTGCTGCGGTGGTTTACATCATACATTTCTAACCGCTGCCAAAGGGTGGTAATTAACGGATATAGATCAAACATTATCGAAGTTACATCCGGTGTCCCACAAGGCTCTATCCTTGGGCCGTTATTATTTAACATATTTGTTAATGACATAGGTTATTGTTTTCAAAACACTAAGTTCCTATTATATGCAGATGATCTGAAGGTCTACAAATCCATCAAGACCGTTCACGATTGCATTCTATTACAGCACGACCTGGACAGGCTAACAGACTACTGTCATAGAAACAAACTTAAGCTAAGTATACCAAAATGCAATTACCTTAATTTCACCAAGAACAAGCATATTGTTAACTTCGCGTACTCTCTTTGTCACGTGCCTCTCTTTAAATTAAACTCAATTCGCGATCTCGGTGTTATACTCGATTCCAAACTATGCCTGGATTTACATGTCAACAAAATTGTAAATAAAGCTTACCAACTGTATGGCTTTATTATGCGATCTACCCTTGATTTCAAGAGAACCGCGTCGTATCTCTGCTTGTATAAAGCCCTAGTTCGCTCACAATTGGAGTATGCAGTGTCAGTATGGAACCCCTTCTACAAAAAATATGTGGAAATGGTTGAGAATGTTCAGTACAAATTTTTACGTGGCATGCACTATAGATGCCATAAGTCCTACCTACCTTACTCTCAGTTACTTTGCAAGTACAAGCTTTTGCCCCTTAGCTGTCGAAGAAAATACCTTGAAGCCATTATCTTATATAAAATTGTCAGAAATAAGTTCAATTGTATAAATTTAAATAACATGATTTGTTACGCTGTACCTAGAACCTTTCACAGGCGACAGGTACGTGCAGGTACTCTTTTTGCAGTGAACTCTTGCCGAACTAATTCAGGCGAGCGCTCACCAGTCCGCCGTATGGTTGACTCATATAATAACACTTTTGAAAATATTGATATATTCAATTGTTCAATGAGTACATTCAAAAGCCTCACCCGCTCTTCTTTATTAAATAATATACATGCGTGTACCCTCTCTGAAAATCTTTACTAAGGTCTTATTTTACACTATATGTCATCTTTCTCTAAATTTAAACTTTATTAATGCTCATTATATACAATTAATGCAAGTACCGCTACTAAAGCCCCTAGCGATTACACTTTTTTTTTCTCTCCTACACTATTATGTCTACCTGTGGACAGCGTTGTGGGTTATGTTATCACTAAAATGTTTTTTTTTTTTGTGAAATTAGTTGTAAGTTTTTATAATGTAACTGTTTGCTGTTCCTTTAAATAAAAAAAAAAAAAAAAAAAAAAAGTAATCCTACTGAATGACTATTCATGAAATCTTGTCATTTTAGGATTATGCTAACTTATCAAGTTGTATTACTTTTTATGTACCTATGTAAGTACATGTTTTGTTGGAGATCATAATATTAATAGTCCATCAACCACATTCAACAATTTACCAAATTTGTCAAAGTAGCCTCTGCGCTGCCACCGACAACGACATGGAAGTGGCAAACTTTGGGCCGACAAGATCTAATTACCTACAGTCGTGCCAGCGACACGAAGAAGAAGAACAACAACTTACCAGTTTATCTACCCTCATTTTATTTTATATGTACGTTTGCCCCGCACGGCCCCCCAGAATTTGTGTTTTAGGTGTGCACTAATGCAATGTACTCGCCTCTAGGGGTATATGTACCTGTTTCTTTTTCAATGTACCTCTGTAGGTACTTTTGAAGATATTTGCAAAAAAAGGGAGCCGTGCCAGCCAAACGTTTTCAGCACGGCCCCCGTGTAATTTGAAAAATATAGGTATAGCGTATTAAAAAGTTTCTTAAACTCAAAGAATGTACTCTATTAACACGTTTTATGTACCGCAACAGATATTGTGAATTCGTAATGACAAATAATATATAGATGTGGAAATGGGGCCGTGCTGGAAAAAAAATTATAAGAAAATATCTAATAAAAAAGACAAAACAATCTTAGACAAAAACTATTAAAAAATAATTGATGCTTGGCAAGTAACACAAAATAAATGCAATCAAAAGTCAATTTTGTTTAATAAAGATTTTATTAAGTTCTAAAAAAAAGCATTGTAAGGTAGGTGTGGAAATTTAAAGGTGCCTATTCAACGTATCACTAAGTAGGTACTGGACCTATCCATTTAATAGTTATTCTTATATTCTTTTATGGCTAATTTCATCGCCCTTTCCACGTTCCTTTGTTCTTTAGAACTCAACTTGTGAACACAGTTCACAATCATATCCAATAGCTTTCTGGTTTGTGCTTGGATAGTTACGAATAACAAATCACCTTTTCCAAATGCCAGCAAATCGTGAATGTAATCATCGAATTGCAATTTATGCTGTAAAGTAAATGCCTCTCTAAGTGCTTCGAAGAATTCCTGTCGCCTCGGTAAGTTTTCGTCGTACTCTCTTCTATGTTTCGCCATTTCTTCGACGATATCATCACGATGCATGTTTGACAAGTATTTAAAATGTCTCGCTAACTGTTCTGTGTATATAAATTCCATTTTCTTCAGTTCTTTCCTCATCATTCTGCAATATTTTATCAACTCTTTACCTGATAACGCTGTCGATAGCATGTTGAGGTAACTTTCTAAAAATATTTCGAAGATAGTTTCACTACCGTGACCGGGGTCTTTTTGCGAGTTTGATTCATCAAATATACTTAAACAAGTTCGTAAACTTAAAGAACACATCATGAATATAACAATTGTATATAACGAACACATGCTTCCACCAATGCTGTATATTGTACTGTGACTTATGACGAAAAATCATAAAATACGTAAGTCAATTTCACGGTTGGCCTAATGTGAATTTAAATAGATGGCCCAAGGTGAAATTAAGAGCCCTTCTTAATCTTTCTTCCCAATATTCTACAACAGCCGATTTGAATTTTAATTCGATATCCCGTTTAACATCTTCAGACTGTCGATGAAATCTATCGAATATTACCCGCTCGAATACCCGTCTGGTGTTCTCTCCAATGTGCTTCAAAACACCTTTCCCGTAATTTTTGAGCATGTAAACATAATCGTCCATTCTCATATCATCTACGACTGTATATATGGCATTCATTGCCTTGAAATATTCATCCTTTTTAGGCTTTTCGTCTGATATGAACACCAAAAAGTCATTAACTTTCGCTTTTAGTATATCACTATTATATATAGAGTACTTTTTCAATCTCTTTCGAAATCTTTCTATCCATATCTCCTGTAAATAATCTATTCCTAGACCTTTGAGACAGTTGTGGAGTATTTTAAAGTATTCGCCGAGGTATTTACCTGAATATTTTGGAGACGTGAGTGCATTACACATGTTGGTAAGGAAACCGAAGTAAGGTCCACGAGGCAAGATTGGAGGGGGGGCTGTTGTCGCAACCAACGGAGTAAAATATGACGAAAAATCAGGTGGATACGGAATGGTCATGGGCATTGCAAGAACATCGTCACTCGAGTCTTCACTATCACTTTTATCTCCACTGATATTCTTGATTTTTCTAGGAAGCACTATAACATCGCATAATATTGCATGCACAAGAACACAACATAAGTAACTATGGTGCATCATCAACTTGTAGTTCAATGCGTGTCTTGCGTTTCGTTGTCTTATTATATTTCGATATCTGTTTTTTCTCTTTGATTTTTATTTCCAAACCATCTTCTTACTTGCGTCACCATCTGAAAATTGTGAAATGGTTAAATTTGGGTGCAGTGTCCTTAAGAAGGAAGTTTTTAAGGAATAGGAACATTCTCATGTTCGTATATTTTCCGGCACCTAATGAGAGGAAGATTGTCCAAAGAAGTGACAAAATGGTGTTCAAAATATAAAAAAAGATGAAAAGGCAGACAGATGGAAAGATGGCATCAAAAATGACAGGGACGACTTAGATAAGGAAAGCAAGAGATCGATGCTTGTGGAGAATACTATGTTGGAAAGCAAGACAATCAAGGAACCGGTGTCAAATACGAAAAATATATAAAGATCGTTAATAAAGGCTAATTAATATATATCTAATAAAGATAAAACAGAATAATAGAATACAGACAGATATAATAGATTGTTAGTAAAGGTATAGTATAATAAGGGATTTTAGAATATTGAGGCAGAAATAGAAAATACCAGTTTAAGAATCAGCCGATACATATGCACCTATTTCGAAGATAAAGTAGGTAATAACGTGCGCGCGTCTGTCTTTAAAACTAGCAGTAGCGTAGTTAATCACAGATTGATTGAGACATGGGTTCATGGTTGAAACAAATCAACAGATAATGGCAATAAGTACCTACTTTGGAAGTTAGGACACACGGGCTGATTTTTCAATCAACAGATAATTTATATTCGTGGAATAAAATTGACGTTTGACAGATTTCGTATGGAAGAACTGTCAAAAATTCAAAATTACCTATCCTCTGACCCTCGCTCGGATAAAGTTATCTAGCGTTGGAAAAATCAGCCTTAAATAAAATAACAGTTATACTGTTCATGAATTTTCGAAAATTTCAGAGGAAGAACGTTTCAAATTGTGCAAGGGAACAGGGTGATGACTTGGAATTGGCCTATATCCAGCAGTCGAATGCGATGAACTATAGAAAGTGAGCCACTTTCTATATGTGTATATGTATGTGTGATATTATAGGTCCTATGTTCCTTCGGGTCCGTCACCTTGTAGAATTTTCCGTTTGTTAATGAGTTGTTTACATGCTTGAACCAAAGTATAATTTATTAAAATGTGCTTGAACTGAGCTTGTTTACTCAGAATCTAATTTATATACCTATAGGAGGTAACTACATAACTATAATAAGTACTGTTTCTTATGTTTGAATAGCTTTAATTGCGTTGCATTATTTGAATAACTTTATTTTTTGTTTGCAATAAAATAATTCTTATTTGAATGTCTGTATGAAGGTTTTCTATTTTTTTTTTTTTTTTTTTACTGAATAGGAGAAAACAATAGTAGGTACCTATCAGGAGAGGAGAATGATGAATGATGAGAACATTACGCCTGTATTTCCACGAAGGAGTGGGCAGAGCTTTAGTATGTAGAGTTATTGTAATTGCAATAAATTAAACTTTGTGGCACAAAGCTGGAATCTGCCTGGTACTAATAAATTCCTGTTGGAACAAATAACACTTTGTCTGGGGAATTCCCGTGGGGAACCAGACTGCTCGCGTGAACTATGGATAACTGTGCAGTCACGATAAATACCTTACACTAATGCAAGCTGCAAGCAAAATCAATGTTCTCTTAAAGTATTGGTACAAATTTTATAGTTTTACGACCACGGTACTTTAATGGCTTCTAAAATATTGTATATATGTTCTCATCATTCTTCATTCTTTGATTATTAATTATTTTGCCGGTGGCTTCGCCCCAAAGAGTATATGTAGTAACTAAAAAGGCTTCCCCGCGTTGAGGTGGGAAATTATACCACGGGAACGTAGGTACTACCGGGCTAAAAGTCCTATCCTATCCTATGTGTTTATCCAGGTTATAAACTATCTGCGTGCCAAACTTCATTCAAATCCGTTCACCGATTTTTATGTGATTGAGTAACAAACATCCAAATATGCAAACTTTCACATTTATCCTACTTCCTAATATAACAAACAGGTAAGTTTGTGGGGATGGATGGATGGATGAATGTTCGTTACTTTTTCACGCAAAAACTACTTACTGAACGGATTTTGATGCAATTTTACAGTAAATAGGTTATATGTACATCAGAATAACACATGATACTGTTATCTCATCTCGATAATCCCACGGTATTGACACTTATACGGGTGAAACCGTGGGGTGCTGCTAGTAATATTATTAAAGTAGGATTTGTTACTTAGGATATCATTACTCTCACCTGCCACGATATGAGAGTAGCTAGTGCAGCCACCAGAGCGTCGTCTGTTGCAATCAACACGCAGCTGAAGAGCATTGCGTCAAATGTTGATAAGCTCCACTCTTGTCCCCACCTTAGAAACATATTCGAAATAACGGGAATAGGGTAGAAGTTTTCGAACTACTGTATACTATACAGAGTGGCATAGACGCGTAAACTGTTATCATGGATTCAGTACCTACATGATTCTCAACCCCACCAGCGTTGAAATTTTTTAACAGCTGCTTTTTTATAACCGACGAAAAATATCATGCTGGTCCTGATTTTTTTGTTTTGGTTTCAGTTTGCGCGTCGATGGAATGCCACCCTGTATACTATAACCTACTATAGTCCTCTTCACCGTATCCGGCGACAGCGATCCAGACTATTTTTTTTTTCTTTTATTAGATCTCTGATCACTTGCAACTATTGTATTATGCCTTTGAAGCAGATGTAGATCCTAAGCTAAGCGAATATGCAGACAAACGTCTTCTTTTTACCACTTAGAGATAATACTTCGGAACAATCAGGGTCTGTACCTGACGCTGTTATGCGAGTACCAGATATGCCAGTTGCAGACTCCCAAAAATGCTCCCGAGTTTCAATACAAGTTAAGAACAAAGCAAATCATAAGGTAGGTAAGTGATCTCCGAGTAAATCTTATAAATACCGTAGGTCTGCTTACCAAGTAACAGAGAAACACGAAGGCATGTTATCTTCAGGGTCGTACAACAGCGCGCTGGTGTTGCCTGCCTCCCTGGTATTCAGCTCCACGTTCATCAGACGTTCAAGTACAGTGCGCTCGCTGGCAACCCAGCTGAGTCCATCCAGAGCCTATGAAAACATCATTTGGTAAAGATGATCATCATCTCAGCCGGAAGACGTTCACTGCTACATAGGCCACCCTGAAGCATCGCCACTACGACCGGTCCCGCCCTGCACGTACCCAGCTGAGTCCCACGACCATCACCAGTTCTTCAATCCATTTTACGGAGAGAGCTTGGCCTAGGTAGCTACTTATATGTTACGGGGAAGTTCAACACCTCACTCCCCTCTATTGGACGTGGCCCGCATAGCGCGGGATGTCACCAGTCCAGGGCAGCGGAAGTCGTATTCGCACCCGCAGCTCGACTCAGGTGTACGAGGGAATATCATGGTGGGTTTAGACAGTAAAAGTCTAACAGACCCCTCTGCTCACCCCAGGGCGGAGGACGTCCATGAGGATTTCTACCCCGACCAAAAAAAAAGGTAGGTACTTATTATAATATTAGAATCTTACCCTTTCAAAGAAAGCAGCCAAGAATCGAGACATAAGAGACTGTCGAGTTTCGGTTTCTCCTAAACCTAAAAAAACATTTATTTATTATAAGTATTCGCTGAATCAACTTACATATAATAGGTAGATACCACTTAAAACTGAATTGTTTTCTTTTAATTAGGCAGGTACAGTCACGAGCAAAAGTATGTATACACTCGGCTTTATCCAAAAGCGTCATATATTTTTAATGAAAATTTTATGTTGTTACGAAAATAGCATTTTCGAACCCATAGGTTTATGTAATGGGTCGTATTTCAACGTTGCATTGTTTATTTCACGAAAAAATCGCAGCTGAAAGTTGCCAAGTGTTGACATATTGGTGCTCGTGACCAGCCTAAGTCATTTAAAGAAAACAAACCATTTTTTTTAGTATAATGCACTTACCTAAAAGGTCACAAGATCGAGAACCTATGTAAAAAAATCATATCTACCTGGTATGGAGAGAGACAGCTGTTTGTACACAACCCTGAAAAAACATGAAAATATGGGTAGTTTGATATTACGAGGGAAATCAATTACATATTATTCTTATCATAAAATAGAAAGGCACAAAATTATGTGACATACCTCAGTTGCGGAGCACATACCACACGACATGTAGCTAAAGGTCCCGCCATTGATCTTAAGTCTTTGGAGTCGTCGTTTCTGAGCAAAAAAAAAGAAAGAAAGAAAAAAAATAGGTTTATAAGTCACAGAAGCACGTGCATAAAAAAAAGATAACTAGAAAAAAAACAAATCAGAAAGAATTGAAATGATTGAAGGAAATTAATCAACAATTACCTACTTAGGTATATGAAATATGAATTAAGGCGGTACCCCGAGCTATGTGGCGCCCTCATTGAATAAAAAATCGTAGCATAGCATAGAAAACAAAAATAAAAAAATTGAATCTTGGAGTTTGTTACAAAGAGGATAAAGTATTTTTACGTTGTTAAAACAGGACTCAAAATGTTTAGTATCCAAAGTAGATAGCAAAAGTACCAAAAGCGGCCATTTTTGACAGTTTTGCTATCTACTTTGGATACGATACTTTTTGAGTCCTATTTTAACAACGTAAAAATACTTTATCCTCTTTGTAACAAACTCCAAGATTCAATTTTTTTATTTTTGTTTTCTATGCTATGCTACGATTTTTTATTCAATGAGGGCGCCACTTAGCTCGGGGTACCGCCTTAACAAGTTTTTCAAGTTTTTTTTTTCAAGTTTTACGTTTTTAGTTTTTCATTAAAAAATATATTTATACCGGCAGACCTTTTTATACCGTCTCGACAAAAACAGGGTTAAAAGGTGAACGGAGTAAAAGCATATGGCACAGCAATCTCTTTTATTTCACCAAATGTAAAAAATAGCTCCTTGATTAACATTCAATCCTGATTGAAGCCGGCCGATGGCTTCAATCTAAGCATTGAATTCATTGATGATCCGCGCGTAGAGTAGGGTGCCTACTCGTATAAGTTGATTTTTTATAATATTATTTGTCGATTTATTAGCTTGTTCGTTTTTTTTTTGTTATAGTATAAAAAAAATACTTCAATTAAGTAGGTATGTAATAGCACAGATTACTAAATATTTACTACGTAACAGATACTTCACTCAGTAGAAAATTTCCAATACCTACTGCTACAATAGCCTACTCCGTCGCGTCAGCAACCGCTGCATGCTAAAATGTGCCTAAAAACTCAAGCGTACAGTTGTGATTGCTTCGCATCGCGCGATCCCACAGCAATCGCAGGGCTGCCTCAACGATAAAATTTCAAATTAGGTTTTTGAAAAAAAAAAGGTATTTCTATGCCATGCTGAGTGGTGTAAGCCTTACCGTCCATGCACATAATGAGCATAGTAATCTTCCTCGAACACCAGCAGCGACAGTCCGACACTGGTGCATATCCTCGACAGAGCAGCGGTCGGAGACCCTCGTAGTCTGTCGACCACCCATCGTATACATAGTAGCGTGATGTATGATGACCACCAGGCGATCGTGGCTATTGCCCATCTGTAGCCTTGGCTCGGAGGGACGTAAGACTGCCAGGGAGACAAGACCTGTAAAATGGAAATCTATATATATAAAAATGAATCCCTATTTCCCTTGGTCACGCCATAACTGAGAACGACTTTACCGATATCATCCATCTTTTTTTACAAGTTTTCTAATACTTTGTAGAAGGTTCTTACGGGGGAAAAAAAGTTGCGCAGAAAATTTGAAAATTTAAGAATTACGCTTTTGCGCTAAAACAGCTGAACTGATTTAGATGAAATTTGACACACGGGTAGTCTGGACTGGAGAAGGACATAGGCTACTTTTCATCCTGGATCGCAGACGAAGTCGCGGGCAACAGTTAGTCGAGAATAATTTACATCACTCGGTTGAATTCAGCACCCTGATTGCGTTACACACTATCAATTTGAATCTGAATTATTTTGAAGGATATTCCTAATCCATTGCTTCTTATGTTCGAAAACTTTGCCTGCTCAACAACATAAATAACGCAATGCATGTTGTTGAACTGTCAGAATGGAAGCCGTTGCTGATGATAGTGTGCTACATATATTTTTTTTTTTTTTTAGAAAGCGTTGCCCCACCCTAGGAATTTCTCCTGTATCGTGGGTGCTTTTACAAATATTTAAACTCACATACACAAACAGCCAGACCCGGAACAACTACTTGTAGGTCATACAAATATTTGTTCCGTGCGGGAATCGAACCCGCGACACGCAGCGCAGCAGTCAATTGCTTAACCACTGCGCCAACCGTGTCGTCATAAACGCTGCAGGTTTCGATTCACAGATCAGCTGAATCAGGAGATCTGTAATTTTGCCTGGGGTTTGGATTCCTGCCCAGTTGCCAACAGGCTCGCCCCCCCTATTACAAGGAACTTAAACATATTATGTAACTGGTGAAATGTGAATGAAGCTACTCTGCCTTCACCTTCGTATGAAATACAAGCGTGATGTCATGTAATCAAATTATCATTTTTATATTCTGCTGCTCTCTGCTGCCTACCTATACTAATATTATTTATTTTTATACTATAAAGACTTTAGAAATTTGTTTGTTTGTATGTAGGAGGTAATCTTTGGAACTGACAGTCGGCTTTGAAAAAATATTTTTACATTTGATAGCCCAATTCTTGAGGAAGGCTATAGGCTATTTAATATACGCTATGACCCTTTTTTTTTTTTTTTTTTTTTTTTTTTTCAGGATGGGAAATCATCAAATGACTCCTCCCGCTCTGGGTGGAGCAGAAGGGAGTGTCAGACTCTTACTGACTAAAACCCACCCGTGTTCCTTCCTTAGCCCTTTATGTTCCAGGGCAGCGGTAAACCCTTTCGGATGTTCCCGCTACCCTGGCAGGCTTCGGCCCTGTGGGGCCCCGTCACTTTGCTGACATCTCTTTGAGGCGCGCGTGGAACACAAACACGCCGTCCGGCACGGGCCTAGTCCTGATCGGACGGAGAGCTACCCATTACTCTCCGCCCGCAGGCCCGCGCCTACGGTGGCCGGGAGTCGTCACGCGGCTCCCGACGCCCGGAGCGTCTCCCGCGGCGGCTGAGGCGTGAGGTGCGCAAGGCGCGTTCCCTCGCCCACCCCGCCACCTCCTTCGCTAGCATGACTGCTTCGCAGAAGGAGGTGACTGCCTCCCACTCCCTCTCACCCCGGACCATGGCTTGAACCAGGGCCGGACGCGAGAGGTCGCCGCCGCTGCCAATCGCCTCTACGAGGACACGGCGGTGCTCTGCCCAAGCAGGGCAGACCTCCACCGTATGCTCCACCGTGTCCTCTGGGCGATCCTGACAGTGGTGACACCCGGGCGTCTCCTCCCGCCTGATGATGTGCAGGAACCTCCCGAAACATCCGTGTCCGGAGAGGACCTGCGTCAGGCGGTAGGTGAGAGCGCCGTGCCGTCTCTCTAGCCACTCCTCAAAGAGGGGTCTTACCGCCGCTATCGTGGCGTGCCCACGCTATGACCCTTAGGAGCCGCGCAAAAAGAAAAAAAAACTCAGAAATAATGTTAAGTGAGGACGAAGTTGTAGCACGGATAGGATGCGACGCGGTGGGTCGGGGGCCGAAACACGCGGACGAAGTCGCGGGCGGAAGTTAGTATGACATATTTGCCACATTTTCTGTTATACCTATATTCACGTATCGGTGTAGTAAAGTATCTACACCGTTAAATTTTGATCGTTTTAATCCTTAAAAGGGGTCATTGTACTCATCATTATGAACAAATTTTACTACGGGACCAACCCCGAAATCGTGAAAAAAAAAATCAGTTGATCCGTACATTATGTCGAGTAATGCGAACATAAATGTATGGATCAACTGATTTTTTTTATCAAAATTTAACGGTGTATACCTACCGTTTGATTCGTATTTGGTCGTAGGTTTGGGTAGGATAGTGTTCTGTGGGATAGATCTCCAATATCTACCATGTTTTAAAAATCTTCTGTCAAACCCTTCGTCACATTATAACTTAGACGTTATTGGAATTTTCGTAATCTAATAATCACACACATGAGATTGGTCTGGGTTGGAATTGATGAGGGTTGCAGTAACCGACGGCGACGGTTCAAAACGAAAGTCATATCATATAATTCAAATAGGCATATAAAAGGCACTTTATAACGTCAAATTTTACAAAAAAAAGAATAGAATTGATGTATCGTATGGAGAAGAATGGGCAAGAAACACCACCGTTACTCTTTTAAAATGTTTTACAATATTTTGTATACATTAATTATATTATATTTATCATCTGTCTAAGATTTTCCCTGCTATGTTGGGGTCGGCTTCCAGTCTAACCGGATACAGCTGAGTACCAGTATTTTATATGGAGCGACTGCCTATCTCTATATCCACAACCCAGTTACTGGGTAATACAATACCCCTTGGTAAGACTGGTTGTCAGACTTTCGGGCTTCTGACTGTGTAACGACTGAATACCAGTACAATAATAGTATTTACATTAGTATTTTTATATGAAATTACTTTCAAAAATTTCAAAATCATTCCTCGAATAAAGTTATCAGATGATTGAAAAATCAGCCCTAAGTAACATTGCACAAAAATAATTGCTGGAAAACGACTTTTATTTTTGGTGTGATTTGCTGTTTGCGGTAATGCGCAATGTAAGACACGCAAAACATTGTGCGTATGTGTGCATGCAACGATATAAGGGTACCTATTTAAAGTTCGCAAAAATAAAGTCAGTAAAATTTGGAATTCTGACTTTCAATTTATATTCCGTAAAAAATACCATGAAGGGCTAGTACAAATGACACTCGGGTTCGTTCAGTGTCTTTTTACACTTGTTATAGTTAGGTATATGTGGTTATAGTGTAGCGGTATCTACAACGCCACATGCGAACAGCGCGTCATACTGACGTCACGCAAATCCTGCATCTCGCAAGCAGAGTTTACCGCGCAATTAGCATATATACAAACTTCCCAACATCAATCGTTGAGCAATTGCCCGCAAGACTCTCCTGGCAAACAGTATGAATGTGCCTGGATAACAACACAAAACAAACAAAGATTCTAGGGAATCAATTTCCATTTTGACAGGATCAAAGAGAATGTTGAGCCAGAAATTTAATGAATAGACCATAACGTTTTAGTTTTCAAGCTACACTTGCCCCGGAAAGAACAGTGAATACTTACGTGTAGAACAAGCAGTGCCAGAGTGACAGTGTACCCTGGAGACACTCTCCTCATAGTCTGCATCCCACTCCACTCTCTGGCCAGGGTAGTGGCTCTCCAGCTATTGTACTTGTCAGTCGTTGTTGCTCCTACAAAAGTTTCGATACTTACTATTGTTTATTTATTTTATTTTTGACTAGCTGTACCCGAGACTTCGTAGTCGTACGCCTGCATGTCAGTTTCTTGGTTTTTTTTTCTGTTTATAGACTAAAGAAACATCAGCTGTGTGCCAGTGAAAGTCAGTCCAGCCATTTCGGAGATTAACCGGAACAAAAAGAGAGACAGACAGACAAAAATGTTGAAAATTGTTTTTTTTTGTTATAAGTACGGTAAGTACCTTATATACTTTCATATCCATTTAGTAAAAGGCTGTGATTTTGACAATATTTATTTCTATTACACAGACACTTCAATTTTATTTATTTTTATTTGTACCTATAGATGCAAAAGTAACTCTGCCTGTCTGCCAATTTACGGTTTAATGCAATTCGATGTTTGGCACACAAGTAGACCATAGCACATTTGGATACCTTTTATCCCGGTAGTACGTTCCTGTGGGATAATTTCCGACCTCCACGCGGACGAAGCCACGGGAAAAGCTAGTGGAGCATAAATAGTTAGTTTACCTACCTTTAAAAGGTGCATTATACTCCGACCAGTCCAAAAAGAACATGTCACACCGACATTGATTGAAATTGAACCAAACAACCATTACAGCCTGAAAAAAAATACGATGTACAGACGCCAGCACCTCAAACTGCTACAATCTGTCAAATTTCTTTAATAGATTTTCAACTTTATTGCTAAAGCATTAGGTTCAAGGTTGAAAATTTGACAGTTTCGGGTAGCTTGACCTGCTGGCGTCTGTACCTGTAGGTATATTAAAGTCTGAAATAGTCTGAACTATATTGTCAGAACAGATAGAAGTTTAGTAGTACAAAGATAATCAAAATAAGTTTCTTGTAGGTAATAATATCATTATATTCAGAGCAGGTCCGAATATTTTTTGAGGCACGAAAAATAAAGTTTAGTTAGTTGGATCCAAGTTGAAGACGGGTACATTGGCAGCAAAAATTGAATAATACTCTTCATGTTTAAACATATAACATCGTAATTATTTGACCAAATGATTCGATACATTGCTTTTCAGCATTTTAAGTAATAGCTAAAAGTTTATACCTACCTATGTTATACATGTTGGCAGGGACATCGACGCGCAACTTGTTACCGTGGATTAAGTAGGTACAGACGCCAGCAGGTCAAGCTACCCGCAACTGTCAAATTTTCCCAATCAACCTTGAACCTTAATGCTTTAGCGATAAAGTTAAAATCTTTTAAAGAAATTTGACAGATTGTAGTAGCTTGATGTGCTGGCGTCTGTACATCATTATAACTTGCGTTGTAAATTATAGTCGGTTATTAAAAAAAAAAAACAGCTGTTCCATACATTTTGACCGCGTAGGAAGTGCACTTTTGTAAGAAACAGCAGATTTTTTTTAATAATCGACGAAAACTTTCAACTCTGAATCATGGACTGAATCCATCGTAACAGGTTGTGCGTCGATGTTCATGCCACCCTGTATAATATATCAGCTTAAAGTGTTCGACTGATCGACTTGTGTCGTTAACTGTACCTAGTCCACAAAATACAGACAGCTACAGACTTTTCTCTACAGGAAAACCTAGTTTCCTAGCACAAACTTTAGTGGAAAATACTACTGAATTAAATTTAAAAAACAATGCTTTAAATTTAATACGACCAAAAACTAGTAATCACCAACCTTCATTGCAACAGATGTATAAATGAATGCTTGAATGATGCGTTCCTCTCCCCGTGACAGCGGCAGAGTTAACCCGAGTGTGCCGGCTTCCGCAGCCAAAGCATGTAGGGTTGAGAACCATGCGGCCTAGGACAACGTTAAAGGCTAAAATAACCTGATTGTGGAGGATAGAATTCAATTTACAAAATCGAATACTTAGTTGCCGCTGGTCGCCTAAGGCCGTGTTAGTTCCTGTTTTCTAACTAGATGTCGTTGGCGACGAATTAGAAGTCATTTCTATATTTAAAAAAAAATATTGCTAATAAAAAATAAAACATCAAATTGAATATTTTTTTATTCTATCGTGTTTAAATATCGATATCTATCGCGTTTGCGGAGTTTAGTTAGCCAATTTAAAATAACCCTGTACTGTATTATGTCCAATTTTCTCCTGTGGCTGACAATTTACTCAATTAACTTTTTCAACATAATATAAAGCTAAACTTACAAAGTACAAAGTATCAGCAATAGCCCCTGTAAGTAGCGGCACCACAGAGGCATACAGTCCTCCTCTGCGGACCACCCCTCGCCATTGTACCATCGCGTACAAAGTAAGGAGGCAGCCCAGCACTCCGCCCCATATCTGAAATATGTACAAAAAAGAGTTAAAGCTTAGGCCACACTACGGATTTTTTCCGCAAGCGGTAAACCGTGAAAGCGCAAAACCGCCCGACACGCACACGCTACGATTAAAAACCGCGAAACTGGGCACGATTTTCACAGTTTGAAGATGGAGTTCAAGAGCTGTATGTGTTGTTGCTTTGACAATAAGAAGCAGAAAAAGAAAACGTCATAAAAAATTTCGCAAATATTGGGTCCATACACTGACTAGCCGAAGATTTAAGAAAGGTTTCTTTCAGAAAAAGTATCAAGATTTAAGAAAACATCCTGAGAAGTTTTTCAACTACTGTCGGATGTCAGTAGCCAGCTTCGATAAAATTTTAACATTATTATACATGAATACAACATTTCGCTTATGTATTTCACCAGAAGAGCGGCTGTCTGTTACTTTGAGGTAAGTAAGAAAAATAGATATACTTATCGAAATTATAGCAATTTTTATTATTTAACAAATATAAACGTAAGTATTTATTGTTCCTGAAATTGTGACAAAGAGTTGGTACAGCTGAAGGTTCTTGTTCATTAATATCTACATATTGTAACAGTTTTGGATGATCAAGGTCTCGAACGGAATTCATGGGCGATTGTGATGTGGATAGAGCAGAAGTATTAAGCGGTAAATAGATTATTTGTTTTGCAGGTCCCGTAACAAACTGTCCTTCATTTTGTTGCCCAGTCGATATTATCTGTTCACAAATGATCTTTGGCTTCTGAGGTATTGAAGGCATAGCAGGCGCTGGTGCTGAAACTGATGCCTGGACCGCCATATTATGCGTGTTTGGCGATGGGGATGGAGAATGTGTATAATACGATTGTGGAGACGGCGTTGGCGTGATTGACATACGAGATCTAGATCTTTGATCGTGAATTTATGATTCGAATGGTGGATACAAATATTGGGCTTTTTGCAAAATATTCATAATTTCTATCCTTGCAAAATGCTTCTGGTCATCATTCAATTTTTGTAACATTGATACAATCATTTGTGAAAAATGTATGTCTTCATCGTATTCACATTAATTATTTTGAGTTGTAGTCATAGTCAAAAAAATTAACAGTTATTGTTCATAATCATTTATTTATTTATTTCCAAAAACAGCAGAGTCAAAATAAACGTTGAGCATTGTGCATTGAGATGGCAGTATTAAAAAAAAAACATTAAAGTAACCTCAAAACAACTGTCGACAGTGAAAACGATTTAAAATTATAATACGGCTTAAAATGTTTGAGTATGTTGTAATGAATAAATCTCTTTTATAACTTATCTTTCTGTTTCTTGTCAGTCTCCGACAGTGACATCCAATTATTTACTGTGTGTAGGTAAACTTCCTCCCAAAGATTGTAATTCGCATTTCTGTCACTATATTGACGCATAGTAGTGTCATTTAACACTGGTCTTTTCTGTACCTCTGCCATGATTTTTGAGGATAATATGTATTTCATAATCTGGTTCATTTGAAACAGATCCCGATTCAGTCGACGACATAGTGACGACATGACAACCAAAACACAACAACTCTTCAAAACGGTGTGCCGATTAATGACAGACAGAATCGCTCGCGGTTACCGCGTCAAATGTGTCGCGCCAATATAAGTTCTATGGACTACCAATTTTAGCGCGGTTTTAAAATCAGACGCGGAAAATAACCGCCAGTGCGGCCGCATCGATTAGTTTCCTTTACTCACAAAATCAGGCAGTTAAAATCCGTGGCGGTTAAGCCGTAGTGCTGCCTGGCATTAAGATACAAAAAAAAATGGCGCGTGCTGCAAAAGTAAAACTTCTTTACAAAATAAGAATAAGAGAGATTTAGTGTGAGAGACAAAGAAACTTATATCTTTCTTCTATCTCATCACTCATGTGCCTAAACGTGGCGCGTCCCTAAAATTTCACTCTCAATTCTTATCCAATTCTCGAATCGCCGCATAAAAAGTTTCACTTCAAAGAAAAATTTAAGGAAAATCCTTATTCCAAAATTCATTCCTTTTGTTGTGAAAAATAGATCCGGAAGCAAAATATTTTTTTTTTATGTTAGCGTGACCTTTATTTATGAAACCAACTTTATGGGCGACTGTAGGTTTATTGCGTAAATTGTCATTTCCTGCTTTGGGTCGCTGCCGAGACGGTGCAATGAATCATCTTGCCAACATCTCTAAGGGCAGCAAAATATTTTTACAACATGTATAAAGTACCTAAATATTTCTCAAGGATTTTTAAATCATACAACAACAGTTAGGTTCAGTCAGTCGCTTTCACTACGAAAGCGCCTAACTGCAACACTTTTTGTGCCTGTCTTATTAGCCATCGTAATTGACAGGCTCAAAAAGTGTCATTTGTGACAGACACCGGCGAGGTAATACCGTGTTTCTCGTTTCCCGGAACATTAAAAAAGTGTTTTTTTTTTTCCTTTTATAAAGTATCACAATTGGTGGCACTTTATTTACATTACAATCTAGCCTATTAGCTAATAAGTAATTTAAATATAACTTAAACTGCTAAGTAACTATATAATTAAGAAATCGTCCAATAACGTCTTTCTTATTCACTATAAGTTATGGGGAAGACACTTGTTTCACGTGTTCTTTATAAGATTCAGCACTTACACCACAGTTTGAGTTCACTTACACTGCACTAAACTAACTCAAAAGGTTTTACCCTTTTTAGTCTTCGCACTAATTCAGTGTTGTCAAGGAGTTGGATCTCGTCGGCATTCACGTGATGATGAAGTCTGTGTTCATGAGCTTCTGCGTATTTTTGTATAGCTATGTTTACGACATCCATCTTGAGGTCCCGGTGAAGGTCGCATTAAAAAAGTGAATAAGTAAATGATTAAATGCTCGAGGTAACTTACCTCTATACCTCGATGAACACCAGCATTTGGCATTACATGCGCCACTCTCAAAGTCATGACCACTGCCTCTGAGAGAGGTGACTTCGTGGCGTAGCTCACTTCTACCGATGTGTGCGCTAGTAGCGAGCTGGGACTGCTTTTGTCTCGTTCAATCCTGGGTAAAAATAACCCTTTAACGCACATGTGCAAAAACCTTTTATATTAAGAAAACTGTCCATTTTCATTTATTAGTTAATTTAAACAGCTAAA
Organism: Apamea sordens; assembly: GCA_945859715.1. Classification (NCBI taxonomy): domain Eukaryota; kingdom Metazoa; phylum Arthropoda; class Insecta; order Lepidoptera; family Noctuidae; genus Apamea; species Apamea sordens. Next base: position 15,053,187 of record OX244002.1, read on the forward strand.
AGTATTAAGGAATTAAAATAATAAGTATTTAAAAACGGAGGGGAAGCAAGTATCAAAAAGTTTGTCCGCATTCCTGTCAAGAGGAAAAGTGCCCAAAAGGCTGGCAGCATTGTCACGTTGTATGGCAATGCTGATTCTTTGACTAAAAATAGGCCAGCCATCTGGTCATGTCAAGAGTCAACCAACCGCTTGGCGATGTCTCGAAAAACTAAATGAGTAGGCGGTCCCCATGGCCCTAGTGTTCATTCATTATCAGATTAATGAATATGGAACTACTCTACTATATTTATGATTAGATTGAGCTCTGTAATTGTGATTCACACTCGATAAACAAATGATTGGAAATTGCAATAAGTTGTTTGTCAGGTGAGAAGAAAGTCAGTTGCCCATCTTTTTAAGAAATTCTTTTGTTTTTACGATACCCAGATTTAGACAGAGAGGTAAACCTATTTATTTGCCTGAAACCGCACAACCATGGAAACCCAAAAAAAACCTTACTGTCGTACATAATACGGGTGACAGGGACATCGAAATAATGAAATCAACTATGTATAGCTCCTAAAAAATAAATAGGGTGACAGGGACATGGACGCGCAACCGTATGTGCGTAAACACAGGTGCACTCTCTGTTCCTTTACACTCATAGTCCTATGGGACGCCAATTCGACACGACCGGGGAGAGATCAGGCGCAGGACCAACGGCTTTACGTGCTTTCCGAGGCACGGGGGTATTTAACTTCAATATTTATAAGGCATCAACGGCGGGGGCTACTGAAATACATACCTATACTCTCTGCTAAGCCTTTTTCCAACTATGTTCGGGTCGACTTAATACAATATTATGTATTAGTTTACTTACTGTATTCGTATTACCATTGTTCGTAGGTAGACAGTGTTGGTGATATTCGCAATCGTTGATAGAAACTTATCCACTATGAAGTAACGTTTAAACTTGCCAGAAAGCCAGGTACCCCTCTGTAAAAAAATGCAAACGAAATTAATCTTTAAAATAGTCTATAATAGTTAATCTTTAGTAATAATAATATCCCTGGACATTTCACACAGCGCCATCTAGTCCCAAGCTAAGCAACCTAATGCTTGTGTTATGGTAACAAGATGGCTGATAAACTACTTATATACATTTTTTTTTGTAAATACATACATATTATAGATAGAAAAACACCCAGACTCGGAACAAATACATGTAGGTCATACAAATATTTGATCCGTGCGGGAATCGAACCCGCGACACGCAGCGCAGCAGTCAATCGCTTAACCACTGCGCCAACTGTGCCGTCAAAGGTATAGTAGGTATAGTATTAGTCTTTGAATACTATACTTAATTAAGGAAATATACATAATATAGAAAACATAAACTATATAGAGTTGCAGGGACATCGACGCGCAAACTGTAACCATGAATTCAGCACATGATTCTAGACTAGAACTAGCGTAGTTTATCGTAGGTCATAAAAAAAATCTGCTGTTTCATAGAAAAGTACAATACCTACGCGGATTTTGCGGTGATTGATGTTCCACGCTCATAATGTGTGGAACAGCATTTTTTTTAATTACCGAAAAATTTCAACACACGGTGGTCGAGAATCATGTACTGAATTCATGGTAACAGGTTCCGCGTCGATGTCCCTGCCACCCTGTATAATATATGAAAATTGACAACCAAAGACCAGCCGATCGATTCTGTAAAAATCTCACCGTGAAAAGTTAGGTGAAGTGAGTGAGGTCAATTCCTAACATTAGTTCGAATGACAGCTCACACCACGCTCACTTCAACTAAGTTTTCACGGTGAGATAGTTACAGAATTGCACTGCTGAAGGCGAATTCTCGTAATTTAAAACGTTCAAAATCTAGTCGCATTCTCATCTCGGCTACAAACAAATGTCAAAAACATGTCAAAATGTAGGGAAATTAGAAGTATTTTTTGACAGATTGAGACTGTGATCAGACTGTGAACGTTCTTAAAATTACGAGAATTGCCCCTCTGGTTAGGATTTTATTTAAACAAAAAGTAAGTCCAAAAGCCACGAGAACGGATGGGCCCGAGATAATTTAATTTTTATTGGTTATTCCATATTTATCCAAGACGCCTATACACGAGGGTTGGTTAAACCAACGTTAAAGCAATAAAATTATAAAATGGTAAATACCTGTACAGTATACCCGTTAGGTTTCCGCGGGTAAACCGGTATTTGCACGAGTTTCCCGTCTGCATACAGATAGGGGGAGATTGTCTCCTTCAAATCATTGGTAAGCTTCGATACATTCATAATGCAATCGTGGCTGCAATGTAAAGAGATAAATAAAACACTACATAACATCAGAGAATAAAGATATCTGCCGTCCGTCGGTTCTGTCTGTTTGGTTGGGGAATAATTTAAAATTTCGTTTACCGCTTACAAGCAATGGTGAGGACCATTGCTTGCAAGCGGCTGTAAAAATCGGTGTAAAAAAGGAGGAGAGTGATGAGAAGCTTGTGGCTAAGTAATAACAGCCGCACGGGTCGATCGATCAGGTTAAGCTATGCTTGCCGCGGATGATCCGTGATGGGTGACCATCTTCACAGACCAAGACCCCTCCGTGCCTCGGAAAGCACGTTACCGTTGGTCCCGGCTGTCATTCGTGGATCTTTGACAGTCGTAACGGGTCGTCAGTAGCCCGAAAGTCTAACAACCAGTCTTACCAAGGGGTATCGTATTACCCAGTAACTGGGTTATGGAGGTGGCAGCCGCTCCATGTAAAATACTGGTATTCAGCTGCACCTGGTAAACTGGAAACCGACCCCAACATAGTGGGGAAAAGGCTAGGCAGATGGTGATTTGCAAGCAATGATAATTTAGTTTGCTTCTATGATTACGAAATGAAAGAAGGTCATCGATATGTACGAATCCGTCGCTTTTTTGTAGTCATTCGAATTTGGTCGGATAACCAGCCGTTGTTTACATGTTATGTCTTTTGTTTATATTTACTTAATGCGGCACATTCCAAGCTGGATTTTTTCACTATATATTTTTGACTGTTTTTGGTTTACACCTACACATCTGGGGTTGAGCCGGTTTCTTGTATTCTGCCGTCAAAGTTATGACATCGTCGTTTTGACTTTTAGCAATATTATTCAATAATGCATGCATGTAGACTTTTGAAACTTTTTATGGTTATTATAAGCGTTATGAAGGACCGAATACAGTTTTCAGCGAGCTTATACGTTTTCCCAATTAGGCGCTACAATATTTTTACGGGTTTTCAAAAAACCGCGATTACTTGAAAATGATAAATATTTTCTTAAATTTAATTCTTTCACAAATACACACAAATAAGGAGCTACTCGTGTATGTTTATTCTACAGGCGCACATGCTATGGTTTTAGCGGTACACGATTCTGCAAAACGTTACTCCAGCAGGAAATGCAATATCTCGAAAACCTAAAGGCGCACAAATTTTATTTTCGGTGCACTTTTTTACACAAATATAAGCTCTTTGGCCATGCACAATATATCTCTCTCCGATCATTCGTTTAGAATTTTCCTGCTGGAACAACGTTACTCCAGCAGGAATCGTTTTTTTCCAAAACGAACATTTTTTTTATGTGGTGAACGTCTAGTCGTCAGGAGATTATACACTAGCTAGGAGCTACTTTCCTGTTGGGGTAACGCCTTTCCATCGCTACGTTTTTCGGTACGCGGTTGGCACTCCAGAACCTTTCGGCCCCATCGGCCATCTGTTCTGCGAGCAATGTAACCCTGACCACTGCCACTTACATAAGTTTGGCAATTCTTCGAGCTATGTCTGTTACATTGGTTCTTCTGCTGATCTCTTCATTTCTGATAATGATATTCAATGTCAAACAATGGACAATGATAAATCAGAATGAAAAGTCATTTATACAAATTAGGCTGAGAGTCAGCACTTTTTGAACATCGAAATTACATAAGAGACAGTCCCTCGAAACACCCACCATTCATCAATCCCGACTGCTTTAGCTGTTAAAAGAAATGGCACAACAAAATCCTCAGCATAGAAGATAGGCTAATTGGAAGCGTAAAAATACCAAACCTTTCATAATATCGCTACGTTTTCCGGTACGCGGTTGCCACTCCACAACCTTTCGGCCCCATCGGCCATCTGTTCTGCGAGCAATGTACCCTGACCACTGCCACTTACATAAGTTTGGCAATTCTTCGAGCTATGTCTGTTACATTGGTTCTTCTGCTGATCTCTTCATTTCTGATAATGATATTCAATGTCAAACAAAAAAAAAAAAAAAAAGGCAAATAGGCTGAGAGTCAGCACTTTTTGAACATCGAAATTACATAAGAGACAGTCCCCCGAAACACCCACCATTCCTCAATCCCGACTGCTTTAGCTGTTAAAAGAAATGGCACAACCAACTCCTCAGCATAGAAGATAGGCTTAATGGAAGCGTAAAAATACCAAACCTTTCATAATATCTACGTCCTCCTGAAAATCCTCTAACAAAAAGCTTGTTACAACACAAAAGTTTCCCAGTTTTTTCTTTACGAGGTCTTGTTACTTACTTATTTGATTTATCCTAGACTATTTGCGCATGAACCCAAGATAAGCACGATACATAAACCCTTCATAAGTATTTGTTACTAGCTTCTGCCTTCTGCTTCTTCTGAGTTTGCGTGGAAGTAGTAAGATACCACAATATACTAAAACTAGCTGCGCCCCGCGGTTTCACCCGATCAAGTCTCGATCCCGTGGGAATATCGGGATAAAAGTATCCTATGTCCTAATCCAGGTCAAGGTCTGCCCATGTGCCAAATTTCATCCAAATCCGTTAAGTCGTTTTAGAGTGAAAGTGTAACAAACAAACATACTTACAAAAAAACAAATTGTTTGTCTTTATTATAATACTAGCCGTGCCCCGTGGTTTCACGCACATTAGTTTCGATCCCGTGGGAATATTGGGATAAAAAGTAAAATCCTATGTGTTAATCCTGGTTATAAAGTATCTGTGTGCTAAATTTCATCTAAATCCGTTCAGCAGTTTTTGCGTAAAAGAGTAACAAACATCCATCCATCCATCCATACAAACTTTCGCGTTTATAATATTAGTAGGATTAATTTAGAACCAGTGCCACATATACATAATTATGTAAACACAGCCAAGGTTTGGAGCTAGAACCTTACGTTGTAATTTCAGGCACTAAAGCCCTTCGGTTGTTAGTAAATTCTCTTTGAAATACCTCGAATGAAGGTCTAATGTATGTAACTATGCCATTAAGTCTAGTTTACTCCCACATGAGCACTTTCTATCCATAGACTCGTCCTAAATATCATGCCTTGAGCTTGTAAACAAGTTTTTATTTTCACTGCTGCTCTTTTTCCCTTTTCTTTGTCACGAGAATAGCATATGTCGTAAACAGAAATAGATAAGGAAGGTGAAAACTAAAGATAAAGAAATAAACAGTTGTTTAGATACCTAACTTTGATGGTAATATTATACAGCGAGTAGGGATATCGACGCACAAACTGTTATTATGAATTCAATTCATCATTCTACACCCCCTGCGTTGAAATTTTTTATCCGTATTTTTTTTTAAACATCTGATCCGTACGTTTTGGCCTTTTTTTTTTAAAGAAACAGCAGTTTTTTTTTTAAGTAATAACTGACTAAACATTTCTACTCTGAGGTGTTAAAAAACATCTGCTGAATACTCTTACATCGTGTCTAGCTAGCATAATGCTCCTGAATACTTATGCCAATCATAGACCGGATAGGCTTTTATTTCAGACCAGATATAGCAGTGCCAATATTTTTTTTTAATTCTGAATTTGTTTCGAGTTTCGATTTCCGAACTCTTTTGAAGATATTCTCATGTCTTTGTTAAAAACGAGGAATACAGTTGTATGGAACTATGGCACACGCGTCATTTTGGTGATAGAGGTTATGTTTTAATACATTTGCATATCAGGTTTATTTTAGTCATAAGAAAGTTTATTTGAATAAAATTATCATAAGTTACTCTTCGTTTGTAAACATATAACAGACAGTTACCTGTTTTTACCAGAGTTATACCTTAGACCTTTTCGTCCTCATGCAGTCATAATAATGATGTATATAACGATGTTTACTCATTTTCTTTTAATGTATGTTTACTTTGGTACGTATACATTCAAAATCTTTTGCTGTATTTCTGCAATTAAAAGATGTGTGTTTTGGCTGCTATAGTTGATTTGAAAAAAACAGAAATAATTCTAAGCATAAACGAAGTAATAGCGCGGGCGACGCGATGCGATGCGACGGGGTGGGTCGGGGAAACAAGAAAAGTCACGAGTAGAAGATAGTCGTATATATTTTTAAGTAGGTAATGTCGCCGATTCCCTTTTTCACAAACTAAACTAAATTTAAGTTCAGTGCATCTTTTTCTTTCTATTTCATTAAGAAAAGGACAGAGGATAAAATATTAGTTTAGTCCTGTCAAATTAAGATACTCCATAGACAGTTTAGACGTGATTAAAAACATGGCTACCAAAAATACGTCAATTTACGTCAGGCGCTGACTAATTTGACAGGACTAAACTAATATTTTATCTTCTGTCCTTTTCTAATTTATATTTCATTAAGAAAAGAAAAAGATGCACTGAACTTAAATTTAGTTTAGTTTGTGAACAAGGGAAATCGGCGCCAATATCTTTCAAACTACGTCGTCATTCGGTAAACAATCTCGTTAATGGATAATATGTTAATATTCAAGGACAAAACTAAACCCGTTTTGCTAATGAGCTACAGGATTATTCTTGCATCTCTCAATTACCTAGAGCTCTTTACCATGTCTGTGCACCTAGTCCATGGTATGTACAAGATTTCACTTAGTATTAAATCTATATTGGGAGACAGGTTTCGAGTGGGTTAACATTTTCTTGACTACCTTCTTCAGCTCAATTCTTATGATAGGAAGCGCCAGCAGACACTAGTAGGTCCCCATAATACTCTGAACCAGCCTGTCCCTTGTTGCCCTCTCCGAGGGACACCCTAAACCGAGGTCCGTACCCTATAGGGGGTGCCCTTAGCGTGTAGTCGCTTAGTTCTCAAGTTTTTCAAGCCCTGCCTTAATTTATTGAGGCAAGGTCGGTTAAGCAGATGACCAACTCCTAGGTTGACCTATGACTTGCGAGATAACATTTACAAAAAAAAAAACCGGCCAAGTGCGCGTCGGACTCGCGCACGAAGGGTTCTGTACCATTATCTATAACAATCAATCATGAGTTGATTGAATGAAAGGTAAATTGCGGTTTACGATTTATGACGTATTATTAAAAAAAAAACATGGTAATGTACATCATATATTTTTTTTAGTTTTATCATTCTCTTATTTTAGAAGTTACAGGGGGGGGGGGACACATTTTACCACTTTGGAAGTGTCTCTCGCGCAAACTATTCAGTTTAGAAAAAAAATATATTAGAAACCTCAATATCATTTTTGAAGACCTATTCATACCCCACACGTATGGGTTTGATGAAAAAAAAATTGAGTTTCAGTTTCAGTATGGGGAACCCCCAAAATTTATTGTTTTTTTTTTATTTTTGTGTGAAAATCTTAATGTGGTTCACAGAATACATTTACTTACCAAGTTTCAACAGTAGGTATAGCTCTTATAGTTTCGGAAAAAAGTGGCTGTGACATACGGACGGACAGACAGACAGACATGACGAATCCATAAGGGTTCCGTTTTTTGCCATTTGGCTACGGAACCCTAAAAATTACAGGGCTCCGTAACAGAAGTTTTGCGCTCGACGCACTTTCGAAACGAATTTTCCGCCTTTGCACGCTGGTGATGGCGCAGCGATCATAAAGGGTAAATTCTGTAACATTGTAAACTCTCAGGGTTTCAATACAAATTATCTTATAGAAATCAAATCTTAGACGAAGATTTTCATGAATGTTTAAACGTTTACATTTATTCCATAAAGTGGATATTTTTCCTCTTAGCAATCCGAGATAATTTACTTTCGTCTTCACTGTTTTCAATGAAGAGACAGAGATTAAAGTAAAAGGTATCCTTTTCTCTTTGATCTGTACTTTCGATATGAAAAAGCCTTTCCATTTAATAGCGTACAAAATATAAACGGTAAAAAACATCTTTTATCATGTTTCGGATTCTGGGACTTCGTTTACTGTAAATAAGTATATTTTTTACATGTATACTCAACTAAACTAACATCGCGTACCGAATTGCTATCTGCCCGTCGTCATGGAAGAAGACTTCTGGCCGCAAGACGTGGTGTTCCGTCGTTTCCGCGGATAAAAGCTAGTGAAGTGAAGTTTTATACTAAAAAGATGTATGTTTAGGTTAAGGTATTTATCTCTATTTTTTTTTTCTATTAATTCTCTTCCTCTCAGTACTTTGAGCTTTTGTAATGTTGTAGTACGTAAGTGTCATTAAATATTGTAATTTTAAGGTTGTGAGCCTGGAGATCTGTCATACAGGTCCCGAACCCAGTATAGACTCCAGCTCTCACAAAGGATAATCTTTAAAATGTAACTAGATCCTATCAATCTAAACTGTACCTTTTTGAGAGAAATAAAATTACTATTATTACTATGGGCCTGCATCGCCTGAAATAAATAAAAAAATACTGAATACAGGAACTGGCCATAAGTAATTACAGTACCAGCGGCTGCCTTACATGGCACATCGAGTTCCTTAGAGAAACTGTCACACAGGTATTCTTGAGTGAATTTTCATTATTTTCCGCTCGGATACTGTATACGTGGAGACCAGTGGTGGTTCAGTGCTAACGGCCCCGACTTACGAGTTGTACGTTGTGGGTTTGAACCCACTGACGCTTTACGCCACGCCACTCCTCTCAAAAACGGTGAAGGAAAATATCGTGAGGACACGCATGTCCTAGAAACAAACATTCAAATACATGTGACAACCACCAAACCGCACTGGGCCCGCGTGGTAGATTATAGCCCACTCCCTCTCGAAGAGAGGAGGCCTGTGTCCCAGCAGTGGGAACAATATAGGCTGATTATGCTACAGTATAAATACCTACTTTATATTGTGTCTAAGTGGCAAAAATAGGGAACGAAGTTTTAATTTAAAAATTTAGACGTTTCCCCATATAATATAACTTGAGACAAATCGATCCTATACATACTCCACAGTGAATTATCTTCCAGTTTTAAGGCTGAGTTCAGAAATAAAATCCGTAAAACTATTGTTTAATAATGCGAGTACACAAACAGTATCAAAAATAGGCGAATAAAGTCGACTGTCCACTCCTACGCAGGATTAGCACTGTAGCTGCACTGGAGCGCGGTTCGTTTGCCAGCTACGCATTTATAACGTGGCCGTGGGACGTAGTGGACGATGCCGCGTACATTTTCATACAAAGCAAAGCTACAGACGCGTGCGTAGCTTTGCCGTGGGCTGCTGTGGCGTAACGCCTTGAAGTCGTTTATTCACAAATTCAAGGTCCTCTAGTTTCATATTTCATTTGTTTTCCAGTAAATAAAATGATAAGAACTTACGTGAAATCTCGGCCGATTTTTATTTGAACGGGCAGGCGACAGGGGTAGTCCTGTTGGTCTATGTCTTTGATAAACTTAAATCCACCATCAGAGGAGAACACTGCTGCTGCAACTAATAAATAGTCCTGCTGAAAAAAAAAGATTACCTAATTCATACACGTAAAAGGATTTATCACGCAAATCTTTTTTCCATCAAGGGAAAATATTTGTCTGATTTCTACTAAAAGTTTTATGCCCACTGTTTCTGGAACGGCCAAGTAAGGATACCGGACTCGAATAATTTATTAAGCCTAAAAAAATTCAATTACTAAGTGGCACTAAAATATTCAGCTTCTTAACCCTCTTAACTCTTTGAGAAGTTGTTAAGTTTTATTTTTATGGGTCCGGACCCGTGCTTCACCTAGGTTCTCCTACAGCACTGACGGCACGGTTGGCGCAGTGGTTAAGCGATTGACTGCTGCGCTGCGTGTCGCGGGTTCGATTCCCGCACGGAACAAATATTTGTATGACCTACATGTATTTGTTCCGAGTCTGGGTGTTTTTCTATCTATAATATGTATGTATTTACAAAAAAAAAAAATGTATATAAGTAGTTTATCAGCCATCTTGTTACCATAACACAAGCATTAGGTTGCTTAGCTTGGGACTAGATGGCGCTGTGTGAAATGTCCAGGGATATTATTCTCCACCTGGGTGAAGCACGGGGACTTAGGGCCTCGTGCTCCAACTATTTTCCTAATTTTCAGAATATTTAGTACATCCTTCATTAGGCTTCAAATTGGTTGATCAAAGTCGTACCTTCTTGCGCGCTAAGTATGTCTCTCCTGGATTTTTGTCCTCCAAAGTTGATTCTACTGTAAGATGTGGTAAACCTGGAATAAAAAGACCGCGATATTGAGTTAGCTCCTTAGCTATTTTATTTAACTACTGACTGATTGATATCCTAAAACATCACTTGAAATATAAGTCTCCTCTTTGTTTTAATAAATACTAAAATCAAAGGTGTGAAATAATAGAGAGACGAAGTCAGTAATTCTGCAAAATAATCTGACTATTACATTTAAAAAAAAATGATTTTGTTAAACAGTGATATTTTTATATTATGCAAAAAAATAAACCTAGTTACCATAATTCCTTCGTTATAATTATGGCATAATAAATAGAACACAAGCTGCTCGGGTTTTCTTACAGTTTGTAGGAAAAAGGGCTTACTAATTAGCATCTTCCGTTCTCCGGGTCAAGAGAATCTATAATTTATCCCTCTAAGGGCTGATTTTAACAGTCTGATATCTTTTATCCGTGGAATAAAATTTATGTCTGACAGTTTTAGTATGGAAAAGTGGTCAATAATTAAAAATCTAGTCTCAGGATAAGACTTATTGTAGATATAAAAGTTGGTGCAGCCCTTAGGGCTGATTTTTCAATAGTCCGATCTTTTTATCTGAGGAATAAATATTGTGGTTTGACAGTGTTTGATATAGAAAATATGGCAAACTGTCATATTTATTCTTCCGATAAAAGTTATCTAAGTATTGAAAAATCAGGCCTTAGTGGAATTTATAATGTGTTTTAAATGTACCTATTGAAAATTTCAGTCATCCCTCTAGAGATTTGATTGATTGCTTTAAGCTAAATGATGTATAGTAAGTCTGGCCGTATCTCAAAAGTGCAAATACAAACACATATAAAATGTCTAATAAGTATTTCGAAACGATGATTGATTACTCAAATTAGGGTAATTTGAGTGTTTTTATGTTCTCTCATGCATAGATTTTGAGGACGAGTACCTATACTTACCATTAATAATCTTACTAAAATTATAAACGCGAAAGTTTGTGAGGATGGATGGATGGATGGATGTTTGTTACTCTTTCACGCAAAAACCACTAAACAGATTTGGTTGAAATTTGGCACATAGATAGTTTATAACCAGGATTAATACATAGGATACTTTTTATACCGATATTACCACGGGATCGAAACTTATGCGGGTGAAACCGCGGGGCGCAGCTGGTACCTAATATGTTTGTAGTGTTGTTGTTTTTACCTTTAGGTGTGGCCAAGTTAGATTGTATCCATAGCCTGCAGGGTCCAGCAGGATCCGTGGAGTAGAAATTCTTGACGCATTCATTGGCCAGGGTGCGACAAGCTCGCAGATCACTTTGCTGTAAAATAAAAAGCTATTTACAATATTTCTACTAACATTTAAGTAACTTGCACCTAATGCACGCAAGGGGACTTTGATGTCTGAAAATAAATTATTCTATTTATTACATAAATAAGTAACAATAACTAGATCCTATTACATAGCAGTTGACACCTCTGCCTACTCCATCCGAAGACAAGCGTTGTGTTTTGAATATAATAATAAATAAATTTATTTAGACACATTTTGATGACATGTTAAGCACAACAACTTCAGTGATCGCTTGGTTACTTAGTCTAAACAATAATGTAAATAGGAACAGTCGAAGGCTACGTCAAGATCAAGTTCTTCCCCATAGGGCCGAAGCCTGCCAGGGTAGCGGGACCATCCGAAAGGGTTTACCGCTGCCCTGGAACATAAAGGGCTAAGGAAGGAACACGGGTGGGTTTTAGTCAGTAAGAGTCTGACACTCCCTCCTGCTCCACCCAGAGCGGGAGGAGTCATTTGATGATTTCCCATCCTCAAAAAAAAAAAAAAAGATCAAGTTTTTTGCTACGAACTCGTAGTCGGCGTAGCGGTGACTACGCGCAACAGCTACGTCGAAGCCTCGCAGCGGTCCCTTACATTATGTATGTATGCTACGCAGGAATTTTAAACTTATGTCGGAGTTTGAAACCCTGAAGTGTAGGTGTTTACTACTTAGTTATGCGTCATACCCATTCTGCTTGGCACTGTGAAGTATATATTATTATGAGTATTACCAAATTGAGCGAAAGAGTATGAAAAGGGTTTTTCATAACATCTTGTTTACGACGCTTTATGTTCTCGTAATTCTTTATAAAGATTATTTTCAAGATGAATGCTATTATCTGTGCTTCTTTCAAAGCCTTTACACGCTTTCCAATTTCCGAAATATGTAAGCATGAATGCCTACGCAACCCACATTGCCGACGCTATCTTCATCAATGTTTAATAAAATATTTATTTTATTTATTTCTTCTCTTGCGCCGCAACGTGCTGGATTACTTACTAGCTTGGAAATACATAGAAACTTCCTTTATAATCGTGATATTTCTGCGCCAACTATAAAAAATAGTTGATACGGTGGGTTATTTATACAGGGTGACTGATAAATTAGTAATAATAATAATAATAATTTTTATTTATTTTCCCATCACAAAAGTTTTATTTTACTATTTTAATACTTAATAACTAAACATTTAGAGCTAACTTTGTGAGGGACTGCTGCCTGATGTAGGTATGTACAACAACCTGTATTACAGGTCAGCAGGGCCCTCCCGCGGCTAGAGATAAGGTATTAGTTTAGCATTTCGCAGTGAGCAATAGTGGAAGCCTAACTAAAAGAGAAAAAATATAAAAAATAATAACTGATAAATTAGTGACCGATACTTAAACACATGATTGTACTCGTCATAATAACAAACATCTTTCGCAAAGAAAAGATTTTGTTTTAGTGCCAAGCGCATGTCTTCAATCAGCCCAATAGAATATTGAGTACCTAACAAGAATAATACACCATCATCATCATCATCTGCTTAGCCTTTTCCCAACAATCTTGGGGTCGGCTTACAGTCTAACCGGATGCAGCTGAAGAATAATACACACACATATTTCATTTAGGTTTTTACCATGCTTTATTCTTTTTAATTCATTTAACAACCGTACGGACTGCGCGCGCGGTTCTATTGGGGTCATTGGGCTCATGCGCTTGGTAAATTAAATAAATATTTCTTTGGGGAAGTTGTTTCTTAAGTTGAGCACAATCATTGTGTTTAAGTAACTGTCACTAAATACACACCGGGTATACTTAACATCCCATTTAACTTGCACAGATGCCTGAACTTGACTTGTTGACTGTGTCTGCGAACTAGTCTTACCAAGGGGTATTGTGTTACCCAGTAACTGGGGTTGTGGAAGTCAAATACTTCAGATAAGCAGCCGCTTCATATAAAATATTAGCTGCATCTAGTTAAACTGGAATCCAATCCAAAACTAGGCGTGGGCTTGGCAGACGAGGAGGTGCCTGAACCTAATAATACCACTTAATAGTGACCACACAAATATCTACTTACCATGCACAAATACTCGTGTTTCACCACATCCAACAGAGCCAGTGGATGCAGACTATTCTCTTCATACTTGGGTCTGGAGTTCACGTAGCTCTTTGGGATACAGATGCCTCTCACGATGATCTGGCTCTTCGTGCATGTGCAGGCTTCGCATCGTGCGCATACGTTGTTCTGTGCTTTGTATCCGCGCGCGCATTTGACGCATTGCACCTCTTTGAGCGGTGAGCCGTCGATATTTTGAGTTACTAGATAGAAAAAATACTTAGTTATATATTTTTTCTAATATTTTTATTAGTCCCCGACCAGTAAATATTTTTCGTACATAATATTATTTTAGAAGTCTTTAGATGTCATTTAAATCCTACTAACATTATAAACGGATGGGTGTTTGTTACTCTTTCACGCAAAAACTATTGACCGGATTTGGATGAAATTTGGCACACCGATGATTTATAACCAAGATTAACATATACTGGATACTTTTTATCCCGATATTCCCACGGGATTGAAACTTATGCAGGTGAAACCGCGGGGAGCAGCCAGTAATTAAGATGCAGATGAAATGAAATAAATATGTATGAAATAATACAGTACGCATAAAGAAAAATCGTCAAAAAGTATCAGTAGCAAAATCTTAGCTTAGCTTTTATAATATATTAATTTATTACAGCATGAAAGGCTTACAAGCTTAAAAAAAACCACAAAAAAGGAAACATTAGTCCACAGAAACCCAATCACAAGTCTTCGCGTTTAGACTTATAATAGAATTTGTGTTGTGAACATACAAGCTTATTAAGCTAAAAAGACAGCAGCAGCAGCTTAAAAGACTAAGTCTCTCTTAGTTATTAGATACTAACATAGTTTTTAAGTTCATACTAACAACTTTAATGTAATGGATCAATGGTTGTCTGAATAAATAAATAAAATTATTAATTATTTTCGCAGGTCTGCTGGAAGAAATTTCATAAGAAATAAGCACCGTACCTGCTTCGTCTATTGTTATAGGTAGGTTCTTCACTTTTTTCGAATAGCATTGAATTATTGTTTATGTCACTTTTTTATAGTAGTTTTTATTATTATTACGACCATTCACGCTTCTATTCTTACAACCCATAGTTTTACTGTCGCAAAACTAACTAAATAACACATAAGTAGTGAGGTCCGTCGTGCTCGGCGGCCTGTTGCGCTTTGAGTGCACCGTGCACGGATCAATCTCATATAATATGTAGATTGATCGAGAAAACAGGTTTTGCTGAGACTTGGTTGTTTTGTTTTTGGTTCTTTTTTTTTTTTCTTAATTTTAATTTGTAATGATATTGTACGTGATTACTAGTTTATTTATTTATTTATAAGTAGGTATGTATTAGGTATGTTGAGACTGTGTGTGCTCCCCGTCACTTTTCCATAGAGGTTCATTAGAAAACCAGCGTCAGACAGCATCTGTCTGGCATTAATGCTGAAATGAACCTTTTTGGCGCAGCCGTGAGGCACACACTATTGTTGTCTGAAACATTATTTTATTATTTTTGTATTTTGTGTTTCACGAACTGTGTCCAAATAAACTTTTTTCTTTCTTTCTTTCTTTCAGTACCTTTGTACTCATATTATGATTATGTTATATCTATATGTATTTTACTGTGTGTACATAAATAATAAAATAAATAAATAAATAAATTAATATTATTGTTTCCATCCTTGAGCCTTGTTTACCTTGATCTGATCTCGATCAAATTATTATTAAGATTTTTTACTCCGCTCGTGGCGGCTTAACGGATTTTTTTATAATTTAAATCTACATGTTTAGGGGCGTTCATTCTGGCAGTTTATTTACAGCTCTAAGGATTCGACACGACTCGATCTAAATATCTAAAGAAAGCAAGTCTATCATTACTTAAAAAAATCTGAATGAAGCCTAACCTGTAATATAATCCCCAGGGCATTTCCTGCAAGCGATCCTGCCTGAAACATTCTGGCAGCGACGCGGCACGCATGCAGTCCCGTCCGCAGACACGACTTCTGTAGCATTGCATGGTCTGCAGCGATCTATGCCAGTTGGTATACTGTGCTCAGCGCAGGAGCAACCAAAACCTAGGTGATGAAAAATAGGTATATTGAATCTTTCTATCTAATGCGGGACATAGATGCTATTCAAAAATGAACGGCTTAAATACTGACTTACAGTGGTTCCACAGTAAATCAGTATTTGAGCCCTTCCTTTTATAGTATAGTGTGTAATATAATAAAACATACCCATGCTGATTTTGGCTACGGTGTCCGTTTCTGTTTCTTGTGTCTATATTATGTTACGAGCATGTGCTCTGGTGTTAAAGTATCGTATCTTGGTAGTAAAGGTACGTGCACAATGCGGACATTTTATACCAATATGGTATTCTAACGTGTGTAAGAGTTCAAAATCTGCCAAGCCTTTTCCCAATTATGTTGGGGTCGGCTTCTAGTCTAACTGGGTGCAGCTGAATACCAGTATTCTATATGGACCGTCTGCCTATCTGACCTCCATAACCCAGTTACTGGGTAACACTATAAGTACCTCTTGGTAAGACCGGTTGTCAGACATTTGGGCTTCTGACGACTCGTGACAGTTTATCGTGCTTTCCGAGGCACGGAGGGGTCTTGTTATGTAAAGATGGTCACCCATCCACGCACTAACCGCGGCCAGCGTAGCTTAACCTGATCGATCGACCAGTGTGGGTGTTATTACTTAGCCACAAGCCCCTCAATAATAATATACTGCGCCTTGAAAAAAAGAGCTTAATGTCCATAGATGTTTTTCATCATGCATTGGATCGAATACCATAGTCCCGTTCCCGGCATCCAGTCTAACCGGATGCAGCTGAATACTGCCTATCTGACCTTCACAACCCAGTTACTGGGTAACACTATACCTTACCTACCTTACCTAAACTTGTGGTAGTTCAGACTAATCCTGCATCGGTTCATATTTCCTTGCCTGACGAGTTTCTGGTTTAAGAGAGATGGGGTAAACTTTTTTTTTCAGTACAGTATTTAATACAGGCATGTACCACATACCTACACAAATATTGCAACATAAAAGCTTCCCCATTTTGATTGTAAAATAAACCAGGAGTTTACTTACCATCTGCAGAAGTGACCATGGAAGCATTAGCAGGACAGGTCATGCAGCTGAGAGCACTAGGCTCATAATAATGTCCTTGCTGACAGGTACCCGGCATTTCTAGCTCCTTAGCACTCACTATTAACATATTTATTAGTATTGCCAACCAAAACAGAATGTTATGACGTAACTCTTTGATATTCATAGCTTTGATTGAAGACTTAAATAGTTCTACAATTAAACCTCCAAGATTGCTCATTTACTTAAAATAATATTCAGAATGTAAAATATTTGGCCTAAATCACTATAATAATAAAACTCTCTCAAAATATATTAGATTGGTCTATTAAAATTAATTGCCACAAATCATTGGCCGAACTTTACTGCGACGTCACATTTATGACGTAACCTTATGTCACTTGATCTTAGCTTTATTAATTAGGTTAATTGGAAGGAACACAATTTGGCGATGCTGTTTTGTTTACAGTTATGTTGTTATGTGAGTTGTCATGGTGATAGAGGGGCGCATGCGCGCAATGGTTCGGAAAGTTTTAACGGTCACAAGTTAACGGAACCCTACCCATTAAGATGTAGATAATTAATTCCGTACAATGCCTGTGGGATAATTGTGTAACACACTGATAGTAGCAATGGCTTTAATTTTGACAGTTCAACAACATTCATTGCATAATTTACATTGTTGAGCAGACAAATATTTCGAACACATGAAGCAATGGTTTAGCAATATCCTTTAAAATTATTCAGATTGTGTTTGATGGTGTGTTACGCAATTAGGGTACTGGTTCTTCTATTTCTTATTTAGAAGTCTAAACGAAGGTTTTATTAGCAACGAATCATTTATTCTTTAATAATAAAACTCCTAAAAACAGTCAGGCCGGTTTCTCGAACGAAAATTATTGCAAAATTACTGTAACAAAATGTCAAGCACGCTTAAACTGCTGCGATTGGCTGTTGATAAATCATACAACCAATTACGCGCTTGACAATTTTTCACATACGTTTGCTATAACTTTCGATAGTTCACATTAAATATTTTAACTTACGTATTTGAAAGTAAGGGAGCGGTGATGGTCCAGTGGTAACGGCCGCGACTTACGAGTTGTCGGTCGTAGGTTCGAACCCAGTCAAGCACTTTACTTTTTGCAAATTATTTCGTCACCACTGTTCTCAAAACGGCGAAGGGAAACATCGTCAGAAAACCGGCACGACTTAGAACCGAAAATACGAAGACATGAGATGTCAATCTACCAATCCGCACTGGGCCCGCGTGGTGGATTACGGCCCAATCCACTGCGAGTAGGCCTGCGGGGCAGTTGCGGTTCAACAACATTCATTGCGTTATTTACGTGTTGAGCAGACACATTTTTCGAACTTATTAAGCAATGGATTAGCAATTTGCTTCAAAATGATTCAGATTCCGATTGATCGTATGTTACGCAATTAGGGTGCTGTTCCCAGCAGTGGGAACAGTGATAGGCGTATAATTGCCCTAGAAATACGTAGTGTTCCATTTAGATATATGTACGGATTTTACGGCTAACATGTAGATTTGGAGTAACAAAGTTTTGCTCCAAAGCGATTATTATTTCCTTTTAAATTAAATAGGCACAATTTTTTATCACACAGAATGGTACGCACGTACGTACTATAAAATAACAGCTACTTATTATAGTACCTACATATTTTCCGATCAAGATTCAAGACCATTCCTCTCCTAAAATATCTCTCCATAAAATAAGAGCATCTATATAGTTATTATCGTACCTACATATTTTCCGAACAAGATACAAGACCATTCCTCTCCTATATTTATTTGCTCAACAGAGGGCAGCAAAATATTAACAAAAACAAAAAGAAATACTGTAGTATGCGAATTGCTATTGAATGATTGAACACCGTTCCGATCACAATTTATCACGATTTAGAAATCCTTTCATATTTTTTACCTAAAACTGCATTAGTAACATGCATCGATCAAAATCTGAACGAAAGATGTCTGCCCCGAACGGCAACGCAGCATTTAGAACAAAGGATGATTTATTACCTCTGACCATCTATCAAAATCAGGCGCAGTCCATCAATTTTATACGAAAGGAAGAAATGGCACTTTTTATCAAATCTCCGTTGAAAATAGTTCTCTTTCAACATGGTCTGCGATTTTCTGAAAACCTTAGTTTATTTTGCAATAGTTAACTTCAAAATTGTAACATGTTTGGAAAGAGACGATGTCATAAGTTGTGCTATAGGAGTAGCAAATTACAATTTTAATTATAGACGGTCAACTGTTATTCTATATCAAGATGTGGATGATAAACTAGTCACTGATTTCTTGCAAGCATACGAAGGAACTGTGATGATTGAAAGTAGAGGAGCTGACCCACCGAAGCAAGTGGTCATCATTGTGGACAACTACCAGTCTTTTTTGAGACTGCTGAGCATGCTGAAACCAGACCTCAGAGGGAGAAACCTCTTTAACGGTGGAGCCAAATTCCTTATAATCATAAACTCAAATCGCAAGAAACTTGATCACATCATCAGCATTTTGTGGAGTTACTACGTCACCGATGTAGTTATCATCACCAAAGACAAGAAAAGCAAAGTTGCTATGTACACTTACTATCCTTACAAAAACCATTTGAATTGTCAAAATACTGAACCTGTCCTGATCAACTATTGGAAAACAGACATGTCTTTCTACAACATGTTTCCGGATAAGATGAGCAACATGCACGAGTGCCCTCTGTATATATCAACGAACAAGATCTACCATCAGGGGGGCACAGACAAAAAGATCCCACTACAAATAATAAAGAGAGCTATTGTAAGGCTACTCAGAGATATTATGAATTTTACTCCTATAGTGACTGCAAGAGATTACTTAAGTATCGATTCGGATCGGGCTAAGAACTGGTCTGATTCATTGAATGATGTTATCACAGGATTTGCAAATATTTCGACTTGTACTATACCTCTGGGAGTAGATAGATTAGGTCTCCTGGATTACTCGATACCGTATTTTAGGATTCGTATAGCCTGGCTGGCTCCTCCAGTTGCTCCGGGACCGATGTGGTGGCGACTCCTTTCTCCTCTAAACGGGTATTTGTGGCTTATCCTCCTAGTGGTTACCTTTATAGTTATATCTCTTCCTTTTGTGTTAAAGTTTAAACGTACAAAACGGTTTTGCAATCGTTATTTTAGAAACTTCGACAAAGTTCAAGGAGCTGCATTTAGGGTATGGGGAGCGATGCTTGGTCAAACGATTAGAGTAGCTCCACGACGATTCCGGGATTTCTACATTGTAGGAATGTGGTTGTGGTTCACTTTTGTCGTCAGAAATGCGTATCAAAGCGTTCTCATTGGGGCCTTAAAGACAGATACCTTAACCGGAAACTTCGCAAACTTGAAGGAAACTTTAGACAACGGATACAAGTTTGGTGGTCGTGCTGGGATTTATGCTCATTTCGAATTTGATGATCTAATCAGGGATGGATTTGAAATAATCCCTGAAGTGAAATTCGAAGACGTATTCCTTGATATACTGGATGGCAAGAAAAAGTTTGTTGTAGCTACCTCTTTGGAGTATGCTTTCGCGTATTGTGCAGCTCAAGGGAAGAAGGAGAATGAATGTGGTCACGTTCTTCCCGACTCTATCCTCACTGTACCATTAGTTGTATGGATGAGGATTTACTCTCCATTCGTGAGGCCACTTGTAACATGGTTACCAAGGATGATCGAAAGCGGTTTGTTGGAAAGAGAAGCCGTAATGAAGACGACTTACATACCCACAATAACTTCTGAACCGTCGCCGTTGACTCAGCACCAGACGCTCAGTTGTTTCCTCTGCCTTGCTTTTGGCTGTGTGATCTCTTTGATCATATTATTGCTGGAGATTTTAAGGAAGAAGTCGTCTAACTATACTATTGTGAGGAAGAGTAAGTTAGATGCGCTAGAGCGAGATAGTGACTATGTAATAGATTTTAAAGAATAATTCATTCTTTTTCGTTTGCTTTTGTGTACTTGTTGTCGAGTGATTCACGCGTAATTTAATTATGAGTGTTATTTAGATCACTGCTTGTAAAAGTGTTATTCTTAGGCTTAACTGTTTAGGTCAATTACTTTGTCTAGGTTGTCTGCCCCATTTACAAGTTTTCCAACACAAACAAGGCAGTATTCTTTATGTATAACTTAGATTCACCTACTTTTTGACTTAATTTAAAATAAAAACACAGTACAATTTTTCGTATTATTTATTTTATCACCAAATATAGAAAATAATTGTTGTTTCCACAGTTAATTGACGTGAAATAAATAAAAGCATCTATATTTTTGTCTTCAACATTCATACAAAAATAGACATTTAGGGACAACGATATAGTCTATATTATGATACTAAATATTATGTTTGGGATAGTACAATAACTACGCAATTTGGCACTATTGATACCCGGTTCCCAGAGTCCGTCTCACGAGAGTAGTCCTGCGGCATTAAGTGGAACTAATTATTATAATACAGTTAGCAACATTTCTCTAACAACCCTAATGTCTTTTTTACCATAAAGTCCTAAGCAGTCACTATTAGATTTTTGTATTTCTTATGTGGGAACCTGGCCTGGCGAACCTTAATACAGGTTACCATGTAACCTAGCTAGGACGCCAGATTCAATTCTGTTGTAAATCTCTTTTGTTTTTTTTTTTCCAAAATTGTATCATTTTTATCTTTATTGTAACAGACTGTATGTTCCTCACTTTTTTTGAAATAAAAATATTATATATTAAAATATTATATTAACCCTCCTGTCTCAGGCGCTTTTTTTATATAAGATTGTGCATTTTATTAATCAGTGCCTATAATATAAAGTTTAGGTAAATAAATAAATAAAGATTTATAATTGATATGATTTATAAAGATATCGTCGCATGCATGTGGCGCCGCGTCTGCGAGACTTCTTTCGTGAGACGAACTACGTATCGAGAACGGTTTATGATAACTATTCGTAATTATATCTACTGGTTCTTTGAAAATACGTTGAAGGCAATCTTCAACGAAAAGCTCCTAAACAAGAATAGGTCTTACATGTTAAGTTATAAAGACTACGCTTTGATATCGAAAATAGGAAAGTGTTAGTTTTAGCTAATAATCTAGCATCGTTTTATTAACAACGAAATATACACCTTCAATTCTATCTCCATAAAAACTATTTTGAGAACGCATGAAATTCTTTGTAACAAAATATCATTACTATGTACACGACTACACGGTCCAATTTGTCTAGACAATAGATTCCAAGGCGCGAGATCAAGTACATGAGAAATATCTTACAGTTCTCTTAACACAATAAATATTTGCTTATAGTTAAGTTTACTATTTATTATAATACACAAGCTACTACCATCTGTCAAATTTCTTTAATACATTTTCAACTTTATCACTAAATCATTAAGGTTCAAGGTTGATTGGGAAAATTTGACAGTTTCGAGTAGCTTTACCAGCTGGTGTCTGTACAGTAAAATTATTTCATATCGGTAATTGATGGTATAGTTTATAAAAGCAAGCGAGCAAGCAAGCGTGGTGATCTATACTCGTGCCTTGTCTTTATGAGAAGAGCCGTTTGCCCTACAGTGGGACTATAATAGGTATTGTTCATAAAAGATGTCAACATTATACAAATCTACAATTCTTTCAACATTAATGTGAAACAAATAGGACTCTGAATAGGTCGTCAAAACTTTGCTGCAAATATCGTATATTTTTGTTAAGTCGTTGGTCCCGGCTGTCATTCGTGGATCTTTGACAGTCGTTACGGGTAGTCAGAAGCCCGAAAGTCTGACAACCAGTCTTAGCAAGGGGTACCGTATTACCCAGTAACTGGGTTGTGGAGGTCAGATAGGCAGTCGCTCCATGTAAAATACTGGTATTCAGCTGCATCCGGTTAGACTGGAAGCCGACCCCAACGTAGTTGGGAAAAGGCTATGCAGATGATGATCGTATATTTTTGAGACGTAAGGGACGCTTTATTAGGTGGATAAGGGGTAACTTAAATTATCTACATACCTACTGTACGAAAAACTATCGATTTTACAAATATTCTGGAGAAAAGTTTGATTGAAAAAAGAAGACGTAGTAATTTTGTTAAAAAAAGAAAAGTTATCAAAACCTTAATACTTAAACATTTTTATTTTATAACACGCTTATTTAATAAACTCACACAATTGTTTCATTTTTTGTTGTAAGTTTGCCATAATATTCCTTTACATAGAGTGGAATGTTCGTAAATGTTTCTACCTCGTAAGTACGTGCATAATTTAAACATGTGTAGGCATTAATTTATCAGGCTGTGCTGCTATAGGGAGGGTAATCTTCCATGGAAAATGGTTTTGCGCTCCCGGGGGAAGACAAGAAGAAAATTACAGTCAAATTACTGCTCATTTAAAAGAGAAGGGGGAGAATTTTGTTGAATAAAAAATCGGAATATATTATTAGACCGTTTTTCGTTTTTTTTCTCAAGTTTTCGTATTATTTCGTAGGTACGTGTTTATTTTGCTTAGAATTTTTGCGTAGAGATTGTGTATTTTTCTGGGATACTCCTGTAACTCGACAAAATGTTGCCTAACAAGCTGTGCCAGCCATGTTTGGCCGTATTTTAGCAATACAAACCACCGATCGTGCGGAAAAAAAAACTATCGGCAAATGCTAAGCCAAATAGGTAGGTGATTTAGTTCGGAGCTCAGCCTGTACCTACATTTTAGGCCATTTTGTAGTTGTTGTATAGACTACATCCATATCTATCAATGACTAGAACACTTCCAGGGCAAGTTTTATAAATCTGTTTTTTTTTTATCCTATAATGATTGCTAACATAATATACGAAGCGGTACTGTAAATCTTTTGTGCGTTTATTAGCGCATGGGGGATTTACACTCGATTTTCACCATGCAGCTTGTCACTTACAAAATCACCTCACAGGCTTGTGAGGAAATGAACGATTTTTACCTATGTTAATGAGGTGGCCATTCGGCTGAACACAGGTAAAAATCGTTCATTTTGCAACAAAATGTCGATCTTCATGCAGCGGGTGATCGCCTGCGACTGAACATTTTCACAGTCGAGATTAGTCACCCACCGCATGCGCAAAAGTTGAGACCTATTCTAGTTTCGAACTTGCGATTTTAGTTAGACAGTTGGTGGGTGCGGCAATAGTCACCTGTGTAAAGCCCGCATAAACAAGAGGAACGATTTTAATAGAATTTAAATTTATTGGATAGCCGGCAAAGGAAAAAGTTAAGAATAGATAAAACACGTGGACAAAACCACACAAGGCCAGTGAATCATATCGCTATAATTGTAAAGTCCAAAGCAATCCACTACGCATAAACACAAAGTTGTCATATCATCATAAAGTAAGAACTGTCCTCCCCAGGGACGCTAAAATGCAATTCAGATGCATCTGTACGTAACAAATGTTCTACGCTTGTGTGGACCAGATGCAAATCATCTCGTTAAACCCATTGTGATGTACAAGCTAGTAAAATGTAAATGTTATCACTGACAAGTCATTAAGTAGTGTACGCGGATAAAATGTTCATAAAATTTGCATTTGAGTTAAGGCTCTCGCAGACAAGCGCGACGCAACGGTGCGGCGTAATTTTGGTAGAACAATTTTCATAAAGTTTTCATAGAAAATGTTACACTGGAATCACGTCGCGCCTTTCTGCGGGACCCTTTACGCAGCTGTTATTTCTAGTTTATCCCTCATATTTTGCGTTTTATGGAGGTCTGTGTAATATAAATAATATTGTACGCATTTATCATATATATTGTTTATTAGGCTTGTGTTTGACAGCAGGCTTGTTTAATGGTGGTCTGCCCAGGTTTATTATAAAAATCAAATATAATTTGAATAATTTAGTATCCTTTTGAATTACATTTTCATTTATATTCAGAGTTATATGTTTACTTTAGGACTTAATTTATGTAAAATACAAGTAATCGTACCATTTTAAGAATACTAAACATCTACTAACGAATATAATAATGAAACTTTATAAATATACTGACGAATTAATTACGACTAACACCTAGACGTAGGAAGCCCGAACTCTTGTGATAAGGACACAACTAATAGATGACAATGATCATAATTCCGATCAGTCAAAAGCACGTTCGTTTAGCACACAGCTTCTTCACCTTGGAGATAGGCGTTTACAGAATCAGACCTATCAGCGCCGAGGAAGTTGACCTTCTGCTTCTTTCTCGCTCTAATAAAGAACGCTACTGAGCGATAGAAAAGGATGCAGTAATGAAAAATGTGAATAGGTCTGCATCAGTCCATACTCATTATTTTTCCTTTCAGCTTCAAATCCATACAGAAAAGCATCTGACTCTTCAAGCAGCTAACGTCGGAGGCTCTACAACTAAGTAAGGAACTTGTAGAGACAATGCAGGTTGTGGTAACGCAGGGAACAGTATGGGGTATTGAGGAGGAGGTTGTAGTCCTTGCGAAGGTGGCCTGGCTTCAGGGTCGGAGCAGTGCAGCAGCCAATGGGAGAGCATCCTCCCGCGGCCCTTGAGTTCCACCTCGCCACGACGGTCCACCACGAAGGTGCCCCATTGGTCGAGTAACGCTCGTGTGTTTTCGCTTAAGTGGATCCGTAGTGCTGGAAGGTTATAGAACATTAATTGTTGCTTTTAATACTGAACAGGGGACTTACCAGCAGCTCTTATAGCAGGGCAGACGTTGAACTGCACTGCTTTTTTGTTCTATGGCTTAGTACAAAAAAGCAGTGCAGCTCAACGTCTGCCCTGCTATAAGAGCTGGTGGTAAGCCCCCTGTACTGTATCAAGGTCTGAAGAACTGAAGAATTTGCTTCAGATGTATAGAAGTCTGACTCCGATGATCAGTAAATCTGCAGCAGCCATATGTCATGTTGGAGATTGTCAGGTAAAATAATAACACGTAATTAACTTAACTTGGCAACAGGATAATCATAATGAAAAGGCTTTCAGAAACAGAGGTTTATCCTTGTTGCCTTTTTGTTAACAAAAGCTAATGGGTTATCCGTAAAGTAAATGAGTAGGGTATAATCATGTATGACAAAAAAGGCGAAGATTCGCATAGCATTTTTCTCTCATTAAGCGACACGGGCTTGACACAACAAACACATATACTCACACACAGGTAACCAAGCAGAGGCGTAACTTTGGGGCCCATGGCAAATTCATGGGATTGGTAGGGCCCTCCCTCAATGTAAAGAAGCTCAACCAACGTTATAATTTTTTTTTACTGGCACTTCGCCCGCGATTTCGCCCCTACAAAATGGAATATCTGACTGCTTCTTTGTTCTAGTGGTCGGAAAAAGTTTGCATTTCTATACTTAGGTATGTTAGGATCTTCCTGTTCCTGCCACCCTATAGTTACGCCACTGTAACCAAGTGTGCAAACACGCTGTGAATATGTGCGGGAAGACGAATAACATCAGCACACACACACGCACATACTCGTACACTTTCGACTTCGCCATTGCCTCGGACGGCCGCTGTATAGAAAGTGAGATTACTTCGGAAGTAGTAGTAGGGCTTGTTCGTAAAATAAATGGAAATGCGTACCTTCTGTTCACAGAGTATTTATGTTTATACTTCCAATAAAACTCGACTAAAGTATAAAACGTAGAATCCTTTGACCGAGCTTTATTACAGCTCTTGAATTGTCACAAATGTCGTTAGTCACACACAAATCTGGCTGTAAAAGTAATTCTTGTTACTTACATAAATCTGCCTTATCCTGGCACGTGAATCGTGGTTTCATCTTAATTTCTTATCTTGCGTAAATAAAGTTAACTACTAACAATTTATGTGCCCGGGCCTACGAACAAGACGTATCTTATAGTTATTTCTGGAAGACGTACAGTTTCGAATTAAAAGCGTTAAGTATCTTTAGGTAAATTTTTATTTTCAGTCCTTGAGACTTGATATTTCTCCGTTTATTTTCTATCATTTTGAATATAAAAAACAGTTCGAAAAAGTAACAAATACCGACTACACAGGGAAATGATGAAGTAAAAAATTGTTTAAGCATTTCGTTTTGCGTGTTCGAATTGTATACGTCAAGATGTAAGTAACTTACGTTGTCCAGTAGATTCCATTCGACTGGCAGTGTTGACTGTGTCTCCGAAGAGGCAGTAATGGGGCATCTTGACACCCACCACACCGGCGCAAACGGGACCAGAATGCACTCCAATACGGACCTAATCAAGTATCGGAAAATATTATATTTGCAGTTTTTGGCACAGTACAGAAATACATCGTACGTAAACATAGTTTACATTCTTTGATTTTCATTTGTTTAGTCAAAAAACTTAAAAAAAGAAAGAAAGAAAGAAAAAGAAAGAAACTAGGAGTCACTTTTTAACCAATCGATGTTGACAGCGGATTAGCAGTAAGTATACAGGGTCAAATTGAATTAGCTAGCGAAACTCTAAAGACGTGAAGGGTATCGATAACTAAACACTCCAAATTGAAAACAAAAAGATTTGATGTTTTTTTAGGGTTCAAAAATCTGTATTCTCCAACCACATCTGTGAAGTTTACACAATAAAAAGCTGATTTTTAAACTAATATTTTAAGTCACTACACTAACAGCGGTCGGTAACCCCACGAAAAAATCGTCAAATTATTTTTTTTTTGTTGTTTTATCGTGTTAAGATATCAATGCCCATCGCGGAATTTCGCTAGCTAATTTAATTTGACCCTGTATTACCATGACTATTACTAAAAACTACGTAACATTAAACTTTCACACAATTTTTCTTACACCTGAAAGAAAATTCTGTAGGAGTGCCCTCTTCTACGAGTATACAGTGTACATTTTGCAAGGTTCACCTCCAATCGATGCGTAGGCCGATGTCTCACGACGAACCCCCTCACGGCTTCCACAATAGCCAGCGCCATGAGACAGATCTCCCGCGCGTGAAGATCGCCGTTCCTTTCCGGTAGACCAGACACCACCATGTAAGCGTCTCCTATTGTTTCCACCTTTACAGCATAATAAATTGAATTGTAAGAAAATTATGACCGTTTTGGATGTCAAATCTGCTCGTAAAACCAACGGAATAAATAAATAAATAAAAACGGTTTTGAAGGAATTGATGGAAGCGAAGCCAATGCAGCTTTTTAACAGATAGGGTTGGGTCCTCAGCCTTTAGAATGAGCCATTAGCTTTTCAACGGTTAAAGCTATACTAAGGCTCTTAAAACTGGGCTTGGTTTTAGGCCGGACTTCGATAGCTATAAAAAATTTGGCTTTAGATATCTACAACGCCACACGCGAACTAGGTCTTACGTCGGGGTAACCAGTATAGCTATAGAGTTATGAAAAACAGAGGGGTTAACTTTCCACCCTGCTCTTGGTCTTTGGACATTACAAGCTAATTGTCCATTTCTTTCATTTGCCATAAAATATTCTTCGAAAAAGGGCCTATTTTGGGACAATAAGGGAGCAATTTTGTGACGAGTCAATAACATTTAGCAATCTTGGTCGCATTTGAGAATATATCTACCAAAAACGACCATCCCCAAATACGCACTAACCTTGTACACATCATAGGACCCGATGATCCTGTCGAAGGTACTGTACAGGTCATTCAGCAGATCCACCACCTGCATCGGAGTGGAGGCGGCACAGAGTTCAGTGAACCCGACTATGTCGCTGAAGTATACTGTGACACACTCAAAGCTTTCAGGCTGGACCACTTCACCTGCCATCAGCTGTTGAGCTACGGGCCTGGGTGGAGATAGATGAGGGTTTTTATATCTTCAAGGGCTGATAATTTTATCCGACGAATAATTTTGAATTTTTATCTTCCATTCAAAATCTGTCAAAAATTATCTATCAATTGAAAAATTACAAAAATAACAGCTACTTTTGTAAAAATAATGGACGTTTCATAACTAAAAGTACAAATAATCTTATTCACCTCCAAAGCACGCACATGCATTAAACATTAAACAATGCAAAACTTCGTGGAGTGATGAAATTTATTATGGATTATGCGACTTTGGAAATTGTATAGAAATTGTTACGAATAACTTTTGCACAGAAGTCGAGAGGCGAAAGTATACGTATTTATTTTGCAAGGCTACATAATATTCATTTCATGAAAGCGACCTAAGTACTTTTACATTTCTCACCAACTTCCATCTCTAAAGGAAATTTTAAGATTCCTAGAATATTATAATTAGTTAGTGTCAGAACATAAGCATTGACGTAGTTTGTGCCTGGTCTTAAAATAAACTGCAGTGCGATTCTGTAACCATCTCACCGTGAAAATTTAGGTGAAGTGAGCGTGGAGTGAGCTGTCATTCCAACTATTGCTAGGGATTGACACTATTGACAGCTCACTCTAAGCTCACTTCACCTAACTTTTCACGGTGAGATTTTTACAGAATCGATCGGCTGATGACGTAAGATGTTACTCACATGGATACGATGATGGAATCGAAACTGAATTATATAAAAAAATCTGTTTATTTCAATGACTAGCTACTGTCTGCGACGCAGAAATTTCTTGTTTCCGTCGCATCGCATCGCATCGCCTGTTACTTTGTTATGGCTTAGCTTTCTTTCGGAGTATCTACTGGCTCAGCTCCTTAGGATCCTAGCGCGCTGATATAGCCTCCCTCAATTACAAAGGCAAATTTTTTTTTTCATATCCGACTGGTTGTGCCAGTTATTAGCGCGTTCAAACAAACAAACTCTTCAGCTTTATTATTACTATTAGTATACATAGATTACGCGTACACACGGCTACACGTCAAGCTATACAAAATCAGTTTGTCTTGGCCTCACTTTGTATGATATTTTCACACAATTAACGGTCAGCCTATACTGGTTTTGCATAGCTTGATGTGTAGCCGTGTGCTTCCCCAGGATGCCATCTATATCCATGCCAAATCAGAAGTTCAGTGGTTTAGGCGTGAAAATGTAACATACAGTTTCAAGTTCAAATCCTCCCCTTAAAAACCGAATTACCCGTTTTTGTCCCGTCAGTGGACTCAGTCAGTTTGTCTTGGCCTCACTTTGTATGATATTTTCACACAATGAACGGTCAGCCTATACTGGTTTTGCATAGCTTGATGTGTAGCCGTGTGTACTTTCGTCATTACTTTGTAAGTAAAAAAAAGTAAAAAATGAATAGAAACGAGCAACTATAAGTAGACATGAAATAGCTTACTGGTGAAAATCTAAACTATGTTTTGGTGTACACTAGGGAAATCCAGACGTTAGTGTTATAAATATAATCAGAATGTCGAAATATTCATCAATCTATAATCTGTAAGAAAGATTATAAATTACAAAAGTTACCTTGGAAGTACTTGGTAGAGTAGTTCTTCAGATCTTCGTTTCTCCATCGACAGTTGTTCAGTTTTCTCCTCAACCAAGGACTCAAGGTTATTCGCGTACTGTTCCATACGACGAAGGAGATCGTCCATCAAGTTGTCACAGTAGCCTCTAAATGAGGAAATAAATCAATTTGGAATCTCAGGGCTCTTTTTGTATTCAAATTCTAAATATTTTATTTCACATAAGTAAACCTACGTTGGCCCTTATGAAACGTCAGAAGTGCAAGGTTCCAATTGGTCGTTTTCTATGGAAAAGAGCCGACAAAAAACCCCACAGTTACTCTTTAAAAAAGAATTGAGGTATGGCAGGCCAGTTACATCAGGACGCACTAGTTATATGAGAATAATTGATGTTGTGGTAGTGGGAGCTGACAGGCCAAAGTTCGAAGAAAATCCGTGGTAAACCCGATCTTAACTCTAAAATAAACATAATTTTTTTTTTGTTCAAAAATTATATCGCAGAGTTTAAATTTTTATATGCTAAAATCCACAGAAGCCTTTGATGGCTTATATATGGCTAGGGAGTTCGGAAAAATATATCTAATATAGGTACTACAAAGAAACAAATTAGATGCTAAGTTACCTAGGAAGAACTAAAATTTTATCAACCTAGGGTAATTTAGAAACACACACACACACACAACGCAGGACAACGCTACAGCCTCGTAGGTATCCTATAAAAATAGCATTCCTAAGTTAATGACTGACCAATATATTTCGGCACGCTACTTAACAGTCCTCATAATGCAGGTCACACACGTAACGGTATACTTGCACGACTTGCACAAGTATGCATTATCATACCACACATTACCTTCCTTTTGAATTAAAAAGAAAATTGTAAAATTTCCTCCTAAATTTAAATTATTGCGAGACAGAGGAACTTATTTATTCAAAAAATTACAACTAAAATACTTAACTTTTCATTTTCTTGACAGATATTTACTACGTTTACCACACCCACACACACCCCAACGAACCAGTCTAACTCCACAGTAAAACACACAAACACTCCCCACAATTAGCTTTTAAGTCCTTTTAATAAATATGTATGTTGTTAGCATCAGAGTTATTACGCAATTATGAATATTTTGTAAAAACGTGTAAATCATTTAAAAGTACACTGTCCTTCAAGATACAGGATTTTCCTAGTTTGAAGCGTCTTCTCATATGTATTAGCCATACCCATCCTTTATTGAAATAACACTGATGATACCTAAGCTAAGTTTTTTAGGGCTGAATTTTCAATCGACTGATAATTTTTATTCGTGGAATAAAATTGACGTCTGACAGTTTTTGTATAGAAGAACTGTCAAAAATTCAAAATTATTCCTCCGATAAAGTTATTTCGCGTTAGAAAAATCAGCCTTTGGTAAAATAAATAATTACTTACTTATATCACAATATTGTGCCTTACCTTACGCAAGTATATCGTTACGTGTATGGCCTGCATAACACATCATCATCACTCACTTGATATAGTTAGCGTTGATGGCATCAAAGCTGGGCCTATCATCGGCCGCCTCTGCCCAGCACCTCTCCGCCAAGTCCAGCAGTTCCACGGCAGCGCCTCCCCCGCCACCCGCGGCTGCACCCACCTCGCCCACCCCCACCACTGGACGAAATGGGGGGGACTCTCGAGCGCAGACGTGGCCTACTATGTCTGTACAAAAAAATATAATTTATTTTAGACAAGTTTTTTTCGCAGCTTCACCCGCGTTGATGTTGTAAGTTACCCTACAGAACGTACTACCGGGATAAAAAAAGTTTCCTATGTTCTAACTCAGACGAAATACGTTCAGCCATTACGGCATGAGAAGCTAACAGACAGACCAACAGATCGAGTTACTTTTGAATTTTTTATTATATTCGTTTGGAAGTATGGATGCAATGGGAATAAATCAGCTTATTTCCAGGACAAGGGCTCCTAGCAAAAAACATTAAAAATACACGTGTATCGAAATGATAATCTCAAAATAAGCCAATTCAATCAAATTCAGTGGAATTAGCAATTAATTAAGGAGTGTTGACGTTAACTTGTTTGTTTGAAGGCTCTGCAAATATCTTTAAACTTTGAATTAGTTTCGTTAAACATGCTATCCAGTATTTGGTTTATTTATATTTTAATTATGACTTTCGTAAAATTCATGGTATTTATAATCAAACGGAATTACCTAAAATTTGTTTCCTAGATTGAGTTCTTACCCGCGTCCTAATACGGAAAGCCAGTTAGCATTGTTATACATACTAGCTACGGCGTAGCGACAAGTAGCTACGGCGTAGCGACAAGTAGCTACGGCGTAGCGTAGCGCTACGTAACGCAGTGATTCATTTATAAAACTGAAATGCAACAATTATTACTGAAAATAACAACACCACTGGTAAGTTATGTTAGTGAAATAATCATAGGTTTGTAGAACTATATAAACGACTAGCGACGATAGCTTCCAGTATAAAAAAACATGCTTAAATAATATAAATTACGGTTCTTCCATTTCACTGCCCTACAAAGAAACTTCTTTTCCGTCACATTCCATTAAAAAGTTTTTTTCTTGTGTTATTTAAACCGGAAATTGCAGCTGGCTGGAAAATGTCGGATACAGAGAGAAAATGACCGGGTAAAGTGTAAATTTAACTGGAAAAATATTTTCGAGACTTATTGAAAATGTTTATTCGAGTAGAAAACATATTTTAGCCGTTTTATGTATTTAAACTTTTGCCATTTGTTGAAGGAGAGAAATAAGATATTATTTCGCGATGTTTTTGAGGCACATTTCTTAAAGCAACAAAATGCACATTTTGTATGGCGTATCAGGTCAATCTGAATTCTGATGTAAACTTTTTAAGATCGGACTGGCCATGTTCTTTCACGCATGGAACAGCTAATTTAAAAAAAAATAACTTACGAATAACTTCAACACAACAACGTTCAGAATCTTGTACTGTCTCCATAGTACTTGAATAGGTGACGTGTCGATGTTTCTGCCACCCTATATGCTTGCTAACTGGGTTCAGTTAGCAAGATGACTTACCTTTATTAGACATAGTAGGCGTATAATTGTGGAAGGGACCGGCCCTCAGCACGATCTCTTCGAGAATGATGCCAAAGCTATACACATCTCCCTTGAGTGAGGCCGCTGCGCCCGGGTATATGCTGGCAGCCACCAGCTCCGGTGCAGTCCATAACAACTCTAAAAGAAAGCCAATTTAAGACTCAAGAAAAAAAGAATATTATACAGCATAATATATCAAAATAAAAAAAAACAAATGTCATTTATTCAAATTAGGCTGAGAATCAGCACTTTTCGAACGTCAAAATTACAAAAGACAGTCCCCAGGAAAGGTGCAGTCATATTCAATAGTTAATTCGTAGCTAAAATTAATGGGGTTGCCATTAATTTATTTATTTAGTAGGTATATATGGCATGTATCAGAAAGGTGTGGTTATATTAAAGGGAACGACCATCAAACTGAACAACTTTCTCCATAGAACCAACATCGTAATAGCGAAAAAAAAATCAGCTGTCCCATACATTTTTGTCGAGTAGATATTGAAGCTTTGTATAAGGCAGCTGAAAAAGAAAAAGGTCTTCAGTTTGGTGCACGTTCCCTTTAATATGATCACACCTTTCTGATACATGCCATATATACCTACTAAATAAATAAATAATTGGCAACCCCATTAATTCTAGTTAAGAATGTCTAACTATCGAGAAAACCATTTGATCGAAAGGTTTATTGGTAATAACCATTATTTTGGTTTGTTTTGTTTGCGATCCGTCTCAGTATTAAGTATTAAAGCTGAACGTTGTTCAGTTGTTTTACAGAAAGCAGCTTTTTTGTAAAACAGCGGATTCTACAATCCATCTGCGTTACATACCACCAAATAACCAGTAAAGTAAAAACTTGTCACAAAAAAAATTAGGGACATATCTTACTACCGTTCACAAATTGTAGACACATCATTAAAATTATTCCAAAATCCCAATTAAAGCAGCTTCTAATTTGATTAAAACACCTCCACAGGGTCAAGCAAACTTAGAATTAATTACTATAGTAATAGGTGTCATCCTTTATCAGGTCAGTGGGCGTGCACAGCGTGTTGAGTCCGTAGTCGGAGATCTTGAGCACGAAGCGTCCATCGATGAGGCAGTTCGAGGAGCGGAGCTTGCCGTGTGCACCCAGCCCGCCGTGGAGGTAGCACATGCCCTGGACAACGAACAAAGAGAGGGAATAAAGATTTGTTAAGTAAATTCTGCCAGCCTTTTGGGGAATTCTCCCATTAGCAGCAATTCGGAAAATTTGTTCATGCCCAATGCGTCCTTTTTTTATATTATACTTGTACATATTATTATGTAATTTGGTGTTAGCTTGTACATTGTATTAACTGTCAATGCGTGGTTGGTTGTTAATAAAAAAAAGTTTTTAAGATAAGGAATCATGCGTTACTTTGCGGAAATTCATGACAATAAAAAGTTAAGCCACGTACAGAAATAACCTTCTGGATCTTGTTTTTGGCGAAATATATATTTATTTTATCCATTTAGAGGCATTTAAAAAACAAATACAATCTATGTATTTCCATTACTCGAGTGAGTATTCTCTTTGGTGAGTATTCTGGTCACTGCGCCAAACTACTCCTCGCCGGCGGATATGTATACATTTTTTATTTACACGGGACCTACAATCCTTTGTACGTTTCTGCGAATGCGTTTACGATTTTCTTGAGCGAGAAAATCGTTCATAACGTCGCTTCCTCGTCGACCTTGTGCCCGGAGCCCATCATTATAATCCATTCATTATAAGCATTAGCACTCGTGAATTAGGTTCATCCGGTTAATTCTAGAGATTGAAAATTGCATGAGCTAAGATTCTGTTGGCAATTTCTTGTGTTGGCACCGCAACGAAGCTTCGTCGCGACGTGCAGAGTTATACGTATTCATAAAAAATGCTTTGCAAACTTTCCTATCAGAAAAATACCAATAAATCGAGCCCCTAAAAAGTTATACCTTTGTTCGTATTTATTTTACTCGGTGTACCTATCCCTATCGTAACTCCAAACTTTGCCTCCCGGCGGTATTGGGTTAGCACGCAGGTCGTAATTTTGAAAGTATTCTACACTGAACTTAGATTAGGGAGCAATATTGGAAAAGTAAAATGTATATCTTAACTAATATTATAAAGAGAAAAGATTTGATATTTTGTATGTTTTTTGTTATGCTTACACGCTAAAACGGCTAAACTGATTTGGATGAAATTTTACACATGGGAAGACCATGACCTTAATTAGGACATAGGATAGCTTTATCCCGATATTGCCACGGGATTGAGACGTGCCGGTGATACCGAGGGCCCAGTTTTGTTATAAATAAAATCTGAAACACTGCTACTTATTTGTAGTTATTATTTTCAATGATTGACTATAGGCGACAAAATAGAAAAGTTACATTTCCTAATACTATTCTCCCTTCAGATTATCCATTCGGAAACCCGACCACAGCATCATTTGCCTAATGGGAGTCCTGCCAAAAACGTGGCCAGTAGAATATAGGTAGGTACAAAATGAATATTGAATATTTGACGGCACGGTTGGCGCAGTGGGGTTCGATTCCCGCAAGGAACAAATATTTGTATGACCTACATGTATTTGTTCCGAGTCTGGGTGTTTTCTATCTATAATATGTAGATATGTATATACAAAAAAAAAATGTATACAAGTAGTTTATCAGCCATCTTGTTACCATAACACAAGCATTAGGTTGCTTAGCTTGGGACTAGATGGCGCTGTGTGAAATGTCCAGGGATATATATTATATACAGGGATATATTAATATCTACATCAGACGCGCTCCAACCTTTAGGATCTTCGTACACAAACGTTTTTCTTGCCGTGAAAAACTAGGGTATCTTCGCCGTGTGTAGGCACGGTCGTCAGTGTTATATGGATTACTATAGTAGCTTGTTGACAGACACGTTTTTTCTACGGCGCGGTTTAAACGCTGTAGTGCAAAGAAACCGTGCCGTGTGCAAAGGGCCACCAACAATATTTTCGTTTTATTTTTCGTGTGTTTTCACACATTTTATCCAGCTCATAAAACACATAGCTGAAAAGAAAGTAGTAAAAAAGATGTTGACACATCTATTTTTTGCCATTTTTTTTGGAACCAGACTCTTTTTTATTCACCTACGCACGCAGGTGACAAGATACTTAAATATGAACACAAAGCCTCGACTGCCTCGTTGGTTCCTGGGTTCAATTCCCAGGTCGTACAAGTGTTATTGGGTTTTTCTATCTGGATTTTTTCAGTAGCAGCCTGGAGTCAGGATATGTGCGCGGTTGATGGCAAAAGATATGTGCCCGGTTGATGGCAAAAGATATGTGCCCGGTTGATGGCAAAAGATATGTGCCCGGTTGATGGCCAAAGATATGTGCCCGGTTGATGGCAAAAGACATGTGCCCGGTTGATGGCAAAAGATATGTGCCCAGTTGATGGCAAAAGATATGTGCCCGGTTGATGGCAAAAGATATGTGCCCGGTTGATGGCAAAAGATATGTGCCCTGTTGATGGCAAAAGATATGTGCCCGGTTGATGGCAAAAGGCCCCCTATTGCTGGCGAAATAAGGGTGAACTACTGGTACACCTCTGCCTTTCGTTTTGAGGAAACAAGGCGTCATGTTACGTTATGATGAACACAAAGATCACCAAGCATCGCAAGTTCTAGTATTTTTGTTTACTCGTGAATTTATAATACAACTCAAAGTTTTATTATTGCACTAGCTTCTGCCCGCGGCTTCGCCCGCGGCTCCGCCCGGATGTCGGAAATTATCCCACGGGAACGTGCTAACAGGATAAAATGTATGTGCTTCCCCAGAATGCCATCTATCTCGCGGGCCCTTTGTGGCTAATAACAATAGAAAACCAATTGTGTCTCATTCATCTTTACCTTAAGTACCAACCTAATTTAAAAAAAAAAACTCAATAACAGAAAATTAAATACCTACCTAAATAAACCTATTTCTGATGATAACTAATCTAAACTCAATAAATAAGCAAAATCCCTAAAAACTAATATCTATACGAATGACTAATCCTACCTAACAGTATTATAAAATAACCTACGGGCACTACGTACACTATCAAATATGCTACCTATACTTTAAAATTAAAATCTATACCTACGACTTATATGAAAATAAACCTAAATAACTCTAAAAACTAAAAGGAATAAAAATGAACTCCACTGCGGGTGAGGTAACCTACGACAAACTTATTATTTGCGGTTGACACAGTAATGGGTCTAGGGATCGAACCGCAAAATTAAGTTTGTTTTTTATTGTATATACTTTTCCGGGATAAAAAGTACCCAGTGTGGTGCCCAGGATATTAAAGAATAATTATACCAAGTTTCATCGTAATCGAACCGGTAGTTTTTGCGTGATGCCTGAACAAACAGACAGACAGACAGACAAAAAAATTTTTAATCACATTTTTGGGTTCGGTGTCGGTCTAGTAACACCCCCTGCCATTTATTTTTTTGATATTTTCAATGTACAGAATTTTCACTTCTACAGATTTATTATAAGTATAGATTAAGATCGCAAATTCTAGAACTAGATGCGTCTAAGATATTCTTGGCATAAAACTTATTAAGTACCTCTAAATAATAAATTGAATTTAGCTTTGGAAAGTTCTTTGAGAAAGTTCCAAGATATACTTAGGTATTGGTTTATTTTATTGCAAAAAGAACATTCGTTTCTAAAGAATATTTTCTTTATAAAGCAACGCGATTGACGCATTAGTTTTTTTTTTTTTATCTATTTTTATTTAGGGGCTTTTATCAAAGATATGTCAGCCCCATCGTACCCTTTTACATTAATTGGCTTTCTTAAACAGTATAACTTATAGTATTTTTAATGGTTGATGACTTAGAGTTATTCGTGGAGGACCATAATTAAATGGCATAACTTTTTAATAATCTCCGAAGATGGTACAGATAAGATGGATTGGATTATGCCTACATCCAATTTATTTATTTTAAAATCCTTCACGAACAGCTCGCGTTCTACTCCGTTTCGAGCACACTCCATCAGCAAATGTTGCACGTCTTCGATTTGATTGCAAGCTGTGCAATTAGGAGAATCGGCCTTTTTCATAAGAAATGCAAACTTCGCGGATGGATAGTGCCCAGAACGGAGTCTTAATATCAATTTAACATAATTTCTATCCAATTTAGTATCCTCGAACCAGGGAACATGAGATGGCTGACCTTGAATGCTTTTGTACCAAATTCCTTTATCCAGAGACATTTTGAAAAAATGTTGCTTCCAAGAGTTAAAGCATTTAGATTTAAATTTAGTTGTATATTCCCAATAATCTGGTTTATAATTCACTATACAACCGTCCACTACCGCTGATTTGGATATACGGTCAGCCTCCTCGTTACCGCTTAGTCCAATATGTGCTGGAACCCATTGCAATCTACATTCTATATTATTGCTTTTAAGTATAGTTATAAGTTTTAAAATATCATACGCTATCGATGTACCTCTGCTATAGCCAGAGGCGCATCGAGCGATATGCTGGAGTGCACTTTTGCTATCTGAAAAAATTACTACTTTATTTAAACTATAATTCAAGACATAATTTACTGCTTTGTAAATTGCTATGAGTTCCAGTGACATAATTGATATATCACAACCAATTTTATATCCAAACCTGTTCCCTAAATTCTGGTCAAATAACCCTGCTCCCTGTCCCTGTGCACTTTTCGATGCATCAGTGTAAATTTTATGCCACCCGAAATATATTATGTTCAGCTCTGCTACAATATCACTGAGTAACACATTTGGGTTATAATTACGTTTAGCGGTGTTTAAACTTTTGAGTTCTGTTTTAATAATACTCTTATGAATGCAGGATGTCCAGATTTCTAAACTAAACATTTTAAGATATTCTAATGATGTAATTTCTAAGTGTCTAACCTCATTGTATACTTTCACTAGTAATGGTTTATTTTTTTTCTGCCAATAAGAAGTACGACATAAGTCGCTCAACTCGCCTATAAGATTAATTGTGACATTATTTGACCAAGATCGAGTTTTTAGACAATATTTGTATGCTAAATATTCTCTTCTTAAATATAACGGTGGGATACATAAATCAGATTCCATTACGTGAATAGGGGAGCTTTTAATGTATCCTCCTATTATTCGTAGGGCCTGATTTTGCAGCTTGTCTAGTTTCGATAAATGTGTTTTAGCACTACAGTCAAAGAGAAACGAACCATAATCCAATCGACTTCTAATTAAGGAGATATACAGTTTACGTATATGTTTAGTATGTACACCCCAAGAGCTCCCCGTTAATAGCTTTAATATATTCAAAAACTTTGAACTTTTCGCAATTGTTTCATTTATGTGTTTACTCCAGCGTAAACTTTGGTCTAACCACATACCTAAATATTTTGTACATGGTGAAAATGTTAACGACTGTTCATTTATTTTAAGAGAAGGTAGTATTCGGCGTCTACCCCTACTATATACACAATATGTAGACTTATTGGAAGATAATTCGAGACCAAGTTCGGCTAAAGACATAACAATATGATCTAACGCATTTTGAACATACATTTCACATTTCTTAATGTCTTTATCTTTAACATATACAACGAAATCATCTGCATATTGCGACACTACTACTGTATTAAGATGTTGTCGACATACTTCATATGTAATCAAATTAAATAGTAGCGGGGATAAAGGATCTCCTTGAGCTAAACCTTTATTAGTCCATCGATCTGTTATTAAATCACCGAAACCTGTTTTAATTTTTAGATGTCTCTCATTTAAAAATGACCATATGTAAGTACAAAATTTTGATCCAATTTGAAGTTCATCTAAAAGTTTAACTGCTGCATCAACAGATACATTATTATATGCATTTTGAATATCCAGGAAACATGCTACCGTAGGTATATTTTTAGAGAAGCCATTTTGTATGTAAGTAACTAGGCGACTCAATGAATCTAAACAAGACAAAGACTTTCTAAATCCAATATTGAGTGGTGATAATATTTTTCCTCTCTCAGTGTACCATTCTAGACGTCTTACTAACATTAAATGAAATATTTTGCATAAGCATGAAATTAATGATATGGGCCTTAATTTAGGATCAGTAGATGTATTATTGGCTTTAGGAATTGGTATTATCTGGATATTACGCCACTGAATAGGTACAATACCTGAATTAAAGATTTTATTATATATATGTCGGGGATGTTGAGGGATTCTTATTCGAAATTCCATCGGTGTCCGTCAGGTTGCACGTGGTTGGGTAGAATCAGTGCGCACAACTGGCGCGGTCGAGCTCTGGGGGTCCAATGTATGTCGCTAACACACTAGTCTCACCATGACATCTGACAGATGTCAAACGCCACACGTGACAAGACATTGACAACCCCGACTCGAACTACTGACTCAATGACAACTGTTTTCGATTTGGTTAATCGAGTAAGGTATCTTAAACGCTAATAGATGGCGCTACTAGTACGTAATCAAAACCTTTTACTTCACTGCTCCGACACGGCCATACTGACAGCGAGCGCGTTCTCGCGCGATCTTTTCCGACCGCTATAAGTTCAAAACATGGGGTTTCCATATTGGGACATTAAAGTTAAAAGCGTGGAGCTCAATGCAGCGTCACGAACACACAGCGTGGAGATTTAAACGATCAATCCACACAAGCACAAAGCGCGGAACTTTCAATGCTCAATCATCAC
Source organism: Apamea sordens (assembly GCA_945859715.1). Lineage (NCBI taxonomy): Eukaryota > Metazoa > Arthropoda > Insecta > Lepidoptera > Noctuidae > Apamea > Apamea sordens. The sequence continues at coordinate 15,094,237 of OX244002.1, forward strand.
AAGCAACAAGCGCGGAGCTTTCAATGTTCAATAGTCACGTGCACAAAGCGCGGAGCTTTCAATGCTCAATCGTCACAAGCACAAAGCGTGGAGCTTTCAATGTTCAATAGTCACAAACATAAAGCGTGGAGCTTTCAATGTTCAATAGTCACATGCACAAAGCGCGGAGCTTTCAATGCTCAATCGTCACAAGCACAAAGCGTGGAGCTTTCAGTGTTCAATAGTCACAAGCACAAAGCGTGGAGCTTTCAATGTTCAATAGTCACATGCACAAAGCGCGGAGCTTTCAATGCTAAATCGTCACAAGCACAAGCGTGGAGCTTTCAATGTTCAATCATCACAAATAAAACTTGTAGGGTACCTTGCACACTACCATAATGGTTCCCTGTTATGTTGACAATATTATTTGCACTCTTGCCAATTCACTTTGACACAACGCAATCTTTGATGCATTCGATGCCAGAATCAAAATAAAACGGATATGACTCACCCAGAACTCATCAAAGCACTGCTCGGATTGCCGACATAGCAAACGCCACACAGCACTAGACATAGCACGCTGCTGCAGGTGCTGCTGGCCTGGAATGAAACATGCCCGCAAAGTATCACACAGCTCTGCCACTCCTGGTCACATTTGGTACAGGCAAAAACACAATGAAAATTCGAACAAACTAAAAATAGCAGAGTTCAGAGCATTACCCACTATTTGATTCCCAAATCTCAAGGTTACAATAAAAATAGTCAACTAAGATGCATGTGTCTCATACTATCTAGTAACCTCCAGTTACTCAACTCGTCAAATTCATTTGCGCATCCCCTTCGGATCGCCAAGTCACTTCTGGACTTTATGGTTTCTCACGAAACCCCACACAATACACACAACTTAATCTCTACTCTGTTTCATCAACAAAACTATTACTTGACTCTCCTCAAATTTGTTAGTAATACTCTGATCCAAACTATCATCGATAATAAAAGATTCCTCTAAGCCTCAGTAATAGCTGGTCAGGAACAGTATCAACTTACTCGTAGCTTACATACAACGCTCATGGCTCGGCTATCCTGACCCACGTCAGGGACATTATCACAAAAATAGTTGGGTCAAATTAAACTGTCTGAGTATTGCGTTTAATGCTTAATTGATTGTGAACCAAACAGAACACTAAAATGAAAGAATAAAGGCACTCAATTAAGACAGTATGTTGACTCTACCAAAAAAATCCACAGCACTTAACCAGCACCATGCATCACTATACTTACCCAGTAGTGAAATTCATAGAAGTACTTAACCAGTACTTAACATTTTAGCGCTTAACTAACATTAAAAATCCTATCACTTAACCAGTGATAATAATAACGCTTAACCAGCGATATTAACCCACTAACGCTTAACCAGCGAAAGCACATAATAACACGCTTAACCAGCGATTCAACAACTAACGCTTACCCAGTGATTAGACTACTAACACGCTTAACCGGCGATAACGTATTGGGAAAGAGTAATGTAAACAAATCATAGCAGAGCCATGTACCATCGTTATCCACATTAACAATCATTTTTATCACTAAGAGCCTTAGACACCTAGAAACCCACACACGAGTAAACCACTCTAACGCCACGGCTCTCGAGCCGACCAGCAATCGCATTGCTCTCACACATCCAGCTCATGGATCCGTGTGTATCACCCTGTGACACCACACAACTTTACTACGGCCGATAGAGAACCCCTACTCGCGTGCTTCCCATAATGTAGGCTTGTTCATCACCAGTGTGATCACTATCTACTTCGACTGGTACATGACCTACTAGCATCTTTCTTCACCTATCGTGAGCATACTTATACCTACGCCTAGAGTTGAAGGCTTTTAGAGTATTGATTCAACCAGAGTATTGTAAACAAATTTTGATTATCTAATCATAATCATTTTAAATTTAACTTAATCCTTTATCAAATTAATCATTTAAATCCAAAATTAAGTTAAGTAACAATTGTAGGAATGCATGAGTGACCAAGTACCAATGTCATATCAACCTGCCATTAGCAGTTATCGTTATCACAAAACAATAACACAAAGTGTGAATGCAGCCAGGCATATTATAAATTAGGGGATTACATCGCTGATAAAAATGCTTGGCTAAACGCTGGTCCTGCTCCATAAGGACGCATAAATAAATTGATTTGCATTTGAAAATACTGTTGGAGCTGCTGAAGATTATAAAATACTTTTTTGCATTATATAAATTCAATCTCCTAGTATTGTATAATTGTATAGCACATGTGTGAGTACTATGTACATACTATAAAGCTACCATATACTGGGTACGTCTTTCACTGACTTGAATGTGCCCTGGCAGCAGAGAGTATGTCATGCTCACTCAAATGCCTCGCTGATGGTGGCGCGTGTGTTGGATCATTTGGTTCCCTTCAAAACGGTTGAGCTGAATGGTGCTGATCCACACGTCATGTTCGTGAACGGGCGCCGTCAGTAGGGACTGGTCATCTCTTTGCTGCCATGGCTTATTTTAATTTAACTTAATATTTGAATTGTACTTATTTATTTTTTTTACTTTTCATTACGGACGCTTTTAATGTTCTGCATCGTTCTCACATGCATAATTTATAACATAAATGATGTAACCAATACTTTGTAACCATATATTGATTTAAAAGAGTGTCCATGGAGTTTCTTGCCCGTTCTTCTCCATAGGTACCTACGCTTTGGAATGAGCAACTAGCTTCATTTTTCTGACTGACCGACCCCTTGACAATTCAAAAGTGCCTGTAATTGGTTTAATTGAAATAAATACTTTGAGTTTTGAGTTTTTTTTTTTTTTTTTTTTTGAATCAGATTCGTGGCCTGTGGCTTTTCACTAAGCCCTCACACACTATTGCATTCCCTTGAACGCCGAGTCCCACGGACTCTGTGGTCTCTGCAAGACCCGACCTCCGCCAGAGTCACCCGCGCACCGCGCATCCACGGATTACATAAAGTAAATACCGACTTCTAACGGACTACGGCTACGAAATGGCTACTGGTACGGTCCGACCAGCCGAACTAAGATTCACCACTATCACTCAACTCAAACTCTTCTACTTCAAGCGGTACTTGTAAGGTTACATTTTAAAGTTTTTAACGTATAGCGATCACCCGCCAAAACTTCTGCTTCCGTAAACGGACCTCTGAACTTCTGATCTAACTTAGTCTTATAATCTGATTTCACTTTTCGTTTTCTAATAACACGAAATCGCCAACCGAACATTTTGTTAGAGCTGCCTTTGTTCTATCAAATCTAACTTTCTGCTGTTGACCGTTTAAAACTGAATTTATTACAAGAGCTAAGCTAAGCTAAGCAACAAAAACTCTGTCGCCGACATGTTAATTATCGAAAAGCCTAGGTTAAATATTTCACATACTATCATAATATTACTTTGCAAGTAAATGTCGGGTAGATCATAGTAATCAAATCTCAAGCTGTTTCTCGCTAATTGCAACACTACATACGATTTGTTCTGTGCTGAATACACATGTTTGACCAATACCAGTCAATACAACAACATTATTAACTCGTTTGCCACTTAATTTGGCTGCACAACTCGCTTTTACTAACGAGCATTCAGCACCAGAATCGTAAACAAAACAATACAGCTCACCTTTATTTTCCAATGTGTCTGAGGGTAGTTGTACGACTTCTACTCGCCGTTCATGACTTCCAGCACATTGTCCACCATCCGCTTAGCTGCCACTACTCATGCACCAGGCTGCGATATGTCCTGGCTTCCCTCACTTGCATCACACGAAGAGCTTCGCTGACGGCTGCGGGGCTGCTTGGCTCGATTCTTAAAGTCACTCCACGTCACTGGTAGCTATTTGCGATCGTCACTTTGATGCTACTATTATGAGGGCCTTACTTCTGGCCACAACAAGTTGAAAGGTGGTCAACTAGCAGTGAATTTTCGGCAAAACACAAATCAGCTGTAAGTTGTGCAGTGTTATGTTTGCACACGCCTCCTACCGCGTGTTCTAAACAAAGGAACGGGATACGTCAAACTCGAACGCCGGTTAGTCTTTTTTTTTATCAAACATGGCGGTAGGCGCTACAGTCGCGTCACTCGGCAAAGGTATTTCTGCATACAGCCTATGTCCAAAACAACATGTACCATAATCGCACATCCGTATCTGACTTGTCTGGTTCCAACTTGAACAGATCCACACGATTATTTAATAAGCGTTCGCATGTTTGCACTTTGTTTTTCAAATGTCAACGGTCACTTTCACTTTCAGCGTTCTTATTTTGAACACGTGGGTCGTTGAGGTCCAATCCCAATTCTGATGTCGGGGATGTTGAGGGATTCTTATTCGAAATTCCATCGGTGTCCGTCAGGTTGCACGTGGTTGGGTAGAATCAGTGCGCACAACTGGCGCGGTCGAGCTCTGGGGGTCCAATGTATGTCGCTAACACACTAGTCTCACCATGACATCTGACAGATGTCAAACGCCACACGTGACAAGACATTGACAACCCCGACTCGAACTACTGACTCAATGACAACTGTTTTCGATTTGGTTAATCGAGTAAGGTATCTTAAACGCTAATAGATGGCGCTACTAGTACGTAATCAAAACCTTTTACTTCACTGCTCCGACATATATATAGTAAATAAGTTTTTGCTACAATGGGGAGATTATAAATCATCGAATATGAAATGCCGTCCTCGCCAGGTGCAGAATCCTTTTTTTTTAAACAGTTTTCCAATTCCTGGATACTAAAATTACACTCCAAGGTGTCGTGTAGCGACAAGGAAAAGCTAAGCTATAGGTTAAGGATTAAAAGAAAGGGAGATAGAAGACAATTAAAGATATATATTTATAAGAAAAGGATGGAGATGGACGGAAGAGTGGTGTGTAGTATGTGGAGGTGGGGTGTATGGGTGACGATGCGATAGATGGGTTGAAGAGGCTGAGGTGAAGATGCAGGTGGGTTGAAGAGGTAGTCGCGAGGCAGGTGCTGGCGACAGGGGCAGGTACAGCTGCCGATCCAGGATCAGGAGCAGGAACAGGTGATGACAGGTGCTAGGGCGTGGCAACACGGAGGACACCCGTAGGAGGACCCACGCAGCAGGCCAGGACGCAGCACAGCAGCAGGAGAGAGAGGCACGGCGGAGACGCTGTCAGCCCGCCAGGTGAGGACAGGAGGGCCCACGCAGCAGGCCAGGACGCAGCACAGCAGCAGGAGAGAGAGGCACGGCGGAGATGCTGTCAGCCCGTCAGGTGAGGACAGGAGGGCCCACGCAGCAGGCCAGGACGCAGCACGGCAGCAGGAGAGAGGCACGGCGAAGACGCTGTCAGCCCGCCAGGTGAGGCGGCCCTCAGGTGAGGCAGCCCTCAGGTGAGGCGCGGCCCAATAGATGTAGTAGCCCTCTTCATGGAGGACGGAGGGCGGAGGCGTAGGCAGGGTCCGTCAGGTACCGCAGCAGAGAGGTACACTGGGTATTCCCGGGATAGGTGACCCTGGAGTATCAGGCTCCTTGTAGTGTCCGCTTTAGAGGCGAAGCCAGAACTGATCCTTGTATTGCGTGGATCAATAAAGAAAACTCGTAGAATAACATTATGTAGAAAATATGAATTTGAGATAGGAACGTAGCCAGTAATTCTTTTACGTGAGTTTGCATATCAAATCCACTAAAAAGATACAGGCCGGTAAGAATTTGAAAGGTACGTTGCCATGACGACGTATTAAACGTCGTTGTCAAAGCTGTCATAATAAAATATATTATAATAAAATACAATAAAATCTATAGTTATTTTGTATTAGAAGTATAGTGTTTATAGGAAAAATGATATCCATCAATGTGGGCGAAACTACCAACCCTTGGATGACACTAAATCGTCATAGTCTCATGTTAAAGTTTGAGCTGTGTCTGTGTACTGATTGTGGATAAAAACGTGTCGTAAGAAATAATCAGATCAGCGCCTAACGGTCACAGAATGCTTGTTCTGACCTTGAGGAATGATTGAAGGTAACTGTGAGTATGTACATTATGTTACAAAGGTTTCATTTTTAGATACAAATATAGGTGTTTTGTTTGTTACATAGTCAGGAGTCAGTGATCTTAGTAACTCATTTTGTTTATCGATAGGAGGATAGCTGGTAGAGTGTTTATAACCCTTTATCCACCGCATACGTCGCCACATGTCATAAACTGATACTACATGGTCAATGGAATCACAAAATCTTTGCCAGCCCAATGACTTCGCTTTTTGACTTGCTACATGGAATTCTTTAATTTTTTCTTCTAATTTGGAAAAGTTATCAGGGGTTGGATTACGGCGAAACTTTGCTAGAGACAACCTTCGTTGTGCAACAATTTGAGACAATTCAGGCGTCCAGTAATTTTTTGGTTTAAATTCTTTTGTTGGCTTATAACAACATTTAATGAACGGAATATATTTATCAGCGGTTAAATTTATTTTATTTATAAAAAAGTCGTACATTTCTTGAACATTTGCGTCACCGCACCACACATCAAGGTTTTTAGATAGAGAATCTCTATATTCTTTCCAATCTGCCTTTTTGAAATTCCTTTTTCTATTTACAGTGAAATCATCAGTTATTGTGATTGTCATTTTAATTATTAGATGATCACTACCAAGGTTTTCATTGAGTACTTTCCAATCAAATTTGATTGCGATATCAGACGTAGCGAATGATATATCCGGTGAAGATTTTTGCAAAGTTCCGTTAACTAGTTTAATTGTTGGCGAACAATTATTAAGAGAAATTAAGGAGTTTTCAAGCGACGATTCCATTATTTGAGTACCTCTTGAATCGGTTTTAATAGACCAGTTAGAGTGATGGCCGTTGAAGTCACCAGCTATCAAAGTTTTATTTGAGAAACTAGCTTCTGCCCGCGGCTTCGCCCGCGTGGATGTCGGAAATTTACCCACGGGAACGTGCTAACAGGATAAAATGTATGTGCTTCCCCAGAATGCCATCTATGTCGCGGGCCCTTTGTGGCTAATTACAATAGAAAACCAATTGTGTCTCATTAGTGGTGATTAAGAGGGTACCTATATGATATCGTTACCTAAGTACCTAACTAATTAAAAAAAAAACTCAATAACAGAAAATTAAATACCTACCTACCTAAATAAACCTATTTCTGATGATAACTAATCTAAACTCAATAAATAAGCAAAATCCCTAAAAACTAATATCTATACGAATGACTAAACCTACCTAACAGTATTATAAAATAACCTACGGTCACTACGTACACTATCAAATATACTACCTATACTTTAAAATTAAAATCTATTCCTACGACTCTTATAAAAATAAACCTAAATAACTCTAAAAACTAAAAGGAATAAAAATTAACTCCACTGCGGGTGACCCAACCTACGACAAACTTAGTATTTGCGGTTGGTACAGTACAGACAGTGGTAATCGGGTATAGGGATCGAACCGCAAAATTAAGTTTGTTTTTTATTGTATATACTTTTCCGGGATAAAAAGTACCCAGTGTGGTGCCCAGGATATTAAAGAATAATTATACCAAGTTTCATCGTAATCGAACCGGTAGTTTTTGAGTGATGCTTGAACAAGCATCACTCAAAAACTTGCTGCTTGCTTGTTTTTGAGTTGCTTCCCTTCGGTGGTGCATCTCACGCTAAGGGCATCGTCCTGGAGAAAGTTGGCGTTGAAGCCAAGCAGCCTAACTCTGCCATCCGCAAGTGTGTGCGAGTACAGCTGATCAAGAACGGCAAGAAAGTAACAGCATTCGTGCCCCGGGATGGTTGTCTCAACCACATTGAAGAGAACGACGAAGTGCTAGTGGCAGGCTTTGGTCGTAAGGGTCACGCCGTTGGTGACATTCCCGGAGTCAGGTTTAAGGTGGTGAAGGTGGCCAATGTCTCCCTCCTAGCCTTGTACAAAGAAAAGAAGGAAAGGCCACGTTCGTAAGCGTGACTTACACTGTGATAAGTGACCTGCTGCTGCAAAGCTGTGTTGTTTATAAGTGTACATTATAAAATGAAACAGACAGACAGACAGACAGACAAAAATTTTTTTAATCACATTTTTGGGTTCGGTGTCGGTCAAGTAACACCCCCTGCCATTTATTTTTTTGGATATTTTCAATGTACAGAATTTTCACTTCTACAGATTTATTATAAGTATAGATGAGAAAAAATCTGGTCCCAGTCTGATGGTTGTGTACCGACTGAAGATGGACAATAAATTGCAACGACGTTTTCTATATCTTTACAATTAATTAATTTAGCACTTACTACTTCTATACCTGGATTTATGACCTGAAAAGAATTAAAATGTGACCGGATGGTTTTATGGACGAAAATAGCAACCCCACCGTAGGCGTCATATCTGTCTTTTCGATAAATGTTATAGCCACTTACATTTAAGTCCGCTTCATTATCTAACCATGTTTCGCTCACGAACGCTATATGAATTTTTTCTTTATTTAACAATTCTGTAAATGAAATCATTTTGGGCCGTAGACTTTGTGAGTACCATTGAATAATGTTGATTCCTATATTTTTGTCTATATTATCCATTTACAAAGTTAATAATTTTATCTAACCAATTTCCTTTTAGCAGACAACTTAACACAATTTTCTTTAATTCTTCATATATATTTTTAAACAACAACAAAATCTTTTCTTCAAATGTTCCTTCCGATGTGAATATTCTCTTAATTTTAATTAGATATTTCTTCAATTCAAATCTATCAAGTAATTGTTCATCTTCTTGGTCGTCTTTTTCTTCAGTTTGTGGTGGAAAAGTCTCATAATTATCCTTTTCAGTCGATCTATCTGCCACAAGTTGGATTTTCTTTCCTTGCTTTCGTTTGGTTTTCTTTTCCTCAGGTGAATTTTTTGTGATGTTTTGTTTCCATTGTACGCTATTTCCTTCCTTCTCCTGAACAATGTGTGTAAATGTCTCCGGTCTACGATTCTGTAAGGAATTGATAAGCACGCTACTATATGTTTGAGACTCATTTAGTGAACTTGTAGTAAGCGACGGTTTTTGCAGCATATTTTGCGAGCTAGTGTCTTCTCGTTGTTTTCCAAGGAACAGCTGAAGTGCTTTTCTGTAGGGTACCTGCTCTGTACTCATGATGCTTCTTATGTCTTTTTCTTTTAAAAATAGGGGACATTTTTTATCCAGTACAAAGTGATTTCCTCTACAATTTAAGCATGAGATATCACTTATATCACAATTTTCATGGCCCCCACCACATTTGGGACATATTTTCTTCTTCGTTGGACAGTATTTTAATACATGTCCGAATTGCCAACATCCAGAGCACTGTCACGGGAAACACATAGGGTTCAACCTTTAAACGGCAATCATACGCATAAATATGGGATGGGAGGTTATTACTTTTAAAACATACTCTTATAGATTCACAGTCTACCCATTTGTTCTCCGAATTAACGCGTCTCAGCCGCTTGGCGGATACTATCTCTGTAGTGCATTCCAAAATATCCATTATGTCCTTTTCCTTTAAATCTAGATCAACTCCTCTCACCACACCGTAGGATAGAGACATCTCATTTATTAATTGGCATCTCCAACCCATATCTTTAAATTTTTGGCATTCCATTAATTTACTAGCATCTTCTTTTTCTTGGAATTGAATTAGAACTTTGTTAAAACTTTTATATTTAATTCTTGTAACATTCTTAATACTTTCAGATCTCAATAATCGTGCAAATGCCATTTGTTTAGGTATGCTCTCTACGGCAGTTACACACACTTCGTGATTTGTTATGTTATTTATTTCATCATCTTTTTTTTCCAAATCTACCCTCAATTGATTTTGTGACTCTGCAGAGTTACTTCTAATTAATCTTTTAGGTTTTCTCTTACTCACAGTAATAAATTCCTCATCATCATTAAAATCATCTTCTCTCTCCTTTCTCTTCTCAGGTAATTTCCTTTCACTTTGTTTATGTATTTCAACTCGCGCAATTTTAGGTTCCAAAGATTTGTCACAGTCTTTTTCACAATTAAGTAAAATTTCCATATCACTTCCATCTTCGTCTTCCCCACTTTCCATTTCAGATTATAATGATTGTACGGATTGATTATATAGTAACACTATTCGCGAAACTAATAAACAGCAGCGGATCTGTAAACTCAACCGTACGCTACGGATCGCGACGCGGTGTGGACGCATTAGTTAGATTACTAACTTTTATATTACGAGACGCTGGTGAGATTTGACGAGAAGTTAGACACTGACACATGTTTTATCGACTGTGCTATAATACTAGCTCTGTCCGCGACTTCGTCGGCGTCCTTATTTCAGAATTAAATATATCCTATGGTACTAAGGAATACTGTACCTTACCATTAGTGAAGGAATTTTCAGAAACGTCGGTAGCTCCGCAGAATACCCCTACATACAAACTCACAAATACCTCCGGTATAATACTGCGGTTTCATCCACATAAGGGACTAACCACACTTATTCAGCTCTGTTCAGCTTTTGTCCATAGAAAACAACGATTTTGTATGAAATGCGTACGCATTCCATACAAAATCGTTAACAGAGCTGAGTAAGTGTGGTTAGTCCCTAAGTCTTGATCCCGTGGGAATATCGGGGTAAAAATTCTATGTCCTAATCCAGGTCAGCTTCTACCTATGTGTCAAATTTCATCCAAATCCGTTCAGCCGTAATAACGTAACAAACAAACATTCAAAAAATCAAATATTTTCTCTTTATAATATGAATGCACGCCCGAATGCGCGCATTCTTTTTAAAGACATTTCTCGCCGACAGGTCGACACTTCACGTGACCAGAGGGCTGGGTCGTTCTTTGACCAAAGAATTAGCATTGCCATTCAACATGGCAATGCTTCCAATCTTCTGAGCACGTTTCCGGATGACAGCGATGCGGACGAATACTTCTTCGCCTAAGTTTCCTTGTGTTGATGTATAGTTAGTCATTTAATTTAGTACCTAGTATAAATGGTTAGTTATTTTTTAATATTAGTTTAGAAGTATAGATTAGTAGGTTGGTAATTGTTCTGGGCCCTGATTACACGTCATAAAAAAAATATATCGTTTGTAATGAAATCCTTTAAAAACGCAACTCACGGTTACAACGCTTTCATGTGCAAACTCCAAGGCTGGGTTTTTAATAAAAATAATTAATTTAACAAACAGTTATTGTTTCGTGGGAAGTTCACCTTTGATCAGCTTTGATTATTGTTTTAATAAAGGTTAAGAAACCTTTTAACAAAGATAGCCAATAGCCATTGAGCAAGAACAATAAATACACAATACAATTAGATTAGGGTAACCCTGAAAATCATTGAATTACATAATGCTTGACGAAGCCGTCAGTCAAGGTCGAATTGGGCCTACAGTGAGTTTCCATTTTCCTTACATATTAAACTAGCTATTATCCGCAACTCCGTCTGCGATCCAGGATGAAAATGCCTATGTCCTTCTCCAGGACATGAAAAGAAAGAAAGTGTAACAAACAAACACATAAAAATCTAATCTTTTCAGACAAATTTCATCCAAATCTTATCAGCCGTTTTAACGTAAAAACGTAACAAACAAACATTCAAAAACGCATTCTCTCATTCTCGGCCGGACTGTAACGGTAATCTGTCTGATCACGACAAATAAACAAATAAAAATATACATAGAGGAATTGAGAACCGCCTTTTTTGAAGTCAGTTATACCTAATCGATACATAATTTTTTTTTACATCTATATCTATACTTATAATAAATCTGTAGAAGTGAAAATTCTGTACATTGAAAATATCAAAAAAATAAATGGCAGGGGGTGTTACTAGACCGACACCGAACCCAAAAATGTGATTAAAAAATTTTTTGTCTGTCTGTCGGTCTGTCTGTCTGTCTGTCTGTCTGTTTGTTCAGGCATCACGCAAAAACTAACGGTTCGATTACGATGAAACTTGGTATAATTATTCTTTAATATCCTGGGCACCACACTGGGTACTTTTTATCCCGGAAAAGTTTATACAATAAAAAACAAACTTAATTTTGCGGTTCAATCCCTAGACCCGATTACTGTACGAACCGCAAATAAGAAGTTTGTCGTAGGTTACGTCACCCGCAGTATTATCTGTGCGACCTTTTTATTTTTTATTCCTTTTAGTTTTTAGAGTTATTTAGGTTTATTTTTATAAAAGTCGTAGGTATAGATTTTAATTTTAAAGTATAGGTAGTATATTTAATAGTGTACGTAGTGACCGTAGGTTATTTTATAATAGGTAGGATTAGTCATTCGTATAGATATTAGTTTTTAGGGATTTTGCTTATTTATTGAGTTTAGATTAGTTATCATCAGAAATAGGTTTATTTAGGTAGGTAGGTATTTTATTTTCTGTTATTTAGGTAGGTACTTAGGTAAAGATATCATATAGGTACCCTCTTAATCGCCCAGAGGACACGGTGGAGCATACGGTGGAGGTCTGCCCTGCTTGGGCAGAGCACCGCCGTGTCCTCGTAGAGGCGATTGGCAGCGGCGGCGACCTCTCGCGTCCGGCCCTGGTTCAAGCCATGGTCCGGGGTGAGAGGGAGTGGGAGGCAGTCACCTCCTTCTGCGAAGCAGTCATGCTAGCGAAGGAGGTGGCGGGGTGGGCGAGGGAACGCGCCTTGCGCACCTCACGCCTCAGCCGCCGCGGGAGACGCTCCGGGCGTCGGGAGCCGCGTGACGACTCCCGGCCACCGTAGGCGCGGGCCTGCGGGCGGAGAGTAATGGGTAGCTCTCCGTCCGGTCAGGACTAGGCCCGTGCCGGACGGCGTGTTCGTGTTCCACGCGCGCCTCAAAGAGATGTCAGCAAAGTGACGGGGCCCCACAGGGCCGAAGCCTGCCAGGGTAGCGGGAACATCCGAAAGGGTTTACCGCTGCCCTGGAACATAAAGGGCTAAGGAAGGAACACGGGTGGGTTTTAGTCAGTAAGAGTCTGACACTCCCTTCTGCTCCACCCAGAGCGGGAGGAGTCATTTGATGATTTCCCATCCTCAAAAAAAAAAAAAAAAGGTACCCTCTTAATCACCACTAATGAGACACAATTGGTTTTCTATTGTAATTAGCCACAAAGGGCCCGCGAGATAGATGGCATCCTGGGGAAGCACATACATTTTATCCTGTTAGCACGTTCCCGTGGGATATTTTCCGACATCCACGCGGGCGAAGCCGCGGGCAGAAGCTAGTATTGAATTTTTTTTTTTTTTTGCTCTCTGTTTTGTTGTTGTTTTTTTAAATACACTTTGACATGAATGAATTTTACATATATTAAGACATTTGCTCACTTTGTAAAGTATTCTATTATTTTAATTATTGTGAATGTGAAGACTACGTGGGTCATTTTATTTATATTATTTTTCTCTTTGTTCTCTTTGTTTTTGTCATGGTCTGGCAGTTTGAGTAATTAATGTGGCCTACCCAAATGTCCTTTCTTTGGTATTGTTCGTCGAATCGTTGAGCTCCTTAAGTTTTGAGTTGAGCTGCACGATTTCTGACAAATGCGTGCTCTGACTGGACAGGTCCTCTCAATCACTGGTTCTTTCCTCAAAAGACCATCTCAGACATCGACCTACATGGTCTTCATATGATCTGACCAAAGATTATGTCTGGACTTTAAAAGAGACTGTGACCTCTGAGTTTGTTTCGGCCTTTCTTCTCAGACTAGTCAGATAGGAAAGGCCGACCTCATCTAGTTTTAAAATATGATTGACGTGTAAAAGTGTTTGTACAAACCTACTTACAAAATAAAATCATTTATCATTATCAAATCTCGTAATCGTTCGGCTGTTCTTACCTGCACAATATCATGCACGAGCGAGGTCCTGAAGTTCCAGTCAAGCTGCAGCTCGTCATTAGAGAGGACGTCCTTCAGCGAGCCCTTAGGACAGTACTCCGTGAGAACAAACACTAGCGGACAGTCGACGCACGCGCCGATGAATCGCGCTGTGTTCTCGTGGGACACGTTGCGGGCCTGGTTGGAAAGGATACAGACATGTAATTTATTTATTTATTTATCCATTTATTTCAGGCATCAAGACCCATATAAACACATAAAATACAATATTAATATAACTTAAAAATATACTATAAATACATACAACATTATAATTACACTAAGAACTAACTAAACACGAAAGTGTCTGCGTCGTGTTTCGCTGACTGGCTGGTGTCATGTAACTTGATTGCTGAGCATATCAGAGTTTATTTATTTAAATATCAATTGATTGCTGCACTTACAGTACACACCAAAGCGAAAAAAAAAAAAACATTTATAAACGTTGCTTAAAGCTAAGTAATGATTAGCGACTGTTTAACCATACCATACATTTTTGACATTTAAACGTGACTTAACTTTAAACAAAGTTTATCAAAAAGGGGATTGACACATCCATTTGCCGTTTTATTGCAATTTTACACCACTGATAAAAAAATACAAGTAAAATTGGAATTTCTGGATAGTTAATAGTCAATTTGCTTATTAAATAAAAACAGTATTGTAGCAAGTAGTTCAATTTAATAATAAGCTTGCTTTTTTTCCGTTAATTTCGCTGATATCAAGAATTAAATACAAAACAAGATTTCCGATACCTACCAGATGCTCTCAAGCATAACCACGAGAAACCTAACAACACAAGTTTGATATTCAATTATAATATGAAAACCTCTTATCGGAACCCCCCCTCTAGAAGCGAAAGTTACAAAGTTACTATACAATATTGGAGACATTGATTCACGACATATCATTTGTTTAAATGTCATAGACATGTCACTGTCAAACCAAGACATTAAATTATTTACCTATCAAATTACTTGAGACAGGCCTGAAATGAAACCGTGTTCTTAAGACAGATCTGACTCTTGATAACTTTACTCTTAACTATTTAAGGGCGAATTCTACCAAGCTTTTATACCTAGAATAAATCTTATCATCATCTGCTTAGCCTTTTCCCAACTATATTGGGGTCGGCTTCCAGTCTAACCGGATGCAGCTGAATACCAGTATTTTACATGGAGCGACTGCCTATCTGACCTCCACAACCCAGTTACTGGGTAATACGATACCCCTTGGTAAGACTGGTTGTCAGACTTTCGGGCTTCTGACTACCCGTAACGACTGTCAAAGATCCACGAATGACAGCCGGGACCAACGGTTTAACGTGCTTTCCGAGGCACGGAGGGGTCTTGGTATGTAAAGATGGCCACCCATCCACAGACCAACCGCGGCAAGCGTAGCTTAACCTGACCGATCGACCTGTGCGGCTGTTATTATTTAGGTATAAATTTTGAATTTTTGACGGTTTTTCCATACTAGAACAGTCAGACGTCAATTTTAATCCATGGATAAAAGATATCTGACTTTGGTAAAATCAGCCCTAAGTGGGTTAAACATTACAATTTTTTTTTTAAATACAGGTATTATTGCGCGAGCGCATTTGTCTGTGTAAGCGTAAATCGTTACACAGACAAATGCGCTCGCGCAATAATACCTGTATTTAAAAAAAAAATTGTAATAATAATATAAACTTTATTTTTTCTCACCACAATATACATGTTATTTTAATATAAACTTTATTTTCTCGTAATGTTTTAAAAATAAAAATTTAGTAATACAATTAGAGGGGATCGGCACTGTTACTCCTTAATACAGGCTATGTCATAGCCTAGCAAGGAGAGCAGCACGTCACCCACTTGATTGTCAGATATTTAATACTACCCACTTTGTTAAAACTATTACATGTACTACAATCTGTGCTTTTCATATAAATAAAGATTATTATTATTACTCTTTGATGAGTCCTCAAGGGCTGATTTTTCGATAGATAGATAATTTTTATTCGTGGAAAAAATTGACGTCTGACAGTTTTTGTATAGAAGAATTGTCAACAATTCATTTACGCGCAATATAACACAGTCTTTCCATCGACGATCAATCATCCATTTGCGAACAAAAGATCCATCAACGTAATTATTAGTAATCTATTAATTGACGTTGGAATAGCGTCGCCGGCATTATGAGCTCACTAGTTAGATACTGCAACACTTTTCATTGAATAACTGCGTCTATTACCTATACCTATGCGTATATTAATTATGATATTGTGATATAATTAGGCACGGATAATTTAGTCTTCTTCTCTTTTACCTGTTTGATCTCCCACAGAAGTTTCTTGTTAAGATCCAGTTTCTTCCTGTGTATTTTCTTAACGGCCACCCTGTTTCCCTTGTAGAGGCCGACGGTGAATGACGACAGGGTCAGCGAGGGAGTGCCTAGGGTAGAGGCTGCCCCGGTACTGCCACGAGTGCTCCAGCCCAGAGACAACTAGAGTTTTAAAAGAAGAATTTGCATCACATAAATATACTTGCAAGATATTTTCGAAGACATATGACATCTACCAACCTGCACTGGGCTCGCGTGGTGGATTACAGCCTACTAGATCTCACTGAGAGGAAGCTGGAGCTGTCCCAGCAATGGGAACATTATATACTGATTATGCTAAGATATCTTAATAAACACAGCGCTTCGCAAACTTTGGTTCCTTCCTCGTGGTCAAACTTAGTAGTCAAACTGATTTGACCACGAGGAATTTTAACATTCTTCGTGGTCAAACTATCAAATTTATAAAAAAATTACACCCTGTGTAGTTTCAAAAGTTTCGTTTAACATAATTTATTTAAAAAGTAACCTACACCTATATCGCTATGTATAAATTCCATTTGACACTTTATCATGAATTCGTCGTTTTGGATCAGTATTTTCTTTTTTCAATAAAGTTGCCAGTAAACGAGCAACCGTGATTGGATGATGTACGTGACAAGTAGTTTACGCGAAAACCCTAATACAATGTTTATGACTCCAGTTATACCGCAAGACGTAGTCAGGGTAATAAGGACGCAAAAAAATAAAAATAGCGTCGGATATGACGAAATAGCAACTAAAGTTATAAAGTTTGTATCAAATAATATAAGCATACATATTTGTCATGTCATTAACTTAGCCATCAGCACCGGTGTATTTCCGGACGCTTTAAAAACTGTCATAGTTAAACCGCTACATAAAAAGAATTGCAAAGAGGGTATAGCTAACTATAGGCCGATAGCATTGATTCCTGTGTTTTCCAAAGTTATAGAAAAGGTTATCTATGAATTAATTAACAAATTTTTGACAAAATATGACATCCTATGTAATGAACAAGCAGGTTTCAGAAAGAATAAAAGTATTAATACAGCACTGTATGACTTATTACACGAAGTTATGATAAACGTTGATAAAAAGATCCCTATCTGTGCTATTTTTACAGACATGACTAGGGCTTTTGATTGTGTCAATCATGATATTTTAATAAGCAAACTTAATAAATACGGTATAAGGGGTAATGTGTTAAATCTCCTAAAATCTTACCTTAGTAACCGCACACAGTATACCGAGATATCCCGAATTTGTCTTAAGTCAAAATGTGAACAGAAGTATCAATCTGAGGGTAAAATAGTCAAATTTGGTGTACCACAGGGTAGTGTATTAGGTCCTCCAATATTTTTGTTGTATATAAATGATTTGCCTCAACAAATTCGACATCCTATGGTTCTATTTGCCGATGACAGCACAGCGCTTATAAAATGTAATGATATTAGTGATTATGAAGAGGACATCAACAATAGTCTTAGAAATATAATTGATTGGCTTGATAAAAATAATTTGGTAATAAATTTAGTAAAGACGAATATAATGCATTTTCACCAACGCACAATTCCACCAAACGTTAACGTAAACTATAACAGACAGACGATTCAAAAAACGAAGGTCGCGAAATTTCTAGGAATCCTTATAGACGATCAATTAACATGGAAACCACAAGCAGAAGAGGTCTGTAAAAAATTGAGTACTGCTTCGTATGTTTTATTTAATTTGAAAAAAAAAGTAGACACTAGGACGGCTTTAGTTGCATACCATGGCTTAGTCGCATCGGTCCTGAGGTTTGGAATAATTTTCTGGGGTAGTTGTACTTTAAGAGATACCATATTTAAAGCCCAAAAACGCTGTATAAGAGCCATGTGCGGTATAAAACCAAGAGATAGCTGTGAACCCTACTTCAAGTCGTTAAAAATTCTCACGTTTCCGTCATTATATATTTTGGAAATGGCAATTTTTGTTAAAAGCAACATAAAGCTATTTGCTAAGGTCTCAGACACCAAGAAAGGTCCCGTTAGAAGTCAATACAAAAATCTTTTAACTGTCAGCAGCTATAAAACTGCACTACTTAGGAAAAGTGTTCTTTGCATGGGTCCAATTATATTTAATAAACTACCAGACAACATAAAAAATGACACCCTTCAACAGTTTAAAAACAAACTCAAGGCATATTTGACTCAGAAATGTTACTATACAATAAGTGATTTTTTGAATGACCCTCTACTGTGACATTGCAGATACACCATGAACACTGTATTACATTTTAATTTGAAATTATTATATTAATTATTTTATTAGTATTCGTATTGAAGTTTAAAATTTAATTTTGAAATTATTATATTAATTATTTTATTAGTTTTCCAACTGTATTTAAATTTGAAACCTTTCTTTGAAATTATTAAATCTATTTGGTGTTCCTTAGTATTTAAATTTGAAACTTAATTTGTTAAATTTTTGCATGCCAATACTCAGGCAGAATGTACACGGGCCAATATATATATATATTTTTTACCAACTTTTTGTTAAACACCTACATTCTAAGCGAATAAATGATTTGATTTGATTTGATTTGATGTCGTTTCATCGATTTGTTCAGTTGTCCATTCCATGATTCAACTATATTATTTGTACGATGTCGCTGACCATATACGGACCATTAGTTTTTAAATGTTTTCTTCTTCATCCATGTAGTCTCGAAATATTTTAAATATTTTTCACATTTCGCGGTGTTGGGACTATCAAATTTAATATACTCCCATCCTTCCTCTATTTTGTCTTCAGGTAATAAGGCGAGTACAGCACATAAGCCAACAACTCTCCTTTCATCTTTACTTTTCAAGTTCAATTTCTTTGCTCTTCGCCATTGGCTGTTTGAGAAATGATAAAATCAGTTTACAATTTGGACGTTAGGAAAAATTTGTAATAGTGCATTGCTTGAAGCTGTTTCGAAGTCCACGTGAAAAATTTTTGGCGACCAATTATTCTATCGTGATTTAATCATCGAAAATAATATATACACTTCTGGACACATCTATTGGCCCACCTTAGAGTTTAGGTTTCGATGGCCCCTACCGAAATATGATTGCTAGATTGAACAAAAACTGTTGATGCAGTTTTAAACCTGATACATTTTACCATCTTTTTCGATCGTATTGTTTTAAATTTGAATTCAGAATACCATACGACATGGAGCTACGCCTAACAAGTCGGATATGCGCCTTGTTAAAGGCAATTGATTTTTGAATAAAAAACATGTTTTATCAAATAAAGGTTTAATTTAATAACGCGTGTTGCCTCCATGGGTATCTACCACAGCTCTCATACGATTAGGCATAGAGTTTATCAACCGCTCTATGAAATTTTGAGGGATCATCTCCCATTCCTCTTCTATGGCAGTTTTCAACTCCTGCATCGTCTGGGCAACTGGCTGACGAGCCCTAACACGTTTTTTAGCTCATCCCACATGTGCTCAATGGGGTTCATGTCTGGGCTTCTGGCTGGCCAGTCCATAACTGTGATATTCACATCCCGAAGATATTCCCTGACGATGCCGGCCGCATGGGCTCTTGCATTATCATGCATAAAAAGGAAATTTGGGCCCACATAGTCCGCGTATGGTATCACGTGAGGTTCTAAGCAAGCACTCACGAATGTACCTTTCAGCATTTAATGTTGGCAGCCGTGGTCCTGTAACAACCTCAAGTTGAGTTTGTTACAGGAGACATCTCCCCTAATTCGTCATCAGCTCTCCAGCTGCACTTCGCCTATGGCAAACGCAAGTCCCACGGGCAGCGTGCCTCGTGAAACAACACTTAATGTGTAATTTTTTTACCTTCAGAGTAATAGACCCCCGACACTTTTCTTTTTTAAGACGACTGCATGTCCAGAATGTGGATCCATTTTTGTACGTCCGCAGTTTATAGGCCGTCCACTGAATAACAATACCGTTCCTCTTTTACGCTTTATGTATTTTATGTCCATATTAAAAATATGTAAGTGCAGAAAAGTCCCTAATTATTTGAACATGAAATTCAAATGCAAACAAGACAGGAAAATAATACAAGTGACACAGAAATACCATTGTTGGAACGAAGTTCCTTAACGCGTTGCGAAAGGGGGCTAGACGGAAAAAATTAAGATCAAAAGTTGGAACGACTCTTTTTGCTATAGTTGTAAGCGGAGCGGCGTGCGCGTGTTTCTCTGTCTGTCTGTCTCTCTCTCTCTCTCTTTTTTATATTTATTTTTCCCTGTACAATAAGACTACATCGTATACAGTATGTTCAAAGAGGTTATATAGTTACAGTTTGACCACGAAGAATGTTAAAATTCCTCGTGGTCAAATCAGTTTGACTACTAAGTTTGACCACGAGGAAGGAACGCAAACTTTCCTATCAGAAAAATACCAATAAATCGATCCCTAAAAAAAGATATAACTTGCATACCGCCGGGGGGCAAATAGCCAGGCGGTATTGAATTAGCACGTAGGTCGTAATTTTGCCAATATTTTACGGTGATTTCTGATTCTTACGGAACAATATTGTATTAGGAAATATAGATTTGTTCAGTCTATAATCGGTTCGATTTCGTCTACGCACAACCAAGTAGGTAGTTTAAGTAAATGTTTTTGACATAAACGGATATTGCTTATATCAAAGCGATTAACAGATTAATTACAAATCAATTAACTCCTAGGCCAGTAAATAATTTCATCATTTTAGTCTTAATTATTAAGTACTTTTGGCGTGATTCTACCAAACCAGACGATGGCAGTACGAGTATATGAAGGTAGGTAGGAAATAAAGCATTTTGTGTCTCAATAAGATGGTAATATGATTATGACTCACTTAGGAGCACTCTCAAAAGACGCGGTCTTTTAAAAGGACATAAGAGAGATTTTTAATTAGGTTACCTAATAAGATAATGCTAGCAGAAGATAGATAATAATCACCCGACAGTTCCCAAAGTACCTACTTTGGAAACTGTTGGGCGATTAAACAACTTAATATGAATACTACAAGATTAGTAGGTAGGTACTTTGAAGGGCAGATGAGCCCTTCAAAGGAATCAAACAACGATACGATTTCTTTATGTTTATATTGACTGAACGTCTTTACATATTTCCGACTAAACTAGCACTGTCTTTACCTAAACATAAAAACCTAATAAAATATTTGACTCCAGGTTCTAAACTTACTTACAGTTTACCGGCTGAACGTATTTAGATAAAATTCGGCTCACAGGTAGACCATGGGCAGGACATAAGATAGTTTTTCGTCCTGCTCACGTAACATGATCAATTCTGTGTCTGTTCCACAAAAACCCACCACAGAACCCATTTGTATAAATTTCGACCTCTACGCGGTCCAAGCCGTGGCCTTTAGCTATCCATTATAATGCAAACGAAAGAATTGCTCGCTTTATTCGATTATAAGGTCCAATTATTCAATTATTATTGCTGAACAATTAATAAAACGAATCAAACAACGTAGTAATTGGACGTTACAGCGAACAGAACTAACTTTATTACTGTTTATTTTTCATTAATAAGTTCATAATTTTTTTAATTTTGAAATGTCTGCGATATTATATAGAATGTTCCCACATATTTTTGCTATCGTTATTATTTTTTGAGATACGTACTTATTTGTAGTATACAGGGTCAAATTAAATTAGCTAGCGAAACTCCGCAGACATACATGATGTAGATCAATATCTAAACAGGATAAAACAAAAAAAAATGTATGAATATTGTTTTTTGGGGTCTCCATCTGGTAGTGCAGTTATTTGAAGGATAAATTGAATTGTTTAGATAACACTAACCATTACTTCTGTGATGTTTACACAAAAAAATAACTAATATTTCAAGTAACTACACTACTACTTATGGTCGTTCCTTTTCAATATAAGGTGTACACTGTAACCATGAAATCACTACAAAAAATAACTCATCAAAAATAATTCTGGCTTTCCTTAGAAAAGTGCAATATCTGCTGTTACGTATTTTGTATTGATACCTACCTCTCTAATGTACATATATTGTGGTGAGAAAATAAAATTATTATTATTATCTACGCGATCAAAATGTAAGGAACAGTAATTTTGTTTTAAATAGCCGACGAATAATGTTAACGGAATCGATTGTATAGTTGCGCATCGATGTCCCCAGTACCTTGAATACAAATATACCTACACCCTTTCTTAGTATCACACATACCTTAAGTACCTCGTTGATGCTGTGCAATGCAGGACTGGCTCCGATACCAGTACCAACCTCCACCAGGACTTCCTCAGGTCTAACTCGCCAGGATGTATTGTTCAGCTCTGCGTCTATACGAGCCTGCCTGTCAGAGGAAGATGCACGAATTAGGATAAGAAGAACACACGATGAGGAAAAATGAAGGCCAACCGTGGAATAATATGTGGTAGTATAAATTGTGAATTGCTATAAATATAGAGAAAACCAAGGAAACTATAGATGAATTGTGACGAAAATAAAATGGCAAGAATGTGGTGGCCGGATGAGATGGCGACTGACAGAGCTGTAAGAAGAAATAACTTGACGACACGGTTATCGACTGCTACGCTGCGTGTCGCGGGTTCGATTCCCGCACGGAACAAATATTTGTATGACCTACAAGTAGTTGTTCCGGGTCTGGCTGTTTGGTATGTGAGTTTAAATGTTTGTAAACGCACCCACGATACAGGAGAAAATCCTAGTGTGGGGCAACGTATATATAATAATAATAATAATTTTATTTCAAGTAACAAGACTCATAGTGTTAGTAACAATATACTTACGACCTACGTTAGTAATACACTTACAAAACAAAACCAAAAACAGAAAAACAGATTGTGACATCACTGCTGCACGGTGACAGGCCCAGCCGAAACCCTGCAGCAGTGGTTCACAAACGCACAGTCAAGCCTGCTCGCTATCATAGACAGGATGCTGTTGGCGCTGCCCCGCACCCTACGGACCAAGGATGCGCACCGCTTCCGCATCACGGTGTAAAAACAGTCCACGTGAGCTTCAGCAAACATCCCTGATGCGCTGCAGTACCGGGGCAACCCCATCAACACCCTGAATGCATTATTATACTGGATGCGAAGGGCAAAAAAAAAAAAAAAAAGAAAAGAAAAAAATATATAACTATAGAGAAAACCAAGGAAACTATAGATGAATTGTGACGAAAATAAAATGGCTAGAATGTGGTT
Source organism: Apamea sordens (assembly GCA_945859715.1). Lineage (NCBI taxonomy): Eukaryota > Metazoa > Arthropoda > Insecta > Lepidoptera > Noctuidae > Apamea > Apamea sordens. The sequence continues at coordinate 15,117,683 of OX244002.1, forward strand.
GAATTGCCGGATGACATCTCATCCGGCAATTCAGAGAGCAAGAGCGGCTGACAGAGTTGTAAGAAGAAATAAAATGCTGCGTTAACATTTTGTAAATTGGGATGAGGGCGGGCAGAAGGAGCATGAAACACAAGACAGGAGGAAAAGGAAAGCACATGCACTGTATCCATGGTAACAGATTGCGCGTCGATGTTCCTGCCACTCTGTATACTCGAAATGCTAGACCAATGTGTTCTGAACACTAAAGGATTAAATAAGACTAACTTTTGTCAGTTGTTTTATCTATTTTGTCAATTAGGCTTAGAGAAGACCCTAACAAAAGCCGGGATTAATAACGCCAAGCTAAAGTAGAAGACGTCAATTAGGATTAAGAACTTTATCAGAGTTTGTGGGATAAAAGTGTGCAATATAAGGCGGTAAATAAAACAATAATTACGAACGAAAATTAACAAAGTTGAAAGCCTGTCGCTCGGGTGATAAAATAATAAGTAAGTTAATTAAGTAATCCTCGTTTTAAAAATAGTAAGTTAATTAAGTAATCCTCTTTTTTTATATTAATTTCAGGACAGTATTAAGCATGTCCGTCCCAGCTAGATGTATCGACGACCTAAATAAGGTGGCTGGGACAGACTGGATGCGGAAGGCGGAGGACAGGGCGTTGTGGCGCAGCCTGAAGGCAAATACCCGTAATTAAAAACGATCAAAATCTAGTCGCAATCTCATATCAGCGACAACCAAATGTCAAAAATGAAGAATGAATGAATTAATGTAGAGGCGTTTTTGACAGATTGAGACTGAGATCAGACTGTGAACGTTCTTAAAATTACGAGAACTACCCCTCTCGTCTATGTCCAGCAGTGAACTGAGTTGATTGATTGATAAAGCATGTCAGAGTTAAAATATTAAACATTGAACGGTCTCATTACAAAGAGTTTCAATTCCAGTTGAGTGGGTACGTTTTAATATAAACTAATTCTATTGGATCCTTTCAACAGAAAATAATCAAAAGAATTGTTACATTTAATTTTCTCCTATAATCATTCTGAAGCTAACTCAAAGGAATAAACATAGAACAGAAAATACTGAGCTTAAATATGTATATTTTAATTATCCACTTAAACGTTCCCGAGATGGTAAAATAATATTTAATTCAATAAGGCCCATCGTTCACGACGCCACTCAAAAGTAACATGCTATCACAGTACTAGTATTTCAATGGCGGTCCTTACTCACAAACCAGTAATAAATGCCGTCACTGAAACTTTATCTATGAAGAGCAGGCCCATTTAGCAATAAAAAAATTGTTATTTTCCTAGAGAGCGTTTTGGACACCAAAAAGTTAAACCCCACTGCCAAAGATTTAAATCGCTAGATTTTCCCTCACCGTACTCACGCAAAAAAGTGTCCATACTGAGAAGAGTAAGCTCACACTATTATGTAGCGTTTGCATGACAATCAAGTCAATTCACTGCGTCATTGTGTGTCAGAGGTGTCAAAACGAAACAAAAACACGACTATCTTTTGACGCGATAAGTGCAATGCACACTATCGGCCGAAACCAATAAATAACCTGAAGGCCAATTCTCTTAATTTAAAACGTTCAAAATCTAGTCACAGTCTCATCTCGGCGACAAACAAATGTCAAAAACTTGTCAAAATGTTGGGAAATTAGAAGTAATTTTTGACAGATTGAGACTGAGATTGGACTGTGAACGGTCTTAAAATTACGAGAATTGCCCCTCTGATTTCAGTTAAAGACAGATCGCTACTGAAATAGATTATTGGGACGTTAAAACCAGAGATAAATAGGTTTTTCTACCTCCAGTATGCCAAAACTGGCGATAGATAGGTGCTTGGGTTCGGCCGTTAGACGTATTTAGCGGTTTAAGCAGGCTTTGCCGCTGTCATCATTTTCATGACAGCCGCGGCTGTTATGCTCGGTAACCGCTTTTCTAGAAAACCGCTACTTTATTAAGTTACGTCGTGTATGGCCGCAAATGAAATACTAGTGCTGTGACATTCTAGTTACTTTTTCGTAATTTAAGTCTGTAAAGGCTTGTCCACTCTATATATTATGTAAAATAACATGTTGTATAACACGGTCATATGATATGTTTCTATAAAGATATTAGCAATGTGGACGTGTTATATAACAAAAGTTTATGTGTTATAAAACATAATCTGGACGCACCCTAACACGTTACTTTTAGTAGTGTCGTGGACGATGGACCTTAAAATGTTCAGAATTTCACTGTCCCAAATTGTTTTGCTTTCGCTAATCCTTGAGATATTCTTTTGAAGTGGATAACTTTGAACAATCCGACCGAGGATTATAAAGACTTCTGACGGTCGTCATTAATTATACAGGTTGTTCTATATGTAGTTAAATAAGACTGTAGGCTGTAAGTGATTGTTGTTAGGTTTAGCTGAGTTTCTTAAGTAAGCCAAAGGACAAGGTTTATCTTTAGAAGTTGTTTTGATTAAAATGTCATGGAAAATGCTATAATTTTAGCGATTTATAGAAAGAAAATATTAAACTATGGACTGGTTGACAGGTAAAAAATACCTGTAGGCGTTATGTCCCCCTATGTCCGCTCTAGTCAGCTCAAAATGATGTATCGTTTTTTTAACTAAATGAATTGTTGTCAATGTATTCTGGGGTAGACTGTACCACTACTGCACAGACGCTAGCACACCAAGCTACCCGAAACTGTAAATTTTTCCCAATCAACCTTGAACCTAATGCTTTAGCGGTAAAGTTGAAAATGTATTAAATAAATTTGACATATTGTAGTAGCTTGATGTGCTGGCGTGAAGTTTAAATAAATAGACAAAAATCACCTTTTTTATATACAACATAAGTTCGTTACTCTACTGATAAATCTATCAACTTACTTGTAAGCGACGCAAGCGGCAGTAACAGCGAAGGTAAGAAACACTGCCAGTCCGATGAAACAATAGATTATGACCGTCTGCGCCTCTGTCCGAGCAGCGTGGAACAAACGTAGTACATAGCAGTGATGCTAGTGACTATCTTACCACATCACCATAGCAGTGATGCTAGTGACTATCTTACCACATCACCATAGCAGTGATGCGAGTGACTATCTTACCACATCACCATAGCAGTGATGCTAGTGACTATCTTACCACATCACCATAGCAGTGATGCGAGTGACTATCTTACCACATCACCATAGCAGTGATGCTAGTGACTATCTTACCACATCACCATAGCAGTGATGCTAGTGACTATCTTACCACATCACCATAGAAGTGATGCTAGTGACTATCTTACCACATCACCATAGAAGTGATGCTAGTGACTATCTTACCACATCACCATAGCAGTGATGCTAGTGACTATCTTACCACATCACCATAGCAGTGATGCTAGTGACTATCTTACCACATCACCATAGAAGTGATGCTAGTGACTATCTTACCACATCACCATAGAAGTGATGCTAGTGACTATCTTACCACATCACCATAGCAGTGATGCTAGTGACTATCTTACCACATCACCATAGCAGTGATGCTAGTGACTATCTTACCACATCACCATAGCAGTGATGCTAGTGACTATCTTACCACATCACCATAGCAGTGATGCTAGTGACTATCTTACCACATCACCATAGCAGTGATGCTAGTGACTATCTTACCACATCACCATAGCAGTGATGCTAGTGACTATCTTACCACATCACCATAGTAGTGATGCTAGTGACTATCTTACCACATCACCATAGAAGTGATGCTAGTGACTATCTTACCACATCACCATAGAAGTGATGCTAGTGACTATTTTACCACATCACCATAGAAGTGATGCTAGTGACTATCTTACCACATCACCATAGAAGTGATGCTAGTGACTATCTTACCACATCACCATAGAAGTGATGCTAGTGACTATCTTACCACATCACCATAGAAGTGATGCTAGTGACTATCTTACCACATCACCATAGCAGTGATGCTAGTGACTATCTTACCACATCACCATAGAAGTGATGCTAGTGACTATCTTACCACATCACCATAGCAGTGATGCTAGTGACTATCTTACCACATCACCATAGAAGTGATGCTAGTGACTATCTTACCACATCACCATAGCAGTGATGCTAGTGACTATCTTACCACATCACCATAGAAGTGATGCTAGTGACTATCTTACCACATCACCATAGCAGTGATGCTAGTGACTATCTTACCACATCACCATAGAAGTGATGCTAGTGACTATCTTACCACATCACCATAGAAGTGATGCTAGTGACTATCTTACCACATCACCATAGCAGTGATGCTAGTGACTATCTTACCACATCACCATAGCAGTGATGCTAGTGACTATCTTACCACATCACCATAGAAGTGATGCTAGTGACTATCTTACCACATCACCATAGAAGTGATGCTAGTGACTATCTTACCACATCACCATAGAAGTGATGCTAGTGACTATCTTACCACATCACCATAGAAGTGATGCTAGTGACTATCTTACCACATCACCATAGACATATGAGCTCAAATTCAAAGCATTTATTTGAAATTAACCAATCACAGTCACTTTACAATTGACATGGAGTCGGTCAGTTAGAAAGATGAACGGGCAAGAAACTCCACGGATATTCTGACAAGGCTCGATGACCAAGCTTAAGGCAGAAGTGAAAACCTCGTGAAAAACGCAATAAACGTTATTTTGCATTACAAAGTTTTCTACACAAAAAATAAATAAAAAGAAAAACAATAAATTTTTCGCTACGAGGTCTTCACTGCACGGCAATGTAGAGTAGATGGATTAACTGAGACAGTAACATACCTCTTTTACCTTTCTATAAACCATGAAAATAACAGCAGTATTTGAATTGGTTGCAAAGTCAGCGTAATCTATACATATAATAAAATCGTAGGAAAGTCAAAACTGTACATTGAATATTTTTTTAAAAGAATACTTGGGGCGTGATCTACAATCGATATCGAAGCCAAAAATATAGTTTTTAGAATTTTTGTCTGTTTGTCTGTTTATCTGTTTGTCTGTTTGTCTGTATGTATGTCCGGGCTAAACTCAAAAAGTACTGCATGGATTTACTTCAAATTTTGCATGAATATTACTAAGAGGTCGGGTTTACATTAATTCTACATATTATCACGCTATCACCTACGGGGGAGGAGCTGTGAATCTTTTTACTTACGCATTCTGTGACAGCGTGTAATCTAACGACGCATATTTAAATGTTGTTTTTGAGTAAGCCATGCTATTATCTAGCTTTACACTATAAAAACTACGCCATTTAAGTAACTTGGGCAGAGAAACATTGTTTAATGAATGTTAGTAGTATAATGACAATTTTAAAGCAGCGCCATCTATGAGATTTCATAAAAATCAAATCAAGTTACATGTTAACACTTTTTGGAAATTAATAATTTAAATTTGATCATGTTGGCGAGGTTAGTAGTTAGTTATTCTTAAAATTCATAGATGGCAATGTGCATTTTCTTCATAAAATTTGTATCGTATATTTCGTTTTGACAAATTCAAGTTCCAACAAAACCCTCAAAATCTTGAGCAGTGTTGAGGAAGACAATTTAAAAAAACACGCTCTGTGAAGTCGACCAGTTTGCGAGATCCCTTACGTATGACGAGGTGCCTTCATATTACACGTACGACAAGCAAAGGGGTGTATTTAACCGACGTCGACGAGAAGGTGTTGTGGAAGGTTTTCCGGGAATTTTCAAGGACACCGCATTGTTACTTCGCACTTGTCTGAGGCCCAACGTCTTTCGCCTTTCTGAGGACATTTGATGGCGTGGAGTATCAGCCTGCGTAGCACGTCACCTTCTCGACGGTGACCAAAATTGGGATAACACCCTCGCGGAGGCGAGCGTCAGTGACAGTCCCAGCCGCATGCGTCATCTGTTTGCCGTCATATTGGTGTTTTGTGGAGTCGCGAACCCGGTAGCTTTGTGGGAGAAGTATCGCCATCATCTGTCTGAAGATTATCTACGAGCTTTGAGGCGTGCTACTGGAGACGAAGTCGAAGTAACTGATGAACGCGTGCTGAACACCTGTCTCAGTTCACTTCAAGATGTGGTCATTTCTATCGGCGGCAATCCACTGATCGAATATGGGTTACCAGCTCCCCAATCATCACCGCATCAAGACCGTGGAAATCGGGTGTATAACGCTGAGACAAATTACGACCCGGGCGAAATGACCACCATACGAAATGACCATGTCGCTTTGTTCTCTTCAGAGCAAAAACAAATTTATGACACCGTCCTTGAAAGCGTTGGGTAAAACCAGGGTAAAATGTTTTTCTTGGATGCTCCTGGTGGAACAGGAAAAACATTTGTTACCACTGGCATACTTGCAGAGGTCAGGAGGCAAGGCAACATTGCTATTACTGTAGCGTCGTCGGGAATCGCTGCCACACTGCTTCCGGGTGGCAAGACCGCCCATGCCATGTTTAAAATTCCCATTGATTTAGAGAGCGCCGAAATGCCTGTTTATGGTGTGTCACGTAACAGCGATAAGGGACACGTGCTCAAGGATTGCTCTCTGATCGTATGGGATGAGTGTACGATAGCTAATAGGAAGGCAGTTGAGGCCGTAGACAGAACCCTGCAGGACATCCGCAGGAACGAAGAACCCTGCAGGACATCCGCAGGAACGAACATTTGATGGGTGGTGTCACAGTTCTGTTCAGTGGCGATTTCCGGCAAACGCTTCCCGTGGTGACGCGGGGATCGAGGGCTGACGAGGTGAATGCTTCGTTGAAACGATCTTCGTTGTGGTCACCAGTTCGTACGCTGCGCTTGACCATTAATATGAGAGCTCGGCTCGGCGGCAATGCACGTGCTCAAGAATTCATTGATGTACTTCTTGGCGAAGGCACTCTACCAGAAGAGAGAGGTGGACAGGTGGTTCTTCCAGAGTCTCTCGGTAGAGTGGTATCCAGCTTAGAAGAACTCATTCGCTGTGTGTACGGGGACATCAGTCGTATACCGCACCAGCAGAATTCTTGGGTGTGTGAGCATGGCCATTTTGACGCCCAAAAATGATTAGGCTGCAGCAATTAACGAATGCATTCTCTCGGAAATTGAGGGGAATGAAGTGGTCTACACCTCGATAAACACTGTTGTCGAGCAAGATGACGCCACACATTATCCCGTGGAATTTCTGAACTCCCTGTCAGCAAGTGGACTTCCAGCGCATACCATCAAGCTGAAGGTCGGTGTCCCGATTATGCTTCTTCGGAACCTATCTCCTCCGAAGTTGTGTAACGGGACCCGCCTTAAAGTCATCTCGCTCCACAGACACACGATTGAGGCGGAAATTCTTACGGGTTGTGGCATCGGCGAGGCAGTATTTATACCACGCATTTCCCTCATACCTCATAACTTCCCGTTCCAGTTCAAGCGCGTACAGTTCCCCGTGAGTGTTTGCTTCGCGATGACCATCAATAAGTCGCAGGGACAGACACTAAGGGCAGCGGGTGTCGACCTCAGGACGAGTTGCTTCTCACACGGCCAACTGTACGTCGCTTGCTCCCGCGTCACAGTCCTGACTCTCTTTACAGTTTGGCTCCTGGCAGCATAACTACCAACGTAGTTTATAGGGAAGTGTTGTAAGGTATGATACCTTTGTACGTATTTTTACTCTTTTGTGTCCTGGAATGTATTCCTGCATTATTTTCTCTGTTTCCTTCAGTCACATCTTATGACTGAACTCAGTAGGATTCCCATATAACTCTCTTCACATGCTTCGCTTGCAAAAAAACTTATATTTTAATGCTATTTTAAAAGTTGTTTACTTATAATGCTATAGCGACACTGGCATCTTAGGTATTTTTGGTGCTGTAGAGCCTTCACGCAGACGACGTCGCGGGCAGCAGCTAGTTAATTGATAAACGAATTGATTACCGACTTATTGTCCCTATATGCAAATACTCAAATACAGGAGCTGACGACGAGTATCGACGGATGCAGTTGCCGTTGAGGCATGTCGAGCACGAGCGTGTGTATGTAAATTGACACCATGTAAATTGTAGCGGGGATGCCTGTTCAGAGTATTTGTATCACTTATTGCAAGGTCAGAAGGCTATTATTTCGACGGTTGAAACGCTAATTGGTCTAAGCGTCATTTTTTTGCAACAATGAGTTATATACATATTCGGAATCAGCAATTTTTTTTTTTTTTTTAATTAAAAAAAAATGCAAAAAAATGTCGCTTAGACCAATTAGCCTTTCAACCGTCGATTTGTATAATTGAGTTTTGCAAATGGGATCTTGGAATCTTGAAACAATCTCGAAAACATCTCTCAATTACATACTAATAATATTTTGTCAATTCCAGAAAATTATAATATTTTTGTATAAATCAAAATCAATAAACTGGTAGCTGGTAACATTTCATAGCAGACCTGAGTCCATTACAAACTAAAGCAATTTAAAACTTTCAGTGTATACCGTCTCGGTTTCATTACAAATGATAAATAATTAATAGCGTAGTAGTTAGTAATAAAGTGATTGTTTGTCTGATGAAGTTGTAGTAATTAGTAGTCAGGTAGGTACTAACTGGGTAAGTACTAAGCACGTTAACCCCTTGGTCCATTCGTAGATCTTTGACAGTCGTTACGGATCGTCAGTAACCCGAAAGTCTGACAACCAGTCTCACCAAGGGGTGTCGTATTACCCAGTCACTGGGTTGTGGTGTAAAATACTGGTATTCAGCTGTATCCGGTTAGACTGGAAGCTGACCCCAACATAGTTGGGAAAAGACTAGGCAGATGATGATGTAGGTACTAACTGGTCTACATTAAGTTGAGGTTACTGACCACTAACAGAAGGCCAATTCTCGTAATTTAAAACGTTTAAAATCTAGTCGCAGTCTCATCTCAGCAACAAACAAATGTCAAAAACTTGTCAAAATGTAGGGAAATTAGAAGTATTTTTTGACAGATTGAGACTGAGATCAGACTGTGAACGTTCTTAAAATTACGAGAATTACCACTCTGAAGGGTGGAACGTTTATGAAAAATACATAACAAATAACACCACGCCTGTAATCCCCGAAGAGTTAAATACAGAGGTGTACCTATAGTACCGTCACGAGCACCAATATGTCAACACTTGGCAACTTTCAATTGCGATTTTTTCGTGAAATAACGAATCCAACGTTGAAATACGACACATCACATAAACCTATGGGTTCGAAAATGCTATGTTCGTAACAACATAAAATTTCATTCAAAAATAAAGGAGTAAATCGCTTTTGAATAAAGCCGAGTGTATACATACATTTGCTCGTGACTGTACACCCACGTTTCGCCAGTTTTGGTGAAGTCCCATGTTATTGGGGACGTTCCTATTGCCATCAAACGGGCAAAAGTCCAGACTCCGGTCTGTTACTGAGAAATTCCCGTGTTAATGGAAAAACCCAACAACATTTTGCCCGAACCATCGAACCCATCCTGGGTTCGATGGTCACTCCGCCCAGAACCAGGGGATAATATACCGTCTATGTAAAATTGCCATTTTCCAATATAATTGCGACTATTATTACAACATTACTACGCAATTTATACACTCACTTTTTGAAATTCACGCTGCCTTATTTTGATTTTAAATTGTTCCTCGTGTATATTTGCAGTCATATTTGCTGGAGTTTTGGGATCGTAGCGTAGTTATGTATAACACTTTAAGATCCGGTAAAATAACTGCTGAAATCGAATTAACCATACCTTCGCCTTCCCTACGAGGCTACAACAGAAATTTCCTCCTAAGTTACAAAAAACTTTTAATTTATTTGATTACCCACGGGCCGTAAATCTAAAGTGCTACGCCGTAGCCGCTACGGCGTAGTCGCTACGAGCTACGGCAGTTATGACTACGCTTGACGTAATGAGAGGCTGCAGACTGTTTAATCAAGTTTTATTAACACCTGTAGTAATATACAGTGTTTGTAGATTACTGTGTTATTGGATTGTCTAGTAATCAACTAACTACACTGCTAATTGGAACGGATGTCATTAATCCAATGACGTGGAACTTTGTAAGGCAACAGGTCTTTAATTGTAATCGACGTTTAACCCTTCGTACAGTCTGTCATCACAATTATCTGACCCACCCTAAAAACAAACGAATTTGGACCCTCTGAATGTAACATTAAGGTTTATTCAATTTATATGAGCTTAACAGACAAGTGCTCGAGCACTCTAAGGACAAATACAGTAAAAATACAGACACGCAAATTTGATCTTTAACACGTAAGGTTAAGGTAAACCCACCCAACATTGTCGGAGCCACCGGCATTATATATCATTTTGTTAAGCTATTTTAATCATTATCTCGTTGACATTAAAGTTGAAAAGCTTTTAAGTCACACTACATAATTACAACCCAATCATTAATTTCGCGTATTTCCAACAAGTTCTTGTGGCTTAGCGGTTTGATGCTGGATTGGCAAAGAACAACATGTGGGTTCGAAAATACAGTCCACCTATATTATCAGTTTCTTTTTTAATTTGTTTTCATTTCTACAATATTGCTTGCATTATTAAAGAACGACCAATATGATTTACGCCTAATAACTTATCTTGTAGACAGGTGGGTAAATTGAAAAACTTTAAGTTCACAGAATTTATATTTACCAAGAATGTTTGGAAACGAAGTAAAAAATATATTTGCTTCGTGAGGTAGATAATAAATTCATCTAAGTGACAAAAGTTACACTACGCCTAATAGCAGTGACTGCGCTCACACATTTGTAAATCGTTTCACATAACTCGATAAGTATATTTAAGCAATTTGGTGTTACCAAACATAAAATCATATTTTTACATGAGTAGAATGTTGGAATTAGAGAGATTGGTCATCGACTTAATATAGCAGTAAGTGTTTTTTTATACCTATTTTATTTTATTGATTGTGATTAACGAACGCGTAGTTGGCTATTTTACCATTACATTCACTCCTTACAAGTTACATACACGGTTCCAAAAATGTTTTTTTTTTGTTTTAGAGAAATACGGTCAGTCTATGCCTAAGACGTTATGGAGACAATGGAAATATTCAGCGGATTCGTCCAGGAGCAAAAGCCATCAAGTATAGTCCCGAATTCGAACGCCACCGTTGTTTCAAGTCAAGTTGAAAATCCATTTTTTGCCCATTCGTGTAACCGCAATAAACCACAATATTTCAGTGGAAACAGTGAGAAGGCATTTACACGCTGCTGGGATAAGGAATTATAAACCGGCACAGAAAATTGCATTGACACCTGCTCATCGCGAAGAAAGGGTCCGTTTCGCCCAGGAATATTTAAATTTTATTTTTTTAATTTTCTATTTTTAAACACACCATGTAAGTAAATGCTCAATGGATTGATTGTTAAACCATTAAAATGTTGCAGATTATGTGGTGATGTTATTGTTATAAATAGATTGTTTCTATTTAAATAACATGTTTATTCACTACATATAGGCAGCTATAAATCTGTAAAGCATTTCACACATGAATTAATTTTCTCGATAACAAACTTTTAAGCATAAGCATGCCTTGTTTAATGTTAATAAATGGTTAGATTTGATTATGGCATATTAATATAAAATGTAGGTATATTAATTTGGAAATATATATGAGCATTTACTTATTTTATCTTACCTAAGTGTTTTAATGAAATAATAAACATTTTAAACTTGCAACTTTTTAATTTTATTTCTATACAAACTGCCCGTTTAAAAAAACAAGATCCTACGTCGTCCATTAAAGAAATGTAAAAAAAAAGTGTAATAAAAAAAACAGCTGAGCAAAAAGCTACATTTAGGTTAAACTCGGTTTCGAACGTAGACAACGATGAACACCGCACTACCTTAGTGACCACAAGACCAACTCAACTCTTATAAGTAGCATTGAAATTTGATCTTAGTTGTTATGCTAGACGCAATATTCTAAAGAATTTGAACCATATAGTATACTTTCATAAAGTTTATTCTTGCACAGCACAAGCAGCCAACCTTTTCCTCGTGCAAATAGATTATTTTGTATTTTAAATAATCACTCCATTGAGACATGATAATAAAAAAATCTACCTACAAAATAGAAAATAAAAAATGGTAAAGAGACGTTGTTTTTGTAATTTAGTAAGACAAGGTCAAATATGTTTGAGCGTAGTCACTGCATACCCTTAGTAGCATTTGAATACCAGTTTTATAATAAATAATATTTATTTTTCAACTACCCACTTATTACAAGTTATGCGAAAATATTACCATTTTACAAAGTTTATATTTGAAGATTATCCGTCTATAGTTCTTTATAATAATACAAGAAATAGTTTTGGAATAAATTCTAAATTGAAAGCAAAACAATATCATCGTCGCAGGATTTGATCTCGCACCTTAATTTTCTCAGTCTTATACACAGACCACGAGACCAGAATTACTTGAACGCAATCATTAAAATAAGCTATTACACTAATTATATTATAACAAGTAGTTATAACATATAACCTAATGCTAACGTTATAAAGATGAAATTTGCGTGTCTGTATTGATTGTAAGTCCTCGTGCACTTGTCTGTTAAGCTCATATAAATTGAATAAACCTTAATGTTACAGCCAGAGGGTCCAAATTCGTTTGTTTTTAGGGTGGGTCAGATAATGTTGACGAGGAACTGTACGTGCGAGAACGTGGATCCACGCGAGACACAATGGCTTTTTAATTGTTTCTGTAATTACGGCATTCAGCCCGTTTAGTGGTTCTTGTTAACTTTAATACCTAATAGTTTTTCTTTTCGACAGCTAAACAGCTCGCTTGTCTAGCTAGCTTAGCGTCAATTCTAAAGTAACATTACCCAAGAAACTTTTACCACGATTCTGTTCCTAACAAAAGTTTGGCGATATTACCATATGTCGGAGTTAATAAAGAGTATATAATATGTATATTTTTATGTGTAGAAAGAAGATTTCCTTAGACTTTCTGTAAAATTAACTTTGATAAACAAGTTTCATCATCAATTTTTTTTGCCTACAATTATGTACACAAGACACCTGCAACAGTTTGATTAAGTATATCTTAAGTCTCCATATAAATTAAATACTTACCACCCTGGCACATGGGGTCATTCCACAGGAAACCGCATCGCGGGGTGTCGGGCGGCGGACCCCGTCGGCCCCCCGGCCAGTGGATGGCTTTCCCAGCCACTGGCTTGTAGCTACTGTTCAGTCCGTGGAAGAAGGCCACCACCTGCACATTAATAAGGATATCATAATCATGTCCTCCTACAGTAAATACTTGTTTCAGCCAATCTCTTCATATTATAACAATTATTATTATTATAATTTCTTTTTTCTTGTTCTTTTTACTAACATAGTTTCTTAAGTCGTTTGTAATACTAACAAAACTATGGATCTTTGGGTCTGAAATATATATATATTTTTTTATATTAGTACTGTCAGAGATCAATTGTTAAGCAAATTGATAACCTTCGTCAATTTACTGTGTTATAGCCATTTCATAAAACTGTCAAAGAATGACTGTTGTGATTATGAATATACGGGCGACTAACATCTGTAGATCTACCACAAAGTGCAAAGTCAACGGCCCGCATCTGCGCTGCCGTCTAAGCGTGACGCTGCGCTGGCAGATTAGTCGACATCTGCTCAATTTCCAAATACAAAAATATGAATGGACAATTTAATTTGGTAGCAAAATTTGTACAGTATTTATCGCTCCTTTCCCTTTTTAATCCATCCAAAGGTTCTCTTTAAAAGATCTCTCTTAGCGATAAGACCGCCCATTGTGTTACCCTTTGTAAAATTTCTATATTTATGTCTGTAATTTATATGGCGTACATAATAAAGAGCATTCTATTCTTAACAAGTTTCCCTTCTCAAATCAAGACTTTATACTTAAGTTAGAAATTATCGTTGCTTATTTATTTAATATTTTGCACAAAAGAACAACAACTGTACAAAGGTCAGTCAATAAAGACAACAGCTTCCTTCACAGTTTTGTAAACACCTGCCGGTCGATTCTGTAAAAATCTCACCGTGAAAACTCAAGTGAAGTGAGCTTGATATGAGTTGTCAGTAGTGTCAATCCCTAGCATTATTTGGAATGACGGCTCACTCCACGTCCACTTCACCTAAGTTTTCACGGTGAGATGGTTACAGAATCGTACTGCTGTATTTTATGTACCGTAAAATGGGGTTACATTGATTAATTTTGAAATAAAACTGACTGTAACTTCTTCAGTTATTTATAAAAAAATACAAAAAAAAATACTGTAATGGCGACTCATGGTTTTTTATTGATAAAATTATTTATTTAATTTTTACGCCCTGTAGGTTCCGAGAAAAAAAACATTAAGTGGCTTATCATCTTTATACTTGATATGGGGTCGCTTTGATTGCCCCCGTTTTTTGTATGTAATAAGAAAGTAGCCCCTAACAGGAATAAATAAATTAAATATATATATATGTCGGAGCAGTGATGTAAAAGGTTTTGATTACGTACTAGTAGCGCCATCTATTAGCGTTTAAGATACCTTACTCGATTAACCAAATCGAAAACAGTTGTCATTGAGTCAGTAGTTCGAGTCGGGGTTGTCAATGTCTTGTCGCGTGTGGCGTTTGACATCTGTCAGATGTCATGGTGAGACTAGTGTGTTAGCGACATACATTGGACCCCCAGAGCTCGACCGCGCCAGTTGTGCGCACTGATTCTACCCAACCACGTGTAACCTGACGGACACCGATGGAATTTCGAATAAGAATCCCTCAACATTTCCGACATCAGAATTGGGATTGGACCTCAACGACCCACGTGTTCAAAATAAGAACGCTGAAAGTGAAAGTGACCGTTGACATTTGAAAAACAAAGTGCAAACATGCGAATGCTTATTAAATAATCGTGTGGATCTGTTCAAGTTGGAACCAGACAAGTCAGATACGGATGTGCGATTATGGTACATGTTGTTTTGGGCATAGGCTGTATGCAGAAGTACCTTTGCCGAGTGACGCGACTGTTACGCCTACCGCCATGTTTGATAAAAAAAAAGACTAACCGGCGTTCGAGTTTGACGTATCCCGTTCCCGTGTTTAGAAAACGCAGTATATGGCGTGTGCAAACATAAAAGTGCACAACAGCTGATTTGTGTTTTGCCGAAAATTCATTGCAAGGTGGTCAACTTGTTGTGACCATCAATAAGACGTACAAAGGAGCAGCATCAACTTGGCTATCGCAAATAGCTACCGCAGTGACGTGGAGTGACTTTAAGAATTGAGCCAAGCAGCCCCGCAGCCGTCAGCGAAGCCCTTTGTGTGCTGCAAGTGAGGGAAACCAGGACATATCGCAGCCTGGTGCATGAGTAGTGGCAGCTAAGCGGATGGTGGACAATGTGCTGGAAGTCATGAACGGCGAGTAGAAGTCGTACAACTACCCTCAGACACATTGGAAAATAAAGGTGAGCTGCATTGTTTTGTTTACGATTCTGGTGCTGAATGCTCGTTAGTAAAAGCGAGTTGTGCAGCCAAATTAAGTGGCAAACGAGTTAATAATGTTGTTGCATTGACTGGTATTGGTCAAACATGTGTATTCAGCACAGAACAAATCGTATGTAGTGTTGCAATTAGCGAGAAACAGCTTGAGATTTGATTACTATGATCTACCCGACATTTACTTGCAAAGTAATATTATGATAGTATGTGAAATATTGAACCTAGGCTTTTCGATTAACATGTCGGCGACAGAGTTTTTGTTGCTTAGCTTAGCTTAGCTCTTGTAATAAATTCAGTTTTAAACTGTCAACAGCAGAAAGTTAGATTTGATAGAACAAAGGCAGCTCTAACAAAATGTTCGGTTGACGATTTCGTGTTATTAGAAAACGAAAAGTGAAATCAGATTATAAGACTAAGTTAGATCAGAAGTTCAGAGGTCCGTTTACGGAAGCAGAAGTTTTGGCGGGTGATCGCTATACGTTAAAAACTTTAAAATCTAACCTTACAAGTACCGCTTGAAGTAGAAGAGTTTGAGTTGAGTGATAGTGGTGAATCTTAGTTCGGCTGGTCGGACCGTACCAGTAGCCATTTCGTAGCCGTAGTCCGTTAGAAGTCGGTATTTACTGTATGTAATCCGTGGATGCGCGGTGCGCGGGTGACTCTGGCGGAGGTCGGGTCTTGCAGAGACCACAGAGTCCGTGGGACTCGGCGTTCAAGGGAATGCAATAGTGTGTGAGGGCTTAGTGAAAAGCCACAGGCCACGAATCTGACACGAAACTCAAAACTCAAAGTATTTGTTTCAATTAAACCAGTTACAGGCACTTTTGAATTGTCAAGGGGTCGGTCGGTCGGAAAAATGAAGCTAGTTGCCCATTCCAAAGCGTAGGTACCTATGGAGAAGAACGGGCAAGAAGCTCCATGGACGCTCTTTTAAATCAATATATGGTTACAAAGTATTGGTTACATCATTTATGTTATAAATTGTGCATGTGAGAACGATGCAGAACGTTAAAAGCGTCCGTAATGAAAAGTTAAAAAAAAAAAAAAAAAAATAAGTACAATTCAAATATTAAGTTAAATTAAAATAAGCCATGGCAGCAAAGAGATGACCGCTCCCTACTGACGTCGCCCGTTCACGAACATGACGTGTGGATCAGCACCATTCAGCTCAACCATTTTGAAGGGAACCAAATGATCCAACACACGCGCCACCATCAGCGAGGCATTTGAGTGAGCATGACATACTCTCTGCTGCCAGGGCACATTCAAGTCAGTGAAAGATGTACCCAGTATATGGTAGCTTTATAGTATGTACATAGTACTCACACATGTGCTATACAATTATACAATACTAGGAGATTGAATTTATATAATGCAAAAAAATTATTTTATAATTTTCAGCAGCTCCAACAGTATTTTCAAATGCAAATCAATTTATTTATGCGTCCTTATGGAGCAGGACCAGCGTTTAGCCAAGCATTTTTATCAGCGATGTAATCCCCTAATTTATAATATGCCTGGCTGCATTCACACTTTGTGTTATTGTTTTGTGATAACTTAACGATAACTGCTAATGGCAGGTTGATATGACATTGGTACTTGGTCACTCATGCATTCCTACAATTGTTACTTAACTTAATTTTGGATTTAAATGATTAATTTGATAAAGGATTAAGTTAAATTTAAAATGATTATGATTAGATAATCAAAATTTGTTTACAATACTCTGGTTGAATCAATACTCTAAAAGCCTTCAACTCTAGGCGTAGGTATAAGTATGCTCACGAAAGGTAAAGAAAGATGCTAGTAGGTCATGTACCAGTCGAAGTAGATAGTGATCACACTGGTGATGAACAAGCCTACATTATGGGAAGCACGCGAGTAGGGGTTCTCTATCGGCCGTAGTAAAGTTGTGTGGTGTCACAGGGTGATACACACGGATCCATGAGCTGGATGTGTGAGAGCAATGCGATTGCTGGTCGGCTCGAGAGCCGTGGCGTTAGAGTGGTTTACTCGTGTGTGGGTTTCTAGGTGTCTAAGGCTCTTAGTGATAAAAGTGATTGTTAATGTGGATAACGATGGTACATGGCTCTGCTATGATTTATTTACATTACTCTTTCCCAATACATTATCGCTGGTTAAGCGAGTTATGTTGACTAACGCTGGTTAAGCGTGTTATTATGTGCTTTCGCTGGTTAAGCGTTAGTGGGTTAATATCGCTGGTTAAGCGTTATTATTATCACTGGTTAAGTGATAGGATTTTTAACGTTAGTTAAGCGCTAAAATGTTAAGTACTGGTTAAGTACTTGTATGAATTTTACTACTGGGTAAGTATAGTGATGCATGGTGCTGGTTAAGTGCTGTGGATTTGTTTGGTAGAGTCAAAATACTGTCTTAATTGAGTGCCTTTATTCATTCATTTTAGTGTTCTGTTTGGTTCACAATCAATTAAGCATTAAACGCAATACTCAGACAGTTTAATTTGACCCAATTATTTTTGTGATAATGTCCCTGACGTGTGTCAGGATAGCCGAGCCATGAGCGTTGTATGTAAGCTACGAGTAAGTTGATACAGTTCCTGACCAGCTATTACTGAGGCTTAGAGGAATCTTTTATTATCGATGATAGTTTGGATCAGAGTATTACTAACAAATTTGAGGAGAGTCAAGTAATAGTTTTGTTGATGAAACAGAGTAGAGATTAAGTTGTGTGTATTGTGTGGGGTTTCGTGAGAAACCATAAAGTCCAGAAGTGACTTGGCGATCCGAAGGGGATGCGCAAATGAATTTGACGAGTTGAGTAACTGGAGGTTACTAGATAGTATGAGACACATGCATCTTAGTTGACTATTTTTATTGTAACCTTGAGATTTGGGAATCAAATAGTGGGTAATGCTCTGAACCCTGCTATTTTTAGTTTGTCCGAATTTTCATTGTGTTTTTGCCTGTACCAAATGTGACCAGGAGTGGCAGAGCTGTGTGATACTTTGCGGGCATGTTTCATTCCAGGCCAGCAGCACCTGCAGCAGCCTGCTATGTCTAGTGCTGTGCTGGCGTTTGCTATGTCGGCAATCCGAGCAGTGCTTTGATGAGTTCTGGGTGAGTCATATCCGTTTTATTTTGATTCTGGCATCGAATGCATCAAAGATTGCGTTGTGTCAAAGTGAATTGGCAAGAGTGCAAATAATATTGTCAACATAACAGGGAACCATTATGGTAGTGTGCAAAGTACCCTACAAGTTTTATTTGTGATGATTGAACATTGAAAGCTCCACGCTTGTGCTTGTGACGATTTAGCATTGAAAGCTCCGCGCTTTGTGCATGTGACTATTGAACATTGAAAGCTCCACGCTTTGTGCTTGTGACTATTGAACATTGAAAGCTCCACGCTTTGTGTTTGTGACGATTGAGCATTGAAAGCTCCGCGCTTTGTGCATGTGACTATTGAACATTGAAAGCTCCACGCTTTATGCTTGTGACTATTGAACATTGAAAGCTCCACGCTTTGTGCTTGTGATGATTGCGCATTGAAAGCTCCGCGCTTTGTGCACGTGACTATTGAACATTGAAAGCTCCGCGCTTGTTGCTTGTGATGATTGAGCATTGAAAGTTCCGCGCTTTGTGCTTGTGTGGATTGATCGTTTAAATCTCCACGCTGTGTGTTCGTGACGCTGCATTGAGCTCCACGCTTTTAACTTTAATGTCCCAATATGGAAACCCCATGTTTTGAACTTATAGCGGTCGGAAAAGATCGCGCGAGAACGCGCTCGCTGTCAGTATGGCCGTGTCGGAGCAGTGATGTAAAAGGTTTTGATTACGTACTAGTAGCGCCATCTATTAGCGTTTAAGATACCTTACTCGATTAACCAAATCGAAAACAGTTGTCATTGAGTCAGTAGTTCGAGTCGGGGTTGTCAATGTCTTGTCGCGTGTGGCGTTTGACATCTGTCAGATGTCATGGTGAGACTAGTGTGTTAGCGACATACATTGGACCCCCAGAGCTCGACCGCGCCAGTTGTGCGCACTGATTCTACCCAACCACGTGTAACCTGACGGACACCGATGGAATTTCGAATAAGAATCCCTCAACATTTCCGACATATATTAAATAATAATATATAATATGTTCAATATTGTCATGGAATGTCACAGCTTAAACCGCAGCCATTTTTAAGAAATATGGCAAAACTGTCAATGTTGCCAACCCAAAATAAAAAAAAAATCTTCAGTCCATAGACTCCGAGATTTTACTAAAAAATCAACGAAAAAAAGTAATCATCAAAGACACCCCGCTATTCAAAAGTCACCCCATTTTACCGTACCTACTTTCTTAGCAAAAAACAATGATGATTATGATTACCAGTTATGTGAAAAAACATAAGCAGCACTGCCACATTGAATTTATTTATATCTAGGTATTTGGTTAATAGTTTGGCCTAAAAACAAATCAGACTTCTGCTCCCTGGAACTTAAATTGGCTCCACTGCTCCAGGATCGTTTATTGCGAATCAATCATCATCTTTCATAGCATCTGTCAACCCACTTCAAGGCATAACGCTTTAAGTATCAGAGATCAATCACAATAATACCACAATCACGTCATCGAAACATTACGTCACGGACAACAACACGCAACCTGTTACCATAGATTCAGTCAATAATTTTGGACACCACGACGAAACATTTCAACGCAGGGGTGCATTGAAATGAATTTCAACCCTTTCTTAATTAATCCTGAATGTGTACATCAAATCACTAATTGGGGTTTCTGATTGTAAATAAGTAGTGCTCCACCACCATAAGGTTGAATATCACTTGCACGTCATAATACGGCGAGGTCTATTTGTCTATGTGACAGTTAAGAACCGTATTCATGGTAAACATTTGTTAATAAACCAAGCTGCTGAGTTGCTGTCAACATGTTGCTGGCAACACTGCGTGTTGCAGAATTGATCACGGCATGCTGACAAGTTCTCGCTCGACGAGCGACAACATCTGTTTATCAACAATTGTTGACGTGTGTGGACATGTTTGCAACAAGTTTATTAACATGGCAGTAGTGTGCAATACATTAGATAAAAACAACATAACAACACTAGTTCCTCGGGCAACATTTTGAGGCAGACTGGCGTGTGGACAAGACATATTGACATAAACTTTGTTTCCAGCGACTTTGTCGTTGCTCATCAACAATGTTGATCAACTGTTGCTCAACAAAAGTTTACCATGAATAGGGGGCTTAACTGATAGACAAATAGACCTCGCCATTTTATGACGTGCAAGTGATCAGAAACCCCAATAAGTGATTTGATGTACACATTCAGGATCCATTAAGAAATGGTTTCAATGCCAAATGTAAATAAATGGTTAGAAGTCATCGTTCTCTCTCAACTTTCAAAGATGCTCCCGACTTTCAGAGTAATTAGTGCAATTCGTAGTTTCTAAAGCTTCATTTAGAAGGATTGAGATATATAGTTTTAGTTTGAAATATCTTAATAAACTTATCGTAGACAACAAGGCAACTGTTTAATTGACAAATTGACTAAGGTTTAGAGATTCTGATAGACAGGGCTGATTTTTCCAACGCCAGATAACTTTATCGGAGGAATAATTTTGAATTTTTGACAGGCCTTCCATATAAAAACTGCCAGAATTATATATGTATACCTATATCGTTTTTAATATTTTTATTTGTGATAGAGCTTTTAATTTTAACATTTAATTTGTTTGTGATCTTATATATACTAATGAATTGGTTATTTCTAATGATTTCTCGAGATATAATTTGAAAAGAAGCATATCACATATTTAAATGTGATATTATTTATTGTAGTTTGACTTGATAATAATTATATTGAACCATGCTACTACTCATATTTTATTAAATTTTTGTGCCCGATAATTTCTAGCATTTAAATGAATTCTCTTAATTTATTATTACGGACACACACTTCCCTGTGTTTGGTATTCCAGCGTATGGCACTCGTGGGTTGCAGCTGAAAATCAGCGTCAGGTGGTACACTTGTGTTGTCATCTGACATTATGCTGAGCTGAGGCCCTTTTGGCATTATAATCTTTGTTTTTGTTTTTGTAGTTTTAAGGTGTCATTTTGTGTAATGCCAATAAATGCATTTTTCATTCTTTCTTTATGTGTTATGCAATAAAGATTTGAATTTAGGTACCATGAGGTTAGAATAGCTAGGGGTATGTGCCATTATCATCTAGCATGATTGTAGTCTTTTAGATATTTAAATACTATCTCATGCACATAAGTAGTGAGGTAGCTGTTACTAATGTCAACTGTTCACCACGAATGGCGGGAAACAGTGAAAAGTAAAGCGGTGCTTGCACAAAAGGCTGGTGTCGTGATGAGCAAGTGTATATATTCAGCATCAACAGGATTCTACAATGATCAAACACAGCATCAACAGGATTCTACAATGATCAAACATAGCATCAACAGGATTCTACAATGATCAAACACAGCATCAACAGGATTCTACAATGATCAAACATTTGCCTTAATAAGTTTATCATTATTTTCCTTAAGCATGACGCTCGGTATATTCTATGTTAGACTCATTATCCCATCTACTTACCTATTTGGCTTTAGTTCAAACAGCAAAGGGTATATATAAAAGCTGTAAATTTTATTTAAATCCAAGATTTTTTCATGAGCACCAACCGTGTCTAATTTAACGGCAATTCGGTGATTAAAGGCTGCCAAGCCAGTCCCGAAAGGCTGCCTAAGCGGACTAGCTTTAATTCGGTTCACGTCACTTTTACTTACGAATTCCTTTTCTATAAACTTCAAAGAATTTCGTATCCTACTATTGTAATGTAGCTCAGTGTGTCTGTCTGTAACCTTTTCACGCCTAAACCACTGAACTGATCGGTATAAAAGACAGATAGGTAGCTTGGAACCTGGAGAAGATAGGTCAAGAATATAGGCATTTTTAGGGTTCCGTAGCCAAATGGCAACGGAACCCTTATGGATTCGTCATGTCTGTCTGTCTGTCTGTCTGTCTGTCCGTCCGTATGTCACAGCCGCTTTTTTCCGAAACGATAAGAGCTATACTGTTGAAACTTGGTAAGTAGATGTATTCTGTGAACCGCATGATTTTCACACAAAAATAGAAAAAAAACAATAAATTTTGGGGGTCCCCATACTTAGAACTGAAACTCAAACTTTTTTTTTTCATCAAACCCATACGTGTGGGGTATCTATGGATAGGTCTTCAAAAATGATATTGAGGTTTCTAATATCATTTTTTTCTAAACTGAATAGTTTGCGCGAGAGACACTTCCAAAGTGGTAAAATGTGTGTCCCCCCCCCCCCCCCTGTAACTTCTAAAATAAGAGAATGATAAAACTAAAAAAAATATATGATGTACATTACCATATAAACTTCCACCGAAAATTGGTTTGAACGAGATCTAGTGAGTAGTTTTTTTTTAATACGTCATAAATCGTAACGTAACGGAACCCTTCATGGGCGAGTCCGACTCGCACTTGGCCGGTTTTTATCATGGATTTGTTAATAAAACCCGACCAAGTGCGAGTCAGACACGAAGATCTGACCACCACAAGACAAAAAGCGCCGAAAAAAATACGTTTCTGGTACGGAAACGCATTTAATTTTTTTTTTTTTTTTGTAGCTGCACACAAATACACACTGTGTTCAACTATCTGCCTATTACCGTTCATGAGATACAGTCCGCTGACAGATAGACGGACGGGCGGACAGGCAACGGCTTAGTAATACGTAGGTTTAATTAATGATGAAATACAAAATACACGCAAACAAACTCGCGGACAGCAGCCAGTACGCTATAGACACAATGTTTTGGGATCGGACAAGTTAAGCTCGGTAACTTTAAAAATTAACCATCACTCCTCGACATCGTTCGCGCATAGTTAAGTTGGTTTAAATTGCTTGTCCTGCACAAGCAATTTAAACCAAATTGCAAGCAAGCATTTGAAGGAACACGGGTAGGTTTTAGTCAGTAAAATTCTGACACGCCCTCCGAAGTCATCTGATGATTTCCCGCCCAAAAATAAAAAAGGCTATTTGAGGAACGCTTTATATTTACAGGAAACATTATGCCATGAATAATTACATTACAAAGGCTGAAAAAAAAATGTATGCTATTCAATTCTATAAAAAATGTATGGATGGATGTTTGTTACTTATTCACGCAAAAACTACTGAACGGATTTTGGTGAAACCGGGGAGCTGCCAGTAATTATATAAAGAGTTCTCACCTCAAACTTTCCAGTTACTGGGTCCAGGTCCAAAATGGCGTAGTCTGCATCCCTGTCGCCGACGGCGTCTATCCGGACGTGGCCTGTTATACCTGTTACAACATTACCATTATATATCAGTTTATATTATCTTTGGAGGGGCTTGTGGCTAAATAATAACAGCCACACGGGTCGATCGGTCAGGTTAAGCTATGCTTGTATGCGGTTGGTCCGTGGATGGGTGACCATCTTTACATAGCAAGACCCCTCCGTGCCTCGGAAACCACGTTAAGCCGTTGGTCCCGGCTGTCATTCATGGACCTTTGACAGTTGTTACGGAAGCAGAAGCCCCAAAAAATACTGGTACTCAGCTGCATCCGGTTAGACTGGAAGCCAACCTCAACATAGTTGGGATAGGCTAGGCAGATGATGATGATTATCTTTTTGGTGTTAAAGTCATTCAAATTAATTGTTTAGCAAATTGGCAATCAACTTAAATTTTTAAGTATATTTACTACCTAACTAAATTTTCCATATGTTCAAATCACAAGTGTCATCTACTATACAGGAATATTTTTAAAGCTATGCGCAAAAAAATTTTGGTGGTTCAGTATCAGTAATAGAACACATTTCCATTATTTGTTCAAAACTTTTTTATATTTTTTTATCCGACTTTAAATCAGCAAAATATGGACAGTATCTATTCGTAATAATATCAATGAGCGCGCGCGCCGTACGGCTTACGAGTGATGTTGCAGGGGGGGTGAAACCCCCTTCCGGGCGGCAGGGTGGCGCCAGGCGGCGGCGGCCGGCGGGCGCTCGGCTCGACAGTCTGCTCGTCGCATGCGCGTGCGCGTCGTCGTTACGTCACGTCCAGTCGCTTTCCCGCGCAGTGCGCAACCCCCGCGTTGTGTCGTACTTATGGTGTCGGATTTTAGTAACCGCGAGTTCTATGAGATGGTGCGAGTCTATTTGTTAAGTGGTGAAAGCCTACGAGCAGCTCGCAGAATGTATGCTAGGGAGAGCATACCTCGAATGCGAGCCCAAGGTATCGTTAAAAAGTGCCTTAATTTAATTGATTAATGCGTTATTTTCTGCATTTTGATGGTCCTAAGCCCATGAAAGTATGAAGGAAAAATTGGAATTACTCTTCAAATAACTTCAGATCACGGCCTAATCTTAAAAAAGTTTAATTCAAACCTGATAAAATCAGCGATTACTGATCGCTGATTTTATCAGGTTTGAATTAAACTACATTAAACAACTACTACATTGTATGTAACCCACGTAAATATCTATCTACCCACGCGCTTCGCCATGCCGCGCCGGGCGGCGCGTAGTGGCCATAAAATCAATTTCAAAATAGACATCTTTCGTTAGCGATAACTTTATTTTTTTGTACTAAGACTTATCAAAATAAAAAATAGGTGTTTAATAAAACTCATTTAAATTTAATTTGTCAAAGTTTGCGCACTGAATAAAAATTAATCCTGTATAAAAATAAGTCGGGTTTTCCTTCCTGACGCTATAACTCTAGAACGCACGAACCGATTTCCACGGTTTTGCATTCGTTGGAAAGGTCTCGGGCTCCGTGAGGTTTATAGCAGGTAGGAGTAGGGTAGGAGTAGGGTAGGAGTAGTGTAGGAGTAGGTTAGGAGTAGGGTAGGAGTAGGGTAGGAGTAGGTTAGGAGTAGGGTAGGAGTAGGGTAGGAGTAGGTTAGGAGTAGGTTAGAATTAGGGTAGGAATAGGGTAGGAGTAGTGTAGGAGTAGGGTAGGAGTAGGGAAGGAGTAGTGTAGGAGTAGGGTAGGAGTAGGTTAGGAGTAGGGTAGGAGTAGGTTAGGAGTAGGTTAGAATTAGGGTAGGAGTAGGGTAGGAGTAGTGTAGGAGTAGGGTAGGAGTAGGGAAGGAGTAGTGTAGGAGTAGGGTAGGAGTAGGGTAGGAGTAGGGAAGGAGTAGTGTAGGAGTAGGGTAGGAGTAGGGTAGGAGTAGGGAAGGAGTAGTGTAGGAGTAGGGTAGGAGTAGGGTAGGGGGTAGGACACCACGCGAACGAAGTAGCGCCGGGCAGCTAGAAATAATTTATATGGCAAAACAACGTTTGCCGGGTCAGCTAGTTCTTTATAAGCATAAATAATCAGCCTAT
Source organism: Apamea sordens (assembly GCA_945859715.1). Classification (NCBI taxonomy): domain Eukaryota; kingdom Metazoa; phylum Arthropoda; class Insecta; order Lepidoptera; family Noctuidae; genus Apamea; species Apamea sordens. The sequence goes on from OX244002.1 coordinate 15,143,585, forward strand.
CATGTTTCCACTACTGGGACACAGACACAGGCCTGGTCATTCCGAGAGGGAGTGGGCTGTAATCCACCACGCGGGCGCAGTGCAGTTTGGTAGATGTCACATGTCTTCGAATTTTTGGTCCTAGGACATGCCGGGTTCCTTCACGGTTTTGAGAATGTAGATGAAATATCTTACTTACTTACACAAAATAAAGCACCTGCCTGGGTTCGAAACTACGACCACGAATTATATTGTTATGCAAATTGACGTAGCGTGTCAATTTACATAACAATAAAATGTTCCTGACTGTACCCGCCAGTGGATATACGTATATTGGTAGGGTGTTATATTTTTTGTAAGATTATTTTAGAAGATATGCAGCATCCTTGTATACACTTGAAGAATTTCATTAATTTTATCAAATACAGGCTGGCAGGGATATCGACGCACAACCTGTTACCTTGGATTCAGTATATTATGATTCTGAACTTGCTGCAAAAAAATGCTGTTCAGTACATTTTGACTGCATAGGTATTTTTCACTTTTCTATGAAATAGCAGATTTATTTGGTACCCGACGAAAAATTTCGACGGGTAGGTAGAATCATGTGCTGAATTGAGGCCATGAGAGCCACAGTGGCCTAACTGTCATTTTTTCAATACTGACTTTATTTGAAAAAACTGCTCTAAACTATAAAAGTCATAGCGCCACAGTGGCCTAAAAATTAGTTCAATTTTTTGCAGTTAGGCCACTGTGGCTCTCTGCTCTATACTGTAAAAGTTATAGCGCCACAGTGGCCTAAAAATTTGTTCAATTTTTTTCAGTTAGGCTACTGTGGCTCTCATGTCCTCAATTCATGGTAACAGTTTGCGTGCCGATGTTCCCTGCCACGCTGTATAATTGAAACTAACCAACATAACATAATTATTCCATAACCCAGTTCGACCGTCGTCAATGTGCGTCAACAATGGCGACATCTGGTTTGACAAGACGTAACATGTCTTCAAGAAACTTGTAAAACTGACTTCGGCAGGCAAAACTTAATTATGAAGGGCAAACATCAGTAGGTACAGACGCCAGCACTGGCTACAGCATCTGTCAAATTTCTTTAATAGATTTTCAACTTTATCGCTAAAGCATTAAGTTTCAGAATAATTGGGAAAATTTGACAGTTTCGGGTAGCTTGACCTGCTAGCATATGTACATACTACATATAGACTGATCGTACTTATGAGGTACTTATTGACTGATCTAAAAAGGTTTCCGACAAACTTTCGTATTGGCTTAGGAAATCTTGGCCTGAAGCTAATGTGAACATGATAAAGAAAGGGCCCCTTAGTCTTGATTACAATTTCAATTCAATTCTGAATTCTTTATTGCGTACCATAATGTATATAGTTGGTAGGGAAAGAATTATATTGGTCACAATTATGGAACCTTTCGGGCTCAGCATAAATCAAGTAGGAGAGTGTTTTGTACGAAGATTATCACAAACTACAGCGCGCCACGCGACGTGCCGCGGGAAACGGAGCTTAATTCCCCGCGCTGAAACGCGTTTTTATTGAATTTGTATGTAAAAAATAATATTCTGCGTGTCTCCAAGCATTGGAATTCGCTCAGTGAGTTTTAAACCAAAGACACTTCTTTTAAAATAGCGAAAAAGTTATAGCACCCATTAACAAATTATGTTAATACCAGAGGGGCAATTCTCGTAATTTTAAGAATGTTAACAGTCTGATCTTAGTCTCAATCTGTCAAAAATAGGTCTAACTTCCCTATATTTTTGACAAGTTTTTGACATTTGTTTGGCCTTCAGATCGAATGAAAGATTTTTTTACTAAAAATACTTTATTGTTCGACGAAATGAAGCAACGTTTTTCTCTGTAGCTGTATAAATTTACCCGTAATTGCCTCGTATCAAGTTTATAAAAATATTTACAGTAGACGCCGTTTGTACCGTTGAGTTCTTGTTTTAATTGCCTTTTATTGTTCTGTCCGTGTTTTAAACGACTCGAAAGCTATTAACGTTGGTAAACATTGTTTAAACAATGGTACGAAGGAGTCCTCAACCCTTTGATTGAAATGAAATACCTCTAATTGGATCATTCAAAATTGAAAACAAGACTATCATTATTTCGTTTACAGTTTGTTAGCTTGTTTCAAATTCATGTTTTAATTCTAAATAAACATTGCTCATTTTTTAGATAGATTTGCCTCATTCAATAAAAATAAGTTGTGAATTCTACTAAAACTTATCGATTAGTACGGAAGTTTGGATTTAAGTTTAAAAACATTTATTATTTTAATAGCGAAGTATAATATCCACTATGGCAACATTTTCAAAGAACAAATGATTGATTTAGTAACAAACTTTTAAATTAATTTTCACTATCGCAACTGAATGTATTTTTACTTTGGCAACACTTAGAAATAATGGTTGGTACATTCTCGTTATTTCTGGGTGAGTAATAAGTCGTTTTAAATTGTACAAAGGCAGTGCAGAGCTAGTAATCGTTGAGCTTCGAAGCAAGTCGGTTGACATTGTCGTCAGGATTCAGTGTGCACAATAAAGTCATTTTATACGAAAAACAGTGTTTGAATTTAAAAAATAAAAGTGTTCTCATGTTGGTGTCTATAAACATATTTTATTTCTTTCTGTTTAAAGCATCGAAGGAGTTGTAAAAGAACGTTGACAACTTTAACTTTAATAAACCGCGCGCCCATCAAACTGGTTCTGTTCACTTTTTATAGCCAATAAGCCATTTACGATGTTAAAGATCACCAATAATGGAGCCCATTGGGCCTTTAGGTTATTTTAGCCAATCAACAACGTCTCATTTTATATACTACATTACTTACTACATTGGCAAGACATCCATCATGGTATACAGGATCGAGACCGACAGAGGCAGCGCGTACGGTCAAACCAAATTAAATTAAAAAGACCAAATTTAAAAAAAAATCATATCAGCTACTCCTCGGTGATGGCCACCTATACCCTTGCAACACAAAGCCCTTAGAAGTCAGAAATTACCTGTGCCTTATGGCTGAGGTAATTGGTGGCAATTTGAGTCTTAGCAAACAACCTATAGTTATACCCCTTTGTGTTGCAAGAGCGTAGGTGGCCATCACGGAGACTATCAGCTAATTTCCACCTCATAAAAAGGAGCTTACCATGAAAGTCTCGTCCCCACATCCGCCTGGTGATGTTCCTGCCGTCCCTGATGTCGCCACCTTCAGTCAGGGTCTCGTTCAGCGCCATACCCAGTAAGTAGACGCCGTCATAGAAGGCGCCGATGAAGAAGTTCACCTGACAAAAATAAAGTTTTAACTGTTTTAAGGCAGCAAGCAAAGACCAAACCTAGTGCAGCATATTTTTTACTGCCTAAACAATATAAACATTAGCATAATCAGTCTAAAACGTTTCCACTGCTGAGATACAGGCCTCCTCTCTGTGAGAGGGAGTGGGTTGTGATTAATTTAATTAATAGAAAATAAACAGTTTATTTATCAAATTAAATTTCATTCGAAAACATCCATCGGTTGCTTACTAAACTTCAACTATATCCGACGACCCTGGTAACTTATGTCTTTTGGTGACTGTACATTACCAATAACACGGATTAACTTTTGGATACTCCCATGCGAGACGCGACTGCGCACGTCGATTGTTTTAATGAGTATTAGGAACGCGATTATTGCGTCTGATTGCGCCAGTTTGAACACCACACGAGTTAGTTGATGTTCGTGCCGCATCCCGCGCCGGATTCGCTTCAGCTTGGCCAAAGCTTTAAATTATATTGAAATCTGTACGTACTGTACGTCAAGATTTCAATATAATTTAAAGCTCGTTTGTATTTACGTAGTGTGATTAGCTCTCTACAGGCTATGCGGTGGCTACGGCTTCAAATAAGCCATGCGGCTTGGAAGGTCTAATACAGGTACAGATTTGTGTGGCCGAGCTATAATATAACTACCTATACTAATAACGTAATTGAATAGCGCGAGCATATCCTCGCAAGTTCGACCTCGGTAAAGGTTCCTAGTTAATAAATCAAAATGTTGAAAATGTATACTGCTTATGTAGGTAGTACAGTTATTAGGTATAACGTCCGTCCCCTTCTGTGACATTGGGTTATACCCAAGAGATATTAAATTATTGTTGTATTAAAAAAAGTCTTGATGGCGCGATGGATTCTAGGCAGTCGCGCGCACCAATAATTATATAGTTAATTAATTGTGCTTCATTAATCAAGATTTGAAAAAGTTAAGATTTTTTAAGCACTTAATTGATATTGGCCTTATATGAAGCTGTTCAAATAAAATGTTCGTTTTCATTGTCTTCTAATGAAATGCCTAGACTTAGTATAGATATGAATAAAGTTTTAAAACTAAATAAATAGTATTATATTTCTAATTTCTAATTATAATTGTTCGAATTTAAGACACGTTTGCTGGCGCGTTCGTGCTAGGCAGAATGCACTAATATATTTAGGTAAGTATACATAATAATATGTATGTCCATTTGTTTACGGATACATTGATGTTCTAACCTTGGCCAATTCCGCTGTGTAAAAATAAAGAGAATTTTGTAACAGCAGAAAAGGCATCCGAGACTGGAAATCGTAAATTACAAATTCATGTGGTACACATCTTATCCTTCTTTCATGTGGTGCTGTAGTGAGTTTTCTTTCTTTATTTTTTTCCTCTTTATTAAATATTTATGAATCCGAAATTTATTTTAAAAATAGTTGTAAGTAAACGATTACAAGATTGCATGAAACATCCGCCGAATTTGACCTCCATTTTACCAATTTATATCATCAAAATAAGCTACAATTAAAAATAGCTTCTTTCGTCTATACTTTAAGGCTCTTCAAATAATATAGGTATTGGCACTCTACTATTGTATGTCGTAGGTTCGAACCCAGGCGTTCCTTGTGTGAGGAAACCGGTATGTCCTAAAACCAAAACTTGGAAGGCATGTGACATTTACCAACCCGCTCTGGGCTCGCGTGGTGAATAACATGGTGGTCCAGTCCCTCTCACAGAGAGGAGGCCTGTGTCCCAGCAGTGGGAACATTATAGGCTGATTATGCACTACATAGTCATCGTTGCTCTTGTAGCAGTATCTACAACGCCACATGCGAACAACGCGTCATACTGACGTCACGCAAATCCTGCATCTCGCAAGCAGAGTTTACCGCGCAATTAGCATAGATACAATTTCCCAACATCAATCGTGGGGCAATTGCCCGCCAGACACACCACCCGTCTGGTCGGAGGATCCTCCCTTTTCTATGGAGTTTGAGTGAACTTTACACCCTGTTCCTCATACTTCTAAACTCTCATCAAACCATTCCCAGCCGACGCCCTCCATTAAACTCCTATTGCTATTGACTGATCGTCTGTTGTTTTATTTTCTAACCTATAATATAAAAAATAATAAACTTACTTCTTCGCCATCAGAGAATGAATAATTATAGTACTGCTTGGCCCTCGCCCTGACGGCATCAGCGAACTCGTCGAACCGGTCACCTGTAGGCAGCTTTAGGGAGACCCGGAGTAGCGCCTCGTAAGCGGCGCGTGCGGCGGTGTCGCGTTCGTCGTCGGCTGCCCAACCCGTCTCGCCCCAGTACCCACCCTAAGACATAGTTTAGAAGAAAGAAGCTAAATTAAATGTATTTCGATTTCTTGTTATATTTGTAAATAAAGACATAAATAAGTCTTTAAAGGCTTAAGGACTTATTTATGCCTTTATTTATAAACGTTCCTAAGCAATGATTACCGTCTGCTTAATCATACATTTTCTGACGTTTAAACTTTAAACAACGTTTATAAATAAAAGAGTTTATTTAAATTAATCTTTTGGTAAAATCTTCTCATAATTACATGTGAATTATTTTTTGACTAAGTCTAGCTTAACCCACCTGATTAAAGCAGTTTTAACACACGTGTACAAACCTTAGGGACTAATAAATCATAGTCGCCTTTGACCCGAGTAAATTCAAATGAATGAGGTACTAACTATGAGTAAGGCACTCATAAACTAAAACACAGCACCAGCTAACTTATAGTAATATGCTGAAAGTTATCTCAACAATACGTATAATGACAAAGTACAAAACAGCAAATAGAATTACAAACTTTGTCGACCCTGCATCATCTATTAAGACGTATATATTTTTTCAAAGGGTAAACATACATAAGTCTTAGCCTCCAAATAAATTGTGTACGTTTACCCTTTTTCCTAAGCCCAAAAAAGATTGATATTTTTCCTTCAGCCGTATATCACAATTTATTTGGAGTCGGCGCAATTCCTCTATATCTTCCATATAGTAAAATCAGCACAAAAAAAACGAGAAACAATCAAAACAAAATCCTCACATATAAATCTCCTTAAGCCCGTCTCCCACGGCTCCACCACATTAGGGAAATGAATTTAAAAATACCGTATGAGGCACATGTTATGACGTCAGAGTTTCACGCGCCGAGGATCAATTGTAATTGAATAAGTGAACCATACAGACCGTGAAATGTGAAAAGTTATTCCACTCAAAATCAAAAGTCATTTATACAAATTAGGCTGAGAATCAGCACTTTTCGAACGTCCAAATTACGTAAAACAGTCCCCCAAAACGCCCATTCTTCACCACTTCCAAGTATTTTCGCTGGAAAGAAAAACTTGCATAACAAACTCCCCAGCAGCACAGCTATCTGTTTGCCTTTAGGATTATCTGCACTTAAAATTCGATTAAAAATATGTAGACATGTTTGGGTTAACAATTTACAAGGAAAGAAATACAAAGCTAATCAGAAAAATTCTTCATTGGAGTTCAATCGTTCAATAATACGAATAATCCCATAATTCAAGCTGAAGAGATAAAGCACTAATTTCTACCAACTCATTCAAGATGTTATCTTCACTGTATTAAGAAAATGAATAGGTTAGTAGAGTAGTAGTGGTTAATAGATAAAGAACACCATTAGGTAAATACTTTCATGCAATGGCCATCGCTGCCTTGCTCTTCAACTATGGTAGTTTAAGTAAACAAAACCTTGAAAATAAACTAAAAAGCACCTCACAAACGAAGGAGAATACCGCCGTAATCACGTACAAACAACATCACACGTTCTAATCAGTCGGAGGTCAAAAGTTTACCTTAGACTAAAGGTCACGAGAACCGTGTGTAGCATGCCTGATAACAGTAAAACAGATCGTGATTGAAGGGATGCGGTCTTGAATTAATGGATTGAGTTAGGGTAGCTGTCTACGACGTCCCGGGTTGTACTGCCGTTCTTTGGTTTGCCATTTGGTACAAAAAAATTAAGAAGGTAGGACCATGCTAGGCCACATTGCATTGTGTAATAAGTTATATCAAATTTTACTGTGTTCTCTATTAATTTACTTTCATAAGTTTTGTCCACAAGTTTGAAGAAAATTAGCTTGGATATAATATACTAAAGGTAAAATCAATACAATATTAAATGAGACTGTTTACTTTGCTCTGAATTCTCTCCTTAATACATTATACACATACGGCATAAGTACACATCAATCTATATAATTTGCATGAATTCCAACATTCTACTGATGTACAAAAATACAACCAAACTAAGAGAAATCTTTTAACGCTCGTCCAATGCAGTAACATTAACCATTGTGTACCAAATCCATTCAACTTAGTCATTATATTTTTGCCCGTTTTCGCTAGATTTCGTTGTTTTCAAACTGTCAAAATATCCTAATCATTAGTTAGAGATGGCGCGTGTCGAAACAATGAAAAATATTTTCTCTCCAAAGGCAATAGACACGTCAATTTCGTAAAATAGCAAGAAAAAAATGGCGCTAAAATATTTTAACCTGCGCTGTGTTCGTGTAAACATTGTTTTAATTCAAGTATAACCTTCAAACTATTTTTCTTGATGAACTCGCGACGAGATAAACATTTTAATTTTACTAACAACATTTTATGTTGCAAATGGACATTTCATTATGTATTCATGCCAGTTTAATTAAAGATGTGCAACGACTAGTTACTTTACTTTCTCAGCTGTTACAGCATTCGGCCATTTTGAATCGACAAACTTGCATCAGAAGGCAATTCCGGTATTTTAAAAACGTCCGCAGTCTAATCTCAGTTTTAATTAACGCACATTCAGAAGATTTGATGGGTAGCATAATAAATATTTACATAATCAATTTAGGGAGTCGACATACGTCATTCTCGGGTCTGAAAAGACCCGGTACCGAGCCTGCGGTGGTTTTGTGTTCGGGTCCAATCGGGGGTGCTTCCGAACTTTACGGTTAATCCGTCAAAATGACCTCTAATTTTCCTACATTTGGGACATTGATTTTCACTGAGATGAGATTGCGACTTGATTTTGAATGATTTTAATTACGAGAATTGCTTCCTGATCATCTCCTCTTCAAGAGGAAGTGGGCAAATAATCCACCACGTGGGCCCAAGGCGGGTTGGAATATGTCACAATTTTTGGTTGTAGGACATGCCGGTTTCCTCACGATGTTTTCCTTCACCGTTTTTTTTATCATTTATTATATATATAGTATGTATGTATTTATATCTATAATTTTGGATATGTATATATTTGTGTATCTATTTTAGTTTATTGTATACATAATGTTTGCACCAACGACAGTCCCATTTTATGTCAAAGAAAATCACTGTCCATTCTAAGGTTGCCTCGAAGAGATCGCAGTAATGCGATAAGGCCGCCCATTGTATATTTTGTAGTGTGAAATGTATTTTTTAGGCTATGTATTTTTGTGGTGTACAATAAAGTATTTATAAATAAATATTATTTTAAAACCTTAAATCTGTCTTTACAACCTGTAAATACAGAATTAATGTGATAGGTATGTTTGGATGTGGGTGTAAATTACCTGAAATGAATATTTTACTTATTTATAGCATTATTTACTTTGTGATCTGAATAATAATAAGGTTGACGCTCTATCCCTGTCATTTGTCAACTTGTTTGCAGTACCTACGCCCAAATACAAGCTTAGTTCTATTCTTAGGATAGATATATGTAAATTGTAATATGAATATAAGTATTAAAGTATAAATATTTCTTCCCTTCCTCTTTCCAATACATCCAAAGGTTGTCTTTAAAAGATCGCTCTTAGCGATAAGACCGCCCATTGTGTCACCCTTTGTAAAAATTCTATATTTATGTTCTGTGATTTATATGGTATACATAATAAAGAGTATATTATTATATCTATTCCATTCTACGTAAAAGTTTCAACTTTTACATATTTATTCATATATACTTTTGCACATCACATAAAAATACATAAATTTTTTATCAAACCCTACAAAATATACAATGGGCGGCCTTGTCGCTTTTTGCGATCTCTTCCAGGTAACCATTCCAAATGGACAGTAATTGGCCTGGACATAAAATGCCGTCATAGTGAATTAGGGCCCAGTTTAAGCTGGGCTTTTATTCCATGGAAACTCCGCACTACGCTAGGCCAGCTCATGATCAAAGAGTCACTACTGACGTGTAGCCTTCTGTTTCTACTATGTACAGTCAGAGAACTTGAGTATTGAGCAGAATGATTACAGCCATTTCATATGGCTGACGTAGAATGACACCAAAGTTGTGATTTGAATATTCTATCCATTTCCTTATCGATAAAGTTCCTTAACTTTCCATTTTCCTATGGACCGTACCTGAAATATTTCCACGTCGAGGAACGCCCAATCACCGCGCGTCATGCCAAGCGCGTGCGCAGCCAGTAGGAACTCTCGCACCAATGAACCGCGAACGCTCAGAATGACCACTATATGACAAAAAAAGGCATGAATTACTTCTTAATTTTTATGTTATTTAAATTATGTGAAAATGATGTGTGAAACTAAATTATGAAAATCAGTCTTTCTTGAAAACACAAACGCAATGTCGAAAATATTGTCAAGTGAAAGTTTTTTTTTTCAATTGTTGCGTATACAGGGTGGCAGGGACATCGACGCGCAACCTGTTACCATGGATTCAGTACATGATTCTGAGCCCCTTGCGTTGAAATTTTTCAAAGAATTCATTGTTTCAGTTTGCGCGTCGATGTGCCTGCTGCTGCTGATACTAGAAATAAACGCAAAAAAAAAATTATAATGTATATATACTTCTGGACTCCTAAACTGAGCCACCCTGCATTCTTTGTATCCACAAAGAACCTCCCCCCCCCCCTCCTTTCTTTGTCTGTACATGCTCTATGGTCGTGAATTCCATACCGTGAAACCAAATTCATTTATTTATTTAATACTTCAAGTACAGCCGATCGATTCTGTAATAATCTCACCGTGAAATGTTAGGTGAACTGCAGTGCGATTCTGTAACCATCTCACCGTGAAAACTTAGGTGAAGTGAGCGTGGAGTGAGCTGTCATTTCAACTAATGCTAGGGATTGACACCGTTGACAGCTCACTCTAAGCTCACTTCACCTAACTTTTCACTGTGAGATTTTTACAGAATCGATCGGCTGAGCTTAGAGTGAGCTGTCAATAGTGTCAATCCGTAGTATTAGTTGGAATGACAGCTCACTCCACGCTCACTTCACCTAAGTTTTCACGGTGAGATGGTTACAGAATCGCACTGCTGGGCGGACTTAATGCCATTGGTATTTTCTACCAGTCAATCTGTGGGTGATGCAGAGACAAACAGACAAAATAATGCCCAGTATTTCGGCATTAAAACTGCATGAAAACTTTTTTTTCACTAACCATTATTTTGTTGTTTTAGGCCTTTATCCTACATGGCAATACTATTATAACTCGATTTAGAAGTCCGGGAGTGTATTTGTATTAGTCGACATTGTGAAAATTCTATATATTTTGAAAAACCATCTTCATGGAACGGCTGGAAAAAGAAAAAGAACGAGCAGTAGAAAATATAAAGCGTAATAACTGTTAGTTTTCCAATTACCCACAAACTGTGGAGCCCAGTGGTTTGCACTTTCCAATAAAAGAATATCGGACGCATCGATTCTATGCTCTCATTATTTTCTGTTTCCACTCTGCGAACACGGAACAGTACCTACAGAAGGTCAGTTCCATACAACGAGTGCAAATAAGCATAGGCACGCATAGACGCTTACGTACGCCCTTCCCAAATAAAAAAAAAATAGTCATTTATTCAAATTAGGCTGAGATTCAGCACTTTTCGAACGTCAAAATTAAAAAAGATAGTCTCTTCAAACGCCCTTCACTTTCCTAGTGCTTTCGCTGGGAAGAAGAAGTGGCCCAAAAAAACTCCCCCCCTCAAAAGAATGCATATGCAATTAAGTATAAAGATGATGACCTAGAATTAAATTACTATACCACAATAGGTAAAATAATTTAAAATGAAGCAAAGACAGATAAATTAAATTTTCCTAAATAAAATAACAAGTTATAAGTCAGTGTGTGCTCGTTGTATAGAGCCAACCTTCTGTGCATAATCTATTTTGCAAAACTAAAATCCGAATCGTGCAGAGCTTTCCAAGAACGTCTGTTTCGATTTTAAAACCGAATTCCGGGAAATTTAATTAGGATGTCCAAACAAAGAAGCAATTTTACTGTTATTCTGAGATCAAATTTTACTAAAATTCGATGCTAATCGTGTAATAATTTTGTATTTGAAGGAAGTTACTAAGTAATTTAAAAGTTTATAAGAATACAAGAATCAGGTTTAACTTCGATACTAGAAGGCTTTTAAAAAATCACAGTTACTCAGTAACAAGCTCTGAGGGGCTTGTGGGTAAGTAGCTAAGTAATAACAGTTCGGTCGGGTCAGGTCGATCGATCAGGTTAAGTTACGCTTGCCGCGATTGGTCTGTCGATGGGTGACCATCTTTACATACCAAGACCCCTCCGTGCTTCGGAAAGCACGTTAAGCCGTTGGTCCCGGCTGTCATTCGTGGATCTTTAACAGTCGTTACGGGTCGTCAGAAGCCCGAACATCTGACAACCAGTCTTACCAAGGGGTATCGTATTACCCAGTAACTGTGTTGTGGAGGTCAGATAGGCAGTCGCTTCATGTACAATACTGGTATTCAGCTGCATCAGGTTAGACTGGAAGCCGACCCCGACATAGTTGGAAAAAAGGCTAGGCAGATGATGATGATTTCCTAACAAGCTCTATTTAATATTAATGGATATTTAAGGATTTGAACCAACGTTTTATTTAACTTTGTTGGCATATACTCACGTATGATCTCATTTGATCAAAGAGAGCTGGATACGTACTGATAATGATGTACTTACTTTACCGTCAGTACTGTAATATCTTCCCCCTTCTGAACGAACAGAAAATAAAATTGCATATAGTGCCAAATTAAATTAGCTGGCAAAACTCCGCAGACGTGATCGACATTTAAACATGATAAAATAAAAAAGAAGTTAAGTAAGAACACACTTGTCTCAACATTATCTAACCACATAAAGATCAAAATCCCTCACTTAGCCTTGATTTATTATTTATTTATTTAAACTTCTCGCACAAAAAGGTACAAAAGCGGACTTAATGCCTTAGGCATTCTCTACCAGTCAACCAAGGGTGGTGAAAAGATTAGATGGCAGGTGCTTTGGTTGAGAGGGACAATAATAATTTAAAAAAAAAACTCTTAAAACTAGGTACACAAATAGATACATAAATAGGATAATGATAATGATTAAATATTTATATGTAAATCACTCCCAAAAATCCTATTAATGAATGAACAAATGAATAGTTTATGTTATTTACTGACATTTAAATATTTGTACGCCACTAAGGCCAAACATGACTGATGTATTAATGAATTGTGATAACTTGAATGCTCTGTATGTATACTCATGTTTCCACAAATAAAGAATCTTGAATAGTTTACCTCTTGCATACATGCTGACGTCTTTGAGCAGCGCCTCGCACGACTCCCGCTCGTTGCCGTCCAGTTCTCTTACCGCTTTCAGAACACCTTTCTTCCGAAGACCCCACTCCAAGCTTTTACCTGCCCATTTAAATGTGGTTAAATACATTTCTACAAATATAAAAGCCATAATTATGTTTTTTGCAATGTTTTATCTGTCGCTTTTTAAAAAAGATTTCAACAAAATTTCAACTAACATGATTCGGGATTCGTCATTGGTATTTTATGGTTTAAGAACTTTATTATTTCTCATTAAGAATTAACAATAATTCACTTACTGAGAAACTAAAATACACAAAATGTTTACGAGCGTACAATAACATCGTTAACAAAATGGATTTACAATAATTAATATGTAGGTAGTGTTAAAAAAAAGTAAATATCAACTAGTTACCAACCGAGTAAACACGGATCTAAAGTAATTCGATTTTGATTTTTTGATCAACCAATCCTAGCGGCTAACCTAAAGGTTAGCTGACAGCTAGGATTGGTTGATTACATGTCGAAGATGCCGCACTGCGATATCTCACGGTCGCGGTTTAGCTCGCTACCTTGATGTCACCTCCATGTAAAACAAATGCATGCTAATAGACTCGCACGACCGCGAGGTATCTTCAGCATGTAACAGTTACCTACATGCTGAAAATGCTTAGGGTAGTTACATTGTAACCACCCTAAGACTGTAGCGTAGCATTTAATAGAATTGCTTACATAAAGCCACGCTCCAAGCTTCACCTCTTCGAATTTGGACTACGACAGGCAATTATACACATTTGCCGGTGAGTCTTTACCAGACTTTTAAATTTAAAGACCGAGGGTTTACTGTTTATTTAATTAATTCCATTTGATTCATTCAAACTCTGACACAAAAGCTGATTGCATAAACATTCAATTAATTCAATTCAATCAAATTCAATATAAGTAGTTTATCAGCCATCTTGTTACCATAACACAAGCATTAGGTTAAGCAAGCTTAGCTTGGGACTAGATGGCGCTGTGTGAAAATGTCCAGGGATATTATTATAATTTTAAAATAAATTACAAATTCCAATCAGCTTTTTGATAGCTAGGAGAGAAGTCCCCCGATAACTTTTATCTTCCCCAAGGAAATCTGTATCATTTTCTTTATTGGGTAAGGCACGTCTATCTTATAACATTGCACAGAAGACCCTTACATACATGACTAAGCTTACAAAGCCCGTTTGGGTAATAAAAAAGGTACTGCTACAGCCATTAGCAATAAACGATTCCTTTTAGTGCATTACAGCCGGCCGTTTGATGGAAATTCTTTTTAATGATTGCTAGCAATGGGAACCCGTATTACAAAAGGATATTCTACTAGTTTTCTGTTTACCCTTCCAATTAAGCTTTGTTTTTGCTAGGACCAGGAGAGAATAGGATATTGAGCTATCGACCTCATGCTTGCCAGCACAGGACTTAACCACTATGAAATTTCCCGCTTAAAAGCGCCGCCTGTAAAATATGTAAGCAATTTATGCATCGTCACGTAGAATGTTGCCATATTCCACATCGAGTATGTACAAGATCCGCTTTGTATATTGAAAATGGCCGTATCGTGATCTGCCTGGCCTTTTCACTATACGCCGCCATTTCATGATTTGACCATCTAACATCTCAACGCTCAGCGTTCGACGATTTGCCCAGCGATGCCTGCACTTTTCGACCCAGATATGCGTAAAAAACATAACCCTGTCTTTGCTGCCGCACAGACGGGTAATATAATATATTCGACCTATTCCCACTCGCATAATTTCCATTTTAGGGTCCTAAAAGGCGACCAAGTTGGATGTAGCGCTCGACGGCCATTGCCGCGGCACCGCTCGCTTCGCACGCTCGGCTGGTGCTTTGTTGGTCACAGTTCCAACCAAACCTAACCCATTTAGTCGGGGTGCCACTAGCAGCGTGAAATGCAACTACTTTGGCTAGCTGGGAATATCAAAAAATGGGTTGCTTTTGTCGACCCGCCCGACTTTCTATCGAGGTGCATCGTGATATAACCGGCCAAAACATGAAATATTGTGAAATGGCCATTTCTACGATCAGAGCACGACATATACTCGTACAAAGCAGAAATCGCCTTATACCGGCGTGACTTTCTCTTTCGAAAGCTCGATGTGGCAAATTAAGGGGTACTGTACAGTCACGAGAATAAATACCACTTACGCAGGTTTCAAAAGTGTTTTTCTCCTAAAATATTCATCGATATTTCACAACATTCAACATAAAATTTTAACCATACAATTATGATAAAGGTTTTTTTCTCAGTGTTCCTATATTTATCGTGAAAAACGGTTTTCAATTTTGCTGAACTGCAAGGTATTTGTGCTGGTGACTGTACTTTACACGCGCTCCGTTTATGTAAACACTGCTAATGCTATGTCTGTTGTGTCTCTAACGAGAGAGATAAGTGATACTGTGTACTGTAGAGATTATCTATTTGGTGGTTATTGAAAACTTTGAAAAGTAGATCGCAGAAATACGAGACAAACTATCTATCTATACAAATAATAAATCTGAAGAGTTTGTTTTTTTAAATGTTTGCTTGAACACGCTAACCTCTAGCTCTAACTGCCAGTCGGACGGATTTAGATGAAATTTTCCAAACAGGTAGTTTTTATCCAGGATTAACACATAAAATACTTTTTATCCCGATATTCTCACGGATCGAAATGTATGCGGGTGAAACCGCGGAGCGCAGCTAGTTGCTTTATAAAAGAATAAGAGGAAAAACAGTCGGAATAAGATTTGGTTGATAAGCCAAGTAACAAGGATAAAAATGTAAAAAACCTTGAACCATTTTCTAAGAATATTTATTGAAATAATATGACAAACTGTGGATTAATATACTCGTCTCAGTCCTAAGAGCCTGTAAAGCTCTCACAGTACCTTCAAATTCACAACACAACCGCTAGGAGCGTCGAGTAGGTACATACCAATTGTTGATTTGTTCGTTTCGTTCCGAAATTAATATAGAAATGATTCGCCTTTAATCAGAATTCTGTATTACTCACGAAGCTTCATTTCGGAGAGTAAATCTAATATTGATGTAGCATGGAATCTTTCGTCCATTTCTAATGAAGAACAACCTAACAATGTAGATATATAAGTACAAATGATCGGTGTACAACAAGTCCAGTTGATTAAGGGAGAGGCTTCGGATAGTATCATTTCAATAGTCTTTGAGCTCAACTAGATATTAAAAGCAGTTCTATGATTGGCTGACATATAATGCATAGCCAAAACCACTATAGACAATGGGCAAAAGTGGTTCAAGTGGCCACCACACACGTGACCTACATTTTAGCCCAATGTCCTTTGGAGAGAACGTTGAAGCGGGTTCCCAGTACAAATCCAGGTTGAAGTGGGTCTGAGAATCCGATAAATCCTCGGCTTCGTACTTTACTCTTTATCATAAAAAACCAACCAAATTAAAATACCTGCCAGCCGCATAAAAGGGTTCCAATCCTGCGATGTGAGAATTCGCATACCGCGGGATCCTGCATAATTACAGGCATTCGGGTTTGACGAATATTTTTATGTAGATCAAAAATATAAACATGAAAATGTGGCCAAAACGTCTTTGGAATACGATATTATACCCATCATGAAAATGACAGTACAATGTCCGCGTCAGAGTCGGGGGGTTAGTCCGCTTATCAACTCCAAAATATCCACCCTAAGGAACGCGGAAACACATGACCGAAGAACCCCCCCCTAGGCCTAGTTGGATAAACGGAATTTATAGATAATAAGAGAGAAGAAGTCTGACTTGTCCAGCAGTAACGCGACATTTACCGAGCCGAAGCGCTCGGACACGCAGGTAAAGACGCGCGACAACCGGTGCTGACAGTACAACATCCGCGACAGATTCAGGTATTTGCCTTAGATAGAACATAGACGTGTAACTTACCGACAGTAAGAGAGAAGAGGTCTAACTTGTCTAACAGTAACGCGACATGTACCCGGCCGAAACGCTCGAACATGCTGGTGACAACACGCGACAACCGGCACTGACAGTACGGCATCCGCGACAGACTCAGGTATGTACTTTAGAGGTATTTGACATAGACGTGTGACTTACCGACAGTAAGAGAGAAGAGGTCAGACTTGTCCAGCAGTAACGCGACGTGTGCCCAGCCGAAGCGCTCGAACACGCTGGTGAAGACGCGCGGCAACCGGCACTGACAGTACGACATCCGCGTCAGAGTCGGGTACTTGCCTTTGTCGTTGAATAATGTTTGGGGCTAGGGGAAGAAAAAACCATTAGAATGTTTTATTTCATGACGTACAAAAGATGGTTTGAACCTTGAGGTTGTTACAGCAACAATATTTGTTATTTAAATTTTTATTTCCCTTACACAAAGAACGAACAGATCAGAAAAATGTGGTTTATGATAGTACTCACCCGTGTCCCCTTGCGTAAGTTTCTGAGTCGGTGCATGCGACTGACGACGCTTGCTGGAGCAGCCAGTTCACCCTCGGATGGAGGCTGAAACAAAATATTCATATCAAAAACAAAGTATTACGTACGTTACTGACTGTTGCCTAAACATATTACGCTCTCCAGCCACACAGTTCTGTAGGCGATAAAAAGGTAAATTTTTTATGTGCTTATTTATGTATAGAGAATTTTTAGTTTTTGAAGTTACCGCTCGTTCGAAAATAAGATTAAGAAAAAAATCTATAACGTATGTGTCTTCAGCGTCTTGCAACCTTTAAGGCTCGTAGTAAAATAAGGATTGTAATAAAATTTTCTATATTTCATGATCAATTTCTCCCCGGAGAGCCTTTAACTCGATTGCCGACTGTACCTACTAATGGTTCCCAGAACGGGAACATAGTCCATGCATAATGAAAAGGGAACTCGTTATACGCGGTATGGTAGGGATCTCTTATTTCATATAGTTATTCGTTGTACGGTTCAAAATAAAAAATAAAAATCTATTTAATAAAAAAAGTAATTAGTTTATAATAGTTAAATGTTAACGATGATAGACAACCTTGTAGGTTGTGTATCTATCTTCTATCTATAATAAAGCTAAGTAAGTAAGTAGCTAACTATAAGTTTTTTTTTTGTTTGAACGCGTTAATATCTGGAACTACCTGTGGGATTTAAAAAAATCGCATTTGACAGCCCAATTCTTGAGAAAGGTATTAGGTTATTTAACATCACGCTAAGACCCACCGAAGCAGGGCAGGAGCAGACGATACGATGCGACGGAGTGTATCGGGGGAACAAGAAATTTATCCAGACGAAGTCGCGGGCAGAAAGAAGCTAGTTTATAATAAAGACTTCATAAAAATATCTATGAAAAACGAAGACTTGCAGAAACGTAATCAAAAAACACTTACCCATAAAATATTCAAGCAATTAACTCTAGAACATTAATTGGCATTGTACAACATTTCACTCACAGATTACTTCATTCAACATTGTGTTTGCAGTGCCCGAGTTTCAAGCACTCGTTGTTACTGCAATGAATACAAATTAAACTTCTGATAAATTAATTCGTATTGCAGAAAATTTAATTACGCTTTTAGAGAAGTTGTTTACTGAGAATTCAACGTGTACTTTTCCTAATATTTTAACATAACATCACGACTGTTTTCTCCAAAGGGTTCGGCAGAGGTGTATCTATATTACACCCACATTGCGCCAATCATGTTTATTATTAGTCCCATGTAGGGGGCGAATATTACCACTTATAATATAGACACAAATACAGAATCTAGGCTGCTACTGAGAAATTTCTGATGGAAAACCTAATAACACTTTTCCGAACCTGGGAAAGAAACCCATGACACAAACTATTATTTTGTAGATGGTATTTGTAAAATAAAACTCTTGCTACGTATTTGCTACGCCACTACGCCGCTACACCGTCGTAGCAAATTGCCGACCCGCTACGCATCGACCAATCTTTGTCGAGTACCTACTGCTACCTTGGTGCTTATTTAGTACTCATATCAATTAACTCAGTCATAAACAGTTTTTTCAGTGTATCCCCATAATTCAAGTCACTATTTTACGACAAAATAAAAAAGACAAATGACACTAAACAAAGAAAACACGAAAACATTTTCCTCAACCGACTTTTCAACAGTATTATAAGAAACAAAAAATAAATCTCTTTCGATCCCCGTTACAAACAAAACCAATCTATTCTTTACAAAAAAGAAGACAAACCAAAATGGCTGCTGCACAGTCGAGGCCTTTAATCAGGAACACGAAGGTAAGGAACGATTATTTGCCAAGTTACGTGAAAGATTCTAACAGTAGCGAAACGTGATATACAGCGTGTCAGGGACATCGACGCGCAAACTGTAGCCATGAATTCAACGCATGATTCTAGACATTTTTCATCCCCTAGAGTAGAAAATTTTTCGTCGATTATCAAACAAATCAGTTATTTTATAGAAAAGTGCAATACTTACGCGGTTCAAATGTATGAAGCCGCCAGACAACCGCTCCATACATTTGAACCGCTAATACATTTTTAGGTTCAGAATCATGTACTTAACCCATGGTACAGGTTGCGTGTCGATGTCCCTGCCACCCTATACATTGTAAATCTAATGATAGATGGTGATGCTTTGTTTACTTTATCGGAAATCAGGTAATGATTTAGTTACTGTAGTAAGTGATTTCATTTATGGAGGGACTTGTGGCTAAGTAATACCAGCCGCACGGATCGATTGATCAGGTTAAGCTATGCTTGCCGCGGTTGGTCCGTGGATGGGTGACCATCTTCACATACCAAGACCCCTCCGTGCCTCGGAAAGCACGTTAAGCCGTTGGTCCCGGCTATCATTCGTGGATCTTTGATAGGTGAGCGACACCGCGCCCGTGTATTTAACCCCCGACGCAAAAACGACGGGGTGTTATAAGTTTGACGTGTCTGTGTTTGTTTTAAGTACCATCCGAGGACGTGCGTATGAATACACAAGGCACGACCGAGGACCTTTTCAAAGCGAGGACCTTTTCGAGGGTCCTCGGTTTGACTTGACCAAAGATTCGTATTCTGCAAGCGATTTTGAGTCTTTCTATATACTTATTACGAAAAAGTTGTCTGAACCTCGGTTTGATCAAAAATATTCATACGCATACACAAACATTGTGTATCCACCAGATGGTGCCACTCTCGCCTCATACACAGGCTCTTTACACTCATTTCACGTTTGTTGTATTATCCGAGGACCTATGTGTTAACTTTAACACAAAAGTCCTCGGTTAGGTAGCTTTTCCACACAATGTGTATTTAAGACCTCGGTTTGCTAGATTTTCCGAACAGTGTGTATTCTAGTCCTCGTTTCGACAATTTTCCTCGTGTGTAGAAGACGAGTGCTATCATATAAATAAAATTATGAAGGAGAAAAGCGAAGGTAGACTGAATCCTTAAACAAATCGTTAGTAGCTACTAGGTGCACGAGGAATAATCAGGCTTCTTCTGCAGTATGTGCTAAGTACCTAGGCCTGCTTAGATTATACAACATTATGATTTGCACCATAAAATATTATATTGGCAGGAGCTGAATACGTGTGCTCTTCATAAAGAACCTAAAGTAAATGTCTTCCAAGGCGAAATGTCAGCAGCAAGATTTGAAGCAAACAAAAAGTACAAAGAAATAAAGAATATGAACGTACTAAAGAAAACAACATAAACTTTACTGAAATAGAAGTAAGTTTATTTTAAAATGAATAGAATAGATCTTTATTTGCACAGAAAGTAGGTACAAGTTACAGATGTTAAGTTTAAACTACCTTAACTAGGGCACGCAAACAGTTTTAGCTAAAAATGATCGGACACATACATTAAATACTTTTCTTTAATAGGGCGGTATCGGAACCACTAACAATTAGCAAATTTTTATATTGTCTCCTGATTGTCCGGTTTCTATTTGCGGACACTTTATTAAACAAAAACGGCCACCTCAATAGTATAAAGTGATGGGAATGTTAATAATTTTAGGGACTTATACGTACGCAGCTATCTGTTACTACACTCGAGAGCAATGAATCCGGGTCACTTGAAGAATCCTAAAAATCTCGGAAACTAAAAATGCTAGGTTAATGCAATAAATTGTATTTAATAGACAATGTAATACTCCTTAAATGAAGGTATTAAAATTTCTTAGTTATTGTAAAGTTATATCATAAAAAAATCAAATTTGAAAAAGGGCCACTTTCGAAGATGGAACTACGAAATTACAGCATTTGGTTTTGCTTTTGTTTGTAATCTGTCATTTATGTGGGTACATAAACCATGTTGATAGTGCTCTATATTCATTATTCAAGCTGAAATTATGTCGCTTACGCCTGAAGAATGCACCAGAATACTTACAATGCTGGAAACCGGCCGGAGTCAGCGCGATACAGCCAGGACTGTCGGTGTGTCGCTGTCAACAGTACAAAGAGTTCTCCGACGTTACGAAGAAACTGGTTCTAACCTACGCAGACCAGGAACGGGCAGAACCAGGTGTACCATAGCACGAGAAGACCGATACTTGGTGAACACCATGCTTCGAAATCGCTTTCTCACAGGAACTGAACTCACAAATCAGTTTCGACGCCTCGGAGGAAGTAACCCAAGTGCATGGACAGTAAGACGTCGGCTTGCTGAATCTAACTTAAAACCCCTTAGACCTGCAAACGGCCCTAAACTGGAGCGTGGGCATCGTATTTCAAGACTAAGATATGCCCAGAGCCACGTAAATTGGAGTATTGAAGATTGGTCAAAAGTTATGTTCTCCGACGAATCAAAATTTATGCTCTACAAGCACGATAGAAGACACAGAGTGTATCGAAGACCAGGGGAAAGATTCAAGCAAGCATGCATCGAAGAAAAAGTAGCCTACGGTGGTGGGTCTGTACTTGTGTGGGCCGGAATTTCTTCTGAAAGTCGCACAGAGCTGGTGATCATAGAAAACGGCTCTTTAACTAGCGTAAGATATGTGGAAGAAATCCTCAATGATCACGTTGGTCCATTTATGGTCAATTTAGGTGAGGATGCTATATTTATGCATGACAATGCCCGACCTCATACAGGTAGGATTGTGAATGACTACCTTCAAGAGATGAACATTACTCGTATGGAGTGGCCAGCGCGCAGCCCGGATATCAACCCGATCGAGCATGCTTGGGACGAGCTAGGCAGATGCGTAAAACAACGAAACCCTCCCCCAATCGCTTCGTGAGCTCAAAATTGCTCTCACAGAGGAATGGGAGAATATTCCCCAAAATCGTATAAGGAACTTGGTGTACAGCATGCCAAACCGCGTAAACGCAGTAATGGAAGCACGAGGAGGCAATACGAAGTATTAAAATTCAAGAAAATCGTAATAAAGTTCAAAAATTTCATGTTTCCTATTTTTGTTTTAAGGAGAGATCAGCAGTTTTTTTCTTTATGTAATTTTGTGTTAATAAAATGTATGGTGACTCATATTTTTTTTACTTTCATTTAAGGAGTATTACATTGTCTATTAAATACAATTTATTGCATTAACCTATCATTTTTAGTTTCCGAGATTTTTAACATTCTTTAAGTGACCCGGATTCATTGCTCTCGAGTGTATTAAATTGCACACATAAAGCATTAGGTTAAAAAGTACATACGCATCTACACTAAGTTTTTTGCATACTTCTTCTGCTTGTGGTTTCTAAGTTAATTGGCTATCTATCATAATGCCAAGGAATTTGGCAACTATGTAGTACTTGGTCAACTTTTTGTCCATTATAGTGTAAATGTAAGACTTCTGGTGGAATCCATTGATAAAAATGCATTACATTAGTCTTTGGTATATTAATCATTAAATTATTTTGGTCAAGCCGGCGTATAATGTTTATTAACGTTTCATTTATATCATGTTCGTACGTTTTTTTTTGTAAATATATTTAATTAAGGCACTACTATCATCAGCGAATAAGACCATAGGATGTTCAATGTGGCGAGGTAAAACATTAACATATAGCAAAAATAATAAAGGGCCCAGGACACTGCCCTGTGGTGCGTCGTACCTAATAATTCTTGCTTTAGATAAATATTTTTCTTCGTGCTTACTTTTTAAACATATTCTAGATATTTCTGTGTGCTGCTTACGATTGTTAAGGTATGATTTTAAGAGATTAAGTACAGACGCCAGCACGTCCAGCTACTACAATCTGTCAAATTTCTTTGATAGATTTTCAACTTTATCGCTAAAGCATTAAGGTTCAAGGTTGATTGGGAAAATTTGAGAGTTTCGGGGAGCTTGACCTGTTGGCGTCTGTACATTTCCTCTGATGCCTATGATGTCTAGCTTTGTTGTAATAATTTCATGATCAACACAATCAAATGCCCTTGTCATGACCGTGAAAATTGCGCAAACTGGTACTTATTTATCCACATTTTGCAATATGACATTTATTACGTAAACCGCTGTATCTATTATACCCTTATTTTTTCTGAAACCCTTTTGTTCCGCACTTAAAACATTATATTTGGATAGGAAATTATTTACAGAGCTATAAATAATTTTTTCTATAACCTTAGAAAAATGTGCAAACTGATAAAAAAACGCAGCGACCTGGTGGACGTCCACGCAGACTCAATATCGACGTTTGTCAGACGCCATTAGTATTATTATCAAAGAAATATTATCAAGTGAGATCAAAATAATTTGGGAAGCATGAAACTTAATAACTAGCTATAAAATGATTAAAGATAAATCATTCATGTCAACGGCTTGTGAAATTCAAAAGTTATTGCTTTTTTCGCTAAATAACACAATGCGGGATCATGGAAACTGATAATAAAAAGGATTAATTGTTGTATCATCAGTTTTGATCAACGTATTTATTAGTTGTAAGTAGCGAAAAACGCAAGAAAAGAAAAAAAGGCAGGTGAGCTGACATGTGACATGTACCTTAAAGAAATAATTATCTTTGGTATAATCAACACTATTAGTTACATCACGTTTAATAAAACAAAATAGCAAACATTCTTTGGAATAATCAATACCAGCATCTTTGAGATCTAGAATTGTCTCTTCTTTAACCCGGCTTATCTGAAAGAAACGAAATACCTAATAACTTGATATTGTATTGAATACCTATCATTTTCGTAAGCTACCAACTATTGAGGAGTTCCCCCATAAAGAAACGACCCTGGCTGCAGCATCAGCACAAACCGGTAATTATTTTAGTTTTACAACTTAAACCTAACGCGTATGCTAAATTTGAAGACGCTGCTATCAACTGTTGAGGAGTTCTCTCATGAAGAAATGACCCTGGCTGCAGCATCAGCACAAACAGGTAATTATTTTGGTGTTACTAGATAGACTTGAGGAGTTCCCTTATGAAGAAACAACCTTGGCTGCAGCATCACCACATACTGGTAATTATTTTAGTTTTACTACATAAACCTAACGCGCATTCCAGATTTGAATACAATGCTATTAACTGTTAAGGACTTCCCTCATGAAGAAACGACCCTAGCTGCAGCATCAGCACAAACTAGTAATTATTTTAGTGTTACTAGATAATGCGTATGCCAATTTTGAAGACGATGCTATCAAGTGCTGAGGAGTACCGTCATGTAGAGACGACACTGGCTGCAGCATCTGATACTATAATAATATATTTTAAAGTTGTTTATATAAAGTTAAAAACTTACCTTTCCTCCACAGTGATTATACCCATCTTATTCGCGGTCCGCATCAACGACAAACGTAAAGACATCGACTCGTCCTCGCTTGGTACTTCGTTTTAGAAAAAGTGTGTAAGAAGTAAATCGGATCATTCTACTAACATTGATACAATTATTATCTTACACGAAAAATGTTTTAGGTAGGTAGATTTTCCAGGTCCTCGGTTTGTACAAGTTCTACGCGGAAAACTGTCCTCGGTTTAGTGATATAAAGTCTAACACAACGTCCGCACTTTGTACAAGCTATAAGAAATATTGTGTAAAAATACGTCCTCGGAAGGGCGTCGCAGGGCATACGTCAGAGGTCCTCGGTTGGCTTACACAAAGTCCTCGTATGTGCATCGCTGGTCACATTTAGCAGTGTATTTCAGGTCCTCGGTATGATAGCCGAAATTCATACAGAAAAATGTTGAGATAGCATTATCCCAATAAGCTCATCACTATAGATTTACTCACCTGTCTCTTTCTATCTTACTCTAAAAGGCCTACGAGGTATTTAAACCAGTTTTTTGGAGGGTCCTCGGTTCGTTCTAGGACTAACAAGGTCCTCGTAAGGGTGTCTGTACAAACAGGGGTGTGTGTTTGTGTGTGGGGGTGGGGGTGTGTGTGTGTGTAGGGGTGGGTGTGTGTGTGTATGCCTGTCTGTGGCATCGTAGCTCCCGAACGGATGGACCGATTTTGATTTTGTTTTTTTTTTTGTTTGAAAGGTGAATTTGTCGGGAGTGTTCTTAGCTATGTTTGATGGAAATTGGTCCAAGATGGCCGCCTCCACAAAATGGCGGATTACATATTTTTACGAACATAGCATACGCCTGTCATCGGTGACGGACGCCTACACGTGGCCGGTCGCGGTCGGCGCGCGGTATGTGAACAGATAGACCGCAGCCTTACATATTCCTTATGCCTTAAGTTTCTTCTTCTTCTTTGGCAATATAAAAATATTTTATTACGTTAGATGAGTTGAGCCCAGTAGATGGGCACGTAAACTGCGGCATCAGTGGCGTTTTTCAAGTCCTCAGAATTGCAAATGTATAGACACTTTGAACACTCCCACATACGGGACATGATTTGGTCACGAGCACCACATTCACTCTGGGTGTTGGTTGGGTCAATAAAATCACCTTAAGCTTTCAATCAATTCCATTCGATGTACTCGTACTTTGTAGGTATTTTTTATTAAAAACACGTACCTTTTATGCACATATGTCATCATCTGCGACTGCATATCTGGCCTCCACAACCCAGTTACTGGGTAATACAATACCCCTTGGTAAGACTGGTTATCAGACTTGTGTTATCACTTTATGCACATATGTATAGATAAATTAATTATAACAAGCGTTTTCATCTTTAATCTAATTTTCTACAAAAACTTTTACAAGTTTTAACGCGTCATAAATAATGCTGTCTCGCTCCGAGAAAGTAAAATTATTTAATTGCCCGTGATATCGCTCTGCACAGATATTGCTTGATTGCAGGGATTATTTACGAGAATACGGCTATAAATGTCAATGGCACGAACCCGTTATGGCTGACTCCATTTTCTTCAAGACGTGCACTTGACAAGATCGACGTTATGTATGTTAAGTATTACTTATGTATTTTTAGGGTTTCGTACCTCAGAAGGAAAAAAATGAACCCTTATAGGATCACTTCGTTATCCATTCGTCTGTCTATCCAGACTGACAGACAGACGAGGCGAGAGTGAATAGGCTTCTTCTGGGCAAGCTCGTTCCACCGTAGATCTCATCCCTGCCTCTGGGCTGGATTGAGGTCAAGAGTGAGCCCATTGTCAATAAAAAAAAAGGGTTCATTTTTTTCAAGACCATTTTTCTTAGGAACGCCTGATGGCATCAAGTTGAAATTAATATCAAATGCGTAGGTCTACGGTCCTATAGAGCTCTAAAAAATCAAACTTTGAGGTCAACGCAAAAAAAATGTGGCTGTACTACTTCTGTTCGTCTCTGCATCACCTGAAGATTGACTGGTAGAAAATGCCCGGCATTAAGGTTTGCTCTGTCCATACACATGGACAGAGGAAACCTTAATGCCGGGCATTTTCAAAACTTAATTTTTTCCTTTTGACTTTTGTTTTGACGTAATTTTATATTATACAGAAACTAAAAAAGATAAAACGAGTAGAGGAAGTTCCTTTTTATTAACCGACTTCTAAAAAAGGAGGAGGTTCTCAATTCGGATGTTTGTATTTTTTTTTTTTTATGTTTGTCCGCGCATAACTCCGTCGCTTGCCAACCGATTTGAAAAATTCTTTTTTTGTTAGAAATTTCTATGCGACTATTTGGGAAGTATACCCTATACTTCCCAAATAGTCTCATAGAAATTTCATCAAAAACGGTTCAGTAGTTTGGTTTTTAAACCAAAATTACTGGTAAAAATTACAACTTAAAAGTGAAAAATAAAAACTTTTTTGCAAAAAAAATCAACCGACTTCCAAAAACGACACTACAAAGTGAAAAATAACTTTAATTTCGGAAGTCGGTGGCAAACAACGAAAATGTGAACCCAACGACACCGACTTCCGAAATTAAAGTTATTTTTCACTTTGTAGTGTCGTTTTTGGAAGTCGGTTGATTTTTTTTGCAAAAATGTTTTTATATGACCACAAACGGGCAATCTGATTTCAGTAATCATAGTCATTAAGTATATGACCATCTCATACAAGTTTTGTATGTTATAATGTGATTCGGACATCATTAGCAAAGCATTCATATTGCGTGACCAGAATTACATACATACTTTCGCTTCCATTTATTTTATCAAAGGGTTCATCGACGTGCCTGTTTACCTATAGATATGTAAGTAGGTAAGTAGATAAGTACATATTCGTGACTCCGAGGATTTTGGTGACCCACATTTCAGAGAAGTGGTATGTGAGTGAATACCAGGGGATTGTGGCTAAGTAATAACATGCTGCGGTTGGTCCGTGGATGCCAAGACCCCTCCGTGCCTCGGAAAGCACGTTAAGCCGATGGTCCCGCCTGTCATTCATTGATCTTTGAAAGTCGTTACGGGTGGTCAGAAGCTCGAAACTCTAACAACCAGTCTTATCGTATTACCCAGTAACTGGGTTGTGGAGGTCAGATAGGCAGTCGCTCCATGTAAAATACTGGTATTCCGCTGCATCCAGTTAGAATGAGGTAAAACTCTAGATAACGTACTAATCAAATGGAAACAGCAGTGATATTTTTATTTGGGATACAACGAACCATTTAAGTAATCCATTTTATAGGGTTCCGTACCCAACCCCCCCGGTGGGTTCCCGCATTGTCGAGGCGGGGGGGCTCAGTAGCCGTGGCGAGCTAAGCCACGGTGAAGCTAAGAGGAACCCCAGCGGGGGCCGCTCGTCCGGGCTGTGCGGTTTAGCCCGGGACGTAGCGGCCCACGGGTAGGTTGCGGTGCCGCTTGCGCGACATCGTGACCTACCTGAGACGGGCCGCGATGTCCACCGTGAGGGAGACATTGCGGCTGAGGATAGAGGCCGCGGCGGGAGAGGCTCTTCCTCCTTCCGCGGCCTTGACGGGGCCGCCACCGTATGATGGCGGACGCGGCGGGGCCGCAGGGGAAGAGGAGTGTCGGTGTTTCGTTGCCGCTCTCCCTATCCTCTGCGGCCGTAGCTCCACCAACGCGGGGGGCATGCGGGGCCCGCCTTTCAGGCGGGCGTGGAGGCCAGCAGGCAACGGGTGCGGGGGCTCCGTTGCCTGTTTTGCACAGGCCTCCACCTTGAGGGACGGGAATGGCCAGGTGTTCCCGGCCATTCCCGTAGCCCCCCAACCTGGGGGGCATGCGGGGCCCGCCATACCATCTTGGCGGGCGTGCGCCGGGAGGGCCGTGGAAGTATTGATTTCCCATAGCCCTCCCATTACGGCGATTGTAGGAACACCGCTGAGTTTTAGTGGGTATACTGTCCTTTCCGACAGGGAGTCCCACATACCCCGTCTCGGTCCCCCGCGAGACGGGGATGCATAAAGCATTTCTCAGCGAGAAAAAAAAAAAAAAAAAAAAAAAAAATAAAGGGTTCCGTACCCAAAGGGTGCCAATGGAATTATAATTAAGCCCTATTACTAAGCCTCCGCTATCCGTCCATCTGTCTGTCAGTAGGCTGTAACTCATGAACCGTAATAGGTACACAGTTGAAATTTTCACAGTGTCTTTATAAAAAAAAAAACAACTCCATACAAAACCATGTTTTTCGGCGTTTTAAGCCTTGTGCTACGGAATGCTACGTGTTGGAGTCCAACTCGCACTTGTTTGGTTTTTTGCAATGATAAACGGTTTATAAATGTAACACCGTTTATTTAAACTGTGATATATGTATATAAATATTAGGGTAGGAGCCTTCCTGCGCTAATATTTATACATACATGTGCGTGTGTGACATTTGTGAAAAGTAAAAATGTAAACACGCACGAGACTTCGACGTTAGATAAAAAGAAACTTCGTTACCACTACTTATTTAACTTGAATAATGGGTGAATTCGTCAAATCACAGTTTACCATGAGTTTAGATTGGTATATTTAATATTTATACCAATCTAAACTCGCTTCAACACTCTTCTCAATTTCAAAGTAATCTCAGGTTGTATTATACATCAAAGATCCTCAGATTACTTTGACGATTATGACGACGCTACACGACGCTTTCATGATCATATCAAAACCTCAAACGCCACTGTAATACGAAGAATCGATCTAAGTCTGCTCATGTTTCAAATTCACGTGTATATTGCAACAAAAAAGTCTATATACGTATCTTAAGGCTAAAAGGTAAACTTAGTCACGTGGGGGTTTTCCAATGAGCCACAGTGCGACTGTGGAGCCTCATCACAGAGGATGCCTCACCTCTACAATAACACCTGTACTATGGAAGACCTTTGCAAAGCCAACGCTAACATACTGCGACAGCAGTGGCTGAATTCTGCTCGAAACTTATTTAGGTTCCTTGCTGTGCCCGCGACTACCTTCGCGTGCATGTCGGAAAACAAATTGGATTTTATGGGTTTTAATTTAGCTAGCTCGGAAAACATACAACAAATGTGTTATGTACACAGATTTAAGAATAGTACACACATTCGCGTATCCGGTCGAACAGCCCTAACTGTCATATAAATAGCCTCGGATACAAAATGAAAACTTGTTGAACAGACAGCCTTATTGTCCAACTAGATTTTATTTGCGATTCCATTCGTTTAATTTATTTTTTAGTCAGAGCTTACCGGAGCGTCATAACCCGTTTAATGTTTTTAATTTCAAGTTTCATGGCGTTACTTTACTGTTGGCACAGCTTTGGGATTCCGTCTTAATTTTCATTCATTATAAAACCGGCTTCCTTAATTAAAAAGTTTTGCAAGGTCGGATTATACATAGCAACCGAAAAGTAGTCGTATAACATCTCTAGGTGAAATGACCAGTTTTAGGTATAAACTGGTCATTTCATATAAATTTATATATAAAAATGAAATCCTGTTCTTTGGTAGGGGCATCTCTTGAGAACGGCTGGATCGATTTGGCTATTTTTGTTTCCTAGTGGTCGTAATAGCCCGAGTTAGGTTTTTATGGAAAGAAAAATTGGAAAATTTTCGAAGTTGAAAATACTGAACTACTACCGTCTTTTTTCTACAGTTTGTATGATTGATTGAAAATTGGACAAGACAACGTCTGTCGGGACAAATAGTTAACATCTATATCTATACTTATACTTATAATAAATCTGTAGAAGTGAAAATTCTGTACATTGAAAATAAATGGCAGGGGGTGTTACTAGACCGACACCGATCCCGAAAATGTGATTAAAAAAATTTTTGTCTGTCTGTCTGTCTGTCTGTTTGTTCAGGCATCACGCAAAAACTACCGGTTCGATTACGATGAAACTTGGTATAATTATTCTTTAATATCCTGGGCACCACACTGGGTACTTTTTATCCCGGAAAAGTATATACAATAAAAAACAAACTTAATTTTGCGGTTCGATCCCTAGACCTGTACTACTACTACTATACTGTATCAACCGCAAATAATAAGTTTGTCGTAGGTTACGTCACCCGCAGTGGAGTTAATTTTTATTCCTTTTAGTTTTTAGAGTTATTTAGGTTTATTTTTATATAAGTCGTAGGTATAGATTTTAATTTTAAAGTATAGGTAGTATATTTGATAGTGTACGTAGTGACCGTAGGTTATTTTATAATACTGTTAGTAGGATTAGTCATTCGTATAGATATTAGTTTTTAGGGATTTTGCTTATTTATTGAGTTTAGATTAGTTATCATCAAAAATAGGTTTATTTAGGTAGGTAGGTATTTAATTTTCTGTTAGAGTTTTGTTTTTAAATTAGGTAGGTACTTAGGTAAAGATATCATAATATAGGTACCCTCTTAATCACCACTAATGAGACATAATTGGTTTTCTATTGTAATTAGCCACAAAGGGCCCGCGAGATAGATGGCATTCTGGGGAAGCACATAAATTTTATCCTGTTAGCACATTCCCGTGGGATAGTTTCCGACATCCACGCGGGCGAAGCCGCGGGCAGAAGCTAGTTATGAATATAACGCTAGAAAGTAAGTATAGCGCTACAAGGTTATTGTGGCGCTGTGTGACCAAAATCGGAACTAACGTCACCATCTTGTTTTTTGAATACATTAACGTGACATTTAAAAACACAACTTCAAAAATGTGTACCGCCCTCTGTCACTGTCATTCGAACGCCAAAAGATCATTTACAGTCCGTTCACAGTTATTTTACCTCTCTTGTTGCATCATCCAGGTGTAAAGGTATGACAAATTGAGGTTTAGAAAGAGACTGTCATACAGGAATTAATGATAGTGACGACGCTCTACAAAGACTAACTTTGTCTTTGTCTAATACCAAATGTGCTATTTTTACGACTGGGTAATGTCCACCTTTTACTTAGTTAAAATGTAACGTTAGTTTGATTGTGATAAATACAAGCAGTTAGTCAAGTGTCAGCCAGTGGCATACTGGTCTAACATGTAACCCATAGTGCCTAATTATGACAAATGACAACGTCTCAGAATGGGTCCTGAGACGTTGTCATTTGTCATAAACAAAATAAACGGGTTCCACGTTTATTTTGTTTACAACAATTTATTTGAGCTTCTGGGGTTTTCAAAACGAGATTGTTTGCCATTAGTATTCATGTTTGCGCGTGTGTGTGTGTATGAACTTGACGCCTATATGAGGGATTAGTCCATATTGGCTCAGGATCGAGTTGAAAGGGAGGCTGCAGTATGACAGTTTTGTTTATAGCTAATGTGTTACTTAGACAACTAGTTGATTTTTGGAGGCTTTAATCCCTGGAGCAGAGTACGTTTGATAGACGTGTTTCGAATGTATGAACTTATACTAGAAACATTTAAAACAAAATCTACATTATTTGTACCTAGCTTATGTGCGGATATTTATCTCATTCACTCACACATCATGTTCCGAAAGAAAAAAAAAGCGATAGTCCCAATATTGTCTCTCCGTTTACTCTAAATCCATCCATAGTTGTCTTTAAAAGATCGCTTTTAGCGATAAGACCGCCCATTGTGTCACGCCTGGTAATATTTCTACATTTATACTCTGTAATATTTATGATGTACATACTAAAGAATATTTTATTCTATTCTAGCCCCTCTCAATAAAGTCACATCAACCACAAAACAAAACACTACATCGGCAAACCATCGACTAAATCTACCGTCAAATCAATCTCTTCACCTCACAGATAAACAACAGACCCTTCTGGAACAGAAGACCGAATGAACTAAACCATATCGTTCGCTCGCTCATTACATTCCAATCCAATCACACTTCCCTTCAATGCCAAGTTCGAGCTCTCTCTTTGATTTGTTTGTACCCTTGACCATAAGGACACGTCGGTGAAACACTTTCGATAAAAGGTATCACTTCTCAATCTTGTGTTCTAGAATGTTACTTACTTGTAGAACTTGAGAGAGCTCGCCCGGAGAAAGTATTGCCACCATTCTTATTTCTGCAGGGTAAGGGTAAAGGTAAAATTACATGTACATGAGACAGCATTTCCATGGGGTTAATGACGTACCTAAGCTGCCGCTTTCATTGCATATTACTTATTCTTTTTTGTGTTGGTGTTCTTTTTCTGCGTCATGTTTACTGAAAATAAACGTATATTTTCTTTCTTTTTATATTTTCATTGGCGGTGACGTGTGATGTGTATTCATGGCACCCGAATAGAAAAATCCACAATGCATTTACTTATTGTATTAATCAAATAAGTGATGAATACTAAAGTGGTATTTCATTCGCACAATCACCAAAACTAGTCGGTTATGCGGGCTTTACACAGGTGACTATAGCCACACCGTCTAAATGGTAATTTGGCTAGGACGCTGGTGACTAAAATCGCAAGTTCCAAAGTAGAGTAGGTTTCGACTTTTGTCGTGAGGCGACAGGTCGCATGCGGTGGGTGACTAAAATCGACCGTGAAAATGCTCAGTTGCAGGCGATCGCCCGTCGCATTTTGATCGAACATTTTGATGCAAAATGAACTCACCTGTGATTTTTATCTACCTACCTGTGTAAATGGGGTGGTGATTCGGCTTGTGAAGCGATTTGGTAAGCGACAAGCCGCACGGTGAAAATCGCCCTAATGTTAATTCCCCATTATTCATAAATCGACTGCTTCATATTTTAGGGGAAAACTTACGAAAGTATTTCCATTAATAGATCATAGTTAACAAGATGGTATACTAATGAATCTCCCACCTCTATTGTATCAGGTGACACATTACTTTGAAGCAAAGCTGGGCACAAGACCGTTAATCCGTTAATCGTTAATAAACGAAGTTGTTAACGGACTCTTAACGTTATTATCTTCCGTTAACTTTCCATAAGTCCGTTAAACGTTAATTAAGTACCTACTATTTGTCAAAAGGACACCGTGCGGATTGCGCCACGGCGCGAAAGAAAACCTTCTAAGAAGCTCTAAATAATTATTATTACAAACACTAATGATACGCCCTTCTTTCATAAATTTTTCATATCTTGCCTAAACTTTCATAGCCCTTACCAACATTTTTATAAAAGTAAATTAATAACGTAACGTTAAAATGCAATTTCTATGTTGAGTTTACGATTAACGTTAAATCTTAAGATATGTAAGGCTTTAACGTTTAACGAAGTTAACTATTTTAGTAACGGATTAGTGATTAATGAAATTAACTATTTAATACGGAGCTATGCTTTTAAGTCTTGTAACAATAACAATTCTGCAAAAGCGCCTACTACTCTCTAAACAACTATTTGAATGTTATCATACTCGTACCAAACCAACATTCACTCAATCTTATATGACATTCAATACATCATACATGATTGAATGTGAAACCCTTCGTCGAAGTTTTGCCAGCATATCTCTTTTTTCGAACACAAGATTGAATAGTAATATCTACCAGTTATTATAGTGCTCTGGTAACATTTCATTTTATGTTATCACTAGCTTCTGCCCGCCGTGAAATTTTACGGCGGTTGTTTCGCCGATCCACTCTGTCGCATCGCATTGCCCAGTCGCGCTATTACTTCGTTAACGCTTAGCGTTCTTCCTGCCTTTCTTCCCTTTGCTCAGCTCCTAAGGGTAGTAGCGCAATGTAAATAACCTATAACCTTCCTTATGAATTGGGCTATTAAATGCAAAAGGAATTTTCCAAATACGGCTGGTCGTTTCAGAGATTAGCGCGTTCAACAAACAAACTCTTCAGCTTTATTATCCATTTTATAGCTGTGGCAAACAAGGAGGGGCCCGTGGCTAAATAATATGGCTAAATAATAACAGCCGGACAGTTCGATCGGTCAGGTTAAGTTACGCTTGCCGCGGTTGGTTTGTGGATGGGTGACCATCTTTACATACCGAGACCCCTCCGTGCCTCGGAAAGCACGTTAAGCCGTTGGTCTCGGCTGTCATTCGTGGATCTTTGACAGTCGTTACGGGTCGTCAGAAGCCCGAAAGTCTGACAACCAGTCTTACCAAGGGGTATCGTATTACCCGGTAACTGGGTTGTGGAGGTCAGATAGGCAGTCGCTCCATGTAAAATACTGGTATTCAGCTGTATCCGGTTAGACTGGAAGCCGACCCCAACATAGTTGGGAAAAGGCTAGGCAGATGATGATGAGTTGTGGTAAACAAGCCTCATACCCATCTGATGGTTAGTGGTCATGGCCGCGCGCCGCCGCCACGACTTCATTTTAAAGTACATATAAAATTGGAATAAAAGTAATAAAATATCGGGCAACACAAATATATTTTAAATATCATTTATTTTAAGTTCGCTATGTGTATTTATTTATTTTGTTGAACTTTGAATTTAATTTAATTACAGTCAATACAGTTACAAAAGGGTTTGGCCTTTCATTGTAGGTGATTGGTCAATGAACCGAAATTATGTTTAGAAGTCTGTACACGCACGAACAATTTAGATTCTTTCTGTGAGAAAGGACGACTTTCACTTCACATCAAAACGGTCAATTTCTACCAATTACCCACGTCCATACAAACTAAAAAGGGTTTTGTAACTTTTAGAAATCCTAAAAAAGGACAGACCAATTTGAAACTTGCCAGTTTTCTTATTTTGTGTAGAAATGTTCGTCGTTTGAAATCTGTCTGCTACATAGCAGACGGCTTTCATAGGAAGTTGTTATGTAAGGAACATTCCTTACAGAACAACTTCCTTTCTGTTGTAGACTACATAACGAACCAAATCTTTAATAACAGTTTGTTTTCAAAAATAAAAGCTAAGAAATATAAACAAATTAATTATTAAAATAATATTCCACAAAGAAGCCCCCACAAAAGCGTAACAAAAGAAGAATAACAATAAATTAAAACGGTATTATCAAACAAAAGATCAGCAACGCAACGGGCTTGAAGGTCAAAGGATTAGCGAATCCATTAGACGAAGAACATTAAGCTCCAATCTTATACCCAAGGTATTTCAAATTGTACCCTCCATTACTAGCAAATCGCCAACACGATCCTTTTAACTGTCCCAATCACTCAACAAGATGGCCCTGCCCTTAACCTTTGGGCTTTCCTAAGAGACGAATCATTAGAAGAATTTAATTACAATAATGAGACTCGAAACGTTATCTAAAGCCTTGCGCTAAATCATGGCCGGCATGCGACCGTGAATTATGCTAAATTAGATTTAAATTCTTGGATTTGTAGGGAGATTAGACTTTAATTATATGGCGGGACGGTCTAAATTAGTTTGAAATGTATGGGGGATTGGCTGACTCTGAGATGACACACATTTTGGTAGGCTACATACTTAATCCAAGAATGTCTGTAATATCGTATAACTGGGTGATAAAATGCCTCCTGATGAAACTTCTAAACCCTAAAGGACTTCAAAAACATCTCATATTCGTAGGAGTTTAGCTTTTTCATTTTAATATTAATAATACTAAAAGCAGCATGTTACGAGTCTAGAAAGATTGAATGGGTTCATACATCAGAAAGTTATGAAAAAATTATTGAAATTTGGATTGCTTGGAGCCTTTCGTAAATAGTTGCAATTTATTTTAAAAATATTCAAGTGTTTTGGATGTAATCCTAAATTCACCAGAATTTATGTAACAAAGCCCAAATTAATTGAAGCTCTTTCTAATCTCTTACAAAATCAAAAACATTTTAGACTGATAAAATTGCTTTCAAACCGATAGTTTTAAGCTTCCATCAATATAGCTATCAAGTAAATATTTGCTTTGAAAACGCAGGTTGATGAGTTTTGAACTTTTAAATGGATTTGTAAACCCTTAGCCAAAAGCCTAAATTCAAAAGTAAATTCTTCGCTCGGAATGTAGGTAATATATACAGATTTTCAGTGCAGTAGGTAACTAGTTGAATTTAAAGAATGTAATTTTGTGTTTTTATTTTTTATATGAGTAGGTAAAATTTGTTTTAAGTTACCTTACATTCAGATGTATATCGATGGCACGTCTTGACAAGATTCTTCTAGTTTTATTGGCATGCCGATGCAAAAAGGTTCACTATCCCTGCCTAAGACCTTTAAAAGCCTAAGTAAAGACTTCAAAGGTCAGATAGATCAGATATGTCGAGATCAAGTTTTCTATTAGCTGCGGAGCCTGCAGCTGATGTTCATCGAAGTGATCGCAATTTGATGCGACTTGCGATAGCAGAAAATGTGAGAAGAATTCTATTTTTCGATCACTGGGTGTTAATGTCATTACTTACAGCCGGTTTAAAGCAAGATTATTTTATGTTGAGCTTAATAAGTTTCCTTAAAAATCTTCTATGTAATGAATTTGCTTACAATTTTGATACAAAATAATTCCAAACTTTATTTTATAGACCTTTTCGTAGAATGGTTTTATTTAGGCAACAATTTCTGCCACATAAAAGTAATTATAAAAGTTAATAAAAAATATAATCCTTTACTTTTGTATACATACATAAACTCACGGTTTGTTCTCATGGCGGTAGGCAGAAACTACAGAACGCCACCTGCGACGATCCCTATATTCCCCTTTTGCTTCGTTTATGTTCATACATCAGAGGGGCAATTCTCGTAATTTTAAGAACGTTCACAGTCTGATCTCAGTCTCAATCTGTCAAAAATACCTCTAATTTCCCTACATTTTGACAAGTTTTTGACATTTGTTTGTCGCCGAGATGAGACTGCGACTAGATTTTGATCGTTTTAAATTTCGAGAATTGGCCTTCTGGTCACGCACGACGTTGCGAGTACTACGCTACGGCCGAATGTTCGGCCGTTTCCTGCTACGAAGTTACTATTTGTTTCGGTCAGTTCCGATCCTACACTTCTACACTCTTTCGAATATTGACTATGGTCCCGGCCTAACTGAGGCGGTCCGAACGTTTTTTCGCATTTTTCAATAATATTCGGTTCGGCCATGTGTCGGTCCGATCCGAACATTCGCACTTTGCACTTCGGAGTAGGCCCCCAGACCTTTCTGAAGAACATCACCAAAAGGTCGCTATATGTCCTCCTAGCGTCCCCTCCCGGCGTTTCCACTCACATCTGCCCTGTAAGTACCATTTGTTACTCGCCTTTTATTCATCCTCTCAACATGACCGCAGACCACTTAAGTGTCCTTTATCTTTGTTAACGAAAACACAAACTTCAATCTAAAAATAATCACAAAGACACCAACAACGGCCAAAGGTTTATCGTAAAATTAGCACAAGATTGAAGATAAAATAAACAGTGGGACGAGTAAGTAATTTAACAAGTTTGCCGTCACTAACTTGATGTTAGCTCTTCCACTAAACTTAACTTACTTAACTCTCCCTTGGATGTAATACGTTTAAGTTAGGTTAGAATAGAATAGAATAGAATTTTATTTTGCAAATATGGGTAATACATAATAGTTCACACACGGTTTTCTAAGGATTTATTAACAAGGCACGGAAAACGGACTTGAGGGGCTTATGGCTAATTAATAACAGGCGCACGGGTCTATGGATCAGGTTAAGCTACGCTTGCCGCGGTAGGTCCATGGATGGGTGACCATCTTCACATACCAATACCCCTCCGTGCCTCCGATAGCAAGTTAAGCCGTTGGTCTCGGCTGTCATTCGTGGATCTTTGACAGTCGTTACGGGACGTCGGAAGCCAGAAAATCTGACAACCAGTCTTACAAAGGGGTATCGTATTACCCAGTAACTGGGTTGTGGAGGTCAGATAGGCAGTCGCTCTATGTAAAATACTGTTATTTAGCTGCATCTGGTTAGACTGGAAGCCGACCCAAACATAGTTGGTAACAGGCTAGAAGAAGGAAAGAAAGTAAATGCATTTATTTGTGGCAAACACGACGCATAAAAAAAGGACATAAACACAAAAAAAAAACAAGTTGGGGGTAAACATGCGTCACATAGCAGATGATGATGATGATGCATGGAATGAACTTTGCAAAACTATAAAAACCCTGTAACTGTGTAGTTTGCATTTTTTAAGTCTAATTTCAAGACTAAATCTAACGTACAACCAATTTCAAAAATTTTAAACCTCTATATAATGTGGAGGCGACAATACGACAATAAATTAAGCGTATATCTAATGACATTCCCAGTCTTCATACGAACATTCAATCAAATATATCCAGTAGTTTAGTCGCTATAGCTAGTCAAAGATTGGCATTACTATAACCCCATAGTCGCCGCTTCACTACTATGGGGTTATAGAGTTCAATGGTAAACTCCATATTGTTTGACCCTCTATGCACATACTTTATTTGAAAAATTTACTTTTTTAGTTTCGTCTGTTTCGTTTAATTTAATAGTTACAAAATAATCCTATGGGATTGGTATTATACTGTCAGTGTTTTCATTTATTGTTGTACTAGCTGGCCCCGCGGTTTGACCCGCTTAAATTTCAATCCCGTGGGAATATCGGGATAAAAAGTATCCTATATGTTAATCCTGGTTATAAACTATCTATGTGCCATGTTTCATTCAAATCCGTTAAGTAGTTTATGCGTGAAAGAGTAACAAACATCCATCCATCCAAACTTTCGCGTTTATAATATTAAGTAGGATTGCCGTCTCCACATTGTAATAAAATTAAAATATTATTATGCCAGACTTATTAGCGATTAGGCTTAATGAACCGTCAAGACCAATATTTACTTCACTCATCTACACAATAGGCAATTAAAGCAAAGAAAAAAGAAAAAATATATACTGACGTCTAGAAGAGACACACTTAAACAACAAGAAAATAGAGACAGAAATTGGGAAAATATGCGTCGATAACATCGGCCATTTCTATAAGTCCTGTACTTATAGAAATGGCCGATGTTATCGACGCATATTTAGCGGGTAAATAAGAGGAATTCTTTATTTTCTAAATTTTATTGTATGACATATAAATATTATTAAGTATTTCTATTTAAATATAGTATTAAGGGCCGGCAATTCAGTATGGAAAATAATCTCAGACAAATGTCCACCTCTAGCAGCATGGCAGATGTGAACCCTTTTCACTGCGTTTTTCATGACATTTTCACACATTTCCTGCGTTATTTCAGTGACTGTGTCTCAGATATTTTGTTTTAATTCTTGAAGGTTCATTGGCCTGTTAGCATAGACACGTCCCTTTAGATAGCCCCACAAGAAAGTCAGGAGCTCTTAAATCCGGGGATCTTGGGGGCCAATCAATGTCACCGTTTCTCGAAATTAATCGGGAAACGTTCTTTTCAATGTATCGATTATGGCTCGTGCCGTATGACATGTGGCCGCGTCTTGTGGAACCACATGTTTCCTAAGCCCAACTGATTCACTTGATGTAAGAAAACTGCTTTATCTGTTACAATGCCATGCTGCTCAAATTTAATCACCAAACGAGTTATTGTTAGCCGCGAAGGTAAGGTAAGTGATTTTTACTAAAAATTGGCCGCAATTCTCTTAGTGTTTCCGCAATACATGATTGGGTTGAGGTAGAACGTTTTAATAATTAAAACACTTTGTTCAGTCGTAAAACGCTCCATAACAAATTTGCCGTATCTACACAAAATAATTTTCATGAAACAACTGTCATATTTGCAAAACAAAATGGCGGCAAAAAAGTTGTATACCTCCAAGTTGCCCACCCTGTAGTATTATACCATCGACTTTCATTGTTGACTGTCCTCGGGTCGCGGTACCTGAGTCTACATAATACGGATCAATTGTGCTTTTCACGTTTCAGGAAAACTCTCACAAAATGGTTCCTAAAACACGAGTGTTTATGTGCACGAGAGAGTCAAACAATATGGAGTTTACTAAACTCGTCGTCGTCGTCTCGTCTCTCTTCGTTTTGGTGTTCTTTTTTTAGTTTGGATTTGTTTTTTGTTCTTTTTTTCGTTTTTTTTTTTACATATAATAAATAGTAACGTAGTCAAACCTGTACATGGCATATTTTTGAAAAAAAAATCTTACGATCGAACTGACCGTCCAAAAACATCCAAAAAAAAATTTTTTTTATCATCCAGATCTCGAGAAAAAACCCTGTGACAGACGGATAAAAATATTGTCAGGGTTCCGTTTTCCTTTTAAGTTCACCCTAAAAAACCAATCATTATGCAAAATTTTCACACACACATCTACAATTAATAATAATAGCGACATCCTCAGTAGTTTATACATAATCCTACTAATATACTATCCTACTAATATTATCAACGCGAAAGTTTGTGAGGATGGATGGATGGATGTTTGTTGCTCTTTCACGCCAAAACCAGTGAACGAATTTGGATGAAATTTGACACACAAGTAGTTTCAAACCGTGATTAACACACAGAATACTTTTTATCCCGATATTCCCACGGGATCGACACTTATGTGGGTGAAACCACGGGGCACTGCTAATAAAAAATAAAAATCAAAACACTGCGCGTAATAAAATAATACGCCTAATCGTTACCCTCGTACGCGTAGCATTTTGCTACGAGTACGAGGGTAACTATTAGCGCACATTCATTTAGATAAGTGCTTGTTTTATAACAATGTTATTGTACGGGATTGTATGACAGCTAAAAAAATCATTCTGTACTTCCATAATTACTTAGAACGAATGAATGTGTTTTTATATTTACCAGAAAAATCTATTGACAAATGTTGCAAATACATATACGTAAACACATATTTGCAACATATTTTCCAAGAAAACCCATTTCGTTGCTGAAAAGCAACACGAAAATAAACACACAATTTTCGAATCCCTACAGAGTTACAAAAATAAGTATGACATAAAACTAATTCTCAATCTCGTTATCATAAAGAGATTGTGTGACTCCCGTGAGATCCTTCGTATACTTTAATTGAATCAGTCGTACTTACATACTCTATTACCTGAGCGCTAATTATGACATCTCGAGTTTTAAATGAGAAATGAAATAAAAAAGTGTTTATTCACAGAAACAATTTTTTACATGACATACATAGTATATTACGTCTGCCTAACTGCAAAGCAGTTTGTTGGCAGACGTATAGCTCCTTTTTAAGCGACGATTTTTTTTTTTTGTATATATTAACGTACAAACTATTCCTTTATTTCTTAAATTTTAAATAAAAATGTATTTTAATGGCAGATTTTTACGGTAATATGACAGTACAGTAAGTCAGTCCAGCACTGACTTCATACTG
This sequence comes from Apamea sordens, assembly GCA_945859715.1. Classification (NCBI taxonomy): domain Eukaryota; kingdom Metazoa; phylum Arthropoda; class Insecta; order Lepidoptera; family Noctuidae; genus Apamea; species Apamea sordens. The sequence continues at coordinate 15,185,347 of OX244002.1, forward strand.
GGCTCGTGTATACACTAGTTTTAAGCCAGTCCAACGCTGACCACGCGCCTGCAAGTCAGTCCAGCAGATAGGTGCACTTTCTTGCTAATTTCTTACAATAGACTATACGTTTTTTATTTGATCTTTATTTTTTTGTTTTTTTATCTGATTTAATATATCTGAGGGGCAATTCTCGTAATTTTAAGACCGTTCATAGTCTGATCTCAGTCTCAATCTGTCAAAAAATTCTTCTAATTTCCCTACATTTTGACAAGTTTTTGACATTTGTTTGTCGCTGAGATGAGACTGCGACTAGATTTTGAACGTTTTAAATTACGAGAATACGCCTTCAGGTGTATTGTGTGTCTTTTAGTCTTTTCTATTTTTCGACCAGTAGCTCGATATAATATACCTAAAATCGTAGATAAATAAGTTACTATTTGCAAGAATTTTAGATAATACTTATGTATAAGCACTTGAGTGAGATACCTGAGATAAAGGTTTATTCCTAGTTCAGGTAGAATCCAATTATTTCTTACCTACCTCTAGTTTAAGGCCCTAGTTTGTAAATATTTATGTAAATCAATTATTTCAATAAATCAATTTCAATTTTTATAATACCCATCGATCAATAATTATTGATTGAAGATAATACCCATTGCATTTTCGTAGTGTACACGTTTGAATGTATAAATTTGATAAGACAAGGTATTAAAAAAAATACGACGGTGAACTAGCTCGTTAAATGAATCGCCTCTATGAAATTCCAGTGACTGGTCCAAAAACTGAGTCACTGGGTCCAATCACTGGGTCCATTCACTGGGTCCAGTCACTGGGTCCAGTCACTGGGTCCAGTCACTGGGTCCAGTCACTGGGTCCAGTCACTGGGTCCAGTCACTGGGTCCAGTCACTGGGCTCGTCAATCATTATTACTAGTGTTATTGGGTTTTTCATTAGGAGTTTTATAGTTACAGCCCGGAGTTTGGAAGAAGGCGGTGTGATACCCCCGTGCCTCGGAAAGTACGTTAAGCCGTTGGTCCTACGCAGTAGCTATAGCTCACTATATCAACTAAAAACACATGGAGTGGTGCAAAAATTTCAAAACCCGAGAATTATCACAGGTTAAAGTTGATTGGTTACGAAAAGGTGTTTTTTATTGAGCATCAAAAGTAGATAACAATCACAAACAAACAGAGGGTTGTTAAGAAATATTATACAACAAACCCGCAAACTCTTGTCATGATAACCTTCAGAATATTTTCTGTCTCTTTATGAACATTGTTTTTGGACACTGAAGTTAATGACAAACGAAAGGGTGCTTGTACCACAGACTAGACTAACTGTAGTGGGCCATGACATATTAGGTAGTTTATTTATAGTCTGTGGCACCCGCCCTGTAGCATGACACGTTCCAAAAATATATGTGTGCAAGTCACTTGACACGTGTAGACTGGGGTGACTTCAAGTGTTAGTAAAAGATTATTCTGTTATCTTGTGCCATATGAGGAGAGTGGAATAAGGTGGAGCATTTCAGGCTTTTGGCATTAAGAAAAGGATACTTAATCTTGTGGGACGTAAATAATCTAGCATGTCACTTAACCATTAGCGAAACTTATCTTGTGTTAATGTCAACAAGTTTTATTGTCAACGTAGGTGTCTGAAAAGGTAATCATATTTTCAGAAAAGAGGCGGCTTTGTGCGCACATAAATTTTATACGCATAAATTCTGATTTTCATAAAAGTTTACCAAAATATTTTTTTATTCAAGTCTATTTGGCTGTTTTTTTACGGGTTTCTAGTTTGAGGTATTTTATTACATGTAGGCTGTCGGAGAGCACAGGGGTATAATGATTTATGTTTATCTATAATATTAAAAAATGTATAAAATAAAGTCGCACAAAAACTACACAATATTTTTTGTCTAGACAGTTTATGTTTATAATAGCATAAATTAATAGCCTATGATGTTCCCACTGCTGGGACACAGGCTTCCTCTCAGTGGGAGGAAGTTGTGACTTTAATGTTATTTATATTAAATATCTCAAGCACACAAATGTACAAAGGTGGACTCAATGCCATAAGCATTATCTACCAGGCAATCTTCGGGTGATGCAGCTACAAACAGCGATGATAAGATTATGTATATATTAACTTAAAAATAGCATAGAAATGTCGATGTTTTGAAATGTTCAATTTATTTATTTAATCTTTTCGCATACAAAAAAGGTACAAAGGCGGCATTCTCTACCAGTCAACCAAGGGGCGAATTCGCCCGTGGGGCGAAGGGATGCGAGTCACTAGTCTATTAAGATAAAATAAACACATGTGACGAGTTTGAGGAGTCAAGCTCGTCACATCCAGTTCAGTGCCAGTACTTTCGGTAGGAATACAGCCGGTCGATTCTGCAAAAATCTCACCGTGAAAACTCAAGTGAAGTGAGCTTGATGTGAGTTGTCAGCAGTGTCAATCCCTAGCATTATTTGGAATGACAGCTCACTCCACGCTCACTTCACCTAAGTTTTCACGGTGAGATGGTTACAGAATCGCTCTGCAGAACGGACTGGCAATGGACCGAAGACAGGCTAGTTAGATTAAATTAGATTAGAAACCTTACCTGATCCCCCATCCCAGTAATAATTGGTGTGTTCCAGTAGGCTGCTAGCCTGGCGACCGGCTCCAGGGCGAATGCGCAAGCTGGGCCAATGAAGGCGATCACGTCGTCTTTGAAGTGCATGTCCGCCGCCAAGCCGGGAGCTATGGCCCCGGAGCAGGATGGGTAGCTGCGGAAAAATTGAGAGATAGTATCTAGATTATTCTGCAAAATTATCTATTCTATTCTGTATAAATCCAACCGTGAAAACTTAGGTGAAGTGAGCTGTCATTCCACGCGATGTCCTTAAAAGGTCAAGTTGGGAATGTATAAAGTACAATAACACTAGAGCCATGATTAGATGCTTAAATGTATGTGAAATAGCCAGAAATTCTTACTGTTTTACCGACAGACCAGAAAAAAAAAGGAAGCTAGTCACTGATTTTAAAAATTGTTGAAGTCAAAGTCAAATCATTTATTTCTAATAGGCACATAACAGGCACTTTTGAACGTGAAAATAAAATTAAAATAAAATTGATTCTAGTCGCCCCTTCCAAAAGGTAGTTTTCGTATGGAGAAGAATGGCAAAAAACTCCAGAAACGGGAAGAAGAATGATGGTGGCACGAGCAATGTCGTATTATCACGAGTGCTGAAGTACTGCAACGGTGACCTTTTCATTACGGAAAAAGGAAACACCACTTTAACCAACGTTGTAAAAGCTTAAAAATGAACCCTGTGAAAAGATTAAATTATTTTCTTGACGGTTTTTTTATCTGCTTTGCTACTAAACTCTTTTTGTAAGAGCTGTTAACCTGGCGGTTGAAAGACCGAAAAAATAGGCATAAGCGCAAACAAAACTTCGGTTCCCTTCCGCGATGCTTACAGACAATAGGCGTCAGAAAATAATATCATTTATAAGACAGGCAGACATTCACGACGTTCAAAGAACTATAAAATTAAGATATTCATTTAATTAAGCGAGGCCATTAACCTCTTCTACTAAAGCGTTATTTAACTAAGTACCCGCGGGTTTAAAATACGTGACTACTGGCACGTCCAAGTACATACGCTCTCGTGAAATTAAAACAAACCTTAAACCCGACTCTGTTATTAAAACTTATAAAGAGCTTTGAAGAAAGATATATTGAAACTAGCTAAGTATTCTGTCGGCGCCACTTCGTGTAAAATATTTTAATTTTCTCAGATGAAAGTTCCTAACTTGTCTACATAGTTAAGATACTTAATTTCATTAAGGTTGGTTTGGTAGTTCGGACCTCGTCAATTAATTTTAAACTAGCTTGTTAGGTATGAGAGTGAAGCTGGGCCCTAATTCACTATGACAACTTATTAAACGGTGAAGGAAATCATCGTGAGGAAACTGGCATGTCCTAGAACCAAAAATTCGAAGACATGTGACGTCTACCAACCCGCACAGCCCAGTCCCTCTCGAAGAGAGGTGACCTGTGTCCCAGCAGTGGGAACAATATAAGTTCAAATTAAAATCATTAAGTTCATAATCAGCCTATAATATGGGCTGATTATGAACTTAATGATTCCTTACTTCAGAACCACGCAAATTCCTTAGCTAATCACGACATCTGCTAATAACATATTCTCTATGACATCATGAACGAAACCGCGTGAAATGAACGTGAAGTTGGCGTGGTCGGAATTGTCAAAATACCACGCTTGACAACCGTACGTGGTTTGTACGTGATAAGATTATAATAATAATAAAGCCCATTTATTTCCAATCCACAATAATAATTGTTATTACATGCGTTTTTAAATTATATTAACATTAAAAACATGATTTTTAATATAAAGTTCTTTGATGTTGACTTGAAAGAGCATGGCAGTTGAGAATATGTCATGCTCACTTAAATGGCTCACTGGTGGTGGCGCGTGTGTTGGATCATTCGGTTCCCTACGAAATGGTTGAGCTGGGTGGTGCTGATCCACGCGTCATGTTCGTGGACAGGCGCCGTCGGTTGAGACTGGTCATCTCTTAACTGACAGGGCTTATTTTTAAGTTTATATTTTAAATTGTTTTTTTTCTTTTCTACATTGTTCTCACATATAGAAGCAATAAGAATAATGTACCCAGGATTTTGTAATAATAACTTGATTTAAAAGAGTGTCCGTGGAGTTTCTTGCCCGTTCTTCTCCATAAAGATCTACGTTTTGGAATGGGCAGCTAGCTTCAACTTTCTGACTAACTGACCGACTATTTAATTTTGACAATTCAAAAGTGCCTGTAAATGGTTTATTTGAAATAAATGATTTGAGTTTGAGTTTGACTTAATGAAACTTTTATAAGTTTATCGTTACTTTCTTCAGTACGTGGTAAGATTACGTGAAGAATAATAATTACCATACAGAATTGGGACCCTCGTAAATTACTTAGTTGCCTTTTACGACACCCGGGAAGAGAAGAAACCAATTTATGAATTTCATGTAGACTATAAAAATTACGTGGAACATGAATTTCAGCAAGTATGGTCGACACATGCTTACATCGATCTACTCGCACACGCGTCATCCATCATTATTATTGACACCAACTGGTTTCGTACGTGACCTTTTATTCTGTTAAACAAAGTGGCAGCGACATCGACGCGCAAACTGTAACCTTGAATTAAGCACATGATTTTAGACATCCAGACCCAGACCTGCGCAATTTTTTTAATAACCGACGAAAATTTTTAAATCACGGGGTGTTCAGAATCATGTGCTGAATTCATAGTTCGATGTCCTTGCCACCCCACCCCACCTTATTTTGGGTGCTAGTAGTAGTAAATATTCAGCTTACCTACTACAATATCATTGACACAATTCAAGTAGTAATCCAATCAATCTGCCTAGCCTTTTCCCAACTATGTAGGGGTCGGCTTCCAGTCTAACCGGATGCAACTGGATACCAGTATTTTACATGGAGCAACTGCCTATCTGACTTCCACAACCCAGTAACTAGGTAACACGATACCCCTTGGCAAGACTGGTTGTCCGATATTCGGGCTTCTGACTACCCGTAACGACTGTCAAAGATCCACGAATGACAGCCGGGACCACCGACTGCTTAACGTGTGCTTTCCGAGGCACAGAGGGGTCTCGGTATGTTGATGAACATCACCCATCCACGAAGCAACTTCGGCAAACGTTGCTTAACCTCTAAGTTCGACCCGTGCGACTGTTATTGTTTAGCCACGAGCCCCTTTTGACATTTAATATTTTGTTATGACAATTATGTTGATCCACCTGATGATACCTAAGTGATCATCGCCGCCTATGATCATCTGCAATATTAGAGGCGACGCGGTGACGTGACGGTCTTGCCATTCCAGAGACAAAATTGAAATGCCTCATGATCTTGTATGCCTTCAATATACTAGATGCAATTGAATAAGTGCGCCAAAATAAAATATTTAATACAACTTTTTATAAAGTGAATTTAGAGCATGTCATTGGTAAGTTATTGTATACGCGCCGGAGAAGGTTTCTAACAAACAATAATGAAAAAGGTATTGTCGTTGCAATACCTTTTTCATTTGCTAGGAATTTATAGAAGGAAGGCATTGCTAGGAAATTATAATAAACCAAAAAAATACCAGAAAGGGCAATTGTCGTAATTTTAAGAACGTTCTGAGTCTGATCTCAGTCTCAAATCTATCAAAAATACCTCTAAAATCCTTACATTTTTGACATTGATTGTCGCTGAGATGAGATTACGACTAGATTTTGAATTTCTTACGGGAATTGGCCTTCAGGTTTCGACAATAAAACAGAGTTGAGAGCTATAACATTCCCCTTGGCAATCGAACCAAACTACCTCTACAAAGAAAACCGAAGATATTCAATCACAAAATACATACATAAACAATAACTACCAATAAGCCTTCCTTATCATATCATAATCAAAGAGCGATCCATCCAATACGAATTCTCTCTGCGAAAATAAAATATATTCCTTACTCCGTAGTCAACGGTTTATTGAAACGTCTGAAGGTAATAGATACTATAAAGTGTAGCATCAGAGGAATGTCAAGTAGATGGCTTTCCCTGAAGACGTAGTTTACGAGACGTAAACTTTAAAGACTAACGTCAGAAGCTTCTGAACGCCATCGTTCAGAAGCATCGTCATCGTTCTGGTCTGAACGTTCAGTATTGTAGTATTATAGTAGATATCAAACTATTAACTATGAAATCATAGTTTATAGTTTGATATCTACTACAATTACTTCGTTTTACCAGTATAAGGTTTACGCATGCAAGGTGCCCCTAACATACGTACTTACTTTAAAAATATTGCTGGTAAAACGAGATATAAAGTTAGGTGAAGAAGGACCAAGGACAAAGTAAGTGGAAATTTAAACATTTCATGTTATCATAATACCTAATTAGTAAGTAAATATAAATTCCTAATAAAAAAAAAACTCCACAAAAGCTACAAAATGCGACGAAGCTACGCGATGCTGCGTAGCTGCGAGATGCTACTAAGCTACGTGATGCTACGTAGCTAGGCGATGCTACGAAGATATGCGATGCTACTAAGCTAGGTACGTGTACGAAGCTATGTGTGCGAAGCTACGTGTGCGAAGCTACGCCATGCTACGAAGCCACGCGTGCCACAAAGCTACGCGATGGTACGAAGCTAAGCAAAGCTACGAAGCTACACGATACTACGAGACTACGCGATGCTACGAAGCTACGCGAAGCTACGTAGCTACGCAAAGCTGCGAAGCTACGTGACGCTACGCTGCTACGCGATGCTATGAAGCTGCGCTATGCTACGAAGCTGTGTAAAGCTACGAAGTTACAAGATGGTACAAAGGTACACCATGCTACGAAGCCACGCTATGCTACGAAGCCACGCGATGCTACGAAGCTACACGATGCTACGAAGCTAACAAAGCTACGAAGCTACGCTATACTACGAGGCTACGCGATGCTACGAAGCCACGCGTGCTACGAAGCTACGCGATGCTATGAAGCTGCGCTTGCTACGAAGCTGTGTAAAGCTACGAAGCTACGAGATGGTACAAAGGTACACCATGCTACGAAGCTATGCGAAGCTACGAAACTACATGATGCTACGAAGCTACACGATGCTACAAAGCTACACGATGCTACAAAGCTACACGATGCTACAAAGCTACGCGATGCTACGGAGCTGCGCTATGCTACGACGATTTGTGATGCTACAACGCTACGGTGAACATTCGTGAGGGAATTAGTGATCAATAGTACGGTAGGCCGCTCGTCAGTGGTAACAAAACCAGTATAAGCTGGCCTCTTTTTCTATTGAAAATCCGTACTACGTCGGCTCAAGGTCAAAGTGCTACCACACTGACGTCCAGCCTACTGTACCTATAAAGCCAGGTTTTCTGTTTTCCAAGGAAATTGTCTAAGGATTAGTGATGTGGTAGTATGAACTTTACTTTCTGGTGCTATAGATGTTCTAAATAATTTCCGCGCATGGAACAGATAGATTATTTTTTTAATTTTACATTGTTTTTAAGGCATTTTAAGAGGACTGAGTATTTTCTTATCGGAGGAGGCTTTGATAAATGTACGAAGTAAGGAAAAGTTTGAGGATTCATTTCCTGCACCGGCCGTGACAATAAATAACAGTTTATTTTACGGCAGCTCAAACAAAGTAACATAAAACCTTTCTCGCTTAAACAAAAAAAATATACGCATTGTGAAATAAAAGTTTTCTGGAACTTGAAACAGTTTTTTAACTATATGTTAACAAACTGTTTCAAGTTCCAGAAAACTTTTTGGTAACAATAAATTGAGTCTTTGTCTACTTTGAGCCGTTATAAAGTGGATAGTTATTCTTTCTTTTAGCAAGTCAGTGTCAAGTTAAATGTTGATTAATATATGATATATGTCCTGCAAATTGCAAAAAACGTAAGAAAGGCGCTTTCCCCTAATTTATTGCTTTTCGCTCAAGTAAAATGTTATCATTTATTATTATTATTTTAGCTATCTTTGACATATCTCGGGACCCTGGGGTCCCGGACCTTTGAAAGGCGTACCAGGGGCCGAAGCCAACTCGCAGAGGCCCTTTACACAATTTTAAATGATAAGGAGACACCAACCGACGATTGTCCCTGCATGCACCATGCAAGTGGACCCAAGTACAACAACCGGTTGGTGCAGGACTATTGCAGAACATGGAAACAAAATATACTAGGCTATGGGTTACGGTTGGCGCAGTGGCTGAGCGATTGACTGCTGCGCTGCGTGTCGTGGGTTCGATTCCCGGACGGAACAAATATTTGTATTGCCTACCGGTAGTTGTTCCGGGTCTGGCTGTATGTGTATGTGAATTTAAATGTTTGCACCCACGATACAGGAGTAATTCCTAGTGTAGGGCAAAGTTTTTATAAAAAAAAGGCAGGGTGTGACTTACACACTCAATAATGGGCCCCCGAAAATGGTCGCTAGCACACAGTTTCGTAGCAACAAGAGGCAACATGTCCTGAAGTGCTTGTAAGGAGTGGAGAGGTATTCCACGGCTATCAGGACAATCCTGGAAGTACGGTCAAGATCCCTACCAGCATCTTACTGAAATACTTCCTTCCTCCGAGCACGTTTATAAACACCCGTTACAAAATATATATCGCAATAGTACAGCAGCCATTCGCATAAATACCACCGGGCCATCCTCTTCAATTCAACGAGGAGTCAAGCGAGGCGACCTGCTGTCTCCCAAGCTCTTTACAGCTACGCTAGAAGAGGTTTTCCAGAAATTAAATCCGAACTGGCAGGACAAGGGTATTGTCGTCGGGGAAAGGAGATTGACCAATCTACGTTTCGCCGACGGCATTGTCCTCTTTTCTTCCTCAGCAGCTGAGCTAGGTCAAATGCTCAAACAACTACGAGACGGTACGGTTGGTGCAGTGGTTAAGCGATTGACTGCTGCGCTGCGTGTCGCGGGTTCGATTCCCGCACGGAACAAATATTTGTATGACCTACATGTATTTGTTCCGAGTCTGGGTGTTTTTCTATCTATAATATGTATGTATTTACAAAAAAAAAATGTATATAAGTAGTTTATCAGCCATCTTGTTACCATAACACAAGCATTAGGTTGCTTAGCTTGGGACTAGATGGCGCTGTGTGAAATGTCCAGGGATATTATTATTATTATTATAACTGAGCCACGCCTGTCTTCAAGTCGGACTTACGATGAACATGTCGAAAACAAAGCTGATGACGAACAGCACCGAACGCAACGTAGAAATTGGGGGTGTGCAGGTTGAATATGTCCAGTGTTAATTTTTGGTGTGAAGAATTGTTGTTTACGATAGTGAGCAACGTAACGCACGCAAAACAATGTGCTTATCATGCAACGGTACATGGGTATTTAAATTGGTGTTATAATCTTAAAAACTTGTTTTCGCAAAAAACCGTCGGTAAAACTTGGAATTTTGATCTTCAATATCTTCATAACTGCTGGTTATGGATCCCGTTATATTACTTATTGTATTTCGCGACTCGGAAGAGGTTTTTAAAGGGTGCAGGTTCGGAAAACGGTAAGAACTATTGCGACTTCACACGTTGAAGAAACCTAGACTGTATGAGGACAGGACATTTTATTTTTCGTGGGAAAGTTTCATCACAAACCTGCCTTGCACCTTCTGCAGCTCAATGCCGTGATGCGCCAAGAACTTTTCGTTGATCATACTTAAGGCTAGGTCCACAGCAGGTCCACATCGTTCCAGGTCAAAGGGGGAGTCTAGACGAGACGCCATGAGGACCCCTACTTTGTACACAACTCGCGACGTTAGAGAACCGGTCAAAACCGGTGCGAACAGGAACACACAGGATAGGTGCAGGATATGCATTTTAATTGTTGTTAATTTTGATCACTGATCATATTTTTTTCGTATTATGTTTTTGGGCTCTTCAACAGCAGAGTTTCAAACTAAAAGTGATTATATTCACTGATGTTAAAATCTTCCATTTCTAAGATATAGTTATTATGTTTCGGAAAATAGAACACTTCACAGCACAGTGGCCTAACTGAAAACTAAATAAAAAGATTCTAATCAAATATCCTAACAGCACACAAGTTCAACAAATCACATGCGAAAAATTAAACTCAACATTGATTGTAATGCTTTCCCCAATTCTTTACTTCACCCAAACAACAAAAATATTTATTACTACTATTTTCGTCGATAAAATATTTCGCGGTACTCATACAATCGGGAGCGCGTGCTCCCTGAACCACGTACGGCAGGCGACTGGCTCGGCTGTCCGGAATACTGGAACCCGAGATAAAGTAATAAAGGGCTGTGGACGCAACAGGTCTATTTTCCCGCACCAAATATACCCAGGGAGATGTAATTGATACGAATTCTGGAAACTGAAAGTTTTAGGTAAGATTAGAGAGAGATAAAGGGTTCATATTTCTTATATTATAGCTTAGAAGTTATTTTTGAAATGGCTCAAACAAAGGCACTTGTTTTCAAAGAAAGGCTGTAAATATAATATCTATATTGAGATTTTAGAGTAGTTTCTTTTTTGACATACCTGCTTTATACATATAGTAACTAGCTGCGCCTCGCGGTTTCAACCACATAAGTTTCGATCCCGTGGGAATATCGGAATAAAAAGTATCCTATGTGTTAATCCTAGTATCAGAGTAATTAACAGGCACTTTGATATAGTCGAAGTGCGTTTTCTCAATGTAAGTAAATGTAATTTAAAAATACGTACGAAAAATACGTGTGAAAGTAAACATCAGCTGCACAATTTATTATCTTTAAAATAAGTAAAACCAACGCATTCCATCGCAAAACAGTGTAAAAACAAAGTAAAGTGTCTAATAGTGCCGTGATATCGTTATCCAACAAAAATATTAATGACTAAAACAATTACGAAGAAAGTTTACAAAACCAAATAGTGAAGAAGGAAATAACATTATGTGATTAAGTTGGAAAAAAAAAAACTGTTCAATAGTTCAACTATTGAACAGTTTTTTTTTTTTCCAACTTAACATGAGAACACTTGGTGCCCCAGGATTACAATAAATGCTGTAAGTGCTAAAAGTACCTACGCAATACAACAGTGATAATACAATATCAATAGTGCTATCTTAACTATGACTTGCGTCAAAGAATATCTGCTAATTAATAGCACCCCTATCATTCGAACTGAAACATAGGAGTGCTGATATGGTTATTGTAAAAGGTAGGACCGTCCTGGGACCATGTTATGAAGTATTAATTCCATTATGTTTCCAATCCGAAAAAGTGATGGTGCTATCGGTCATATGATCGATATGCAAGGTTGAGTATTGGTAAAACACTCACAACCTTGCAGGACTGGATTACTAACATTATAAACAACAACTTTTGATCTATAACTTTTTACAAAACATAACCAACACATCCAGCGGGGATGTGTTGGTTTTGTTTTGTAAAAAGTTATAGAATTGTATTCTAAATTACTACTTAGAATAGTAAGATTGTACCTACTTTATACAAGTCCGTTCCACTTTCCTAGAGTGTGATATGATGATATAAACACTTTGTTCATGTGTTATTAAGCGTGTCATTTGGCACTCTTATTTGTACACTTTTTACACTAAATTAACACAAAAGGTTAATGATAGGATAATGATATGCGTCAAAGAATATCTGCTAATTTAATAGCACACCTATCTTTCGAACTGAAACATAGGAGTGCTGATATGGTTATTGTAAAAGGTAGGACCGTCCTGGGACCATGTTATGAAGTATTAATTCCATTGTGTTTCCAATCCGAAATGGTGATGGTGCTATCGGTCATATGACCGATAGCAGTATTGGTAAAACACTAACAACCTTGCAGGACATGGATTACTAACATAAACAACAACTTTTGTTCTATAACTTTTTACAAAAAATAACCAACACATCCCCGCTCCCTTCCGCTGAATTTGTACTAGACATGGCAGTTTGTTTGCCTAACTACGTAGCGCTTTCTTTTGCTTCGCATAGAGTTCGTAACAGAGAATCGAATAATTCAATTCGTTGAATTGAAACATTTTTATTTTTGTATGAAAGTTTGATGAATTAATAAAAGTCATACAACAAAAGTTGTTGTCTATGATTTTAGTATAATATAGTCCTGAAAGGTTGAAAAACCCTATACAGCTCCGTCTCTCTCTCATACTAAAATCATGATACCATTAAAACGTCATAATACGATACCAGCCCCAGCAGTCTCGACATTCATAGCGATCGCTTTACGACCGAATTCGGTCGCAAAGTCCTGTCACTCCATACATTTCACCTGTCAATTCAGGACTTTGCGACCGAATTCGGTCGTAAAGCGATCGCTATGAATGTCGAGACTGCTGCGGCTGAAGGCCAATTCTCGTAATTTAAAACGTTCAAAATCGGGTCGCAGTCTCATCTCGGCAACAAACAAATGTCATAAACTTGTCACAATATAGGGAAATTAGAGGTGTTTTTGACAGATTGAGACTGAGATCAGACTGTGAACGTTCTTAAAATTACGAGAATTGCCCCTCTGGACAAGCTATTTCACAAGGAGTTAACTTTTTATCCGGTCACAGGCGGCACCACAAAGAACGGTTAATGAAATAAATTGTTAATTTACATTGTCTTTGGTCTTACTAAGAAGAAAGGTTTATAGCCCTCTGTTGCCAACTGGTGTGACGTAACAATAGTTAAGCGAATCTGCATAAATGTTTACATAGTATGGGCTTTACAGCTTACAGTTTATGCAGGAGAAATTTACGTTATGAGATACTGGACATTAATCTCTTAGTTTAAGCAATCTCAGGGACAAGGAATGATACGACTATCTCTACGATCTATGCATTAGGTACTCGTACGTTGCACTTTAGTGAACAGGTACATAATTAAGCAATACTTAGTAACAACATTATGGCTGACTGCCTTTTTATTTTCTTTTTGAGGCGCGCATGGAACACAACGCGCCGTCGACCCGGGCCTGCCGGTCGATTCTGTAAAAATCACACCGTGAAAACTCAAGTGAAGTGAGCTTGATGTGAGTTGTCAGTAGTGACAATCCCTAGCATTATTTGGAATGACAGCTCACTCCACGCTCACTTCACCTAAGTTTTCACGGTGAGATGGTTATAGAATCGCACTGCTGGTCCTTACCGGGCGGCGAGCTGCCCATTGCTCGCCGCCTGCAAGCCCGCGCCTACGGTGGCCGGGAGTCGGCTGTTGACTCCCGTTCAGGGCGACTCCTGCGGCGACTAGGGGCGTGAGAGCGCAGAGATTGCCTCTCCCTCACGCGCTCCGCCTCCTCCTTTGCGAGCATTACTGCTTCGCAGAAGGAGGTGACGGCCTCCCATGAACTCTCGCTTCGTACCATGGCCTGGACCAGGGCCGGACGCGAGAGATCGCCGCCGCCGATCGCCGCCGCGAGGACGCGGCGGTGCTCCGCCCAAGCCGGGCAGACCTCCACCGTATGCTCCATCGTGTCCTCCGGGCGATCTATACAGTGGTGACACCCTGGCGTTTCCTCCCGCCTTATTCTGAACAGGAACCTCCCGAAACAACCGTGTGCGGTGAGGACCTGCGTCAGGCGGAAGGTGAGGGCGCGGTGGCGCCTCTCTAGCCACTCCTCAAAGAGGGGACTTATTGCCGTAATTGTGGCGTGCTCAGCACTGGGTTGCGGCAATCACACTCTCCATGCGGCCATGAGATCCCGCCGGAGCTCTGTCCGCTGTACCGTGATTTCTCGCGGCAGCGGAGTTACGCCCCGGCGTTTTGCCTCCTCTCGCTACTCCCATATGTGGGCGAGGACTTTGGCCTCCAGATCCCATGGCGGCAATCCGGCAAGGAGGCTCGCCGCCTCAGCGAAGACCGTGCGGTCTCCTCGGACCAGCCGGGCAACTATGACCCTTTGGGACGCGCCCATACCGGTGCCCCGTAAAGGGCCATGGACCGCACGACCCCCGCATAGAGCCTCCGGCAGCAGGCATTTGGTCCCTGTAGATTGGGCAAGAGCCACCTCAAGGCAGCCTCAGCCCGCTCCAGTCTGGGAGCCTAACGTTGGAAATGCTTCGCGAAGTTCCACCGGCTGTCGACTCGACGCCGATGTGGACCATGAAAACACATAGCCTCAGACTTGTGCAGGGCCACCTCGAGTCCTAATTGCCGAATCCTCTCGACGATTGTCGCAACCCCGCGTGTCACTGCTTTGGCCGCCCCCTTGTGCGACCTCCCCTGCGCCAGGGCCAGAGTGTCGTCAGCGTAGCAAACCACGCTGACGCCGCTGGGGAGGTCGGTGCGCAGCACCCAGTCGTACCCGATATCCCACAGATGCGGCCCCAGGACCGAACCCTGTGGGACAGCGCACGACATCTCTTGCCGGTTCCACTCTCCCCGGTGACCGGGGTCGATTACGGCCCTGTCCGTCAAATAAGCCTCGACAATGCGACAGAGGTAGGTCGGCATCCGGTGATACTTGAGTGCCTCCCTAGTGCAACTCCAGGGCAGGGTATTGAAGGCATTAGCGATGTCTAGAGACACCGCCAAGACAACCCATACCCGGGCCACAGCATCCCCCATCGTGAGGGATGGCTGACTGCCTCGCTCGTCTAGTGATCGCAAGCTCTACTGCTGAGCATGAGGTCCTGCATGAGGTCTTTGGTTTCATTCCCAAGTCAGGCAGTGTTATTGGGTTACGCTGTGCTACGCTGTGTTACGCTGTGTTCCGCTGTGTTACGCTGTGCTACTCTGTACGAAGATATGCTTAGCTGTGCTATGCTGTGCTACGCTGTGTTACGCTGTGCTACGCTATGCTACGCTATGAACTTCAAAGAATCCCATCTCTTTCTATGTTCTTATCCAGATCATGGTCTACCTACGTGCTAAATTTTATTTCAAACGAACACAAATACTTTAAATTGGGTTCTGATCGATTAATTGAATCAGCAGAGTCGTTAATGGAATTCGAATTATCTTTTTAATTACATTCCCTTTTCAGACCTTTTCACCCTTTACGGGTATAAATAAATACCTACGTGCTAAGTTAGTCCTTCAAATTCATTTTCATACTGTATTTCCTACAGAACCAAAACTAAGCAGTCCTCCAGTAAAATAATAAAAAAATATTACCTATTAAAATTCTGACAGTCTGACTTATTTTGATCCATTTCCTCTTTATAACTTCTCTTCCTCTTATCAATTTATCAGACAGACACATTCAACCTACCTTCACTGAAAATAGAGCTTTCATTGTCCGTCAAAATAGTCTTCTCATCACCACGCAGAAATGAGAACGCTGCTGCTTAAGCCCTCGACATAAACCCCTCTTTTTACGACATTCCCAGGGTGAAGACAGAAATGCCTATTATTTATCCGGTACCACTTACAGAGACTAGTAAGTTTCGTTGAAGATTTCCAACCATTAAGGACCCCCTCCACGTAGAAATGATAAAGGTTCGTGAAGCATAAAGATGTCAATATCCCTTCGCTTTATGAGCTGTTCGAGTGATCATAAATTTTAACATTGCGCGAGATTTACTAGGGCTGATATTTCTTAGTGTGAACACTGTATTTCATGAATGTTATTATTTATTAGCTTCTGCTCTTTCTCTTTTTGGAATCGGACCGGAAGTTCCGGAGAGTAGGTACCTACATAAAAACTCACATATTTTGCCTCTTTATAATATTAGTATAGATTGGAATTTTAGAATAAAGATAGTTTTATGTCTACACAGCTACACTTTGAATATTAATGTATCTGCAACGAGAGCGTAGGTTTTTTTTCGCGGTTATAGACATCCACATCTGAAAGAAGCTAGATTTTTTTTTTTTTAATCTTTGCCCCACTCTTGGAATTTCTCCTGTGTCGTGGGTGCGTTTACAAACATTTAAACTCACATACACAAACAGCCAGACCCGGAACAACTACTTGTAGGCCATACAAATAATTGGGACGATCGTTCCAAACGTTCTATAAAAAACTGTTTTTGATATCGACAATATTATTCAGTCCAAATACACCGTGGCCCAAAATAACGTTGACCAAATTTAAAATTTCAAAAATGGAATATTTTTCTTTTGTTTTTTGTTATTGTATACTCATTCTTCGGCATCATTTCTAACATTGTTGTTCGCTAAAAAGTGTTAAAAATATATTTATTTCGCTATGTCAGTGCAACGCGTAATTAAAGCATTTTAAAAATCCGTCTCATAAAGAAAGAAAAAAGTTTATTAAACTTTTCTAAACCTAACTAAAGTCTTGAACTAAGCGATACGATAACTATCGCGGAATAAAAGTACCGTTCGCCCACAGTATTGACGAACGGAACTTTTTTTTGCTTGATCGTCAACAGTGTGGAGTACAAGGTGTGACTGATCGGGAATATTCGATTATTTTCGATAGAACAAGCCTATAATCACCAAAATGACAAGATCTGGTCTTCCACTCATCCTGGAGCTGCTGCATTTGTTCCACATCGACAAAACGCTGAAACAGCAATGGTTCGGGGTGCGATTTGAGCCACAGGCTAGTTTTTGTAGAAAAGGGTATCAAAATCAACCAAGAAAACTACTGACGAGACATTCTTGAAAATATGCTTCTTTCTTGGAGTCAACAGCACTTTGGTGACCGTCCGTGGATATTCCAACAAGACTGCCTCCTCCAGCTCACAGGACCTTAAGTGTTCAACAGTGGTGCAAACACAATTTTCCTGGGTTTATCAGCTCCAAAGACTGGCCACCCTACTCGCCTGATCTGAATCCGATGGATTACAGTTTATAGTCTATCTTCGAAGCAAACTACTGTGCTATGCGTCCTAGAAGTGTTGATGAGCTAAAGACAAGACTTACACGGGGAAGGGATAAAATATCTGTGGAGAAAGTATGGAAAATTTTAGAAAATTTTACCAAGCGTTTGTTTCTATGTATCCACGCTAAAGGAGAAATTTTGAAGACAAATAAGGATTCTTGTTTAAAATAAAGTGTATTTTTATAATTTATAACCTTTTAGAGGTATGAGGAACAGGGTGTAAAGTTCACTCATCCTCCATAGAAAAGGGAGGATCCTCCGACCAGACGGGTGTTGTGTCTGGCGGGCTATTGCCCAACGATTGATGTTGGGAAATTGTATCTATGCTAATTGCGCGGTAAACTCTGCTTGCGAGATGTAGGATTTGCGTGACGTCAGTATGACGCGTTGTTCGCATGTGGCGTTGTAGATACCGCTACAACCTTATTTAATTCACGTATAAAATTGATAAAATAATTCGTAAAACCTCTTATCAACGTTATTTTGGGTCACTCTGTAAAATACTAATATCCTGCATATATTAGATAGAACCGACTTGCCAACCGGTCTGTTTTCCTTACCCCAATTTATCTATGGTCGGCGCAACATGACTTTTTCATCCATACTTCTCTATTAATCTTCATCTGGGTAGTCAGCCTTTCTAGCCGTGACATCTTTCACACAGTCCATCCATCGTTCCTTTGGTCTTCCCCAAGTTCTCGAATGAAGCAGTAAGGCTGACAATTATAGCTTCCTATATTACTTAGTAACCCTAGCTAAACAGTAAATCTGTGCCACATCACGAGTGTCTCCGAGTGCTGGCAGCCGCGACCTCATAAACTTGTTTATGGCACCGTCAACTGAATGCCGTTAACTCGTTAACTGTGCTCACTGACCACTCGATGTGTAGGTGTTATTTACACAGATTATGTCATTATTTTATGGTCTGGACAGGGACTTACGGATACTGTTATGACTTTCGTAATGTTAAAGTTTCATGTGCCAGCTAAAGTAGGCCATTCAATCTCAATCAACCTGTCTAGTCTTTTTCCAAACTATGTCGCGGTCGGTTTCCAGTCTAACCGGATGCAGCTGGATACCAGTATTTTACATTGAACGACTGCCTATCTGACCTTCATAACCTAGTTACTGAGTAATACGATACCATACAATTCCTACCTGTGAAAAAAAAACTGTTGTTCCATACATTTATGGTCACACGACAAAATGTATAGAAGCAGATTGTTTTTTACAATTTCAGTGTTGGTCCCATTGTAAATGTTGTTTTTATTAATTAGGTAAATGATCCCTTTCGGGTTTTGGTTACATAAAAAACTTTTTTACAAAAAAAAAACAACCGACTTCCTAAAACGACACTACAAAGTGAAAAAGTAACTATAATTTCGGAAGTCAGTGTCGTTGGGTTCGCATTTTCGTTGTTTGCCACCGACTTCCGAAATTAAAATTATTTTTCACTTTGTGTAGTGTCGTTTCAGGAAGTCGGTTGTTTTTTTTTTTGTAAAAAAGTTTTTTATTTTTCACTTTTAAGTTGTAATTTTTACCAGTAATCTTGGTTTAAAAACCAAACTACTGAACCGTTTTTGATGAAATGTCTATGGGACCATTTGGGATGCCCTTTCCAACAAAAAAATAATTTTTCAAATCGGTTGGAAAGCGACGGAGTTATGCGCGAACAAACATAAAAAAAAAATACAAACATGCGAATTGAGAACCTCCTCCTTTTTTAGAAGTCGGTTAAAAATAGTTTTTTTTTAGGATTTATCGATAAGACGCAGAATAATGAAGACATCGGATAATTAAGAACAGAACATTCGAAACATGACATTTATTCAACAAAATCTCTACACACAGCTTACAATTCTTGCATTAAATATAAATACAAATCTGAAAGGTACTATTTGGTGTTATAAATTATTACACATAACAAAATAGGTAAATATCTAAATATGTATTTATAAATATATCGACCAACCAAAAATATTACAACAATTTTCTCAACATATAAAATTTTTGTACATAAAAACACGAAATATTTTTATTTATTATTGTTCAAATCACCTACTGTAGGGTAATAATATATTCTCTTAATAACCATCTAATCTATGGAATATATTAATTAAACATTAAAATTTAAATATGTTTTAAGCGTCAATTTCAAATACATAGGTACTGACTACGGGATTTGAACAGCTAGTTAGTAAACGCTAATGAGTGCGCTCTTTACCGTGACGAAACGTTACAACAAATATATAAACAAGAGTCTGTGGTACTGTTCACGATAAGCGTAATGCTAACATACTGTGAGCGAAAATCCTTAAAGGAGAACAGCCAGTCTATTCTGTAAAAATCTCACCGTGAAAACTTAGATGACGTGAGCTGTCATAAGCGTCAATCCCTAGAATCAGGTAGAGTGAGCTCACTTTACCTAAGTTATCATGGTGGGATTTTTACAGAATAGAAACGCTCAAGAGCCGACATTACGCTTGGCGCGAAACCAATTCATAATGACAACACCAGCTCAAATAAAATTGAGCATGCTTGCCATTACAGAAAAAATAGTTAACTTTTTGTTTTACCCATACAAACGAATTTTGCTAACATTAAACAGCAAATATTTAAAGAGCTAAAATTTCGCGTATAAAGAAATAAATAAATAGCTATATACCAATAAATACATACGACAGATACCACAAATTAGGCCAGTTATACTGTCAACTGATACCAAAGAACGGAATACGAATTTTCAAACATGGTAACATTCATACCGATATCAGACGCTTCACTCGAGTGAATGGTTTACTTAGAGTGAAAGTTAATTTTTGTCTATATCCCCGTTCACAAGATAACGACAAAATTATATAGGAATGTACGTTCATTTTCTCCTTTAATTTCATTTTTCGATCATTTGGTAAGAAAGTGACGAAATCCAATATGGTTGGATCGGTTCACTAATGAATTCATTTTTCACTATTGAACCATTTTGTTTCCAGACGTTTCACTTCGAGTGAAAGATGCCGAATGAGACAAAATTTAAACAAAAACTAAATCGTCTGATAACGGCTTTACGCTCATTCTCCGAATCTCTGTGTGGCTATCATATAAAACACGCAATGGGCAGTAAAAATATCAAAAGTTCGTATTCCGTAAAAGACAATAACATTATTAGTACTCGTGGCAAAACTACTAGTGAACAACGAGGGTTTGTTCCAAATAACTCTAATACTACAATATTAATAATTAATATTGTGCTGGTTTACTGGCGAAAATGGCCGAAGGCTATAACCAGTTTGAGCTGGCTATAACTAGCTGAAACTGCTTCTTGAAATACCTGCAATTCCCATTTATTTTGTTACTGGGTTTTCAAATAGAGCAAGAACAATTTAGCAAGAAGACTTTGACAATATTAAATCATGCTGTCAAACCATAACCTTAATAAAACAAAACTCAGATTTTTTATTTGCTAGACCCTAGTATTGATCGAAGGCTAGACCAAAATGCTAATATACAGTATATACTAAATAATGTCATGTTGACAAAAAAAAGGTCAACCGCAGCCGTTCTTTTTGTCTAACAAATTAAAAGTCGGAGTTTAGCTGTTTAAAAATATCTTACAAAACATGCCATTTTCGAATAAGAGCGAATTCCACCAAGCTTTTATGCCTTAGAATAAGTCTTATCCTGAGATTAAATTTTGAATTTTTGACAGTTTTTCCATACTAGACGACAATTTTATTCCACGGATAAAAGATATCTGACTTTGGTTTCATTCAAAATTTATTCTGAGAATTACTCTAGGATAAAAGAGAGACTTATTCTAGGTAGGTTTGGTGAAATGCGCCCTTAGTCATGATTTCCTTTGCAGCGACGTCATAATCGTTTTGCTCTCACCTAGGACCAAGGATTTCAAGGACTGGTCGCCTCAATGAAAGCGAAGGACAACACAGACAACAGGCGTAACAAACGCTTAATTCAAGTAAATTATTTAGTACACGGCGTGGACTAATAAGTTCTTTTATTTAAACAAAAATGCCAAAAAACAAGCCCTATTTCACCAGCAAACCACCCATTATCAAGTTAAGATGAACATCTATTAACAGCTATACAAAAAAATAATGACTAGAGTTAGATCCTATTGATACGTTAAGAATACAAGAGCTCAACACAATCCGTGATGATACAAATTAAATTGTACTTTATTTAAACAGCGTTAAGGTCTATATTAGATAGTTATATAATCCCTTGTTAGGATAAGTAGGCTTTGTATGCCAAACGGCAAAGCTCGAGCGCTTTGGGGCATCGAAACAAGCGATAACTGTGGTGAGTCGGCAGTTTTTTACATACACACCAGCGACACGCGTCAACAGCTGATGCTACAGCAGATATCGACGAGTGTCGACGGCAGCCGTTGACACCAGTCGACCGTCACCGACGCGTCGACGGCTGCATTTGCCTCTGCCGCTGACGCGCACTTAGTTAAAACGAAATTTTCTTCCTCAAAGTCCAAAGACGTTGAATCGTTTGTGTGAGTGACAATTACATTTATATAACTCGAGTAAACTCCTTTATTTAAACGCATAGTTAGTCAAAAATATCACATTACAATGTCATTCCAAACGCCAAGAATTTTACAGCTTCTATGCCATTTGTTTACAGCAAGTATCCACAGTTCCTCGCTCGTTTCGAAACCACATTTTGAACACGCCACTGAACGATAAATACTAGTTTGACACCGTCTTATTGCACTGAAGGTACAACACACGCAGTGCCACTGCAGTACGCAGCACTTATAATTCCCGGACGAAGCATTTGACAAACAAACTATATTAATAAAAACACGAGAAATACATCAAAGTCTACCTTGAAACATCTTTAAAGTGGGGGTAAAAACCTTTTCAGTTACACAAGTACTACCATTAACTATGAATTAAATGTTGACACAGCTAACATCCACATCACAATTAGTTAACACATTAGGCGTTTAATATTGCTCGTATTTAGGAATCTCTCTTTAATATTAATTATTAACCTACTCCTGTATGTCAAATGTTCCGCCGCGAACCTAGCACACAGACGAACACACGACCGAACACGTTACGACTACACTAATATTTGTGCGTATCGACCTATAATTATACAAATTCACACTTCGTCCCACAACACTAAGGGAACTTCAATAATACATACACCAATTATACACTAAAGTTATACATAAATATATTTTTATATTTACTTCATATACTTATTGCTGTATCTGTTACACAGATAAAAGAAGAGCTCGACACATCTCACTTACATTACTTAATTGTACTCCAAGGTTCAATGAGAATACCAAAACGTTCACTTTTCAATAAAACTGTGCTTTGGTTGGGGTACACGAATATGGCATTTATATAATACGTTTGGAATTTCGTTTTACCTACAAGGTCCCCTAAGATTCGTATTAAATAGGTGACTAATGGGCTAGTCTGAAAGCCAACTAGAAAATATGTTCCTTACAAAATTGTTACTCGCCTGTAGTAATGATTTTTACACTAGTCTTAGCAAAAAGAGTTCTAAGAAAGAATATTCGTATCGTCTAATCTAAAATCTTAGTGCAGACTAGTCATAGAAATTGCCTGGATTAAATTTTTATTCACCACTTTTTTAGAAATTTATTATTTTATGTGTTGCACGAGTGTGGACCCACCATAATAAATTTTACTGCAATATTTATACATTGTACAGGCAAGTTTTATTAAGCGTATGCTACCTCATCTCTACCCGAATCCTTCTACTTTGTATAATTCCCTTTAATTCACAACTTTTCAAATACCAGTATAAATAATTATATTATGTACCAGCATTTCAAAATTCAAGTATTCTATATAAATAATGAAAAAGGAAATGCTGTTCGTTGGTAAGCGGCATCACTTCAGAACGACTGGACCGATTTGTTTATTTTTTTATTTTAAAATGTTTGTAATAATCTAAATTATGTATTGAAGGATTTTTTTTTTGTTTTAATTGTCCGGAAAATTTGATATTCAGGAGAAACTGAAAGTGCTTTTTTCTATTGATTTTTTGTATGAATTACTGAGATTTGTATAGAACAACGTATGTTGGGTCCCCGGTGCATAATATAAAATACTGGTACTTGAAATCCAATTTTCCAGTCGGCTCTCAGGCTATACCTACCTACATACCTACAATATTATCTAAACATTCAAACTTGCCTCCTAAATAAAACTCTTTAGTCTATGGCTCAAAAGAAAAGTAATGTAAAATAATTTCTACATTTACTTATTGCTTTCTCGGATCCGTTACTCGGAAGACATATGGTCTAATCTATTAGGTACTGCAGCCCAAAGGTATACAAATATATAATTATCATGTATTTATTATTGTATAAAATAAGTATATTGGGTATGTTAAGGCATTATAATGCACGAGAAATGGCACTTTGTTTGAAATAAATTCATTGAAAAGAAATATTAAGTACGCTGAATGCAAGTTATTTGAAATCATCATCAAAAGAAAAGTCATAGAGTAAAATAGAGTTGAAACTCTTCAAAGGCGTGTGACATTGACATTATCAATTGCCATCAACCGTCACATTAAGGCAATATCATCTGTCATAAATAAAGTTAAACATCAATAGTAACATAATCATTTAGGCCTAGATTCCTTCTTACATAACCTACGATAAAAAGGGGTCTTAAAGAAATTACTAATAAGTATATCCAATTATCTAATTAGGAATTGTTTAAGAGGTAGAGGACCAAGGTATCTTGTTGAAGTAGCATTGTTATGGCAAGGTTTTATAAATGTATGGAGTAAAGCATTGTCATATGGCCACTAAATGATCTATGGCTTTTGTATAGCAACACCTGACCAAGAAAATGTAGAATTGGAGCAATCAAAATAGATTAAGAAGCTGATGGTATATTAAATCAGCCATTACTAAGCTCTATGGTTTTCCAAAATAGTTATTGATCACGACATCTGACACTTTTAGAATCCTTTTAAGTCGCAGGGCAATGCCACCGACAGGCATCGTTATATTATTATAGAAAAGTTCATAGTAATTAATTTTGCTTTCATTTTTTTTATCTGTAGTTGAATGAAAAGACGTCAATCCAAAACGCATAGACGTTTAAGAATCTCACTTTAAATTAGGCCTTATGTGAGAACGTTATTGTATCGTAATATCTCAATAGATTTAGACATAACATAAAATAATCTGCAAGATTAAGTAAACAATTAACAATGATAGTGCTGTTGAGCAATTATTTTGAACGAATTAAAACAGTGGAGCAAAGATTTTGGCATATTTTGTTCTGTTTACACTTGTGTTAGCGCAAGTGATAAGTGCAGAAACTGGCTGGTAATTAATGTAGCAATCACTGTATTACCAGCCAGTTTCTCGAACTGAAATTAATGTGACAAATTCTCAAGGTCGCTGCTAGGATTGGTTGTGGATTATTTATTCAACCAATCACAACACAGCTTTAGCGCGCTTGACAATCAATGCACTTACAGCTTTTTTTCAATGTAGATCATGTTTTAATTAACTGCAACGGACAATTCACTTGTACTGTTTCAACAGTGAAAACATTACATATTTTCATAGACTCAATATCATTTAAACACAAAGCAATGCTTTTTTTTCTAGTAACCATAAATAATAGCATCATTTTGAGGTAGAAGAAGGGACATTAACAATTCAATTGGTTTGATAAATGCATTAGAACATCATGCAATCTCTACTTTCGGTAGATATTGAACGACATTATCAAAAGTTGTAAAATTTAAGTAGTCATTTAATGTAAAAGTTTATGTAATCATAGAGGATGAAATCTTTTTTAGAAGACATAGTGTTGCCAATTAAAAAAATAACTTGAATGTACGTACCTAATCCTTAATAAGTACGTTATTTTCTATAATATTTTATCAATATAATTTCGTCGTTATAATTTTTTTACCAAAGCATACATAACAAAAGTTATGTTACTTGGTGTGTTTACTTTCCATCGTGTTTCATAGCTAGAATACCAGCTGTATTGAATATACTTCACGTATTTTTTCCTCAGTGGTGTCAATATAAATCTTACTGACTGTTCAACCCTGGGTGGTTAAGGCGAGGTGTGGTGCCTTCTTCTCCGCCGAAAGACTAGCGCGAAGATGCTGCGGAGACGTCGCCACCGTCGGCGACCGCCGCTCGTCGATATACCCGTCCCCAAAAGTGATGCCTGAAAGGTAAAGCAATTTATAAATTGGACTGTTTCTGCGCCAATTCTATGTGCTGATTAATAAAACTTCAAAATGATTAATCATGTGAGAACATTAATGTGACAGCTTTTTTTTTTCTTCTGTTCCTGCTCTTGCCCTTAATTTGTACGCTGGAACAGGCGTGCCTAGAAGATGGCTGGTCACTCTTGCTTTGAAGGCTGACTGGTTATAGGTGGTCCTATAATATGTAATACTGGCCAGTAACCACCACGTATTCCTTACTAACATCTCTATTTTATGCTCTGTCCACGTCCCTTCAAACAGACCTAGGTCGTCACGCTTCACCTCGTAAACTAAGAAAGAGAACAAAAGTATACCTGTCTCTGTCTCTCCAACCGTCGTATTTCCCTGACGAGCGCATGGAAGGCATCGTCTACGAAGTGTCGAAGCGCGGCCGACGTCTCGAAGAACGGACAGCCGAGCTGCGTCGCGAGTGCCTTGCCCTCTTCTGTCGTCACCTGTGCAAATATACATCATAATATTGTTAATTTGAGTTACATTATTAGTCACAACATTTTAGCAAGCAAACAGGCTGCATGTCTTGTTTTTTGTCATAATCATTATTACAAACCAGGCTCAGTATATCACAGGCATTTAATATTCTCACAAGATGGAACAATGACCTGGTGAAGGTTGCTGAAATCAAAGCACAAGATGGGCTTATATGGTGAAGCTTGGCCAATGTAAGTACCACAAAAAATAGCAAACTTCGGAACTGGTTGATGAATAGGTTGGGTGTAGTACAATCCTAAACTTTTAGTAAATATCTCTTCTGTGAACACAGTGTTACGTTATACCTGTCTAAACCGTGGCGCGAGATCCAGCTTATTCCCGACCAGTACAAGTGGCAGCATCTCGGAGGGCCTCGCCTGCGCCAGCAGCCGCCTGTACTCGGCAGCGGCGCGGAACGAGCGCCGGTCCGTCACCGAGTAGCAGAGCACGAAGCCCTCCCCGCACCGCATGTACTGTTCTCTCATCGCTGTGAACTCCACCTGTTTGAGGACGAAAGAAAGAGTAAAAAAAAAAAATTCAAATTTGGAATTCATATTTGTTTTACTTTAAGTTATAAGTAGGTATTCAAACAAAACTTGTCTTGTTTATGTGTATGTGTTTCTGTGACAAAGTAGACATTTATTTATTTAAACTTTTCACACAAAAAGGTACAAAGGTGCTTAATGCTATAGAAATTCTCTGCCAGTCAACCAGTGATGGTGAACAGATACATCTTGGTCTAATTTAAGTTTTTAAAGTTTCTTCTCTCCTACAATTTTATTGTGATCCACAGGGTCCATAGTGATATCAATAAATTTTAATTTACCACCTAATTACACATAGTGGAATGCAATAAATGATTGATCGAAATTGACCATAAAATGACCCTTTACTCTGATGTGGCCGTACTTATGACTAAACAGAAAGTTTACTGTGCTGTTTAAGTTAATACCCACTACAATCTGATAACACACACAACTACACACACATTACACCCCACATGTACTCACCTCAACTGTTTTTGTATTTTTACTCTATGTAGTTAGCTTCTTTTTTACTAACTTTTTGTTTAATTATGAATTATAAAATTAAAATATTAATAGTTAATTATTATGAATTTATAAATACCAATCTTGCGCTAGCAGAACTGATTCAATTAGTAACTCTGTGTAGTGTTTGGGTCACCAAGACACAGGCTGTGCCTAGTTTGGGACCCGTTGTTAAGTCAGTCTAAGCTTTCTGTTGGTAAGAACTTCATGCTAATACTTGTATGTTTGTGAACTACGTGTGTTTTAATAAATGAATTTGAATTTGTTGGTGTTAGCAAGGATTAGTTGTAGACATACAAAACAATGGGTTTTAATTAACTGCCTCCTGGACTAACCTGTCCTGCTGTGTCCAGTATATCCAACAACGCTGGCTCCCCATCTATGACCGCTTGCTGTTGGTATGAGTCCTCTGAAAGTACAACATAATAATAAATTATAATCATCCTCCTCATCATAATTCTCTTGCCCCTATCCCAATTTATTAGTATTTATATTTATTAAATATTGAATATATCGGGGAAACCACTTCACATTAAGTATTTTACTAATAAAATCAATGGGTAAACTTCACATTTCAGTTTTTTTCTTAAATTCTAATAAGAATGTTTTGGTTCAGCTACATTTTTAAATAAACATTTCCACACAAGTTTACATAGAATATTTATAAAACAGCCATGACTGTTCAACATACAACATATAATTATACTGTAGACTAAACAAATAGCAAGTGACAGTACTGAACTCCAATCCATATGGTACCAAATAGACCATCAAATATGAGTATTGTTCTCGTCAAATCTACAAGTGCTTGTTAATTTAGAATGTAAACAATGGTTAGAATGTGCTAATTCCGTCAATTACCTATAGTAGGGTCATGGTAGTCCAAGAAGCTGTGACTGACGAACTGCAGCGTGACGGCGGACTTGCCGACGCCGCCGTCGCCCAGCACCACGATCTTGTAGACGCGGAGGCCGCGCGACGTGCCCGCAGCCTCGCCCGCCATGCCGCCGCATGCCTGCGCCCGAGAGCCGCGCCCGCCACCTTCACACCGCAACCACCGCCATGGCCCGCCGCACACGCCCCCGCCGAACACTAACACCACCGTGCCGAATTTTATCACACCACAACACTAGCAACGCCTTTTCATTTAACAATGCACATGTTGGTTTATATACAAATAATTTTACTATAAATTCTTTAATAAAAAATCGACAGCTGATTGAAAGCGATTGACATTTCGATTTTGTTTTGTTAAATTGGCAACTTTATCAATGCGTTCAAATCATTCATTTTCAATTGGAATATTAGGTAATTTTATAAATCATGAATTCACATAAAATTTGACAAACATGTACTTGACACTTCTTAACTTTGATATTATTTTCATAAAATTTTTACTATCATTTGGTGCCAATAAACTGAAATTTTTGTTTTTTACTAGATAAACCTTTGATGAACGCATTTAGTTTGAAAGTTTTATACAGTTGGTAGAAGCGTTCAAAAACCTGATCACTCCTTGGAACCATAAATATTCAGTTTTCATAAATAATGTTTTTAGTAACTTTAAACCATTAGACGCAGTTGTTAAAAAAATTACTCAATTTCATTTACAACTTTTTATACACGCACGTTAATACGCACGTTTATACGTTACAAAATAAATTATAAACCTTTCGTCCCCCATGTTTGTTTATTTTTACTGCACTTCCAAATTCACAATGTCAATTAATAAATTGTCAATGTCAAATGTCAACAAAAGCCCTGTGGGCAGTTTCTTCGTTTTTGTTATTTTCACATTTTATTAAACAAAAATAAAGTTCCAATTTGATAATGGCCCACATTCAATTTGTAGATGAATTAGTTCGGGAATATCTAATGTACCGAGGGTTTACATCAACGGTGAAAGCGTTTGACAACGATTTGAAGGCAGATAAAGACAAAGGTTTTAGAGTGGACAAAATAGTTGAACAAATTGTACATTACATTAATGTCTCAGACCTTAATGGTTTAAAAGAGTATTGGTCACACCTCGACACTCTTGTATTCTCAAAATTGGAGAAACACGTTCTGCCTGGTAAGTAGAAATGGTATCTAATTCCAACCTTCTACTTGACCATAATATACGCAAAAAGTTAATATAATTTGTTTTTCCAGCTGTGCGGAAGCTGGAATACAGCCTGTACAAGTTATATTTAGTGACGGCAGCGCAAAGCACAGGTGGAGTACGAAATGAGCGAATTACTGACTTTCTATCAAAAACGTTACCTGAGCTGAGAAGAGGAGATAAGGAATTACAGGCCGAGTGGAATGACTGGTTCAGTAAGTTTATTATAGTACTAGCTGCGCCCCGCGGTTTCACCCGCACAAGTTTCTATCCCATGGGAATATTGGGGAAAAAAGTATCCTATGTTAATCCTGGTTATAAACCATGTGTGCCAAATTTCATCCAAATCCGTTCAGTAGTTTTTGCGTGAAAGACTAACAAACATCCATCCATCCATTCATTCATCCATCCATTCATCCTTACAAACTTTCATGTTTATAATATTAGTAGGATTAAACTGACTGTTTATTACTTGTTATATAGGATTAACGTGTAATATGAACAAAATAAAAAAAAATCATAATCCATTCTGTCTTCCTAACGGTTGTATAACGTTGTACAGTACAATAACGCATTCAGGGTGCTTTTGGGGTTGCCGTGGCGTTATAGCGCGTCAGGGATGTTTGTGGAAGCGTGTGTTGACGGTTTCGCTGCGATCATGCGGAAGCGATGCGCTTCCATGATGGCGCGTTTGCGCTCCTCCTCCAATGGCATCCTGAATGTGTTTACAGACCGGTGGGACACTCCCCTCTTACGAAGGTGGGTAAGTGTTCATACACACTTGTCCAAATAAGGGGTACTACTTGTTTGTTATTGTAAATTTAATTTAATACTAACATTAGGCTAAGTTATACTACTACTAACAATATATGGATGTAATTCTGAAATAAAATATTTGAATTTGAATTTAGCAGTTTTCCTAGAATATGTCATACACCTAGAAAGATTTTCACTTTTCACAGCCAGAAACTATTACTTATTAAAACTTTGTATAAATATATTGCCTTGACAGTGATCTTTTAATTGTATTACTCCTTCCAGTGCTACCTTTCATCACTAAGCCAGAAGAGAACCCTGCATTCAGCCTGTACTTCACACGAGCATGGCAGGACAGTGTGCTGGTGTCGCTACACAACCTGTTAGCTACCGTCTTCCAATGCATGCCGCAGCCCACACTCACCAGCTATGAAAGTGACGCTGCCATGGTTAAGAGGCTTCAGGACAAATTGGCTGCTGTTTCTTGCAAGGTAATCAATTTACCTTCTTAAATTAAACTAATACACTGAACCAAAGTAGCTGAAAGTAAGGGTTCCACCTTACTTCCAGCTTTTACCCTGGAGTGAAATAATGGTGGCTGACAGTGTGGTTACTGTGACAAACTATATGTTTCAACTGAATATTTTATTGGAACGAAGTTCCGTATCGCGCGTTGCGAAAGGGGGCTAGACGGTAAAAATTAAGACCAAAAGTTGGAACAACATTGTTGTAAGCCGTGCGGCGTGCGCGTGTTTCTCTATCTGTCTCTCTCTCTTTGAACTTCGTTCCATCCGGGTGTCCCTTGACACCTCTCAAGTTTTTATCAACCTAGTCAAGATTATCAAACCCATATTTTATATAACAAATTTTCATAAACAAAAATTCCTGCAATATTTTTGAACATGTGCGTGAAAGTACCTGCAAATCTAAGATTGTATACCAACATTATTGGCTTATTAGATTGAACACTAAATATGGAATAAGAATAATTTATTTGCAAAAAATGTAGGTGGTAAATAAAGTTGCAGCAGCAAAGCAGTAACATCTTTATTTGTGACCTCTTAGCAAATAAATGATCCTGATTCTGGTGCTAACTCACTCATTGAATTATTTACCATTCTGAAAGGTAAGAACATAAACTTTTCAGGCAAATGTTTTTTTTTTATTTTTATTAGCCTACATTGTGTCCCACTGCTGGGCAAAGGTCTACCATTTTTTCCTTCCAAACCTCCCTGGTTTGTGCGAGCCCTGGCCATGTCGGCCCAACCTTATCAGGGGGTCTACTCCGAAGTAGTATCGGCCGAATGTTCGGCCGTTTCCTGCTACGAAGTTACTATTTGGTTCGGTTGGTTCCGATCCTACACTCCTACACTGTTTCGAATATTGACTATGGTCCCGACCCAACTGAGCCGATCCGAACATTTTTCGCATTTTTCAATAATATTCGGTTCGGCCATGTGTCGGTCCGATCCGAACATTCGCACTTCGCACTTCGGAGTAGGCCCCCAGATGGTCACACCATCGCCGTGGTCTACCTCGACGGCGACGCAGGATGCACATGTCAATGAGTTTTCTTTTAACTCATATTGGTCCAAGATGACTTGTCTATTCTTGAAAGGCACTATCTGGCTCAAGTATGTATACTCATCGACATATTGCAACACATGTCCCGTCTACATCGACCCTACGTTTCGTGCTGTTGGTTATGACCTGTGTTTTGGGTCTGTTCATTGAAAGTCTAACCTCAAGACTTGCTGTGCTTAATCAGGTAAAATAAAGTTTTTTTTTTCCCCCTATTTCCAGAGTCAACCACAACAATCAGTGGAGAAGACCTCACCAATAGGACACCAGTCGCGACTCTCACAGTACTCCGAGCGGCTCAGCGGACCCCTACCTTTAGTTGACGACTTCTGCGCAGTCCCCTCCGAACACCTCGAGAGTGGGGTGCGCGAAGCTAAAGGCCTCAGAGGCCTTCTACGACAAATGGGAGGCAGCCCAGTCATGGGCAGAAAGGCTGGACGATCTCACAGCCAAAACTAAGCATTAAGTTATTGTATTATGGTATTGTAAATAAACATTCCCTGTAGTTTTATTTTGTAAGAGTCAAATTATGTGTTATTTTATGAATATAATGGTGAACTATTTTTGTTGTGTCATTTTTCACGTCCCCGTCGACAACTTAACGAATTGCACTGGAATGCGGGAATTACAAAGTGCCCAAAATCAAGCCGCAATATAATGTCTAAATCACAGTGATCTTTATTCGCGTTGTTGTTGGGTTGGGTTGCTGCCACTGACAACCAATCATTGTGATCTTTATTCTCGTTACAATAAGGTCACTGCTGTTGATTTCTATAGAGGATGAGTGGACTTTACACCCTGATCCTCATATCTCTATACTGTCAGAGGTAAAATAACTGAGCACGGACTGTACTAATGTCCGTCGGCCCTGAATTCTTCTTTTTCACCATAAAATATATCGTAAAGGTATGCATGAACTACTGAATTCACATTACCACGGGACTTGATGGTCTAAAGGTGGGGTAGAATAATCTCAATTTCTGAAACTTGTGGATTATGTAATGTTACCTACTTACTAATCATTTCGGTCATCATTCCAGTAACGAAAAAATTAGCAAAACAAAATGTCACGCTCCAGACTGACAGTTGCACCTATCACCTCAAGCAACCAATTTCGTCTATATAACATCGAATTGTCATCTTCACCTGCCTCCCCCATAGAGTAAAGTAAAATATATCGGCCTGCCTTTATCCCAGTTCATTCGGGGTCGGCTCAGCGCGTCTTTTAAAAACATATTGAATCGGCGAATCTAATCCTAAATTGTTAAATATTCTCGAACTGCCTAACACCACAATGGCGCACGCTTTTTATGCGGATGCGGAGAGAAAGTCTGACCGCCGCATTAGAATGTGGTACCAGAACAACTTGCTGCAAGTATTGCAGGCAGCTAAGGAGAAGCAACAGAGGGAGATCGATGTATCCATCGCGTTAGCCGAAGAACTTATGCAGGTACGGTTGGAGTCTCGCTCGTATTTAGGATCAGTAGCGGTTAGCCGCAGCCAAACGAAAAATATGTCAAGTACCTAAACTACTCACAGAAATGGTTACACGAATTATAAATAACTAAGCACACAGCACTAGAAACTATTTACCTACACATTAAGGTGGATACGCCCGGTAGAGGTCTGCCCCGCTTGGGCAGAGCACCGCCGTGTCCTCGTAGAGGCGATCGGCAGCGGCGGCGACCTCTCACGTCCGGCCCTGGTTCAAGCCATGGTCCGGGGCGAGAGGGAGTGGGAGGCAGTCACCTCCTTCGGCGAAGCAGTCATGCTAGCGAAGGAGGTGGCGGGGTGGACGAGGGAGAGAACCTCACGCCTCAGCCGCGGCGGGAGACGGGAGAGGGTAGCTCACCATCCGATCAGGACCAGGCCCGTGCTGGACGGCGCGTATGTGTTCCACGCGCGCCACAAAGAGATGTCAGCAACATTGACGGGGCCCGATAGGGCCGAAGCCTACCAGGGTAGCGGGATCGTCCGAAAGGGTTACCGCTGCCCTGGAACATAAAGGGCTAAGGAAGGAACACGGGTGGGTTTTACGCAGTAAGAGTCTGACACTCCCTTCCGCTCCACCCAGAGCGGGAGGGGTCATTTGATGACTTCCCATCCACAAAAAAAAAAAAAAAATTGTTCTAAAGGAAAAATACAATTCAAATGTTGATTTTAGAAATTGAATGAACCTGTGGCAAAGCCGGTAGAAGTGCCAATGCCTAAGTTGAAACCGACCGAAGAAGACGCTGTGATGAAGCCTATCGAAAAGAAAGTCATGGACATACTCCATAAGGCTAAGGAGAAAGGCGCCAGCGAAAGATATTTGAAGGAGAGATATAAAAAATCGCCTGAGGAGAAGTTAGTAATATTGATTTAGTCTAGGGCTGGGAACTGTATCTAACACCGAAATCGCACTTTTTGGAACGAAATTCCTTATCGCGCGTTGCGAAAGGGGGCTAGACGGAAAAAATTAAGACCAAAAGTTGGAACGACACATTTTGCTATAGTTGTAAGCCGTGCGGCGTGCGCGTGTTTGTCTGTCTCTACTCTCTCTCTCTCTTATAGAAAGCAAGCCAGTTATACTTCGTTCCATCCGGGTGTCCCTTGACACCTCTCAAGTTTTTTTACCACTTTTCTTTCTGCTGTGTCTCTTCTCTGTCCAATCGGTTAGGAACGAGTCCAAATCGTCACGCCAACGTTTCTTAGGTCTGCCTCGGTGACGACGCCCGTCATCGACATCGCACTATAATCTGTTTGAGCCCATTATTCTCTTGAGTATACGTGTTCTGTGACTCGAGCTTGCCTTAAATAGGATTTTTGAAAATTGTCTTTTGGCTGTTCAGTAGTTATAGGTAGTTTTGTCAAAATCATCGTAACATTGAATAGCCGTAGTCACATAATGCAGTAATAAATTATAGCACAGATATTTGAATGGAGAACTGACACCCACGCTTACAGATTCCTTTACCGTGTAGCCACGAGCTGGGACTACGGCTGGCAACAGAAGCAGGCCAGGCAGCGCGCACGTGACGTGAACTTCGGGCGCTGCCTCATCCTGCGCCACACCTTCTATCGCAAGAACAACCTCGCGCCCGACCCGCTACACTACGCGCAACCCGCCGGAGGACAGGTTTCCATATGCAGCGAGTACGCTTGCACCAACTACCCATAACCACCCAACATTCCCACCTACTGGTTTAGCCTCCTCCTACTGCATGTGATGAACTCGAAAGATCCCAACTTGGGATACAAATTTCTTGTTAGAGTGATCCTGTTTCTCATCAAAACAGAAAATTTAGTGCCAGTAACTAGTAAACTTACCTTACCAATCCTAAAGCGATTATTATTCCTTTTGAATTGTTTAAATAACCAACATTGTATAGCAAAAAACATATATTTTATAATTTTATTATTTACAATAATTCAACTTTTATTTACATATTAACAACAGCAAGTGTACCCTTTGTCTAAGGCCACATCTAACTGTTCGAAAGGGAATTACTAAAATAAAAAATGTGTACAGAACTCTTTCAATTTTGATTTACGAAATATTGTGTGAATTAAGAGGTCAGTTGCGTTCGATTTCAATAGTTTCGTTTCTAGATAAAGGAAGCAGTTGTCTCTACTATGTTACAAAAATAATTATGGACATGGAAATTTTCAACACTTATTGTGACAGACTATGTATTAAGGTGAAACAATCTATTGAGATCGACGGCAACAAACAAATGCTACTATAAAATTAATTAACCAGCATATCAACAACATCCGCTCACTCCTAACAAGTCACTAAGAACATAACTAATAAAATAAAAGTTAATATTAATAATAATAAATATGAGACGTTTTGTTCTTTCTCAAGTTCATATTTTGACACATTATGTACAATTAATTTATATATCAGTCCGTATTATCTGCATAAACATTCAAAATTTGTCCACAATTCAACTGTGTATTGTGCAAAATAAGACAATTTATTATGCTCTCTCTCCTTTGGCGTGTTGTCTACGGTTATTCCGTTTATCCACCCCAAAAATCCACCCTAAGGTGGTTACGCGGAAACGCATGTCCGAGAATCCACCCTAAGCCTATAAATTCCGTTTATCCAACTAGGCCTTGGGTGGATTATCGGACATCCGTTTCCGTTTATCCAACTAGGCCTAGGGTGGATTCGACATCCGTTTCCGCTTATCCACTTTAGGGCGGAGAAACGGAATAACCCGTTGTCTATGTTTACAGGGTTAAGCGAGTTAAGGAGCCCGGCCGTAATATGGCACAGAGTTTTAGAAGTTGGCTTTGTAGAGCGTTGTCTCTGTCAGTCCTGTAGGACAGTCTCTTTTTAAAGCTCTATGTCATATTAATTCCCGGGTGCTGTACAGACGTGCGGTATATGCTTATGAACTATGGCCCCTTCACCACCGGTTGGGGGAACACCGACGAATATAACTGTCACAATGAATTATATCATCTGCTCTTACTTAGTGACACTGACCAAGCACTGCCACTCACTTTATATAAGAAAGCAACAAAACAAAACTGTCATAAGGAGAGTATACAGACAGACTGCAAGTTGAACGAACACAGTTTGCTTTCAGCCTGACAATATTGCAGCTGGAAGCTGCAACCACACATAACCTTATGGTGGATGCAGCTGTAATAATTGATCACGTAATAAGCGCCCTTTTTCCCGTCACTCGGGCTTGCTCCTACGTGCGTGCCTCACCCGTATTGCGTGAGCTCAGCGCGTGTGTGTGCACCCGCAAACTTCTCGCATGCTTACTGGACAAATATGTACGAAACGATAGGATACGGGCAGACACGCTCACTGACACAAATCCGCATGACAGAAAAAAGGCCCATGTTATCTGCATTTAAACTACATTTTGTTGTAGATTTGCAGTCGATTTGCTAATACAAACCACAAATATAAAATCCCACAACATAAAAGAAGTACTGAGACTGCCATTTTGTATCTAAACCCCATTATAAAAAAAGAAACCATTACATATAAATGTCATTTGTTATTTTAATTTGATACTGATTACGGTAACTTTCCCCCTAGCGTCGCTTCCATGTGATGATGATAAATGAATGAGATCAGACATAATGAGAACCGATATAAACATTGTGTCGCGGTATCCCAACCACTCACTCACGATACACCCAGACACATACTAGTCTGATATGATATTATTGTCACAACTTTATACAAACTCAACAATCACTCAAAGATAATGTTATGTACAATACATAAAAACAAATTCACTGTCATGCTATAATGATTCGTAATCGCAAAGAAATAAAGTTGAAATTGCCTTCATAGTATCATTCTCCATAACTTTGGGGAATGAGGGGATCCAATTGAGCAATATTAATTGCCATATTCTACAGCCCTAACCACAGCATAACTGATGAACCCAAGTGTGAGGATGTACAATGAGGATGATGTTAATTGACCGTATAA
This sequence comes from Apamea sordens, assembly GCA_945859715.1. Classification (NCBI taxonomy): domain Eukaryota; kingdom Metazoa; phylum Arthropoda; class Insecta; order Lepidoptera; family Noctuidae; genus Apamea; species Apamea sordens. Next base: position 15,222,418 of record OX244002.1, read on the forward strand.
ATCAAGCTTATATTATAATCACTAAGTTAGTCGGATCCCTTCGGAGAGCAGTCTAACGAACACGCACGTATTCACGTTATTTTCAGATCGTACACTTCACAACGCACTGTCGCTATCCGTTAAGTCACTGGCGTGGAATATCACTGTCTGGTAATGTTTTTAGCTACAAACAGTTAGACGTTGAAGTCGAGTTGTGTTGTACTTGGTAGAGAGAGGCCGGGCGTAGCGCGCGGCGCGTAGTACTAGGCGTGCGGCGGCGGCGGCGCCAGCGCGGGCGGCGCGCCGCTGGTCCAGTGCAGCAGCGCGTGCTGCGGCAGCTGCGTGGCCTGGAAGTGGTCCTTCAGCAGCGCCTGCGAGAAGTTGCAGTGCATCTGGTACGCCTCGTTCTCTCGCTCCGTGTCGCCCGCCAGCCGGTACAAGTCTGTTACAGGGGGAGATGTTAGTTTCCTTTACACAGAAAGAAGTTTTTTGAAGTCCCGTTCGGAACAACAGGCAATTCGCACCATTATCGACCACCTTATCAATTACCACCATGTGAGATAGTGACGAAATCTAATTTTAAAAACACAATTGGAACAATTTTTAGATTAAAATATTGTCTGATTGTCAATTTTTTTAATCTAAAAATTTATATAGCGCTACAAAGTTTTTTTGGCGCGTGGTCAAAATCGGAACTAACGCCATCTTATTTTTTAAATATATTTCAAGTGACATTTCACATTACAGCCCCCTTATCAGCGTCATTTGCGCACTAAAATATCCTTGTAGCAGTGCATGCAATTTTTATAAGTCCGTCAGTCAAATGTTACCTTTCAGTATAGCGGAAGCCCACAACTGCACATGCACGTCCGGTATCTTGCTGGCGAGCTGCATGGCCGGCGTGACCATGTTCATGCTCTCCCGCGAGTTGTTGATGGACAGGAAGATGTGCCCTAACAACACCAGGGAGCATGACGTCAGTCGGTTCAAGTCTTCTGCGTTCGCCATCTTTAACGTCTCGCGGAGGTACCTCCTGCACACAGAGAAATCATTGTCCAGGAAATTACATAATTATCAGCCTGTAGCTATTCAATGCTGGATATAGACTAGTCCCATCCAACTGTTACCAGCGACCGTCACAATCGGCTGGCTATTGATACGGTCTCAAAATTGTATCAATAGCCAGGCAAAATAAACTTAGATAGGATCCGGTTCTCCAGTAGTTATGAGCAAGAGGAAATTATATTCTATGCAAGCATATTTAAGAACGTGTTTAGCTTTCGCCTAGACTACAGCATTGATTAAACTTCACAGACTGGACGGTTATCGATATAGAATCATGATGAAAGAAAAAAAAAGTAGCAGCTGCAGGTCTATGACAGACGAGATTTTTTTTTTGGAACGATGTTCCTTGCGATAGCAGTTAACTAGCAGAAATCGTCACGTAACGAAAAGCTGCTAGGGCTGCGAGGGTGCTCAATAGTGAGATCAAAATGAAAATCAAGATGGCGGCTGCGAAAACTTTCAAAATTTTCGTCATGGGTGTCGTTCTCATGGTTTTACAGGGTGCTAAAGCCAAGAGCGAGGTCAAAATGAGAATCCAAGATGGCGACAACTTTTTGAGAGCTTCTAAAAACTTATACTAGATGGCTCTATATTAAAAATGAGTTTTAAATTCACATTTTCTCGCTCTCTCTTTTATTTTACACGAGTGTGTATGTATTGCGAATATCGCGTAAGGAACGTCGTTCCTGACAAAAAACCTTTTTTTATAGTTACAGTTTGATTGGTGAAACTGTATACGAATAAGACCTTCCAAAACTCTGAAAAAACATTACAGTATATCACTACATAAGTACATAATTATTATAAAACAATGTGTCGCCCAGCCGCGTCTGTCTGCCTGTCTGAACGCGCTAATCTCTAGAACTACCAGTCGGATTTGAAAAATTCTTTAAGCATTTGAATGTCTAGGCTATTCAACATTACGCTACGACCCTTAGGAGTCGAGCAAATCATAAAAGTCAGAAAGAACGCTACGCGAAATTGAAGTAAAAGCGCGGGCGATGCGCAGTGACGCAATGGGTAACAGTTACCGATATTTCATGCGAACGAAGTCGCAGGCAGAAGCTAGTAAAACAATGTAAAAAAAGTAATATAAAGCATTTGTTCTTCAATATACTCACTTGGCTTCGTTATACCGCGCCTGGAAGAACGCCTGCAGTCCCAACACGTAGTAGGACGCGGCCCGTAGTCCGTGCGCGTATGTAGGTAACGATTCTGGCCTTACCTGAGTAATAAGTAAGTTAAATTAATATTTTACGTAGGAACACCTGCCTAACCCTTTGGGGATCACAGGCGTGATGCGAGTGATACATGCGAATACATCGAGAGCGATCTTCAAGTGTGACTTCAAGAGCGATTGTGTTTTATAATTAGTGTGTTTGAGCTGTTATTAGTGTTGTTTAATCAAAGTGTAATTTTTGGTAATTTATATCTGCAGTTTTTATTGTCACGAACCCGAAGCTCGAAACAATACAGAAATAATATCATTTACAGTGGCGTAACTACAGGGTGGCAAGTCGGCAAAATGCCACGGGCCCCCAACCGGAAGGGGCCCCCGGTCAGAGGAGAATCCCAACTCCTAACATTTATAATTTATCATACATGTTTAGTAAAAAAAAGTTTTGTCTTTGATTTATTTTTGTTACCTACTCAGTTGCATACACAAGTAAAAAACTCAAAGCATTTGTAAAAAAAAAAAGTTGTAACCCAGTTTTAGAACGTATCCGATGCCACACCACAGGCCACACGTGTTGGTATTACTGCGGATGTTCGGGGAATTCCCGCTGCGCGTCCCGCCAATTTGACGCTCACAGAGAATCCCTGATTCAAATTTGTATCTAAGAAAGACTCCACTATTCTATTATTTATTACGCAAGCAGTTAGCAGTTTATTGTTTTAAGAATTGGGTGTTTGTTGCAAGTGAGGATATTACTAAACTAAACTAATATTTATCTTCTGTCCTTTTCATAATGAAATAGAAAGAAAAAGATGCACTGAACTTAAATTTAGTTTAGTTTGTGAACAAGGGAATCGGCGCCATTGACATATTTTTGGTAGCCATGTTTTTAATCACGTCTAAACTGTCTATAGAGTATCTTAATTTGACAGGATGATTCGGATTTTTGATTTATGATGAATCGGATCAAATTTTTTTTTTGTTTTTCAAGTCATTTTGACTACTCTATGTATCAATTAGATGCTGACTGTACTTTAAATAAGGTACTTTTAATTTAAAGTGAATTATTAGATAATTAAGTATCTAAGTATAATTATAAAGTTTGTATGTATGTACAGACCGAGACCTACATAACGTAGTGATTTATTATTGTACTCTTACGAGTAAAAGTGTATAAATAAGTAGGTATTATAAAATTAAAAAAATATTATTATTGTTGGTTCAGCTTCTTTATATTGGAGGGAGGGGGGCCCATCCGATGAATTTGCCACGGGCCTAGAACGGTATAGTTACGCCACTGATCATTTATCGTTTATCCGATTGCTTACTGCATAGTAACTTACTTGTTCCATTAGTATTGTGAGTTCGCTATCTCTCCGCCCTCGTAAATATACAATAGCCAAGTTCAGTTTCGCGAACATCCATAAATCTCTTTCTTGTGACATCTGTAAGTAAAAAGAAATCAATTGATAAATTGTGCAGTAACCGTTCGTGATTTCGCTCTGAACTTGGGTGTGTCCTGTGTAGATCGCGCACTTCACATCGATGCTCCACAAATGGATTACCTGTTTAAGCATTTCGCAGACGTCATCGTGTCTAAATCTACGTCATGTTTATGGAGCGTCAGGCCCGGTTCAATATAGTTGCGCAGCTTGTTTTTGGAACGAAGTTCCTTAAGCGCGACTTGCGGTAAGAATTGACTAGTAGAAAACGTCACATAAGGAAGAAGGCGTTATTCCCTCTCCATGCGACTTTATCTCTCTCTCTTTCTATTATACAGGGTGTCGTTTTGCATCCTCGTCAAATTCAAGGAGGTAACTATGCTACTGATTCTCGACACGAATCAATAATAAAATAATAAGCATATTTTCTAATTTTTATTAATCGGCGTGTGTGGGACACGCATTTTAAAACGCGGTCTGTGTGAGATCGCACTGTAACTGTCCTTTACACACAAATAAAAATGCGGCCGCTTATATGATATCATAACGCGATTCTGTTCTTTGAAAGTAGTGTATTCTGAAATACTGTCAAACTTAAATAACTAAAAAAAACAAGTATGTGTTCATTATTTACCAGGGATCTTATTTGATTTTATTTGATTATTTATGTCTTTCATAACAGCCTCCTGAAATTTGACGAGGATGCAAAACAGCTTGTATACGAATGTGTGTGCCTACGAGTATCGAGATTCGAGCAGACGAGAATTGTGGGCGGTTGTATAACCTCAATACTAAACAAAGCTGAAATAATGCTGACGCGACTTCATTCCTGATGGGGTCCCCGAACGCACACTTTTCTATGTGAATCAAAACATGTTTGCATGTGCATTTGTGCAGCGTCTACGTTCCGTATACGTTTGACGATGTCTACGCTGGTTCAACGCCTGACGCTGAACCAGCGTAGACATCGTCGCTTGACGATGCTAACATGCTGCATTAAACTCATACTCAACTCAAAGGTATTATTTCAGTCAAACCATTTAGAGGTACGTTTGAACTGTCAAGAAGTCGGTCGGAAAGATGTAGCCAGTTGCCCATTCCAAAGCGTAGTAGGTTCCTATGGAGAAGAACGGGCAACAGACTCCATCATCAATACAATCAAGTTATAACAGTACTCACATTAATAGCAGTATGGAATTGCGCCTCTGCCGCCTCCATGCAGTTCATGGACATGGCGTACAGGCCCAGCAGGCAGTGCAGCTGCGGCGTGTGCAGCGCTGCCGTCGCAGCTGTCAACGTAACGTAATCATTAATACTAATTTGTGATTTTGGAAAAATAACTTTGTAATAATTGCCTCCACTTAGGGTTTTGATTTCGCAATTTTTTTTAAAATATAAATTCTGTCATCAACTTTATTTATACTGACGTAAAGTTGATATTTGTTTAAGTCACTGACAACAACATCTTTATCATCATCGTAATTCTCCTGCCCTCATCCCAATTTAGGGTTGGCGCAACATGTCTTTTTCTTCCATACTTCTCTATTAATCGTCATCTCGGTAGACGCCCCACTGACAACAACATAAACTACTTCACAACATAACAACAACGTAAAGTGCCTGCTTGGGTTCGAATTCACGACCTACAACTTTACATCAACCTTAAATCGGGGCCGATAAACACTGGGTCCACCGCAAAAAAAAATGTTCTGTTTCAAATTGTAATGTGTAACTGTTATGACCTTTGCCGCCCACCACCAGGCGGCACAGCGCCGCGTGCTCCACCAGCGCCATGCGCAGGCGCCACGCCAGGGTGGCAGAATGTAGTGTATACTCACGCTCGGGCGCCTGTGTGAGTAGATGCGCGGCGCGCGCGATCTCGTGCAGCGCGTGCGCCTTGCCGCCCGCCACCAGGCGGCACAGCGCCGCGTGCTCCACCAGCGCCATGCGCAGGCGCCACGCCAGGGTGGCAGAATGTAGTGTATACTCACGCTCGGGCGCCTGTGTGAGTAGATGCGCGGCGCGCGCGATCTCGTGCAGCGCGTGCGCCTTGCCGCCCGCCACCAGGCGGCACAGCGCCGCGTGCTCCACCAGCGCCATGCGCAGGCGCCACGCCAGGGTGGCAGAATGTAGTGTATACTCACGCTCGGGCGCCTGTGTGAGTAGATGCGCGGCGCGCGCGATCTCGTGCAGCGCGTGCGCCTTGCCGCCCGCCACCAGGCGGCACAGCGCCGCGTGCTCCACCAGCGCCATGCGCAGGCGCCACGCCAGGGTGGCAGAATGTAGTGTATACTCACGCTCGGGCGCCTGTGTGAGTAGATGCGCGGCGCGCGCGATCTCGTGCAGCGCGTGCGCCTTGCCGCCCGCCACCAGGCGGCACAGCGCCGCGTGCTCCACCAGCGCCATGCGCAGGCGCCACGCCAGGGTGGCAGAATGTAGTGTATACTCACGCTCGGGCGCCTGTGTGAGTAGATGCGCGGCGCGCGCGATCTCGTGCAGCGCGTGCGCCTTGCCGCCCGCCACCAGGCGGCACAGCGCCGCGTGCTCCACCAGCGCCATGCGCAGGCGCCACGCCAGGGTGGCAGAATGTAGTGTATACTCACGCTCGGGCGCCTGTGTGAGTAGATGCGCGGCGCGCGCGATCTCGTGCAGCGCGTGCGCCTTGCCGCCCGCCACCAGGCGGCACAGCGCCGCGTGCTCCACCAGCGCCATGCGCAGGCGCCACGCCAGGGTGGCAGAATGTAGTGTATACTCACGCTCGGGCGCCTGTGTGAGTAGATGCGCGGCGCGCGCGATCTCGTGCAGCGCGTGCGCCTTGCCGCCCGCCACCAGGCGGCACAGCGCCGCGTGCTCCACCAGCGCCATGCGCAGGCGCCACGCCAGGGTGGCAGAATGTAGTGTATACTCACGCTCGGGCGCCTGTGTGAGTAGATGCGCGGCGCGCGCGATCTCGTGCAGCGCGTGCGCCTTGCCGCCCGCCACCAGGCGGCACAGCGCCGCGTGCTCCACCAGCGCCATGCGCAGGCGCCACGCCAGGGTGGCAGAATGTAGTGTATACTCACGCTCGGGCGCCTGTGTGAGTAGATGCGCGGCGCGCGCGATCTCGTGCAGCGCGTGCGCCTTGCCGCCCGCCACCAGGCGGCACAGCGCCGCGTGCTCCACCAGCGCCATGCGCAGGCGCCACGCCAGGGTGGCGCCCTTGCGGCTGCGGGCCTGCTCGCGTTCGTCTCGCTCACCCTTGGCGTCCTTGTCGCTTGATTTTGCTGTATAATAAACGTTCGTTTTCAAAAACTGAAAGCTACTCAGAGCAGAATTTATATAAAGTACACAAAAAGCTAATTTATTTAGTTTTTTCCGGAATTATAAACTGCAAATGAATCAAGATCAAAAAGCAAATGTCATTAAAACTAGGCTGAGAATCAGCACTTTTCGAACGTTAAAATTATATAAGACAGTCCCCCAAAACAGCCGCCTTTCACTATTTCCTAGTGCTTTAACTGGGAAAAAGAAGTGGCGCAACAAACTCCCCAGCAGCACAGTGTCTGTTCAGTTAGAAAACAAAAATTAACCCCTAGAAGCTTCTTCTACAAGTACATAAGTAGTAAGTGGACTCCATTTTCCACACATAAACTTGTGTTGGTTTACACTGAAAAACATATTTTTCTAGTAATCTGCAGATTAGAGAATCGAAAGATACTCACACGTAAGTTTATCAATCTGCGCGAGCGCCTTTTCAGTGTACTTGTGCGCTTTCTCCATGTACCCTGCTTGCGCCGAGTGCATGACGGTGACAAGGTATACCAGCACGTACAGTTGCTGTCGGGACAGCCACACGAACAACTCGCCCTGGACCGTGCCACATACCGCTACGAAAATAAAGATCAAATTGTCACCAGGACTTCCCAATAAATGTTTGCACTACAGTAGGTACACACGGCTACACGTCAAGCTATACAAAACCAGTTTGTCTTGGCCTCACTTTGTATGATATTTTCTCACAATGAACGGTCAGCTAATACTGGTTTTGCATAGCTTGATGTGTAGCCGTGTGTACAAAACACTTCCATTTTTTTTTTTGATGTTTTAAAATGTCTGTTTAACTATTGTATCTTTTAATAAATAAATATCTTAAATTCATTTGCTGACAGACAACGCACAGCCTTAACCACTGAGTCTAACAGCATGAAATTTTGTACAAGAGCTCCTTATATATAACAAAAGTGACCTCAAAGGAAGCAATTTTGAAAATTCGTCCCCTAAAGAAAATGACAATTTTGTTTGCAAGTTCGTGTTTTTTGCCTAGTGGGATTTCCCGTCGGGCACACAGCTTGTGTCTATACTTCACTGTACGGCGAAGGCCAAAAGCCTTTTGTTCAAACCGCCCATCATTTGAAAACCAAATTCATCTCTTTTTTAGGGTTCCGTTGCCAAATGGCACGGAACCCTTATGGATTCATGTCTGTCTGTCCGTATGTCACAGCCACTTTTTTCCGAAACTATAAGAACTATACTGTTGAAACTTGGTAAGTAGATGTATTCTGTGAACCGCATTAAGATTTTCACACAAAAATAGAAAAAAAAACAATAAATTTTGGGGGTTCCCCATACTTAGAACTGAAACTCAACATTTTTTTTTTCATCAAACCCATTCGTATGGGGTATCTATGGATAGGTCTTCAAAAATGATATTGAGGTTTCTAATATAATTTTTTTCTAAACTGAATAGTTTGCGCGAGAGACACTTCCAAAGTGGTAAAATGTGTCCCCAATGTAACTTCTAAAATAAGAGACTGATAAAACTAAAAAAAATATATGATGTACATTACCATGTAAACTTCCACCGAAAATTGGTTTGAACGAGATCTAGTAAGTAGTTTTTTTAATACGTCATAAATCGTAAACCGCAATTTACCTTTCATTCAATCAACTCATGATTTATTTATATAGATAATGGTACGGAACCCTTCGTGCGCGATTCCGACTCGCACTTGGCCGGTTTTATTTAGTGTGATAGTTCACTGAGACGAAAAACGTGAGGGCAAAATATATTGTGTAGTATCGCCAAAACCTATATCTGACCATTTTGAAAACAAAATCCCGTGCAAATGATGACCACAGCTGCGTCCGTAAGTAAAACAAAAGAGGATCCTTTTTAGCTCGACTAATAATATGCGCTGCAAGCTGGAATAGTCCTTACGGTGGTCAGACATAGATTTTGGCGATAGTACACCTGTGTACGTACAAATGGCAGTAATATTGCTATAGTTTAAACAATATAAAAGTGTTACTTACTGTCATCGTCGGGCCAATTGGGCGCCATGATGGTCTGTATACTCTGCTGCAGCTGCTTTAGACAAGGCTTCACGCTCTTCACCTGCCCCGCCATTAAGTAGTGACATACCTGCAGACAAAACAATTAGGTGAAGCGGTTTCTTCAATGAACAGATAAGAGAAAAGTCAATAGTGGCCAAAGCAGCAGGCAGAGGCTAGTAACAGCCCGATTCAAACTGTATGGCGGTTCTGAAATGCGTTACTCGCTGCGCAGTACCTTATCCCGCACCCCCACTGACAGGTGAATTTGTTACTGCGCAGCGACTCACCTCATGTTCAGAACCGCCGTAAATTTCGAATGGAACTGTACTAAATATGTCATATAATTAAGGAATAAATCATACAAACAATGTTGTTTATACCTTTTTAGTTGGCGTTTTTGCTGTAATTAGGTTTTAGTTTTTAATTTTATTTTTTATTTCAAATTTAAGAGAAGCTTACCTTTCACTAACACAGTATAATGTGCGAGTGAGAAGGAAAGATGAAAAACATTTTTTTTTTCTATGGCACTTTAATACTTTTTATTTAAGGCGGCACCCCGAGCTAATATAATAAAACTAAAATGTTTAGTATCCAAAGTAGATAGCAAAAGTACCAAAAGCGGCCATTTTTGACAGTTCTGCTATCTACTTTGGATACGAAACATTTTGAGTCCTGTTTTAACAACGTAAAAATACTTTATCCTCTTTGTAACAAACTCCTAGAATCATTTTTTTTATTTTTGTTTTCTATGCTATGCTACGATTTTTTATTCAATGAGGGCGCCACTTAGCTCGGGGTACCGCCTTAACATGTTCCGGCTGGCTGTAACATAATAATAAAAAAAAATGTAATTACCTGTAGCACTAAGAAAAAAACTTTGATGTACTCTTTCTGGTGATGACTGCCGGTCCAGGTGTCTACTAGGTGACCCGCCTGGTTCATTAGAGGCAACACTTCAGAGATTTTCTTGTCTATTAATAACAGCTGGAAAAAATGAGTTTAGAGTTAGGCAGTGAGTTCATACTTCAATGCTATAAGACTGAAATTGAGTACAGATCTCTCAAGAAAAGTTTGCGCTTCCGAAATTATCGTATATCTTCGGAATTACAAACATGCACTGATACAACCATGGAAGTACTTACCTATTTTCTATTACCATGATTACAAAATTACAGATTAACAACACTATGCAATTTATAAAAAAAAACTTTTCAAAACTTTTGAGTGACAGATGACGCGAATCGAACATGAAACAATGTAATCAAAAGAGTCTTCTAAAGGCTGTTCACAATTCCGAAACCAGAAAATTTTGTCATTTTAAATCAAATAGACCACTATTTGCTGTTGGGGACAAAGCAAATTCATTCAAGACAACCTGTTGAATGGTTGTGAATAATAATAATAATGTTGTTGTAGCTAGGTAACTCGGTAAAGAGAAAACTTCATATGAAAACGCAACAATAAGCGCGCTACTACAATGCGCGGCAGAACAGAACTTAGAAGCTTTGCCTCTGTGGGGGGTTACTCTGCGCCGGGACATTCGTGCTAATTCGGAAACACGAAGATTACCGAAGCGCATAACTTTTCTGGTTTACCTGTACCTGTTATTATTTACCTTTTTAGGACTATGATAGCTTTTGAATTTTGACAAACATTCAATATTAAAACTTGTGCGAAACTGTGTAACTTTTTCATTATAAAAAGATTTGGGGGGATACTCTGTGTGTGAACACTTTTATCTTTATGGCAACCAAGTCCTGATCATAAAATATTAAAACTTGAAAGGATAAATAAAGAAAGAAGTACAAAGTTCACATACCATAACCCTACTGAGTATGAAAAGGACGCGCGTGTAAGGTACATTGGATATCTGTGCGTAATCCACGCCAACTCCTAGCAGGCTGCTCGCCACTTCATATTCTTTCTCCGTTGCGTGGATTTGCTGAAAATAAGGATATTATTAATATCATGTTGGGGCTTTTTGGCCTCATACAGGACTTTGTTTTTTTTTAGTACTGTTGTTTTTTATTAGGTTTATGTTTGTGTCATAATCTTTAATTTGTGTTCTTCCTGTGTAAATCCCAATTTATTTGTTCATATTAGGTTGGGGAAAAAGTCTTTTCGCATTATAGTATGTATGAACTTGTAATAAAATCTCTTTGGCTATACTATTTGTATCTGGCTGGTTTTGGTATCATTGAAAGTTTAAATTTTAAAGAACATAATTCCAAATTCAAATTAGGAAAAATGTGTGATTTTCATTTGTTTTTCGTACTGTGAAGATGAGTGAATCTAATGAAGAAGTTCGATACATTTTAAAATTTTACTACAAAAAAACCGGCCAAGTGCGAGTCGGACTCGCCCATGAAGGGTTCCGTTACGTTATGATTTATGACGTATTAAAAAAAAACTACTCACTAGATCTCGTTCAAACCAATTTTCGGTGGAAGTTTATATGGTAATGTACATCATATATTTTTTTTAGTTTTATCATTCTCTTATTTTAGAAGTTACAGGGGGGGGGACACACATTTTACCACTTTGGAAGTGTCTCTCGCGCAAACTATTCAGTTTAGAAAAAAATGATATTAGAAACCTCAATATCATTTTTGAAGACCTATCCATAGATACCCCACACGTATGGGTTTGATGAAAAAAAAAAAATTGAGTTTCAGTTCTAAGTATGGGGGACCCCCAAAATTTATTGTTTTTTTTTTCTATTTTTGTGTGAAAATCTTAATGCGGTTCACAGAATACATCTACTTACCAAGTTTCAACAGTATAGCTCTTATAGTTTCGGAAAAAAGCGGCTGTGACATACGGACGGACAGACAGACAGACAGACAGACAGACAAACCCAACCAACAACCCTAAAAAGGTAAAAATGAAACGCAAGCCGCGAAAAAATATTGCGATGTTTATGGACCTAGTGCAGTGTCTGTGAGAGTAGCACAAATTTGGTTTAAGCGTTTTCAATCCGGAAATTTTGTGATTCTTTATTACGACGTAATGAAACGTAATGAAATTTTGAAGAAGCTGATAACTGGTATGAAAAGTGGATCACGTACGACAAGAACGTGCGAAAAAGGTCGTGGTCAAAGGCCGGTCAGGCTTCACAGACTGTGGCGAAACCCGGGTTAACTCGCAACAAGGTGATGCTGTGTGTGTGGTGGGATTGGAAGGGCATTATTCATTATGAGCTGTTACCACCAGGCAGGACCATCGATTCTGAACTCTACTGCGAACAACTGATGAGATTAAAGCAAGAAGTTGAGAGAAAGCGGCCGGAATTAATCAACAGAAGGGGTGTGGTTTTTCATCATGATAACGCCAGACCTCACACATCTTTAGCCACTCGGCAAAAATTAAGAGTTTGGCTGGGAGGTGTTAATGCATCCGCCGTATAGTCCTGACCTTGCACCTTCAGATTTCCACCTGTTTCGGTCTCTTCAGAATTCTTTAGGCAGTGTCAGGTTAACATCACAAGAGGACTGCCAAAACCACTTGCCGCGGTATTTTGATCAGAAGTCCCAAAATTTCTATAGCAATGGGATCATGTCCCTACCTACAAGATGGCAAAAAGTTATCGAACAAAATGGTACCTACATACTTTAGTTAAATGTAAATAAACTATATTAAAAAAAAAATTCCCACCTTATTTTTTTAGACTATCATTGGTATGGTATGGTATTCGCCGGTTAAATTAAAGGTATAGTTTAAATATGGAAAAGTAAAAGTTTAGTTTTGAAAGAAAGTCTTTTCCATATTCTCTATAAGTATAGTAAGTGAAAATGATGATTATGTTAATAATACCTTCTGAGTTTTAAGTGAAATAAAATGAAATTTATTCGCAAAAATTGTAGTACAGACTACAGACACAAGCACATCAAGCTACTACAATCTGTCAAATTTCTTTAATAGATTTTCAACTTTTTCGCTAAAGTCTTAAGGTTCAAGTTTGATTGGGAAAATTTGACAATTTCCAGTAGCTTGACCTGCTGGCATCTGTACATTACAGATCGTAAAACAATTAGCTAAAACTGGCATGCAATACTATTGATTATAAAAAATAAAATAATGAATAAAATTGGCACATAAATCATAGTTATTAAATTAATATGTCAAGTATTTGTCAAATTGTAATAGTAACATGTCAGTGTGAATCTCTATCATAAACATAACTAAATAAACATGTATAAACAGAATAGATTTTTCTATAAGTCTTTTGAATGATGCTGTTTTAAATTGATTGATTGACAGTTCCATAAATGAGTTTAGTAGTTTATTAAATATCCTTATAACCATTGGTCAGCAATTTTTCATTGGAGGAATAATTAATCCATTGAAGGAAGTCTCCTTCAATTGGTTAATTATTCCTCCAATGAAAAATTGTTTTAAATTTAATAATAATGAAAAATAAAAAAAATAATAAAAGTGCTACTGTGTCTAGTTCAGTCGAACTAGACACACTAGCAGTTTTATTGTTATTGTGTTGAGTGGCGTTTATTGTCCTGAAAAGTGTTAAACTATCAAGATATCTTGTCTTAAACGTAACAGTTTTACTTTAAAGTCTGAAGTTTACTTTAAATACAACGGCATTAAATTAATAGAGTTGCTTAGGTTCTTCTTCATATTTTCATATTGAAGATACTTTAGTTAAACTAGATTACAATGTTGTAGCCAAGTAGGCTAACATTCTCAACGGAATAAGAAGAAACAATTTCAAGCAAATTCATTCCATGTTTTACTTTCTAATTTTGCTATATTAATAAAAAAAAGTTTTGTGCACTGTCCAATAATTCCAACACAAAATGAACTGTTTTTTTTTTATTTATACCCAACTAGAAACACAGTCTTCTGCAGTGATAGTGATAAAGCTTTAATTTCTGTAATTATCTTGTCTCTAGTTTTTTAATGCACAAATTATTGCCCACAGCCAACTAGTATAATAAAAACATTCCTAACAAATTGTCTTGAAATCTCTGGCCTAAATAATAAATTCTTATGGCAATGACATTGGTATGTATTCAATGCATAATTTTTAGATTTTTTTGTTTAGACCTAAGATTTTAACCTTCTACAAATAACATTGATATGTATTCCTGTTTTACTATTACCAAAAAAAAAACATTGACCACTACCATTCTGAATTTGGCCTCAGTATCACAAAAAACAAAACAAAAATAACCACCATAAGCAATTATAACAAACCTTGTGAAAAATATTTACCTAAGGCAAGGTTAAAAACAAACAATAATTGAAATTATTAATGTATATTTATTTTGAAGATACCTAATAATTAATAATTATGTATAATATTGACATTCTCATTGTGACATGAAAATGTCTTGACCCAAAACAGATAAAAAAAAAACAATGTTTGTGTTAAATGCAATCATGCAAACAACAGGCATAACAACAAACTTTAAGAAAATTATCTATTTTGTCTTATTCCTTTTTTAATTGTTTGGTATCCAAAACAACTATGGCCATGAAACATTAGAATAATATCTACAGTACTGCAACAAATTGAATTCAAACAATCCTAACTTAACAAACGTCAGGATTGTTTATCTAACAATTCATAAGTGCCACTGATAATCTAATAAACATTCATAACATTCCTTAAAGAGCCAAAGGTTATGTAAATGACACAGAATAACAAAGATTGTATACTTACTGCCAGCTGGAATATAAGTCTGCAGTGCCAGTAAACACTATGCTGTGACAACTCAATGGCCTTCCGTAGAATGGGCTTTGAATGTGATGGCTGGCCCTGGGCCTCAAACAGATCTGCGAGCACGCTTGCTGCCTCGAACTTAACATCGTCGAACCCATTGATAGTCTGTGACATGCACCACTGAAACCACAACACTGTTTAATCACCATATGACCCACTTCAACTTTGTTTACATACTTTGAGAAAGTAGTATCTTATATACCCATAAACATACATATGTTGCAGGTACTCCATCCAAGTATTCCAACAGCCGCTTCTTCATAACACAGTACACTCCCAAACTATAGGAATAACAACAAAAAAAACTTACACTCTGCTCTAAATGCGTTCTCGCCAAGTCGATGTTTTTGGTGTGTGTCAAAAGAATATTTCCAAGTTGTAAATGTGTCCTGGCTTCGACTCTTTGTGGTGGTTTGAAATTAAATACAGCTTGTAGGCACTGGATACAACTTTTTATGTCAGGAGGACTCGATGTACGGAAATGTTCTGCTAAACCAAGTAAAGAAATATACCAAGCGTCCTGCGTTGACGCCATTTTGACATTTCTGCTTGGAGGGAACGATGTTGCCAGACTTCTCTTCTTGTCTCATAGGGTTTTGTGAAAAATAATAGAATTGAAAAAAGATTGCTTTTATCGAAATAAAAATACTTTGTAAAACTATTTCAATTTATTACAATAACGAATTATTTAGATTAATGAAGTGAAGTCATTAATAAAATCTATAAATAAAGTTCAGAAATTTATTTCAACCCTAGGCAGAGAATAGTAGGATTTCAACCATTATTTCTGTCATGTTGGTAATAGACTAAAGCATAGTTTACACGAAGCCAACACTGGCTGCCAATAAGACTGGCAGCCAGCGCTAGCTGCCAATAAGACTGGCAGCCAGCGCTGGCTTGATATTTGCCTTGTGTAAACAGTTTTTCAACGCCGGCGAGAATAGAGCGCCCACCTATTTTTTAACCCCCGACGCAAAAACGACGGGGTGTTATAAGTTTGACGTGTCTGTGTCTGTGTGTGTATGTCTGTCTGTGGCATCGTAGCTCCCGAACGGATGAACCGATTTTGATTTAGTTTTTTTTGTTTGAAAGGAGTATTTTCTAGCCAGTGACCTCCGCTGCTGGCGCGGGCGTCGAGGGGTATGCGCCCGCATACCCCTCGGACCTCGGTTGTGGACACGTGTAGACGCATCTCGCCCCCGCCTTAGGGTATTAGTATAATAATAATAAGTTTTTATTTCTCCTCACAATAACAAGCTTAGAGAAGCACTCGAGAAAACACGAGTTAAAAACTCATTATTACCTACGTTTTTAAAATTAATGTGTAGGTTACTACCGCTACTCAATAAGTTTTGTATTTTTTATTCACAGATGGTAAAAACGGTTACGCTCTGTCTCCCCGAGCCTTCTACCCGACCACGACGAAGATGATTGGGATGCTAAGACACAATCAATTCTAGCAAGACCACCGAAAAAACGGAATCTCGAAGGTAGTGCAGTAGCGGAAATCCCAGCCAAACAGAGGAGGTTCTTGCGAATAACTGCGAAGCATGGTACCAAGAGCGACCCGAAGAAAATGACCTATCATTTTTCCAAAATAGTGGAGGCAGGTTTAGACGACATAGTCGTGTATTAGGGTTGCCAACCCTACTATATAATATAGTATCCTACTGTATTAGAGGCCCGACTACCATATTTCTGAAGAAAGTTTATAGGTAGTAGGTGATACTACTTTATTATTAGGTAGGCTTAAAACCCACTAAGCAATAATATCTGTTTCTGAACGATTCTGTTATGTCATTTTGAGTTTGACAGATTTTGATTTTCGCGCCTATCCTCTTAGATTGTGTTTTGGAAATAGCTACTTACTTACTTTATTTAGGGCTGATTTTACCAAAGTCAGATATCTTTTATCCGCGGAAATAAATTAACATCTGACAGTTCTAGTGTAGAGAAACTGTCAAAAATTCAAAATTTATTCTCAGGATAAGTGTATTTTTCGTATAAAAGTTTGGTGGAATGCGCCCTTATAGAAATAAATCAGATGAATAAAATTCTAGATAAATTCTTCTAACTAATGAATTTGTTTTTCAAAAAGTACAGTTGTAAAATGGCAACAAGTTTCGAGTGATGTAGATTTTACAAATATTTAAAAAAATAATATTAATTCCGGCAACATACGCCTAAAGAGAGCGTTTTCTGAAATGAATGATAAATGGCGATGAGCGCAATAGGGCCAGTATAAAATTAATTAAAGCTGAGCTGAGTTAATGGTATTTAGTAAATTAAATTGCACTAATAGCTATGAAGGCTCAAAGTAGCAAAAAATATTCTTTTAAGAAATAAAGTATTTTAAAACCTACTATTTTTTTTTTTCATTTTTTCGCTATCTACTATATTTTTTGGGAAATTATTTTAACACTACTATTTTTAACTGAAAAAGAGTTGGTAACCGTGTATACTGTACTGCCTAAAATAATAATTTTTTTTACCCAGGAAACTACCCTATTGCATTTTAGAGTTGCCCAACTATCGATAGTTTCACTATCGATAGATGACCTCGAAAACTAGTAACAATATCGATATCACAAAAATTAACTAATACTATTGATTGGTAGCAATAGTATCGATAGGCTCGATACTATTACATTATAATACTATCAATAGTATCGATTTTTTTTAAGTAATACTATCAATAGTATCGATTTTTTTTAAGTAATACTATCGGTACTATCGATAGTATCGTTGTATTAAATAATTAAAACTATCAATACTATTGATAGTTTGTAAAACTATCGATAGTATTACACCATCGATAGTTTAATAACCGCCGGGCGCCGATAGTATCGTTTCCCAATTATAGCTTATGTAGCAAGTAGTGTTACTATTCTCACTCACTGTGCCTTATGTTGTGTCAACGTTACTAGCAAAACTGGTAGCCGATTGTAATGATGGGTAAGTTAAACATATTTTAAATTAATATCCGTATGATTTTGTCAATTACCTACCTAATAAATGAATTAAATATTGGAAGGCAATACTATCGCCGTTTATAAAACTACCGATAGTGTGAGCTATCGATACTATTGCTCTTAAACATATGCTGGTCTTCGATAGTATCGATACTACTTTTGTATATCAATACTATTGCCCTTTATCATTACTATTGATATGACGTCAACTATCGATAGTTTAGCGATAGTCGACTATCGATAGGAAACACTATTGCATTTGAGCATCAGTATTGGAGTGTAAGTTTCCGAATGTTATAATTATTTTTTCAAATTGGAGCTAATAATATAAATTCTATATATGATATGATATACCTAGATAATATAAAATGAGAAAAAAATTCTCACAAGTTCGACGATCAGACTACTGAGAACTACCGTCCTGCCCATTATGTGCCTAAGGCTAAAGGCATATATGATTATAATATAGGCTAATCTATTACATAGCTACTTTACCTATCAAAAGATCTCTAAATAAATAATTCTTGAATCTGCATTCTAGCTGGACTCTCGATTGTGTTTCTTAGTTAAGCCAATTTCCGACCCAGAGCTAAGTTAGTTTGGTCAGCTATAGCCAATTCTTGCCAGCTCTTGGTACGCAACCGGTTTTTGCATGGGCAATTAGAACAATAATAATAAAACAAGGATTAGTTAAACTTAGATGTTAGGTTTATTCATCAATGGTAAGAGCACCAGTGTTGATGTCGTTGATCAGGTCATGGGGAGGCCTGCCCTCAACTGTGCATCCAACGGACTGTGCGGTACCAAGGATCTCCTTGACTGTGCCGGAGAGGTAGCGGGCCATTGATCTGGCTTTCATGGTCTTGGCAATCGTGATTACATCTTCGAGGGTGATGTTGCCATTGTGCTTGACTGGAATTAGGAGAAAATTATATTTAGAAAAGTCATTTTATCATCCATAGAAAGAAAACTTGTTTATTCTGCATGCCATGTGTAAGATACTTCTTCGAAGGATACTTTACGAGGTAAATCCAATTTTTAAATTACGGCTTTTACTTTTTTGATATGTGGCTTAGGATATAAGAATTTAGGTTGTGGAAGAGAATGTATCAAGAGTATCAATTCTGTAAGCTTGTTGTGAAGGCCTTAGGTAATATGGGCTGGTGTCCGCAACTCCCCATATAATACAATAACAAAAACTCCCTATATAATACAATAGCAAAAATTTAAAAAGAAAATTCATTTAAATTTCTGACTTGATACATACTGTTCTTCTGCTTCTTGCGGTCACGTGGGGGCTCCTTCAGGGCTCTGATGATGAGGGCAGCGGCAGATGGCACCACAGAGATCTGGGCCTGTCTGTTCTGTACAATCAGCTGCACAGTGATCTTGAGACCCTTCCAGTCGCTGGTGGCCTTGGCAATGTCGTCACCAACCTTCTTGGGGGACTGTGAGTGGAAATAAATGTTAATAAGACATTATGAAAAGATTGAATGCTTGTAAATAAAGGAAATTGCAATAGATCTTCTCCAATTGAGATTATAGATTTTTAGATACATTACACCATGTGGGCTCTTCACAGTAACATGTGTTTAAGGTAGTTTTATCCAGTACATAAACATGTCTCCTGGCTAGTTCCAAAGAAACTGTAATTCAATTTAAAAGATTATTGATAGAAATAGTAACTTGAACATGAACTTACTCAATCCCATAAGTAGTTAGATACCTAGAAAGCATGGCAGTCACATTGCCTGGTCCGCGACTCCTTATTGGACATTCGGAGTAGCCGCGACAGGGAAAGTATCCTGAGTCGCGGGTTCCTTCCATCCGCCACCCGGAAGGACGCGCCTGGTAGGGAGGCACCCCCCAGGATGATCAACTTTTAAGCGAGACAACTAGATTTGACCATCTCCATAGTGAAAATTAATTCGGTAAGTAAGTTTTTTTTGTAGAAAAAGATACATAAAAGCCTCGCAGCGGGAGGATACATCGAGTTGTCTCTGTGATACCACCATATAATAGTATCATTTAAAGAATAGGTGTTCGGACTGCCATGCGAATTTTCTAGGTTAGAATTTTGGCAACTTTTACGAATAATAAAATGTATGCTCACCAGACCAAGGGGACCGATTTTAGGGGCCAACGACGAAGTGGCACCAACTTCTCCACCGACGCATCGCAAGTTTACTGCAAAAATACACACAAAATTGAAGAACACTATCACTCAGAAACCGGTCATGTTTTTCACTGGTATCAACTCTTACCGATTTTAACTTCATTAGGATCGAACTTAGGCGGCATTGTGCTGTATTTTTTAAATACAAATTAACGTATTTCAAACTATTCCAAGGTGATGAACTTGGATTAAAATTGGGAACTGCAATCAAACGTTTCGCAACGTTGACAGCTCACCGAAAAAGAAATTGTCAGAAATATTTTGACATTTTGTGGCTTTGGCTTTGGCATGATAGTTTTTTTTTTTTTTGTTTAATGGACAACTAGTTTTTTGGGTAGTTTCTTTGGGTAATATAAATATAGCCTTGTTTCAAAATGACATCTCGCGCAAGTCACGATGTAATGTAAATTGCAAAATTCAACACATTCGCACTTAGACCAAATAACCTTTTCGCTCTTCATTTTATGGGTCAAGTTTCGATGGTTCGTCATCATTTTATCATTTATTTATTTATTCAAATCTTACCTACAACTACCATGCAATAATTGCATGGTAGTTGTAGGTAAGATTTGAATAAAAGTCATCAACACAACTCTCTAAGATCAAGTAATCCTACTGAATGACTATTTCATGAAATCTTGACATTTTAGGATTATGCTAACTTAACAAGTTGTATTACTGATTCTAATGATTATAATTCTGTAAATACATATTTGTTACGGCCGCGAATCATATTTTAATCAACGTAGTACAACTTAGTACTGACTAGCAAATTGCAAAAAACGTAAGAAAATTTGAATTTCGCGGGCTACCTTGGAGCATCCACCTCCCGGCTTAGGGTATTAGTGTTCTGTGATCTACCTCAAATAAACAATCGTGGATAACTAAATAACAATAATTATTAAGTATTAAATTTGAGTTTTTGCGATCAAAATTCTATGAATTTAGTTCATAGAATTCTGAACGCCAAAACTCAAATTAACAACGTGAATGTTACCTAAGTTACTCTAACTACATAGAAACTGTTGAACAAAATGTAAACAAAAATCTCAAACACTTCTGGGGCTATGTGGCTAGTAAACGGAATAAGTCAGAAATTCCGTCCGATGTCAAATATAAAAATACTTCCAGTAGCGATCCGCGGGATGTTTGCAAACTATTCTCGAACTATTTTCAATCAGTGTATGAGCCGTCAACACTTGATGTCCATAAATGGGAACCGCCTTCTAGATTTCATGATAATAGTGATATTATCAACAATATTCATATCGAGCCTTCTAAAGTTTATAAGGAGCTAAAGTCTTTAGACCCTTCGAAAGGACCTGGACCTGATGGCATCCCTCCTTTGTTTCTCAAATATGTTGCCGATCACTTATGTGAACCCCTACATGTGCTGTTCAATAAATGTATTAGCGAAGGCGTTTTTCCTGATGTATGGAAAATGGCTCATTTAACCCCCGTTTTTAAAAAAGGATCGAGGGATGACGTAGAGAACTACCGTCCGATCTCGATTCTGTCCGCCTTGTCGAAGCTTTTTGAGAGACTGGTTTATAACGAAATTTATCCTGCTTTACACAAGGTTATAGTCAGGGAACAGCACGGATTTGTCCAACAAAGATCTACGTATACAAATCTGCTTGTTTTTATAGATTATGTTTTTGAGAATATGGATAATCGTTTTCAAACTGATGCAGTATATACAGACTTTCAAAAAGCTTTCGACAGGGTGGATCACGAATTACTTTTACGCAAAATTGCCTTTAATGGTATTCGCGGAAATCTATTGAGATGGTTCACCTCTTACATAACAAACCGTACTCAGAAAGTTGTTATAAACGGATTTCAATCAGAGCTGATTACCGACACATCCGGGGTTCCTCAGGGATCAATTTTGGGCCCTTTATTATTCACGTTGTTTATAAATGATATTAGTACTTGTTTCAATCATTCGAACTTTTTACTATACGCGGATGACTTGAAAGTCTACAAATCTATAAAAAGTATTGATGACTGTTTGATGCTTCAAAGTGACTTGGATCGGCAGACTAGCTACTGCATCTTAAATAAACTGTCATTGAGCTTATCCAAATGCAATACGATTACTTTCACTAAAAACAAAAAGCAGCACACTTATAGCTACCATTTGCTAAATACACAATTAAAAAAAGTATACTCATTGCGTGACCTCGGTGTGGTGCTAGACTCGAAACTTCACTTTGATGCCCATGTAGACAACATTGTCAACAAAGCCCTTAAAATGTACGGTTTTGTTATGCGCAACAGCAAAGATTTCAAGCGTCCATCAACCTATAGATACTTATATATATCACTGATAAGGCCTTGTCTGGAGTTTGCTACTATATGGAATCCCTATTACGCAAAATATATTGACTTGATTGAGACTGTTCAACGCAAATTCCTAAGAGCTCTGCATTATAGATGCTATCACAGCCACATATCGTATGATGTGTTGCTTAAGAATTACAAACTGTTAACCCTAGAATCCAGAAGACTGCTTCTCGGAGCAATGTTTCTACATGGTATTGTGCATAACAAATACGATTGTTTAGACTTAATAAATAAACTTTGTTACATCGTTCCGAGGACAGTTGTGCGTAGACAAGCGCGTCCTTACCGCTTACTATCTATTAATATTAAGCACGTCTGTAATTCTAACGCTGGCTTTCGCGCTCCTCTGCGTCAACTTGTGGATTCCTACAACACTAGATTCGAAATCATTGATATTTTTAATCTAACAGCGCATCAATTTAGAAAATCTGTAGTTGATTCTGTCTTGGCTTTATAATTGTTAAGTGGTGTATTTATTTCATTTCTTATATGCATATATATGTATATTTTTTTTGTTTCTGTCTATCCCATAAACATCGTTACTAAAAAGCATTAATTCTGTCATTTATCTTGCACTCATGTACTCTGTTTTTATTATTATTTTTTCCTCACGTAGCATCAACATATTAGTAATAGGTGGATAATGTTGTTGGTAGTATGATAAGTACTTTGTTTAATTAGTAGTTAATTGTATAATATTTAATTGTACTCCTGTTTTTTATCCCGAAATAAATAAATAAACAATCCAACCAAATAATAAAATCAATTTCCAAATCAATACCAATTTGAATTAAAATTTTAAGTCCACATTACAATGTAAAATGTAATGTGTGTTCAACATTTTCTACTAAATAGGTTTCTCGTAGGTTTTAATGTTCTTACATTTCGAATTACCATCGTGTCATCAGTAAAAAGGACACGATCTTGTTCTACCAGAATCATTCTGAGTCCTGCCACTGAATATGTAATGGAAATACTGTTAGTGTTGGCCTACAGCATCCCACTGCTGGGCAAAGGCCTCTCCCCATGACTTCCAGCTCTTTCGATCCAGGGCGAAAGTAAACCTCGGTGGGGTCGTTTGTTTGAATGGAAATAGCTTATTTTATTTGTGGATTTGTGTTTTCAAGAGCTCAAGAACTGGCAAAATAAATTCAACAGTTGCTATTTTATGTTGCATCAAAAATACTCACAATGGTCCAAACCGATTAAATTGATTTTGTATTTAGTCGATTTCATGAAAATCAATAATTAACATCTGACTATTTTGTTTTTGTTTGATGACATCACTGAAGCTGTCTATGAGCGATGTGATTTTCTGATTGTGCGATTTTCTGTAATTTTCTTCAATTAGTCGCTGTATTTCGTTTATTAACTTATTTTATCAATAATTAATCATGGCTAACGACGATGTAGTGCTTAAGCAGTATCTATCAAAATACACACACCGCGACTATACGGCTCGTGAAGTGGTTAATTTGATTCAAGTGTACAGAAGTTTGACCTATCGTCTGGAAGCCTTTGTGTTCAACAACGGAGCCAGAAAAGACCTGCTGAACCTCGAAGGTACCATCCCCGTAAATTATAAAGGAGCATACTATAACATCCCTGTGTGTATCTGGCTAATGGACACTCACCCCCAAAATGCGCCGCTGTGTTTCGTCAAACCCACGTCAGACATGTCTATTAAAGTTTCAAAATATGTCGATAGCAACGGCAAAGTATACCTACCATTTCTACACGAATGGACGAAAAATGGCTCCACTCTACAGAAGCTCATTCAATGCATGATCTCTGCGTTTGGAGAGTTGCCACCAGTTTATTCTAAACCTCGCAATGAGACCAGGGCGCCCTATCCCGTGAATTCCTTCATGCCGCAACCGGCAGGGTACCCATTCCCTCAAGGTGCCCCACAACCAGGGTATCCTACTCAAGCTCCTTATCCAACAACATCAAATCTGCCATATCCTAGCTATGGGGCTCCATATCCTGGTGCAGTCAGCACCAATGGCATGCCTTATTCACCTGCTGCACAAGCTACTCCTTATCCACCAGCAGGAGGCTATGGTGGTCCTGTTGCAACGGAAGTAGCTGGTGGTACTATCACAGAGGAACATATTAAAGCATCAATTTTATCTGCTGTGGAAGATAAGCTACGGAGGAGGCTCAAGGAACAGTCTCTACAGTCTCAGGCAGAACTGGAGACTCTTCGCCGCACACAGCAGGAGCTTCGTGAAGGCAAGTCTCGTCTTGAGGATATTCTTTCAAGACTGCAGAGGGAGAGGGCTGAGTTAGATAAGAATGTAACAATCTTGCAGGAGAAAGAGAAAGAATTGCACACAGCTATTGAACGCTTACAGGAACAAGAGGGCATTGATGTAGATGAAGCTGTTGTGACCACTGCTCCGTTATATTCACAGCTGTTAAATGCTTTTGCTGAGGAAGCTACTCTAGAAGATGCTATTTACTACATGGGAGAAGCTCTACGCAAAGAAGTGATTGATTTGGATACATTCTTGAAGCAAGTGCGTACCCTGGCTCGTCGGCAGTTCACCCTGCGTGCTCTGATGCACAAGTGTCGGCAGAAGGCCCAGCTGGCGTGCTAATAGTGGCGTCGTTTCTGGCATTGTACCCTTAAGTACTTGCCAGAAATGAAATACTCTGTGATTTGTATGTAATCGATGATGAGTCATACTCGAATGTTGATGCATCATGTGCTGGACTGTCAGTGGGCAATTGTGGCTAATGCCTTCCGAACTATGATCCTACCTTGATAAACTCCTCCATGTGTCTGTCTGTAATCTTTATATAAATGACGGCTTTGAACCGATTGTATTTGTTGTGTAGAACATGCTATATTACCTACTTTTTTATCCTACATAGAACAAGAGAACATTGTATTTGAGGAAGTTAAAAGCTTTAATGTCTACAGTACTAACTGAACATTAATATTGCTGTATTGTTAATTCAATGTGTAATTTGACACCATACAAAGTAGATAATTTGTTTACTTTGAATCTTTACTTCTATGATAGTTTGTCTAATCTGTATTATACGGAGTAATTTATTGTAACTGTGAACAATAAAATGTAAATATAATATCAAAAAATGTCTTTCAAATCCTTTTGATTAGCAGCATTGAGATTAAGTATAGTTCAATACAATCTTAAAAGTCACGTCACAGGATTGACTAATATTTATCTACAATATAATGGGGTTAATTATAAACAATGATTAAAGTTTCAAATGTCAAAAATGTATGGTTAAACAGTTGCTAATCGCTACTTAACTTTAAGCAATGTTTATGAATAAAGGGATTATGGTTAGTAAGTCACTGACTCATGTTTCATTGATCACATTGTATGTTAGAAATCATTTTCCTTTAAATGAAAGTGCGTAATTGAATGTTATGTCAAGTAATTACACCTGTTCATGCACTATGTATCTAGGTAATTCGCATTTACTCTATAATCATAAACTAGAACATAAGATGTAACTTCACTTGTTGTCCTCATTATCGATGTAGTTTGTAAACAAAGTTTAGTAAATAACAATGTGTAATCAAAAGTGTAGTGACATTATGTACGTAGTTGTAACATATTAAAAGTAGTACGTTAATGATAACATGAGACCCTAGTCTTAACTAAAATGTCACATATACTTCTAAGGGCTGATTTTTCCAACGCCAGATAATTTTATCCGAGGAATAATTTTGAATTTTTGACAGTTCTTCCATAGAAAATCTGTCAGTCGTAAATTTTATTCCTCGAATTAAAGTTATCTAGCCATGGAAAAATCAGCCCTTAATCAAACACCACTTCCTTAAAAATTCTGAAAGTCTCTCCCAACAATACTCCATAAAGTGATAGAAGTTTATGGAGTATTGTCAGAGTTTATGGACTACAGAAAGATTTTCAGAATCATAAAAACGTGTCCTAACTGAAAGCGATTGCCGCGCGAGTATAATAGGGTAGTTGCCTGGGTAAAAAAATGATTATTATATTTCGTCCGTCAGTTAGATTATCGAAAAATAATGGACACGTATTTTTTCTTTTCATTTTTTAATCAAACAAAAAATGACAAAGATAAAGCGCGTCAAAATTTGGGAGTAGGGGGTCGTGACGTCACGCCTTGCTAAAAAGTGTAGCAAGGCGTGTCGTCACGCGGACCTTTAACGGGCGATATCGTCATCATGTTTTATATAATTGACAAAAGAAAAAATACGGGTCCAATATTTTTTAATAATCTAACTGACGTACTAATTAGATTTTTTTAGGCATCTAGCCTATTATTATTATTCATATATATATGACATACTCGCGCGATGAATCAAGTCGCGTCATAGTCTAGTAACCGATCGCGTATTCGCGCGACAATAGTTTTCGGTTAGGACATAGGGGACAGAGACTATACAAGATGTTGTTTTGTATCCTCGCCAAATTTCAGGAGGCTGTTATGAAAGACATAAATAATCAAATAAAAATACGATCCCTAGTAAATAATGGATACATACTCGTTTTATTAGTTATTTAAGGTTGACCAGAATACACCACTTTCAAAGAACAAAATCGTGTTATGGTATCGTATAAGCGGCCGCGTTTTTATGTGTGTAAAAGTTACAGTGCGGTCTGTCACAGGCCGCGTTTTAAAATGCGTGTCCCACACATGCCAAGTTCCGAAAATTTGAAAAAAAAATAACTACTTATTTTATTATTGATTCGTGTCGAGAATCAGTAGCATAGTAACCTCCTCGAATTTGACGAGGATGCAAAACGACACCTTGTATAATTACGAATAATAATCCGGCTGTATATTACAAAAGGAATTTTCAGTATAAAAGGCTAATTGAGTCTATTTTTATTGGTTTGATTTTGTAACCTGTGAAGAAATTGTGTGACACGCTAACAGTAGGAGTGGCTTTCAATTTGACAATTCAACAACATTCATTGCGTTAATTAATTACGTTGTTGTGCAGATACATTTTTCGAATGTATTCAGAAGCTATGGATTAGCAATATCCTGGTCTCAAGTTAACATGCACTTACAGTCAATATAAATCGATGCGTACAGTATGTAGCTACCATTAAAGTAATTGATATCGCTTAGG
Source organism: Apamea sordens (assembly GCA_945859715.1). Classification (NCBI taxonomy): domain Eukaryota; kingdom Metazoa; phylum Arthropoda; class Insecta; order Lepidoptera; family Noctuidae; genus Apamea; species Apamea sordens. The sequence continues at coordinate 15,249,735 of OX244002.1, forward strand.
ACATGTGCTAGGATAAAAAGTGAGTGAGGAAAGAGGTAGACAGTTCAGAAAATCATGAAATCTCCAAAACACGTTTTATGTCAAAGGAAATAGCATAAAGATAACAACTTGACCTTATTTTAGCATATAATTATTTGAACATTCAATGAAATAACTAAATCTTTTTAATGAACTATAAATACAATTTTAATCGACTTATTATTGAATTTCACCTTGTAACTTTCGACTGATAATATTCGCGACTTTTGCTGTTACGAAGTTTCGAGTTCATATCGATGAAAACCTCTATTATGATAATTTAGTCGTAATTCACACCAACGCTGCTTGCCAGGATTCTTTACAAATGGTCAGATACTTAAAAGCCGCATTTTGCATAAAAACTGGCGGTTTGCGACATTTGTGACTGGTAATACAATATATCTAGTACATCCCAGATACTTTGGCTTTATTAGAAACAGGGTCTCGGTAATTCATGGCAATATGCTCTCTCCCTGTTACAGGGAACTTAAGGTAATGCCGAAGATGCGTCCCTGTAATACCTTGCGCGCGTGTCTATTGGCATGCATTTGTTTTACATAGAGGTGACATCGAGGTAGCGAGCTAAACCGCGACCGTGAGATATGGTAGTGAGGAACTTAATTGGCGAAATGTGCAGTCTTGTGCACCTCTGCCCATAGATGATACACTGTAATGTACACACGGCTACACATCAAGCTATGCAAAACCAGTATTAGCTGACCGTTCATTGTGAGAAAATATCATACAAAGTGAGGCCAAGACAAACTGGTTTTGTATAGTTTGACGTGTAGCCGTGTGTACTACCTCTGCCTTTGGAGAATACAAAGTGTTACGTAAACCCCTGATAAGCCAGCGCTGGTGTGCATTGCGCAGAAAATGCAGGGTTCTCATGTTGAAGTGCTAGACAATAATACAAACATAGTCGTCTGAAGTGCTTTAGGGTGTTGTGATCTGGTTGTAAATCATTGTGCCATGTTGAGGCAAGGGATGCATTGTAATGTAATTAATATTTACTGTTCTTTATCCTAATATTTTGTGGGCACTACACTTTAGATATTTGTCTAATAAAAGACTTGTACGCACGAAGTAAGTAATAAATATACATGTTGTGCGTGTGTTAGGCACAGTATTATCCATGATTCTTTTAACTACCTATGGATGGTATAACTGCGTCATTTAAATGCACCGTTATCGGTTCTTCTCTTGCACTGAAAAAAAAAATGCGTTTGCCTTATACCTATTCGCTTTTAAAGGACTCTTTTCTTGGACAACGATATAAGTGTAGTGGTACCTTTTTATTATAATATGAATAAACTATAACTACCCTAAGTAAGTGGCACATTAATTACGCATTTGATTATGTAGCTTTAACTGTAACGTGGTGTTAGATATAATACTACGTTAATAATTACGCTAAATTCTTGTATTTGGTAGTATGTACATGTATTTATAGTCGGCAAAAGAATTTTATGTATACAGGTACCTAGCTTACTACAACTCATTGTGGACCCATTCGGGTGTCAGTATCTTTGACATTGTTGCTTTGCAATATGGTGACGATACTTTAATGGACCCATCCGGCCATAGATGGATAAACTATTATATTATTATTCATCCATGGCCTTGTTTGCATACCCTCACTCAGCAGGCAGCCCCTTAACCACAACATGAACTATATTCAAATATAGTTCATGCTGTTTCGAAAGACGAAGATAATGAATATTGTATCCTACTTTTTTTTTGTAGTATATTGTATGTACAGACGCCAGTAGGTCAAGCTACCCGAAACTGTCAAATTTTCCCAATCAACCTTGAACCTTAATGCTTTAGCGATTAAGTTGAAAATCTATTAAAGAAATTTGACAGATTGTAGTAGCTTGATATGCTGGCGTCTGTACTTTGGTCGCGTAGCAGCGCGTCACGGTCAGGATAATTACACTGTTCATGTCGTAGTCATGATGTCATTTATCGATCAATCTGAACTTCGTTAGGAATTAATTCTACTTATGTATGTACTCTTAATACTTATAATACTGGAGTTGTGGTGATAATGTTGGAGTTGGAAAGAATTTGCAGGCTAGCCCGTTTACTATTCGTAAAAGTGTGACGAATTTTTTTATTGGAAGAGATCAATTAAAAAGAATACACCGTTGAATTTACAAATCTCGGCGCTAATTAAAGCAGTGTGTTAAACATCCAGTGCGCAACAAAAAACCGCTGCGATGAAAAACCGCCCGTGAGTACGAGGGCTAATCGAAGGTGGAGATGAGCTGTAGTAAATGGTTAAACGCAAATTAATGTTTGCGTGAATCTAGCAATTAACGATCATAGAAACATAATTTATACGTAGATGTCGTGATACATTGTACCACAGATTTGCACGCAATTTCTTCCAATGTCTGATCCATTGTTTCAAGCTTCTAATAACGAGTTACCCAAGAACGTAGGTTTTTGCACTACTAAGACTGTGTAAATAAGATTTTATAAGTAAAATAATATATCTATCTCAATATTACTCATTGAATATTCTTGTAGTAGTGGTAAAAATTTGGAGTTACGGATTGTTTATTGTAGCGACGTTATTTCATATATGCTTGTTTATCATATGTTTATCTATATTTTAAAAAATAAGTCACTGTTTTAGGTGTTCCGTCTCACGAGATAAGTTCCTCGTCAATAATTGGAAGTGAATCTATACATAAAAAGGCTGAAGAGTTTGCTTGAACGCGCTAATCTCTGGAACTACCAATAATAAATCTTTTTCTATTTGATAGCCCAATTTTTCTTGGGCTATCAAATAGAAGAAGATCGCATGACTGAAGCGCCGCGTCTGTGAGACTTTTTTCGTGAGACGGACTTTATGTACCTACACTTAGCCCTCGTAAGCTCAGGTACACACGGGCGATTTTTTTTCGCACACTCGATTTTTAACGCATTGCTTAGCACCGCCAGTGGAAAATCTAACATTGTGTTTTTTGACGCGCTGCACTCCGTTGAATCCTCAATGCGTGGCCTTAGCTTAACAAAGAGAGTTAAAAGGATGCGATAAAAAATCGTCGCGTTAAATTATCGCCCGTGAGTAAGAGCGAGGGTTTATTGAAAGTGTCGTAGAAACCATTGTCACGTTGTAGAATTATAAATGCAATTTATTTAATCGTTTTGTTAGTTATGAGGATTGCTTTGTTACTTCTTTGTACAGATGTATTGTAAATTTATGTATAGCTTACAATTAGACGGGATTTTTGCAGGACGAATATTTAGTTAAATAGGTACTGTAAGTTTTGCAGTGATTTATTTATTTAAGGGGTTTTTTTTTTCAATGGATAGATAATTTTTATTCGTGGAATAAAATTGACGTCTGACAGTTTTTGTATTGAAGAACTGTCAAAAATTCAAAATTATTCCTCGGATAAAATTATCTGGCGTTGGCAAAATCAGCCCTAAATCAGACAGTGATTTAAATTAAATGCTTTTAAGATTGTCATGCGAAAGTCCCGTCGTCAGGGGGACCCGTTTGTCTTGTTAAAAATGATAATAATGTTTTTCGTGTTTTCGTTTAGACGATACATCTATGTTGCTTATGGGTACTGTTTTGGCCCAGTAGGTGGCGTAAGAGGCGACTATTTCTGCATAATTGACGATCAGAACATGATGATGTTGAATCTTTATAATATTTTTCTTCCCATAAGAGTGGGACGGAACAAATCCATTCCAAATATTGAACTACCCACTCGTCAAAAATAATCTTCAGACAGCAAGGGTCAAGCAGTTACATACTAAAGGGTAGTTTTCGTAGGTTGATATCCTTTGCCAACACACAAACGGGTACCCACTTTCTGAAAGATTATTGTTAATCATTTTGTATCTTGTCGAATGTAAATAGTATAAGTTTGCATTGCATGTAATCGGCGCTGACTGATGTTTGTCACAATAAAGGCGAAAATAGCAAGATGATGTTTTATTCAGCACTAACATTTGCCCGCGGCTTCGCCCGCTTGGATGTCGGAAAATATACCACGGGGACTTAGGTACTGCCGGGATTTGACTGACTGACTTTCTGTGTGCAAAATTCTGTTCCATTCCGTTCAGCCGTTTTTGCGCCAATCCGGATCATCTGGTTTATTAAAACTGACAAATATTCGGCATCAGACTCGTTCCCACATCTCGCAATGTTTTTTTAAAATATTCAATGTACAGTTTTGACTTCGTTACCTACTATTTTATAAATGTGTACAGAAGATAGCATACGTATGTCCTCGATTTCAACTATTTAGTCATGTCATGTAGGTACTTTACTCACTGTTAGTCCCAGTGATAAGATAATTCTCTCCGACATTAACACAAAACTTTGCTATCTCTAATTGTTTACAATGCGTTTGTTGTTGCAGCTATGTAGAATCGACTAAGGCCGACAGCTACTACTTATTAAATCCATGATCGAGATGCACAATAAAAATCTCATAGACAATTTTATTCATACCTACAAATTGAAAAGTGCGTGCATGTAGGTATGACCAGCGGGGTAATTGCGCCTTTGTCTAAGCGTAACACGCTATAGCAATGGCTTTTATTATGACAGTTTCACAGTTCAACAACATTCATTGCGTTATTTATGTTGTTGAGCAAACATTTTTCGAACATATGAAGCAATAGATTAACAATATACTTCAAAATGATTCAGATTGAGATTGATAGTGTTAGTCAATTAAGGTAGATATGTATGAACGTAAACGAGGCAAAAAGAGAAAGTAAGGATCGTAGCATTCGTAGCAGCTGACGTTCTGTAGTGTCTGCTTACCCCCATGGAAAGAAGGCTTGAGTTTATATATGTGTAGGTATGTGTGAAACGGGCATTATGCAGGACTAGTTTTGTTATAATCAGCGCGATGGTTGCGAAGTTTCAGCCAATAGTAGTGCTGTAAATAAAATCCTGGCATTACCCAATTAAAAGGGACTAATACAGCATCGGGAAGGAAATGGAGTCGAATTCAATGAAAAAAACCTGTCAAGTGCGAGTCGGACTCGCGCGAGGGGTACCCTCCCGTACAAAGTAGGTATGTAACTACAAATTTACACTTTTCGGATTTTTCCTTTACTTGTGCTACATGAAATTGCTTCTTGCCAAATTTCATTATTCTAGGTCAACAGGAAGTACCCTATAGGTTTTGATTCCCTTGCGAGTGTCAAAATAATTATGCGACATAAACGGAACATAAACGCCCGTATTTTTTTATTGCGTTTACTTAGAACTTTGATTTTTTCACTGCTTCAAGGGACTGCAGCCCTAAGTATTTGATATTAATTTCGACTTGATAACTCCACGCGTTTCTGAGAAAAAGGGTCTTGACAGACGGACGGACAGACAGACGACCAACGAAGTGATCTTATAAGGTTTCCGTTTTTCCTTTTGAGGTACGGAACCTAAAACAAAACAAATAGTAGGTATATTGATAGTTTATTTGGTAATTATTATAATCTTAGCGTAGCACACAAGTAGATCCAAATATATTGGAAGATAAATTGCTCCATATTTACGAATAAAAATCATTATTTTTGCTTATCAATGGGTGCTGGCTTCACGAAGGGGATCAACTCCTGGTACTGTTCAGGCATCCATTGTTGTAAGGCTTTTGGGACCTGCGGGTTAGAGAAATAATACAAACTTTGGACCAATTTTAAATTATCAAGCGCCCGTAAACTGCTGCGATTGGCTGAAGATAATACATTCAACCAATCTCGGTAGATTACGCGCAGTTGACAATTTGTCGCAATAATTTTGCGTTTGAAAAACTGGCCGTTAGTTAGTGCCATAGACATAAAAGGTTATGAAAAATATGGTCAAAATATTATACTAGGCAAGAAAAATTATGCTAAAACGTTTAGCCTCGGAATGTGTGTTTCAAATTGTCTTAAAAAAAAAGATCTTAAAATATGAACTGCACTGCTGTTTTTGGTCTATGACTAAGTGTAAAAATGCAGTGCAGTTAAACTTCTGCCCTGCTATAAGAACTGGTGGTAAGCCCCTGGCTTACCTTTTGTACCTGCGTACTGGGAAATACGCAAGTACAGACGCTAGCAGGTCAAGCTACCCGAAATTGTAAAATTTTCCCAATCATCCTTGAACCTTAATCCTTTAGCAATAAAGTTGAAAATCTATTATAGAAATTTGACAGATTGTAGTAGCTTGATGTGCTGGCGTCTGTACAAGGAACTTAATAGTCTCCTTTATTTACCTTGATGCCCTCTGTAGTCTGGTAGACTTCTAGCACGGCGCAAATGACACGGGTCATAGCACACATGGTCGCGTTCAACATGTGCACGTACTCTGTCGCTGCGTTCATCTTCTTGGTCTGCCCGTATCTACAAAAAACTTGAGAGGTGTCAAGGGACACCCAGATGGAACGAAGTTCAAAGAGAGAGAGAGACAGAGAAACACGCGTACGCCGCACGGCTTACAACTATAGCAAAAAGTGTCGTTCCAACTTTTGGTCTTAATTTTTTCCGTCTAGCCCCCTTTCGCAACGCGCGATAAGGAACGCCGTTCCAAAAAATATCTTAAGGTACTGTTGAGTCATTTCGGCGGCAGATGTTTTATGGAAAAAAGACGTGATTTAATAACTTTATGTAGGTACTTAATATCATAAACAACAACCATAAAAAAAAGAGATAGCATTATTACAACTTCCAAAAAACATGACCTAAATAAAATAATGGCTGGCCTTTTCTCATCTGCGTAAGAGCCCAAAAAGACACTCCGTTTAATAACAAATAATTCATGAGAGTAGCAACCATACACATTTAATAATAATTCTTAATCCATGTGAGTGTACCTGACACGAAGGCTCCTAGCCTGATAATCCAAACAGTTGCTGCAGGACACTAGCTCACGGAAGGCCCCCGAGCCGGGGAACCAGGCCTCTAAGTCGAGTTTCTTGGAGGCCGCGTGGTTGAGGGCCCCTGACACGATGTTCACGACACGGTACGGGATGCCCAGCAGCTTGTAGAAGTCTTCCGCGTTGGTGATCATCTCGTCCATCATCTCCCATGAGGCGTTGTCGTGCGGGGAGGTCAGCACGAACTGTTCCACCTGAAGAAAAAGGTTGGTTTAGCGTTAAGAATATGCTACAGTTCTTCCACACTGTGTTGGCATCGACTAGATATCTTTTAAAAATAATTTATTATCCTACTAATATTATAAACGAGAAAGTTTGTATGGATGGATGGATGGATGTTAGTTACTCTTTCACGCCAAAATTACTGAACGGATTTGGATGAAATTTGGCCCACAGATGGTTTACAACTTGGGTGGATACTTTTTATCCCGATATTCCCACGGGATCGAAACTATAATTAAGTTATATTACTTACCTTTTCAAATTGATGCACCCTGAAGATACCACGAGTATCTCGTCCATGGGAACCTACTTCTTGACGAAAGCATGACGAAATACCTGCATACCTGGAAACAGAATTCGAATCTAAAATCGAAGAGAAATAAAAATGATAGGAAAGTGACCTACTGTGACTTGGAAACATGATTACCTACAGTTAACATTTCTAGGAATCTGCAAAAAGCATGGCGTGTTCTTAACACTTCTTAGTAGGTTCCCTCACCTAAGTGGTAATGAAGCCTCAGGCAGCCACTCGTCCATATGGTACGCAGCTATAGGCTGCTCAGAGGTGGCGATAAGGTACTTCTCCTCGACGGCACCATCCCCTTTGTTCTCAGGGCCCTTGCCAACCACCTTGTATAGCTCCTCGTCGAATTGAGCCAGTTGAGCTAATTCTTGCATCACCTGTAAATCGAATATGGTTAGAAGAATGCCTTGTCTATAGGTACTAACCCTAGGACGGGACGGGACGGTAGGTGGTTACTAACCCTATGGACTCCTGTCTGAAATAAAAGTTTTCTATTCTATTCTATAGGTACAAAATGAGCATCGTACTTGCCACTTGTCGGTAAGTACTGGATCGGTTTCTGTTCGCTCGCACTAGCGATTTCACTAATGCTAAGCTCATTGAAACGTAAAATGTGCATTATGCTGCTATTGGTTTTAAAATAATAATAATAATATCCCTGGACATTTCACACAGCGCCATCTAGTCCCAAGCTAAGCAACCGAATGCTTGTGTTAAGGTAACAAGATGGCTGATAAACTACTTATATACATTTTTTTTTTAAATACATCCCTACATATTATAGATAGAAAAACACCCAGACAAAATATCCCGAAGATGGTTCTCGTTTGACAATTTGAGTGAAATGTGTGCGTACTCTATAATTTTTTTCCTTACTGCGCAAGTGTAAAGTTATATCATTGGCAAATACCTCTTTCTTCATGAAGAACGGGGTGTAAAGTGGTGTGTAGCCTCTCTTCAGCAGCATCCTGAGAGACAGTTGTATGAGAGCCTGCTCCAGGAACACTGCAGCTCCCTTAAGGAAGTACCCGCGTCCACCAGCTACTGCAATTCCTCGCTCGCCGTCCATACCTAATAATACATTAGCGATTAGAAATAATATGAGGTACGAGCTGCTTGCCACGACTTCAAAAAAAGGTAACAGACGTTATCCGACGTATAGACAAAGTTACTTTCGCATTTTATAATATTGCTATAGTTTGGAAATAGTGAGAGTTTTGAGGACAAACATGTTAGACGACAAGAAAAGGAAAAATATATTATTATATGCGAAAGCCTCATCTACTCAGTGCGACAACAGTCCGGTTAGGTTTTGTAGGTACCTACTCCACAAATAATGTCTAGTGTGTGTAATAATCTCTTCCATCTCGAGAATGCGCTCCTGACACGTTAGCTTAAGGCTACGCGCAAACGAGCCATCGGCCACAGCCACCGATAGCCCAGGGACAAGCAGTCCACATGCTTTTTGTATTGATTCAACGCACACGTGTGGCCGGTGGCGGCCACCCCCTACAGCAGTACTCAACACCGCAGCAAGAGGCGACGGCCACTGGTGGTTGTGGCCGGTGGCTCGTGTGTGATTACCCTTATACAAACGAATGCTGTTTTGCGAATTTGATCTTTATTAGCTACTAGAATTTTAAGGTGTCAGAAACGCATTCTCTTGACGGCCGGACTGTACCTATGTGACAAATATTAACACTTGTGTATGTAGGTACGGTCAGAAATACAGGGTGTTATTGACAGCCCTCCACAAAAACACAGGATTGATTCAGCTCCTTATTCTGAATCATATCCCACTGGAAATTTTCTCAGGAAAAAAAAAAATTATGCCGTTTTTTCTGCTGATATTCCTTTATTTCAATGTAAAATTACGTTCTCTGTATGCATCACTCCATTTATGTAAATAAAACAGCTGAAAACAGCCTCGCTCAAGCTCGCTGCGCTGCCGTCCGCTACGTGCGTTTTGCCACGGTAACGATACGTTGCGTGTGAGGTAATAAAACAAATCTGGTTTTTTGGATTCCCTTAATGTTCCTGAAAGAATTACATGTACCGGTCATCTTAATATGATGTACTGAAGCCACCCTATCAGTTTGCGGAGGGCTGTCAATAACACCCTGTATTATCATTTTTATTTGAATGACAGTTGTGATTCGAATATATACATACGTCGGCGTCGGAGGAATTTATGTTGGTACTAAATTTGCTTAGCAATGAATTTCCGTGACTTTATTAACTCACCGTCTATCATACAAATGAGGTCCACATGAGAGTACTTAGTCCTATAGGCACAGTCTCCGTGTGTCCTCTCCACCTTGTTGTGGTCCTCATCATCATCCACTGGGACGGACTCATGAAGGTGGTTGCCTACTTCTCGGAGAGCATTTAAACGGGCCTTCTCCGCTTCTATCAGTGCCTGCTCATTCTTTGTTAAAGCTGCATCTAGTAATAAACTGACCTGAAAACAAAAACAGCAAGTTTACAAAAAAAAAAAAAAACCAACAGCAAGTCGCACAATTTGGGTTCCAAACTAACATAAATATACTACAATGAGCAGTCAATAAACTAAACTGATTAGTTAGTGTTGTTTTGTGCACGCCTAACCCGTTCGCGCTAAGTTTGCCGGTCCGTGGAATACACGACCCCTCCCCCCAAACCAACAGCACGTCATATTATGTTGCTATGGTTTATTTATTTCTTGTTTTGATTGTTGTAATTGCATGCTGCACTGGTAAACGTCATCACGTCAGCGCCGGCTGCCGCTGAAAACCAGCGCTGGGGCTCTGTCTCGTATAGGGTCTTAGCATTATGCTGAGCGATGGCCGTTTTGCGTGAATGTGACGCATGTTTACCCCCAACTTGTTTTTTTTGTGTGTTTATGTCCTTTTTTTTATGCGTCATGTTTGCCGCAAATAAATGCATTTTTCTTTCTTTTCTTTTCATCGTAAGCGCGTGTGATTATTACTTATTCGGCACCAAAATATTTTTTTAAAAAGAAGCAGAAAATCTCGATGTTGTGACATATTTTATACTTACCCCATAAACCCGTATCTACAGACCATGGGTTGGTCGCTAGTCTATCTATATAAATAAAAATGAATCACCGTGTACGCGCTTTACTTCCGATCGACTGCACCAAATTGGATATTTTTTTTTTTTGTGTTTGTTGTTGTCAGGACAAGGTTTGTATGCATATACAATTGGACTCGGTACGTGGCGCTGCTTTTTCGGACAGGACGATGTCTGCCGGGTCCGCTACACAATTACACTGTGGTTGGGTGATGCATTATTATTAAAAGAAGGTATGTAGGTATGACAAAGTGTGTTATCAAGTGTTGGAAGTGGACACTTATAGAAGTGGTAATCCACTCAACATTGTTATTGATTTGACAGTGTCTAGGTCATGAGCTACTAGCGCTTCGCCCGCGACTTCTTCCGCGCGGATTTCGTACTTTCCCCTACGAACTTCAACACCACTTAAAGGGTAGTTTTGGAAATTAATCATTACGAGCTTTCCTATTCACTTAAAGAAGTATCGAATTCTCCCTTTCCACCGCTTTTTTTTTTTGGGTGAAACTACGTTCTGAAATTCATGTTATCTACTATCTTTAACGGTTTAGTCTGTGTGAGAAACTGATGAACATACCCAGTTCTTTTATTTTACGGGGTCAATTTAAATTAGCTAGCGAAACTCCACAGAATGATGGGTGTCGATATATAAGCACGTTATAAGAAAAAAAAAATGATTTGATGAGTTATTATTTTTTGGGGTCAACGACGGCAGGTTATCATGTCTGTGAAATTATGTAGAGACTTTTTTGGGGTCACCGACGAATTGAAGAAATTAGGAGTTTGAAAAATCTGTTTTGTTGTTCTAAATACGATAAAACAAAAAAAAAAAACTGTTTTATAATCTACATAATCCATTTTTTCTTCAAGAAAAAAACCCCACAAATTCATATTGACGGGAAAAACAAAAGGACGTGGCGGGAAATCCGCAAAAAAAAACTGAACTTTTATAATAAAATGTTCCCGGTTTAAATTAGAGTTTAAACATTTATTTACCTTCTTAATCTGGTTAACAGTAAGGGGCTTCAAGTCATCTCCGGTCAGGTCAACCAGCTTCTTCGCTACATCAGGCGGTACTGGCTGGTCTTCCGGCCCAGCAGGCTCCTTGTTCTTCATCTTGAGACCGATCTCTTTGCTGCATACATTCTTTAGCTTGTTGTAATTGTCGGCTTCGTGGCGCAATTTCCTCCAGAGGGTATCCTGATCTACCACGGTGTCGACGAGGGCCACATCTTTGAACCTCTTGCGTTGGTTTTCACGGATTTTGTCTGGGTTACCGCCATCTTTGTCGACACGGAATAAGTCCAAGTTTAAAACCATGATGTGGTTTTACGGACGCGTGTTTATTGTATGAAGATGTTTATTAAATGCACTGTACGTGGAATCGCATGCGGTATATAAAGGGCGAACAATTGATAACGTTTCAGGATTATGAACAAAGGGTGTGCTCAAATCTTGAAGCGTTATCAATTTGTGGCGTTGTGAATATAAATTCAACTTCCCCTCTATAGTGAAAGTTTTCTTTTAAATCGAATTGTTTTTGTAAACCACCAACTGCGAAAACCCAATTTTCTAGAATAAAATCCCTAAATCATTATTTTGCGACCGGTAGGATAGTGCGAATATTCGGATTAGAAAAAACCATTTGTAAGGTATTTTTTTTCAAGTAATAATAAGGTCAAGGTCAAACACACAAAAGTTCAAGGTTAATCAAAAAATCTACCTACCTCTAGCAAAGCTCTGCCTAACTTTTTGCCAACTATCTTGGGGTCGGCTTCCAGTCTAACCGGATGCGGTTGAATACGAGTATTTCATATAGAGCGACTGCCTATCTGACCTTGACAACACAGTAAATGTGTAATACGATACACCTTGCTTGGTAAGACTAGTTGTCAGACTTCCTGTAAAGACTCAGAAATGTACATGACAGCAGGGACCAACGACTTAGCGTGCTTTCCGATGTACGGAGGGTTCCGATATGTAATCCATCCACGGACCGATCTTGGCAAGCGTTGCCTTGACCTTGAAGACCGACCCATGAGGCTGTTATTATTTGAGATCAAGAGCAAACAAATAAAAGTAGGTTTTTAATAGTAGTCGGCCATTTATTTAATTTATAATATTTTTAAGCTTAGCGTAACAAATAAATAAAATGCTTCATGTGCGGGAATGAACAATTATTTTTGCTAGCAAAGTTACTTCTTTCCTTCTTTATTCTTGCCTTTCTTAGCAGCGGCAGCTGCTTCCAGGTCGATGGGTGCTGGCTTCACGAAGGGGATCAACTCCTGGTACTGTTCAGGCATCCATTGTTTTAAGGCTTCTGGGACCTGAGGGTTATAGAAATAACGTGCTTAGTACAGTACATATAAGAGGCATTTTTTGTTTTTTACATTCGAACACCGTTGAAAACGGCTGTTTTACGCGTTGAAAACTACGTTATTTTGTAGTATAGTGATGTCCGTGAAGTTACCTTGATGCCCTCTTCAGTCTGGTTGACCTCGAGCACGGCGCAGATGACGCGGGTGGTAGCGCACATGGTCGCGTTCAACATGTGCACGTACTCTGTGGCTGCGTTCATCTTCTTGGTTTGCCCGTACCTGGAAGAAAATAATGGTCAAAATATTTGAGTCCCGTTTTCTAACTTGCGCAAAACTTTTAAAGAGAGAAGGTAAGTTTATGCGAATCCATTATTCGAAAGAAATGTAAACACATTGGTCATTGTGCCGATCGTGGGTGGTAAAGTGATAGCAATTTTAGCGTGAATTTTAAGTCGTCAAATAATTTATCAAGAGAAAAGAAAAATACTAATATCTATTTTATTTTACCTGACGAGCAACCTCCTAGCCTGATACTCCAAACAGTTGCTGCAGGACACCAGCTCCCGGAAGGCCCCTGAGCCGGGGAACCAGGCCTCCAAGTCGAGTTTCTTGGAGGCCGCGTGGTTGAGGGCCCCCGACACGATGTTCACGACACGGTACGGGATGCCCAGCAGCTTGTAGAAGTCTTCCGCGTTGGTGATCATCTCGTCCATCATCTCCCATGAGGCGTTGTCGTGAGGGGAGGTTAAGACGAATTGTTCCACCTGAGAGAAGGGTTTATTTAAAATAATTCGCGCCAAGGCTTCGTGAAGCCAGACCATCCATTTTTGCATTGGGATTTTTGGTAAAAAGTCCTTGAAACGGCGAACCAGCAATCGCCAGTACATTATCCAGAAGCTGCGTAACATAATTTCTATAGTGCCACGCAAAAACCCCGACGGCCTGGCCACCAGCAGTGTGTCAAATAATCTGATGACATAGTAAACATGGGAAGTCTATCTGTCAAGTAGTGAAAAGTAAAACGCTCCATAAAGTTCGAGGCCGTAGATAATAACATGATTCAACTCACCTTTTCAAATTGATGCACCCTGAAGATACCGCGAGTGTCCCGTCCATGGGAACCTACTTCTTGACGGAAACATGTCGAGAGGCCTGCATACCTGGAAACAGTTCATGATTAAATACTAGCTATTGTCCGCGGCTTCACGCGCATCCCAGGAAAACTACTACAAATACCTAGCAGGATAAAAAGTATCCTATATTAATTCAGGGTATCTAGTCTTCCTATGTGTCAATTATCATCTAAATCTCTTTAGCCGTTGAAGTGCGATTGAGTAACAAACATAAATAACATAAGTCGTAACCATAAATAGTCACAAACACCGGAACTTTACAGGAACAGCCATTTTCTGACTGTCCCATTGATTTAGTGATCGGAAGCGAAACTGCAGCTTGGGAACCTGGGGTAAATTCCCGGATTTGGCATGGTAATACACCAGTTTGATAAGGAATTTCTCAGTAGCAGCTTGATGACTACTTGTGTTCGGTTAAGTAAAGGCTCATATTAAATGAGCTTTGAACATAAATCGTGATAATAAGTAAACAATGTACAAACGCCAGCACTTCAAGCTACTACAATCTGTCAAATTCCTTTAATAGATTTTCAACTTTATCGCTAAAGCATTAAGGTTCAAGGTTGATTGGGAAAATTTGACAGTTTCGGGTAGCTTGATGTGCTGGCGTCTGTACATCACAACTCTACATGCCCCTTCGGAGAATATAGTCGTGGAGTTTCGTCATAAAACCATTTTCCTCACTTAATAGGTAATGAAGCCTCAGGCAGCCACTCGTCCCTGTGGTACGCAGCTATAGGCTGCTCCGAGGTGGCGATGAGATACTTCTCCTCGACGGCGGCGTCACCCTTGTTCTCAGAGCCTTTGCCTACTACTTTGTATAGCTCCTCATCGAATTGAGCTAGTTGCGCCACTTCTTGCATAACCTACAAATAAATATGGTCAGCGAAATTCTTAAATAGCGTAGTTGCCTGGGTAAAAAAATAATTATTATATTTAGTCCGTCCGTCAGTTAGATTATCGAAAAATAATGGACACATATTTTTTCTTTTGTCAATCAAACAAAAAATGACAAAGATAAAGCGCGTCAACATTTGGGAGTGGGGATCGTGACGTCACTTGCTTGCAAAAATGTCGCAAGCAAGTGACATCACGCGGAACTTTAACGGGCGATATCTTCATCATTTTTTTTTTTAATTGACAAAAGAAAAATTACGGGTTCAATATTTTTTGATAATCTAACGACGCCGACGGACTAATTAGGAAAATAGCCTACTAAGATATATTCAAATGAGTTTTTCGGGAGTTTTTTAATTGGTATTGAAACCAAGAGCTTGCATTGCTTTTCGTAAGCACCTTTGTACGGTAAAACCTCGTTCACGTAAATGAGAAGTTTTTTTATCCGTCGTCGATAGGCCGGGCAACTATGGGAGACTCGTGGGCGATAATCGCGAGGTGATTTAACGCACTCATGTGTTTAATCAACGATGCTTAAATATACAAGGTCAAATTAAATTAGCTGGCTAAACTCCGGAGACGTGATAGATATCGTAAAATAAAAAAATCTAAATATAATAAAATAAAAAGATAGGTTTTTTTGGCTTCAACTACAGCAGGTTGTGTAGTGAAGTATCAGTTTAGATATTTGTTTTTTTTTGTTCATTTAATTTTGGCTAAGACCACCACAACATGGGTCTCTGAAAACGTCTCACGGCATCGAGACAGAATCAGGCGTAGATGGCGCCTATAGACGAGATTAGTCCAGATTGGCGCAGGATCGTGTTGGAAGGGTGGCCTTTATCCTGCAGTGGGAAAACGCAGGCGGATTGATTTTCATTTTATTTGACCTTGTGTAGACATAACAAGTGCGAAGTTTCTCCAGCTACTTATTTTTTTTTTAAACATGTGTTGTTTGTGCCGTTCGTGAGAAACATACCTCTTTCCTCATAAAGAATGGTGTATAAAGAGGAGTATAGCCCTTTTTCAGCAGTAACCGGAGAGACAGTTGTATGAGCGCCTGCTCTAGGAACACTGCAGCTCCCTTCAGGTAGTAGCCGCGTCCACCAGCCACCGCAGTACCTCGGTCGCCGTCCATACCTGAGTAGGAAACACTCAGTTGTATATTGTTTAAGGGGGATGGGCTAGGTAGCCCGCGAAATTCAAATTATCTTACGTTTTTTGTTTTAAACATTCAATATGATACTGACTGATAAGAAAATTTGAATTTCACGGGCGCAGGCGCTTCCCCCTTAATAGATTCATTGAAAGGAATAATTATGATATCACGCCATTTATTGATCAAACATATTTTACATTACATGTTAAGGAGGAGGCAGGGAGCCAAAAAGTGTGACGGTGTGTGTGACAAGGTGAGGAGTCATAAGCTTCGTGACTTTGCAAGTATAAATCTAAAGTATTAAAACTCTAAACTTCAACTGTAACGAAAAACTTTAAATTTTTACCAACTCGGTCAATGTCAGTCATTTTATTTGCAGAATAAATGAGCCTTAATTTATTCTGCGAATAAAATGACTTTATTTATCTAGGTCTAGGGTAATGAGTATAGGTAATTGTATCATCACTAAGTTGTACCTCAATGGGCATGATAAGATAACTCATGAAAACTTGAGGAAATCCTGATCAAGTACGATCCTCCTGATCAGTCTCTCCTATGTTAACATATTAACACTTAATGACACATTATTATTAACAGAACCTCTTACATAAGTACTTCTAGATTATATTTATACAAGTGGTCTTGAAGGAATACTTAGTATACTATTATGCATGTTGTTCGGTTGCATGAAACGATAACACGCTGAGTAAATAATTATTACTATGATGCAATGAGAATCCATAATCAATAATACTATAGACTGCAGTGTATTTATATATTCCGTACTTTCTTCCTCGAAAGATCAAAGCCAGCTCCATATTGTTAATAGTTTTTTGAAAAATATTGCAAAACATTAAGGGGAATGCGCTAACGTAGCCCGCGAAATTCAATTGTTTTTTACGTTTTTTGCAATTTTTTGGTCAGATACAATACTCAATACTCAATACTTTATTGCGTTCCATAGTGTACATTAGGTCTTATAAATAAAAATATAGCAGAATCACTATGGACCCTGTCGGGCACAGCAGAGGTAGTAGGAGAGAGGAAGAGGGCTTGGTATATAATTTTGGTAAATGGTCCGTGAACAAGTATTTTTGTATAATTATATAATATAAGTATTCTATATATTTTTATATTATATTTTATTGTATTATTAATATTTTGTTTATTATTACAAATTATTATTTTATATATTATTATTAAAACTGTTATATGTGTCGGTACTTAATAATTATATTATTATATATCGTCCGTTTCGTTTGAGATAGATTTTGATGAGTGTATTAATATAGTTTTGTCATGTACTGTCTTATTTTGTTAGTTTTTAGTTAAGTGAGTTTATCGTCAAATGAATCTTTTATTGTGTAGGTAATATCAGTTAGGTTCCAGAATAAGTATCGTATATATTTTTATATTATATTTTATTGTTGTGTTAATATTTTATATATTAATAATTTATATATTATTACTAACTCTGTTGTATTATATTTTATTTTTATATTATATTTATTTATGTATTATTTTTATATTATTAATTATTGTGTCGGTCCTTAATAATTATATTATTACATTTTTCGTTGGAGATAGATTTTAATGGGTGTATATAGTTTTGTCATGTACTGTCTTATTTTGTTAGTTTTTAATTAAGTGAGTTTATCGTCAAAGAATTCTTTTATTGTGTAGTAACATTTAGTTTCCAGAAAGCGTCTTAATTTGTGTAAAAACACATTGGTTTTAATTTCGTTTGTTAAGATTTTAGGTAACTTGTTGTATATTTTTACTGACATAGCGAGAGGGCCTGTTGAGTGCATTTTTAGTCGAGATGTAGGTAAATTTAATCTAGTTTTGTATCTTAAGGTGAATCTTGTTTGGATATCCTGGCGAGTGGTATAGTAGTCTGGATGTTTTCGTACAAATTTGCAGATTTCGAGAATGTATAAGCAAGTTAGGGTGAGTATCTTGTGTTCTTGGAAGTGTGGTTTACAACTGTCAGTCTGTTCAATGTTTGTCATTATCCGAATTAGCTTTTTTTGTAGAGTAAATATTGTGGCTGACTCAGTGCTATTCCCCCATAGGATAATACCATAGGTGAGCCATGCTTGGGCGTATGCGTAGTAGGTTACGAGTGCAGTTTTAAAGTTGGTGGTTTTTTTGATTTCTCGCAGAGCATATGAGAATTTTGATAACTTCGCTCTTATGTTCTGTATGTGGGATTTCCAATTAATGTGTGTGTCTATGGATAGTCCAAGGAGGGTGAATACGTTAACTTGCTGCAATTGAACATTGTTGAAGCTATAATTGAGATTTAGGGGGGCTTTTTGATGGGGCTGGAAAGTCATAATTTTAGTCTTAGTAAAGTTTATTTCCAAATTATGGTTGTTCATCCAGTTGATAGTAGGGGAAAGAAGGGAGTTTAGCTTTTCGTTGATACCTGTATTATCTTTGCATGAAGTGAGTAGGGATATGTCATCTGCGAATAAAACGCATGTCTCGTTTATAGCCTTAGGAAGGTCGTTTATGTAGATTAAAAATAGCAGACATCCCAGTACACTACCCTGGGGGATTGATGCATTTACGGTTTTTATGTCTGATCTTATTTTTGTTATTTCGTTTGTGTGATTATCGAAGTGTTCTATCTCTACTATTTGTTTTCTGTTGTTCAAATATGAGGCGAACCATTTGTGAGCATTTCCCCGAATGCCTATACCATGTAATTTATCTAGTAAAATTTTAAATTGCACCTTGTCATAGGCTTTTGTCATGTCTAACAAAATTCCAACCGCATAGTCTTTATTATTTATTATGTTTAGGGCTTCTTGGATATATCTGTATACAGCCAAAGTTGTGGACCTATTTTTACGGAATCCGTATTGACTGTCGTCTAGTATTTTATATTTTTCGCAAAAGGAGTACACGCGGTTGCACATTGCCTTTTCAAAGATCTTGTTGATAGTACAGATTGTATGTTGATCTAAATATGATTTGTGACGGTAAAAAATATGTATTTACAAAAATAAAATCATTAGCATAATCAATACAAATCTCTTGAAATGACAAAATTGTGAAATTACAAAAAAACCTAAGAAAATTTGAATTTCGCAGGCTGGCGCTTTCACCTTAAACCTTTTAAAAATGATCGCGAGAGAATTGTAATGGACCATTAGAAGCAGTTGGACTACATCCGAATAAGGGATGTTTGACGAAAAATCGCTGTTTTCTATGGACAAAAGCTGAACAGAGCTGAATAAGTGTGGTTAGTCCCTAATATCTAATTTATGTATGTAACATTGGGCATATAATAATAATAATAATATCCCTGGACATTTCACACAGCGCCATCTAGTCCCAAGCTAAGCAACCTAATGCTTGTGTTATGGTAACAAGATGGCTGATAAACTACTTATATATATAGCTATAAAGCTGACGTAACTAAAAAGGCTGCCCAACAATCGGACAGGTTAGAACAAGTCTGCGGCATGCGGGATAAACTGTGGGCACTAATAGCACAGAACTGGTGCCCTGAGACGGCGATGCAGGGTAGCGGTAGGCCACGTAGATGTCGGGACGCACTGGATAGGTTCCGACAAAGCTGGAAGAAGGACGTGCGAGGTAGCGAAAGATGGAAGGAGTGGAGTGAGGTCTTTGCCCCGGAGTCGGTAACGCTAATAAAAATAAGATTGGGCAATAAAAGAATTAATGATCAAATAAAGGATCGTATCGCCAGATCAATGGATTAAATAGCCAACCTTTCACGTTTCACCAGTCAGTTACGTAAATAAATAAACTCACCGTCAATCATACAAATGAGGTCCACATGAGAGTACTTTGTCCTATAGGTACAGTCTCCGTGTGTCCTCTCCACCTTGTTGTGGTCCTCATCATCATCCACTGGGACGGACTCATGGAGGTGGTTGCCTACTTCTCGGAGAGCATTTGAACGGGTCTTCTCTGCTACTAAAAGAGCTTGGTCATTCTTTGTTATGGCTTCATCTATTAATATTCTGACCTGGAAAATATTACAGAATTTAAAGATTTCGTGACGTTAACTGAAATAGGATTTTCAACAGAAATGTATATTGAATATTCGGCTCCTTCTAAACTAATATTTATCTTCTGTCCTTTTCTTAATGAAATAGAAAGCAAAAGATGCACAGAACTTAAATTTAGTTTAGTTTGTGAACAAGGGAATCAGGGCCATAGATAGTTTTTATAAACTGGCTGAAATAGAAAGTTTAAGGGGATTGTGAATTTCTCGAATATCAACATCTAATTTTCGAAAACTTCCCTATAAAGGGGGTGGAGGGCTGTTTGAGCTTGAAAGAAAAGTGCAAAATACAGGCGGCCAAACTCATGGAAGATGAGCTAGAGTGGATTTTCAAATATCAATCATCAGAAGGGTGAAATAGGGGATAAATGTTTATAGGGAACTTGATTGGAACTTCATAAATTTCGCAGATGGGATATCCCATCAAGCACATGGGTAGTAGACAATATTTTATTAAGATTAGGCCACAGACAGCAACAACATATAAGTGAAAGGAAGACAGAGTTCCTGCAGCTTGAAGCTTGACTTTAGGCATATAATAATAAATGTTATTTTTATTTTGATATTGATGTAGAGAAGAGAAACTGTTAAATTTAATTAACAGCCAAATTTTTTTTTCAGTTTTTATAAAATCTGCTTCTATTCTATTCTATAATGAAAGCAGAAAATATTGGTGTCTTCTTCATAACAAGTTTATCTTGATAAGTTCATTACTTTTCAATAAGTAGTAAACAATTCACCACAACTCTGTAGAATTGTACAGACGCCAGCAGGTCAAGCTACCCGAAACTGTCAAGTTTTCCCAATCAACCTTGAACCTTAATACTTCAGAAAAAAAGTTGAAAATCTATTAAAGAAATTTGACAGATTGTAGTAGCTTGATGTGCTGGCGTCTGTACATTGTGTTATTGATTTGAGTGAGTCACATACAGCACATGCTTTGATAATATTGCATCACCCAAATGCAGAAGGCAGTAAAAACACATGCATAGCTTTTATTATGCAACTTTCAGTTAATATTACCTATCACATGCACTACTACTAATCTCTTTCACTTTTAATTACATAGTATCAAATAGGTTTTTTTTTGGTAATGATGTTGTCATTGTTGTTGATTTGATATTGTCTAAGTTCTAGGTTTATGAATGAAACTGTGCCTATTTTCTACTTTGGAGTTACATAAAATGATGGAATTTGAGATACAAAGAAGCTAGAAATTGATACAGGATTAATAAAGTTACCATATGGAAAACATTAAACATGCATGACACAAAGCCACTTAAACACAAAACTAGTTTTTATAACTCCAAACTTTCTCTTACTTTTTTAATCTGGTTAACAGTGAGAGGCTTCAAGTCATCTCCGGTTAGATCTACCAGCTTCTCCGCTACTTCTGATGGTACTGCCTGGTCTTCCGGCCCGGCCGGCTCTTTGCTCTTCATCTTGAGACCGATCTCTTTGCTGCACACATTCTTCAGTTTGTTGTAATTGTCGGCATCGTGGCGCAATCTTCTCCAGAGGGTATCCTGCTCCACCACGGTGTCGACGAGAGCCACATCTTTGAACCTCTTGCGTTGGTTTTCGCGGATTTTGTCTGGGTTACCGCCGTCTTTGTCGGCACGAAATAAGTCCAAGTCTAAGACCATGATGTGGTACTGGGTGGGGCCGAATGTTTATTGTAGAAAAAAAAAGTAAAAAAGGCAACAACGTTACTTATTTTGTGAAAAATCGGCACGTAGCACTGCATGCGGTAAAAACTATAAAGAGAGGTGTGTTCAAAATCCTACAACGTTGGCAGCAAAAGCAGCAAAATATTTTTTTGGTACGAATAATGGCACGTTTGACAGTGTCAATTAATTTATAAAACTGTATTTTTTAACATTAAATTATTTTATATTGTTAATTTGGCTCTAAGACGATGTTTTTTTCAAATGGAAAGTAAAAATCCTTTTAAAAACGCTCTCTAGTTTTCTAGTTTTTGAACGAACATGGTTAGTTGTCGTAGTGACGTTAGACCTCGTTTGACACTAATAAAGTTGCGTTCAAGAGAATTTTTGCGTTCTGAATATCATCATTATACCTAAACTCACACCTTTTTTCCCATGGGGGTAGGCAGAAACTATTATTATCTCATGCCCTTATCTCAATTTAATTGGGGTAGTTGTTACATAAAACCAGATTCAATAAAGAGGGATAATGATGATGTCAATGCCGAGTCCGTGATTTTATTTTTCGCTCAGGGCGGTCAGTTTACATAATATCGTTTTTAGAATAATTTTGATGTCGTAATTATTCAATAAAAGCTCGACTAGAAGAAAACCGTTGAATGACTTTTGTTTTTCGTTTAGAAGAAAATCTGACGTCAACCCATTATTTATTTTGTACGTGGCCACACTGCTGGAAATTGTCAATTTGTCGAACGATTGGTCGGTCCTTTCTCGAGCTCTTGTTCACATTTTTTACGTTTATTTGTATAATATGTGGCTCTTATCGGATACCAGCTGAGAGTATTGAAGCTTGTTTATCCACATACAGTTTGTGAGTATTTGCTTGAAGCTCCTGTTGCCGGTTCCCGGACAAAAATGTGTCGCACTGTTCCTTGTTTACACGTATTCGATATCAATGGTCTCCCGATCTATTTACAAAGGGGTGGATTGTTCTCATTAATTTCTGTTTAGGTTACGATAGGAAGCTTTATGTTGCAAAATATTATTATTTATTTCTCTTGACGTCACTAGGAGACACCAGTAGTTGGTGCAGTCCAGATTATTTTATAAACGGGTTTGTTATTGTAACCCACTTGTTCATATTTCGTACAATGTGTTGCCGGTTGTGGTGATCTAATCACTGGCAATTTTTTTATTGAAAACAATTTGTTTACAAAATGTGTGTTAATACATAGCAATGATTGTATCAAAGTTGCTTTGTATTGTACTCATCTGTCTGGATACAATACTGTTCCAGATACAGTAAGAGATAAGGACTCTGCCCCCAAACTTGTCTGTTAACTAGGTATATTTTGAAAGTTAATCTAGAAAGAAAGAAAGAATATTGTTTATTTGGACACAGTTCTTGAAACACAAAATACAAATAAAAAAGTGAAAATAATGATTTAACTACAATATTGTGTGCCTCAAGACTTTCTATTATTATTATTTGTATTCCCCACACAGATGAAGTTATAGTAAATACCAAATAACAGAAATTTTTCTTTTCAATAAAATATATTTATTTAAGTATGTTATTTTTCTAGCTGTGGTTAGCATACTGTTTACTAATAAATTAAAATTCTTACTTAAAGGCTAGTAACAAATAAGAATATAAATCTAGGAATTTTATTTTTGTATAGTGAAAAATATTTAAATACTTTGGGAGCTTCACTATTCCCACCCCATAATCATCCACATAATATGGTTGTTTAAACATTTTCTCCTATAATACCAATTTTAATCATAACTAACCCCTATAATCATAAACATTGTTTTAAAGTTATGTAGTGATTAGCAGATGTTTAACCAGATATTTTTGATGTTTAAAACTGTAATTATGGTTTATAAATAAACCCCTAAGTATTTCAGGATATTCTTATAGCTTTCTGTAATTTCTTACTAATCATGGTTACTTAATGTTATGTGAGATCTACATTTAATTTAAAACACAACTATAATCAGATTTAAGTTGAGTTCTGATTCAGTTAAATTACTTGAAATAAATGATTCACCAACTGATAGTGAAAGGAACAAATTACATCACACATATAACTGCAGAAAGTTAAATAAACAATACAGTTTTTAATTTATAAATTAGGTAGTTAAAACTGTTTTGTAAAGCAAAATATTATGTAATCGTAAAAAAGAAATAATCTCTTTTTCACAGTAGTTACTTAAAATGTTGGCTACTTTCAAAATCTTTTTCATTTGCAATGGAGTCTTTTTGTTGCTTTAGTCAATTTATCTTTTATTCGTCTACAGGCGATGTTAAGATGATGCCGTTAAAAGACAATCAGGATGTGGCATCATTCCTTGTCACCAAGCACTCATGGAAGGGCAAGTACAAGCGGGTGTTCTCAATCGGCACCCATGGGATCACTACATACAACCCGGACCGTCTGGAGGTGACCAACAAATGGCTGTATGCAGACATAGTCACCATTGCATCTTCAAAACATTCAAATACAACAACCAACCATGACTTCACACTTGTCATGAAGAAGGAAAAAAAAGTGGATTCTATGAAGTTTTCATCCGAACACAAATGTTTGATTCTGACTGAGGCTTTTAAGTACAGGCATGCGTTTGCTGAGAAACCTAAAGATGTTTATGTAAGTATTTTTTTTATGGTGTAAATAACGCAAGGCTTAACAAAAAATTGTAGTACTGTAATCTTATGGAAGTACTTCCTATTTTCATGTAATTTACGTATACAGCGTGGCGCTTTAATGGCGACATTAATTTAACACACGTATACGGTTTTGCGTTGTAGTTTTATGAATATATTTTAATTTAATTAAACATTAATATTTATTTATTTATTAACAATTTTATAAAATAGCATCTTAGAGCAACCTGACTTAAAGAACTGTAGCGCAGGGGTCATTTGCCGGGGTCACGGATCATAACATCGCATCAATGTAATTAAAACAATTAACGAGCAAAGAGAAGGCGAATTGAAGGAAAGAGAGAGGGCCCTATGTCGGCGCGCGGCGCAGGTGGAAGTTTTCAAGTTACGATTTTTTTTTATGTTGTTATAATTTTTATTATTACTGGCCACTAGCCCTACCCGTGTGTTAAATTAATGTCGCCATTGTAGCGCCACGTTGTATACATACATACGTAAAATCACACCACTAACCCCAGACAGGTTAGGCTGAGGTGTATTTAATACACCCACATTTCGCCAGTTATTAAGTCCCATGTAATAGAGGGCGAGCCTATTGCCAACGACCAGCCACAAATGTAGACTCTAAGCTGCTGCTGAGAAATTCCTGATGAAAACACCAAATAACACTTTGCCTGACCTGCGAGTCAAATCCAGGATCTCATGCTCAGCAGTAGCACTTACAACTACTAGACAAACGAGGCAGTTAATCTTATCATGGCATGGCATGGAAAAAATTGTTTATATTTTCACCCTTTTTAATATGTGCACTTTATAAAGACTCACACTGTATATTTGTAATTTTTTGTGAAGTTTGTCCAAAGAATGAAAGGGCTTTGAAGGTCCGACCAAATGGCGGCCACGCATGAAACCTATATAAATCAAATCAAAAGTCATTTATTCAAATTAGGCTGAGATCTGAGAATCGATTTATATGAGTGTCATCCGTGGCCGTCATTATGAAAAAAAAACAAAATGGTGTGGCAGTAGGTATAGGCTTCACATTAGAATCTTCAATCCCCTTTCACAGCTTCTGTTTGGAAATATATTAATATATAAATATACATATAATATAATTATAAATAACAGAGTTTTGTTTTGTCCACATATTAAAAACATGTACTTTTTTACAGAGATACCAAGCCTACAAACACCATTGGAGCGGAACAAGACTCCCCGTAGTCCTAGAAGTTGGTCCTTGTGCACTAGATCAACTGGACCCTTCCACCCACACACTACTAGCAAGCTACCCATATTGTGATGTGCAAGGAATACTCCCCGTCCGAGACGTACCTGGAGGGTTCGTACTCGCTGTAGGAGGATACAGCAGACTCCACCTGTTCTCCAATGCCATGGACCATCAGATTATCATCAATAAGATGCTGGAGATGGCGAGCTTAACGCTGAGCATAAGTATCAAGGTCCTGTCAAATATGATCACGTTGGACGATTATCATGACCAGAGATTTGGAAAGTATAGGTAAGCTTTTAAGAATATGAGTAAGTTTTCTCTTTGAATTATGTATTTTTAAATATCGATCTGCTATCACTCTGTGGATCCCAAATGGCAGGAAAAGATGAGATTGCGGGATTAGTTGGACTCCTTAAAGGATTGGCCCACAATCGCAGTAGACCAGGAAAAGTGGAAGGAGGGAAGGGAGGCCTTTGCCCTGCAGTGGGACAACACAGGCTCATAATAATGATATAAGCTTATTTTTTATATTTTTAACAGACTTCTAAAAAAGGAGGAGGTTCGCAATTCGGATGATTGTATTTAAAAAAAATATATATATATTTCTTCGCGCATAACTCCGTCGCTTGCCAACCGATTTGAAAAATTCTTTTTTTGTTGGAAAGGGTATACTTCCCAAATGGTCCCATAGAAATTTCATAAAAAAACGGTTCAGTAGTTTGGTTTTTAAACCAAAATTACTGGTAAAAATTACAACTTAAACGTGAAAAATAAAAACTTTTTTGCAAAAAAAATCAACCGTGTTCCAAAAACGACACTACAAAGTGACAATTAACTTTAATTTCGGAAGTCGATGGCAAACAACGAAAATGTGAACCAAACGACACCGACTTCCGAAATTAAAGTTAATTGTCACTTTGTAGTGTCGTTTTTGGAAGTCGGTTGATTTTTTTTGCAAAAAAGTTTTTATACTTTTTATATTCTAATATTTAAAAATATAACTTATATGATTACATTGAAATAAAAAAGATATAAGCTTTAAATATCCTTGTTAGCAGGACATTTCAGCCCTAAATTAATACTTATGTACTCTAGGCGTCGTGGCATTGCGGTCGTGACCCAGACATAAATATGTTCCTATTGATTAGCTACATCATAGTAACAACACAAATGTTTAGTTCATAACTTACTGTATATCACTCTATAACGTACCTACTTTTACCCAAATAATAATGTCATTGTCCTGTAAGTTAGCTACACGTTGGTCGCATTTCATTCACGCATATTATTCTAACATTTGACTGTCCGACTGATTCAGACGACCTTGGGTGGGTCATTTATCTATCCAA
This sequence comes from Apamea sordens, assembly GCA_945859715.1. NCBI lineage: Eukaryota > Metazoa > Arthropoda > Insecta > Lepidoptera > Noctuidae > Apamea > Apamea sordens. The sequence goes on from OX244002.1 coordinate 15,276,714, forward strand.
CGCGATACACTCGTTACATGTATCAAATTCAGTACGATTAGTTCATCCATCGTGTTTATATTAGATTTTACACAAATATAAATAACGTGAATAACGTCCATTAAAAATGCCTCCAACATTGGCGGTGCTTTAAAAGTACGCGCGTCGCATCATATTGACTATGGTCCCAACCTAACTGAGCCGATCCCTACTTTTTTCGCATTTTTCAATAATATTCGGTTCGGCCATGTGTCGGTCCGATCCGAATATTCGGTCGATACGATACATTTACCACTTCGGAGTAGACCTCTTGGACTGTCAGCCAAGCTACTTCCTTTTTACATATTTATATAAGGTCAAATGAAATTAGCTAGTAAAACTCCGCAGCTATGTGATTGGTATCGAAAAATAAGTGTTTTTTTTTAGGGTCAGCGACCGCTGGTTGTGTAGTTACTTGAAGTATGCGCTCAAAATCTCAAGTCATTTATTGCAATCCATAATGTACAATTACAGGTGATAAATGAAAGAAAAATAAGTTCATCAAGTTCACCTGAAAAAAAGGAGTTTTTGAACTGATATTTCAACTAATTACACAACCTAACCTAATAAGTAACTAAGATTGTAGTTGTTGTCATCATTCTCCTGCCCTTATCCCAATTTATTTGGGGTCGGCGCAACATGTTTTTTTCTTCCATACTTCTCTATTAGTCGTCATCTCGGTAGTCACCCCCTTTCTAACCATATCCAAATTCACACATTCCATCCATCGTTTCTTTGGTCTTCCCCTACTCTTATAGCCATCGACATTCATACTCAAAACTCTCGTCACGACATTTTCCTCATTTCTCCGTAACACATGCCCATTCCATGACAACCGGTTTCCACACAACTTTTCAGTTACCGGTGCCACTTTCAAACTTCCTCTTATGTACTCATTTCTTATTCTATCCATTCGTGTAACAAGGTTGTAGTTGTTTTAGCCCTAAAAAAAACTTTTTTTTTTACTTTGTTTTATCCTCTTTTGATATCGGTATCCATCATGTCTGCGGAGTTTCGCTAACTAATTCAATTACGATCATTTGTCGATATGAGGGCCACGAATCATATAAACAGCCGCATGTTTTAATATAACTCTGCTAATATCTTGCTGAATTATCGGCGTGAAGGTTTCTTGATAAAATGCAACAGATGCAGATATTAGCTTTAGACTTTGTCATACCAGGATATTGTTTATTAATGGACTCGAATCAGCGCATTGAGCACCAATCAACGATATTTCCTGCTTCATGTGTACCTGGAAAAATATATAGATGCTTTGATTTGTATCGTGAAAAATATCGAATTTATTTTACTTTTAAATTGTTTGATTTGCATCGTGTAAAATGTCAATTTAATTATCCAAAGAGGCAGTTGTAAATAGCGGTTTTGGTAAGTTAAAAATTATAAATGGCACGTTTAATAACTAGTTCAGCAGTTAAAACTAAGCAGTAAAGTAAACAAAAATGAGTAATAAAAAAATAATTAAATGGATCAGTGAATATATAATTGAGCAGGAAAATAATTAAATGGGCGGTAAAAATTATTGGATAAGGGATGCACGGAACCGGGGAGTATGGCAGAAACAAGGGGAGGCCTATACCAAGCAGAACATTATTAACTTGAATTTGACTTTACGCTGTCAAAAACGCTCTCTAGGAAAACACACCAACAATATTTTCATAAATAACGTTTCACTGAAGTCATTCGCCGGTGAATTATGAAATATTATAGTGGGATTAAATTAAATTGTTATTATAATTATATTAGTTACTAGCAGCGCCCCGCGGTTTCACCCGCATAAGTGTCGATCCCTTGGGAATATCGGTATAAAAAATATCCTATAAATATTCTAATGTATAAGCTATATTACTGTAAAGTTTCATCAAAATCCGTTCAATAGTTTTTGCGTGAAAGAGAAACAAACATCCATCTATCCATCCGATAGTATTAGTCTGGTCCTGGTTTCTTTAGCCTAACCTTGGTCACCATTCGGTCACAGCTTTACTCCAGCGGCCATAACCTCGTCTAACTAGTCCTGCCCAACTCCACTTGAGACGCTTCGCCCTGTCCCCGACGTCGCGTAGACTTTCGACCGGCGACGGATTTTGGTGTAACGCACTCGGTATAGTAGACACAGCAATAAAAGTTTATTTTCCTTCACAGTGGAGATCAACACCAGACCTCGCTAAGCGAGTTTATAGTGCACAAAGTGAATCCAGCGCGCCACATGGAGCCGATGCGACGCACTCTCTGCCTCTCCGACACCTGCATACTCGAGAGGGACCCACAGACTTACTCTGTAAGTATAGTACATATATGCAGCTATAGCGTTATCTCATCTTGTTATTGGTGTAAATTCCTTACACCCGGCTTCTGACTACGGGAATTCCATGTTGAGGACTTATAAAACTCCACTTTTGCATTACTTAAGGTGATAATAAAATAATCCGCGATTTTTTTTTATAATTTCATCATCACTGCTCTCAAAAAGGGTGAAGGAAAATATCGTCAGGAAACCGGCGTGTCCTAGAACAAAAATTTCGAAAACATGTGACATCTACCAACCTGCACCGGTTCTGCATGGTAGATTAGCCCCCTCTCTCTCTCTCGAAGAGAGGAGGCCTGAGCCCCCTTTTGTTAGTTATGCTAAAGTAGAGAGTGACCAGTTCTCAACTTTAAATTCCCAATTCAGAAACCGGGTATTAGGCTCAGCGTAAACCAAATCAGAATTCAGGTTTTGGTGACAATGGATAATAAACTTTATTTTCACGGCCTTAAAGTGCAAAGAAATTCGCATGAGCGGAGTCGGGGACGACGATAGTCATTTCTTTGACGTTTCCGAGATATTAACATTCCAAGTTGTTTAAAAAAATATGGATGGCCCGTGATCAACTTGGAACGACGCTTGATCAGAAGTGGGTACAGTCACGAGCAAAAGTATGTATACACTCGGCTTTATTCAAAACCAATTTACTCCTTTATTTTTTAATGAAATTTTATGTTGTTACGAGCATAGCATTTTCGAACCCATAGGTTTATGTAATGTGTCATATTTCAACGATGCATTCGTTATTTCACGAAAAAATCGCCATTGAAAGTGGCCAAGTGTTGACATATTGGTGCTCGTGACTGTACAACTGGAGATGAGACTCTACAGGGTGAGCACTTCCACTGTGCCATTGTAGTAGCACCCAGCTTTCTCCATCCAGCTTCAGATATGTTCGCACATCCAAAATCTAAATACTTCTTGCAGCTCCCACACTGAACGCCATCGTTGAACTGCACGTTACACAATCCGCACGTTTTCATTGTTAAATAAAACACTGAACGTAAATAATGAAGAGAAATGTGAAAAAGGTTGACGATCTATTTAATTGACCGGCGCGTACTGTACGACTGACTTGAGTGTCCACAGACGAATGATAAACTTTGTTCAGTTTTTTATTTTCCAAGAACTTTCAGTGTCACCCTCGTATGCAACGGATCTTCAAAGCCCTTTCTACATTTAATCTGTAATCCATAAGGTGTACATATTAAAGAGTATTCCTATTCTATTACAATCCAAAGAGCGAACCTAGTCTTTACTTGTATAATTTTGTTTTCAGGTGGTATGCCTTCGTCCATTAAGCGATGTCTTTGCATTAGTGAGAGACACGGAGCATCCTCAGAAGTTCTCCATCGAATACCTCAATGGACAAACACGTACATATTTAGCTGGAGAAAGGTATGACTGTTAATAATATTCGACTTTAAACACTAATCTATCTATCTATCTAACTAGCCTGTATGTTGTTGTTGCTGTTGCCACTGCAGGGTAAAGGGCTCCCTTTCCCTTTTCCACACAATTCTGTCTTTTGCGAGTGCCAGCCAGTTTTACGGTAGGTAGTTCCTTCAAAACATACAAAAAAAAAAAAAACTTGAGAGGTGTCAAGGGACACCCGGATGGAACGAAGTTCCATTCGATTAATTAGTGAAGGAATTGTAATAAAATTTTATTTGGCCGCACGGCTTACAACTATAGCAAAAAGTGTCGTTCCAACTTTTGGTCTTAATTTTTTCCGTCTAGCCCCCTTTCGCAACGCGCGATAAGGAACTTCATTTATATATACACAATTAATTTGTGACACACGCTTAAATACTGCCAAACTATTGTTTTAACCGAAATATAAAGTAAATTACATACTGAGGAGCAGTGGTAACCCTGTGGTAACTGCCGCGACTTACGAGTTGTGGCTTGTAGGTTCGAACCCAGACAGGCGCTTTAATTCGTGTTAATTTAATTTATTTCATCAACACTGCCCTCAAAATGGTGAAGGAAAACATCGTGAGGAAAGCGGCACGTCTTAGAAGCAAAAAATCAAAGACATGCTACATCTACCAACCCGCACTGGGCCCGCGTGGTGAATTACAACCCACTCCTTCTCACCAAAAGGAGTTCTGTCTCCCAGCAGTGGAAACATTATAGGCTGATTATTCTACATACTGTCAGAACAATTTTCCAAAAATATCCTTTCCCATGTCATCTTTTGGAACTGTCATTTTAATTCATTGTGTTGGCGTATAAATACGTTTTCGAATAAAAATTGTATGATGCACGACACGATGCAACTAAAAATAGATTATCTACATATTCGTGCTTAACTTTTTCATTCAGACGGTACGGACGGACGCCGGACGGTACGGTAAAACTCGAATGAGTTTATATTTGCTTCATACAAAATTTAAATGTATGTATATTGCAGAATAAATAAATAAATCACTCCTGCGACTGTACAAAAGATCCAGGAATTTTATGTTAATAATCTAAACTCTTTTCTGCAGGGATGCATTACTAGCCTCTTTGCTGGACGGAGTAAGATCCGCAGGCCAGCGTGACGTGCACGTCCGGTCTATGCCCACACCGCGAGGGTACCGACTGGGGCCTCTTCACCAGCCTGTGGACGAGGAGACGGAGTCCAATCACCTCAGGTATTAATCAAACAACTGTAGCCTCTATGCTGGACGGTGCAAGGTCTAGGTCAGCGTGACGTGCATGTACGGTCTGTGCCCACACCGCGAGGGTACCGACTGGGGCCTCTTCACCAGCCTGTGGACGAGGAGACGGAGTCCAATCACCTCAGGTATTAATCAAACAACTGTAGCCTCTATGCTGGACGGTGCAAGGTCTAGGTCAGCGTGACGTGCATGTACGGTCTGTGCCCACACCGCGAGGGTACCGACTGGGGCCTCTCCACCAGCCTGTTGACGAGGAGACGGAGTCCAATCACCTCAGGTATGAGTCTATCAACTCTAGCTTCAATGTTGGACGGCGCAAGGTCTATTTCAGCGTGATGTGCACGTCCGGTCTGTGTTCATACTTCGACGTTTTTTTCCAGATGATTATGACTGCATTTTCTAAGGGTTCTTTTAAATTGGGCAGTCAGCCCTGCTACGGTACTGACTGGTTTATGTTATTTGCCCAAAATTAGCTTGAACTAAAATCTATATATATAAAAATGAATCCCTATTTCCCTTGGTCACGCCATAACTTGAGAACGACTTTACCGATTTCATCCATCTTTTTTTATGTTTTCTAATACTTTGTAGAAGGCTCTTACGGAAAAAAAAATAAGAAAGTTACTTCACGCGGACGAAGTCGCGGGCAGAAGCTAGTAATAAATAAAATTAACTTCAGTCATAATTTCATCCTTTGTCAGAGTAATCAGAAGTTATTTGTAGAAAGATATCGACATCGGTTTACATGTGAAAACTTAAGCTGTTCTATTGCGATAATAAAAATTTTAAACTCACTGACAGACAAACATAGCCAAAACCACTGGATATAGCAACATGAAATTTTAAATTCACTGACAGACAACGCATAGCCAAAACCACTGGATATAGCAACATGAAATTTTAAATTCACTGACAGACAACGCATAGCCAAAACCACTGGATATAGCAACATGAAATTTTAAATTCACTGACAGACAACGCATAGCCAAAACCACTGGATATAGCAACATGAAATTTTAAATTCACTGACAGACAACGCATAGCCAAAACCACTGGATATAGCAACATGAAATTTTAAATTCACTGACAGACAACGCATAGCCAAAACCACTGGATATAGCAACATGAAATTTTAAATTCACTGACAGACAACGCATAGCCAAAACCACTGGATATAGCAACATGAAATTTTAAATTCACTGACAGACAACGCATAGCCAAAACCACTGGATATAGCAACATGAAATTTTAAATTCACTGACAGACAACGCATAGCCAAAACCACTGGATATAGCAACATGAAATTTTAAATTCACTGACAGACAACGCATAGCCAAAACCACTGGATATAGCAACATGAAATTTTAAATTCACTGACAGACAACGCATAGCCAAAACCACTGGATATAGCAACATGAAATTTTAAATTCACTGACAGACAACGCATAGCCAAAACCACTGGATATAGCAACATGAAATTTTAAATTCACTGACAGACAACGCATAGCCAAAACCACTGGATATAGCAACATGAAATTTTAAATTCACTGACAGACAACGCATAGCCAAAACCACTGGATATAGCAACATGAAATTTTAAATTCACTGACAGACAACGCATAGCCAAAACCACTGGATATAGCAACATGAAATTTTAAATTCACTGACAGACAACGCATAGCCAAAACCACTGGATATAGCAACATGAAATTTTAAATTCACTGACAGACAACGCATAGCCAAAACCACTGGATATAGCAACATGAAATTTTAAATTCACTGACAGACAACGCATAGCCAAAACCACTGGAGATACCAACATGAAATTTTGGCGCAAGAGTTCATTTTATTACGAAAGTAAGCACTAAAAGGAAAGATTTTGGAAAATTCATCCCCTAAACGGGTTAAATGAAAAAAAGTTTGTCATTATTTCCGGGCTCGCGGCTTGTGAGTAAATAAAGTTCGTTTTGTTGCAGATTATTCCAGAACCCGGTGGGCATGTCTCGCGCCGAAGTGATCGAGAGGTTCAACTCGAACGTCGGCTACAGCGGTCTCATATACTCAGTCAGCCAAGACGTAAGACATAACAGTCATATACCTAGCTGTATAACTGCACTATACATGCATACTTTATACTAAACTAAACGCCAAACCTCGTGGCAGTTGCGGTCATGAGACGTGCGAGTAGGACAGTGAATGTTTAGTAGAAGTTTATTTCGGTCCCACGTTTTATGTCCAGAGGGTATCTCGCTCCAACATTTTTTGACTAGAGGGTCATCTCGGTCCCACGTTCTATGACTAAACAGGGTCATCTCGCTCCCACGTTTTATGAGTAAATGGTCGTGTCGCTCCAACATTTTATGTCTATAGTGTTATCTCGCTCCAACGTTTTATCACTAGAGTCGTCTCGCTCCCACGTTTTACACTAGAGGGTTGTCTCGCTCCCACGTTTAATGAACGCGGCTGCCATGAACTTTGGCGTATATGTACTATAATTTTTATTAACCACTTCGATTTCTCCTAACATTCCCTATTTTCATTCAGTAGGAGTAGAATAGTATCAATTTTGCAACTTGATTCAAACTCTTGTAAAAATTTCAGATGGAAATTACATCTGTGCATGAAATAACTAGTTAAGTTTTAATGTAAAATATTAATTAATTTTAATGTAAATTTATTTGACGTATACGTTCGTGGTACTAAACTTCAATCACATCGAGTTTCAGAAAAAGTTCAGCGTTGTAGTGTTGTCTCTGTCACTCATACCTGTGTGACGGTCTCTTTCTAAAACTAGATGTATCATATACAGAATGAGATTTAGGGCGCGTGACGTCGTTGCCATATCGCTTGCCTACACGCACGTATCCCCTTATGACATATCCGTATCATATCATATCCGTCTCGTAGCACGTATGCCCTTTCCTTAATGACATGCACTAAATTTTCTTTTTAACACGTTGAATTAGATATTTTAATTTGGCGCATCTATTCAATTTCATCTGTACACACTTACGTATAGTACGAGTCTGTTGATAAGGCACAATATCGATGGAGTTATATAGACCGTTACACATGTATGAGTGACAAAGGCGATGTTTTTCTAAAACTCTATGCGCTATATCTACATACGGTTTTATTTATATATTTACATAGTACTCATATCACGCTACTCTCATTTACTTACAGTATTTTTATCTCACGAAACGACGCGCGCTTTACTTGTGGTTACCAATTGTACAAACACGCTGTGAATGTGTGTAAATGCAGGAGCTTTCGGTACCGTCCGGGACAATGGCGAAGTTGGAAGTGTGTGTGTGTGTGTTACGTGCTGCCGTTACTCTATTTCACGCACACAGCCACAGCGTGGGGTACGCTTCGTGAGATAAAAATACTATACATACATACCTATCACGCTTCGTTTTGTATTTATTTTGTTAAATTCCTGGGACATATTAATGTACGTTGTGTGCCTTGTAGGCCCGTCCCCTGTTGTGGCTGTTTCTTACGTGGGATCTAGTAAGTCCCCTGTCAATTTATTATTTTACACCCTTACATTGCTACTCTTTATAAATCTAGGTAGAGGGAATCGACAAATTCTTCAAAATCTATTAGGTTTTGTTTCCATAGCTTTTTAGACCAAATGGTCGTGGGTTAAAATTCATCTGCATTACATGTAAATACCATAGTTTCTATGTGATGTTGCACTAACTATTGGAATGTTGTACATTTTGTTGCATAAGTATTATATCTGTTAAGTTAGAAAAGTATATCATGAATACTTTTATTTGGGATGATTGGCGTCAATATTTGACAGACTGGGACATTCTAAAATATTGCGATAGTGATATCACTGGGTAAAATCTAATTTAGTTAAAATCAGTAACCGTAGTCACCGAAGTGTCTATTCTATGCTGAATGTAAACATGCACGATATAAAGTTCTTTATTATAAAATAAGGGCGAACGCAAACAACCGTAAAAATAGCATGCAAAAATGGTGAGGTTTCAAAACTGATGTAGTGTCCCAAACATTTCGTTTGAACTAAAAGCATTAACAAAAAAAAGCGGTTGTGTGCGTTCTCTCTAAGCCTTTCAAATCGTGTGCTTAAAGCGAAAACATCAGGGCGGCCCGCGAAATTCAAATTTTCTTTCGGTTTTTGCAATTTGCAGGTCAGTATTACGATGTATGTTAGTCAAAATGTGATCCGCGACGGTAACAAGTATGTATTTACAGAATTATAAATAATCATTGAAATCATCTAATAAAAGTTCAAATTATTACCTTATTTAACGACAGTATAATGAAATCGTGAGAGTTGTATTTATGATTCATATGATAATAATTATGTAGAAACATATTTTTTACGGTCGTGTTTTGGTTAACACACAACCTGACAATGACGCCGATGCCCTTGTTCACAAGCTAAACTAAATTTAAGTTCAATGCATTTTTTTCTTTCTATTTCACTAAGAAAAGGACGGAAGATAAATGTTAGTTTATTCCTGTCAAATTAGTCAGCGCCTGACGTAAATTGACGTATTTTTAGTAGCGCATGATTTTAATCACGTCTAATTTGTCTATGAAGTATCTTAATTTGACAGGACTAGACTAATGTTTATCTTCTGTCCTTTTCTTAATGAAATAGAAAGAAAAAAATGCACTGAACTTAAATTTAGTTTAGTTTGTGAACAAGGGAATCGGCGCCACTGACCTGCAAATTGCAAAAACCGAAAAAAAAATTGGAATTTCGCGGGCTACCTTGGCGCACCCTCCTTATCAATAAAAGACGAAGTGCACTAAAATGTTGCACCGCAGCGATTGTTTGCCGAGAACAAAGAGAAGCTGATCACGGGCGCACTGACCGCGCTGGTGAGCTCAGCGCCCTCTGGCAGCAGCTTAACGCCCCGCGAGCTTGAAGCACAATTCCACGCGTTGAGAAGACTGTGTGCCAGCAAAGTTGGATTCGCTGCTTTTACTGCGTTACCTGGGTAAGAAATATTTGTTCTACTATATCACACGTAATAAATGAACTACCTACTTGTTTTCGTTGGTTTAAAAACGAAGAATTTGTATAATCGACCTCGTAATTCCTTTACCAACCTCGTAAGGTTGAAAGTCACACGATATAGAACGACACGATGTGTGGGATTGTGGAAGAGTTACATGATTTATTGATGGACTGTGTTCGATATTAGGTTATGACTGAACTAATTTATTAGTGAAGTTTAAATTTACTGGGAGTTTTTGTCAAAAGTGGTATAGCAAGTACAAGGTCCTCTACAATGCTTTGATTGTTTATTTAGATAATAAAGAAAAGCGCTAATCTTATCGCGACCGTTTGATAGATTGTATCGTGATTCGTGAATCATTGGGGGTGTGTAATGTTTATCTATCGATCATCATATATACCACTCTATAGCATTAGGTTTATGACCTAGAAAGATAGTAGTAAAGAGGATTTTTTTTTGTTGTCTACCTTGTGTCCCACTGCTGGGCAAAGGCCTCCCCTTTTTTCCCAAAGAGGATTGATAAATAAATAAATGACTATTTCTTAACAAATATTATCTTTTGATTACATACATAATGAGTCATGTGTGTTAATAAAATTCAATATTCTTTCCATTCAGAATCGATAGGAATAGAAAAGTTTGCATGTTGCTTGATGGTAGCCATGAGATTAAAATCTTCGTAGACACCCTATCTGAAAACTAGACCAACATTCTGATCTGTAAGCCTAACTTAAAGCTAAACTAAACTAATATTATAAAGAGAAAATATTTGATTTTTTGTATGTTTATTTATTACACCTTCACGCTAAAACGGCTGAACGGATTTGGATGAAATTGGCACATGAGTAGACCATGATCTGGATAGACTACATAGAATACTTTTTATCCCGCTATTACCACGAGATCGAAACTTATGCGGGTGAAACCGCGGGGCGCAGCTAATCTAAGATAATGTGACAGGCATGATGTAATAATGATGATGATGTATTTTAAGCAGGACAATATAGTTGTAAAAGAAATTATACGACAATTTACTTGTACTCGCCAGTTTCCGCGAATGGATCGGCACAGCAACCGTAGCGGCCCTCCGCCGAGGTTCGTCCGCGTGCGCACACGCCGCTCTAGACGCCGTGTGCGCACTATTGCAGCCAATGCACGCCGAGCCAGATCTGAGGCAGGAGCAGTTGAACAAGGCCAGCATGTTGTCTTCATCCACCTTCTTAGATGGCCTGCTCACTATGTGGGCGGATCACGTGGTGAGTACAGTGTGCAGCCGATGCACGCCGAGCCAGATGATGCACCTTGAAAGATGTGCGTGTGTTAATCGGGTCTGATGTGCTCAAAGAGTTACGAACTTGAGTCCTTGTGTCATGAGCTCCGCGACGCGACTACCTACGATTATAGGGTACTCACGAAAGTAGGTTTTATAAATTTGTATTTTACTTGTACTCAACTGTTTTTGTTGTACAACATTTTGAAACGTGAAGGCCTATTATTGACATAAATATTTATTAAATAAATAAAGTAATTTATGAAAAAAACGTCTTTATGGCAGTACAGTCACGAGCACCAATATGTCAACACTTGGCAACTTTCAAATGCGATTTTTTCGTGAAATAACGAATGCAAAGCGGAAATACGACACAGTAAATAAACCTATGGGTTCGAAAATGCTATGTTCGTAACTGCATAATATTTCATTCAAAAACAAAGGGGTAAATCGCTTTTGAATAAAACCGCATGTATACATACTTTTGCTCGTGACTGTACATTGAGAAGGGGTTTTCAAATGCAAATGACTGCATTCCTATTTTTCTCAACCACAATCTTAGAAAATAGTAGTATCTCACAGGGATCTTATTCTATCATAAATCATATCCCCCCCTCAGACCGGCTGCAGCGGAGCGCTAGTAGTGGCGGCCATGTTGGACTTCCTGACGTTCGCGCTATGCGTGCCCTACAGCGAGACCACAGACGGCAAGCAGTTTGACCAGTTGCTGGAAATGGTTTCTAAGAGAGGACGAGTGCTGTTTAAATTGTTTGAGGTAAGGCTTAGTGGTAATAATTGAAGAGAAGAGAAAAAATGCTTTTCCTTTTATCTTATTCTTTGAAAGGGAGATTGGATGGAGGACATTTGAAATCAAAACTATTCACAAACTTTTATAAATTACTTACCCTTGGGTACCAAAATTCTGATCATGTCTCTAACTAATAAATGTTTATTTTGCAGCACCCATCAATGGCGATAGTAAAAGGCGCAGGCCTAGTAATGCGAGCCTTAGTCGAGGAAGGGGGCGAGGGCGTGGGCTCTCGCATGCAAACACTAGCCTTGGCCGAGGCAGCCCTACCACGTCACTTGTTATCAGCGCTGTACGCGCCGCCGCGGTTGCATCACCGCCATCTAGCGAGACACCTAGTGGCGCTGTGGCTGGTCGAGCATGCGCCTGCGCATTCTCTAATGCGGAGGATTATGGTAAGTACGAGCTTTGATGAGTTGTATTTATTTTACACTTTAATGGCGTGAGACTACAAACTAAGTGCAGATAAAGAATTAGTTTTAGAAGGTACTCATCTACCAGTTCTTTGCGTGTCTTCTGAGTATTGTATCGGAACAGCCAACAAATGACAGATTTTTACGCAGACTCTCTTCTCCCATCTCTCGCCGCGTACAAACGTGCGGAAGCGGTACTAACATACATACCTAAACTGACGCCTTCTTCCAATGGGGGGTAAGCAGAAACTACAGAACGCCACCTGCTACGATCCTTACATACGGGGGGAGGGGAGGGAGGGGTATTTACTGCGAGCATTTGTCGTTGTGGTGAAAGTTGGCAGTGCGACAGACCAATAGCCGGGTCCAGACCGGCCCCGCGAGGTTCGTGTCGTGTTGGACGCGTACGAGTATATTTGCTTTTTGTATGCAGCTTTAGAATTTTGTCGATTTAGGCTCTTTAATTACTTTTTATCAACTTTTTCTAAACCCCACTTAACTTCCGCAGCCATCAGGCCTCCTAGTCTTCCTTGAATCAACAGAGGCTCCCCCTGCCGCCGCACTAGCGAGTGAACTGGAACCCGAGCGCGACAACCTGTCGCTGGCGCAGGCGAGCGTCAAGCAACGCGCGCAGCACTGGGAGGCACTGGAGAGACAAGTCAAATACGTTGAGAAGCATCTGGAAGTAAGTATCATCTGTGTTTATCATCATCATCGTCATCAACGAAGCCGAGAGAAGAAGAGAGTAACTTATACTCTCCGTCATTGCTATTTTTTTTTGTCCTGGACTATAATCTACCTAATCTATAATCTACTATGTCCATAACCTGAAAGAGGTTACGGAGATATGGCAGGTCAAAGTTAAAACAAGTTTTAAATGTTATGACATTACCCCCACAACTGTTGTACCGTTTCATGTATTAGTATAACAATGAGTTAAACTCTTATATCTCAAGAACAGCGCACAGTGTATTATAGAGACCATTTTTCGGACATCAGTTTTTTATTAGAAATACAGATATAAGTAGTCATTTAAAACGTCAGAGTAGAACTCCCGAGTGACAAATATGCTTAATCAAGTAGATTTTTCTTTTTGAAATATCATAAATTTTCATCCGGATAAAGTTTGAAAAAAATCTACACCAAAAACTAATTGGAATAAAAAATAATTTATCAAGTAGTTTAAAAGTGTCTTTTAAGCTTCATTTTATAGAGCTTTAACGAATTGCGTGAGTTTCTTACAGCAAGAGAAATATTTATTTTTCACTTTTTTGTTTTTATTTTTTTTCTCAAGTAATCCACTGTTTTAGGAAAAGATATTTATAGTAAAATTCACATCTGTTATTCTTCTATTACTCACAAAAAAATCACATCCTAATATCGTGAAGTTTAGAAGTTATAGTCAAAAATTCGTTTTTTTTAGGGTTGTCACTATATCCGATGGGACCACTTTTTTTTAAAGAAAATTATATAGGTTAATTTTTTTGGATTTGTTAAAACTAATATATTAAATTGCTTTTCAAAACTAAGGCTAAATTCTAAGGCTGTATTCTTTGTAAACATTTTAAAAACGTCCAATCGAGTTAATGTTTTTCTGAGTTCATCTCCTTGTGAACTTGCGGACACTCCTGGAGGATGAAGAGAGCCGGCTGCGGCGGTATCCACAGCTTCAAATGCCTCTCGCTGACCAGCTTGAGGGTTGGCGCCCTCAGCCCTCCTAGCATTAAGTCCTCTGGTCGGAGCCCAGAAGGACATCCCCCAGCAGAGCGGGTCAGATTCTGCTGAGGCAAAGTAGCATCATGGGTCTGGTACGGCTCCATGATACCTCACCCCCGTTCCTCAACGTTACATGCATCGACATGGGGTTTTAGCAAAATGCCTTCCGAGGGTGGACCCCTTACCATGCCGCATAAAACGTATCACTGAAATAAACTAACACCAATTTTATTGTCAGTTTTATTCATATCCGGATATTTAATTAATTAAAAGAGTGACAACCCTAATGAGGAAAAATCCGGATAAAACTAAAATCGCCTGTAGTACCTAGACTCCACGAGATTAGGACATAGTTTTTTTGTGAGTAATAGAAGAATAACAGATCTGAATTTTAGTATAAATATCTTTTCCTAAAATAGCGGATTACTTGAGAAAAAAAATAAAAACTAAAAATTCAAAAAATATGATTTCTCCGGTTCTAAGCAACTTACGCGATTATTTTAAGCTCTATAAAATGAATCTTAAAATACACTTTTGAACTACCTAATTAATTACTTTTTATTGCAATTAGTTTTAGGTGTACATTTTTTTAAAACTTTATCCACACGAAAATTTTTGAGATTTAAAAATAAAAAATCTACAAAATTATGCATATTTGTCACTCGGGAGTTCTACTCTGACGTTTTAAATGACTAATTATATCTGTATTTCTAATAAAAAACTGATGTCCGAAAAATGGTCTCTATAATACACTGTGCAGCGCCAGAAAACAAGTGGGGATAGATTTGAACAAGGTAATGTTCCCCCAGCACTACACCCAGCTAGCCCTGCAGCACTGGGCGGCGCGCCTGGGCCGCGCGGCGGGCGAGCGGCGCGAGGCGGCGCGCGAGCGGCCCGTGGTGCTGCGGCGGCGGCGCGAGCGCGTCAAGTCGGCCGCCAACTGGCCGCTGTTCTACTACCAGTTCCACAAGGACCATGCGCTGCCCAACTTAATATGGAATCATACGGTGAGTCATCATGATTTCGCTGAACGGTAACGTTTACTGCTGGACATAAGATGGGAGCTAGCATCGCCACAACGACCAGCACCCTAATTGCGTAACACACGATCAATCGGAATCGGTTTCATTTTGACAATTCAACAACATTCATTGCGTTATTTACGTGTTGAGCAGACTAATTTTTTGAAGTTATGAAGCAATGGATTAGCAATTTGCTTCAAACAAATAACATTAAAAATGTTCGAACAAATAACATTATTTCAGGGAAGACATAGTAAATCGAGATAATCGTTTTTGATGGGAATTATTCCCGTCCTTGTTACGCGATACCGACTATGTATGGCGCTAGTATGAAGTTACATAGTCGTCCGATACTTTGATCCGACAAACAATTAGCAATTACTCCTTCCTAATTAAGAGGTATAAAAATGTCGAAAATGTTACGTCTTCCGTCTTCCTAACTTACCAACCACTAACTTTTCCTATAGACACGCGAAGAACTACGCAACGCTTTAGAAAACGAGCTTCGCGCGTTCACATCAGATCGTGAAGTGGCTGGAACCACCCTCACATCCTGGAACCATGCAGAACTGGAGGTCCACTATCAGTGTCTGCAGAACGAGGTCAAGATCGGAGACTACTACCTGAGGATACTACTGGAACAGCGGGACAATGATGACAGTCCTATTAGGAAATCGTGAGTGAAGTGTAGTAGTCGTGCTGTCTGGTTTGGTCAGGTCTATCCATCACCAATGTAGCCTTGACAAAATATTTTCAATGATTATGTAAAATGAAAATACGTAGACCGTTTTATAATAAGGCATGATACTTAATCTGCATTTGCGACATATTTACCAAAAATGTAAACAAATATGAGTTTATGAAAAAATTACTTTAATTCCTACACACTAAAGTTCAGTTTACGCTACAACTACAAACATTTTTATAACTTTTTTCAATAGTGCTAGTCACTCTGAAATCAACTTAATAACCATTAAAATAAAGTTGATATTTGTTTAACTTGAAATGACGTCAATTTGAAACAAATAAATTTGAATATAGAAGTTGCATTTTATGGGCCAGTTATAGGCCACATTCAATAACTACTGTCGTTTCTAGCAATATGTCTTCAAATAGCCAGTTTGCTATAGTCACTTAAATTTTTAACTTTTTGCTCAATTACTTTCTCAATGTGAGAAGGAATTAGTCCGCCACTGCACACGTTCAGCCGATTTAGTGGAGTGGAGTTTAACAAATTCCAGGTTATTTTCCAGTTATTCAGCATTCTCCTGAAACTTAGAAAATCTTATCTTTCAGTTACGAGTTCTTCAACGACTTATACCATCGGTTCCTGTCAACGCCGAAGGTAGAAATGAAGTGTATGTGCCTACAAGCTATGAGTATAGTGTACGGACGATACTTTGAAGACATCGGCCCCTTCGCAGACACCAAATACATCGTGCAGATGTTGGACAGGGTAAGAGCTAAGTCGGCCGATTTATCGTTCAACTACGGCTGACTTTAGGGTCAGCGTAGACAGACTAGCAAAAGAGAGGGGCCCGTGGCTAAATAATAACAGCCGCACAGGTCGATCAGTCAGGTTAAGCTACGCTTGCCGCGGTTGGTCTGTGGATGGGTGACCATCTTTACATACCGAGACCCCTCTGTGCCTCGGAAAGCACGTTAAGCCGTTGGTCCCGGCTGTCATTCGTGGATCTTTGACAGTCGTTACGGCTAGTCAGAAGCCCGAAAGTCTGACAACCAGTCTTACCAAGGGGTATCGTATTACCCAGTAACTGGGTTGTGGAGGTCAGATAGGCAGTCGCTCCCATGTAAAAATACTGGTATTCAGCTACACCCGGTCAGACTGGAAGCCGACCCCAACATACATACTTGGGAAAAGGCTAGGCAGATGTAGACAGACTAGCAAAATCTCGAGCATGATCTTTGCTGTCAAGTTTTGGGTGGAAATATGTGTGAGTATACTCAAACACACCTATTCCGAACTCATGTACGCTATTTTGAACTCTATTTTAGTTGCGATTTAATTCATTATCAATGAAGAACTGCTCGAACATTTTGTTAGAAGTTAATAAGAATCGGTTTCCGATTATAAAAGCTACCGTCTTTTGTTTGTCGAACTAATGATAGTGTTTTGTTTCAGACCTGTGATAGAATGGAACGGGATAGACTAGTACAGTTTTTATCTAAATTGATATTACACAGAAGAAACGTTAGCGATATATTAGAATGGAATGGAATTAGGTAAGTAGTGTATATAATAAGACGATTGATGTCTGTTTTTGGCTCTTTTAACCCACTTTTCTAGCGAGTTGCTCTCGTTACCTCGCTCGGTAGATTAGACGCACATCTTCACTCATCGTCAGCTCCGCCGCCTTCTTCAAAAACGTTTGTTAATGTCTTATGTAAATAGTGTTACAGAGTGAAGTCACAGATAGACGGATAGAAGATAGGATATGCATACAGTACTGTTTTCTCAGTTATTGTTGTAGTTTTTTAATCAAAATGACTAGGAGAGGTAAAATTTATAAGTTTTACGAATAATAGGTATTTCTGACCTTAAGCAAAACTTGTTTTCACCAGGATCTTAGTCGAGCTAATGACCCTAGCTCACCTGCATACCTCTCGAGCTACCGTCCCAACACAGAGCAATGTGATCGAAGGTCCGCAGCAGCAAACGGGAGGGGACCGCGAGTGGTACTACAACGTGGACACAGCCGACAAGGTGCAGAGGAAGGGACCCGTCAGCACACAACAGGTCTGTTACTAGCGTTTTTTGAATATTTTATACTTGATAATATGGTATTTCTAGATATCCGTAAATCATAAACATCAGAGGGGCAATTCTCGTAATTTTAAGAACGTTCACAGTTTGATCTGAGTCTCAATCTGTCAAAAATACCTCTAATTTCCCTACATTTCTGACATTGATTGTCGCTGAGGCTGAGATGAGATTGCGACTAGATTTTGAAATTTTTTAACTACGGGAATTGGCGTTCTGGTGATTGGGTAGGGTCTGTGGGCTATCCAAAATAGGAAAATGGTCTAATAGCCTTGCGGTTCGGCTTCTCTGTCGTTAAAGCGCAAGGCTGTTTTACGCGCGAAAAGTTTTGGGTCCTGATATCAACCCTATTTAAGGCATTTGTGGATCCCAAAATCACAGAATTTTTTTTCGTGAAGAGAATGTTGTAACTATACAAAACAAACACAACCAAAACAAAAACTAATAACTGTGCTTCACTGTTCAGAATTAACCATACATATGTCTTGTAGCTAAAGGACCTGTACAAATCAGGCGAGATCAACAACAAGACAAAAGCGTGGGCCAACAGTATGGAAGGATGGCGGGCAGTGGGCGGCGTGGCCCAGCTCAAGTGGACCTTAGTGGCGCGAGGCACGCCGGTGTTCGACGAGAGCGCGCTCGCTGCTACTGTACTGGACCTGCTTATTACTTGCTCGAGATATTATCCTAGCAGGTATACCACCTATTTTACCAATTATTTTTTATAGAAAGGCTTACGTGAAGAAACAACATGCTTCCCAATTTGATACCTTAACTTTATAAATAAAACATAGACTAATTATCTTTGTAGTTTTTCTAGTTCTAAAATCGTCACTCACAGATAAACTATTTTTTATCCCAATATTTTATCTTTTGTCCCTGTAGAATGATTTTCATTTCACTCATGGATCTCGCTCACGCGGCGTGTAACGCGCGCAGGCGGGCAGCGTGGCGCGACCCGCCTGCGCGCTGGCCCGGGAGGTTCCACCTGCGTTCCTGGAGCCGGGATGTTTTAAAATCGAATGTCCTTTTTCTGGGAGCATCCCGGAATTCCGGTAGAATTTGCAAACCCAGATGTAAACTGTAAAGTGTGGCCAGTTTTTTTTCATAACATAAATCCATTTTGCAGAGACGAAGAAGACGCTGTGATAAGACCATTACCAAAAGTAAAGCGGATGTTATCAGAGCCGGCCTGTCTAGCACACGTGGTACAGCTCCTCCTTACTTTCGACCCTATACTCGTTGAAAAGGTAAGCTTTCACGTAATCAATAGCTGTAAACGTCACGTCAATAACTTTAGCTGATTACATTGTTACGTTAATAAATGAATGACATTGAATTCCGACTTAGACCATTTTGGAATTATTGCTCATACGATATTCTCATTCATGTAAACATTGAACAAGACTAGGCCACGAAGTAACCCCTGTGGGACTCCCATTATAACAACACACTTAAAAGAACTTTTTTCGATTATGTTAACTTCTAAATCTTAACACAGTTACGTATGAAATCGAAACCGCGAACATGCATTACATAAGAATTACTTCTGATAAATCCTGACTCCTGCGCTAGGTAAAAACACCTGTGTGTATGAGCCAGAAAATGATGAACACTATAGAATGCTTTTGACAAATCTAAAAAGAAACCAACAATAAAAACATGTCTTGTAAATTGAGATATTTAAATCTTTTCAGGTAGCAACCCTTCTGTACGAGGTAATGCAAGACAACCCTGAGATTTCGAAGCTATACCTAACAGGCGTGTTTTACTTTATGTTACTGTATACAGGATCAAACTTATTACCTATTGCACGGTTCCTTAGATTAACGCATATGAAGCAGGCGTTTAGAGCTGACCAGGTATGTGGAATATATACTTTGATGGGTTTCAGACTGCATACTATTTTTCTTGAGTGTGTTTCGGGATTGTCTGATTATTTTTGGGAGTCTTTACGAGTATATATTGGTACGGTCGTCCAATCAAAACCTTGACTATACTAAAAACTTACTCATATTTCACCATCAATAGTCGGTAATGATTCGTCAACGAACGACATTCAGCGCGTGAACTCGTTAATTTTCAATTGATGTAGAAATGAATGAGTCAATTGTGACAAAATCAAAAAGTGATCAAGGTTTATGTACTTTACTATCACGTACAGCCCCATTCAAAGTTTACGGCGTCTCGGAACATGAGGCGAGTCGCTGCGCAGTAACAAATTCACGTGTCAGCGGGGGTGAGGGGTAAGGTACTGCGCAGCGAGTAACGCATTTCAGTCGCCGTAAAGTTAAAAATGTAAAGGTAAAAGCGCCATTACATTTTAACTTTACGGCGACAGAGCCGTCATCTACCCCGGTCGCGACGGGAACTGGAACCGGCGAGAGATGTCGTGCGGTGTCCCACAGGGATCGGTTCTGGGGCCGCTCCTGTGGGACATCGGTTACGACTGGGTGCTGCGGGCCGACTTCCCTGAAGGCGTCAGCGTAGTTTGCTACGCTGACGACACGCTGGTCCTGGCGCAAGGGAGGTCGCATCAGGCGGCGGCCGACGCGATGACACGCGGGGTTGCGATAGTCGTGGAAAGGATCCGGCGGTTGGGTCTCGAGGTGGCATTGCACAAGTCCGACGCCATGTCCTTTCATGGGCCCCGGTACGGGCCACTTCCGGGATCCCAACTAGTGGTAGGAGGGGTTCACATCGGCGTCGAGATCACGATGAGGTACCTGGGTCTCGTCCTCGACAGCCGATGGAACTTCGTCGAGCATTTCCGACGTTTGGCCCCCAAACTGGAACGGGCCGGGGCCGCCCTAAAGCGGCTCTTGCCCAACCTGAGGGGGCCAAACGCCTCCTGCCGGAGGCTTTACGCGGGGGTCGTGCAATCCATGGCCCTATATGGGACCCCGGTATGGGCGCGTTCACTGCGGCTGCGAGCCGCACACTACCTGAACGCGCCCCAAAAGGTGGTAGCCGTAAGGCTGATCCGGGGCTACCGCACGATCTCGGGCGAGGCAGCAAGCCTCCTTGCCGGACTGCCGCCATGGGATCTGGAGGCGATAGTCCTCGCGCGCCTATATGATTGGCGCGCGGAGGCACTACGCCGGGGGGAAACTCCGCATCCGCGGCAAACCGCGACGGAGCGGACGAACCTCTGAGCTCCGGCGCGATCTCATGGCGGCATGGAAGGAGCGACTATCGCAACCCAGCGCAGGGCACGCCACGATAGCGGCGGTAAGACCCCTCTGAGGAGTGGCTAGAGAGACGTCACGGCGTTCTCACCTACCGCCTGACGCAGGTCCTCTCCGGACACGGATGTTTCGGGAGGTTCCTGCACATCATCAGGTGTGAGGAGACGCCCGGGTGTCACCACTGTCAGGATCGCCCAGAGGACATGGTGGAGCATACGGTGGAGGTCTGCCCTGCTTGGGCAGAGCACCGCCGTGTCCTCGTAGAGGCGATCGGCAGCGGCGGCGACCTCTCGCGTCCGGCCCTGGTTCAAGCCATGGTCCGGGGCGAGAGGGAGTGGGAGGCAGTCACCTCCTTCTGCGAAGCAGTCATGCTAGCGAAGGAGGTGGCGGGGTGGGCGAGAGAACGCACCTCACTCCTCAGCCGCTGCGGGAGACGCTCCGGGCGTCGGGAGCCGCGTGACGACTCCCGGCCACCGTAGGCGCGGGCCTGCGGGCGGTGAGTAATGGGTAACTCACCGTCCGATCAGGACCAGGCCCGTGCCGGACGGCGTGTATGTGTTCCACGCGCGCCTCAAAGAGATGTCAGCATGAGTGACGGGGCCCAATAGGGCCGAAGCCTGCCAGGGTAGCGGGATCGTCCGAAAGGGTTACCGCTGCCCTGGAACATAAAGGGCTAAGGAAGGAACACGGGTGGGTTTTAGTCAGTAAGAGTCTGACACTCCCTCCTGCTCCACCCAGAGCGGGAGGAGTCATTTGATGATTTCCCATCCTCAAAAAAAAAAAAAAAAGCGCCATAAAGGTAAAAGCAAACTATACTATGTATTAGTAAAAAGCATGTCAGTAAAATCGTGGGCAATCTATGAATCCATGTATCGATTGTTTCTAAGGATTTTAGAAGATTTAAAATACCTTTCGTTTTTTAGTCAAGTTCGGACATAATGCAGCGGTCGATACTAGGACAGTTGCTACCGGAAGCGATGGTGTGTTACCTAGAGAACCACGGCTCGGATAAATTCGCGCAGATATTCCTCGGAGAGTGGGACACGCCAGAAGCTATCTGGAACTCTGAAATGAGGTTTGTGGTTTTTATTTATGTCGTTTATATTTATTTAGGATCTCCAACAAAATATATTCACAATATATGACACTAAAATAATGGTCATCATCAGAGGGGAAATTCTCGTAATTTTACGTTCACAGTTTAATCTGTCTCATTCTGTCAAAAATACCTCCAAAATCCCTACATTTTTGATAAGGTAGAGATGAGATTGCGTCTAGATTTTGAACGTTTTTAATTACGAGAATTGGCCTCCTCCTTTTTTGAAGTCGGTTAAAAATTACAGCCATATTCTATTAGTGTCAGTAAAAATATAAAATTATTCAATCAAAAACTCTAGAAATTCGGAGACACTATAATTATGCTTTTTGCGAAAGAAATATTTTTAATTGAGACTTGAATGCGTTACTATTTAGCTCCTTCCAACGTTTAGGCAATATGTTAAATATAGTAGGCGACATGCAGACGATACTTTTGCGCACAAGTGCCGTTTTTGCTGGGTAGACGCGAAGAATGGTCATATCCCGTCTGTTACGCGGTACAGCGTCCTCCAGACGTGGGAACAGATTGGGGTTTGTTTTGACAAACATTGCGGTTTCGAGGATATATAGACACGAAAGAGTTAATATCTTGTACCTGTTAAAACATGGTTTACATGTATCAACCGTTTTTAGCCCAAACATAGATCTAATGAATCTCTTTTGGGTCTTGAAAGCCAAGCAAAATATAATAATAATAATAATATCCCTGGACATTGCACACAGCGCCATCTAGTCCCAAGCTAAGCAACCTAATGCTTGTGTTATGGTAACAAGATGGCTGATAAACTACTTATATAAATTTTGTTTTTTTTTTGTAAATACATAAATATGATGCCGTATCTTAGGTGAGACGCAGCTAAGCCATGGAAGGCCGCAATCAAGGTATCTACAGTCACCACTGCAGCTAGAGAATGTAATACAAATGCAGAACTACAATTTTTTTTTGCAAAGGTTCTCGATTTTCCAGTCAAATTTTTTGTCAATTATTATAGCCAAGGAATTTAGTAGTATTCGCTATTTCAACAATTTTATTCACATAATTAACTCCCCGTAAACATACATTGCACGACAAAATAATACACCACATTTCAATAAAATAATTATGGTAAAACGTAGAATATTTTTTATAAAGTGAATCACTCTGCTTATAACTTTTACCACAATAGCAGCCCTATGTAAAGAAAGACAGGCGTCGCGACCTGGCTATACAGGCACAGGTACTCACTACATATTTACAAACACCGGCGCGTATCAAGTGTGTTTTCACCTGCTTTTCTACTCGTTGGCGGTTTTTAGTGAGCTTTTCCATTTGTGTGTCACGCAGTTAAAATGTTACAGGTCAGGTTTAATTTTACGCTTTTGTTTTGTTTTTGCAAGGTAGTTTGGTAATAGTGATTGCAGTTTGCAATAATTTGTCGTGTTATTCTAAAGTTGTCAAAAAATAAAAGGCCCGCTTTGACATTGACAGTATAGTAGTTAATATAATAAAGATCAAATTCGCAAAACACGTATTCGTTTGTATGAAACTGACAGGTGTTAAGAACGCATTCTCAAATGTCAAAACGGGGGCTTTTATATTTTGACAACTTTAAAGTATTTGTATTTGGAATGTTGTTTTCTGTGTCAGGGATAGACTGTACAAACTCTTCCTCTGGGCGTTTGAATAGATGTGTAGCTTGATATTTAGGAAATGGGAGAATCTAAAGCAGTGTTCATAATCTCAGATAATTTACATTCCACCATACAACAACAACATAATCAGCCTATAATGTTCCCACTGCTGGGACACAGGCTACCTCTCTATGAGAGGTAGTGGACCGTAATTCACCACGCCGGACCAGTGCGGGTTGGTAGATGTCACATGTCTTCGAATTTTTGGTACTAGGACATGCCGGTTTCCTCACGATGTTATAAGATAAGATAATCATTTATTTGCTCAAATATGAGTACAATACATACAACACAAATAGTCAGCTTGCAAGAGATGTTAAAAGTAGGGGTGACACATCACGTTTGCCTTATAAATTGGCATGCAAATATTAAGAAAATTTAAGTATAATGTCACTTAAAATAAATGTCATGTTATTATGAGAACATTAAAAATATTATAGATAATTAAATTAGTAAAATGGTCAAAATCTCTCATCGAAAAATTCATTTAAATTATAAAGACAGTTAGAAATTTCCTAGCAGATAAAGACTATTTTATCTGCTAGGAAATTTCTAACTGTCTTTTTGAACGCTACGTCAGTTAACTGCTTCCAGATTTTAGGTAATTTATTATATATTTTTGAAGCCATGCAAAAAACAATTTTCCGCATAAGTGCCGTTCTATATTGATGTAGGCAAATTTGACTGTTGTCACGTCTATTACGAGGAAATCGATCTGCCATGCGAGAAAAGAGGTGAGGGTTGGATCTTAATAATATTGCATTTTCTATTATATAAAGTGAAGTTAATGTCAAGATTTTCTATTTTTTAAAATAAGGCTTGCAACTCAAGCTCAACTTGCGTGGTTTCAAGTTTGAACATCGATCTAATGTAACGTTTTTGAGTTTTGAATATAAGTTCCCGGTCAGTTGAGTTGCCCCAAAAGATAATACCGTATCTTAAAATGGACTCCACCAGGCCGTAGTAAGTGGTGAGCAAAGCATCTACACTAATTACTGCTGTCAGTTTGTACAGAGGATATGCTGAGGTACTTATTTTGTTACTGATAATCTCAATATGTGCTTTCCAATTTAATTTATTGTCAATAGTAAGTCCTAAAAATTTTGTTGTATCAACTTCGTCAATATTATTATTATTATATTTATGCCAAGATTGTGATTTAATGTCAAGGAGCGTTGACTGAAGTGCATGATTTTAGTCTTATTTAAATTATTTTTTAAATTGTTTTTATTCAACCATTCTATAATTGCAATTAGTGAGTTATTAATGTCAGATTTATATGTGTCATGATCTCTATACTCAATTGTCACTACACTGTCATCGGCAAAGAGGGTCATAGGTGGTTCTGTGGACTTCGGCAAGTCATTAATATACAATGTAAACAAGGGAGGTCCCAAAACCCCTGTATGGGGTCCCTGTGGGACACCATACATAACTTCACGTTCTTGCGACCGATGTGACTCTTCTCGCTTTGTAGTTATGTTTATCCAACTCACTTCGGTTATTTACTTTCTGTGCTGAAGATATGACTCAAATAGTTTTAATATATTACCTCTAATGCCATATGGTTCGAATTTCTCAAGTAGAATATTGTGTTAAACATAGTCAAAAGCCTGAGTCATATCACAGAATATACTACACACAGGTTTATTTTGATCCATATAATAATAATAATAATAATAATGTTTATTTGCCAAAAACAGTTTACATTTCCTTAAAGTCTACTCTAATATACGTCATCACTGTGTGTAAAAAATCATAAATTGCCATGTTAATAGTTTTTTTCTCTGAAACCTTTTTGTTCATTGCAGAGGATCTTATTGTGTTCTAAATATGAATTGAGTTGCTTATGAATATATTTTTCAAAGATTTTGGAAATTATAGGGATGAGCGATATCGGTCTATAATTCTCCATCAACTCTTTTTGGAACGAAGTTCCTTATCGCGCGTTGCGAAAGAGGGCTAGACGGAAAAAATTAAGACCAAAAGTTGGAACGACACTTTTTGCTATAGTTGTAAACCGTGCGGCGTGCGCGTGTTTCTCTGTCTGTCTCTCTCTCTCTCTTTGAACTTCGTTCCATCCGGGTGTCCCTTGACACCTCTCAAGTTTTATCTTTCTTAAACAGAGGCTTTACAGTAGATGTTTTTAAAGCAGATGGGAATATGCCAGCACTGATACTCAAATTAATTATGTAACCAGATGGGAATATGCCAGCACTGATACTCAAATTAATTAAGTAACTTAAAGGAGAACATATAGAAGTTTTAATTTTATAATTATTTTGTGCGCAGTGTCAGTTTTATAATTTTTTTATACAGCTTGGTGTTATTTTAAAGACGCATTTTATTTATCTGATTAGATTTTAACCTATATTGCCGCAGCAGTTGTCGCTTCTTTTTGCTACAAATCTTAATACCACGAGATATCCAATTTACTCTTTTCTATAGACTTACAGTTATCTCGATATAAGGGAAGCAAAGATCATAAACTAATGTAAACAAATCTAAAAAAGCCTTATGAACTTTACTTCGCGTAACTGATAAATTAAACACCAGATACCTTGATAGTATAAGAATATATTCGTATGAGATCTTGGCGTGATCTCAAAACTCAAAAAATAACAGTCGAGAGATCGGGTCGCCCCCGTAAGGGGGCGAGGCGAGCGGTACCGGGGCTTTGCCCCCCGGCCGCAGAGCGCTATACGGTGGCCCGTAACTACAAGCCCCTCATTGTATTTGCGCTAAAAAGGCTGATGGCCTGTCGTGTCGGGCGCGCGTGAGTTGCGCGCGCCCGTGTGAGTGGTTGGTGTGTGTTTTTCTGTAGGCGCGCCGCGACGCCGACTCACGGCGCCGCTTTCTTCACGACACCTCGGCGGTCAGTCCCCGCCAAGTGAGACCCCCCAGTTACAAAAAAAAAAAATTCTCAACCTTATGTTATCAACGGAGAATCTGGTCACCGCGATTCACAATGGTGATTTAATTGATCAACGCCATCTAGTTACATACATCTAAACTAAATTTCTTCAAATATGCTTTCGTTGCACACAATTGAATGCGAACACCTTAAACGATATTGAGGTCGTTAACATTATAATACCTCTGTGAATGTCAAGCTGAAACTTCTCGTTCGTCACTATAATCCCGTCTATTTATACGCCACTTGTTTATTGCGAACATTTGCTTACGGGGAATTTAAGAAGTTGCGCGGTGTGGTCAGACAATGCAAAATCTAATATTATAGCTTTGCAGAACTTATTGAAATTATGCGCAAAATTGTCTATGCACGTTTGGCTCTTCAATCGTGTAGGTTCGTTCAGTGCTAGGTTTAAGTTAAAATTTAATAGCAGATTTGCAAATTTAATTGTTTTATTGTTTCTTTTTAATATATCAATGTTAAAATCTCCCGCTATGACAATATTTTGAGATTTCTTAGTATAAGTTTGTAACAATGTTAATAATTTATCGAAGAATTGAGATAAATTCTTGCCGTTAGGAACCCTATAGATGCATATAAAAATGGTGTTGTGGTTAATAAGTTCTATGGCGCAGCATTCGAATACACCAACGGAAGATATTTTAGCAATTTTTGGCAGTTCTCTCCATTGATGTCCGTTCCTCACAAGTATGCATGATCCACCTCTCTTACTTTCTATTCTACTGAAACATGCTGCCAAACAATAATTATCTAAGCATAATTGACTCTCGCATCCCTGCATCATGAAATGTTCCGTGACACATAAAATGTCGACATCGATGCCTTTTTTCGATAATTTATGCAAACGGACAGATAGCGAGTCTGCTTTGGATATCAATCCTGCTATGTTTTGATGCATTGCATAAAGATGGTTGTTGTGCTGTGTTGTCATTGTTGCAGTCTTCTCTCTTATAGTATTTGTAATTTAGTAATCAAACTCAATATATCTTATTGTATGCAGTCCAAAGTTATTAATTCCACCCGATTTATAAAACCATTTTAAATTTAAATTACTGTCTATGAGAAATGCGTGTCCATGCGTAGATATGTCAAGATATAGTAAATTATTAAAAATCTCTATTCTCCAATTCAAGATCAAGATTTTTATAAATTACGAAAAGACAGTAATCAAATTCAACATATCTTATTGTATGCAGTCCAAAGTTATTAATTCCACCCGATTTATACATATAACATACTATAGTCACATTTTAAATTTAAATTACTATCTATGAGAAATGCGTGTCCATGCGTAGATATGTCAAGATAATATATAGTAAATTATTAAAAATCTCTATTCTCCAATTCAAGATTTTTATAAATCACGAAAAGACATCTGTTGCTGCTGAGATTTGAACCTCGGACAGCGAGCGGAGAGACGGCGTGTAGCGCGCTCAGCGACAGCGCTAAATCAACATTGACGTAATCGTGGCAAATTCGTGTCCTCGTGCTACGTGCTACGGAGCGAGCGCTACGTCACTATCGCGCATCGGCTACGCGTCTGGATGCTACGTTCGCTACGAATGTTATAATCTGTACGCACTTCTGCTCGAGAGTGTTCTTGAACGCTTATACTGTGTGTATTCTACATTTGTAACTACTGGAAGACCGCTATGCTACGCACACCGAGACCTCCTCCGTCTAAGGTTGCCGGTGTCATAAGTGACGCGCATTCTGAACCGGATTTAACATCGATGAGAGCAAGTGAACACGATTTATCTAACATAAAGACTCGTAAACGAATGAGGTCGGATGACCTGTGTCCTGACAACCAATTTGAGCAACTAAAATCAATGCTGGAAACTTGGAAATCAGACCAGGAGGCGATCTTAAAAAAGTTGGTCCGTGATGTGGGTGAATTAAAAGCGCAAAATCAACAAATAAAGGAGTCAAACCTTGAAATTGAAAAATCCATATATTTCATAAATAAGGATTACGAAGAAATGATAAATAAAATCAAAGTTATGGAAAATGAGCGCCAAGACTTTCTAAATTCCATTACCAGAATGGAGAAAAAAATACAAGATATGCAGCTTTCTTCACGCGCCTCCAGTATAGAATTAAGAAATGTCCCAGCTCAGGAAAGGGAGTCCGTAGCCGACTTGACGAACCTAATTACTAAGGTTGGTACGGCGGTCCAGTTCGACATCAGCCCCAAGGACATAAGACACGTATACCGACTACCTGGTAAGCCTAACACAAATAAAACTATTGTTGCGGAACTCTCCACAGTCCATATGAAAAATGATCTGCTAACAGCTACTCGCAAATTTAACAAAAGCTGCACTAAGGAAAATAAATTGAATACGGAATCATTGGGTTTTTCTGGAGCGCGCCAGCCCAGTTATGTAGCAGAGTATATGTCACCATCTGCAAGAAAGACCTTCTTGTTGGCACGAGAGTTTGCAAAAACGCATCAATACACATTCTGCTGGTACTCAAATGGAAAAGTATTCCTGCGGAAGGAGCAAGGTTCTAAACATATACTGGTGGAGTCGGAACTCTGTCTCAACAAATTGAAACCATGTATATCTATATCTATGTACGCTACTATTTAATCAATACTTTTTCACAATAATCTAAACCAATCACTCTTAACACACTCACAATCCATTTGTCCAATACTCACCTACACTGCATTTTCATCTACCTTTCATTCGATCATACATACATTCTACATAGCCTACACATACTTAAATTAACGAACCTAAAAATACATAAAACAAATTACTTAAGTCCCAATATACATCACATGTGGTCTTATTACTACACAATCAAAAAAATTAAATCCCCAAATTTATACTACGCTTTTCGTTTGAGTGACCTTTTAAATTAACGCACGCCACCAAATAACTAAATTAGAATATTATGTTATAATCATAATACATACACTCAGGGCTTGTGGCTAAGGAATAAGAGCCGCACAGGTCTATCGATCAGATTAAGCTACGCTTGCTGTGGTTGGTCCGTGGATAAAAAACGCAATAAAAAATTTTCTTTTTTTTCTTTTATCAGAAGTTACGCAGGTCTACCAACCTTTTTTATTGTCCACAGACGTATGCTAATAATGAAAGTATCAGCCCACATCGGCGAGTTCACTCCCCGGTTACGTGCTCACATAGCGGCTCGCTACCCGTACCTCGCCATCCCGGCCGTATGCTATCCGCAGCTGCAACACGAGCTGTTCTGCAACACGTTCTACCTGAGGCACCTGTGCGACACGCAGCGCTTCCCCGACTGGCCCATACCGGACCCGGTGAGTGCACAATACCTACATACTGGAATAGCACCCTAATTGCGTTACACACGATCAATCGGAATCTGAATCATTTTGAAGCAAATTGCTAATCCTTTGCTTCATAAGTTTGAAAATTTAGTCTTGAGCAGACTAATTTTTCAAACTTATGAAGCAAAGGACACGTAAATAACGCAATGAATGTTGTTGAACTGTCAAAATGAAACCGATTCCGATTGATCGTGTGTTACGCAATTAGGGTGCCGGTCAGTGTACAATGACTCACCATCTCGATAGCACCATCATCTGAATCACCCTATAGCTTTATGAACCTAGCTGATAACAGTGATAACCAATGTTTGTCTGCCTTGCATGCGGAAAATATACAACTCAGATATCTCCACGTGACAGTGAAATTTGCAACAAAATGATTTACATACAAGCCATGCCTCTTCAACCGCCTTTGCTTGGTGTTTTTTGGGAATGGCACCCAAGTTATATAATATAATAAGTTACCTATTGCAATAAAAGATCTTGACAGCATACACCATTTCAAAAAGGCTCTTCTTGATTTATTAGGTGAGAAAGCAAATTGTAATTTAATGACATTTTATTGGTTTGACTTTTTAATTGTAATTTAATGACATTTATGTAATTATTGACATTTAATTAATTTTGAATGTATTAGTACTTTTTTGTTTATTTTAATTTTATTTTCCATTTGTCTATTATTAATATTAGAAATAATAATTAGAAATTTGTACGCCGTTGACTGCAAGACACAGCGTTCATTTTATTTTAGACATCTGTACCCTTTGTTTACCTATGTTCTACAAATAAAAATATTTGAATTTGGTTCAAGTAAGTCCAGCGACCTAAATACTAATATAAACAGCTTTAGTATGAATTCCAGAAAGCTTAGTTTTCAGTCATTGACCCCTTAGCACGCAATCATGTAAGAAAAATATTCTAATTTCTTTTGTTTTATCCACCAGGTTGGCCTTCTAAAAGACGTGCTAGACGCATGGCGTCGCGAAGTAGAGAAGAAGCCTCCATCCATGACAGCAGGCGAGGCCTATACAGCCCTAGGGCTCACGACGGGACAACACGACGAGGCGGCCGTGCGCAAGGCGTACTACAAGCTCGCGCAGCAGTTCCATCCTGATAAGAACCCTGAAGGAAGGGTAAATGAATTTACTTTTGACGTCATTTGTTTCTGCTTAGAAAAAGTCAAATCAAATCAAGAATCATTTATTCAAATTAGGCTGAGAATCAGCACTTTTCGAAGCTTTTAACTACTGAATGTATGTTAATCATAAGGATTTTTGGAAGAAGGTGGAGGATTACGGAAGGTGCGGGTAAATTATATCCTAGAGAAAGCAGTAGCAAACCACGCAACGCATTTTTTTTTATGAGACCTTGGGGTCTACTCCGAAGTAGTATCGGCCGAATGTTCGGCCGTTTCCTGCTACGAAGCTACTATTTGGTTCGGTCGGTTCCGATCCTACACTCCTACACTCTTTCGAATATTGACTATGGTCCCGACCCAACTGAGCCGATCCGAAATTTTTTCGCATTTTTCAATAATATTCGGTTCAGTCATGTGTCGGTCCGATCCGAACATTAGCACTTTGCACTTCGGAGTAGGCCCCCTGATCTCTTTTTTGAATTGTGTCGCTTCACTTTTTGCATCCGGTTTTTATCATCTAATGTCTTTGATCAACTACCTGTATGCAAATTAACGTTCAGCTTTTAGTTCACAATGATGAACATAATGAAACCAATATCGAGCTCAAAAGGCGACAGCATTAGTTTTTCTCTAAAAGGGAAAGCATAACTTTTGGGTATTTCGTTAGAATCATCAGTCAGTTAATCCTATGGTAGTTCTTGTTGTTTTTAAATGATCGTACCAAACTGCACTATTTCGGTTTGGTAAGCAGCGTGTTCTGTCGACTTCTAACAGGTGTCTTATATCTAAACATGTTTACACAGGATCGTTTCGAGGCTGTCAACCAGGCGTACGAGTTCCTATGCAGTCGGAACGTGTGGACCGGCGACGGACCCAACACTAACAATATTGTACTCATATTGAGAACACAGACTATACTCTTCCAGAGATATTCTGAAGGTGAGTTTATTAGCAGAAGTGGTCATAATACCAGGACCGCTTTGAAACGTATCAACTTATTTTTTTAAACTTGCACCTCATTTCTAATTTGACTAAAACTACAATAACGTGTTTTTAATTATAAAAGGGGATAATTTGTAAAACGTCGTTTTCTCAAGGGACCATTGAAGGCCTATTGAAGCATATTTTATCACATTTGTATCACAAGGCATCATTTTTTGACAAAGTTCAACACAAGCGCGCGACGAAAAAGTCGTGCTGCTACTTGTTTTTCAAAAAAATAAACAAAGTTTATTCCGTACGAGATACGGAATAAACTTTGTTTATTTTTTTAATGCAAAGGCAAATCACTTTTAACTTGACAGAAACGTTTACTGACATTTTAATCTTCAAAATAATCTATCTCCCCAGTGCTCGCCCCATACAAGTATGCGGGCTATCCTCAACTTCTCCGCACGGCGCGATTAGAAGCGGAAGCGGAACAGCTGTTCGCGGAAAAAGATGCCGCGCCATTATTACCGGCCGCGTGCGAACTGGCGCATGCTACTGTCAGGTGTTCTGCTTTGAACGCCGAGGAGTTGCGCAGAGAAGGAGGGTTGCAGGTATGTGTGATGATATTATTGTTAATGAACCAAGTCTTTTGTGATGTTAAACAAAAAGTTATGTTGAAAACGAACATATTATTAAAAAAAATAAAATTGAATGGTGATTATGTGATGGTCGTTGCCAACTTCTAGAGGTATAGTTTCGTTGCTGATAGACTATGTTGTTGATCATGAATAGACTAATAAGAATGTGATACCTGTTTAGAGGTATGAGGAACAGGGTGTAAAGTTCACTCATCCTCCATAGAAAAGGGAGAATCCTCCGACCAGACGGGTGTTGTGTCTGGTGGGCAATTGCCCAACAATTGATGTTGGGAAATTGTATCTATGCTAATTGTGTGGTAAACTCTGCTTGCGAGATGCAGGATTTGCGTGACGTCAGTATGACGCGTTGTTCGCATGCGGCGTTGTAGATACCGCTACACCTGTTATGGACTGCACCACCCTCTTGATCGGTCTAAGGATAGTTTTGTGTGCACAAGTCGATTACACCGCAAAAACCATGATCCACAATGCATAGGCAGGCGTGCGATCGACTAGAGAATCGAATGTTTCGAAAGTAGGTTCTATCCGAACAGTGAACACTCACTTGTTCATTACATAGCTTAATATTGTGACATTCCACACAGGTCCTGCACGAGGCGATGTCCCGCTGCGTGCCCGTGCTATCGGACGCCAGCAAGGCGGACGACATCAGCGCGCAGGTGTGCGCGCACGCGGCGCGCTGCTTCGCGGTGGCGGCCGCCTTCCCCGCGTGCCGCGCGCTCTGCGGCGCCCTGCCGCAGCTGTGCGCCGACCTGGTGCCGCTGCTCAAGCGGCCGGTGAGTCTCTGCACGTATAGCTTCGCGGTGGCGGCCGCCTTCCCCGCGTGCCGCGCGCTCTGCGGCGCCCTGCCGCAGCTGTGCGCCGACCTGGTGCCGCTGCTCAAGCGGCCGGTGAGTCTCTGCACGTATAGCTTCGCGGTGGCGGCCGCCTTCCCCGCGTGCCGCGCGCTCTGCGGCGCCCTGCCGCAGCTGTGCGCCGACCTGGTGCCGCTGCTCAAGCGGCCGGTGAGTCTCTGCACGTATAGCTTCGCGGTGGCGGCCGCCTTCCCCGCGTGCCGCGCGCTCTGCGGCGCCCTGCCGCAGCTGTGCGCCGACCTGGTGCCGCTGCTCAAGCGGCCGGTGAGTCTCTGCACGTATAGCTTCGCGGTGGCGGCCGCCTTCCCCGCGTGCCGCGCGCTCTGCGGCGCCCTGCCGCAGCTGTGCGCCGACCTGGTGCCGCTGCTCAAGCGGCCGGTGAGTCTCTGCACGTATAGCTTCGCGGTGGCGGCCGCCTTCCCCGCGTGCCGCGCGCTCTGCGGCGCCCTGCCGCAGCTGTGCGCCGACCTGGTGCCGCTGCTCAAGCGGCCGGTGAGTCTCTGCACGTATAGCTTCGCGGTGGCGGCCGCCTTCCCCGCGTGCCGCGCGCTCTGCGGCGCCCTGCCGCAGCTGTGCGCCGACCTGGTGCCGCTGCTCAAGCGGCCGGTGAGTCTCTGCACGTATAGCTTCGCGGTGGCGGCCGCCTTCCCCGCGTGCCGCGCGCTCTGCGGCGCCCTGCCGCAGCTGTGCGCCGACCTGGTGCCGCTGCTCAAGCGGCCGGTGAGTCTCTGCACGTATAGCTTCGCGGTGGCGGCCGCCTTCCCCGCGTGCCGCGCGCTCTGCGGCGCCCTGCCGCAGCTGTGCGCCGACCTGGTGCCGCTGCTCAAGCGGCCGGTGAGTCTCTGCACGTATAGCTTCGCGGTGGCGGCCGCCTTCCCCGCGTGCCGCGCGCTCTGCGGCGCCCTGCCGCAGCTGTGCGCCGACCTGGTGCCGCTGCTCAAGCGGCCGGTGAGTCTCTGCACGTATAGCTTCGCGGTGGCGGCCGCCTTCCCCGCGTGCCGCGCGCTCTGCGGCGCCCTGCCGCAGCTGTGCGCCGACCTGGTGCCGCTGCTCAAGCGGCCGGTGAGTCTCTGCACGTATAGCTTCGCGGTGGCGGCCGCCTTCCCCGCGTGCCGCGCGCTCTGCGGCGCCCTGCCGCAGCTGTGCGCCGACCTGGTGCCGCTGCTCAAGCGGCCGGTGAGTCTCTGCACGTATAGCTTCGCGGTGGCGGCCGCCTTCCCCGCGTGCCGCGCGCTCTGCGGCGCCCTGCCGCAGCTGTGCGCCGACCTGGTGCCGCTGCTCAAGCGGCCGGTGAGTCTCTGCACGTATAGCTTCGCGGTGGCGGCCGCCTTCCCCGCGTGCCGCGCGCTCTGCGGCGCCCTGCCGCAGCTGTGCGCCGACCTGGTGCCGCTGCTCAAGCGGCCGGTGAGTCTCTGCACGTATAGCTTCGCGGTGGCGGCCGCCTTCCCCGCGTGCCGCGCGCTCTGCGGCGCCCTGCCGCAGCTGTGCGCCGACCTGGTGCCGCTGCTCAAGCGGCCGGTGAGTCTCTGCACGTATAGCTTCGCGGTGGCGGCCGCCTTCCCCGCGTGCCGCGCGCTCTGCGGCGCCCTGCCGCAGCTGTGCGCCGACCTGGTGCCGCTGCTCAAGCGGCCGGTGAGTCTCTGCACGTATAGCTTCGCGGTGGCGGCCGCCTTCCCCGCGTGCCGCGCGCTCTGCGGCGCCCTGCCGCAGCTGTGCGCCGACCTGGTGCCGCTGCTCAAGCGGCCGGTGAGTCTCTGCACGTATAGCTTCGCGGTGGCGGCCGCCTTCCCCGCGTGCCGCGCGCTCTGCGGCGCCCTGCCGCAGCTGTGCGCCGACCTGGTGCCGCTGCTCAAGCGGCCGGTGAGTCTCTGCACGTATAGCTTCGCGGTGGCGGCCGCCTTCCCCGCGTGCCGCGCGCTCTGCGGCGCCCTGCCGCAGCTGTGCGCCGACCTGGTGCCGCTGCTCAAGCGGCCGGTGAGTCTCTGCACGTATAGCGCTGTTCATAATCTCAGATAGTTTACATTCCATCGCCACTTAATCAGTTAACTACTTTAGTGAAATGTATTCCATGTTGATTATTGAGTGACCATTTGCTACAAAAAGGTCCTGGTAAGTTTTTAGTTGCACTAGAATTTGAACTTTGTTAAGTTCATGCTGGTTTTTAGTATAGGTACTCTCCGTCTACCTGTCGTTGTCATAAGGTGGGTCGGGGTCGACGCAATGTTTTATGTTTTCATTTTCTCCTAGTAGCGCATTGTCACCTCATTCACTTATTTTTTTTTTTTTTTTTTTTTTGTTTTTTTTTTTTTTTTTTTTTTTTTTTTTTTTTGTTTTATTATTAACTAAGTCTAAATTAATTTAAATTACCTTTTAAGCACTTTTTGCATGGAACATCATTCCATTCTGTATCTGGAGAAGGGCGTTGTTAGCTGCGCTACAGTTTATACTTTTGCAGCTATCATCGTTTTACTTGTTACTTATTCTTGTATTTTTTGTTCCAAAATAAACTTTTATTATTTATTTATTTATTTATTTATTTTATTTATCACACCTCTCCTTATTTCCGTCCCCTCCCTCTTCATTTATATTCGTCCCCTCCGATGTCATTTTAACTTTTCTATAACCAAGGCTCGCTTGCACGACAAATCACTAAGTTTACCGCGAAACATATTTAAAATATCATTCTGTCGTGTTCAGAAACACAACGATGTTTCAAATTCGTTTAGCGTCATGCGCATTGAATAGAATAGAATAGAATATTCATTTATTTGCTCACAATGCAGGTATTTACAATAAGGTGGTTACAATTATATGAAAGAATCCTTGTACGTTCTACCATTTTGGCATGCAAACATTGATGCAATTCATCAACAAACATACAGACATTGATGCAACTAAAATTTTTCAGCTAGAAAATCCGATACGGAGTAGTAACATTTATTGACCAAAAGTGCAGTTAGTTTCTTTTTGAAAGTTGCTACTGGTTCTCCTCTTTTATGGAATTAGGAATGTGGTTAAAAATAGCCGGTGCCATACCAAAAACACTTTTCCTCAACAAAGCAGTCCTATATCCACCTGTGCGTAGCAAGTTTTGGTATTGAGATCGCAAAGTTACATCTCGGTATCTGCTTTCCGATAAAGTTAAAAATAGCCGTCGATTACATTTAACAAAAAGAGCAATTTCTAAAATGTATAGGCACGGAAATGTCAATAAATGATGACTGCATTGTAGTGATTTGTGTCGCAAGCAGGCCTAGATGCATATTATGTATGAGTACAGATAATAACACCAACATGTCCACTCCCCAGCACCTAGGCGAGACGGCGTGCGCAGGCGCAGCCGCCGTGGGCGCGCTGGCGGCGGAGCCGGCGTGCCGCTCGCAGCTGGCGCGGGCGGGCGCGCTGGCGGCGCTGCTGCCGCCCGCGCTGCGCTACGACTACACGCTCGCCGAGTCGGGGCTGGATGCCGACGCGCAGCTCAACAAACAGGTCAGAGAAGCCATAACCAATCTACAAAAATCATGTGCTGACGAAAGCGCCGAATCTATGAAAGTTAAAGTAAAGGTGGTCCAGCGGACAAAGGTCGTAGTCTGTCGTAGGTCGTAGTTGGAAATGTAGTTTAGTTTTTTTTTTTAATAAATTAATGTATACGATCTTTTTTACATTAAAAAAGGCCACCCTTTTACATCACCGAATAAAATATTTTGCACGTAAGGCTCATAGAAATGTGTGAAAAGTCTACGGAGAATGATGTTTTTTTTTTTTCAATTTACTTTTACTTTCATTCTATTAATTAATACGATATATATAGTAACCCAATCAGATAGGCAGTCGCTCCATGTAAAATACTGGTATTCAACTGCATTCGGTCAGACTGGAAGCCGACCTCAACATGATTGGGAAAAAGGCTAGGCAGATGATGATATAGCAACCCAATCATATTTCTGATTTAAATAAAAAAAACATAAGACAAAGCTAATTACCTAAATTACCGCAGGAAGTAGCGAACCAACTAGCCAAGCAGTGTATAGTAGCGTTAGCAGCGATGTACGGTCCGCACACACAAGCGTCGCCTGATGACGATAACATTCGGGACTCGTTGCATACGCTTCTGACGCCGTATCTGTGTGGAAGATTAGCTGAGCCTGATCAGCATGAGGTAAGGCGAAGATTATTATTATGTACCTATTTCGATTGTACAGACGCCAGCAGGTCATGCTACCCGAAACTGTAAAATTTTCCTAATCAACCTTGAATTTTAAAGCTAGCTATAAAGTTGAAAATCTATTAAATTAAATTTGACAGATTGTAGTAGCTTGATGTGCTGGCGTCTGCACTTAAAATAGTCCAAATAATAGATAATGTTTTAAAGAAAGCTAAGAAGGAATAAAGTTACGTCAATAAGTGTTGTGTTGTTTTGTGGAAGTCTCGTCGTCTCCCACAAACGCAACTTTTTTAACTTGCAAAAGTGTTCTAAGAACCCTGTGATGAAGTTATTTTTAAGAGCGTTTACAACTTACGGCATTTCATACAAACTTTCAAGTACTTGTTTTTCGAAATGCAAGAACCGATTTTAATAAAACTTCTTACGCATAAGCAGGATATATAGGTCTAAAAACTTAATTGAGAACATTTTCGAAAAATAGTGTTACAGCTAAATTCGACCGATTTTAAATTTTGCATAGAAACAGAGATTTCCAATTATCTTTTTTTAAATAAGACATTACGAAAATGTTCTTTACTAACTTTTTAGACCTATGTATCCTGCTTATGCGTAGGAAGTTTCATTAAAATCGGTTCATGCATTTCGAAAAACAAGGACTTGAAAGTTTGTATGAAATGCCGTACGTTGTAAACGCTCCTAACTGCTTATACAGATTTTGAAAAGATGACAGTAAATTGAATCCCTAATTAGTACCGTCCATCTAATTTACGATATCGAAGAGTGTAGAAAACAATTTCTTTCAACTACGGGTTTTCTGCCGGTCGATTCTGTAAAAATCTCACCGTGAAAACTCAAGTGAAGTGAGCTTGATGTGAGTTGTCAGTAGTGTCAATCCCTAGCATTATTTGGACTCCACGCTCACTTCACCTAAGTTTTCACGGTGAGATGGTTACAGAATCGCACTGCTGAAGAAAAATCGTAGTAGTTGTTCATCAATATTGGACACTTTTTCTAACTGAACTGCGTCCTTAATAATAACTACACTACTAAACACTGTTAAAACAAAATAGATCAACTTATAATTATTTTTCTAGCTCTTAAAAACCCTAACCTCAAACTGGCGCACGCCGTACCTCGTGTGGGACAACAGTACGCGCGCCGAGCTGAAGGACGTGCTGCGTAACGCGCGCGCGCTCATGGAGGATGAGGGGCCGCTTATCGAGCCCTTCACGTACTCGGCGCACGAGGGGCTCGTGGCTGTCGGGGGGGTTTATATCGATATCTATAATGAGCAGCCTGAGTTCCCTATTGAGGTAAGAAATAATTCGCTTTATTTAACGCTGTTTTGTCAAGTAATTAATCTTAAATGAACGCGATTATAATTGCGCTTTGAGGCGTATGATACGCCTTATTTTACCTGTTTTGAAGTATTTTCTTTTGTCTATGGTAGGCAGCAACTAATTGGCTAACCCAATCTTCATAAAGACATTTTTATAATAGTGTGTTTAAATTCGTGGAAATTTACATAATCATAGGAACGTATAAGCCAATTTTGGCAATTAACGTGTCAAACTACTTTTGGTAGAGTTTTTACTGTATGGCCTCAATTATTTACAACAAATTACGAAGTGCTTGGAAATACTTGACAACAGTGCTGTTTAAGGGTAGACTGCGTAAATTTTTAATTTATAAAACGTACTACAGTGTGACTATTCTATTCTATAAATCACGTATTACAAAATTCGTAAAAAAAAAACGATTTACAAATTTGTTTTTTCTTCTATTTATAATTATGTCGTCTCATCGTTAATATTATTTTCATTTCTTCTGTCTAGAACCCTCAGCAGTTCATCCTGGACTTACTGCAGTTCATTCAGGCGCAGACACAGGGCGACATGACGTCAGAGAGAGTGCAGCACGTCACGTACGCACTCACGGCTCTCGCCAACGTCATCATCAAGAACCCAGGTATGTGCGTTTTTAGACCCAAACTAGTGGTTAAGTTACATACAGTCACAAATAGTGTATTTTGTATTTTTTGTATTTTCTATAATTTTTTATTTTATTGTTATCCAATATGGTATGGAAGAGCGAAGTGTCCCAATAAAGGCATTACTTGCTTAAAATCACTAATCTGTTTAGACTAATTTATGTTGGAGAAGTAAATAATTTTGAATTTTTTGAATTCGAGTCTAGTTCCGGCCAGTTGGGTTGAATACAGCTTAGTTCCCGAAACTGTCCCGGTGGTGACGTGGTCGCAAGCGCAGCTGTTGAGCGTGGGGGCCTGGGTTTGATTCCCAGGTTGGGCAAAGTGTTATTGGGTTTTTCCGTTGGCAATTTCTCAGTAGCAGCGTGGAGTTTGGAAGTTGGCGGTGTGATAGCCGTGCCTCGCGCGCACGTGTCCTGTCTCCTGCTCCTGCGTCTGATCTTTCTCCGGTCATGTGGCTTTGCTGGGTCATCGGACTATGCGAGAGTTTGGGAAGAGAGAGTGTACCTGTGTGTGCACACACGCCTGTACTATAACATCTCTCGCGCCAGTAGCTGTTTTCCTCTGAGATTGGTCGCCATGGCCGAAATTCGGTCTAGAGGACTTCATTTATTTAGTTCTCGGAAACTACTGCAGACTACGACTTGTGCAGGGCCACCTCGAGTCACAATTGCCGGATTCCGTCCGGCGGGGGCCCGAAATCGGTGGCCTTCGCTGCCGCTATGATGGAGCCCGTCGCTGCAGATATGGTCCTGTCTTTGGAGGACTGAATTCTCTTCAGGGCTACACCCTTGATCGCGGCTACCACGACCTCCTCAAACCTGGCCGCCCGCCCCGAATTGGAGCCACCAACGGCGTCCTGCGTCCGCCTTGCGACTGGCGACTCCCGAGTGCTGCACTTCCGTGTCGAGCCTTTCGGCTCGCTGGGCCAGCTCGGCTGGGCTGGCTCGGCTCGGCTCACTGGCCTCCTGCACGCCGGCGAGCCGTCTGCCCATACCCCCCTCATGGACTCCTTCGGGGCTACGAGACTAACGGTGGCAGAAGAAGATGACTTCTTCCTGCCTGCCCGGCGGCAGAGTTAATGCACACCGAGCCCGCTCTTACTCCACCGCTGTGCTTCTTTGCGAGCCCAGAGAAGGATATGTTGGAGCGTACCTCCGACAAGATATGTGCATACGGGCAATAAGACCCCTTAGGCACATAGTGCCCAATGGGGAGTCATTGCCCGCACCCCAGGGTGCACCGTCCTGCACACTGGACTTCCCCCCGGACGTATCCATAAGGGAATTCCAGTCCACGGGCACTCGGGGAGGTTTCCTGTCCAAGCACCCTCGAGCGGCGAATTAACGTAGCAAACGGCTCGCAACTATTCCAAAATACAAGTCTTTCACTTATCTCTGTAACCCCAGGCGCAGAGATCCAATGCATCGGGCAGTTCGGGCTCATCTTCGGCATGCTGTCGGCGCGGCCGCACCCCGCGCTGCAGGCGGCGGCGCTGCGCGGCGTGCTGGCGGCGGGCGGCAGCCGCGAGTGCGTGGAGGACGTGGCGGCCAGCGCCGTGCTGGGCCATCTGCTGGCGCTGCTGGCCGAGCGCCCGCCGCGCCCCGACGCGCTGGCGGCGCTGGCGGCGCTGCTGGCCAATACTGCGATAGTTAGGGAGGCGCTAAATAAAGGTAAGTTTTTTTTTTGGCTAACTTTTGCTTTCCATCAGGCGATATCACGTTCAAGCGTGGGCCCATACACATTTAAAAATGTTACTATTATAAGTAGGTTTCTTAAAGTAGGTTTCGTAAGGAACGGCCCCAAACTTAAGTGGCAAAAGACAGGGCACGATGCTCGACTGCTCTCAAGAACAGACGATAGGGCTGAAGTGGCGACAAGTACCGGAAGCTACAGCGAAGTTAGGGCCCTATTATCAAACTATTTCTCTTTGTCCAGGTGCTGTAATATACCTGTTAGATCTATTCTGCAATAGCAAGCAGCCGGAGACGAGAGAAGCAGCTGTAGAGCTACTCGCTAGAATGATGTCCGACAAGTTACACGGACCTAAGGTATGTTCGTGATTTTAATCATATCGTTTTAGAGTAACATATGTTAGAAACTTTTTTTTGTAACTTTCTTTTGACCCAGGTCCAGTTCTGATATAACAAATTTAATGTGTTCGGGGTTTTTCGCGCGCGTATAAACGCGTCAATTTGACCTACCTACAAGTTTTTCCATTTTATTATAATAATAATATCCCTGGACATTTCACACAGCGTATTATTTGGGATTAATTAATTATTATGTTTGTGAAGTCAGAAAAATAAATAAAAATTATTATAACATACACCGCGAATCTGTAGTCTTAATAGGTACAGCGGGCTGGTGTCCGCAACTCCACGAAAATGCGCGTATTTTGCGTACGGGTGGGAAAATCGATCATTCGATCCACCCCAGCTCCTCAAGGAAGGCCAGCAACGCCTTGATGTTACTGACCGTTTCACGTAGGGTACCTGGGTTACTTTGCCCTGTACAGTCACGAACAAAAGTATGTATACACTCAACTTTATTCAAAAGCGATTTACTCCTTTATTTTTTAAAGGAAATTTTATGTTGTTACAAACATAGCATTATCGAACCCATACGTTTATGTAATGTGTCGTATTTCAACGTTGCAATCGTTATTTCACGAAAAAATCGCAATTGAAAGTTGCCATGTGTTGACATATTGGTGCTCGTGACTGTACGTGGTGACCACCGGGCACCCTTATAAACATAACAAGAATTCACTTTTATTAGCAAGACTTTGAATGCGTTCAGAGCAGGAAACAGTTTATATGCCATTAGACTCTAACAACTACGGATGGGTTTTTTTTGTTCCCAGGTTCGTCTTACAATATCCCGGTACATTCCCGGAGTGTTCGCTGAAGCGATGCGTGAGTCTGGAGCGTCCAGCGCAGTTCATATGTTCGACGCTCAGCACGAGCATCCCGAGCTGGTGTGGACTGACGACACGCGGTGCCGGCTGGCGTCGCATATCGCGCAGTTGAGAGACAAGTTAGTATTATGATTGTCAGGCATTATTTGTCAGGATCCTAATTGCGTAATACAGTATCAATCATAATCTAAATCATTTTGACGGATATTGCTAATCCATTGCTTCGTATGTTCGAAAAATTACTCTGCTCAACAACGTCAATAACGCAATGAATGTTGTTGAACTGTCAAAATGAAACCCGTTGCAGATTTGAGTATATTGAACATTCATTGCTATTGCTGTTCGTTGTTTTTAGGGCTGACTTTGTATGATTATTTTTTTCTGGCAATTATCA
The DNA here is from genome assembly GCA_945859715.1 of Apamea sordens. NCBI lineage: Eukaryota > Metazoa > Arthropoda > Insecta > Lepidoptera > Noctuidae > Apamea > Apamea sordens. Next base: position 15,320,011 of record OX244002.1, read on the forward strand.
ATATGAGGTATTATACGTACACTTTTTGCTATACATAGTTGTAAGCCGTGCGGCGTGCGCGTGTTTCTCTGTCTGTCTCTCTCTCTCTTATAGAAAGCAACTTCGTTCCATCCGGGTGTCCCTTGACACCTCTCAAGTTTTTTATCATACTTTCACAATTGTTACTATGACAACAAGAAAATAAGCAAGATCCGAGCCTCATATTGAAAACAACAGACACAACCAAAAATAAATACAATATGTAACTAGAATAAAAACAACTTTTCCACCGCCAGACACCAATCAGACCAGCTCCGCAATCCAAACGCGACATTTGAAGACCGCGAGACGCTCGAACGTGCGGCGGCAGGAGAACAAGCGTGGGCGCCGGCGGGCGAGGTCGTAGTGGACGGAGTGTACCTCAAGCTTTATCTGCAGAACCCACACTGGAACCTACGGAGTCCTAAGCGTTTCCTACAGGAGCTGTTGACTGAAACTATCGCGGCGCTGAATAAGGATTCTTCTGAGGTGAGTTTGGTTTTAATGTTTTTGGGACGTATGTAGGTAGGTACTTTAGTCGGGCGACAAATATGACACATTGATACACGAACATTAGAAAGAGATCGTCACACAGGCATGGGTGCCAGAGGCGACGTTATACAAAGCTAGACTTCTTCCCAAACTCTAACAGTATCCTATGTTAGGACATAGGATACTTTTAGAGTTTGAGAACACGTCACAATGGGTAGACCATGGCCCTCTTCCTCTATTCTATCTTGCTGTGCCCGACAGGGTCCACAATGATCTAAAATTATGTATATTTTGTAATGTACCTACCACCTAAGTTCACATTGTGGAATGCAAATAAATGTATTGAGTATTGGATTAGGATCTAGGCCATGGTCTACCCATTGTGCCAAATTACAACCAAATCCGCTCAGTCGTTTTAATGTGAAAGCGTAACACAGAAGCGTAAAAAAATCAAATCTTTTTCCTTTATAATTTAAAAGTAAATAATTTTTTATTTAATAAATCACGGGATTTTTCTGCTCTTTAAAATTAATCTCGGGATCTTAGGCATATCTACTTTATTCTTTCGGTGTATGAAATCAGTGTAAGTACATAAATAGCTCTACCTAATTCCGACCTCTGTTTATAATGTTACATAGTTTAGATATAGTACAGTCACGAGCACCAATATGTCAACACTTGGCAACTTTCAATTGCGATTTTTTCGTGAAATAACGAATGCAACGTTGAAATACGACACATTACTTAAACCTATGGGTTCAAAAATGCTATATTCGTAACAACATAAAATATCATACAAAAATAAAGGAGTAAATTCGCTTTTGAAAAAAGCCGAGTGTATACATACTTTTGCTCGTGACTGTACACACTGCTATACATAACCAGTTTCTCTTGGCCTCACTTTGTATGATATTTTCTCACAATCGGTTAGCTAATACTGGTTTTACATAGCTTGATGTGTAGCCGTGTGTACTGTAACTTTAAAGAACACGAAATGATAATATGGTCATAGTACGCAGTTAGTGAAGTTCCGACTAGTCCATTGTTCCGACGCCTGCACGGACCGGACACGAACGTGCGTGAAAGACTTCCTGTAGACCTATCTACGCAACGATAAGATAGGTGAGGAATTTAGTTAAGTTTGCCAATTACAGGCACTTTTGAATTGTCAAGTATCCTAACAAAAAACCTTGACAAAAAATAACAGAAAAAAAAAACTTATGTTGTATTTATATTTTCTAGTTGACGATCGATTTTAAGTAAGGTAGGACGCCCACACGTTGGGTGGAGCGCTGATCTTTGCAGGGTGGCTGGATGAGAGTTGCCGAGAATTGAGCTGAATGTCCCGGAGTGGACTGCTACAGGCTGATGATGATGAATCAATTTTAAAGCATCTGCTAATACTGAAGTCTACTTAATCCGTACTATTGACTGTTTTATCCCCACAGGGAAGCCGCGGCGAAACATGCGCCCTCGCCCTCGGCGCGGCGCTGCGCGCGCGGCCGGCGCTGGGCGAGCTGTGCGCGCAGCTGGGCGAGCTGCCGCGCCTGGCGCGCCTGCTGCCCAGCGCGCCGCGGCTGGCCGTGCCGGTCATTACTGCACTAGCGCCTACGCAGGTGACAATTTTAATCGACTTAAAAAAGTTAGAGATCAATTCATCGGAATCTTTTTTTAATGTATATTCAGCGATAATTCTTTATCACGTCAACTGATTTTAATGATTATTTTTTTATTTGAACACATAAAACACTAAAAAGTGCAAAAAAGCCTTAGTTTAGGAATTTTTCAATATCAAACTGAGTGAACGTTAAATCCTGCAGAGGAATATCACCTACTTGTCTAAGCAAAGAGAACAGGTTTTTTAATTCCCTTTTCCACTGTAAATAAATTGATCCGCACGTAATTTATAGGACCCATAATCACGTATGAGTCCAATTTGAACCTTAGGTTAGAGCCATAAAATCATATTCTCTTATTTCAGGCATGCGTAGTGGCACTATCCCAGACAGAAGTGATGTCAGGCATGAAGTCTGCGGTACAGTCGTGTCGAGAGATCATTGGCAGCGCGTGTGAAGCGCTCGCGCTTATATTCTCTAGTAATGCTAATACGGACCGGCTGGTGTTGCAGGTTAGTTAATTATGTTTTATAAACTTCTAATACTAAATATTGAGTTTCAAAAATTCGCAATGAATGTGCGCGCAATATGGAAGGAGTGATGGGGCTATGGACAAATGCTGCACTTGCACGCTGCGTGAGCATGCCCGAACCATATCGCCACTCGTTCGATGTCCACCGCGCACAGGATGGATTGAATGCAGCACATAAAGTGATTTTTTGCTCCATTGGTGTAATTGCCGTATGGCCTTCCAGTGTGAGGATAAATAAATAAATAATAATAATAAATAATAAACTGCAAATTATTAAAATAAAAATACAATATCCTATACTAACTAACTACTATTAAAAAACTAAAATATTGCGTCGAAATATTCCTCCATATCTCTGTCGACTGGCTGCATCGCCACGTTGTATGGCAAGAATTGTTTTAATCTTATTAATATTTTAAAGATATTGTGCCTGGATCTTTGCCAAAATTTCGGAACCTTGTTAAAGTACTTTCACAGTTATTTTGCTCCTGACAGCAGTAACCAGCAACCATAACGAAAAAAAAATAAGATCACTATAATTTTGACACTGATTTTATCAGAGATAAAATTACTCAGATAGATAGACTCAGAGAAATAATCAGAGATAAGATTACTGTGAATGGACTGTAGTGAAAGCTCAGCATCCACCAGCGCGTTTGAAACAGCATATCGACTGCTGGACCAACAAAAAAACTATTCAGAATTCGTTTTTTAATGTTTTCTCAAGACTCATTTTTCTCAAGTGGTTTTTATATTCACTGCATTTTTTTTTAACAGGCTTTTCATTTATAGTTATTTAAATAGTACTTTAATCCCACTACTCCCTGCCAGGGTAGCGGGACCATCCGAAAGGGTTTACCGCTGCCCTGGAACATAAAGGGCTAAGGAAGGAACACGGGTGGGTTTTAGTCAGTAAAAGTCTGACACTCCCTTCTGCTCCACCCAGAGCGGGAGGAGTCATTTGATGATTTCCCATCCTCAAAAAAAAAAAAAAAACCCACTACTCGACAGCTGTTATGTTTCAACTTGTTTGGAAGTGCCTATGATCCTTTATTTACGTAAAACCCACTTCATTAGACTTTCACTAATTCTAATATCCCAATCTCTACAGGCATTAGAAACGGACCTAATTGGCGAACTCCTATCGCTCCTCGAGACCCGACTAGACGGTGCAGCGGCTGCCCAGCTGGTGCGGGCGCTGAAGGCGATGTCTCGCTCCACGCTGCACGGCGAGCGAGTGAAGGCAGTCCTGGCGCGCTCGCCCATATGGGAGCACTATGCCGCGCAACGGCATGACCTGTTCATCACTTCTGCGCCACAGAATAACTTGCTAACAGGTAAAGTTGGATGACAGACCTCTTATTTGAATCGCCCATATTTCTTATTGATGCTCTGTCTTGATTTTTGTTGGAATACTGCCAGTTTTCGAACTAATCTATGGAGAAATCTGTTTTTTAAGCGAGAGACGTCTTCACTTCATTTTATTGTTTACTAGCTGCGCCCCGCGGTTTCATCCGCATAAGTTTCGATCCCGTCGGAATACCGGATAAAAAGTATCCTATGTGTTAATCCTGGTTATAAACTATCTGTGTCCTCGTACCAAATTTCATCCAAATTGGTCCATCCGTTTGAGCGTGAAGAAGGTTACTTCTTCACCCTCAAACGGATGGACCAATTTGGATGAAATTTGGTAAAAGAAAAATTTGGAAAGGCGAAAGTTTGTGAGTGTGTGTGTTTTAACAAACACACACACTCACAAACTTTCGCCTTTATAATATTAGTGTGGATTTTGTAACTTCTGTAAACAAATGTGTCCAGTAGATAATGACCAGAAGTAGGCTAAAATGCGAGATTGATCACGTACACTAGACCAATATCTCAAAAACCCAATTTAACTTTTGTTGTTGTAACAACTATTGTTTATTTCCCGTACAGCGGCCCCCCACACGGCGGGCTACCTGACAGCTCCGCCCTCCAACATCCCCGCGCAGCCGCCACCCATCGACTGACCGCCGCACGCGACACTCGCGACACATACGATAGTTGCGACAGACGCGACAGTAGCGACACGGGCGACAGTCCCGACACAAGCGTGCGGTCGAGCTGCCTAACTACACATACACGCTACGTTTCTGAAAGGAGAGTACAGCTGACCCTAGTTTGGAAGCTCAAGTAAGTCCTATGTAGAATCTCTTATGAATTACTCGAAATTTTGGTATTAGGCAACACTTGAAATTCATGAAATTCTAGCAATTTCACGCGTGTTAATATTCAATTGATTTAAAAAAACACGTAATATTAAAAATAATATGCATCGAATGTCTGTCACAATTCTAAATTGAAAACGTTTGCCTTAAATTCTAATAAGTATTAGTGCATCACAATAATAATTAGATGACTAGATGTGGGTATCGCCATTAATTATTCAAAGTTCAGCTTTGCGCGCCTTTCAGAAACTAACCGTGTCAGAGAATTTGCCTTGGCGTACTCCGCGGCCTATTACAGATATTATTTCGATGTAAGATATTGCCTCATTTTAATGTATTATAGCAATAATTCTAAAACGCTTAAGTACTAATTTTGCGTGAAATCTTTCGTGGGGTTCTCTCAGCTGACTGGACACAAAGTTCAGCCGATTTAAGTACTAACCAGGCAAATTCATATTTGTACTTATGTAAAAATATAATTAAGCTGCTAATGTTGTACTCCTAAGTTTTGTATCGATGTCTCATTGTAAATTTAACGTACTATGTTATTATTAACCCAATTTCATCACTAGTGAATGGTACTCTCGAAGTATTAACAGCCAAAGTTAAGTTTGTGTGTGCATCTCTGTTGGTCGTCTAAAATAGAAGTGTATAGAAATTTGATCTCTAACGAAAGGCATATTGTTTACATCATTCCTAAAAACGTTAGCGACATAAGGTTTTTGTATTAGGATTCGCACTTTTTTTATGAATTTAGATTAGTGAGTTTTCAACAAATGTTGCACTGTGTGCTAAACAAATATTCCTCGTTTGCAAGTAAAATATTTAGAATTGATTTATGTACTCAGTTGCCCGCGGTTTTTTTATGTACTCCCTAACAATAGTAGTGATTTAATGGCACTTAGCAATAACAATAATAGAGTGACCTGTCTATGGTCATTGCTACACAGTGTTCGTTTTTTTCAACTCTACATCGAAATAGAAAATAAACATTTCAAGAATCGTCGGGTAAATTGTGTTAAATGTTAATTACATGCTAGAATTCGCACTTTTATAAGAACATAGAATTTTAATATTGATATGTATCTATAGTATCAGTATGTGAGTACATGACATATTTCTCGTTAGTACCCGTTTTGTGTGTGTATTCATTACATAAAGGCTTTCTTGCCATATTTAGTTATTGTATTGAGACTGAAAATCATTGAAAATACAATTTAATATTTTTATTTGAGTTTTGGCACTAAAATAAACGTTAGGAATACGAGGTCTCTGAGGCTTTCTGAGGGAAATATATATTTTGTCAAATTATGGTAACATTGAGTCATGTTAAATATCTCAGAAATTGTTGGCTTGATTCATTAGAATCGCAGTAAAAAAGTTATGGAAAAGTTAAGATGGATTTTAATCATAAACGGAATATTTGAAAAAACGTAAAAAATACTAAAAATAAATTGAAACATTACACAAAATATATAAAGCTTGTTTTAATTATTTTAACCACTTATTTTAATCAAAATTATGTGTGATAATATTGTAAAGGAAATTAAAAATGATTGTTTGGTTTAGTCATATCATAGAGTTTTAAGGCGTCTATACTTTATGGAAATTATGATGTCTTATGTTCGCTCATTAATTATTGAGTACGTCCTAAAATATATGTATTATAGTTATATTTAAAGTATGTTCGAACTACCGTGTTAAATCTATTGCTGATATTTGCTTGTCTTTAGTTTTATTATGTTCTTTTTTGTGCTTTCTGTACAAAGCTTTGTCGTTTACTTTTCCTTATGCGCCGGTAGTAAAAAAATATCGATTAATTACGGTAGTTGGTACATCACTAGTAACGATATTAAAGGAATGTGTATGGTCGTGGTGTTTGTGTGTTCTGTAGTTTCCGATATTAATGTTTAAAATAAAGTTTTCGTTTTCAATTTATACTTTAACTGTCCGGGAAGCAGCCTCAATAGTTAAATAAGCGGCCAGAAATAGGTTTAGTAAAAACACGCTTATAGTCTAACTACACTAGCTTCTGCCCGCGGCTTCGCCCTCGTGGATATCGGAAATTATCCCACGGGAACGTGATGCCGGAACAAAAACTAGCCTATGTCCTTCCCCCGGATCCCATCTGTCTCCTTGCCAAATTTTATCGAAATCCGTTCAATAATTTAGGCGTGAAAAGGTAACATACAGACATTTATTTTCGAATTTATAATATTAGTATGGATAATGTCTGCATAGATACAGAACACACGCATCACGAATGGATGATATATCGATGGCACCATGTTGATGAAGCGAGGTGTGATTATATGGATATTTTTATATCTAGAGATAAGTCATATTGCTGTAAAATATACGAAGTTAATATATCAATCTATACAATTGTTTTATTTGTTGGCGGTATCTCAAAAAAATGTGAGAAAGAGAAAGGAATGAAATAATATACCTATAGTTTTAAAGGGGATTGAACATTTTTATATGGAGCCTGCATACATACTGGTGCGCCGTTTTTTTTTTTTTTAAATTGCAGGCACGCATTTTCATGCGTGACCTATATAAATCGATAGCTGCCATCAATGCAAACGGAAAATATAATAGAACCAAACCCCATAAAGTGTCAAGTTTCAGAGATATTAACGTTGAAAGTTGATCACGTGACGTCCATATTTTTTTAACTTGCTTACATCTTGTTGCATTGATGTTTGAAATAATTACTCTGAAAATTTAAAGTAATTTAATCATCTGTTCTGTAGTTTCTGCCTACCCCTGCGGCAAGAAGACGTGAGATTATGTAAGTCTGGTAATTTGAAATAAAATGCATATTGCTTGAACACTTTTTTTTAATGGACACAATTTATGCGTATTTTTTATCGACAATTTTTACCTGATTTCTAAATAATTACAAAACAATGTCATTCTAAGTTAGCTAAATTACACTTTAATATCTTACAAAAATAGTATAATACATAGTTTGGAACATTACCCTCTGAAGTAGTATTTATACAAAAACATATTAATTATAATATAAACTAATTTATTATACCTACTACTACTATTCACACTTGTATCATCTAACTAATTCTATATATTCGTAATTTCGTTTTGTGTAACAAAAATAGGTCGAAATCTCTTAGTTTTGTAATAATAGCGCCTTCTGTATTGCATAAAACATAGTTTTACGTACTATAAAACAAAGGCATATATTTCATCGATCCTCAAATAAATCCATTTTGCTCTTCTAAAAATATTATAGTGAATGCGCCCCCTTTTGTGAACTTCAAATAATTTATATTTTGTGGTCCTCAAAATACTAAATAGCCAATTAACTGGGACTATCTTGGAGGTACAGAGTCCTTTCAAAGTTCTTTTACTTCTGACAGCAGCAACCCAACTACGACCTTATTGTAAAGTGAATAAAGGTCACTGTGATTTTGACAGTGAAGCAAATTCAGAGGTAAAAAAAAATCTTGATTGTACCGTTGACCGTTAAGGAGTTCCTTCGACTGAAGCCAATCCTGGATGTAGAATCAGGTCGTGCATAATGCAAAAATGCACTGTCTTCAAAACAAAATCAATATGGAAAATTTCAACTCCGTAGGATAAAAGGAAGAGGTTTTAATTCAGCTTGCAAGATTTGACTCATACATAACTGAGTAACTAACAAGGCAAGTTAAATAAAAGCTTGTAATAACTGTGAATGTATTGCTCGCCGGCCGCTACCAAGAAATTAAAAAAAAATCCATCATCTGAAAGTCAAGTTTTTTGAGGATCAGTTAAATATTTCCATAACAAATTAAGTTTTATTTGTTTGAGACAAATAAAACTTAATTTGTTTCTGAATACAGTGGGATTGGTAACTTCTAAAACCGCAATTAATATTAATCGTCATTTAGATAAGAGATTACTTACTACTGTCCGGCCGTTGTGAGAATGCGTTCCTGACATCTGTCAGTGCGACAATTCTAACAACTAATAAAGATCAAATTCGCAAAATATGTATTCATTTGTACGAAACTGACAGTTGTCAAGAACGCATTCTCGCGACGGCCGGACTGTAATGTATTCTAGAAATACGAGTGCATATCACAGCATAACACAGCAAGTAGTTTGAACTCAGATCTAGGCATCACATTCACTTTTTTTTTTACAATTTTCTGTTAAATTGTTTCAGATTCGTTTCCCAAAAGCACAGGGTAATTAGATAAAGGCCAGCATCAAATTACTAAAGAAATAAAACTGTATTTCAATGGGATAAAGCTCTTATCAGAATGACAGGTGTCATGTGTTGTTTTTCTCACTGAAAGACCTCTTGTGGCATTTAGGTAGTCCAACCAATTTTAGGTAGTTCAGACCAATTGAACAGTCAATTCGTCACGAATTTTTTGATGCTGAAAGGATCTCGTTTATTCAGTTTTCCCTTGGGTTTCTAATTGATGAATGAGTAGATGAAGCCTCTGAAGTCAAGTGTTGATGACGTCACACGGGATGTGCGCTGAGCGAATCTGGTGGAGTTGTGTAGTGGTTGGTGTTGGGAGCCTTTAGAGGTCGCTCGTAGGTCTCGCCTCGGGTCCAGCCGCGCTTGCCTCTGCAGCAAACAACATAATCAGTATCATGCAATATGCACACTGCATCTAATATCCTCGGCATGATCAGCACCCTGATTGCGTAACACTATCAATCTCAGTCTGAATCATTTTGAAGGATATTGCTAAAACAATGCTTCATATGTTCGAAAAATTTGTTTGAACAACAACGTAAATATCGCAATGAATGTTGTTGAACTGTCAAAATGAAACCCATTGCTACTGATAGTGTGTTACGCAACTACCCCGCAGTTCAGCGAAATGAATGAAATCGGCGATGGGCGAGGGGTTCACAAGAACACTACCTAGGTACTACTAGTACTTTAAATGAACCCTAACTGAATGTTAGAAGTGGGAATAGTCATCGTATTTTCCTCTGATTTTAAGAAATTCAGGGGGTCTACTCCGAAGTAGTATCGGCCGAATGTTCGGCCGTTTCCTGCTACGAAGTTACTATTTGGTTCAGTCGGTTCCGATCCTACACTCCTACACTCTTTCGAATACTGACTATGGTCCCGACCCAACTGAGACGATCCGAAGTTTTTTCGCGTTTTTCAATAATATTCGGTTCGGCCATGTGTCGGTCCGATCCGAACATTCGCACTTTGCACTTCGGAGTAGGCTCCCAGACTCATGAAAGTCGTAAAAGCCTGTGTCAAGTATCGTGTAAAATTCTGTCATTTAGATAGCCAGAAGTCCGACGACCTGAAGAAATAGTGATGCCCGCTTGAAATATGAAGAACCGGGTGTAGAACTACAATGTTAGCAGAGTTCAATGATAAACGAGTAGCAGAATCACCGAACGTGAAGTCTTGCTCGTAGCTCCTCTGCCGCCGCTGTCGCCAATTTTATTTGGCCTTTCAATTCAGAAGAAGTCCAGCACCACACCGCACCTTGTTAAAGACTTAAAAAAAAATATATCCTCACCTCATTAACATCTTGATGTATCTATGGTGCTTAGGCGTCGGAGGTGCATCATCAGCGTCTATTTCTAAAGAAAGGTACTGGTTGGCGCACGCGCTGTTCAGTAGCTCATCAAGACGCTGGTGTAGTTCTACGAAGTTCGGCCTGTCGCGAGGATGAGTTCGCCAGCAGGACAGCATTATGTCGTAGCTGGAGATAAATAGGCATGGAATTAGGGTTACGATTAAAAAAAGAAAATGAAATGTAGATAACAATGTAAGCTTTAATTAAAACAATTTAAACGCTTGGTTATTACTTCGTCAAATCGAGGCAATTAATTAGTTCAGGCAAAAATCGATAATCGAATTACCAACTTTCGATTCATGTTATGCCACATTTGGCATGTGTTGTTATTTTGTAGAGGAATCGTCATAAAACTGAATAGAGAATAGAATTTTCTTGCAGTTTAGGAACAGTAGTTGCCAGACTGTAAACCTTGAAAATGTTACCGTTCGCAGGGACATTGATATTCACGATGAAATTTGGAGGTCGCTAGAATCTGATGGATTCGGGTAGCGCAAGACCGGTTGCTGTGGCGATGCCAGCCCCTATGTCCAGTAGACGCCTTGCTGCTATCACGATGAGGACATGACTGTTCTGGGATGAAGGTACTCACAGCTGTGGACTGCAGTTGTTAGGCTTGGGCATGCGGTACCCGCTGCGCAGCAGTCGCGGCAGTCTTGCTCCCGGGACTGACGCGTACGGAGCTCCGCCCACAGTCGCTATCTCCCACACCACCACGCCGAATGACCATCTACACACAAATTATTTCTCTATTGAAATTTCGAGATGTGAAATTAATGCAGCGAGATCTTCAATACCAATTTTGTATACTCCCTTGTCCAACCGATTCGATTTATTTTAATATGCTTTTCCATTTTTTCTTACAATTACGACAAACGACATGTGTTTGAAAATGGCATGAATTCGACTCTTGCATACAAGTCATAAGCCTAACCAAGTGATTAATAATGACGAGATTGCGACAAATTATAACACAACTGATCACAGAATAAAGAACCATGTTGGAACCAATTTAAACAAATACTTACACATCACTCTGCGTCGTATATATCCTCCTCGTCAGTGACTCCAAAGCCATCCACTTAACAGGCATCTTTCCATTACCTTTCTGCTTATACTGATTCTCTTCATAAACATCTCTTGAAAGTCCAAAATCAGCTATCTTCAACGTTCTATCCGCTGTCACCAATATATTTCTAGCTGCTAAATCTCTATGAACTACTCTATTAGCAGCTAAGAACTCCATTCCCATAGCTATTTGACGGCAGAAAGACAAAAGGTCTAAAGCCGTTAGTTCCTTATCACAGATGTCTTGGAGCTCATAAAGTTTGTTCACGACCAGTTTAGAGCTCTCCATTTGTGCTTTACATTTGAACAGGTCGTTTCTGTAGTCTGAAATATCTATGTTGTTGTTGTAGTATTTCGCGTTGCGTTTTGATAATATTACGTCCCATGTGCATCTGTAAATATTAACTATTTAAATAATAACCAAGTATTCTCATTACAATTTAGAATATTATATTATGTTAAAAGTATGCGGGGATATGAATAATTTGTCAAAATAATGCATTCAACAATGGTGAGGGTCATAAATCACTTTTAAAAAAAGGGCTACTATTAGAATGAGGAACAAATTAAGAAACCTACCTGACTTCTCTATCGATAGAAATATAAAAATAAAAGGAGGTACGAAGTAAAAGTATCTGTTAGATTTAGGTTTATCATGGGCGTTCTACAGGGTTCAATTCTTGGTCTAGTATCGTAAATTCGCACTACAGGTACTAGTGCAAGTAACGCAAGTAAGAGTTAACTTTGAAGTATGAATAAAAATTTCTTTAAATGTTCTCTTAAACTATCAGTACGCTATACCTCAAGTAACTGAGCAGGTCTCCTCGGCTGCAGTACTCAGCGACAATGAGCGGCCTCCTGCCGCTGCAGCATCCCACCAGGCTCACGAGGTGCGGGTGCACGCCCACGCTCTTCATCAGCTCCATCTCCGAACGGAATGACCTGATTTCATCGAGCGATGGGAAGTCTACAAAGGAAGAGTCGCGAGGTTAGAAATAAATAAATATTACTGTTGGACTCAGTCCACGGATATTATCAGTTCATTGTGTTGCGCTGTTGTTATATACTTTAATACAACTATACAAGCTTATTATTTTCATTTTTAACATAATGAGCATACATACGTTAGATTATGACCGTTTTCAACTATACGTTTTTGGATATTAAACGAATTTGCTTACATATTCAATTCTTCTACATTACTCTACATCGATGATATGATTATATCATCAATTCGAGGAGCGTTACCTTTCAGCATTTTAACAGCGACTTGCGCGGAGTGCGGCGCGAGCGTGGCTCTGCGCACGACACCGAAGGCTCCTTCTCCAATAACTTCGTGTAATACTAGCTTGTCTGCTCGCACCTCCCACCGGTCTTCTGTCTCGCTCCATATTTCTAGCACTTCTGTATCGCTCTCTTTCGAAGGTTTGTCGGCCTATTGGAGTAATTAGAGTTTTAGTTGATGGTTAGATATTAGAAGGTGAATTTTTGATTAGAGACGGAGTATCACACTCTAACCCGCTTTTGACGCAGAACGTCACTTTCGTAAAATGAAATCGTGAAAAATTTGGTCCTTTCGCAAAATGTCATTTTCGCACAACGTAATTTTCTCAAAACGTCATTTTCGCACAGTGTCACTTTCGCAAAACGTCATTTTCGCAGAATGTCATTCAAGCCATTTTTTTCTCAGGAGAGACCTAATCAAACATCAAACTTTTCCAATAACGCAAATGTATTTTTGTTTCTACTATTTACACTGTCACAAGTCACAAAACAATGAAATATTCATAGATGTATGCAACAATAGCTAGCAAGCTTCAATTACCGAAATACCCTCATTTTTACTTTTTGTTACTTAATTTCCATTGCTTATTTTTTACGAAAGTGACATTATGTGAGTGACCAAATTTTTCACGATGACATTTGGCGAAAGTGACGTTCACGTTTTGCGAAAGTGACATTATGCGAGTGACCAAATTTTTCACGATGACATTTGGCGAAAGTGACGTTCTGTGTCAAGACCTACATTCTAACCCATGTATTGTGGAAAAGAGAGAGCTAGCGATAGAAACATGTTGTGAATGAGAGGAAGTTAATCGGGATGGTAAAGAAAATGAAAAGTTCTAGATCGGATCTGTCATGAGAACAACCAACTTTTACTAAGTGTTCGATTAACCGTAGACCTTGTAGTTGTAATTTTGTGAACTATACTTTTTACTGTAGTAGTCATCATTAATATTGTTGTTCGCTCTGGATGATAATCAGGTCGTAACCTATAATGTGAACCTTGCGATACACTGTGATTGTTACCTGTTGTAGTTGCCTTGTGAATAAATAAATTATTTAAAATCTGGTTAGAGACCGTGTTACAAAGAAGAATTGTTAGTTGTCTAGGAAATAGTTACCGGTTTGTATGGAGGCACGGGAACGTGGTGTCTTCGTCTTCGACAGCGACATATCAGCGCCAGAGCGGCGGCGGCCGCGCAGCCTACGCCGAGGGCCGCGCCACCCGCTCCCCCCGCGCCACCGTCTGTCGTTCCATGCCCGTCCCCGTCCCATATGCCTGACCACGTGCAAAACTATACCACGTTATTTTCATTCTATTGGGGAAACTGATTAAGGATTCTGACGACTGTAGGCAGAGACGTAAATAATCTTCAAGACAAAATACCACAGACCCAAAACCCGAAGCTGTCAATGATGATGACTAGAAGAGTCACCAAGCCGGTACATGACGACGGCCATTATCGAGTCGATGTAATCACAAAAGGGTAAGGGTCTGGCTATTTAAAGGTGTGTGCTATAAGTGCGAGACTTATAGTTACGTATACGTAGGTAAGTCATTGCTATAATCTAGGAAAAACTTAAAAATATTTTTTGTGCACCAATATTGAACTGTAGCAAAAGAATTTGAATATCAGTATATGCCTGCTGCGTGCTGTTAGACTAAGATGTACTTTAAGAGCGAACTACATAAATGAATTAATTTAATATTGGGGTTTATTTAAAAATATTGCTTGAATTAAAGAAACGTTGAAACGTCAAAAAATGGTCACCGTCAGGTTGGCTGGACCAAACGAGATATATACATGGGACCATGAGCACTATTTACTACCTATTTGCTACCTATAATGAAATATTTGCTACCTTTGCGTTAAGAAATATATCAAAGAAATAGTGGCCAGCCATTCTGACGTCAGGTTGGCTGACCACTTCCAAGTTCTCATAGTTATAGTATAGCGTTGTATTAACCGCATTGTTAATATAAATATTTACTACCTATTTGCTACCTTAACATAATTATATTTTTTACACAACTCTAAGAAGTTCCTTAAACTTATGAATTAACGTTAATTTAGAAAGTGCCTCCAAAACCATTATTAGCAATTATCTTACGAAAATAACTCGTAGCGTAAATAATTTATGTGCAGGCGTTTTAATGTCTTTAATTAAAAACTTACCGTGTGTTTGTACACGGACATGTAAAATATCTCCACCCCTCTCCCCCGCCCTCGACCTTATCATTGAAACTACTGAGACTAAAATTTTTTGTCACTCTCCTGTGTATTTGGAAGGCTATCAAAAATAGAAAACAACGAGATATTTGAAATTATTTAATTACATTCTTCAAGTACATGATTCAAAATAAATATCAAAAATTTCTGTCCAATTTTAATGTTGATTCAAAAAGTATGTAAGATTTTAATTATATATTATATTATTTATATTTTCTGCCATAATATGTAACCTAATAATAAAAAATAGACTATTTCCATGTTAGACTTCGCATTTATTCTTGAAAAGTATGTATGTATATACTTGGAGATTTATTAAATTGGTCTTGATCAAACTATGATACAATATTTGATAATCATTCATTGACATCTATATACTTGGAGATTTATTAAATTGGTCTTGATCAAACTATGATACAATATTTGATAATCATTCATTGACATCTTGATTATTTTTATTTAAAACTACCCACAATATTCACAACTGTGATGATAAATTATTTTGTTCAAGTTTACTTTTGTGGTTTGTGACGTGCACACGTTAATAGTAATTTATCAAAAATCTTAATAAAAGAGTGTGATTTCATATCCAGAAACAAGTTGTTCTTAGGGCACTAAGCGCCTGCAAAAATATTGTTAGCAATTATTCCGAGGAGAAAAGACGTAAATAATTGATGTACAGGTGCTTTAATGGCTTTTATTAATAACTTTTTATAGGAGCTTCTTAAAGTTGTGTAAAAAATATAGGTTAAGGTAGCAAATAGGTAGTAAATATTTACATTAACAATGCGGTTAATACAACGCTATAACTATGAGAACTTGGAAGTAGTCGGCCAACCTGACGTCAGAATGGCTGGCCACTTTATTTATTTGATATATTTCTTAACGCAAAGGTAGCAAGCAAATATTTCATTATAGGTAGTAAATAGTAGCAAATAGGTAGTAAATAGTGCTTAGAAAATTCTAGTTGTTTCCTTTTCCTAGTGTGTACTTAGTTTCTTAGCGGTCAAGTGGATTTAATATATTCATTACTTCAGCTGTTGCGTAGGTATTTGCATGAGTAACATCCTTTTATGCATGTTAACCATGGTTAATTATCTTTGCACACGGTAAAAAAAACATCAAGTATTTCGTGAAATATTTTTATTAATAAGGGTTTATTGGTGGTGTTGTTATAAGAGAAAATGAGAAAGTATTGTATAGGGTGAAAAAAAATGCAGATGTGTGAGTTGTGAATTTCGGTTTTATTATTTCATATTATGTTTTCTTCTCAGCAAACAGGATCATGCTACCATGTCGATGCTGTAAGACGAAGGGAGAGTGTGCTTTTTACCAGTTCACTGTCATAGTCATTCATGAATGAGACATTTTTGTTACTGGGCTGATTTTTCAATCATCTGATAACTTTATTCAAGGAATAATTTTGAAATTTTGACAGTTGTTTCATACAAAAACTGTCAAACGTCAATTTTATTCCTCGAATAAAAGTTATCTAGCGATGGAAAAATCAGCCCTTAATCAACAGATGTTTTTTTATTCGTGGAATAAAATTGATGTTTGACAATTTTTGTATGGAAGAATTATCAAAAATTCAAAATTATTCCTCCGATAAAATTATCTGGCGTTGGACGATCAGCCCTTACAGATCGTACAGTAATTTGTTTATTTGTTTTGTTAATAAATCGTATACCCTTTAATAACCTTTATAACCTTTCCTTTTCTTTTTCAGTGAAAACTCATGAGTACAGTTTTGTGTTTAGTGTGTCAATTGTTTTTTTTTTTTTTTGATTTAATAAAACGACGCTAGAGAGAAGGGACTTACCAGGGAACTGAGCTTGTCTACTGGTGTAACCAGTTATGTTGCCTAGTGTTGCTTGTACCAACACGTGGTAGTAACCTTCGCCTGTCACATCTATGAATACCGCTTCTGTTGAATCCTGTTTAATTGTATTGTCATCATTAATATCATCTTCAAGGTACCTATCGGCGATTATTAAAAAAAATACCGTTATCTATAAAAATCACGTCTGTTCTATGGGAGCCCCCATAAATATTTATTTTATTTTGTTTTTAGTATTTGTTGTTATAGCGGCAACAGAAATACATAATTTGTGAAAATTTCAACTGTCTAGCTATGAGATATATTCATGAGATACAGCCTGGTGACAGACAGACGGACATTGAAATCTTAGTAGGTAATAGGGTCTCGTTTTTACCCTTTGGGTACGGAACCCTAAAAATGATAAGGCGTGCTTCCCCGATCAGTACCCTAATTGCGTAATACACCATCAATCTCAATCTGAATTGTTTTAAAGGAAATTGCTAATACATTGCTACATATGTTTGAAAAATGTGTCTGCTCAACAACGCAATAAAAGTTGCTGAACTGTCAATATGAAACCCATTGGTACACACGTCTACACGTCAAGCTATACAAAGCCAGTTTGTCTTGGCCTCACTTTGTATGATATTTTCTCACAATGAACGGTCAGCTAATACTGGTTATGCATAGCTTGATGTGTAGCCGTGTGTACTGACAGTGTTTTACGCAATTGCCCCGCTGGGATACATTTATTTTTCGTTGGCTTTTGGATGATATATATAGAGCCCCCCTCTATACATATCATCCAAAAGCCAAAGTAGTATAGAGTGGGTTCATTCGTCAGTATAAAGTGTGTTGAATCGAAAGCGTTATTTCTTTGGCAGTACATTTAAGATCATCCTAGCCTTTTTCCAACTAAGTTGGGGTCGGCTTCCAGTCTGTCTAAATACCAGTAGGTATTTAAGTACTATAAGTACAAACTACTGCTCCTTTACTAACTCGATATAAATAGTAGGTTAGAAGGCTTTAATTCCCTGGGTAATAGTTACCACAAGCACTGGTCTAGAAACACAATTTAGTGACCAACTGATCTATTTCCTAGCGGTCCAAAACGGCACAAAAAAGTTTTTATTATTAGTTGTTAGTTCTTTTGAAGTGTTTATATTTAGTTACACTCACCCCTGGTAACACCATCGTCCGGTTAGCGCTTGTCGCAACTAATATCACAGTGTAGAAGTCAGGCAGGTGATGCGGCAGCGCCCAACTCACGTTTACATCAAAAGTGTCGCTGGTGTCTTTAATCGCTTCTATATGTATGGCGCTTGGTATCTCTGGTTTTATAACCTCTGTAGAAACAGCTGAAAAAAGAATTATTAGGAGTTTGAAATTAAGTAACTGAATTGCGAACATTTTCTAGCTGTTTATTTTTTTGTCAGATCGAACAGATTTAGTACTACCCACACAAGAATGAAATTGAAGATATGCGACAAATCGATGTAGGAGGTGCAGTAACATACTCATTATAAATTGTCATTTCTCAAATCTAAATTCTTGAAAAAAATCTTGTAACTATTGGTCTTAGGTAATGCAAATGAAGCTATTTCCTTCAAGTAGACACGAATTATCGTCATTCCAGTATGTAAAAGACAATGCCACCAAATCTTGCCCCAGCCATTTATAGAAAATGTAAATTAATGAAAATAATTATTGTAATTAATATAATAAATTGTTTTTCTTTAAGACCTGCAGATTACAAATGAATGTTAAAAGGAATTCAACCACTGAAATTCCTTTTTACCATTTCCTGTTTTCAGCGGACCATCTGCGTTACTTATTACGCATGATACAAAATAAAAAGTTTGAAATACCTGTCAAACAAAAACTCATATTACATAGATGATTATTTAAGAATTCTAATAATTATGAGATAATAGGTATATTATGTTGTTTAAAACACTTGAAGATTGTTATGCGAATAGTTATGAAAATGAAATATGTTGTATTACAATCATAGTTTCGCTTTCGCATTCGTTGATTTTTGTAAATTAAACGTTATTGCCGCGCGTATGTCAAACTCGAAATGTCAATGTCATTGTCAGCCATTCGCTCTCTGTGTTCCTGCTGTTCCTGTTGTTTGCGTTCACGCCTCACTGTTTTACTGTGCTTTTTATAATTTTTCCCTACCGACGAATTTTGATGCATATGTTAGCCATTTATGTTGTATACGCGCTACTTGCCATAAAGCACAAAGTGTTATTAGAGGACAACCGGACACAGATAAACATAAATAGAGCTTCAACCAGTATGACCAGAGCAATTGCTAGTACCTCAGCAAACAATACCAGAGCCTCCACCACCACCTCTGGAACAACAGGTTCCAACAGCATCAACTGATGGAATAGTTCTATAGTCATACTTTGTTGTTAGGATAGGCACTGACCCCGAATAAGCAGATTCTGTAGGTATTCGAAAGGGATAGTATTATAATAATAACACATCAATAATTTATTTTAGCAATTATAAACTGCACCTAACCTATAATCAATGTCATTATTGTTTTTAGATTTAAACAGAAACCGCAAGTTCTACAGGCATTAGGATAAATGTTTAGTTATCAGTAATACAAAGACAATAAGATGCTGCATATTGCATGGTTGGAAATGAATTTTATTGAGAGGGGCAAAGTTCTGTAGAGTTTCTGGCATTAAAGTACCAATTTTAGCACGCACCTGTTAAACATTGCATTCATTGCAGAGTTTACAACATGGAACAAGTTGGCAACGCGTTAAACTTGCGATATTTACCTAATTTTGACTATCCTACGAAAAAAAGGGCACGTGACGACGTTGCCAAATCGCTCGCCTACGCACACCGTGTACGTGATTCCCTTTCCTTAATGACGTGCTCTAAATTTACTTCATAACACATTGAATTAGATATTTGTCGCACCTATTCAATTTCATTCTGTATAGTTTCCATCTCCCACTGGCTCATTCTTCAATTGTGCGCTTTTATAATTTCTAACGTGATGACATTATTGTGGACGTCCGCCGCATCAAGATAACACAGGGAGGTTAACACCTTTTTATTTTTGTGTGTACTACTTTTGCTAGTCCCAACCTCTCCTTTCAGTAGGAGTCAAGCTCGTCCGGTACTAACAAAAGATAGAACTCTGTGAAAAAGGGGGAGGGAGGCCTTCAAAGATTAAATGGCAGGGGGTGACTTGCATACTCAATAATGGGCCCCCGGAAACTTTATTATTATTATAGTGATGGTGATGATATACTTACTAGGTGGACAATTGATTTCGTCGCAAGAAAGCGTGCGGTACTTGAAATGTGTGGTTCCGTAAAAGCCCGTCACATTGATGTGGCATTCATCCTCAACTGGCAGGTGGTCGAACTCTACTAGTGGCTCCTCTTTGCTGTTGGGCTGAAAATTATACATTGATATTTTATTGAGCATAATCAGCATATAATGTTCCCACTGCTGGGACACAGGCCTCCTTTTCGGTGAGAGGCAGTGGACCGTAATCCACCACGCGAGCCCAGTGCGGGTTGGTAGATGTCACATGTCTTTGATTTTGTTTTGGTTCTAGGACATTCCCGGTCCGTTTCCTCACGATGTTTTCCTGCACCGTTTTGAGAGCGAGAACGAGAGAGTAAAGCGCCTGTGGGTTCGCATTTACGACCTACAACTCGGTAACTCGCGGTCGTTTGTATGGCTGTTGTTATTTATAAAACTAGAGCTCTTTGTGAAGGAGCATGACCAGTGAAGTGCCTAACACCACCGAACCCATTTCTGCCATCAAGCAGTCTGGTGGTTGTTGGCGTAGCGGTGTCGATATTACTAAGCGCATGAGTCAATTCAGCTTGGTCTCTGTGATGGCAATTCACCTGCGATGCCTTAGTGTTGTCAGTAGAAGGCCATGGGCGGTATAGTTACCACCTACCATCAGTCCAGCTTCTTGTTTTTGTTTGCTACCCCATAAATACTGCCGTGAGCAGTATTTATCTTTTTTTATTAGATGCTGTTATATACTGAGCGAATCTATTGCCCACGCTTGCCCCCCCACCCCCAGCTACGCTCATGACAATCATGCCTACACACGGCGAATAAATCGCAGGTTTTCAGGGTAAGGAAAATGTGTGTATACAAAGGGCCTTACTGGCCTACACTAGTCTTAAGTGTACATAGATTTTTACTTTTATGGTACATACCCTTACTTTGGTGGACATAAAGGTGTTTTTCTTGATGCAAGAGTTTACAACGTCGAAACATACGTCGCCATCTACAAAAAGAAGTATGAAAGGTAAACTTAAAGCTATTCTCGTAATTTAAAACGTTCAAAATCTCGTCGCAGTCTCATCTCAGTGACAAACAAATATCAAAATCTTGTCAAAAATGTAGGGAAGTTAGAGGTATTTTTGACAAATAGAGGGTGAGATTAGACTGTGAACATTCTTAAAATTACGAGAATTGCCCCTCTGATTAGAACTGATTGTCAAATAACGGAAGAAAGGGTTGTGCTAAGCCACTCGTTCGATGTCCACCGCGCACATCGAAAGCAGCACAAAAATGAAGTGATTTTTGCTCCATTGGTGTAATTGCCGTATGGCGTTCCAGTGTGAGGATAAATAAATAAATGTTGTTGTGCTAAGGACTTTAAGGACCCTCCAAGCCTTACAAAGAGCGCCTTGCTAAATTTATGTGAACAATTAGTTGCCGAAGACGTAAGTCTGACTGCTGGTCTAACCTAGATACTCTTGAATGTACCAGGGGGATCCTCTATCCCCCTGGCATATAACTGCAGTAATCAGGCTGTTAGTCTGTTACAGACCTTCTTAGACTTTACTTATTTTATTTAAAGGTCCTACGGGTGATTCCGTAACACACTATCAGTAGCGATGCCTTTCATTTTGACTGTTCCACAACATTCATTGCGTTATTTACGTTGTTGAGCAGACAATTTCATCGAACATATGAAGCATGCTCTTCAAAATGATTCAGATTGTGGTTGAAAGTGTCAAAAAGTCAACTTGATAATGTTCTTGTTTGAAACGTCGATAAAACAAACTTACCACCACTGGTGTTCCAACTAAACTGTCCAAAAACATTGGAACCATCCAAACTAGGGCGTAGGAACTTCTTAATCTCGTATGTTCTATGAACCATAGATTTGTTGTATTCTGGCGCCTTGTCGCCTCCTCGCCATACTACAGGCGATCCCCCCTTGAGTATTGCACTCCATAACGTGTAGTTTTTCTGAGGAGATCTGCTTATCTCGCCGTATTCATCCATAGGATCTATTATGACGTAGTCTATCTGAAAATAAAGGCCTTCTGTATAAATTAATGTTCGAATACACAACATTGATATTTTCCACGTCGGATAAGCTAAGGTAAGATTTTTCCTGCGTTTAATACCTACTCGATTTTTGATCATGCAGGTAAATAGGTATGTATCTACCGTCAGTACCGGCGGCAATTTCTATAAACAAGTAGGTATGAATAACAATATGACCTAAAACTGTTTTGTCCAGGAGGAGGCGTGTGCGCATGATTTGTGTTTATAATCGAAAACTTATTTATTCACATTGACGATTCTGAATCTGTAGTCAAGCGAAATATATTATGTCGGGCCCGTAGCTACTATAGTTATCATAAAAGTCCTTCTCTCTTCCTGGAGTGGAGCGTTCGGTTACCATATAACGGTAAAATCGATGAACAGGACAGATTGTGTCGCAAATTAATTCACTTTCTCGCCGGCTTTTCGTTATCAGCGTTAGAACCCGCATTGACGCGCGTACCTATGTGGATAAGTAGTTCAAATTTACGTGATTACAGAAATATTAGAACAGACTTATGATAATATGGGTAGGTAAGTAGGAAAGGGAAAATATGTAGGCATAACAGCCGGTCTATTCTGTAAAAATCACACCATGAAAAGTTACGTGAAGTGAGCGTGGAGTGAGCTGTCATTCCAACTAATGCTAGGGATTGACACTATTGACATCTCACTTCACCTAACTTTTCACGGTGAGAGTTTTACAGAATCGATCGGCTGGACCATGGAAGCGTATCACAAAATGGAGGACTGCCAAGTCACAATGTGTGGGACGGTCGTCAATGATGATAATGATCATGATGAAGCTATTTCTGGGAGAGGTCTACAATATTTATTTATCTATACTAAATCTAAAGAGTTTGTTTGGTTGTTTAGACGCGCTAATCTCCAAAATTATTAGTCGGATTTGAAAAAGTTTTTTTAGTTTCTATAGCCCAATTCTTGAAGAAGGCTATAGGCTATTTAACATCACGCTATTATCCTCAGGAGCCGAGCAAAAAGAAACAAAGTCAGAACGATCGCTAAGCGAAAACGAAGCACTGCGGGCATGTGATGCGATGCGGACGGGGTGGGTCGAAGATACAAGAAATCTCACGCAGATAAAGTCGCGGGCAGAAGCTAGTTTATTAATATATACTTAGGTACTTGTGTTTATTAGAAAATACATAACAAAAAAAAAACACTACAACATACATATACAATGGCGGCCTTATCGCTTTTATGCCATCTCTTCCAGACAACCTTGGATTGACCGTTAGCCTACGACTAATAAAATTCCTTAGCTGAAAATAGTTAATGGTCCTGATTCCCTTGTTCACAAACTAAACTAAATTTAAGTTCTGTGCATCTTTTTCTTTCTATTTCATTATGAAAAGGACAGAAGAAAAAATATTAGTTTAACCTGTCAAACTAAGACACTCCATAGACAGATTAGACGTGATTAACAATATGGCTACTAAAAATACGTCCATTTACGTCAGGCGCTGACTAGTTTGGTAGACAGGACTAAACTAATATTTATCTTCTGTCCTTTTCCAAATTAAATAGAAAGAAAAAGATGCATTGAACTTAAATTTAGTTTAGTTTGCGAATAAGGGAATCGGCGCCAATGACTGATTACTATAAATGCAGCGAGGATAATGTAAAGTTACAACAGACAAACGTTCATCTAATCGTAAACATACACTAAGAATTTTAAGTCATGTGTCGTGGAACTCTGGATGAATGAATGTCGTGGTCTCGGCTTCTCGTTATTAACGGGAACGTCCTCGACAGGTGCGACTGTACTGTGCAAGTCGAGCTGTACGAAGAAAATGCGAGTGCCACATTACCAATTATAATATACCCATAAAGATTCCTTGTTGTGCACATCATCATTCGAGCATGCCACGCTTGTGTTCAAAATGCTGAAGAAAAATATCGAAAACGGGTGACATCCGCCACCAGCACATGGTACGCGTGGTGGATAAGGTACGGCCCACTTCCTATTACAGAAGGTTTCAGACGTTTCAGTGTGGTGCAAGAGAAGGAATTTAATGACACTGCAACAGCAATTTGCGCACTGTAAAATACAGTGACGTAGGCCGCTGGTTATCTTTAGGTATTTTTTTATCCCTAAAGATAACCAGCCCGTAGTGACGTAGTTCGGCAATCGGAAATATGTGAATGGAAGCTAATCAAAGCAGAAACACTAACCTTTTTGCCAAGCATGATTAGTGAGTTTCGCTTCGAATAAAATGCAGATTCTTCTAGGACTATTGATGATGATGAAATAAACCTTGAAGAGTCAAACCAAAGAAAAAATAATGGTTTTGAAAATAGGAAAATATGGCTGGGAAGGATGTGAGCTCTGCATGACCAGCCTATAATGTTCCCACTGCTAGGACACATGCCTCCTCTCTGCGATAGGGAGTGTGGATGTCACATGTCTTCGAATGTTTTGGTTCAAATGTCGGTTTCCTCACAATATTTTTCTTCACCGTTTTGAAGTGTCCTCTGAGATGGTGTCTAATAGAGATGAATTTATACATAGATGGAAGAAAGAGACGTGCTGCGTGACCCCAAATAATTTAGTCAAGGCATGAAGATGGGTTATGCTTGGAGTTTCCATACGTGATTGAATCAGAAATGAAGAGATCCGCAGGAGAAACAAGGTAACCGATATAGCCCGAAGAATTGCCAAACTTAAGTGGCAGTGGGCGGGCCACATTGTTCACAGAACAGATGGCCGATGGGGCCGAAAGTTTCTGGAGTGGCGACCGCGTACCGGGAGACGTAGCGGTGGAGCGCTCGTGGTACAAGGCGGACCAATGACCTTGTGAAGGCCGCAGAAATCCGTTGAATGGGGGAAGTACAGAACCGGTCGAACTGGCGCTGCTTGGTCCCCCCTATGTCTAGCAGTGGACGTCTTTTGGCTAAATGAATGAAAAGAATGAAGATGCCGTATGTGTACTTACATCAGTAATAACTGTGCTGTCGTTTGTCACGTGTGGCACCAACGCGACGAGCTGCAGGCTCTCTGAAGGGTCTATCTGTACCCTCATGCTCGTTTTCGTCTGACATCGTATCCTTACGTGCGATTGCCGTTTTGGCATACTTATATCGGGAGCTGGGGAGATTAAAAGATGTATCAGTTTTAAATATATGTCGTGTATGTTTCGCCAGCAACATTTCGCGTCGTCACTGGATTTGACAAGACCTCGCTGTATAGCAGTGGATACACGATGAATTTTCCAAGTGTGCTTCGCAATTTAAAGCAAATTAGTTCAAAGCGAAATTAATTTATTTGCCAGAAACATGGTAAGTAAAAGCATAACATAGGTAATCAGCCTATAATGTTCCCACTGCTGGGACACAGGCCTCCTCTCGGTGAGAGGGAGTGGGCCGGAATCCACCAGCCAGGCCCAATGCGGGTTGGTAGATGTCATGTGTCTTCGATTTATTGGTTTTAAGACATTGTTTCCTAACGATGTTTTCCTTCACCGTTTTCACCGAGCAGTGGTGATGAAATAATTTACACAAAGTAAAGCGCCAGTCTGGGTTCGAACCTACGACCTACAAACTCTTAATTAGTGGCCGTTATCACTGGGCTACCACTGCTTATCCTTTATAGGATAATATTTATGTTAGCTATATACAGGATACCTAATGTTCATGTTTAATAACGATCTCTTTTATCAGTGGCAGTTGATTACATGTGTGCGATTATGCACTCGTAATATTGATTGAAGGATACTGACCCCAGTAGTTATTTTTGCAGGCCTCTTCAGACTGTAACAAAAAAAGGTAAGGCTTAACTTTATAAGTGTATAGTCTATGGGCAACAGTCATGGTCAGAATCAGAATGCTTGTATGATTTTGTGCTATTTATTACATTTTATATTTTTATTACATTAATATTGCAATTCTTGTTTGAAGTGTTGTAGTATTAAAACTATTGAGTTTTCAGACTGTTAACTTTTAAAATGCCTATTTCAGTACTCATAATCATACAAAAGTTCTGGGAAACTAGGCAGAGAAGTATAGTGGGTACACAAAGGCACCCACGACAAAATGACTTTTGAAAATATTTGGATTAATTTGGTAGAAAAGTAACACATTAATGTACAAAAAAATTGTTCCTACATGCCTTGTTAACACTATTGCAGACATCGAAAATAAAAGTCTAGAGTGCCTAGGTAGACCAGACTGATAAAAAATAAAATGATCCAGCAATGTTTTTTGCTAATGCAATTTAATGTTCTGAAGAATTCAACACGCTTAGGATTATTTTGCGAAGTATAGCGTCTAGCAAACTTCCGGACACGAGGTCACTACCAAAATACATCCTATTTAGAAGTAATTAAGGTCTATTATCATAGATCAAGGTAAGAAAGTGGAAGTACTCCTTTGTTTGGGACGTAAAACGACACGTTCCAATATGCGCGATTGAATCATTGCCACGATGCACAGTTTGTCAACAAACAGAAATACCACGAGGCAGCGAACCTAGGGGTATTATAGGACATTCTAATTATAACTAATTAGACTAGAATGATACCTACCTACATACTACCGTAAAAAGTAAGAAGTCTCTAGATTATTATGCGAATAAAGGGATTAATACATATATCCACCCTGAGTTACCTAACTAAGTAGACGATTTATTTCAGGTTTTTTTTCTATGGGTTATGTACGATCTTTGGAATTTGTCTACGTGCCTAGAACAGACCTAGGTATGCAGCCGCTGTCTAGGACTAATTTTAAAAGTTTTAATTTTGGCTTTGTTGTAGGTATCGGCTAGTTGGCAAACTCGCTACCAGAAGCAATTGCTTGTAACGTTGGCCACCCATACTCCGTACTTTCATGTTCACATACCTCCTCATATTTTTTTAATGATCAGCCAGCGTTTGATGACCATAGAGGCAGCTCTTTCATCAAGGCCTCTATCAATAGAGATGTGCTGCAGAATTAGATGTTGTAAATTCTTACACCCCACGTAATGTTTATCATTGATCATCAGAACCGCATCGATAAGAGTCTTCTCTGACCGGTAGCGAGAAGTTAAATAAATAAATAAATAAATATCCCTGGACATTCCAGTTCTTGCTCTATACCTCATCTTTAGCTGGGGATTAGGGATGCAGCTCCAATACTCATCAATATACCGTGTGCGTACATTTCTCCTACATGACATAAACTTACAGAGAAAGTACAACGTTTGTCGTTGGCATTTTCAATCGTTGAAAAAGTATTTATTCAAACAGGTCATACTCACACCGTTGTAGATAGGTACTGTACCTACTTATTACAAATCATTTGCCTATGTTTACATTGAATGTTAGACTGGTAAACATATGCCGTCCTAAAAAAAAAATTGCTTGCGATCTGCTTTTGGTGCAATAATTTTCATGCATGAGTCACATTCAAAAGATTCACGACACCACAGCAACCACGTGCCTGCCTCGTGCCGTACGAGCTCTGGTATATACAGTTCGAGAGTACTTAATCGGACAATCCAGATGACTAAAAGACTTTCTAAACTGCAGTGGAATTCTGTAACCATCTCACCGTGAAAACTTAGGTGAAGTGAGCGTGGAGTGAGCTGTCATTCCAAATAATGCTAGGCATTGACACTACTGACCAATCACATCAAGCTCACTTCACTTGAGTTTTCACGGTGAGATTTTTACAGAATCGACCGGCTGGACTATGCAATACATTAACTGTTTAATACTCAACAGTCCGGACGGAGACGTCGCGCAAATGCACCCGGAGAGATGACCATCGCCGTCGAGGTAGACCACGGCGATGGTGGTGTGACGATCGGATAAGGTTTGCAGGGTCAACGTGGCCAAACATCGCACAAGACAGTGAGGTTTGGAAGGAAAATGGGGAGGCCTTTGCCCAGCAGTGGGACACAACATAAGCTAACAAAAAAAACTTGAGAGGTGTCAAGGCACACCCGGATGGAACGAAGTATAACTGGCTTGCTTTCTATAAGAGAGAGAGGGAGAGACAGACAGAGAAACACGCGCACGCCGCACGGCTTACAACTATAGCAAAAAGTGTCGATCCAACTTTTGGTCTTAATTTTTTCCGTCTAGCCACCTTTCGCAACGCTAAGCATAAGGAAATTCGTTCCAAAAAAAGAAAAAATATAAATCAGTGTTTAACGACTTATTAATATGGGAAAGAATGCAGGTGATGCATTCTGAACTATTTCTGCAACGGTAATGAAAAAGCCACTTGTGGACGTTTTAAAGCTTGCACCGCCCCCACATTTTTGCTGGCTATAGGCAATGACTATGACGTGCAACATATGGTCGACTTCTTCATGGTAAGTATATCTCTACGTTATGGGTGCTGGTGGGTTTGTGGAGTAAGGGAACAGAGCGTGCACCTGTGTTTGCGCACACACTTGTGCACTATAATATCTCCTGCGTACCTGGCTAATCTCCGTTTAGATTGGCCACCTTGCCCGAAATTGATTGGGAAAATTTGACAGTTTCGGGTAGCTTGACCTGCTGGCATCTGTACAAACGTAATTACAGAAATAAAATCATTTACCTTTTGAAGGTAGTTCTTGTTATGAAGCGGCAACTGCTCAATGGCTAAAATATGACTTTAAATCAAACAATACACATTAAAGTATACAGGGATAATCTCGACATGAATGAGAATTTTTTTTTTTAAACAACCATTAGTCAGATTAGTCCCCACTAATATGCGAAAAAAATTAAGATCATAATTAAGTAGTTTATTCTGCACAAAAATTTTTTTGTTAAGACGTATGAGTTTTTGTGGTGTACAGACGCCAGCAGGTCAAGCTACCCGAAGCTGTCAAATTTTCCCAATGAACCTTGAACCTTATATTTTGTGTGAATGGATGGATGAATGGACGTTTGTCACTTTTTCACGCAAAAACTACTGAACGGATTTGGATGAAATTTGGCACACAGATAACCTGGATTAACATTAGAATAATTTTTAAGCCGATATTTCCCGGGACCGAAACTTATCCGGGTTAAACCGCGGGGCGCATTTATTTACTACTAGCTTCTGCCAGCGGCTTCGCCCGCGTGGATGTCGGAAATTATCCCACGGGAACGTGCTAACTCTATCTCTATGCCAAATCAGAAGTTCAGTGGTTTAGGCGTGAAAATGTAAAATACAGTTTCAAGTTCAAATCCTCCCCTTAAAAACTGAATAACCCCTTTTTGTCCCGTCAGTAGTACATTTTCGACCACTTTACATACTTATTATTAATTATTGTTAATAGCTGTGCCCGCGACTCCGTCAGCGTGTAACTCCTTGTGTGTTATTAAGTTAATGTATTGGGTAGTACATGCCATTCGCGATCAGCTGTGAGACGTAATTCCCTCTCAGTGAAGGTTTCGGACTCACGGGATAGTACAGACGCCAGCACATCAAGCTACTACAAACTGTCAAATTTCTTTAATAGATTTTCAACATTATCTCTAAAGCATTAAGGTTTAAGGTTGATTGGGAAAATTTGACATTTTCGGGTAGCTTGACCTGCTGGCGTCTGTACTTGCAGTTCGCGATCAGCTGTGAGACGTAATTCCCTCTCAGTGTAGGTTTCAGACTCGCGAGATAATGTATGCCGTTCGCGGTCAGCTGTGAGCCGCAATTCTCGTTGTGAAGCAGTTTCAGCTTCTCGGGATAACACATGTTGTTCTCGGTCAATGGTAAGCCTTAACTCTCGTTGAGAAGAGCTTTGAGATGCCCGTGATGTAGCTCGTCTCGCTCTGTCAGCTGCTAATTGCATCTCTCTCTCGGGAGAGCTTTCATTGGCTCGAGAAGTTGAGGCACTAACTCTCGTATCTTTAACCGATGTGCTCTTTCCTCTGCCGATTCTTGAGAACGCCTATTTCTCATTCTCTTAGCTTCTCTCGAATTTCGAAATAAAGATAATCGTTTTTTAGGTGGCATTGATGCAGGCAAATAAAAATAAAGCTAAAACGTAAATGAAAATAAAACTAATTTAAAAAAAGTGAACGTAAATTAGCCAAAACTTACCTATCGGTACCGTATCTAAAAATCTATGCGTAGGTAACTACTACTACTTCACCTAAAAAAAAAATGTAAACTAATAATTTGTAATTTGAACGAATATTTAAACACTACTAAAATAACTAATACCTATTTTATAAAATAACAACAAAAGAAATCTAAAAATAAATTATCAAAGACTATAAGTCGCGCTGATAAGCACGGTTTGTTAATATCAATTAAGTATTGTCTGTCAATAAGGTCGAACGCTCTGAACGTCTATTCGCATCAACAGGCAAAAATTGTATGAAGCTCGCGCTCGCGCTCGGACGCCCCGCCTTTTTATACCTTCGGCCGCGAGACGCGTCGAGAGTGATTCAGTATTCACGCGCGATGGCTTATTATTAGCGTATTTCATGTATAACTTTGGTGTTTCTATACAGATTTCTATGATTCTTTTTTATGGAATAGTTAATAATGTTAACTTTTTTAATTAGGGATGACTGAGAGTGTTATAAACGTAAGAATAGACAAATATACCTAATCAGAAAGCTTCGAACTGCTAAGCTATCGGGAGTTACACGTGTTATTGTGAGTCAACCATAAAAGATAGACATATGCTGTCGTGGGATATTTTTTATATAATTTTAAGGAGAACATTTCCGTCATACATGATTTCTGTGTAGCTTTAACCATTAACGTTGCACACGCGACGGAAGCTTAAAAAATGGAGTAACTTCTCCCGTTTTCCCAACATTTCCCTTCACTGCTCTGCTCCTATTGATTGTAGCGTGATGAAAAGTATACTATAACCAGCTCAGGAGTATGAAAAATAATTGTACCAAGTTTCGTTAAAATCCGTCGAGTAGTTTTTGTTTCTATAACGGTTATACAGACAGACAGACAGACAAAAATTTTACTGATTGCATTTTTGGCATCAGTATCGATCCCTAATCACCCCCTGATAGTTATTTTGGAAATATATTTCATGTACAGAATTGACCTCTCTACAGATTTATTATAAGTATAGATATAGATTAAATAAATAAGGGCAGAAGAATGATCTCAAGTCAAAGTCATAAGATTTTATCTCCTGAACTCGTAATACTTGTAATTTCGGGGTCCCAGCACACGCTGTAGTACGTAGTATCTCTCTGTAGGCACGTAGGTAGTAAAATTTGCGTCACTGGCATCGTCAATTGATTTGATAGCGAAAAATAAAACAATATTTATTCAAGTTCGGTTCTTTCAGTGTCAATGCCGACAGAGTGCTGTACGATAAACAATACGAGTACAATATACAGGATGGAGTTAACGAAAACTATTAATTTGTCCAAACTGAGGAGCATTATATATGTGGATCATTTATTTGAAATAGGCACAAAAGGCATTTTAAAACGTCAACACTTTCAAAAAATAGAATTTATTTCTAGTCTTTGTCACTTGGACTTTAATTAATGGAATAGCATCCCCAGAATGGTAAACAATAAAGTAATTAAGAACTGTATTTCTGCCTTTTTAACAAGGGGGCCTAAGAAGGCCACTTTAAGCAATAAGTACCTCTAAAAGCTATTCATTTCCTGAATTCCCAGCAGATCATTAGCAATTCCTCTAATTTTCGTAAAATTTCATTTCATATTTGGTGCATAGGTACATTACCGCATGAAAAAAACAAAAACCGTAATTTTATTAGTAAATTTTTCATTACTTACAGTTTATTTATTTTTTTAAATACCCAGAGGGAATTTATTTTTTTATTTTTCTGGTGACCCTTGTGACCACCCCTATCACCCATTCCCAGCTACGAAACCTTTTGGGACACCCTGTATAGCTCTTGGGGCCTAAAAAGACCACTTTGGCAGAATCATAATAGGATAACAATATGAATCATGTATGTAAGGATCGTAGCAGGTGACGTTCTGTAGTGTCTGCCTACCCCATGGAAAGAAGGAGTGAGTTTATTTATTTATTTGTTTGTAGTTAATTAAAACGGTACAGCACCAATTAAGTAGGTACATCAATTAACTTATAGACAATGATTACGTTGACAATATCATCATCATCATCTGCCTAGCCTTTTTCCCCAACTATGTTGGGGTCGGCTTCCAGTCTAACCGGATGCAGCTGAATAAATAATAATAATAACGTACCTAATTAAATCATAATTAAGTTGACAATAATTATAATTTAATTAAAAACTAACATGGAACTCATTCCCTTGCATACTTTCTCTCACAGAACACCAGACATATACGCATAATTTTACTCCATTCATCTGCAAACCCATTGCATTCAGGGTTGGGAGACAGAAGGGCATTTAGCAACTTTAGAGTAAAACAGACTGGGGATTCGGCTCTGGGGCTGCAGTCTCGACATTCTTACCGATCGCTTTACGACCGAATTCGGTCGCAAAGTCTCGGATTAACAGGTGTAATGTATGGAGTGACAGGACTTTGCGACCGAATTCGGTTGTAAAGCGATCGCTATGAATGTCAACTGGCTACAATTCTAGATTGCAGTTGTGCAAACAGATGTCCAATAGGTATATTTGTCGGGCACAAATATTCGGCAGAAAAGGTAATTTATATATGTGTAAGTATTATATTATAGAAGACTAAAACAGACAAAACCTTTTGAGTTAGTGTAGTGTAAAAAGTGTACAAATAATAGTGCCAATGACACACTTAATAACACATGAACAAAGTGTTTATATCATCATATCACACTCTAAGAAAGTGGAACGGACTCGTGTAAAGTACAATCAACACTATTCTAAGTTTTAAAATAAATAGCACGTAAAAAATTAAGTTAGATTAAAATTGCTTAGGTATTAGTCTTATACGCTAGATTGTAATTAATTAGCAACACTGTCAATCTCAGTCTGAATCATTTTGAAGGATAGGTACTTATTGCTAATCCATTGCTTATGTTCGAAAAATGTGTCGGTTCAACAACGTAAACAAAGCAATGAATGTTGTTGAACTTTCAAAATGAAACCTTTTGCTACTGACTGTGTGTTATGCAAGTACCCCGCTGGTTCTTTTTAATAATGGATAAAAAAATATCTCCAGCCTGTAAGTATATTATCACTGTTATCACAATAAGAGGGCACTTACTGCAGTCGATATTTCGGCCTATTGATTGCGTGCTATCTGGGATATACTCGTAGCTCATATAGC
The DNA here is from genome assembly GCA_945859715.1 of Apamea sordens. Taxonomy (NCBI): domain Eukaryota; kingdom Metazoa; phylum Arthropoda; class Insecta; order Lepidoptera; family Noctuidae; genus Apamea; species Apamea sordens. The sequence goes on from OX244002.1 coordinate 15,353,374, forward strand.
CCCTACTCGCTATCCCAGTCTGCAGCGATCGCTGATAACCATCACCTTTAGCCTATGTTTGAGCTGTATCAGTTCTAACTATCAATAAAAATGTTTTTTTATGCACTTATTCGTGTCAGTAGATTCTGCAAGGAGTATAAAATCGGCTGTCTGATTCATTGTAACAAAGAATTAATTTTGAAATGATAGTTTACGTATTAAAAAAAAGGAAAGGTTTTGTTTGTGCTAATTTATGTAATCTATCGACGATTTCATAGAAGCCTTGCAAATTTTTTCAAAATCACGATTTGAGGTCATAATTTTGAAAGATGATTTTGATGCTTTTTTATCCCGTCATATTAATCAGAAGTTAATCAGAAGGCCAATTCTCGTAATTTAAAATATTCAAAATCTAGTCGCAGTCTCATCTCGGCAACAAACAATAATTGTCAAAAGCTTGTCAAAATGTAGGGAAATTAGATATATTTTTGACAGATTGAGACTGAGATCAGACTGTGAACGTTCTTAAAATTACGAGGATTACCCCTCAGACTGTGAACGTTCTTAAAATTACGAGAATTGTCCCTTTTTGGTACCAGTTTTCAGATATTGTTTTTTCTTGTTTAACACACATTCGACAAAAATTATTTGTAAGAACGAATAATAAAAGAATGAGAAATGTTACCAAAAAAAAAGGGAAATTCCTGAAAATTTTCCAGAGCTTTGCTTTTTCTCTTGACATACAGGTACAGAGTAAAATGTAAAAAAAACACACTTGTTTTTGTAACCCTAGCGATTATTTTCTGTTGAACAGCGTTATGGGCTGTAATATTAGCTATAAGTTTTGTGTATTTCTTGTTTCTGAACTGTTTTATGTTATAAGGTAAACCAGTTGGTTGTACCTTTTGAATAAAAATAATTAAAAAAATACTTTTAGGAAAAGGTGTACCCAAAGACCAACTTCTAGGTTGGGTTTTTTGAATTAATATTTTAAATGGCCGTAAATGCACACTAAGTTATTTTATTTTTCAAACAGTGCAGTTTGTTCATAAAACTTGAGTACTAAATTAATTTATGCTAGCTCCAATAAACAATTAATGAAAAATAATCTTACCACATCTTTTTCAAACCCCAAGTCAGAACACACACTTAGCGCTAAATATTTCAACTGTTCGTTCGTAAACAATTTAGTTTTGTCACTGTCCGTCGGTCTGCCACTCACATACAGTATCATAGTCATTTGTATAATCAAACAAAATATTATGTAGTGCTTAAACTTTGTGTAAAACATTTTAATTTTAACTTTTTCATAAACATGTAGGTTTTCAAAATGAACTAAATTATAAATTAGGTCTATTGCACTCAAAAATTATTCAATAATTAAAAATCACATAATAAAAACAATATTGCAGAATTCGAAATTTAAACTCAAATTTCTTCTTTTTTTCTACGCATTAAAAAAGTAAATATGCGTTTGATAAGATTTAAAAAAATCCAAGCTATCCAAAAGTGAATTGTGATATCAATATTTAAATTGCGAACAGTTTGTTGCGATAGTTCGCGTTCAGTCGCGTGCGGTAGCGCGGCGCTGCGGTAGTTGTGCCTTCGCGCCGCCCCTCAAATCGTAACTGGGGCGCCAAGCCACTGAGCTTTACAAATATCCGTACCGCAGGGTGCTCCCAAAGCTGTCTTATTAGAGTGGAACTTCAACCTACGTCATCCGGTCCATTCAAGCTGTTGGTTCTTTTCGAACAAAAAATTGGTCCTTCGTGTCAAAATATTAATTATTGCCGAAAGGACCAATATTGTTTTGTGATTAAGCATGATATCTTGTCATCGTGTTTTATAGGACACTGGAACTTTTCCAGCGACTTTGTCTGCGTAGGTTTCAGATTTTCCCAGACTAACTGAAAAATGCTGAAAAAAAAGTTTCAGGTTTTTTTTTTACATTTTTTTTGATGTTTCAAAAAACTTTTATCCTGAATTTTACTCCACCACACCAAAAGTCCTTTCTCAGATATCAGTCACAAAAGGACCCTTTTTATTTGACTCTACATTGATTAATTAAACAGGTCAGGACATTTATTTCTGTTCATCGTTTTTTCCTATAGGAAATTAACGTCATATACTTCTTGACATTCAGTTGATATTTAACAGTAATTTCGTAGTAGGTAAGCCTTCATACCCTGAAGCTGAAGGAGTAGGTAAACAGTTTCAGAAAGCAAACCTCCTATTGCCACTAATACCTAAGGCACCGGGCTACTTCTATATAGTGAGAAATTGAAAAAAAAAAAAAAATCAATAGAGATATTTAAAAAAAAGTGTTAATAGGTTTGTCCATCTGGAATATCTTTTTTTTTTTTGTGGATGGGAAATCATCAAGTGACCCCTCCCGCTCTGGGTGGAGCGGAAGGGAGTGTCAGACTCTTACTGACTAAAACCCACCCGTGTTCCTTCCTTAGCCCTTTATGTTCCAGGGCAGCGGTATCCCTTTCGGACGATCCCGCTACCCATCTGGAATATCTCAGTTGCATTCGTGCTCGGTTGATAGCAATAGGCTCACCCTCTATTACATGGCACTTTAACATACCTACCTGGCGAAATGTGGGTGTATATAAGCACATCTCTGCCTAACCCTATAAAATAAAAATATATCTTTTTATTATGACATTGGTCCATAATATACCTAATAATAAAAAAAAAATAGTTAAGTTACATTGAAATATTAAAAATCATTAAAAAAATTAAAATATTACATAAAAAAATGTAATATTAAAAAATCATTAAAAAAAATTAATACATATTTTTTTTTTTTACATATCTCGGGACGATGGGGTCCCGGTCCTTTGGAAGGCGTACGAGGGGCCGAAGCCAACTCGCAGAGGCCCCTTAGGAAATTTTATTGTAATGTGGCACCACCCGACAATTATCCCTGTATGCACTGCAAGTGCACCCAAGGACAACCCCCGATTAGTGTAGAACTATTACAGGATATGGAAAAATACAAATTTGGGCTATGGGTTTGGGTGGCTAAAGTGGACTGGTTACCAATAACTATGGAAGAACTATGGCCCCTGCCTGATCAATGTTTTATATATACACGGATAAAATGTCAGGGGGTGACTTGCACGCTCAATTTATTAATTATTATGAGGAATATTACTATGAGGAATAGGTACATGCGACGTTATGTTATGTTAATTAATTCCCCACAAAGCAGAGTCGTCGATCTGCTCCGACATGTCTTGGTTGATCTAGGGAAGTCTCATTTCAGCGCGAGAAAATGCGGTGACTAGATTTTATTTTTTACGCTGTACATGATGTTAGCGGCTGATCTTCGTCGATGCGACAAAAAAAAAGAACAACCAAGCGTTCGCACAGGTCCCAACGTGTGTAATTCGTTTAATTTAATATCTTTGACGATCATTTAAACTTTATTGTTTTTTTACTTCCTGTCTTACCTTACAGATTCGTCATCATTACAATATCTGTCACAAACACCTTCTTACTTTGAAGGTTGAATATGGGCCACCTACAATGCCCGTATATACCCACAATCACATTGTGAACCCATATCGTTCACATAGCATTCACAGCATCAAGGAATACTGCATTCACATAATCATAAAATTATCATATAATCATCAATCATAAAATTAAATTGTCATAATCAAAAAATTGTCAGCGATTTCATAAAATGCGGCATAATTAATCCAAGCATTTTAAGAAATCCATTACAATTTTTTTTTGGATCATGAAATTCGATTATTTCCTATCAGGCATTTATTGTTCTTTGATCCGAAAGTTACTTTAACGACGCGAAGCGATTTTAACGAAAGTTAAAAATATATACTAAATATATACTACAAAATTATATTAAGCCATAATTACGCCACATTAAACAAGGCTATTAATAAAGTGATTCATCTTAAAATTCGTAGTAAACGCGTCACTTACAAAAATATTTAATGAATGTATCCGTCGATATTGTAGCGTGATCTGAATGTTGAATATATTAAATCCCGCGGAAGTTATTGAACTATTGTAATTGCGCAATCGGAGGCTGTGTTCTTATAATTTAATTTACTATACTATAAAAAATCTGATCAATGATGGATGGCGACTACTTAATTTAAGTCATCCTTCGCGCTATTTTGAGTCCATAGGTTGAAATTAATATTATTTAAAAGCGGTTATTCCGTTTATCCACCCTAAGGTGGATACGCGGAAACGTATGTGCGAGAATCCACCTAGGCCTATAAATTCCGTTTCTATAACTAGGCCTAGGGTGGATTCTCGGACATGCGTTTCCGCGTATCCACCTTAGGGTGGATTTTTGAGGTGGATAAACGGAATAACCCTTTAAAAGGTTAAAAGACGTTTCAAAGAAGTTTCAGAAGCTAGCTTCTTTTGTGGTGAGTATCCAATCAAATCTTCCGAATAATATTTAAACGACTACCTACGGGGCTAAACTAAGTAACTACCTACTTACTTGCTTGTAACTCAAGTAAGTAAGTAGTAGGTACCTATTTAAGCAGATTATAAAGTTATGCGTCAACACTTTAAAAGTATTCGGAAATCTACGCGTCAACATGTTTTTGTCGATCGCAGTTATAAATCTGTTTCCGGTCTGTTTTCTGTTGTGTTTAACCTGAGATAAAGAAGAGCAACTTCTTGGACACTACTCCACCATTGCTGGACACTGAGGACATAACACCTTTCGTTAATAAAACAATTAATTAATATAAAACCTCCTTTCTCACTCACACGTAATATTTTAAACTAACTTTCGATTACGACTTCGATAAACCGTCGATAGTGCACATAAGTTACGTTGGTACAACATTGGTTTATAAATTATATTACCGTAAAAACACTGTGGTCAAACAGTTTTTGATGTTGCAACTTGCATGTATAAAAGTAGGTATGAGAAGGAAAGAAAAATAGGTTTATTTGTCACAGAAACATGTGCATACAAAAAGATAATTAACTCTTATAATCAAGAAAAATAAAAACAAAATAGATCTATAATAACGAGCACAAAACAGAAATAGTCGACAGCTGCACGTCATGAATGTGACAAGAAGGCTTCCACTCAGCATGATGCTATGCCATGGGAAAATCAAGCACAGTGCTGATTTTTAGTGGTTAATACCCGAAAAGGACGTACCGAAACCAAGTTAAGTTAAATAATTCGTACTATAGGTAACAAAATAAAATAAATAATATAAATATATTTATACTAAACATCGTGGTATTGCATGCTATCAAAGAAATTAATCTAGACGAAGACACATATCGTTAGTAAAGGCAATAACAGTTTCCACATTGGACTTCACGTCGTCAGCTTTGCGTGCCCTAACTCTCTCCAGTGGCTGTCTTTCGCTCACCTACCATTCGATCAACTATTTTTTGAATGTATTAGGGTTTCTGTGGCCAGTATCGAGATATTATCTTCTTCGGATTATTCCGTTTAGCCACCCCAAAAATCCACCCTAAGGTGGATACGCGGCTACGCATCCGAGAATCCACCCTAGGCCTAATTGGATAATCGCAATTTATAGGCTCGGACATGCCTTTCCGTGTATATCCACCTTAGGGTGGATTTTTTGGGGTGGATAAACGGTTTATCCGTCCTCTTCCATTAACATTATTTATAAAGCAAAATCCTTATCAAAATATCATGTTCTCCAGGGTGGATTTTTTGGAGTGGATAAACAGTTTATCCGTCCTTTTCCATTAACACTATTTATCAAGCAAAAGCCTTATCAAAATATCATGTTCTCCGCGTTGGTCATCTTATAATCTAGGTACTGCCACCAAAATAAAAAACTAACTATTATGTATATTATATTCATTCGTTTTTCCTTTCTTTTTCTTATGGTCGTTGCACATATAATCATTAACTCGGACTGCGGGCCCCTTCACACCTGTTTGGTCATCTAGGATAGAGGCAGAAAGATCGCCGCGGTCACCTTCGAGTGGCATTCCACCTTCTAGTATTAATTATTTTGATAATGTCAATAAATTTTATTGACATTTAAACTGCTTATATAACCATTTATATTTCTTTAGGATATCATGGGATGGAAAAAAACTGGTCCTCCGAGTCATGCGTCCTTAACTCCTTTAGGCACGTGTGAATGATCACGTAGTGCCTTGAAAATACTAAAATAATAACACCAGTCTACTACAATCCCACAGAAGGGCAAAGGCCTCATGTCATGCAGAGAATGCATGAGCATTGATCATCATAAGCCTTGCTTGCTCAAGGCGGGTTGGGGATGTCAGACTTAAATTAATTATAAGTCCAGGTTTCCTCACGATGATCTTCCTTCACCGATGTCAGTGATGTCCAAGATAACTTGAAAGTACATAATGAATTGTACAAAGTCACATTGGTAATTGCCTTGTGTTTTTTATGTCGTGCCGTCACTGGGCTACATGAAGCTAAAGCTTCATTTCATGCTGGGCTATCACGACATACAAAAACTAATAATGAATTAAAATGAGATGTTATGGACAGGTCCTATTTCGGATCATCTTAATTGGGTACAAGAATGCGATGCTCTAGCTAGTTAGGACTTGTAAGGACAGAGAATAGCAGATGACTAAGCTTGAACTAAAACCGATGAAATGTGTTGCATTTCATCAATAAAACTGCGTCGTGTGCTGTGGGTGACATGAGAGAAGTTGATGTTCATACAAGGGCAACCTGTAATGATAGATTTATAGTGTTACCTATATTAAATGTTCATGTCTCATGGTGTGTCATGGTTCATGGTCTGGCAGTTTGAGTAATTAATGTGGCCTACCCAAATGTCCTTTCTTTGGTATTGTTCGTTGAATTGTTGAGCTCCTTAAGTTTTCGAGTTGTGCTGCACGATTTCTGACAAATGCGTGCACTGACTGGACAGGTCCTCTCAATCTGTGTGGTTCTTTCCTCAAAAGACCATCTCAGACAATCGACCTACATGGTCTTCATATGAACTGACCAAGATTATGTCTGGACTTTAAAAGAGACTGTGACGTCTGAGTTTGTTTCGGCCTTTCTTCTCAGACTAGTCAGATAGGAAACGCCGACCTCATCTAGTTTTAAATTATGATTGACGTGTAAAAGTGTTTGTGCAAACCTACTCACAAAATAAAATCATTTATCATTTAAATAAATAAGACAGGTGCAGGCTGGAAGATAGTCTTCCAGCCTGAATACCCAGAGTAGCAATTCTCGTGATTTTAAGAACGTTCACAGTCTGATCTCAGTCTCAATCTGTCAAAAATACCTCTATTTTCCCTACATTTTTGACATTGATTGTCGCGGAGATGAGATTGCAGGTAGATTTTGAACATTTTTAATTACCTACGAGAATCGGCCTTCTGTTCACTTTAGCCACCCAAATGCATAATATTCAATACCTTTGTTTTCATATCCTACAATAGTCCTCTTGGGTGCACTTGCATAGTACGAATAGTGATAATCGTCGGTTGGTGACTCATTTCATTAAAAACGTCTAACGGGCGTCTGCGAGTTGACTTCGGCCCCTTGTAAGCCTTCCGAAGGACCCCAGGGTCCCGAGAAATGTCTAAAGATCAGTATCAGATCTAGATAGGTACATCACGCCTGTATTTCCCGAAAGAGTTGCCAGAGTGAATTCCATAGTAAACCCATAATGTATAATCGTGAGCCATGTTCTTGTTCCTTACAGGAAAGCTGATAGCTCAACACTAATAAATTTATTAATAAGCTCACCCCCTATCAAGGGCGGGTGAGTAACAAACAGGATTCCATACGTGAGCGAAATTAGCGTGACGTAGATTGGTTAGTTTTTTTGCGTAAGTACGTCATTCAGCAACATTCTAATGTGTTGTTGTATTCTAATGTTACTAGAAGGTCTACCTTCTAGTGTCCGATCTAATGATCGAAATCTAGACCTTTTAAGTACCTTTTTTAGGTTCGGTTCGTGGAAACCTAGCGAGCGATTACGCAGATTGAGCTTCGAACTGAAACAGCCAATCTACTCTGAAAAAGTCTCCGTGAAAACTTAGGTGAAGTGAGCTTGAAGTACGCTGGGAATAATGTCAATCCCTAACATCAGTATTCTGTAAAAAAAATTCACCGTCAAAACTTGAAGTGAGTGCAATCTCACTTTACAGCAATTCAACCAAGGGATTGACAGCTAAGTTCACAATCAGCTGTCAATCCCTTGACTCCCTAGCGTTAGGTAGGAGTAAAAATTGCGCACACTCCTGAAAATGTAGGTACAATCACAAACAACAGTGCCGATTCGGGAGTACAACACCGTATTGACCGCTCATGACCGCCATACGCAGAGTTCAGTGCCGAATGCCATACGCCTGCCCTACGGTCACCATAAGAATATCTGAATGAATTTGCCTTCATCGTTACCCAGGAACAAATGCACGATGTGTTTTTTACGTTGAAGCTAAATGCACGATGTGTTTTTTATGTTAGAGCTAAATTATACATTACACTATCCCATGCGGTAGGTATACTGAATTAATCTCAACGCAGCCCCTGAAAACTGAATTTTCAATTCGATTTGCATGCAATTTTAAGCAACAATTGTTTTTGTAATCATTGTTACTTTACGAAGATTTTTTCTTTATTATAAGCCCGTTTTGTCCCACAGGGGAAAGGTCTCCAGTACTCTTATCCCACCTTCCTGTTGGAGATTTAGACTGAGTTTAAAGATATCACATAAAATATTGCAAAAAAAAAAAACTCGAGAAAATTATTTCTTTTTTGTTTAAAAAAGAACAACTTTAATTGCCATCTGCATCATTTAACTTAATGACACTGGCTGGACCACACATCTAAGGTCGATTTGTACGAAACGCAGTGACTCCACAACGACCTCTAGCGAACATTTAATAGATCATAATAATGTTACACGAACTAGATTCGAGATGAGAATGTTGTACCTAGTTATTTCTTTTATAGGTGGTTAATATTTTGACCGGCGCCGGGCCCCACAAAAACACTAGATTTTGAAATTATAATGTCGCACCTCAGTGCCGGACGAATGAAACGTTCGACTTTGGTATAGGTCGACGACTTATTGCCTGTCATTTATAGTTTATAGTTACTTAAATATTTTTGTATAACGTATCTATTGAATTTGAGAAAAGAAAAGTTAGGTAGATTCACCGTAAGTAACGGCTTGCTGTCTACGGTACTTCTTATTTATAAAGCTATTACACCTACAATGTTGAGATAGAAATGATTGCCAATTAAAAAGATAGTGACAAAGAAAGAGCTCATTAGTGAATTAGTGATTGGCCTCTTGCTTCATGCTGGTTACTGATGATGAGAGAAAGCAGTTCAGCTTCAGAACAAAAAGAGTGCTGTGTCAAAGATGGTCACTTAAAAGACTGATTCTGAACAATAGGTAAACTCAAAACTGTATGGTTCTTTCCCCAAAAGACCATCTGAGATCTGCATGGTCCTCATATGGCCTGACCAAGATTGTTTCTGGATTTTAAAATAGACTTCGACTTGTTTCGAAGTTTTTTCTCAGAGTAGTCAGGAAACACCGAACTCGAATTGTTTTAAAAATATGATTTAATTTTGACGAGCGTGTTTTTTTTTAAACCAATTTACAGAAATACAGTTGGCGCAGTGGTTAAGTGATTGACTGCTGCGCTGCGTGTCGCGGGTTCGATTCCCGCACGGAACATATATTTGTATGACCTACATGTATTTGTTCCGAGTCTGGGTGTTTTTCTATCTATAATATGTATGTATTTAGAAAAAAAAAAATGTCTAATAAGTAGTTTATCAGCCATCTTGTTACCATAACACAAGCATTAGGTTGCTTAGCTTGGGACTAGATGGCGCTGTGTGAAATGTCCAGGGATATTATTATTATTATTAAATAAATATCACTTATCATTTACAGGCCGGCTGGCCCTCGGTATTAGGATTTCTGTGGTTGTAGAAACGAAGATTTAACACCTCTACATCACGTAGGTACCTACATATCTGAAAAAACCTGTATCTAGGCAGGGTATAATTTTAATTGTTCATTACATTATGCTACTAATTAGGTACGTACTGCACGTACCTACTGCTACTAAAACTCCTAGGGATTACTCTTATTTATTTTTTTAAGGTGAGGTTTTTGGGTTATGTATCTATATTATTACCAAAACTTGATGTTATTAAACTACTTAATTATAAGTTCTTGTACTGGTTCTTACAATATAAAAAAAAAAACAAAATTTTGTTCTTCACGGTAAAATTTCAGCAAAATGTCAGGTGCCAGAAAGATTGAAAACACATTACAGTGTATCAAAACTTCGTAAATCAGTATCGATCGAGCATGCATAAAATATTAGTGTTTGTCCCTGATATGCCGGGGAGATGAATTTGTCTGACGGACATTGTATTCAAATGATACCATGTTGCCAAGACAGGAATTATATTTTTATTTTTACTCTTGAATTTTATTTTAATCTTATTTTACCAAAGTCAGACATATTTTACCCGTGGAATAAAATTGACGCCCGACAGTTCTAGTATGAAAGACAGACAAAAATTCAAAATTTATTGTCAGTAATAAGACTTATAATTGTAGGTATTTTTTTTTTTTTTACATTTCACACAGCGCCATCTAGTCCCAAGCTAAGCAACCTAATGCTTGTGGTATGGTAACCAGATGGCTGATAAACTACTTATATACATTTTTTTGTAAATACATACATATTATAGATAGAATAACACCCAGAGTCAGAACAAATACATGTAGAGGACTTACAAATATTTGTTCTGTGCGGGTATCGAACCCGCGACACGCAGCGCAGCAGTCTGATCGCTCAGCCACTGCGCTAACCGTGTTGTCAACGTATAAAAGTTTGGTGAAATTCGCACTGAGAAGACATACATAATATGATTAAAATTATAAATATTATCCTTACTACCACAAAACAGTGTTTATCAGTTGTTAAGGCTGAACACCTTTTAAACACGACATAATTATATAACTTTGACGTAACACTGACATTAAACACTTGTTCAACAAGTGTTTAAGTTTTTGTAGTAAGATCCTATCTATTCTTCTTTCTTTATCTGCATGGACGAATTTATTAGGGGCTAATTATGAAAATGCAAAAAGTTTTTTATTGAATTAAACTTCTTAAGAATTATCAGGGCTAATATAAAATTAGACGGCAATCCAAAATAGTCTTGTAAAAATATGGAATTGCATTTTATGGAGGAGGAACCTCTAATCCAACCCCAACTAAGTACACGCTTTTGATAGAAATCGCTTTCATTCTTGCCTGGTTTGGATCGAACTCAGATGTTTCACTCGACAGTCCGCATCTTAATCGTTGGACTATTGCTGCTTATTTTTGTTTAATAACAAGACTAAGTACATAAAGCTATTGTTACTAAGTATACCTACATAGTGTAAAAATAATAAAAAAGTAACCATATATACATGTAAATTATATATGGGAGCTCTACTGATAAAATCATTTCTGCGGTTTGGTAGAGGTAAAATTTATTTGTAAAGTTTAGGCTGTTCACCACGAATAAACGCCTTTTAATTTTTTTTCATTCCCATTTATGACGTAGGTACTTACAAAACAAATTGGCATCAAATTATTATTATTTTCCTGTTCTAAAGGGCCTAGTGGTTAATTAGAACAGGAAAATTATATAATATTATTAAAAAATACTATTTAATTACTACGGTAATCCCGTGGGATTATCCACGGGATTACCGTAGATTATTATCAGAAACCGCAGTGCGATATTAGCTCTAGCACGAAAGCAATTTCTCCAATAACATGTATCGGCCCTTTGTGATTGATTTTTAGGGTTCCGTAGCCAAATGGCACAGGACCCTTATGGATTCGTCATGTCTGTTTTTCTGTCCGTATGTCACAGCCACTTTTTTCCGAAACTATAAGAACATACTATTGAAACTTGGTAAGTAGATGTATTCTATGAACCGCATTAAGATTTTCACACAAAAATAGAAAAAAAAACAATAAATATGGGGGGTTGGTACTTGGAACTGAAACTATATTTTTTTTTTTCATCAAACCCATACTTGTGGGGTAGTTGGGGTAGTTATAGATAGGTCTTCAAAAATGATATTGAGGTTTCTAATATCATTTTTTTCTAAACTGAATAGTTTGCGCGAGAGACACTTCCAAAGTGGTAAAATGTGTCCCCCCCCCCCCCCACTGTAACTTTAAGATAATGATAAAACTAAAAAAAATATATGATGTACCTACATTACTATATAAACTTCCACCGAAAATTGGTTTGAACGAGATCTGGTAAGTAGTTTTTTTTAATACGTCATAAATCGTAAAACAGCACCCTAATTGCGTAACACACAATCAATCAGAATCAGAATAATTTTGAAGCAAATTGCTAATCCATTGCTTCATAAGTTCGAAAACTTTGTCTGCTCAACACGTAAATAAAACAATGAATGTTGTTGAACTGTCAAAATGAAACCGATTCCGATTGATTGTGTGTTACGCAATTAGGGTGCGGAAGTCTTCATGGGCGAGTCCGACTCGCACTTGGCCACTTTTTTTAATTCCTTTAAGTGCCGGTTTTTTGATCCGTAGTTAAACTCAACCAATTGTTAAAAATAGTAAGTATTGTTTAAATTTTTGCAAAATGTGTTTTTTGATCAATTTTTAGTTTATCAAATAATTAACTATTAGTCAAAAAAATTACCATCACATAAACTAAAAATTGATCATAAACATATTTTGCATAAATTTAACCATTACTTACTATTTTTAATCATAGTTTATAAATAAACCCCATTATTATTAGTTAGGCTTGTTTGTGTACTCAAAGGGCCTAGCGAGATACCATATTTCCTGGGAAAAGTCTAAAATTACCTAAACATTCTTGGGTTTTGGTTGGGTGTACTATAGGTACACCTCTGCCCACCCATTCGGGGAAACAAGGCGTGATACTATGTTATGTTATTTTGGGTTTTGTGTGTTAGGAAATTCCTAACAAGATATTTCCTTAATCCCTCAAGTATTGTTAAACGTGTATTTTCCTACTCAGTAATTCCTTTTGAAGGTTCTGGGTGTACCTAAAGTTGTCAACATCATACATTTGTGGAACTGGCGAAATATGGGTGTACTATTGGTACACACGGCTACTCATCAAGCTATGCAAAACCAGTATAGGCTGACCGTTCATTGTGTGAAAATATCATACAAAGTGAGTCCAAGACAAACTGGTTTTGTATAGCTTAGCGTGTAGCCGTGTGTATACCCCTGCCCAACCCTTCAGAGATATAATTACAGCTTCCTTTTATAATGTAAGCGACCCATAAAAAATGATTTTTTGAAAATTCGATCTTTAAAATCGGTTAAAAAGAGGGGATTCTATTTGTATGTTTTTTTTTGCAGTTGTAAAGTAAATTAGGAAGAGTCTTAATGCATTGTCCTTCTATCTCGAAAGTCGGTATTTATACTTGTCAAAAAATAAAAACAAGTTTTTGGATTTTTGGAAATCGACCCCCAACGGAGCAAAAGGGGTAATTAAGTATTTAGCGGTGGATTTTACTGCGTGACTGGTTTAATTTTAAAGTGATCTAAACATTAACTGACGAAACACATGATTGAAGATTTTTCAGAACTCAAAATAACCTATAGCAAAGTAACTTATAGGTACTTAGCCAAAAACGATTTTTCAAAAATTAACCCCCCCACTGGGCGGAAATAAAATCCTTTGTAATAAATGCCTAAGTATGTTCACTATATCAGGGGATACCCTCTTCAGTAGGTATTCTATAGTAGTTATTTTTTTAGGGTTCCGTACCCAAAGGGTAAAAACGGGACCCTATTACTAAGACTTCGCTGTCTGTCCGTCCGTCCGTCTGTCACCAGGCTGTATCTCAAGAACCGCGATAGCTAGACAGTTGAAATTTTCACAAATTATGTGGTTCTGTTGCCACTATAACAACAAATACTAAAAAAAAAAAAATATTTAAGGGGGGCTCCCATACAACATACGTGATTTTTATTGATAATGGAACGGAACCCTTCGTGCGCGAGTCCGACACGCACTTGGCCGGTTTCTTAAAATAAGCGTGGATGAATTTTCTTGAGTCACTTTATTTCGAGGAATGAAAAAAAAAATCTGCGATCCACCTCTCTTTTTAAAAGGTAGTCTTCATACTTATCGTAGGGTCATAAACCTAAGCAATTGAAAATGAAAATGAATTGGGACCATCATGAACTTACGAAATTAAATGTTTGTTAAATTGTATAACATCCGTTTGAAGAGACGGATACCCATATCCTCCTGCTGCAGTACAGGACAGTAGTCCTGTAGGTAGGTACCCACTATCTTCTTCTTTTCGTGACTGTCTATGGTACTCTAACTCGTTGTTATGGTAGGTGGCCACGTTGATTGCGGCATCAATGTCATTATTTAGGTCATCAGCAGTGCGATTCTGTAACCATCTCGCCGTGAAAACTTAGGTGAAGTGAGCGTGGAGTGAGCTGTCATTCCAACTAATGCTAAGGGATTGACACTGTTGACAGCTCACTCTAAGCTCACTTCACGTAAATTTTCACGGTGCAGATGTGCAGGTGAACGGGAACAGAGGACGTTCCTTCCTCGTGGTCAAACTTAGTAGTCAAACTGATTTGACCACGAGGAATTTTAACATTCTTCGTGGTCAAACTGTAACTATATAACCTCTTTGAACATACTGTATACGATGTAGTCTTATTGTACAGGGAAAAATAAAAATAAAAAAGAGAGAGAGAGAAACACGCGCACGCCGCACGGCTTACAACTATAGCAAAAAGTGTCGTTCCAACTTTTGGTCTTAATTTTTTCCGTCTAGCCCCCTTTCGCAACGGGCGAAAAGGAACTTCGTTCCAACAATTGTATTTCTGTGTCACTTGTATTATTTTCCTGTCTTGTTTGCATTTGCATTTTCATGTTCAAATAATTAGGGACTTTTCTGCACTTATACATATTATTAAATATGGACATAAAATACATAAAGCGTAAAAGAGGAACGGTATTGTTATTTAGTGGACGGCCTATAAACTGCGGACGTACAAAAATGGATCCACTTTCTGGACTTGCAGTCGTCATAAAAAAGAAAAGTGTCGGGGGGTCTATTACTCTGAAGGTAAAAAAATTACACATTCTTTAAGTGTTGTTTCACGAGGCACCCTGCCCGTGGGACTTGCGTTTGCCTTATGCGAAGTGTAGCTGGAGAGCTGATGACGAATTAGGGGAGATGTCTTCTTTTACTTGTAATTATAATTAATTTTTATTTAACACAATTTTTTTCCTCTTTTTAGGCAATATAGAGAAATGTACTAATCACTTATGTGCCGCTGATAACTATAAGAATGAGATTCATATTGCCGTTGATGAATTAAGGCATGAAGTAAAAGACAATGAGATCACAATTTCCGAGTTGTATGCTGAAAAGAAAACGTCCCTAATAAACCGGGACGCAAATTTTGTATACGAACAGGAAACAAACTTGCTTTACAGATTTTACTAAAGTTACTGTTCCACATAAATTTCAGTCATTTCTTTTGGCTGATTATAATACAGAGAAATATCGGATTATGGTTTTCTGTTCCGAAAACAAGATGGAAAAAATTCAAGAATCAGATGAATTTTTTGGCGATGGCACATTTTTTAGTTGCCCGAGTCCATTCACCCAATTGTACTGCATTCACGCCGATTTTTCAAAATCGATAACTACAACACACATGGCTTCTTTGGCTTATGCATTAATGACTGACAAAAAAGAAGACTCTTACTATATATTATTTTCGATGATTAAATCACGATAGAATAATTGGTCGCCAAAAATTTTCAAATGGAGTTTATGCATAGCGATATAGGTGTAGGTTACTTTTTAAATAAATTACGTTAAACGAAACTTTTGGCTATAACTGTACAATTTTATTTCAAGACTATCGCACAGGGTGTAACTTTTTAATAAATTTCATAGTTTGACCACGAAGAATGTTAAAATTCCTCGTGGTCAAATCAGTTTGACTACTAAGTTAGACCACGAGGAAGGAACGACAGAGGACACTCCAGCAAGTGGGGGCATGGTCTGATCAGAAGCACCGCACTCGTACTTAGGTACTTACTATTTCTCCTACTATCATTTTAAACGTGAAAGTTTGTATGGATGGATGGATTGGATGTTTGTTACTCTTTCACGCAAAAACTACTAAACGGATTCGGATGAAATTTGGTACACAGATAGTTTATAACCAGGATTAACACATAGGATGTATCCCCATATTCCCACGGAATCGAAACTTATGCGGGTGAACCGCGGGGCGCAGCTAGTCTTGAATAAGTTTTTTTAAGTAACATCGTGCACACGTGCTCTCAGGTAGGTAGGTACCCATCTGTTGGATCCTGGGTCTAAGTCCAAGCAGAGTTCTTTTTTTCATTCGTCGAAATAAAGTGACTCAGAAAATTCATCGAAGCTTTAATAAGGAAAAATAACTTTACTATAGGATATACCTAGTGCTACCCACCTGATATTAGCGGACATAGACCTCCATTAAGAATCCGTAGAGTGCCCTGTAGGCTAGGCTAGGCTGTGCTTCACTAAGAACTTGGTTCTGCGTGCAAGAGGTAAAACCAGACTTCTGCTCACATATTATGTCACAATCATGATCTCTTCCCTCGTGGCGGATTGCCGTCCCATCGGTCGAGTGAAGGAAGAGAGAGTGCAGGAGGGAGAGTGTCTGCGTACACACTTGTGCTCTATAATATCTCCCGCGCCGAAGGCTCGTAGGCCGAAGTATCCGTTGGGATTGTCCGCCATTGCCGAATTACAGTCTCGAGGACTATATTACCTATATATGTCACAATATTACCTAATGGTATTGAATATACACGTGATGCATGCATGTGTGATCCTTAAGGTGGTAGCCGATGAATCAGACAATGGCATCAGGACATCTGAATAGAAGTTTGAGTACCCAAAAACAAGTCGTCGAACCACATTTGATCATTACCTTACTAATAAAATTGATACCTTTTAACACAAATCCTGCATTCTGTTGAGTTCGAAGACCAGGCAGGGGTTGTTGTCCGGCCTTTCAAAATTCAATCTACCTACCGATATACCTACCCCGTTCATAAAGAATACATGATGGCAAATGGTTCAAAAATCTAAACGAGGTCGTGGACCTTTGCTAATCAGTTCCGCAAGCAATTTTTTTTGTTCTATAAAGGACTCTCGGTGGCGTTACCTTGGCGTGGTCTGATACAACCTTCGAATATATTTCGTCACTAAAATAGACGGTCGATGAACTTCATTGAGTAAGGTAATGACGAGAATTATTTTACAATTAATTTAAATTAGCATTTTTCGGAACAAATGTCAAGTATCGGCATTTAGTTGGACACCGCCACCTACCTGTGATCCAAACGTGATAAACATTTTTTTGCTTATTGCTATTCCATTTAGTTAGGTAGTTTGATATAATTTATCAAATCTTTAATTGGATTTGATTTGCATATTGTACTAAAAATATATATATATCCTTTATTTAACGTCGGATGGATGTTGCAAGTAGATGCCACTTTGCATCATCAGTGAGGTGCATCCCAGGTGTTGTTATCTATAAGTAGGTATTGCAATATTATTATTTACTTAATAGTCTTTTCTAAATCTATAAATCTAAATAATTCTAGTGCATCTCTGCTCCCGGTAGTCCATCCCCATGACGCAACGCGTTGTCGAGTTGCCTGCCCAAATGTCCATAATATGTATTCCGAACCCTGAATGCTACCTAGCCTGAATGCAAACATATCATGTACCACAAAACCTAATCATTTCCGTGCTATTTTTCACCTATTCAGGCCCCTCATAAATAAATACGAAATTCAAGAATAAATGACAAACAACGCAGCTTCTCAAAAAACAAGTCACGCCATTCCTATGTATGTAGACCACATCTGCGTAGGAGCACTGCTGATAAATAAATAATATATAAAATTCTTTATCGATCAACGTAGGTACATACGACCAGTACATAATGATTAATTGTATTTTAGTTTGGCGCCAAAATTCCATACAAAAACGTGGCTGAACGACCGTGACTCTTGCGCACAAAAAACTGTGAAGGTATTGAGTGTTGAACTTGGCAATATATGTACTTCGATAGATATCAATCTATAAAGCTTTAATCTACGAATAATAATAATGAGCGTACTGTTCGTTCGACACATAAATGATATTGATCACGCTGCGTTTCAGTAAAGGTCGCTAAAACACAGCAAGGTCTTTCGAGAAAAAAGCATTTTGCATGAACGTTAGATGTATTTATTTGAATAGATAATCATATTCAGGAACGAGTAAGGACAACACGATAGGTCATTTCGAAACTTAGGCCTTTATAAGATGACTTCGCAAATTTCGCAATACAATTTGGTGGATAAATACGTACCTACCTAATAGTTCTACATTTTAAAACCCACTGGAATTGTAGATGCAACGATGAAAATTTGCAAGGAGTTCAGTAGCTGTCGACGATAGGGGTGCAATACATCTTGTCGCCGGTCAGCTTCTTGGCCGCAATTTGACGATCACGCTCCTTGCGCATAACCTTAAATAAAAAATCAGCATTGTTTCAAGACAGAGATAGGTGGAAGGAGAGCAGTCTTTGCCCAACAGTGGATCATTAATGGCTAGGTAATAAAAAAGCCATTGAAAAACTTATCTGTACCTAGGTAGGTAGGTATTTTGATTCAATAGCTCGTATCTCGTATCGAGAGGGGCCCGTGGCTAAATAATAACAGCCGCACAGGTCGATAGGTCAGGTTAAGCTACGCTTACGCGGTTGGTCTGTGGATGGGTGACCATCTCGACATACCGAGACCCCTCCGTGCCTCGGAAAGCACATTAATCCGTTGGTCCCGGCTGTCATTCGTGGATCTTTGACAGTCGTTACGGGTAGTCAGAAGCCCGAAAGTCTGACAACCAGTCTTACCAAGGGGTATCGTATCACCCAGTAACTGGGTTGTGGAGGTCAGATAGGCAGTCGCTCCATGTAAAATACTGGTATTCAGCTGCATCCGGTTAGACTGGAAGCCGCTAGCCGACCCCAACATAGTTGGGAAAAGGCTAGGCAGATGATGATGAGCTCGTACCCAATCAGTCTCCCTCTCACAGAGAGGAGGCCTGTGTCCCAGCAGTGGGAACATTATAGGCTGATTGTGTGTGTTATGTATTGAATCAGTTCCATCCTATCTAAACTTCTACAGTTCTACTACCTACTTAACACAGCCTAGGCGGGCCTTCAGAACAGCGTCAAAAACAAGCTCTTGAAATTTGATAGATAGGCTTTGTCAGCCAATGAAGTTGCGAAATACAATTAAGTAAAAACTTAATACCTACCTATGCTGTTAATTGTGTGCAAAAGAATTTGGTTGTACTTATTTGTGCAACGTCTCCATCTCTAGAGAGAGGGCTAATAGCTAGTACGACTCGGAAAGCATAATGAGCCGGTTTCCACTGCTTCGAGAGAGAGTGGGCTATAATCCACCATGCGAACCCAGTGCTGGTTGGAAGTTGGTAGTGGGGTGTCACATGTCTTCGAATTGTTTGGTTCTAGGACATGTTGGTTTCCTCACGTTTTCTTTTACCGTTTTGAGAGTTTTGTTGTTTGTTTACCTCGATAAAACTCGAGTACGGCTGGGCCGATTTAGCTGATTTTGGTTTTGAAGTGTTTGTCGTAGTCCAGGGAAGGTTTAAACGGTGAGAAAATATGGAAAAATTGCAAGGAAAAACAACAATTTCATTTTCTCATATAAACTGAAACACAGAACAGGAAAGTAGGTAGAAACCTATTATACTTTCCTGTCAAACATTTGACGTTCGTCCCTTCGGTACAGTAGACTCGGGCCCACTCGAATTGAAGCACGTATTAAGGGTTTTAGGATAAGGATTATCTAGGATTAGTAGGTTACGAGTAGGGTAGGAGTAGGTTAGGAGTAGGGTAGGAGCAGGGTAGGAGCAGGGTAGGAGTAGGGTAGGAGTAGGGTAGGAGCAGGGTAGGAGTAGGGTAGAAGTAGGGTAGGGAGTAGGGTAGGAGTAGTGTAGGATTAGGGTAGGGGGTAGGACACCACGCGAACGAAGTAGCGCCAGGCAGCTACAAATAATTTAAGTATATGGCAAAACAACGTTTGCCGGGTCAGCTAGTGATGAAATTATTTACACAAATTAAAGCGCCTAACCACTGCTCCTACTCTGAAAGCGCCTGTTTGAAAATGTATAATAGCTTTGACGTAGATTGCAGGCACGTGTAAGATGATAAATAATTCAGGCGCTTCGTACGCCAATCATAGTGAATTAGTAAACCTTGACTAGACATGTGAATTATGTGGAATTAACAAAACTAGTGAATCATAGCTTCGTAGCAGGTAGCCTTCTCTAGTTTCTGCCTATCTTCATGGAACAAGGCGTGAGTGTAATGTAGGCTTGTTTTGACGCAGTTAAGTTTTTAATTAATTCGTTCGCAACGCAACAGATAGAACCAGTTACAGTAGTTAATCATAAACAGAAGTGATAACTATTCGACTTAATATACTTACGATAAATCTCTTAAACTGTTTCAATCTGGTGTGGCACTCTCGAAAGTCGCTTACTAAATAGTTGCATTTAACGAGGCCACGACCTAGCCCGTAGTCTTCCAAACAGTCCATCAGTGCCATCTCCTGTTTCTGGCACCGGCCCAACATTTGGTGCGAATGGATTCCTCCTGTGATGTCTGTCCACGGGGAGCGGAAGAATGGCGAAATATTATGCATTATTGTATCTTGTCAAAAGTCTTGTTTAAATTAACGACCAAAGTATTAATTAGCAAAATAAAAAATATTCTGGTATATTCGGGTATCACCAATTGTGACAGTTGAAGAGTTTTTATTTACTTTAAAAAAATATATTGAGTGTGTACAGACAGGAATAATATCGGAGGAAAGAGGTTGTATGAATCACAACCAGTAGGTAAGGGTCGGTTCACACGAATCACACAAGAACC
Source organism: Apamea sordens (assembly GCA_945859715.1). NCBI lineage: Eukaryota > Metazoa > Arthropoda > Insecta > Lepidoptera > Noctuidae > Apamea > Apamea sordens. The sequence goes on from OX244002.1 coordinate 15,374,416, forward strand.
TTGGCACAACCTGATGCTAGCAGTAACGTGCACCTTATGGGCAGTTATTAAATATGGTTGTTTATAATGCCTCAATAAGGTTTAAGGACTACCATGACCTGGATGTGCATCCATGCGCGGCAAGGCGCCAAGCCCTTTCGCGATATCTATACCGCCATCTGCTCGCCTCGTAGTGTCAATTTACGCCAGAGTGATTTGACGTTTAATCAAAAGTGATATCTGGCGACGATGAAGGGTCAAGGATGAAACAGACTAAGAGTTATAATAAAATAATACAGTTAAACGTATAGTTAACCTCAGAAAACTTTATGCTGAGATAGATACTCCAACATTTTCACTTCGTAACTTAAAAATCTTCATAATTGCATTTTTTCTGTCTCAGAAAAAAAAAACTTCGTTGGCCACTAAAACTATGGAGCGATGCCAAGAATGGCTAAACCTTTCACTAATCTACAAAAGGGCAAAGGTAGCTTTTGGGGGCAGTTCCTTATTGGCCTAGCCTTGTGTAAATAAATTATAATAAAAATAAATCTCCATTTGTTGATTAAATTATTTTATTTACACCAGTATTACAGTATTTCTGCGGTTGAATTGAAAGTGACTATTGGAAGGAGATCATCTACATAACATTAAAAACTGTCAACTTTTGGTGATACATATTGGTTGTCACCCTTCAGCTTTCCTTCAGAGATTTGTCTGTCACGTTCTCTGCGCATTGCCTGAAAAGAGATTAAGAATTTAAAGAAAATACTTTGATACTACTATTTCACAACAAAAATTATGATATAATTATTGTTGTGTAGCCTCTGATGTTAGTCTTTGTAGTATGCACTCCTGTGCGGTTTATGGTAATAAACGACTTTAAATAAGCATAAAAAACAATTATTCAGAACATCTCCCATTTTTTTTTTCATTTACATATTCCGATACAGATGTAAGATCAAAGGATTTAGGGCAGAAAACTGTAATAAATATTCAGTTTAATTTGAGAAGCTACATCAACAACTGAGAAGTGTCTTGAATGGATACCCGCCACATTTTAAATGGCTGATAAATGAATATATCATCAGTTGAGTCCAACCTCATGACCAGAAACTATTCACGAACAACGAACAGTTGTTATCTCACAGCTAATTCATAGATGAAGAAGTTGTTTTCTACACCTTTAACTCCTGAACTTAGTAAGTGACCAAAAAGGTAGACAATGCAAACATACCATGAATCGTTTGTACTGCTTCATTGATGTCTGGCACTCATGGAAATCTCCAAACAAATGCATGCACTTGACCTTTCCGCGCTCAAGACCGTAGGCCTCCAGGCAATCCATGTACCGACCCTCTTCCTTTTGGCACCGACCCAGCATTTGATGGGAATGAATACCTCCCGTTAAGTCCGTGAACGGGGAGCGAAAGAATGGTGAAATAGACATTGTTATGCCTGAAAAATATAGAAAAAACCTTGTCTTAACCACATCTAGGTTACAAAATTACGTAAACAAATGACATCAGACATTAAGTTATTTGTGATTTTATTTTGACTTGATAACGCTGCATTTTAAGTAACAAATGAATCTGTTTGAATTATAACTTTCTACGGTGTAACATTACCTTTATATTTTTCAAAAATCGAATTTTATTCAATGAACGCCTGTCGAAAACAGAATTTTGACAGAAATTTTTGTAGTGTCAACTGTCAGGGAGTCACAGAGAAGCAAGAATCATAAGAATCATTGAAGAATAAATACATGTGCTGCCAAAATGATCTTTTTGAAAAGATTTGGATTGATAAAAAAGAAACTGTGGCATACAGTTTTTCGAGTTTTTCTATAAAAACATGACAAATATTTCTTTTTTTTCACAAGTACACAACTTTATTTTACTTACCTATTTATTCCGTATTTTGTGCAAAGGTAACACTAGCTATCCCTATAAACATAACTGTCACTCACTGTCACTTGTTCGACACTATCAAAATCAGCTGGAAGAAGTTTAGTGCAAACTTGCAAAGTGCCACAAATTCAACTTTCCACGTAAATAAAGTTATTTATTTTCCAACTTATATACTTTCATAACTTTGAAGACCATGGAGCAGTGGGTCAGTGAAGGATTGTCTAAAATTTTAGATTTTGAAATACCGGATGATTTAATAAAGTAAGTTACAACGAGCCATAAAATAATAAAAACAACCTTTCGTTTGAAAGTTTTTGCTAATATTATATTTTTCGCTATGAGTACACGTTGGTTTTAAGGCTGTTCGATTTTTAATTTCAGGTACATTCTGTCGATTCAAAGTGAGAGTGATTTGAATGAGTATATGAAAACTTTACTGGACTTTGATAACTCTCAACATAAAGGATTCTTCTTGGAACTTTGCAAGAAGAAATTCCCAAGCAGAGGTATGTATTTATAAAATATTTTAAAATTTTGGTAACTTTAGGTACATTCTCAATTTACATAATTATTTACTAAAGCAAGCATATTGTTATTGTTAAATTATTATTGCACAATATTAACAAAACCATTACATTCATCATACCTGCTGTATAACACTTTCCGGCACGTAAAATATCTGTATTTAAAAAAAAGTTGATGGGTGCCTCCATTGCTGCTGATTATAGGACATATACCAACAAACTTTTGCATATAAATTATGTATAAACTACTAAAATATATAGATGATTAGATGCCTCATTTAATTAAAAACATTCCAGAGTTCCATCCCGAGAAAAGTCAAGGGATGTAAAAAAAAAATAGATGATCAGAAATCTTAAAATAATTAGGTCCTACCTACATGTTCTCAAATAAACTTGGATAGTAGTCTCCACTCTAGGACCTGTCTGCTCCACTGGCCATTGGTCCTTCGACAAATAATAAAAATTAATTAATAATAAAAATTGTAAATTAACCTTATCATGGTATTGTAAAAATTATAACTTAAAATATTCCAGTCACCTCCTTGCCTAAGCAGCAAAAGAAGAAGATATCAAAGAACAAGCAGCAAGCTGACTTCATCAGTGCGGAACCAGTACAGGCACCGGAGCCAACTGAGACTGATAGCAAGTCTAAGAAGAAGACCAAGTACGTGAACCTGTACTCACAGGAGGGGAAGAATGCTCAGGTTGTGCTGCTGAAAGGTAGGTTCATTTGAAATTCTATTACTGAATACTAATAATAAAGCTGAAGAATTTGTTTATTGTGTGAATGCATTAATTTCTGGAACTACCAGTTGGATTTGAAAAATTCTTTTTGCATTTGATAGACCGATTCTGGAGGAAGGCTATAGGCTATTTAATATCACGCTAGGATCCTTAAAAGCCAAGTAAAAAGAAAAAAGCGCAGGCAGGTGATGCGTTGCGATGGGGTGGGTCAGGAAACAAGAAAATTCACACTTTCGAAGTTGCGGGCAGAAGTTAGTCAAGTATATTTGTATTTCAAATGGAGTATATAGGTCAGCAATATTATCCAGTATTATATTCTCAAAGACCAAAGCAAAGAGAGGTCAAGCAGTCAAGTTAGGGTGTTGATGATTATAATGATGAGCATATTGCTATCTGAAACTAGTAGTATTTTAATCCTTAAATGATTTCATGATTGTTATTCCCTCATGGCAATAAGTAAATGAAAAATCCCCTGAAGTCATTGCAATATGAACTTAAGGAACAGGCAAATCAGGTTCATTTCAGAATTTAAAAAACCATATTAAACTAATTTAGTTTTAACAGATATTGAACCCTGTACAATAGAGATAAGGTAGTTTTTACTAAAGCATTTCAATACTTTACAGGCAGACACCACTGCGACTGCCAGGCGTCTAAACACGAGCTGGTCAACAACTGTATTCAATGCGGCCGCGTCGTCTGCAAGCAGGAGGGGTCAGGACCATGCCTTTTCTGTGGGAATCTGGTAACAATTAATTTAATTCATCTTTTATAAAAGAACAAAACAACAATCCAACATATTCAACAATTTAGTGCTGATATTGAATGAATGCAAGACTAATTTTGAATTAGGTAAGTATGTAAAAAAACAGCTGAAAATTATTTGGTAAAAGTTTTCATTCATGTTCAGCAGCCATTTATGTTACAAGTCTTGCCAAGCCTCTGACGGTTCATAAGTGCCATAGGTCTTTGTAGATATAGTAAATTAATACTACACAACCTAGGAATTGAGCCCACTCACGCTCAGCGATCGCGCTGTATTTACAGCCCGATTCAAACTTTGTGCAGGCTCAGAACATGAGGTAAGTCGCTGCGCAGCTAAAAATTCACCTGTCAGCGGGGGTGAGGGGCGAGGTACTGCGCAGCGAGTAGCGCACTTGAGAGCCACCATAAAGTTAAATAAATTTTTTCTGTTATTTAAGGTATGCACACCAGAAGAGCAAAGAGAGTTGAACACAAAGACCAAAGGAGCTGCTAAGCTGAAGGAGACATTGATGGAACGCAGCAGGCCTAAGGGATGGGAGGCCGCGGTGTCACACAGGAACCGTCTGCTGGAGTATGATCGTACCAGGTATGCACGAGTTAATATTTATTTATTCTTTTATTGACAATGGGCTCACTCTTGACCTCAATCCAGCCCAGAGGCAGGGATGAGATCTACGGTGGAACAAGCTTGCCCAGAAGAAGCCTATTCACTCTCGCCTTGAAGAGATTCGGGTTGTATGAACTCGGAAATGCAGATGCAGGCAGAAGCATCTTTGGTGTGAAGCTCTTCTGTCGATCGACTAAGATGGATAAAAATACCCTGGATTTGTTGAGGAGTCAGCAATACGTAAACCTATACACAAATGTCATAAGGACTTCGCATATTCTTAGACTTCCTATGCTGGATATGAATCTATGAATATAAACCTATACCTTTTAAATCTATTTTTCTTTCTTTTTTAATTTGCCAAGTCTGCCTGTTCTCGCAAATTGAGCTGATCCGCATAGATATTCCTAGAAACAGGAAATTATTTTAATTAACTAGGAATAGTTAAGAAGGCATTGTAAGGTAAGGTAGTCTTAGGTGTTCATAAAATCGCATTTGGAGTTTTGGAACGAAGTTCCTTATCGCGCGTTGCGAAAGGGGGCTAGACGGAAAAAATTAAGACCAAAAGTTGGAACGACACTTTTTGCTATAGTTGTAAGCCGTGCGGCGTGCGCGTGTTTCTCTGTCTGTCTCTCTCTCTCTCTCTCTTATAGAAAGCAAGCCAGTTATACTTCGTTCCATCCGGGTGTCCCTTGACACCTCTCAAGTTTTTTTTTTAAATCCAGAACTTCCAAATTGGCATTCATAATATATATAGATATTGGACATAATTTCAAATTTAATTCATTGTAAATTTAATATAATATTGGACATACATAATTTTGATGATGAATAAGATATAATTTTTGGACTGTATTTTATTAGCATGACATTATTATTTTTAATTCCCTATTCTGTTGACTGATCTGTATTAACGATAGTTTTTATTTTCAATGGCATTGTACTATAATTTTTAAATTAACTGTAAAATTCTTGTATATATTTGTACACCTCATATGGTTATTAACAGTGTACCGCTCGACCTTCTGAAACATCCTCTGAACCTGTTTTATGCAAATAAATGATTTGATTTGAAGTCCATCGTCGGTAGAAAGTCTATGACTACCCCCGTTGTCGATAGGACGATGCGCCTCAAGTGGAGTTGGGCAAGACATCTCATCATCAGTTACACGGCAATGGCCGATGGAGTAAAGCTGTGACCGAATGGTGGTAAAGAAACCAGGGCCGTCCAAAAGCGTTTTGGGTTGATGATATTGTCAAAGTCGCGGGAAGGATACACATGGATGAGGGACGCACGGAACCGCGAAGTATGGCAGAAAATAGGGGAGGCTACACCCAGTACCATAATTGCGTAACACACTATCAATGTAAATCTGAATCAGTTTGAAGGATATTGCAATCCATTGCTTCATAATTATGTTTGAAAAATGTATGTGCTCAACAACGTAAATCCCGCTATGAATGTTGCAATTACCACGTTAGATGATGATGATGAAACATGAAACAAAAAAGCCGAACTTTTTCTACCGGGTACTATACGTGTGTAGCGGTATCTACAACGCCACATGCGAACAACGCGTCATACTGACGTCACGCAAATCCTGCATCTCGCAAGCAGAGTTTACCGCGCAATTAGCATATACAACGTGGAGACAACAATACGACCATAAATGAAACAACTAATGCATAAGAGTATTTTGGAACTATCAAATGAATCCTAGCATCGAAATTAAAAAAAGTGTTTTTTTCAAACAAACTAAATAGTAGTGATTGCCCAACTATGGGTTTTGCCAATCTTTGACTAGCTATAGTGACGAAACTATTGGATATATTTGATTAAATTTTCGAATGCAGACTGGGAACGGCATGAGATAGATATGGCTGGAAGTTCCTTGGTACTCTTGGTATCGGCAGACCACGGCATGTGGATTTTCCTAACACAATAGGCCTTGATGATATCAACTGTCACTTTACAACCACATGCCATTTGGATTCCCAAATGTTGTCCCAGACGGTTGATTTCATTACTGGCCTAGTGAGTCCCATCATAGAACCATTTCACTTCTCTCCGGTGAACTTGGACGAAATTAAAAAGATCATCCTGTCCATAAAATCCAAGGCTGTGGGCTATGATGGCATCAGTCGTAGTATGGTCGTTTGGATCCTTGATAGCCTTCTCCCTCCGATTTCCCACATCATTAACTTCTCTCTTGATTCCGGACAATTCCCATCCCTGTGGCGTATGACCTATGTCCGCCCACTCCCTAAAATTTCAAATCCCTCCCTACCCAGTCATTTTCGACCCATTTCCATTCTCCCATTCCTGTCTAAAGTGCTCGAGGCCTGCGTGCACAAGCAGTTTGCGGGGTTTGTTCATCGGAACAACCTTGTTAGCTCCTTTCAGTCTGGGTTCAGGCCTGGGCACAGTACAGCCTCCGCTCTCCTTAAAGTGACTGGTGACATTAGAGAGGCGATGGAGGATACTAAAATTACCGTTTTGGTATTAATTGATTTCTCCAATGCCTTTAATGCCGTCAGCCACGATATTCTCCTCTCTATCCTCTCTCACCTTATGGTTTCGTCGCAGGCCCTGGAATGGTTCTCTTCTTATCTTCGAGGACGTCGGCAGTCGGTTCGCGTTGATGAGAGGTCATCGAGTTGGCGTGACCTGGATGCCGGTGTTCCACAAGGCGGTATTCTTTCTCCATTATTATTCTCCATCTTCATTAATTTTATAACTCACTGTCTTCGGTGTTCGTATCATCTATATGCCGATGATCTTCAATTATATACAGCTGAGCGAGTAGAAGGTTTGTCGAATGCAGTAGCAGATGTAAACCGAGACTTAGATGCTATCAAAAAGTGGTCTGATAGTTTCGGGGTGTCAGTGAACCCCTCGAAGTGTCAGGCCATTGTAATTGGAAGCTCACGCATGATGGCTAGGGTGTCGCTTAGCTCTCTTCCACCTCTTATCTTCAATGGTACCGTCATACCCATTACACCTACCGTGAAAGATCTCGGTTTGCATCTTGACTCAACGCTTAGTTGGCAACGCCAGGTCTCTAGTGTTAGTCAAAGGGTCAACGGTACTTTGCGATCTCGACAGATTGCTCAACAATGGGATCCGGTTCATATTCAACCTTAGGAAATACGACCACGTGTCGAGCTATAGGTCTGAGCTCAAATGGATGTCCATTCGCCAAAGAAGAAGTTTGCGCGCTTTGACCACATTTTTCTCCCTTCTTAACTCTCCCACTCCTCCTTCTTATCTCGTTTCTCACTTCCAATATCTATGTTCTTCACACGCTAAGAATCTGCGTTCTTCTAACAATCTTCTCTTACTTTGTCCTTCTCATACATGTGACTTTGTTCATTCCTCTTTTCATATTCAGTACATTCTTCTATGGAATGCGCTTCCTCTTGATATCAGGACGGCCACCAGTCGGTATGCATTTAAGCGGAAATTGCAGAGTTATTTTCAAAACAATTTTTTAAAAAAATAGCGTAGAGTCATCTCAACACATCTCTCCCTTGATTTTGTATATATATATATATTATAAGTATATACTATAGTAATATATATGTATGTGTATGTAACCTATTTATGTATTTGTGTACCTAGTTTTAAGAGTTTTTTTTATTATTATTGTCCCTCTCAACCAAAGCACCTGCCATCTAATCTCTTCACCACCCTTGGTTGACTGGTAGAGAATGCCTAAGGCATTAAGTCCGCCTTTGTACCTTTTTGTGCGAAAAGTTTAAATAAATAAATAAATAGATATACGCAGTTTAATTTATAGTCGTATTGTCGTCTCCACCTTGTATACAAACTTCCCGATATCAACCGTTGGGCAGTTGCCCGCCAGACACAACACCCATCTGGTCGGAAGAGCCTCCCTTTTCTATGGAGGATGAGTGAACTTTACACCCTGTTCCTCATACCTCTATACGTGTATTGTATGTTTCCAGTGAGCGTCGCACCCACGTCACAGACGATGACAGCGACTACTTCAGTGCTAACAGTGTCTGGCTGAACTCCACTGAGAAAGACAAGCTCGACAAGTACCAACAATCTCTCCACGATAAGAAGCACGGGTCCAGGCTTAATAAGAAAATGACGTTTGATTTTGCTGGTAAGTTCCATAATAGCCTCCCGACTGATTTCGGTTACGGTGGCCGCAATCTCCACAGAGACCTGGCTAAGGTTCAAAATTTAAAAAAAAAAACGATTTTTTTTGACATTTTTTCCGTCGATAGAATTATTTATATTTTCACCCTTTTTAATATGTGCACTTTATAAAGACACACTGTATTGTACATGTGTGTGCGTAAACACAGGTGCACTCTCTGTTCCTTTACTCTCATAGTCCGATGGGACGGCAGTCCAACACGACCGGGGAGAGATCAGGCGCAGGACCAACGGCTTTATACGATTTTTTTTTTAAAGTTCCTTCCATATACTTATTATATTGTAGGTACCTACTCTTTATTTGAAATAGGGCAGTACGTATACAGTCAGGGAACTTCATTTTTAAACAGATTAGTAACGTCAATTTATCTTGTTATAATATAGCTTTTTTCATAAGAATGACAAAGAATTATATTTGCGATTTGAATTTACGGACAAATTCCGTTTGATTACAAAATGAGTTCTAACTTTAGTCCAGGCCCAAATCTATTAGCCAGCTATTGTATTTTGAACTTTATTTCTACAACCTTAAAGTTCCTAAAAAAATTAAACAACTCAGACTTTGGTTTAACTTCAGTTTTTGTAATTACAACTTTAACTTTGTCAGAAAAAAGTTCGAAAAAAAAATACTCGATTGTTTAAACCTCTAACGATAAACCTTGTGTTGTAATAAGATTTTTGATATACTCAGAACAAATCAAATCCACAATGTATTTAAAATATTTAATTTATTCCTTCAGGTCGTCAAATTGTCGAGGACAATACAATCGACTATGAGCCTGATGAGGACCAAATCAGGCAGATGACCAGCGATGGCAAAGACAACGCGAGGCAGTTACAACATGACATGTTTATAGGAGTGCCTAGCGACAGGGATGTGGCGCCAGGAGTGAACGCGCCACTCTTACAGGTACTGTCAAAGAATTCTAAGGCCAAGCGCCTTCAGTTCTATACAGGGTGGCAGGGACATCGACGCTCAACCTGTTACCACGGATTCAGTACAAAATTCTGAACCCGTACAGTCACGAGCACCAATATGTCAACACTTGGCAACTTTCAATTGCGATTTTTTCGTGAAATAACGAATGCAACATTGAAATACGACACATTACATAAACGTATGGGTTCGACAATGCTATGTTCGTAACACAATAAAATTTCATTATAAAATAAAGGAGTAAATCGTGTATCGTGTATACATACTTTTGCTCGTGACTGTACATGTTATTAAAAAAAAATTAGCTGTTCAATTGCTGTTAAATTTTTATTTATTTACCTATTTATTTTTATTTTTTTTTCATTATTAAAAATATAAGTCGCTGTTCCATACATTTTGATCGCGTAGGTTTGTTTGGTTTGGTTTGGTTTTTTCACTTTGTTATGGAACAGCAATTTTTTTTCTAGAGTTATGTGCTGAATTCATGGTTACAGTTTGCGCGTCGATGTCCCTGCCAGCCTGTATTTGCTTGCACTTTTCGTAGGCTATAAAAAAAAAATTGCTGTTCCATACATTTTGCCAGGTTCATTGCACTGTTCTATGGAATAGTAGTTTTTTTTTTAATGGCCGACGTAAATTTCTACCCTAGCCTAGAGGCATGTGCTGAATTCATGTTTAAAGTTTGCGCGTCGATGTCCCTGCCACCCTGTATTTGCTTGCACTTTTTCAAACTACATCACAGCAATGTGGTAATCGAATATGTTTGAAAATGGTTCATCCTATTTAAGTATACCCTCAATTTGTACGTGGATAAATATACAATAAAATTACAGAATGAAAAGGTTAAGCACTTTTGGGTAAATTCTTACTTGCACCATGCTTGGGACTTTCTATTCTGCAATTTGCGTTATGCTGCCAACATTATAAATAAATGTGCGTACGTAAAATACGCGCATTGACGTGGAGCTGCGGACACCAACCCGTATTACCTATAAATAAATGTGGCAGTTCAAAAAGGTGTTTTTTTCCACCAGTCTCAAAATTATGCTGTTTAAGAACTATTGAGAAGTGATATATTCAAAATGACAAAAAACGACCCCGGATTACCCCACACTTCATAACTATTTCAATACTCAATACATTTATTTGCATTCCACAATGTGAACTTAGGTGGTAGGTACATTAGAAAATATACATAATTTTAGATCATTGTGGACCCTGTCGGGCACAGCAAGATAGAATCAAACTCAAACTCAACTCAAACTCAAAGTATTTATTTCAATTAAACCAATTACAGGCACTTTTGAATTGTCAAGGGGTCGGTCAGTCAGAAAAATGAAGCTAGTTGCCCATTCCAAAGCGTAAGTACCTATGGAGAAGAACGGGCAAGAAACTCCATGGAGGAATATAGGAATTGGATAATAGGATATTGAATAGAGGAAGAGGGCTATTATTATATTACTAGCTTCTGCCCGCGGCTTCGCCCGCGTGGATGTCGGAAATTTACCCACGGGAACGTGCTAACAGGATAAAATGTATGTGCTTCCCCAGAATGCCATCTATGTCGCGGGCCCTTTGTGGCTAATTACAATAGAAAACCAATTGTGTCTCATTAGTGGTGATTAAGAGGGTACCTATATGATATCTTTACCTAAGTACGTAACTAATTAAAAAAAAAAAAACTCAATAACAGAAAATTAAATACCTACCTACCTAAATAAACCTATTTCTGATGATAACTAATCTAAACTCAATAAATAAGCAAAATCCCTAAAAACTAATATCTATACGAATGACTAAACCTACCTAACAGTATTATAAAATAACCTACGGTCACTACGTACACTATCAAATATACTACCTATACTTTAAAATTAAAATCTATACCTACGACTCATATAAAAATAAACCTAAATAACTCTAAAAACTAAAAGGAATAAAAATGAACTCCACTGCGGGTGACCCAACCTACGACAAACTTAGTATTTGCGGTTGGTACAGTACAGACAGTGGTAATCGGGTATAGGGATCGAACCGCAAAATTAAGTTTGTTTTTTATTGTATATACTTTTCACTTTTCCGGGATAAAAAGTACCCAGTGTGGTGCCCAGGATATTAAAGAATAATTATACCAAGTTTCATCGTAATCGAACCGGTAGTTTTTGCGTGATGCCTGAACAAACAGACAGACAAAAATTTTTTTAATCACATTTTTGGGTTCGGTGTCGGTCAAGTAACACCCCCTGCCATTTATTTTTTGGATATTTTCAATGTACAGAATTTTCACTTCTACAGATTTATTATAAGTATAGATTATTTGAAAAAGTATAATATTAATGTTTTTACTACTACTCACTTCAACTTTGTTATTTTTGGTATTCATTTTATTTATCATTAAAATATTCATTAATATTATAATAGCATTTGTGGACTAGGTATTGTTTTAGTTTATTTATAAATATATTAAATTTTTGTTCATTTTTAATTGCTTTTGGTAATTGATTATATATTTTAACTGACATTACTAAAGTGCTTGCTGAGTGTATTTTTAGTTTAGAGCCACCAGGTAGGTTTAGCCTATTTTTGTGTCGTAGTGTATATTTAGTTTGTATGTTTTCTCGTGTAGTGAATAATTGTTGGTTATTTCTAACAAATTTGCATATTTCTAGGATATATATACAGGGAAGTGTTAAAAGTTTGTGTTCTTGGAAATGTGGTTTGCAGCTGTCTGTGTCTTCTATGTTAACTAAGATTCTGATTAGACGTTTTTGTAGTGTGAAAAGTGCAGGTGCATGTGTACTGTTTCCCCATAATATTACGCCATAGTTTAACCATGCGTATGCATAGGCAAAATACGTAACCAGGGCTGTCTGAAGGTTTGTAGTTTTTTTTATTTCGCGGAGGGCATAGGCAAATTTATTATATATATTATATTTATCCTTCTAGTTCGACCCATCAGTAGAAACCCAAGCCTATGCGCCGATAATTAGTAGCAACCCTGGACAACACGCCCCGCGTGTCCAAGACAGCCAGCTTCAAGAGATGAGTGACACTGGCCGCTGCCTCTCCATGCACCAGCCTTGGGCATCACTCCTCGTCGAGGGAATCAAGCTGTAAGTCTCATGTTCCTCCTCTACATATTTTATAGCAGCCCCGGGCAACTCGCCCCGCCTTGGACACACCAGCCTTCGGCTTCTCTCCGCGTTGAGGGTTAGGCTGTAAGTTTGTAAAGGTAGAAAATAACATAGCATAATCAGCGTATTATATCCCACCGCTGGGACACAGGCCTCTGTCTGTGCGATAATCCACCAAGCGGGCCCAGCGCCGCTTGGTAGATGTCACATGCCTTCGTTTTTGGTTCAAGGATGTGCCATTCTCTTGACGATGTTTTCTTTTACTATTCTGAGACCAGTGGTTTTTTTTACTGGGAACATATCAAACATTTAAAAATATTTCTATTAAATATACCCAAAATATTAGCGCTTTAAATCCATTTGTTAGAGGCTCACAACCTGCAGTGCGATTCTGTAACCATATCACCGTGAAAACTCAGGTGAAGTGAGCGTGGAGTGACCTGTCATTGCAAGTAATGCTAGGGATTGACAGTGCTGACAGCTCACTCTAAGCTCACTTTAACTAACTTTTCACGGTAAAACTTTTACAGAATCGATCGGTTGAAACTGAAATGACTCCGAAACTTCAAAAATGGGCTCTGGACACGTTTCATAAAGAAGGTTGTTTCCTAAACATTACTGACCTACTTTAATGTTGGAAACCACATTATTTTATAGAGATCTACTCAAAACAACCATAAATCATAACAAAACCACTCAAAATGTGCCATTCATGCCTTCAAAAGTATTAGCATGGGGCATCGCCCTTCACGACCCTTCGTATGAACCGGCCGATCGATCGCAAAACGGGTCAAGGTCACAAAAACGTATCAAGGGTGCAGCCTCGCATGCGCGAACTATGTCCTCGGTTTAAAGGTCAACACGTGGCGCGTGATGTCACAGGCATATCGAAAGCTCAACTAGATGTCGCTGTATCCACCCTCAAGGGGTGCGAAACCTCGCTCTAGGGGCGACTAGATGGCACTTTGCATTCAGTGCCGATTTCTGAATCGCGGTGTCAAGATTCTCCGCGATTGAATGACCCTCCGCGAACAATCTGTATCGGGCAGAATCCTTATGGGTTCTCGTAAGCAATAAATTCTCATGTGATTTTATAGCTTACTATGTGAGTATTCAATTACTCTTTGCCACGATGATGAGTTGAACTGAAGCAAAGTAGGAGCGTGAGATTGGCGATGGTTTAGTTGGTTTTCCATCAGCCTTCGATGATCGTTCAGGTCTTAGTTGGGGGTAAGCACTTACGCTTCACCCTGAGTGGCTTTTTTAACCCCTTTTAATACCTTTAAAAGTCTACAATACTGGGGTAGACTTTATAGGGCACCAATGCAGTGGTGTTGTCTGGTCCTCTATGAAGTCTTTAGAATACCCAGCATTTTGTAGAACTTGCACAGTTTTTGTTGCAAACTTGATATGGTAACTTATAATAAGATTCTGGTAAGTTAAATAATAAATTATTTGTTTCTGTAAATAGCGTTCAAACACGTAAGTGTTACTTGTCAAAAATAACTACTAGTAAAATAGAGTGCTTAGAGTTCTCGTTTAAAGTCAGACATAATCTTTGTCAGATCATCTACAGACCATGTATAAATAAGCTCAAGCTAATATTAATTTAAAAAGGATACTACACTATAAAGTGTCTCAAATCAATTTTTTGTCATGGATGTATTCGTTTATAGTATCAACGAATACATACATGAAAAAGAAAATATTTTCCACAAACAGATACCATACACAGTTAGTCGTATATATTCTTTCATACATACATACAGAGTTGAATTAATTTAATACAAAATCAAAGCATTTATTTCAAATAGCCAGTTACAGGCACTTTTGAATTGTCAAGGGATCTGTCAGCCACAAAGATGAAGCTTATACTTTTTGCTGTGCGCTACAGGGTCCGTAATTGTACCTTGGCTTTAAGCCATTAACAACCCGTAAACATTACATTATGGAATGTAAATAAAGATATGAATATGTAAATACGTGTCTGAACTGAAATGGTCTTTTGAGGAAAGAGCCACACAGAAATGAGGGGACCTGTCCAGTAAGTGCACGCATTTGTCAGTAATAAATATGGCCCAGTATAATTATTGTTTCTACTACCGCTTGATTGGGTAAAGCAGACGTTAAATAAATGTTTGTAGAAACCAAATTATCACTTAATTTCATTAATGGGTCACTTTGTAGTTGAATCACTACTGATTATTATACAAGGTGTCGTTTTGCATCCTCGTCAAATTCAAGGAGTTAACTATGCTACTGATTCTCGACACGAATCAATAATAAAATAATTAGGTATTTTTTTTTTTCAAATTTTCGGAAATTGGCATGTGTGGGACATGGATTTTAAAACGCGGCCTGTGTGAGGCCGCACTGTAACTGCCCTATTACACACACATAAAAACGCGGCCGCTTATACGATACCATAACGCGATTCTGTTCTTTGAATGTGGTGTATTCTGAAATACTGTCAAACTTAAATAATAAAAAAAAAGTATGTATTCATTATTTACCAGGGATCGTAATTTTATTTGATTATTTATGTCTTTCATCAACAATACCCTCCTGAAATTTGACGAGGATGCAAAACAACAGCTTGTAGAAACAGCACCTGTCTATTAGACAGACTTCAAAAACAGGATTTTTCTATACAAAATCATCCCATAATTTTACATAAATAACATCACGCCTGTGTTCCCCGAAGGGCAGAGGCAGAGGCAGAAGGCAGGGGGGCACCTATAGTACACCCACGTTTAACCAAAATGTTTCGCCACAATTTAACTTAAAAAAACATAAATATGTTCATTTCTTTCCATCAACAAACAACAACTCTCAACACTCTCTCTCTCTCTCTCTCTCACACTCTTCTACTTTTATGTTTATATCTTAGTGGTTCAGTTTCTTTGCCTTGTTACGTCAGTCAAAATTATACTTAGAAGGAAATCAATCAACAACTCAGCCTATCGCAGTCCACTGCTGGACAGGCATCTCCCAGGCTGCGCCACAACACCCTGTCCTCCGTCTTCCGCATACAGTCCGTCCCAGCCACCTTCTTTAGGTCGTCCGTCCATCTAGCTGGGGAGCGTCCCACACTACGCTTGCCGATACGCCAGGACTCGTCTGCTAATAAATACTTTCTGCTCCACCGGCCATCGGTCCTTCGACAAACATGGCCAGCCCACTGCCACTTCAGTTTGCTTACTCTGCAAGCTATGTCGGTAGAAGGAATAATGCTGATAAAAAAATATTTCAGTCACGAAGGTCGCACATGGTACTCGAGTCATCGCGGCCGCTTGTGGATTGCGTCAACGGTAAAGCCGCCTGATCAGGAACTTGTGAGGGCGATTGAAAACCAATATAGGGTGCTGTATCCAGGTAACGTATAATTTTTTGAATTAGCCATTAATGTCCCACTGCTGGCCAAATACTTCTAAAATAACTGATGTCACTCGGAAAGCTGCCACGCTTAAATGGAATTAGGCTGGACACATTGCCGGATGTCAGACGATCAATGGGCCAAACTTACGACTCGTAATGGCAAACGACATCGCGGCAGGCCCAGACGGAGATGGCGGGATGAGCTGAACTCCTTAAATAGAGATTGGTCCTTGGCAACTCTGGACAGAGAGTAGGGAGGCCTTTGCCCTAGCGTAAACGAACGATCGAAATTATTATTTGAATGTTTGTATGCCATTGACGACATTACATTTATTAAAAAAAAAAACTTTTTTATTGCAATCTTAGATATTCAGCGATATGTGTGATTGTTATTAGAGGCTTTGTACGGAAACCGTCTAGTGACTGTTCCGTATATTCTTATAAGAAAGAAAGAAAAAGTATTATATTTATTATATTGCGTATATTATGAAGTATTATATTGCGACTCGTACACGAAGATCATAAACTAAACTAAACACAGTTAAAAATAAATAGAAAAACAAATTATATAAAAAAAGTAACAAACTGAAACAAAGTCCTATACGTGGCCAAAAGCCTCCTATCTCAGCATGATGCTTCGACATTTAAAAAATAAATGCCGCAGCGCGGGTATTGTGCTTATAGCTTCCTAAATAAGGTCTTGACGATTCTTTCTTTTTAGTCTTCTAGCGACTGTTTGGCTGTTCATCAGGTTTACTGCTGGCATGTTTGAATTATTCGTGATTAGCGAATCACGAAGAAGAAATCTCAGAAAGGACAAAGCTCAAAAAACGCTCTTTGTACGCTTTTGTCCTTTCTGAGATTTCTTTGTGTTTGAGACGACTTGGTAAAGGTCGTGGGAATTCGTTTGACGTAAGAAGCAGGGAGGCCAGGTCAATAGTAGATGGCTTTCAGCTAATTGATGAGGATGACACAGCCTAAACCCTTTGGAGTATGCAGTTTAATACAAAAAAATATTTGTAATGTAACTTCATAATCATAATCATTTATTTGTCAAAGTAAGTATTATTTTGTTTATGTTACAGAAACGGAAATCAAGTTCCCATCATTCTATCCAACTGGATGTCTGCTCGGCTGTGTTAATGTGGATGACTGTCTACCGCAGGAGGAATATCAAAAGAAGTTAGTATATTATTATTAGGACGGCACGGTTGGCGCAGTGGTTAAGCGATTGACTGCTGCGCTGAGTGTCGCGGGTTCGATTCCCGCACGGAACAAATATTTGTATGACCTACATGTATTTGTTCCGAGTCTGGGTGTTTTTCTATCTATAATATGTATGTATTTATAAAAAAAAAATGTATATAAGTAGTTTATCAGCCATCTTGTTACCATAACACAAGCATTAAGTTGCTTAGCTTGGGACTAGATGGCGCTGTGTGAAATGTCCAGGGATATTATTATTATATTATTATATTATTATTATTATTATTATTGTATAGACATATGGCCCAATTTTTTTTTGAAGTTACATGTCAAATGAGTGTGGTAGTAATATCATTATTTGAAAGGTTTGTGATATTAAGAGAGAAAATTCACTTAAAAGTCGGGGTAAAGTGAGGGAGGTTCAATATCTAGTTACAGTGAAGGCTCTTCCTATGCTGCATAAACCATAAATAAATAAAGTTTAACGACTGGTTTGTGGCTCGATCACTATGTTAGTGTGTCTACTTAGGTTGTTAAATATTAAACATTAGCTTTTGCCTGCGGCTTCGCCCGTGTAGAGGTTATTTTGACCTGTAGGTGGTCAGTAACAGACAGACAGAGTTACTTTCGCATTTATAATATTAATATAGAAGTATAGAGGTTCTCTCATTGACCACTATACAGGGTTATTTGTAAAACACCAACAACCTCTTAAGAGGTCATTATTGTACTCATCATTATGAACAACTTTTACTATACGAAGAAACCAGAAATCGCGAAAAAAAATCAGCTGCTCCCTACATTTTGACGAGTTATGCGAACACAAATGTAGGGAACAGCTGATATTTTTTTTTGCGATTTCAGTTTTGGTCCCATAGTACAAGTTGTTCATAATGATGAGTACAAGGACCTCTTAAGAGGTTGCTGGTGTTTTACAAATAACCCTGTATAAACGATCCTAGGGTAGGGTATAGTGCCAGAACTACCGAGCTCTGCAGAAATAACACAGATACAACGTTTCAGGTACCCAGGTGGTGAGAGCGACAGTCCCTACGTGTTCATTTGTTCTAATCCGACCAGTTTGAGACTGCGGTTCCCGATCAAAGGGGCTCATAAGATATGTAAGTTTATTTCTTTGTTTAAATATTTTGATTTTTTAATATTTTTGTTTAAAGTAATCCCACTTTTAGCTAATGAATCTTTACAACAGTGGCATACTTATTGTCGAGAATCGGTCACCGATTAAAAGCGACCGACTAATGTCTTTCCTTCTAGGTTAGTATGTATGTCACATTGTCAACATTGTCTTTGATATATCACTGGTGACGTAATGATAATGATGTTCTAATTTAATGGGATGTGCTGGACTGCTTTAATAAAGATTGGTCTTTAGCAGCTCAGGAGAGAGACGTGGAAGGAGAGTAGGCATTTGCCCATTAAGGCTTCGATCAATAATAGTACTAGATTCCCGATAAGCGCTTCAAAAACGGCCCGAAAAATAAGACCACAAATACTTTTGTGGTCTTATGTCAAATTAGTATGTTATCCTTAACTTATCACTTAGACTTTAAGTTTAATTTTAGAATAAATGACTGAAAATTTAAAAATAGAATGATTTAATTTTCAAGCGACATTTTAAATATATTTTGCAATGGTAATTAAACTTTATGTTTAAGCATTAAGGTTTTAATAAACTGAAGTTGTTAATATTATTAAACTTTTTTCTAAGAAATGTAGATGTTTACGTGTGTGCAAACGTGGCCACTTGAGCGACTGATTTTTGTTCCTGATCCTTAATCTAGTACTATTATTGATCGTAGCATTAAGGGCTAATAAAAATATTAAAAAGAAACTCATGGACTTTTTTTGGGCTGTTTATAACTGGTATTCTCTGCAATAGCCTTGTCATATTTATTTATTTAAACCACAATTATAACACCTATAAACCGTGATCTTCACGTTATCCATAATATTTGGCAAACGCTTCTATAGCTTTTACAAATGAAATCTAACAAAGGAAGTAATAATTAAAAAGGCTTCGTTACAAAGATATTTGTAATTTCATTTAATGAAATTTAATTGAGCTATGCAGTAAGAAAGGGTCTTAATTTGGTCTATGTTGCCGCTTAGTGCAATTAAAATGATAAATCTATCAAATAATTTGCATAAAGAGATAAAGAGGCATGCATGTCATGTCGGGTGATTTAAGCCAAGGTATGAAAATTAACAAAAAATAAGAATTTATTACTGTGTCCATAATGAAAAATGCTTATTTACATGGTCTGAACATCAGAGGGGCAATTCTCGTAATTTTAGGAACATTTACAGTCTGATATCAGTCTCAATCTGTCAAAAATACCTCTAATTTCCCTACATTTTGACAGGTTTTTGCGCCGAGATGAGACTGCGACGTTTGAACGTTTTAAATTACGAGAATTGGCCTTCTGGTCGAAGTTTATGTATATTATCCGGGAGACGGTGTATATTATTGTCTAGGTAACATACCTAACTTTATTCAGCAGTAAGGAAAACTATATCTGTTTCTAAATCGATTTTGTGTTCTTTCATACAGATTCATTGGAAAAGACAATCCACCAGGCCGCTGCAAAGTGCATTCAAAAGATGTCGAAGATACAAGCCAATGCAGCATAAGGTTATTTAAATTTCATTATAAACATGTAGCTTTTTATTTATAAACATTTAATATGAATATCTTCAATAATACACAGAGTTTGTTAAGAAAATTCTTTTATTTACACAATTAATCACTAAGAGTATAAATATTTTATCTTTTAATAGTTCCATTCATACTTCTCGCTTTTAAAGAGATTTACTTCCATATTCAAATATACATAAATATTACCATGCATTTAAATAATTTAGTTTACAAATAAATGCCATACAATTTTGAATATAAATGTAAAATAACTAACACTCAGGCACATAATATTATATAGTTAATATTATGCAACAAACAATCATATTCACTTAATATTTTAACACTTATTAACTAAATGAGCACCGATAGAAAACAGTCCAGAATGTATATTAATAATTTTATATTTAGTCTTAGCTAATGTCAGTTCTTGCAAAAACGAAAACAGGCTAGAGTGCGCACAAGCTAAGTCTGCGCGCGTTTATGAAATTCATGACTAAATCCCTGCCAGCACTTGTAGTCATATTCGGCATAATGAAGGCGAATATTTACTTTAGAAAACACGGGACACAGTACACTCTCTTGACACTTTATATAAACGTCGAGATGGCGGCAAACAATTATTTCCGATTTTGACAGCGCACAGAATTAGTTTGCGCGGACTCTGTTTAGTTTCTGACATCTATCCATACAATTTTATGTCGAAACAATTTTTCTACACAAAAAATCCAGCATTCGGTATTTTTTAAAACTATATAGATATGTTTTAAAATCAGAAAATCTAATATAAGTCCATTGTAAGACAGCATAGTTTTAATACTCAAAGAAATATTAAAATTTAATTGACTGAAAATAATTTAAAAAATCTTGTGAAAATTGACAGTAGGTAGACATCACTAGCGAAATTTCGTTTCGAGACATGCAGTGACGTCATTAAATTACTTAAAATCTATCATTGTGTACAAACATCTTTATAAAAATGTTACTCAAACATGTGCAGTTTTTGTATCAAGTAAAAGGGTTATGTAGGGAAGTATTCATAATTTATTGTTCTATTGCGAGAAAGAGACGGTGCTATTAATCTTGTATAGCTTCGTTTCTTCCTCGCACTAGAGCTATTCTTTTTTTCTCCTCTAAGGGCCGGTTGTTTCAAACGGTTGCTTAAATCTATCGTTATTATTTGACGTAAATCAAGGCCATAATTTAATGCAGCAACGCTTTTTTTGGTTTGACGATAGTTAGCGCCATGGCGTGCGTCAAGTGGACGTGAAACAACCCGCCCTAAGTAACCCTTGTTATTGCTGTCGCATAGACTTACAGAAAAGCTTTGGCAGTGAAGAGGATTTGGTTTTAAGAATTAACTAACTTAGGAACGTTACGATTCCTTCTTTTGGTTCAACTGGGGAAAGAACGCTTCTATAGGTAAAATGGGATCGTCTGTCGCTATTGTGAAGTAATTCGGTATTCGCCTACTTTGTGAGGATACGGTCTTAAACATTCCTGGCTTATTATAGTCCTTACTTGCGGCTAACGTCAAATCTGAAACTCTTTTGGAGTGTTCGAATAAATGTTCCAAGTGATCTTGGTGCTTTTTGTCGGCAATTTTCATGATAGCACTTTCTGATCGTGTTCTTTCTGATGTTATTTCGTTTCTGTCGTAAACTGCTGTCTCTGTCACTGATATGTCTTGGACTGATTCACCAATTTCTGAATCCTTTATCTTCTTTCTTAATGGTCTTTTGCTGTGGACTGTGATTGGACTGGTCGTCTCTGGTTCTTCCGTGGTCGGCCTTGGTCGGCGTTGTCCGTTCCTTATACGTGCTGATACTCTGATTGTCGTTGCTTCCACACTCTCTGTTGTCTGTCTCTGTCTGTTTGGCTTGGTTGAATGTGTTTCTCTCTCTGTCGTGTCGCTGTTGTCGCCATTTTTGTGTCTCGGGTCTTTAGGTGTGAACCTCTTGCGTTCAGTTGTGTTATCATTCTCATTGTTAATGTTTTCATTATAAGGTACTCTTCTTTGAGGGAATCGGATTTTCGGTATGTTTTCAGCTGATTTTTCAGTAGTACTTGTAGTGGAACTTAGTCTATTTCTATAGTCTTTTACGTTGAATCGTGTCCTGTTATATTTATTCCGCAGTCTCGGCCGTTGAGCTCGACCTGTAGTTGTGATGTCTGATCGAGGTGTCGTCGTGTACTCTGTACCATCTTCTTTGTAAAATTCAGTAGTCGTCTCCCAAGTCTTCACTGGTTCCAGTTTAGCTTCAATAGGCTTTACGTCCTTATGGAATGAAAAATCTTGTTCAGATTCTACAGTAGCTTTCAAAGTGTCTGATAGACTTACCGATACATCGCTTGTAGGTGTATCTTTCTCGTCCTGCTTATGTGAGAAATCGTTTTTGAAGTCATAACCGTTTATTTTCGGGTATTGTGGGCGGTTTGTTATTTTCATTATTTGGGATTCTTTGCTCAGATCGTCTCTGGTAAACGTTGTAGTGGTTTCTGGTCTGTCCGCGGGTGTAGTGACTGGTCGGCGGTGAGCTAGCTTCTTCTTCACTATAGTAGGGATGGTAGGAGTGACGGTCGGTAAAGCGCTGGTTGTTAAGTCAGTAGTGACGGTTGGTGTCGTCAGGTTTGGTTGCGACTTAGTAGGTCTCACTCTAGGTCTGATAGTGTATACTTCGTCTGCGTCGGTGGTTGGTGTCGGCTCAGTAGACGCGATGTATGTGGACGAGCGAATGCTTGACGTGCTTGATGTGCTAGATGTGCTAGTAGACTCATCTCTGTTGCGGTTGATGTTCGCTAGCGGAGGACGGCGCCGCCTAACCTTGTTCCTCTTGCGCTCGGGATTATTCGGACGCTTGAAATGCTTGTTCGGGGGCAGTGTCGGAAGTACTTCAACTTGAATATCTCCGCTATTGTCTTTATTATTGTTAAACTGTGTTGTCGTCTCTTGTGTGCTGTACTTTGCCGCCTCAGTCGGCTTCTTCGTTCGTCTTGACGTGCTATAGTCATCGTATGAAGGAGTTGACACCTTGTAGTAGTAGTCTTTAAGCTTGTGCTTGCCGATAGGTTCAACGAAATCGTCACCTAGAGGCCGCCTGCTTTGAGATTCGACTTTCATGTCGTAGCTCAAAGAGTTGTCATGGCCATTCTCGGCCTCGGTTACGATGGCAAACTCTTCGGGGAGGTCTGGGACGGGCGTTGGATCGGGCCTTCGGTACGTATCCGAATAGTCCTGCTGCTTTTCCGATTCTTCAGTAGATTTCTGGTTGTTATACTCATACACTTGTGACGTCAAAGTCCAAGGTGCAGTTGACGATTGGGAATGAGCATCTGTTTCTGTAGCTTCAGTCACTTCGTAAGTTTGCCTATAAGGAGAGTTTTGGGCGTTTTGTTGGTCGTCGTTCAGAGGAGTATTAACATACTGTTTCGAAGGTTGTTGATTACCGCCTGCGGCTACACTGTCGTGAATCTTATTCTTCTTCTTCTCGTAACTGAAATTAACGTTCTGTTGCGGTTCGTGGTATACAAGACCTTGCTGGTTTTGGTGTGCGGGGAAATTGTAGTCGTAGAAATTGTTGGCTAACGTTGTCGTTGGACTGGGAACAGTTGGGTTGTATGTTGTGGCGGAGACTTTGTTGAAGTTGTTCTGATGGTTCTTTGAGAAGGGATCTTGAGGACTTGGCTTGAATGTATCTTTGGCTCCCACATTGGGATCGATCTTCGGTGGGACGTACACCTTAGTTTGGGGCGTGGGTGTGATCTTGAAATCACTATACGTGGTTCCGAAGTGCAGTTGGTTCGGGGTGGTCGGTAATCTCGGGGTTGTCGGCAATCTCGGGGTGGTTGAATCGAATATCGTCGGGGTTGTTTTGTAGTTTGGAGCGTAACTGAACGAGTTGAATATCGTCTGCTTCGTCGGTTGAGGGGGTAAATATGTAGTCTTCGTCGTCGGAAATTGGTACACGGGGTCTCTACCTTTCACTGATTGGACTCCGAATGTGCCAAATGAACCTGAAAGAAAACACACATTTTAGATGTATTCTATTGTGTTTTTTTTTTAATTAGAATAGCTAAGTATAGTTAGTGCCAAATAAGGTGGCAATATATATTGCCCGTTCTCTTATATCTCATCTTAGGAATCCGAATCCTTTATATTCATGAACCATGTTGACGACACCGATAGCTGTCGATTCAGAATATTAACGTACTTTACTAATTTTTTTAAATAATTAATGAATTAGTTAATGGAAATGAAATGAATGAATCTGTAAAAAAAGTTAGGTTCATTGAGCCGACCTCCATCATCATCATCATCTGCTTAGCGTGTTCCCAACTATGTTGGGGTCGGCTTCCTGTCTAACCAGATGCAACTGAGTACCAGTATCTTACACGGAGCCTGCCTATCGGATCTCCACAACCCAGTTCCCCAGTTTACTGGGTAATACGATCACCCATTGGTAAGACTGGTTTCTGACCGCCCGTAACGACTGTCAAAGATCAAAGATCTACTAATAACAGCCGAGACCAACGGCTTTACGTGCTTTCCGAGACACGGAGAGGTCTTGGTATGTAAACTCCTGTCCTCTCAAACTGTTTGGTTCTTTCAAAAAAACCATCTCAGACATTAATCTACATGGTCTTCACATGATCTGACCAAGATTATGTCTGGACTTTAAAAGAGACTGTGACGTCTGAGTTTGTTTCGGCCTTTCTTCTCAGACTAGTCAGATAGGAAACGCCGACCTCATCTAGTTTTAAAATATGATTGACGTGTAAAAGTGTTTATACAAACCTACTTACAAAAATAAAATCATTTATCATTTAAAGATGGTCAACCACGGAACTACCGCGGCAAGCGCAGCTTAACCGGGTCGACCCGTGCGACTGTTATTACTTAGCCACAAGCTCTATTGGCCCCTAATTTGTCACCAACTACAATAAAAAGGACTTGCCTAATATACTCGGTGGGAAAACATCCTGGAACGAATACTGTGCATAAGGGTTGACGATGTTCGGTATGCCAACCAAACCCTGTTGTTGCGCTGTCTTCACCTGCTGTTGACTGACTGACTGTGGCGCAGTGTCACTGTCTTGAAGCTTATACAACTCTTGTTTGTAGATCTCTGAACCACCTTGTTGTTGCTGATGTAGTTGCTGTTGTTGTTGTTGTTGCTGTTGTTGTTGTTGTTGCTGTTGCTGTTGTTTCTTGCCTTCCGTTGGTCTTGCGTAGCTCTCGATCGGCTTCCCAAATATGTCTAAAGGCTTTGACGTCTGATATTGCCCAAATTGAATAGGTTGAATGTTAGTCAGCTGCTGCAGCATCATATTCTGAGCATGATTGTTTTGCTTTATCTTATTTGGATACTTGGAGTACATAGGGCGTTGGTTGAACGGATTGTGAGGATTCCTGACAAGGACACTTTCTACAGGAAAGTTCTGGACAAACTTGTAGTTTGAATAACCGTTGTTTTGGAAGGCGAAGGGATTGTGGTACGTGTTGATTGGCTGGTTGATGGCAGGGCCGGCGGATGCTGCGTTTACCGTTCTCAACGTGGTGGGGCGATACGATTGCGCAATCGACGTCAGTTTGTTCCCGTCTTTCGTGGCGAGAGGTCGTGTTGACGATTGGTACTGGTATTGGTCGATCACTGGGACGGGGATCTTGTAGTGTGGCGCGTGTAGAGGCGCTGTGCCGAAGGAACCGTATAGAAGACCACCAGATCCGACCACTGGTCTCCAGCCGCCCTTTGATCCTAAACCCTGGAATAAGAGAATATGAATGTGAAATCCAGATATTTATTTAATAATATATTTATTACGATTAGTTATTTTAAAGCTTTTTATTATATGAGCCCATACTGTCTCACTACTGGGCAGAAGCCTTCGTTAATTATTTTTATTTCCACTTCTCGCTACGATTTTTTGTTGTTTTCAAGCTCCAGACTTTCATAAAACAGTCCCTTTCATCTCGCCATCTTTACCAGATCCTTCCACGGCGTCGTTTTTCCTCGTTTGGAAACCGTTCCCATATTAGTTTTGCATACGACCATACATAGCCTACATTTGCTAAACTAATAAGGTATTATTGTAAGATTGAGGTAAAAAGGTCCTTACCCCTTGCGCGGCCATGGAGCGTCGATGGTTGCCACAGTTCGCAGACAGGAGTAGCGCCTGCAGCGTGGCCGCGAACACCCAGAGCCGCACATCTGTAAAAAAAAAATATTATAAGAGTATTTGCGAGCGTTGTATGTTGTTTAGACCTGGATCGAAATAGCTGAAGGTCATGGAGAGAGGCCTTTGCTCAGCTGTGGGATGATGCTGGCTAATAGTAACCAGTTACGTTGTAATGGACATTTAGTTTGGGGTTTTATAGTCCGACGCAATATGGACAGTCAGCCTCGCTACCAACTTGCTAACTGGCTACTTGCTAATTTTTAGTACGGGATAAGCTATTCTGATAATATAATTCCTGCTGATACGAAAAACAAACCAGTCAAGTGTGACTCGGACTCACGCACCGAGGGTTCCGTACAAATTTGTAGGTATGTAACTACAAATTGGATTGGATTAATGCTTTAATGATTGGATTAATGGATTAATTATGTGGGGAAATAGTACTGACCACAATAGAGCATTTGTCGCACAAAAAAAATGTTTACGAGCCATATACGGGATTCCATCTGATGAATCATGTCAACCAATATTTAAAAGGCTTGGTTTGCCACCGTTACCTTCATTATATTTATATGAAGCATGCATGTTTGTTAGGAAATATAAAGAATTGTTCAAAACAGCAAAGGAAATAAGTTCTCGACGCGCGTCGCCGTGATCAATACAGACTTGTACTAGATGAGCTCCCTAGGTTAGCAAAATATAATAAAAGCTGTCTGGCTATGTGTGTACGTGTTTATAATAAATTAATTAAATTAAATGTATTAAAAATATTAAATAGCAGATTATTCAAAATTAAATTATATAAATGGCTGAATGAAAATAATTTCTATAATATTAAGATTTTTTTTTAACATAAATTATAATGTTTGTAAATTCAAATTTGTTTAATCGTTGAAATTTGCATGCTTTAATTTTTAAGCAAAACGTATGATCTCATGCTTTAATACCATGTTTTACGCAAATATTTTATCTAAAAATTGTAGTTTTTGGATTCCTTCTGACCTACATGACACGACTTCTGCTACATGACATTGCTTCTTGCCAAATTTCATGATTCTAGGTCAACGGGAAGTACCCTATAGGTTTTGATTCCCTTGCGAGTGTCAAAATATGCGGCATAAACGGAACATAAACGCCCGCATCTTTTGATTGCGTTGACTTAGAAGTTTGATTTTTTTACTGCTTCAAAGGATTTCAGTCCTGAGTATTTGATATTAATTTCAACTTAATAACTCCACTCGTTCCCGAGAAAAAGAGTCTTGACAGACAGACGGACCACGAAATGGTCTTATAAGGGTTCCGTTTTGCCTTTTGAGGTACGGAACTCTAAAAAAAAGAAGCCGGCCTGGGTTTTACTCGTAATTTGCCATGTTAAAGTCGCGCAATTAGCATAGATACAATTTCCCAACATCAATCGTTGGGCAATTGCCCGCCAGACACAACACCCGTCTGGTCGGAGGATCCTCCCTTTTCTATGGAGGTTGAGTGAACTTTACACCAGCCTCATGCCTCTAAAGACTATTTAAACCTTTCACACATAATTGACATCAGTGGACTGTGTCTCTGCGCTACGATAGTGAAACGAGAGAGTAAGAACCTTTTATGAGGGCACAATACACACTTTTACTATCATCGTTCAATGTCTAGGCAAAAATAAGAAAAAACATATTTTCCAAACAAAAATTTAAACGTGAAAGTAATAGCGTCATTATAATCCGATGCTATAGGCTTATAATGATCTCTATTATTTGTATTCTTGACCTCCAAACTCATCATTTTCAAGTTACTTCTGAATACCCGTAATCTCATGCTTGCAAGTCATTCAGTCTTTCTTTAAACTCATCATACTTACACTGAACTTGGTAAATTTAGCTTTTTATTATTTGAAAGTATGTCACTTTGACCACACTCGGACATTTTTTATTTTGTAAAGATGCGGTCACACTAGTAGCCTACTTAAAAAAAAAAAAAAAAAATCTACTTAAAAAAAAAATATAAAAATATCCTCTCAACGGAGATTAGTCAGGTACGCAGGAGATATTATAGTGCACAAGTGTTAGCGTAAACAGAGGTGCACTCTGTTTCTTTACTCTCATAGTCCAATGGGACGGCAATCCAACACGACCGGAGAGAGATCAGGCGCAGTACCTACGGCTTTACGTGGTTTCCGAGGTACGGGGGTGTTAAGCCGCCAATTTCCATACTCCGGGCTGTTACTAAGAAATTCCAAATGTAACCCCAATAACACTTTTGCCCGACCTGGGAATCGAACTCGGACTCTACGCTCAGCAGTCGCGCTTGCAACCACGAGACCAACGGGGCAGTAAAAAAAAGTATACTATAACTCTAACCATAGTTCATAGCTCCATGGACTGATAGTTATGGTTTTTTAGGGTTCCGTAGCCAAATGGCAAAAAAGGGATCCCTTATGGATCATGTCTGTCTGTCTGTCTGTCCGTCCGTATGTCACAGCCACTTTTTTCCGAAACTATATGAACTATAGGTACTGTTGAAACTTGGTAAGTACCTAGATGTATTCTGAGAACCGCATTAAGATTTTCTTACAAAAATAAAAAATAAAACCATATATTTTGGGGGTTCCCCGTACTTAGAACTGAAACTTAATTTTTTTTTTCATCAAACCCATACGTGTGGGACTGTGAGGTATAGATCTATGGATAGGTCTTCAAAAATGATATTGAAGTTTCCAATATCATTTTTTTCTAAACTGAATAGTTTGCGCGAGAGACACTTCCAAAGTGGTAAAATGTGTGCCCCAATGTAACATCTAAAATAAGAGAATGATAAAACTAAAAAAAAATGTATGATGTACATTACCATGGCAACATCCAGCGAAAATTTGTTTGAACGAGATCTAGTAAGTAGTTTTTTTAATACGTCATAAATCGTAAACCGCAATTTATCTTTCATTCAATCAACTCAACGGAACCCTTCATGGGCGAATCCGACTCGCACTTGGCCGCTTTTTTTTTGTGACTGCCATCTAGCATGTCAACCTAGCTCGAAGGTTGTTGGTTGGTTAACCGGATTATCTTGTGGATGACTTATAAAAAGACTAACGAAACCAAACTGGACTGGTGGAAAATATTTATGTTCTGTAATTCGTATGGTGTACAATGGCGCCGATTCCCTTGGTCACAAACTAAACTATATTTAAGTTCAATGCATCTTTTTCTTTCTATTTAATTTAGAACAGGACAGAAGATAAATATTAGTTTAGTCCTGTCAAATTAGTCAGCGCATGACGTAAATTGACGTATTTTTAGTAGCCATGTTTTCATTCACGTCTAATCTGTCTATGGAGTATCCTATAATCTATCCAATTTATCCTATCTAATTTATATATCCTATATCCTATAAATAAAAGATGCACAGAACTAGTTTGTGAACAAGGGAATCAGGGCCAATAAAGAGTATTCTATTCTATTCTATGCTGGTCTCGTACATTCATCCATCGAAGACGTCCTAATTGTATGGTCTTCGACGTCTTCGGTTATGCTAAATATTAAGCTACAGTCCGTCGAGAGAATGCATTCTTGACAACTGGCAGTGCGACAATTCTACTAGCTAATAAAGATCAAGTTCGCAAAACACGTGTTCGTTGGCATGAAACTGTCAGGCATCAAGAACGCATTCTCTCGTCGCGTCGGCCGCACTATAGATTTAAAAAACATACCTACTAAACTTCAACCGCTAGTATGACTATACCTTTACAACAGCAACAACTCACACATTGCTTTAGGTCACAACAAGCATTTTCATTGTTCAGTAATTTCTACATAATAATAGATATTAGAAACATACTTATACTTTCTACTTCCTTACATAGGTACCTATATGTATAGGTAGTGTAATGCAGGCATTACACTCCGGGACAAAAAACCTGTCGTATCATTGTCAATTGAGTTGAATTATCTCCTATTACAGCTTGTGGGAAAGTGAACCTAACATTATAGTTAACATGGGAAATACACTTGCAATTTACTGTTTTGTTATGGCGAAATTATGTGAAATTCTTCGGTCAATAAGCGTATACTTATGTGACTCAGTAAGTGCTTGTGATAATCAACAGTTGCTGTTCGCAATTTTTTTTTCGTCAGTCAGTTTTTACCGATATATAGAAATTCCGCATGCGGCGCTGGTGTTGCCTCTTTCATCATCCACAGTTCGACTTCAGCCACTGCTGAGCTAAGCAGGCTTCTCTTTTCTTGTGCCAATCACCATGCTCCTGGGCCAGCCTCATCCAGGTTTTACCCGCGATAGCAACAATAACGTCCGCCCTTCTTCTTCTCTCGTCTTCTAGTCCTTGGAAGCCACTTGGTTACTGCCTTATTATTGGAACGAAGTTCCTTATCGCGCGTTGCGAAAGGGGGCTAGACGGATAAAATTAAGACCAAAAGTTGGAACGACACTTTGCTATAGGTAGTTGTAAGCCGTGCGGCGTGCGCGTGTGTTTCTCTGTCTCTCTCTCTCTCTCTTTAAATTTCGTTCCATCTGGGTGTCCCTTGACACCTCTCAAGTTTATATTTTTATTTATTTATCTATTTATTTCAGGCATCAAGGCCCATATAAACACATACAATACAATATTAATATAATTTAAAAATACTTTAAATACATACAACATTATAATTACACTAAAAACTAACTAACGCACACGAAGTGTCTGCGTCGTGTTTCGCTGACTGGTGTCATGTAGCCGGCCACACCACGAACGACTTGAACCACCCACCACCACCTAGCTTGACTTATTCCACCTGCCATCACTGCGCCTTGCCAGGTGTCCTGCACTCCTGCCCAACTCCATTTGAGTTCCGTGACTCCTTTCCCGATATCGAAAACCTTCGTTGCCTCTTTACCTTTTCCTAACTCTACTCTCAATTAATGAATACCATCATATCATACTATATTTAGCAGAAAAAATGCCTCATGCGATATGTCGTGTCGTCACTGAGTAAGTATCATCCTAGGGCCTTTGGTCATGGGGAGAGATAAGAGATAATTTGTGAAACTATTCTTCGTGTTCTTTTCGTTTCGATGGTACACACGGCTACACGTCAAGCTATACAAAACCAGTTTGTCTTGGCCTCACTTTGTATGATATTTTCTCACAATGAACAGTCAGCTAATACTGGTTTTGCATAGCTTGATGTGGAGCCGTGTGTACTTTTCAAACGACTTAGACTCAGTAAGTGGCCAAGTTAATCGCAGAATCAGTGTCTATGCACAACTACTACTAAAATAAACTACACTTATGATTTAAACATTCGTTACTGAAAATCTTTAAATCAATTACCTTTTTATTAAACTTGAAAGTCCTTAGTAGTTACTCAAACAATAAAAGTTACATAAGGACGTGTCCAGAATGGCACATGATCAATAGCCGCGTGGAAAACTAGTAGAAAGGCCACTGTAATTGTATGTTTATATGGTATCACTTTCCATTGGTAGCGTGTACGTGCTTTTCATTCTGCCGCTGGGGAGCACGTACTGTTTTCTATCATAATTCTCATTGTGGCATGGTCACATGGTCACCTGCTCGAAATGGGAGTTCAACGTAACTTTATGGTGTGAACGCTTTTCCTTATGTGTGGGAAATGGTTTCGAAGTGGTCAAATTGCCAAGTGTTACGTTATCGAAGTCAGGTGTTACGACAGTTGCTTATATGAGACATGTTGAAAATTTTTGTTAAGAGGTCAACTACGTCTTTCTTATTTGTCTTTAAAACTTGAAGGCAGAGAGCCAGCTGTCCCTTGGTTAACGAATTTGTTTCACAGTAAAACACAAATGATTAATTAATTATATTTATTAGTCAAAAGAAGGATTTGGGGAGGCCTTTGCTCAGCGGTGTTTTATTCAGCCTACCCTGTCCGGTAGGCTGAATAAAAAAATAGTCAAATGATGATGAAAAAAACAGTGATGATTCATCACCCAATTGAATGCATGTTTTTCAATTGGTCCACGTCTCGACAAGGTATACATTCTTTCGATCAATTGAAGCTACAGCAAGACAATAGTAGACATTAAGCAAAGGTTACATAGGGCACCATCGGCAAGTCTAGTAAACGTCACAACGAATCCTCGATGATTGATGCGTCTGTCAATACGAATCTTGAAACTTATTCCACCAAACGTCTTGTGCCAACTGATAGCCACCATGGTTGTTATCTACTTTCGTTACAATATTTCGTTACGCACCAACTCTTACGCCACAGCAATAAACCGTACATAAAGGGTGTGATAACACACTTTATAGCAACAACGAACTTCATAAACAGACTTGATAATAAGGAACCGAATACAAACGCACTATTATGAGTTTTATG
Organism: Apamea sordens; assembly: GCA_945859715.1. Lineage (NCBI taxonomy): Eukaryota > Metazoa > Arthropoda > Insecta > Lepidoptera > Noctuidae > Apamea > Apamea sordens. The sequence continues at coordinate 15,406,969 of OX244002.1, forward strand.
GTCCCGTTTATGGAGTTAGTGAAAGTGCAAATGTCGCCTGGCCATTATATTGTGAGTTGACTTATGTAAGATGTGATTCATCGAACGAATTAATTTGTTAATAAAGAAATATGATTTGTTTTATAAGTTTAAGTTGAAATTTTATTGTTGTTATTCTTCCTCATGTGGTTATATGATTATGTTATCTTATCTAGATAGGTTTTTGATTTTTATTTGACATATCAACCTGTTTGTTTATTATGAATCAAATAACAATTAATAATTAACAAATACAATGTTTCCTAGACATGTCGAAGAAACGCTTTGTCGGAGTACAGTGGTGTCGGACTTAAGGTGTTTCGAACTAAAGTATTGTCGAAATGGAGGCGTGTCGGATTGTCGATATAAAATTTTGTCGTATTAAAGGTTTGTCGAAATGCAGTTGGCAAGTCAAAAATATGTATCCTAATTTAACTAACGTATTACAAAAAAAAAAAACAAAAATAAGTTAGGTATTCAGTCGGGTAAGATCGATTATCGATCTAGAAAAATGTCTATCTAGTAATATTAGAGACAGTGTGCCTATTGCCTAACTTTAAGCTAGCACTAGCATACAGGCTGACATATCCAATGATAATAAAATACATTACTGGGCATGCCACTCAAATAACAGATGGGAGAATTTTAAAAAAGTTTTCATATTTATACTAATCTATACCGTACTAATAATAAAGCTGAAGAATTTGTTTGTTTGAACGCTCTAATATCTACAACCAGTCGGATTTAAAAAATATTTTTGCATTTGATAGCTCAATTCTTGAGGAAGGCTATAGGGTATATTTAACTAGGAGCCGGGCAAAAAGACAAAAAGTCAGATAGATATATACGCTAAGGGAAAACGATCTGATAGCGCGGGTAGGCGATGCGATGCGACGGGGTAAGTCGGGGGAACAAGAAATTTCATGCGGATGAAGTCGCAGGCAGAGGCTAGTACATAGCTACAAGAGAAAATAATTCTCCGAAGAAACACAAAATACATAACGTACCACAAGCTACGCAAGGAGTCATCAGATGTAATGTCTCTATTATTTGAATCGTTGACAGTTGTCAGCAGGCTGCAACTGTCTTCCGCGTGTGATATCACGAGGTACCTGAAGGCACTGAACAATGGAGGTATAACAGTCGACAACGTAACTATAATCGTAGAAGCATGGTGAGTGATGCCGACCCGTAATATTATGTGAATGTCAGTTCCGTTCGCAGTAAGTTTACGACCTTATGGAAATTAATAGTACTTATGATGGATGCATTCCCAACATTGCACTGTAGGTGGCCACGGCTGATGATGCGGTTTTTGTCAAACTACATAGTATTTAATTTAACGTAAACATTGTTATTTGATTAAATAAATTATTAAATAAAAAACAAGTTTACGGCCTTATGGAAATTAGTCGTATTGATCATCACCAACATTGCACTGTAGACGGCCACGCCTGATGATGACGTTATTTCCAAAAAAACTAATTTTTAAATTAGCTTTAAGAGGATATCTCGTGTGCACTTCAACTGCTGGTTTTGAAAACTCGGTGCCCAACCCCCCTTAACCCTTCGAACGTAGATTCACGCGAGACACTGTTTCTGTTATTACGGCAGGCCACCAGTTAATCCTTCCAAAGCATGTGGTTCTTAAACTACAGAATTTTTTAATTATGAACTTTAAAAAAACTGTGGTAAAGGAACCACAGGTTTTAAGATTTGGACCCGAAACCAGTTAAGAATACTGCAAACATGTGCAACTTAACCTTTTCTAGTGTCAGATTTGGTTTGTTAAATCAAATAAGAACTTAATAATAAAATATTTAAACTAACTTAACCCTACAACTACAACATCCAAATTTAATTAAATGAACCACAACATGGGTCATGACCCCAAAATAAAAAAATGATTACTTACAAAATATTAAACTTTAATAAATTTAAACAATTATTACAAGGTTTTTTGGATATTAATGGAATGCTTAAGGGAAAAAAATTTAGTACAAATCTGAAAATCTAGATACATTGGTGACAAATAGGTAACCTGTGTTGTGCACATATATTTTTGGAGCACTTAACACATTTCTCTCTGCCCTTCCTATCATTGGCTCTAGTGCATAAATAGCAGCGGGAACTTGAAGTTGATCGAGCTTAGGCTACCTGAAAAAATAGCTTCCACGCTTCTAACTCGGTTTTTGCGTCGCGTGCGATACCTTTAGGACCAGGTTGATTTATCACGATGTTTCTATTTGCAGTGCGTCTATTAGGAACAGTGAACGGAGTTCTTCGCCAAGTATAACCATTTTTGCCCATACAGAAATCAGACAGAAGAACATCATCATCATCTGATCCAGATTCAACATCAAACAAATCATCTTCATCGGAGTGTTCGGATATATGTTCATTTTCTGCAGTTTCAGATCCATCTTCGTCCGAAGAACTGGAGGTTTCACCTTCATATTCCTCCAAAAGTTGCTCAATTTCATTACTTTCAAGGGCTCGTGATGTTGAGGCCATATTGAAAGACTATTCGTGAAATAAACGTGAAATCACACAACAGTTAATCACAAAAAAATAGTTTCGATAACCACAACACGGGTCGCGGGCGACCCCAAATCTGCAATATCTCCGAACCTAATGAGCGTGCGGACCCCGCCATGCGTCACGGGCCACTGATTACCAATTACGTAAGGTACCTAGACGCACAGTGTTGTAGGTGCAAAACTCGCTAAATAAAAATACGTGTGCGTGGGGTCACCCATGACCCAATGTTGTGGTTCTAGGGTTAACAAGCTTTTAGTTCTAGTAGTAAATGTAGGTACGGACGAACAAGAAACAAAAGTCAACTTAGAATTTGTAGAAATATAATGTCCGTACACAACACGATATAAATATATACACAGAAGGAGTAAGACATAAGAAACACAATCGAAAGGGCGAGATCACAACACAATACAACAATAATAATAATATTAAATGAAATTACTGACGAAAAGTCTAGAGGCGTCTGTCTCAACCATGACAGAAGGTTGACATCAGAGCAGCGCCACTAGTGGCGTATTTCTGAACCAGGGTTTAGGAGTGAAACCTACATCACCCCCCCCTCCAGAGACCGTCAAGGGCGATAAAAATCAGGAAACCTGACGTGACGACCAGAGCGAGTGGTGTACTCTCTGCTACTGCAAGGTGGAGTGACTTCTTTTGGGTCAGCTTTGTCTGCCAAAATGTAAGCTGGCTTAAGGCGGTCAATTGAGACCGTGACCTCTCTGCCTTTAAATAATATTTTGAAGACCTTGTCTCCCCTTTGCAGAACTTTGTGAGGACCTGTGTACGCTGGTTGTAGCGAACCACGTAATGCGTCTTCACGAAGGAACACGTGATCAGTGGTCTGCAGATCCCTAAAAACGAAAATGCTGGACTTGCTGTGACGGGATGCTGGAGTTGGTTGCAGGTTTTGAGCGAATTTGCGAATGCGCGCAGTGAAATCTGTGACGTCGGTCGTTCCTTCGTCTCTAGGAGTGAAAAATTCTCCCGGGAGCCTTAGCGGTTCGCCGTATACAAGTTCGGCTGAAGACGCTTGGACATCCTTTTTGAATGCGCTCCGTATACCAAGCAATACCCACGGCAAAGACTCTGTCCACTTGTCATTTGCATGGCACATGATGGACGCCTTAAGTTGCCGATGAAATCGCTCCACCATGCCATTACATGCCGGATGGTATGCCGTTGTCCGCTTGTGCTGAAAACCAGCCAATTTGGACAATTGATCGAACAGGGCCGACTCGAACTGTCGACCCCTGTCCGTGATAATGTCTGCGGGACAGCCAAACCGGGAAACCCATCCGGATAGCAGCGCTTTAGCTACTGTCTCAGCAGTTATGTCGACAATAGGTACGACCTCCGGCCACCTGGTAAAACGGTCGACTGCCGTCAGACAGTACCTAAAGCCTTCCGAAATTGGGAGCGGGCCCACAAGGTCGATGTGGACGGTGGTGAACCTTGCACGTGGGAGGTGATACGACCCTAATGGCGCAGAAACGTGTCGGCTCACTTTGGCCCGCTGGCACTCAAGACAAGCTCGTGCCCACTCCCTGCAGTCCTTCCTAATACCTGGCCAAACGAAGCGCTCTGCGATTAATTTGGCAGAAGCTGAGACACCAGGGTGGCTGAGGGTATGCAGGCTGTCGAAGACTTGCTTTCGCAGCATTACGGGCACAAATGGTCTGGGAGGCGTTGTACTGACGTCACAGTACACAGATGTACGCTCCCCTGGGACCTGCACCTTCTCCAAAATCAATGATGATCCTTCCTGGAGTAGCTTGGACAGCTCCGGATCAGCAGCTTGCGATTCCGCGAGAGTGTCAAAGCTGACCGGTAGCTGAAGCGCTTCCACGCGAGATAAGGGGTCGGCTACGACATTGTCCTTGCCGGAAATGTGCCTTATGTCGGTGGTGAACTGGGCAATGAAGTCTAGGTACCGGAATTGCCTAGGCGAGCAGTTTTTCTTCCTCTCGTGGAATGCAAAACTGATCGGCTTGTGGTCCGTGTACACGACGAAGTGTCTGGCCTCGAGCATATGGCGAAAGTATTTGATGGCCTCGTAAATGGCCAGTAGTTCCCTGTCATAGGGAGAATACTTTGTTTGCGAAGGGCTGAGCTTCCTGGAAAAGAAAGCTAATGGCTGCCAGCCATCATCGCTAAGCTGCTGTAACACCGCGCCGATTGCAGTATCCGACGCATCAGTAATCAACGCGGGTTTGGCATTGCAATCGGGGTGAGCTAATAGGGCAGCGTTAGCTAAGCTTGCCTTGCAGTCTTCAAATGCTTGCAAAGTATTCTCCGCAAGACATATAGGCTGCGAGCCCTTTACGTTGCCAATCAAGAGATTGTGCAGCGGCGCCTGGATCTGAGCTGCGTGGGGTATGAAACGCCTGTAAAAATTAATCATACCCAGAAATCGGCGCAACTGACGGACATCTTTGGGCGGCGGGAAGTTGTTGATGGCATCGACCTTAGAATGAAGCGGTTTGGTGCCTTTCTCGGAGATGTGGTAACCTAGGAAGGTTACCTGAGGAACACCGAAAACACACTTGGATGTGTTGATCAGCATACCGAAATCTTTCATCCTGCCGAAGATAATGCGGAGGTGCTCCTCGTGCTCAGCTTGTGACCTTGAAAAGATTAAGAAGTCATCCAAATAGCAGTAGCAAAAGTCCAGTCCTCTTGTCAGCTCGTCGACAAAACGTTGGAAAGTCTGGCCTGCGTTGCGCAAACCAAACGTCATGTACGGAAATTCGTACAGGCCGAACGGTGTGGTGATCGCCGTCTTCGGAATGTCGTCTGGACTGACAGGTATCTGATTATAGGCTTTCACTAGGTCTATTGTACTGAAAATTTTACAACCAGAGATACTGTGTGAGAAGTCGTGGATGTGCCTAATCGGATACCTGTCAGGGACGGTCCGGGCGTTCAGCATCCGATAATCACCACAAGGTCGCCAACTGTTATCCTTTTTAGGGGCCAGGTGCAGTGGTGATGCCCATGGGCTCTCCGACGGTCTAGCAGTTCCATTGGCCAGCATCAGCTGAAACTCCTGCTGAGCAATTTTCAATTTGTCTGGCGCTAGTCGCCGAAATGAAGATGAAACTGGAGGGCCTGGGGTGGTGCGGATGTGGTGTACGGTGTTGTGCGGTGTAGTGCGTAGTATACCGGCTGGTCGGGTGATGTCGGGAAACCCGTCTAAAATTTGTGGTACCTCGAATCACCAGAAGAAATTTTTACAGAGAATATAGATGAGTCTGAGTGATTCGAGGCCACAGAGTAAATGTTCGTATTATTGTCGACTAGTCGTTGGTTACGACAGTCAACAACTAGTGAATAAAAAGACAAAAAATCCGCACCGATAATTGGTTTGGTTACCTCGGCAACTACAAAACGCCAATTAAAGTCTCTACGGAGTCCTAAATTTAAATTTAACTGCACGAAACCAAATGTCTTAATGGGCGTCCCATTCGCGGCCGTAAGTTGGTAGTTTGTGCACACACGACGGTCACTTAGCAAACGACGAGGGTAGACGCAGAGGTCGCTACCAGTGTCGACCAGAAACTGCGTCTTGGTGCTCCGCTCCGTGACGAACAGGCGACCAGTCGAGCGAGGGCAATCGTATGTCGCCATTACCGACTGCCCGCGGCATTTCCCTGCCTGTAGTCGCAGGGCTTGACGCAGCGCTTCGCCTTCTCGCCGTGCATCGCGTGGTACCAGCACACAGGGTGCTGCCGGTAGCTGGAATCCGAGCGAGTTGATGAGCGATTGCGTGAGTACTGTCGCGCGTCTCGACCACGGCTGTGGGAGCGGTCCCGCGAACGGTTGTCACGCAGCTGTAGCATAAGGTCCTTCATGGCGCGCTTCAGCTCTGCGATTTCGGCTGCCATCTCACTAACCGAGGGTCCTACTGCTGAAGTTGCTGCGACGTGGCTTGCCGGCGCGACGATGTCGTGCACGCGGTCAGCCAGTTCGGCTAGCACCTCCAGGGTGCTGTGGGCTTGCGATGCCAGGAGGGGTTGGATGCTGGTGGGGAGTCGGCTACACCAGATGGTGCGCACAAAGTCCTCGGGGATGTTTGGTCCTGCCAATCCCTGCAGGTGGCGAAGGAACTGTGACGGCTTCCGGTCCCCTAGCTCCTCGTGCATCAGCAGCTGTTTCACCTTCCGTTCCTGGGACGCCGAGAGCCGTTTCACTAATTCGGTCTTCAGCTTGACGTATCGGTTGGTGGCAGGAGGGGACATGATGACGTCCTTCACCTCCTTTGAAAATTGCTGGTCGAGATGACCGACCACATAATTAAATTTGGTGACGTCATTCGTCACCCCTGCATTCTCAAACTGAGCCTCTATCTGCGCGAACCAAATATCGGGCTCCTCGGGCCAAAACGGCGGTAGGCGCAAAGCGACGCGGTACGCCTCGGCCGCCTCGACCTTTGGATCCGCTGGGCGCTTGGTCCTGCGCGCACGGTGCGCACCGTGGTCGGCGGGCTGCGACGACGCGGTGTGTTCCGAATCACTGTCACTCATTGTCTCTTCGTGTTCTTTACGGGGTCACCAGTTTAGTTCTAGTAGTAAATGTAGGTACGGACGAACAAGAAACAAAAGTCAACTTAGAATTTGTAGAAATATAATGTCCGTACACAACACGATATAAATATATACACAGAAGGAGTAAGACATAAGAAACACAATCGAAAGGGCGAGATCACAACACAATACAACAATAATAATAATATTAAATGAAATTACTGACGAAAAGTCTAGAGGCGTCTGTCTCAACCATGACAGAAGGTTGACATCAGAGCAGCGCCACTAGTGGCGTATTTCTGAACCAGGGTTTAGGAGTGAAACCTACAAGCTTAGCATTCAAACTGGTCATAAAACATTAGTGTATTGGGAGTTTCGTTCTGGCTAGAAACGGAAAGCATAACAAATTCTATCTCGTTTAAGAGATTCCGTAAATCGTTAAAAAGCCGTTTCGTGAGATAATTTACAATTTGCCGAAGAAAATTGCGAATTTGGCACCTAATTTGGTCATGGGTCGGTACGTGAGTAGACTCTTTACAGGTTGAATATCAATAGATTAGATACAGGAAGAGCTAAGAGGAAATCGTTGGTGAGATCCGACTATTATTAATAATAATAAATCCTTTCCTTTTGTTTATAAAAATATTTAAAAATGTAATATGTAAGTATTTAAATGAGAAATAAAGGAGATAATAAATCTTTATTTTCAGACCGATAAAACACGTTAAATAAAAATAAAAAATAACAAGAAAAAATAAAACTAATCGTATTAAACCTACAAAATAAAACCTAAAAATAAACCTACCTCACATATCTGAATGACGGTCTGTGTGCCGCCATCCAGTGACCTATTATTTGGCCATCCACCCTGCCGGCTACAGTAGTCACGAGGCTGTAAAGGCTGTGTGAGGATTAAGTAAATATTTACACATATCTCATGAAATGCGTGTGTGCTATAGGTACACCTCTGCCTAACCCTTCGGGGAATACAGGCGTGATGTTATGTGTGTAAGTAAATATGTATTTAGTTTTGTCACTCGAGAAGAGGACCCATAACAGTCCCCTGGGGAACACCCGTAGGAATTTCGTTCATTCGTTCATTAGATAGGTACTTATTCTTACTACACACTATAAATGTGGGTATGAGTGCTATGAATAGATTAGTAAGTCAGTGGGCTATTTTTAATGGATATTTTTATTAATAGATTTCCTTAGAAATGGTCTGTACCCAATCGAACGTTTAACTTGAGATGAATAATTCAAATTGGCAAGATGGTAATGTGAAATCGATTTTGATCGAAAACTAGAAATGTCTTTCGGCAAAAAATAATTTTATAAATTATATTATAATTAAGGGAAAATTAATAAACATGTGAGCGTCGAAAGTTTACTTTTTATCAGGTAAAGCAAATATACACGCCAGTTTAGCATACATTATAATATTTATTTGCCTTTTCTAGTTAATCACAAAGTTGTAATAAAAGTTGTGATAAATGGTGTATCATTAAGTTTGATCAATAACCGACCGCTCCTACAAATATGAGCTTACACATCAATTAACTGCCAATAGAGAAGTATGGTAATTCGGGGCGCGTGTTCATATGCAAACGCGAAACCTTTATTATTCTTGTGTCCAATTATGCAATAATCGCTTGTTTCGACTTCAATACAGTTGTCATAACTAAGAGGATTGCGTGAAGCGAGTTTTTCACAGAACATCGAGTGGTTGAACGGTGCACCACGTGACCGTTCGTGCCTGCTCCGCGGACCGTGGCCCGTTTCACTACAGCTATTCGACTCGAGAAAACACTACAAACCACATTTTTATGCTTTATCTCGCTCGAGAGAGCACACCGCATATTCAACCACCATCTAGCCAAACACAAATAAAAATCCACTCTACCCACATGAAAATAAAAGTAGTTTTCTTTCAAAGATTCGGGTTAATGCACCCGATATATGCGTCACGTATCGGTTTATGTACACGAAATCTGTATGTAAATAATATTAATGAAGTTAGATGCCGTTGTTTCAGTCTGCAAGATTATTGGCCTCGTGAAATTATATTAAATTGCAGTTTATTGCGATTTATGTGCGCATCGCGAGCGGTTATTTGCGTGTGGACACGTAATGCATTTCTAATAGATATTTAATGTTATATGTTTAAAGATTGTCCACACGTTTTAGGCTTAAACAATTAGTTAACCAATGAATAGTAAGTGATGTCTTCAATAGTGTAAAGAATTTGTAAATTATATGAATGAATGATAAGGAAATCCACACCAATCACCATGATTTTCTTTGTCTAGTAGAGCGCAAAGACGAAGTGCGATTGGTTTCGCTTGCGCACAAAGTGTTGATGGATCATTAATATTATGTGATTTATTACACGTATCTAGACTGTTTCCTCCCCTACTCTAATCAGCGGCAGACTTTTCTCTTCACCTCCTGTGATTCTGTTAATATCTTGTTTACGGAATGCAGTAAAGTTCGGGGTGTCCCAGAAATATGGACGAAACTATCCAGAAAGCTTTCCCTTAAAAATAGCGGAAAAGAAAGTCGCTCGCAAGAGGTATAATAAAAGGTATTTTACTCTATTATAGTACTTACCTGCTGTAATCCTGAATCCTGAATCTGAAAACCTGTTTTCAATTGGGGGAAATCCTGCTTACATGGCACTTCTGATATAGTCTAAAAAAAAATGTGTCCTATTATTATTTGAGCCGTTTCGTTTTTTCTTTTTAGCACGCAGTTATCTATGGCAAAACCGTTCCTTTTGAACTTTTTGCGAGCATAGCCAATATTGTCAGATCGCCACGTCTATGGGAAGTGATCAAAATGTTTACCATCAATTATTTCCGGTACTGCGCGGCGGTTCCAGTTTTGTACGACTTTTTTTCTTCTTAAGGCAATAGGTAGAGCGTAAAATTGCCTTATTTATTTAGCTGAGTTGTAATTTATACGTTTTTTTTTTTTTGTAGGTTTTACTGTGAGAAAATTTTACGGCTCGTATTTTCGCCATATTTTGTTCAACAATTTTGTAGAGGACATGATGAATTAAATCGTGGTCAGTATAGTGTCTTGGTGTTAACGGTAGCCATGGGATCTCTCATAAGTGAGATGGATGGTCTTTGTCTACATAGTTACGAAGTTATGGATTCAACTTTATTTAGGTGTATGCTTTCAATCCAAGCCACACAGTTTTCCCAAACATTACTCCTTCATCAGCTGTCATCGTATCTCTTGCACTCGTTTCTTGTGCACCTAATCATCTTTAGAGATGTGCAGTTTTAGGATGAAGAAGTTTTAATAGTGCAGATCGACTCTCAGAATGTTCTCTTCATTTTCCCCGACTCCGTTTTCCTCTATCTGCTTATCACCATCTAAATCAATATTTCTAAGCACGATTGTAACAAGTCTATTAAAAAGTAAATTCATTATTTGTGTTCAAACGTTCTCGAAAGGTACCAATGATGTTATTTTATGCAGACAAACAGTGAACTTGGTTGTTTAGAGAGTTCTACGCCCTACTTGTTTTAACATAGATTAGCTTGCTCAGATTGCTTCAATATTTTACGGTAACCGCCTTAGTACGCACAAGACGTAAGAGAAATGGCGCTTATTAAACATTGAGATACGAGTATCGTTTGTTTTCTCTTGGAACTTGAGATTTTGTATTATTTTTGCAGATAGACGTAGAGACCATGACATGACAGCCGCATGATCATTTCTGCCTTAGAAGACCTTAGTACCTACATTGTTCCTATCTGTACGCACACCACACAGTAGGAAGAGTATGTATACAGGAAAACGGTCAGGATTGACTGTCTTTATTTTTTTTAAGAAATTTAGATCCCCAGAGATCAGTACGAGTATATCCATCATAAAAAGTAAGTTGTCTCATTTCCTACGAAATGTATGGGAAAACGTTTTTGCGATTCCTGACTTTTGTAGTATTCAAACCTCTTTTGTAGTCTGCGGAGTTTCGCTAGCTAATTTAATTTGACCTTGTATAGTGTTACTAAGCCATATAGAATGTATTCATATTCATGCGAGTTGTCCATTATTGTGCGTTGTCATGTCATTGAGCTATAAATGAATGGTCTTTTATTTATCTATAGTATTTCCAATGTTATTGGCGATTTTTATTAACCACCAATAACCCAGTTTATTGAAACTTTGAGTGTGTCAAGTTTCTGAAATGAGTTAGATCTATGTATAACGTGATAGGTATTGCTAATGCATACAAACCATGATAGTTTGTGTAGGTAATGTTTGTGAATACATACTTGTCATGTCCAATATAACAGATTATTGAAAAAAAAAGATAATAATATGCAGATGAATATTGTTGAACTGTCAAAATTAAACCCATTGCTACTATTTGCTACTGATAGTGTATTACGCGACTACCCCGCAGGTCACTAGCACAGAACATAAATACCCTAACGGGGTCACTAGATTATCAATCTTCAGTTTTGGCTTACCCCGATACAATAAACATTAGGTACTCAAATAGTTCGGTAATAATAAAAATCGACAATAATTTAAACACTAATTACTATATTAGTGTTTAAATTATTGTGTGTGTCAACACGTAAATAACGCAATGAATGTTGTTGAACTGTCAAAATGAAACCGATTCCGATTGATTGTGTGTTACCTACGCAATTAGGGTGCAGATTGATTGATTTCATTTATGGATTTTGTGGCGGTACGTACGAAGTTTGTCGTTCCTGTGGGGTAATTGCGTAACACACTATCTAGCAATGACTTTCATCTTGCCAGTCCAACGTCATTCATTGCGTTATTTACTTTGGTAAGCAAACAAATTTTTCGAACATATGAAGCAATGGATTAGCAAAATCTTTCAAAATGATTCAGATTGAGATTGATAGTGTGTAACGCAATTAGAGTGCAACCAGCACTCTAATTGCGTAGTTAGTTGTAGATAAATAACATGAACCAATTTTTAGGGTTCCGTACCTCGAAAGGAAACAACGGAACCCTTATAGGATCACTTTGTTGTCTGTCCGTGCGTCTGTCTGCCTGTCAAGACCCTTTTTCTCAGGAACGCGTGGAGGTATCAAGCTGAAATTTATATCAAATACTCAAGTCTACTGACCCTTGGAGCTGTGACAAAATTAAACTTATAAGCCAACGCAATCAAAAGATACAAAATTTTCGACACTCGCAAGGGAATACAAAACCACAGGGAGTAGTACCCTGTAGGTTCACGGGAAGTATCCCGTGAACTCAGATTCTTGGGTACGAAGCAACGTCTTATAGCACAAATAAAGGGAAAATTGCGAAAAATGAAAATTTTTAGTTACATACCTACAAATTTGTACGGAACCCTCGGTGCGCGAGTCCGACTCGCACTTGACCGGTTTTTACATTTTAATTGATTTACAAGGAGACAGTTCAACGTACAACAAATTATCGTATAATGTGATAATTTCACACGACATGAACAATCGATTGGTCTCACATCGCGTCACCGATTTACCAACACATAAAAATCATTCACTTTCATTGCTATAAGAAAAAGTTTAACGTTGATGAATTTAAGATTGTATGGGAACGCCCATTGTAAACTTCTTGTCAAGTTATGCAGCATTGTGTAATGGTCTAAAAGGTAGAAAAATGGAGAATGGTCTTCAAGTTTTTCTGTGTCTTTTGTCCATTCCTACAATTTCTCCGTGAAGAGCAGGAAAAGTAATTTTCCTGTCTATACCTCCAACATCTGCCTAGCCTTTTCCCAACTATGTAGGGGTCGGTTTCCAGTAAAAACGGATGCAGCTGTATATCAGTATTGCATATGAAACGACGCGACTGCCTATATAATCCTCCACACCCCATATACAATGTGTAACTGAATTAATGCACATTATGAAAGTAGTTTGTTCAGAATAGTTTACTGAATCGATTTCTGTAATTTTTAATATAGGTAATATTTTATCCCAAAAATAATTAAAACTATATTACTGTCACACTTCCGCTGTGCAGTCAAAACAAGCCAAAATGGGTGAAATACCCACTGAGCTAGACCCTTATACGAGTGCGACTGTGTGCATGCGTAGATTTGTAATGTGACCATAATTTTCTCCCACAATCAGCATAACTAATTTATTAAAAAAACAATGTTTTTTACATAATAATAAAAATTCTGTGTATATATTATGATTATAACATAATATTCTAATTGGGGTGTCTGGTGATGTGCGTTAATTCCGGGACATGTATATCTTTATTATGATATTTTTGTCTACAAAAATACCTGAAAAATACTTATCAAATTGCTTATTTCTCAAGTGATACAATTTCAACATAGAACTCTGCTTTGAAATGAACCGTCTGCAGAAATTGGATATCCATCTACTTACATAACTTTTAGACAATTATAATATTACATTAGGAGAAATGCATAATGCATTATATTTTGGCTCTATCGAGATCGAGGGTAAGCGAGAACGAAAAAGTTCAAAATATTAAATAAGTATTTATTAAAATGTATGTTCGTTTAAACGCGCCTTTCAAAAGTTAACTAACTAACCAGCACCCTAATTGCGTAACATACGATCAATCGGAATCTGAATCATTTTGAAGCAAATTGCTAATCCATTTCTTCATAAGTTCGAAAAATTCGTTTGAAGGATATTGCAAAACCATTGCTTTGTATGTTCGAAAAATTTGTCTGCTCTCCAACGTAAATAACGCAATGAATATAGTTGAACTGTCAAAATGAAAGCCATTCGGATACGGTTAGTGTGTTACGCAATTACCCCGCAGATCGCGAAATTAAGTCATACTAAGTTTTTCCAAATAAATGTTACTCTTACTCCTCGGTACAAATATGCAAGTCTGTTAGAAGTGCACCTACTGTCTATGCTAGCCGCGTTTGTCTGTGGTTTAAAATACGGCGCGAACTCCGGTAATTTCATTACCATTCTCTGGCCGTGACCTTCGGATGGCGTCACCACTTTCCATCGCGATGCGATGCGACGCGGGCAGAATACCGCTCCCGTTACGGATGTACGCTACACTTTCTTTTGTTTTGTTTACACGGGTTCCGCGACTAAAGCAAGTTTCGTAATACGAATTTTATGGGGGACTTGGAAAGGAAAAGTGATATGTTTGATATTGGAATGTGGGTAGGAAAAGTCGCAGGACTTGGCAGTAGTTGAGTCACGTTGCGGCTGTGGTTGCAGTTGATCAGAGGTTCGTGTTCTAGGTTTTGATATAACGCAGTATTCTCAGTAGGGGTAGGGCAGGGGAGTATAGTGCACCAACATTTAGTTAGCTTATAGTTCTGTTAAGGAGTCTTTCCGAGAGGGAAGGCCTTTATCAAAAATACAGAGTGCATGCTGATATAGAATTTCATAATGGACAAAAAATCCAATAATGCTTCTCCTGGCCTAGAGTTCGAACTCACGACCGCACGTGTTGCAATCAGCCACGCTTGTGACCGCTAGACCAATGAGTCTTGGCATAGTTGGTATTGATATTAACGTAACAAAAACTCTGAATGTTATTAAAATGGACTTTCATGCAGGAAAGTTACGCTGGGAGGCGATGAAAGATCTATCAGGGACTCTGAACAAAAGCACGCTATAAGAGATTTGACGGCACTGGCGCAGTGGTTAAGCGATTGACTGCTACGCTGCGTGTCGCGGGTTCGATTCCCGCACGGAACAAATATTTGTATGGCCTTCAAGTAGTTGTTCCGGGTCTGGCTGTTTGTGTATGTGAGTTTAAATGTTTGTAAACGCACCCACGATACAGGAGAAATTCCTATTATGGGGCAAAAAAAAGAGAGATGGAAACTGTTGATAGACATAACATCACGCCTTATGAAGTCCAAAGGTCTAGGCAGAAGTATACCTGTAGTAGACCCCCATTTCGCCAGTTATGTAAACATAACTAGTCTTGTGTGATATCAAATAAAATCAAAATCTTTTATTATATTTCGGACCCATCAGTGTAGTCCATTTGGTTAGTATACACACGACTTAGAAACTTGTGTCAGTACTTACATATACCAGAAAAAAAAAACTTGGGAGGTGTCAAGGGACACCCGGATGGAACGAAGTATAACTGGCTTGCTTTCTATAAGAGAGAGAGAGAGAGACAGACAGAAAAACACGCGCACGCCGCACGGCTTACAACTATAGCAAAAAGTGTCGTTCCAACTTTTGGTCTTAATTTTTTCCGTCTAGCCCCTTTCGCAACGCGCGATAAGGAACTTCGTTCCAACAACACAAACTATTCATTAATATGCCACAGTGGCATGAAGGCGTATCCAATGTACCAGTAGGTATGGGGCTGTCCCACCTATCAGCTATAGTTTTCAGGATGCTGTTGGGATGCGCGTACCCTGCGCAATCGACGAGCGTTGGGCACAAATTCAGACAAGCATCACTGCACCATACATTACAGCAGCCTTACATGAGGATATCAATATCACAATCATTTCTGATTATTTCTATGATATATATCAACATACCTCCATAATGGGTAACGTGTGTGTGCCTTACATAAGGGCGCAATTGTGTATCTACAGTTTGCATGCGAACAATTGTTCATATCGTAGCTATTATAATAATCAAACATCGCAATACTGTAACGTTCTAGGAAACATTTATTTCGTACTGTTGTTATTACGTTACCTACTGTTACTGCATGCTGTTTGTATTTTGCGAAATGTAGTCCACAAATTTTCGCTTTGAGAGTTAGGTCTTTACTTGAACGTGTCAAGGCTTTAACTCAAAAATTACAGTAACCCGCACCCTAATTGCGTAACACACAATCAATCGTAATCTGAATCATTTTGAAGCAAATTGCTAATCCATTGCTTCAAAAAATGTGTCTGCTCAACACGTAAATAACGCAATGAATGTTGTTGAACTGTCAAAATGAAACCGATTCCGATTGATTATGTGTTACGCAATCAATAAGAGTTTGCTTTTAATTCCGCAACCTACACACCGGTTTTTTTTTTCTAGAGCCCCCATTTTTTTTTTTACTGACTTTCCATCTATACGTATAGGTAATATTATACGTAAGATAGGATATATAATTTTCTCTGGGTCTTCTACTGCCCCCCTGAAAGTCTCAAACACCCACGAGGGGGCGTTATCGCCCACGTTGAGAACCTATGAAAAATTGCTACGCTAGGGTCTACAATTATGTGCCTAATTCATGGTTACAGTTTGCGCGTCGATTTCCCTGCCAACCTGTATAACGAAGCTGAGCTCTGAGAAAAGATTTTTCAAAAATACATCCCTTAAAGGGGGCTAAATAGGGGATGAAAATTCGTATGGAAGTTCATCCTTTTTGCCAATGGGACATCCCATCAAACACGGCTTATCGTCATATACTTCTAAAATGTGATAACTAATATTCTAAGCAGGTTTAATCCGACGTAATTTATAGGTACTGACGGCAGCAGGTCAAGCTACCCGAAACTGTCAAATTTTCCCAATCAACCTTGAACCTTAATGCTTTGGCGATAAAGTTGAAAATCTATTAAAGTTTGACTGATTGTAGCAGCTTGATGTGCTGGCGTCTGTACACTGTTAACTCTTATAAGAAAGCTGCTATTCATTGCAAAAGAGAATTAAAATATATCCATGTGTCATTTACTTGTCAAGTTATAACAATAAAACTTTAACGTAAGTTATTTTTTAACTTACGTAAAAGTTTTCACTAACCGTAGGTGCCCGGAGTTAGTGAAACTTCGCGAAATCTGTGCTAGACCGTCGCAGACGCAATTGATATACTTAATATGAATATGGAATAGAATACAATAAAAATGAAAAATGTTAAAATGCGATGTTTCGTGTGTCATTAGAAATTAATAAACTATATTGTATTGCCTATGTGGAGTTCGAAAACGAAGCCTAGAAGAATGATGAACCAACAGACAGAATATCTCGGAGGGATGAAATGATCCAGAGCAATGAAAATAAATGATTAGGTATCCTTATTCCTTAGAATTTAGATGATTCTCAAGAGAATTGCTGTAGTAGTAGCATAATCAGCACCGCTGATCTCCTGAGCAGAAGTAGAAGTAAGTATAATAGAATTAATGCATTTACCGTATTAGTATCAGTGCGTCGTAGCCTAGTTGGCGACAAGACCTAGCTGCTGACTAAATACAAAACGGGTTGGAAGGCAAAAACTCTACGTTTCCTTAACAAATCCTTGAGTACGATGAAATGTAGCGCACATACCCAGGTGTTGACTAAGTTTCCAATAAGAACATGGCTAAGTTCCAATATTTCACTAGCCTATTGGCAGATTAAGCAAGCTGAAGTGGCAGTGGGC
Organism: Apamea sordens; assembly: GCA_945859715.1. NCBI lineage: Eukaryota > Metazoa > Arthropoda > Insecta > Lepidoptera > Noctuidae > Apamea > Apamea sordens. The sequence continues at coordinate 15,424,383 of OX244002.1, forward strand.
TGGCCATGTTTGTCGAAGGACCGATAGCCGGTGGAGCAGACGACTTCTGGAGTGGAGACTGCGTGTCGGCAAGCGTAGTGTAGGACGCCCCCGGCTAGATGGACCGACCTTAAAAGGTGGTTGGCTCAGACTGGATGCGGGAAACGGAGGATAGTATCGTGGCGCAGCATGAGAGAGGCCTATGTTAAGCAGTGGACTGCGATAGGCTGAGTTGATTGGCAAAAACTCAGTAGGTGACTCATCGACCACATTTCACCTCCATTAGATACCGTTTACGTCATGAGGTTACTGCATATATGGGTGAACTCGTAACACCACGCAACAATGCTATTAACACTATGGAACAACACCAATTCGAGCCCTACGCTTCCTTCAGTGAAAGTTAATTACCACTACATACAGTGGCGTGCATTGCATAAAGGCATATAATCAGTGCCTACCTCGAAAAATCACCATAAGCCTGTCAATTACCTACATTTTAGTGTGTGTGCCCCACAATAAAGAAACTCACTAAATTATCATACCTAACAAAAAACAAAATCTTCATACAAACTCGCGCGGCAGTAGGCAGTCGCCAGACGGCCTACTCGGCTCCCGTACTATTCGCACATTGTCATGGGTCTTTATGTTCAAGTTAATACGACGAAATTAAATTCCTGCCTCCTCAAACCAATGCACGCCACTGACTACATAAGGAATGCTGTGAGAACTATTAACATCTCCATGTTTAAAATCTAGATAATTTTGATTGCGTTCATTAACATTTTTAGATTTCTATCTCTTTCTTTGGTGAGAAGTGCAGCGACATTTTTAGTGGCGAATTTTGAGATTATGCAAATGTATGATTAATATTCCGATTGTGTAATTTGCTGTTTTTATTATTATTTGATGTTTATAAAAATGAATGAGTTTTTATTGTTTTTGTTTAACTTGAGAACGGCTGGACCAATTAGGCTAATTTTGAAAATTACTATTTAAAATAAGTTCGCAATACTTCGAATTAGGTTCTTACGCAAAGAAATGTTGGAAAAGTTTCCCGGAAAATTTTCAAATTTCCAAATTCGAGAAAGACTCGTTTTTGTATGAATTAATAAAATTTGGACAGTACCTACAGCGTCTGTCGGGTCAGCTAATTATAAATATTGATCAAATCAGGAAGCAATAAAAATGCTACTAGACCCGTCCAAACATGTTTACTATCTAATTCGTTTAAACTGAAGCACTTTTATTATCTGCAGTGCATTTGCATATTTCTTAAAAAAAAATATTACATAATTTGTAAATGATCAAGAATGATAATGATTTATTTACTTAGTTGTTTTTTTTTTTAATAAAAAATAAATAAGTGGTTTAGGCAATCGAGAACGCGCTCTCTTTACTTACCTCAATTCCGTCTTAAAATTGATAACAATTTCAAATAGTTTCACACAACAATTCTGTATTTGTGGTTAAATTATAGAGCAGTTAAAGGAAAGTAAATGAGACCTTTGGCAGAGTGTGGACAAACGGCGCCACGGCAGTGCGGAAACATTTCCTTCGCCTATATAATTAGAAAGCATGCGCGAGTTGTCTATGAACAGAAGCCGGTTGAACTGAAAGGACTTACCTAATGGGAATTTACCATTTAAACGTAATAAGTTACTTTATTTTGCTCGCGGCTTTGTCCGCGTGAAGGTCGGAAATTATCCCACGGGACCGTAATACCAGGATAAAAAGTATCCTATGTCCTAGTACCCAGGTCATAAATCCGTTTAGCCGTTAATAAGGCGTGAAAAGGTAGCAAACAGAGTTACGTTCGCATTAAAATTTAAAATATTAGTATGGAATTATGGATATACATTGAAACTGGAGTTGTACCTACCTATAGAGTAACTATGGTTCCTATCTTTCAGTAGGTAGGTACATACGTTTTTTGCAATTCTACTAATTGCTTTTGATCTCAATATCATCGTTCCCCAATAAACATGTTGCAGGCCCGGATCTAGGGGGGGGGGCAAGCCGGGGCCTATGCCCCGGGCGGCAAAATCAGAGGGCGGCCAAATTCTCAACTCATCATTTACTTAACTTTGACTAAATTTGAATAAATAATAGTACAAGTACAGAAATTTCATGGCCATATCAAGCCGACCGATACCCAGAGCGCTGAGTGAGACGTGCTGCACGAACATTTATTATTCGCGAGGCGCGTAGGCATAGTTCAAAATACGCGCCCGCTCGCCCGCAGGAATCGCAGATCGCGGCAGCAGGCGTCTGGTTACCGTGCGTTATCCCTGACGGGCTGAAAAGGGGTAGTCAATTTTACAGGGGAGTATTTTACTGCTTGGCTTGATTAACTCGAAAATTAGTATAAATAATCTTTGAGTACATTCCAAATGATTTTTTTAAACTCCACCCCTGTGTGGATGAAAAGCGGGGTACAGTTTATATGAAAAACCTTATTAATTTAGTTAATAATCTTGAAACTTGGCAAGAATACTCGCCTAAGTAAGTAATAAAGTTTATTAGGTATTATAAGTTTTTCAAAACTACCCCTCAAAGGGGGATATAGGGGTGTTGAAGTTTGTGTGGAAGTAATTGAATGCGCGGTCGAATTAACTCGAAACTCCGTATTAATACTTTTGACAGAAAATAATTAATAAATTGACTCCTGACGGGGCAAAAAGGGGTAATTCGTTTTTTAAGGGGAGGATTTGAACTTGAAACTGTATGTTACATTTTCACACCTAAACCACTGAACTTCTGATTTGGTACAGAGATATATATGGCATCCTGGGGAAGGACATACTTTTTATCCTGGTAGCATGTTCCTGTGGGATAATTTCCGACACCCACGCGGGCGAAGCCGCGGGCAGAAGCTAGTGCAATCCTATCCTATGCTGTGTATAAATACAGGGTGACAGGGAAACTCGACGTGTTCCTTCCTGGGCGTGATAGTGTGACCCATTTGCAACAATTAAGCACCCCATAAAGCCTAGGCGAAAATTCATGGAATCAGAGAAAAACCAATTTTCATGTTTTTTTGAAAAATTTTCAGAATTCGTCACTAAATAGCGATATTTAGTGACGAATTCTGGAAAATTTTATCTCTAAATTCTCTAATTAAGTGGCTTTTAAAGCTATTCCATTGGCTACGTAATACTTTAACACACCTATTGACGTTACCAAATTTTCTAAAATATCAAACAGTTAAAAGTTAAAGTAAGAAGTTTATTAACTATTTTCAAAAATCATCTACTTACACGAACTTGGACACCAGTTATCTCAAAATTTTACTAATCAATAAGCGTACACATTACGGGGAAGATATCCTCATTTAATCAGCTATGCAATGAGGTACTAAAGTTTCATAAATATTTAAAGATGCCGATGAAACAGTCGATAATATTGGCAAAGGTCGAATTTGCAAATTGTTGAAATATTAAAAAAAAAAATCAACCGACTTCCAAAAACGACACTACAAAGTGAAAAATAACTTTAATTTCGGAAGTCGGTGTCGTTGGGTTCACACTTTCGTTGTTTGCCACCGACTTCCGAAATTCTTCCGAATTTCTTCCGCGAACAAACATAAAAAAAAAAAAATACAAACATCCGAATTGAGAACCTCCTCCTTTTTTAGAAGTCGGTTAAAAATGATGTGATAATCGATAATTTTAAAATATTTCAACAATTTGCAAATTCGACCTTTGCCAATATTATCGACTGTTTCATCGGTACCTTTAGACATTTATGAAACTTTAGTACCTCATTGCATAGCTGATTAAATGAAGATGTCTTCCCCGTAATTTGTACGCTTATTATTTTAGTAAAATTTTGAGATAACTGGTGTCAAAGTTCGTGTACGTAGATGATTTTTGAAAATAGTTAATAAACTTCTTACTTTAACTTTTAACTGTTTGATATTTTAGAAAATTTGGTAACGTCAATAGGTGTATTAAAGTATTACGTAGCCAATGGAATAGCTTTGAAAGCCACTCAATCAGAGAATTTAGAGATAAGCGATATTTAGTGACGAATTCTGGAAAATTTCCAAAAAACATTGAAATCGGTTTTTCTCGGATTCCATGAATTTTCGCCTAGGCTTTATGGGGTGCTTAATTGTTGCAAATGGGTCACACTATCACGCCCTGGAGGAACACGTCGAGTTTCCCTGTCACCCTGTATATATCCTACACGTTTATGTCTTTAAATCTGTAAATAAATAGGCTTAACACAGAAAGAACAGCGATGGATGCATTATTTCCGGAAGGCCTATGTAGGCTATGTCCAAATTTCAATCAATTAGTGGACATCTGATAGCTGAAATTATATGGATGTTATAGGTAAAAATAAATGTAAGTGAGCGGGGCGGCATTATTCAGTTTTTGCCCCGCCTAAAAAAAATTGAAGATCCGGGGCTGATGTTGTGTATTCCGCTCGACCGCTTGCATAAAGTCGAGCTGGTCTAATTTAAGCTGTTCTCAGAAACTGCATTTGCTTTTGTTTCAGGAACAGTTTACGAATTGGCACAAGTAACAGTAGTGCAAACAACAATTGGTATCTAAATGTTAAAGTAACACACAGCCGGCCTATTCTGTAAAAATCTGCAGTGCGATTCTGTAACCATCTCACCGTGAAAACTTAGGTGAAGTGAGCGTGGAGTGAGCTGTCATTCCAAATAATGCTAGGGATTGACACTACTGACAACTCACATCAAGCTCACTTCACTTGAGTTTTCACGGTGAGATTTTTACAGAATCGACCGGCTCATCGTGAAAAATTGGGCGAAGTGAGCTGTCAAATAGTATCAATCCCTAGCGATTCCTCGTATACGGTGGAACGACAGCTAACTTCAAGTTCACTTCACCTAAGTTTTCACTGTGAGATCTTTACAGAATAGACCGGCTTGTCTCATATAGTAGTCGGCTAATGTTATATAATTATCAATCGATCAATGGATGTAAATCATAACAAAATAGGTTCTGCGCAGAACCTATTTTGAAACGGAAAGTATGTTCTTGTTAGGACAGAGTAATGGCAGCGAGCATAATAGAAAAACTCCCGTCCTGGATTTAATATGACAAAATAATCCGTAAACGGAACCTACAGACCTAAATATTAGAAAATGTAATAGTTAATAACCTTATAGAAAAATGTGTCCCCATAATGGTATAATTGGTCCAAAGGCAAAATGATAAAATAATGGGTCCACATGGAAAACTACATAGGTAATGAAAAAATGGGACGCAACGCATTGTTATCTTAAAAAGTAAAAATTCTTGGGAAAATTGTTTTAGCTCTCCAAACAATGTTGACCGCATGAGCATGGGTGCAGCAATGGCTAAACAAAAGACAATGTTTCAACTATTTTAGAATTATTCTACCATAATATCGTGATCAGTCGGTTCCTACAATTTTCTGATTGAATAACAATATAAACACGGTGTGTTCCACATGTAATCAAATCAACTTCCGACGATGTAACCCTTATCTATATAGTAATTTGGACCATTTGCGGTCGGCAGCTTTTCCGAACATGACCGGATATTATAGCAATTTATGGCTTAGATCATTGTTATTGTATTCAATTTTAGTCTTTATAAAGAAAGTTGGGTCATTTTCTTCTGGGTAATAGAAAAGCGCACAGCATACGCCATAATCAGCCTATAATGTTCCCACTGCTGGGACACAGGCCTCCTCTTGGTGAGAGGGAGTGGACTGTAATCTACCACGCGGGCCCAGTGCGGGTTGGTAGATGTCACATGTCTTCGAATTTTTGGTTGCCGGTTGCCATGAACTTGAAGTGAGCTGTCATTCCACCTGGTGCGAGGGCTTGACACTTGATACTTTTAGATCTAGCATCAGGTGGAATGACAATATTTACTACAAGTTCACTTCACCTGAGTTTTCACGGTGAGATATGTACAGAATAGATCAGTTTAAGTCTTTATAAAGCGGGAAAACTGATGTGATGTTAGCAAATTGACCGACGCGCCCACCGTCTCGCCGCACTTGTGTTCATCATTCAGAATTACCGTAAAAGCAATACGCGTAGCAATTCCGTTAACCTTACTGCAGCCGGCACTCACAGCATTATAAAACTAGCTAATCATAATAATATATCCAACATTGATTACTTGAACATTATCGGTTTTAAATCTAACATGTTCTTTCGTTCATATATTCTTATCCATCTAGTAGCATATAAGCATACCCGTTTTGTCCCAAGCTCACTCATTCTTTACACCACCAATCTCTATCCATCGACATTATAATAAACACCTGTCACATATATCAATAATAATAAGCTTTTACGAAGATATATTTAACACATTTTTTGTGCGGATTATCTCATGTTTTTGTGTTACCACATTATCGATTAGCAATTTGTTTATGTAGGTAAGTACTTAGCTTTCTTTATGTTAATGTGAGCGGGGTAATTGCGTAACACACAATCAGTAGGTTACGTTGTTGATCAGATACATTTTTTTAACACATGAAGCAATAGGTTAGAAATATCCTTCAAAATGATTCAGATTGTGTGTGTGTATGTTACGCAATTAGTGTACAGATTAAAAGCTTTTCAACACTGCAATTTATTTTCGTGTTTTACATCACTTTCAAAATAATCTTTATGTACTTACACCGTATAAATTACAGATACAAATGCAGAAAATAAGCTAGATGCCTAAAAAAATCTAATTAGTCCGTCAGTTAGATTATCAAAAAATATTGAACCCGTATTTTTTCTTTTGTCAATTATATAAAAAATGATAAAGATATCGCCCGTTAAACTTCCGCGTGACGTCACGCCTTGCTACACTTTTTAGCAAGGCGTGACGTCACCACTCCCTTCTCCCAAATTTTGACGCGCTTTATCTTTGTCATTTTTTGTTTGATTGACAAAAGAAAAAATACGTGTCCATTATTTTTCGATAATCTAACTGATGGACTAAATATATTATAATAATCATTTTTTTACCCAGGCAACTACCCTATTGAAAAAGGGTGACACAATAGGCGGTCTTATCACTAAGAGCGATCTTTTGAAGACCATCTTTTGGATGGATTAAAAAGGGGAAGGAGAGACAATACTGTAGGTAATCTGTGATGTATCTTTATAATCATTTTAGCCGAAGAAGTCCACTGCTGGACATAGGCCTACCTTAGAAGAGTGTTCACAAAATAAGCTAGAATAGAGGTAGGCTAGAGTCTAGCTAAATTGATTGTAGATGAAAAACTGGTTTATTTTTCCTTTTTCACACGATATACGGGTAGACGTCCAGTGGGACGTCTTTCGTCGCGCATTTTTTGCTGTTAGTAAGTACTAGTGAGTACTAACAGCAAAAAACGCGCGAATTGAATCTAATTTTGTATACTTTAGAGAACAATAAAAGTGAAAATGGCTAATCGATCACGACTTGCTTTCTATTTTTCCCAACGGAGACAACTGAAATGCGAGACAAAGGCATACTGTGCTACAACCATACACTAGACTAGATATACCAAACAGAGTATTTGGCCATAGGCATAATAAATATACTGAAAGTATTTGGAAGATCTATACTAATAATAAAGCTAAAGACTCTGGAACTACCAGTCGGATTTGAAAAACTATTTTTGCATTCGATAGCCCAATTCTTTAGGAAGGCTATAAGCGTCAAAAAGTCTATAACATCACGTTAAAACCCTAAGGAGCCGAGCAAAAAAAAAGAGTCAGATACCGAAGAAATAGCGCGGACAGGCGATGCGATGCGACGGGATGGGTCGGAGTAGCTAAAAATTTCACGCGGACGAAGTCCTGGGCAGGAGCTAGTCATAGAATTATTATTTTGAGATGTAGTTAAAGCACAGAGCACAATAGGCACTTCTAAGGGTGTAGGAAGTAAAGGCAAAGATAAATAGCGGGAAAATGAAAATAAAACGCTGTTAGAGATCTATGGTGTGGTCAAACTGCCAAAAATTACAGTAACAAGGGTTAACAGGACGGGCAGTGTCCGCAGCAAGGGACTCCTTATCTTAATGGAGATACTAGTGCTTTCAGAATTGATCAGACAATCTTTTCTAAGCTCGTTCTTAACATCGTTAACCTATCAAGCGTTGATTATTGAGATAGTTCTATTGGTCGCAAGACTCTGGGGGGCCAATACGCATCAATGACTTTCTGACCGAGAATAATGCATCTTAATTAATAAAAATAAAACAAAGAATACGATGTAGGATAAAATAAAATTGGAACGGAAAGCCTGATTTCTCAAATCGCCGTGTCAAACTCGTTCGACATAACATGTCACGGACGGAAACTAATAAATTAAACTTTGGTGAGAAAAAGTGGAATATGTCTGAGTAACGTCTGGTTGAACGAACCGTTAGACGGAGGCTGCGTATCACCGGGCTTATTAAATCAATTGGACAAAAAATAAGCCCTACTTATCTCGATATGTGCATCCGATCTAGATATTACTCTGGTTTCTTAACTTGCGCACACGCCAGCCTAACGGGGCTTTTTGCATACAATTATGCACGTCCTGCTCAGCTTTTTACTACTTCTGCCTATCTTTTTACGTAATTATGCAAATAAATCTTCGATTGTTGATTATTTATGGCTTTTTGAGTGGACGAAAGTTGTTTTTGTAATTTATGTGTTTACGGCTTACTGTTCTCGATGTGTCAAAAAAAAATGAGAGATAAGTTTATTTTCTTGCTGGATTTATGTAATATTCATTCGTATTAAAATTTGATATATTATTGCAATATTTATTGAATAAGAATAAAATATTGTTTGCATTTAATTGGGAAAAATATTGCTCTATCAACAGAAAAATTATGAGTTAGTATTTATCATCAATAGATTCTTTCAGATTAATGGGTTCCGTATTTATATTAGATTTATTTTTCAAATAATTTTTCTTTACTAAGTATTATTCTCACATATAAATAAGGTCATATAAAAAAAAAAACCGCCAAAAATACACTGAAAAAAAATCTTACCATTCATTTTAACACTGCAAAAAGTCCTCTTAAAAAACATGTCAAACACTAATGTGCACACAGTTGCATCACTGTCACTTCACAAAATATTCAAAAGGCTTCACTAGTTTAGTACAGTTGAGGCTGCGCAGGAGTCGATCAGTGGAAAGTGGCGCTTGCTCAGCGGTTTGCGGTCGACTGCTCCATTCGCTACTGCCGACGGGGGAGCATGCACCACCACCAAAAAATAGTGGTAGGTCTGTGACGTCATAGTCCATTGTAGCAAGTGGTAGAATTGTTTTGGTAAGTAGTCAAAGAAGTGCATGTTTGAGGTGATTATGACTTGAGAAAATATTGTTTCTTTATTATTTGTAAGTTTGATCAATAAGTTTATTATACACATAAGCATGGAATAGGCTTCCGGAAAATGTTGTGACGGCTCACTAACTGAACTGCTTCAAGAATCTATAAATTAATAAATATCTCCAAGCTATAGGTACGATACACACGCATCAGTTAATTAGCTGCTAGTGTGTTTACTAACTATAAATTCTCTAAATGATGGTGAAGTTCGCATCAAAATCCGTTGCGTCGCGTCGTTTAGAAGAACAACGCGGTCACACAGACAGACATAAAAAGCGACTTTAATTTATAATATAGGTATGTGTAAATAGATATAGATGAATAAAAAGATTATATTATATTAGAGATAATATGATAGCTCATTTTGCTGGTAATTTACTAACTGCTAAACTTGGAGTAGATAGATAAAAATTATGTTTTACATAGCCACCTAACAGTATTGATAACATAAAGTGCCGTTAAAACTTTGCCTACAAATTGATAGCTTTCAGAAATAACGACAAAATAAAACTTTATGATAAGTAATTAAAATATAATCACAAATGTGCAAGCAACGATCCGACATTAAAAGTGCAAGATCATGATTGGTACCTAGAAAACCATTACGAGTTCGTCGGCAATGCTTTGAACCGGATCAAAAGCCCTTACATGCAACTTAAGTACCGCTTAACGTAGTTAAATAACAAACATTTAATTCTGATCTACACATTAGTGGTACTGAGAAATTGTGATTTGATGTTTCCGTAAAAAGAAATCATGGAAAGTAGATACGTAGTCTTTATTTTCGAGTCCTATGGTGAACTAATTTTAATGACTGCTGTTTGATGATAACTTTGCATGTGGCGAGGGCTGGCCTATCATTTGGCTAAAGAATCAGCATTGCCATACGTGGCAATGCTGTCAGCCTTTTGGGCACTCTTCCTGTTGACAGCGATTCGGACGAATTTTTGATGCCCTATGATTCTTTTCCCTTTCGTTTTATACTTGTACATACAGACGTCAGCACATCAAGCTACTACAATCTGTCAAATTTCTTTATTAGACTCTCAACTTTATCGCTGAAGCATTAAGGTTCAAAGTTGATTGGGAAAATTTGACAGTTTCGGGTAGCTTGAACTGCTGGCATCTGTACACAAAAGGTAATACGGGCTGGTGTCCGCAACTCCACGTCAAAGCGGGATTTTGTATACGGACTTGTACATATTATTATTATTTTAATTCTGATAGTTTTTAAATTATGTAAATATTAGGATCTTGGAAACTGTTTGATGATTGTCTAAAGCATTATAGGAAGCCTTTTATAGTCAAGGTGCAGCTCGAGTGTACTTCCTCTGAATCTCAAACAGACCCAAAGATATGGGAAAATCCTAATTTTAGGAAGCTGATTTGAACCGGCAACTCTTAGCTTCTGTTTCCTGTCCTTATTCTATATTACTTGGGGTCGGCGCAAAATGTTTTTCCCCTCCACTCTCAAACGTCATGCTATCATTCACACGATTTTCTATTATCTATTCATCTTTTCTTTGGTCGTCTGCATCCGTCAACACCTATTTGATAACTCTTGGCCAAATTACCAGTTGGTAATAAACCACTTCAAATATATAACACAAATTCTTAATAACAGCCTCTGTAGATTGCGTTTGTTGGTCATTAAGAAGACCGCATTCATAACATCGCTCGTTTATATCTACATCAATGAAAATAAAACCAAGCAATTAAAACTACTCGTATAAGTGATCTCAACTTTAACAAGCTTCAAGGTTGGCATGACAACGGTGCCACTGAATCACAAATCACAATCATTACCTACCCTACCTTTGTAGAATTTGCAAGCAACATTAACGCGTCACGCTTCAGGCACTATCAACTGCTTTCTCTAACCCAGTGATAAGGTAGAATGCTGTAAATATTATTCTTAAGTTTAAGGTCGTTATAATTCAAAGTCAAAGTCGAAATCAAAGCATTTGTTTCAATTAGATTATATACCAGCGCTTTCTAATTATCAAGGAATTGAGAGTAGGTTTGATTGTCCAGATAGTCCAAATGCCCGTTGTGATGATGAAGGTTATCTATTTTACCAGGCCAGATTGCTATCTTATCTTACTTTCGTTTTTAATTAAGGACTCCAACATTTTGTACTCTACGGCTTCTTAGGCTTTTCTCCATCATTAATCTCTCAACTTGCAAGAAGTGGCCTTCTTTCACTGTACAAACATTGTCAACTAGGCTTGCTCAATCGAGTACCTCGTTACTCCATCGAATAATCTGCTTTCTCCAACGATATGACAAAATGCCATATAAATTGTTCACATAGAAATACGCAGGCGTTAACTGCATCGATAAATAAATTAATATCTATTGTGTTTGCTTTTCACGCTCATTCCTATTCCACACGAGTGTCCTACACCTATAATGGGCTTGTACGATATATAATTTCTCTCGTCCTTTGGAAAGCGTTGCATGGAAAGTAGTTCCGGAATATTTTGGACAATCGTTAAAATAGAAAGTTAATTAGTAATTTTGCATACACGTTACGTTTGAATACAATGTATTTATGGAATAGGTCGTAATCGAAATGTCCCTTTCGATAAGGGCTATATAGTTGCCAAGGATTGCACAACCGAATGCCAATCGTGAATTTTATAGGAATGTCTGTTCAAGTCTGTTGGAAATAATGTTACGTGTTCCATTAACTAAAGTGCTTGAAGAAAAATCTTGTATCTAAGTGATGTGAATTCCGTAAAACTAGATAAAGTAGTTAGTGCTCAGGTACTATTGAATCGAGATGCGGAAGATAGTTAAACAAATTCTAGAGAAACAAAACAGAAATATTTATTAATTCAAAACTACATTGTAATCACCACCCACATCTCTCCCCATTTCAGTTTAATTTAATTCCAGAATCTTCTAAAATCTCATCAACGATGACCAGCACTTTCTTGTTCATTTCTTTCAACTCTCCTTCTACCACCAAACTCTTCTTCATCAATACCATCGTCTTGATCACCAGGCTTTGCTTACAAAGCTGTATCTTGTTCATCTCCTGGCATTTCTTTATCGTAATCTTCAGTAATGTCAACCAGTTATGTGTAAAAGTTAGAAATTCTGCTGTCTGCTCTTGTGTTAGTTGGAAATGTATCAGCGTATGTGTCCACGGTTGAGAAGTTAGTGTTGCTATCAATTTTGTGTCGTTCTTTGTCACTATAGCGTGCTTGAAAATTGAGCTTAGAGATTTCCAGCCGGCTGATGATTGGTTTTTTGATTCCTGTAAGAGAAACAAACGGATTTGAATAAGATGATGGTTATAGCAAAATGTAAATGAAAGCGCCTACCGTAAGAAAGCGACTATTCGGTTTTGTGCAAAATTACTATAAATGGAATAATTACATCGTTTGGCAAAAGAAATGTCCTTTTGTGGCTTGACTTTACCTATTATCACGATCTCTTAGATTAAGTAGTTAGACTATGTTGTTGTTGTTGTTAAGTTACTTGATTTTTGAGCGACTACTATCTGCACTGCACCCGGACGACGTACCATATTTTCAATTAGGAAGATGTTATTATTAGCGCCTAGATCTTTTTTTTTTACCAAAACGTTGCCCCATACTAGGAACTACTCCTGTATCGTGGGTGCCTTTACAAACATTTAAACTCACATACCTACACAAACAGTCAGACCCAGAACAACTACCTGTAGGCAATACAAATATTTGTCCGTGCGGGAATCGAACCCGCGACATACAGCGCAGCAGTCGATCCCCTAGCCACTGCGCCAACCGTGTTTTCAAAGATTAGTCTGATGCTGTCTATCTCTGTCCGAATAAATTCGACAGAATATTCATATTTTTCTAATTATTCAATATTGTGTTCTTGTAAAAAAGCCAAACTCACCCTACAGCACAGCATCAGCTGAATCCTAAACATCAATGCTCTCAACGCATTACATTGCACGTGTACCGTTGGTCGTTCCTCCACACTATACGCCAAAGCCAGTGGTGAAGACGTGCCAGTGTTTAACACCATGTACACCAGTTGTAATAAAGAAGCACCTCTTTCACTGGTACTGTCCCGTTTTAGGGATTTTATGATCAAGTGTGTTTGGATCTGCAGGATTGATTTTGGCTGGAAAGAGAATCAAAGCGAATCATTTATTGGTTTGCAAACATGGGTATTCAGTACACAGATGTACAGATGAGAAGCATATTTAAAAGACATAAGATCTACATATACAATATAAATTATACTGTATCGTCTTATTTTATCGTCTTGACAGAGCGTGCATATCCATGAAACTTTGTGATGGGTAAAAACGCACGGGCAATGTAGGCCAAATACAAATTATGCTTAACCTGCTTCGATCAATAATAGTACTAGATTCCCGATAAGCGCATCAAAAACGGCCCGAAAAATAAGACCACAAATACTTTTGTGGTCTTATTTCAAATTAGTATGTTTTTAACCTTATTACTTAGACTTTAAGTTTCATTTTAGAATAAATGACTGAAAATTTAAAAATAGAATGATTTTGTTTTCAAGAGACATTTTAAATATATTTTGCAATGGTAATTAAACTTTATGTTTAAGCATTAAGGTTTATAATAAACTGAAGTTGTTAATAATATTAAACGTATTTCTAAGAAATGTAGATGTTTACGTGTGTGCAAACCGTGGCCACTTGAGCGACTGATTTTTGTTCATAATCCTTAATCTAGTACTATTATTGATCGAAGTTAACCTGGCTCAAATAAACTTATTTTCTTTCTTTATATAGACAAATTATTATAGAATTCAAGAAGACAAACTTGCAATAAGTAAAATACTACTGGTACAGACGCCAGCAGGTCAAGCTACCCGAAACTGTCAAATTTTCCCAATCAACCTTGCACCTTAATGCTTTAAATAAATAAATAAAATCTATTTATTTCTGGTTCTCCCATATTAAAATCAAATCACAAGTTACGAAACACGAGAACGAGATTGAAACCAAATCTATTAAATAAATTTGACAGATTGTAGTAGCTTGATGTGCTAGCGTCTGTACAACTCCCTCACAAAAACTAAGAAAACCTTACTTGGTAGTTATTCTTGGTGAAGTAGTGTATAATATAGGAGAGTAACTGTAAAGCTGCGCAAGCCACTCTTTCGTCAGTACTATCAGCTGCAGCCAAAACGGATTGCAGGAACCCCGCACGATTGGTATAAGTTAACAGAACTGAAGAATATGAATAGAAAACTGGTTATTAATAAATAGCAAAATATATTATCAGAACATGATCAGGATATTATCGACTAAAGCCTCCGATAAGCGCAAGCTGCTGAAAAATGCTGCGATTTTTTATAACATATAAAGGCTTTCGGGATCAAGAGATGGTAAAGATGGAATTCACAGGGTCCCTACCTCGGTTATCATTTTGGTTATTAGCCAAACTCAACAAATATAAACCCAGTTTTAAGCAAACATATTCGTAATGATGTCTGGTGGTTTCCTCGCAATTTTCAGGAAGGTTCTTTGAATATATCGCAGTTATAAGTACAGCAGTCTTTAGGCAAACCGTCTGATCTATCTCTAGGGGTGGTAGACTTGTTGCTAAGTCTAAGAAGTGACAGATGTTGATGTCTGAAAAATAAGGTTTAGAAGAGTTTTGCGAAACTAAACAATGTAGTGCCGTAATTCTAAAATTAATGTCAAGCTTAAAAGAAATGTTCGAGTAAACAACAGGAAGAAACTAAAAAAAATGGTTAAAAAAGATACACTCAATATTATAAGAAAAGAAAGTAAGAAATATGAGATCACTCAGAAGAAGTAAAAATAGTAAATAACTAACAAGTATAGTAAATTAAGAAGAAAAAAAAACTAAAAGTACATAGATTCTGCAGTAAACATGCTTAAAAACCTATTTGATATTCAGTATCTATCAACACTTTAGACAGAACATTGGGTAGCATAGACCAGATAAGCCCTGCAAAGTCCTGCCTAGCATTATCATCTCCGTCTTCTAAGCACATATGAAGAGCTTCCATACAGTTCCCCACGATAGTTTTGTCCGTGCACTGTATCAAAATGTTCAAGAGTAGCTCCCAAACTATTGGCTGGGTTGTAAGGTCGGCTGGTAAAGAGTCCTCTGATTTAAACCATTGGGAGAGCTAAAATGGAAAAAGTTTTTCAGAAAGGTGTTTTTGTTATAGCCTCTTTGTTATAATGATCGTGCGTGACAACTAGGGCCTTTTTTTTTTTTTAGGTTGGGAAATCATCAAATGACCTCCCGCTCTGGGTGGAGCAGGAGGGAGTGTCAGACTCTTACTGACTAAAACCCACCCGTGTTCCTTCCTTAGCCCTTTATGTTCCAGGGCAGCGGTAAACCTTTCGGAAAATCCCGCTACCCTGGCAGGCTTCGGCCCTATGGGGCCCCGTCGCTTATGCTGACATCTCTTTGAGGCGCGCGTGAAACACGTACACGCCGTCTGGCACGGGCCTAGTCCTGATCGGACGGAGAGTTACCCATTACTCTCCGCCCGCAGGCCCGCGCCTACGGTGGCCGGGAGTCACAACTAGGGCCTTGGGTTCGTTCCCAGGTCGAGAAATTTCTCAGAAACAGCCCTGAGTTCGGATTTGTGCAAAGGCAATGGTAATTAATAGGCTCACCTCCTTACTTCATGGGATGGGAATGAGACTAATAACTGACACAACTGACTGAAATAATGATAATCGCCATGTATGCGAACTACGCATTGCACTGACGTCACGCAAAATCCTGCATCGCGCAAGTAGAGTTTACCGTGCAACTATCATATTATTATATCCTTCCTTTTTTATGGAGGATGAGTGAACTTTACGCCCTGTTCCCCATGCCTCTGTAATACTATAGCCAAGCCTACCCTTAGGAGAATACAAACATGGTTTTATGTTTAATTAGAAATGAAAGTAGTTTCGCTAATTAGGGATATCCTGGTTTAGATATGGAGTGAGTTTTTGCATTTCCTGCCGACAGGAATAGGTTCTAATCTAACGGAGGTCTTGTAAAGGAAGCAGATAATTATACTGGACAAGCAAACGTCAATTAAGTGTTATATTTAAGTATCCAAGTATATCTATTACACATGTAAATGTACCAAGCACAACCAAATATAGGTACGCGATAGAAGTATTGTAGAACGCGTAAGATGATTCTTAATTCGTCAAATTATTGTTAAGTTGGGATTTTTATCACTATACCGGCTAACAATATTTGCATGCCGAATTTAGTAGGCGGAATATGAAGAACTATTGTGTGTGTTATAAAATCTGTAAAATACCATATTTCAGGCAAATAAAGAATCTAATCTAACTTTTTTACCGTCTGCACAAATAGGTATAAAATGTGGAAAGAGTATAAGCCTATGGCATAGAAATTTACGCTATGAATTCATTGATAATTTCCGCACGTAGAGAAGGGTGCCTTTAAGTTGAATTTTTATTTTATTTGTAGATTTATTAGTTTTTTTCCGTCCACCTCTTATATACCCTGTGTTTCTCCAGACGGAAATAAGTCAGCCGGTTGAAACTTCTCAACATAGAAAGAGTTCAGCTGAGATTAAATTTACAGAATAACATTTCTACTCACCACATGTAACCTAACGCAATTAGAGATCCTTTGCGAGGTGAATGCCCACAACAATATAGCCGGGTTGTGGGTATAATACACCGAAGGTTCCGGATACAGCATTGCTACTAAGCGATCAGTCGCCTTCTCTAGGTACACTCTCTCGCCAAGAGATTCTAGTGAGCCGTTTGATATTGTTGACATCTGTTAAATTTGTAGATTATTGGGATATTATCGTTAGAGGTCCTACTAGCTAGTGTAAGGACTAAAAGCCAGATTAAAGAGACTTAAAAATAACTCTGACTGCCTCGTTGCTCTAGTGGTTGTAAGCCTGACTTCTGAACATCACTTCCTAGGTGGGAGAAAGTGTGGAAAGTAGGAAGGAATAGGCTTGGTGATGACTGGACTTGTCATCAGGTGACATATAGCTAAGATTTAAAACCGTATCTCCTGGATCACTATCAGGATCAATAACTCCAAAATAAAGCCTTCCTATTGTGCTGCGTTGAGCAGCATCAACTGTTTATCAAAATATGTATGTAGCTTGGGTAAGAACGCATAAAAGTCATTATATTTACAGCAAACACGAGCCACAGTGCTTTTATGATATACGCAGGTGGCTTGAATGACTTGGGAAGCTTCAGGATGTGCTCAACAAGGTAAGGCAGAAGTGGTGCTGTTGCTTCTTCAGGACTGAAAGATTTATGAATTAGCTTAGTTGTGGTAAGTATGTATAAAAATAATACAAGCGAGGCATGAAAGACAAGTATTTTTATCTCACGAAGCGACGCGCGCTTTACTTGTTTTTACCAAGTCTGTGAATGTATGAGTAAGCGTAGGAGCTCTCACAGTCAGTACCGTCCGAGACGATGGCGAAGTCGGAAGTGTGTGTTACATGCTGATGCTACTCATCTTCATGCACTCATTCACAGCATGTTTATACATATAGTTACCATAAGTAAGGCGCTTCGTGAGATAAAAATACTGTACATACGGCTACACGTCAAGCTATACAAAACCAGTTTGTCTTGGCCTTACTATGTATGATATTTTCTCACAATGAACGGTCAGCTAATACTGGAATTGCATAGCTTGATGTGTAGCCGTGTGTACAAGACGGGGACATCAATAGTAGGTCCTAAAGAAAAACAGACAAGAAGCTAAATAACAAAAATAGAAGTAGTTATAAAATCCAATTCCAATAACCCATACTTTTCAGAAGACTGGCAGTAGAAGTAGATATAAATGAGCAAGCTGTATGGTTGGTTCTTCTGCAGTTGTGAGCCGATGCGATGAGGTTTCTCTATGCCGTACTGTAGCTCTACAAGACCCATCTGTAATAGATTTATTTATATTAAAAAATACTTTTATCCCTTCAAAATTTAGCATCGCCATCTTCTTTATTATATAATTCTTCTGTACGTGTGTATATCAATGAATTCTTCCTAAGCAGCTGAACAGATTTTGATGAAATTTTGTGTGTGTGTTTGAGTAGGTCCATGAATGGTTTAGATTCACAATTGGATCCGGTAGGTGGAGCTGCAATTGAGTTTTAGGAAACAGGACAACGTCCATCCAGTCAGCTAGTATATTATAAGAAGCTAACATGTAAAATGCTTCCAAAAATACAACTACATATTATACACCGTGATTTTTTAGTCGTCTGACAAAGGTGGTCCACTCAATGTATCCGACATAAAATACCTCTAGGCGTGTTTTTTTTTACCATTAATTAAGATAATAGGTACAAAGAAAAATAAATAATACATTAGAATTATGAAACATTCTGTTAATAATGTTTACGTATCAAACAGTAGAACATACCTAACCATCGCACGAGTCGAGTAGATAGATCTTCGCTCGCAACAGAATGTTTCAACTACGTTAAGCATCATAATACTGTTTTTTTTTTTCTTTTTTTTTCTCTTAAATGCCATTTTTTTTGTTATGAATGTGTAGCAGTCATTGGATACATGAAGTGGGCTGCCGTTGTCAGACGACTAAAAAGTCACGGTGTATATTGTCCGTCTCTAGTCACCAACAACAATTCTCTTACCTTTATGACAGGCAATTATAATGTCCCAAATAAGAGTGTTGTAGGCTACCGAGGCTTACGAAGAAAAAACTTAATCAATCTAAAGTTCTTACATGAATATCTTTAGCACAGGTATCACTGTGCTGCACATCGTTCACATTGAGATATTTTTCCGCTAACACTTTTAGCATCTCGCCTAGAACTAATGTGCTCACTTTGCGGACGGCCACATCATTTCTGAAAGCCGAAATGAGTTAAGTATTTTACTTAGGTACCTACTCATTAAACAAGATGATGACATCACGCAAACAAAGGAGTTTTGACACGATATCGTGGGGAATTGTGCAAGGACCTATATTGGGACCAGTGCAGTAATAAATAAAACGCAACAACAACACACGCACGTAACATTACGCATAGCTGAAAATAAACAAACCGTAATTGAAAATTAGTTTTCTACAGAATAGAACTACCGCTCCATGTATGCAGGGTCAAATTAAATTAGGTAGCGAAACTCCTTAGCCTTTATGATATATCTAAACACAATAAAATAAAAAAATGATTTGATAATTTTTTGTTTAGGGTCAACGACCGCTGGTAGTGCTAATTGAAGTATGAGTTGAGAAAATAAGTTTATTTTGTTTTGTCGTGTTACCCATCACGTCTGTGAAGTTTACACAAAAAAAGAACAGATTTTTCAAGTAACTGCATTAACAGGTGGCGCTGATTCCAAAAGATAAATTTATCAAATAAATTCCTTTTTGTTTTTTCATGTTTAGATATTACATCCATATTCCATCACGTCTGCGAAGTTTCGCTAGCTAATTCAATTTGACCCTGTATAGCATGGGATTCAACTCACCTAGATATTTGAACCTGAGGCAGCATCATGAGATAGCCTTTTGAGAACAGCATGTCGCAGAAATCTGGTAGGTACTCGTTATTGGTGTTGTCGTGGAAGAAATTCAATAACAGCTTCAGGAATATGTTGTATTCTTCAGTCGATATCTGCGTTTGGTGCTCCTGTAAGGTAAACAATTATAGGTAACTGCTTCCAAATAGGGATTATAAACTAGGTTAATTTATCGATAGTTAACACAGGGAAAACCGAAAAATCAATGATTCGTCTCTGACATTTCTGAAAATAATAATAATATCCCTGGACATTTCACACAGTGCCATCTTAGTCCCAAGCTAAGCAACCTAATGCTTGTGTTATGGTAACAAGATGGCTGATAAACTACTTATATACATTTTTTTTTTTTTGTAGATACGTACCTACATATTATAGATAGAAAAACAGAATAGAATCTCATCATAGGACAATTTTATGGACTTGGTGAATACGGGCTAGGACACATACTCATGTCGCTCGTTGATATAATATAATCGTTCCTAAAACCGCACTTAAGTCACGCTTTTCTGTGACGTAGATGATTAGTCCATTTTTACACAGAAAATCGTGTCTGTGCGGGTTTAGGTCAGACGAGTTATAAAATAGTATACAACACGTGTGTAATCTATTAATGCACGGCGCATCTATTAAGAGCCTGTACAAAGGTCCACTAGCGCCACTCCTTTAAAAAAATATTATCTCGTGACTGAGAAGGAATTATAAAAATCTGCTCATTCAGCGACCTCGGTAAGTGTGTCTAGAATTTTCTAATACCTTTTATTAAGTTTCATATTGAGACACGAAGCAACTAATTACGACATATAAGAATGTGGCCGCTTTTCTTTAGATCGAATTTTGTTGCTTCGTGTCTCAATATGAAATTTTATAAAAGGTATTAGAAAATTCTAGACACATTTACCGAGGTCGCTGATTGAACAGATTTTCATAATTCCTTCTCAGTCACGAGATAATATTTTTTTAAAGGAGTGGCGCTAGTGGACCTGTGTGCACCCTCTTAACATTGACCGTGCAATAATGGACTACTTAAGTCACACGTCTTGTAATGTACTTTCTTGGTCTCTGCTAGCATTAGCCCACTTCTTTATTTAGTCTGATTTCCAGATAACACGATATTAAATGTATAGTCTACTACCTTCGTAAATCCAACAAGTTCAGCCACAACAAGTCTAACAGCCTCTTCCATAAGTCCCGCGCACTGTCGCAAAGCGTTTACCTCGTGATCATCGCTCAATATGGTCTGGACGAAGTCCGCTTTCTGATTGCGACCAACCAGTTTTATTAGTCTAAAAAATTATCATTATAGTTATCTTGAAGTAATTCTAATTAAACGTTTATTTTCTATATTAAATCGTGTTTAATTTAGCGTGCTATATCGTAACAAAAGATTGGTATTAATCCTACCATGTATCGTCTGATCTAACCTGGCACTACCAGGCCAAACAAGCGTCTGTGATAATGATCCCCATTTCCTGGTATTCCTAATATTAACTTTTGGTTCAAAGATGAATGTGCTCCATTCACCCCTAAATTACTGTCACAGCAGAAGTGGTGGCCAAAAGGCCCCGACTTACGAGATGTAGGTAATAGTAATTTCATCACCGCTACTCTCAAAACGGTGAAGGAAAACATCGTGATACCTATATTATGTCCATGAACAAAAATCGAAGACATGTGACATCTACCAACACGCACTGTGCCCGCGTGGGAGATTACATGCAGCCCACTCCCTCTCGAAGAGAGGAGGCCTATTTCCCAGCTGTGGGATCATTATATGCTTATGCTTCCTTATGGCTATACCCAGTGATGTATACCCTGAACTCTATGTGTTCACAGTGTTCATCTACCCATAGCATAGATATAAGTATTTCTATGGTATTACCTAAATTACAGTTAAAATAAAAAATAAAACCTAAAGTAAGAGTCCACCCTTACCCGAAAACATCCAATCCAATCTTGCAAATAACGACATAGAACATTCCAGAAACTCCATTGTCTCCCACCAATATAGAATGGTTCAAGGTCCCCATGAGCAAGCTGAACCATTTCTTCAGCACTTCCAGTAAAGCGGTCCCTGTGTTCATGTTAATCGTCAGGTTCTCTGGTTGGTAGGAAACCAGTGCGTGTAGGACTAAACCGCTGGATAGTATCGTGTTTGGGTTTGTACTGATGTGGGGGGCTAGAGCGTTTAGACAAGCTAATAGCTGCACAGCGCTGTAAGCGCTTTGGTGCGAGAGAGGTGGCGTGGTCTTGTTCGTGGATACGCTGTAAAAAAATGAGGGATTGGTTTTTATTGATTGATGGATGCAGAATCAGGTAGCAATCACGACTTTGTAATTCTGTTTTATGTATCACTGCCTCATTGGTCTACTGGTTGTCACCTCTAATGCTGAGCATGGGGTCCTGGGTTGGATTTGGGTTGAGCACAAGCGTGATATTATGTTATTTATAGAATTCTAAGCGTTAATCTTACCCATTTAACAAATCACACAAGAAGTGCAGGCAGGCGTCTACGGGCGGCTTCGAACCACTGCCGGCGGCGGCGTAGTGCGCAAGTGCGCGTAGTACCGCCGTCATCGCGTGCGCAGCGTGCTCGTCCAAGAAGAACTGACGCGAACGCCACAGGAGACGGAGACATGTCAGGATGGATCTGAGGGTTGAAGAGATACTGAGGTTTGGTACTTAATAAGTATTTCAATAAGATCTAGATTTGAATGTAAGTAAATGGGGAAGTGCACAAGCGGTCGATATGATAGCCCAAAGCTACGGTAGGTATGATGACGGCCAGCAGAGTTATGTGACTTACTTCGCAGTTAAAAAAAGTAATGCATGGTCATTTATTGAACAATTATTATAGGAACTAGCTTTTGCTCGCGGCTTCGCCCTTCTTGTGGATGTCGAAAAATATTCTGCGGGAACGTACCGGGATTTAAAGTACCTGTGTTAATTCGGGTTCTATCTATAACTATCTCCAAATAATGCTCTATGCCAAATAATGTCATCCAATGTTTACGTGGTGCACGCTAGTAAAGCCAGCATGATTTTTATCGACATCTTCAACAATCATCGTCATATTTCAGCCAATGTACATACACAAAACCGTAATGAATTACACATCTAAACCTTCCTCGTGAATCACTTCGTCCATTAGTGAAACCCGTATGAAAATTGTTTCTGCAGTTTTTGAGTATATCGCGTTCAGACAGACAGACCTTGCGAACCTCCTCCATTTATTCATCGGGTAAAATTACATAGCATGCAGGGAGCTAAACGGGCCTTAGCGTCACTGATAAACATAGACCTTTGTATGGAGTATGGACCCTGTTGGAAGGTACGCGGCGACTACAGTGTAGGAAGTAGTATCTAAATAAAATATACCTAATTAGTACACGCGACAAGACGCACTAAATAAAATTACAACAGTTCTGTTCACTTATCAGCAAACTAATTAAAGCTAATTTGTGCTATCTAATATTCTCAACTAAACAACAAAATATACTTAACATAATTATAGTCACCAAGTGATACTTTCACAGTCTCGAATTACATAAGAAAAAAATGCACATCTACCTACCTAAACAGCGCAAAATCTAGGTTTGAAGTTGCCTCACACAGGAACACAGTTATGTCATTGTCGAGTAAATATTCTACCATACGAGCACCTTCATTTGAATTTTTATTGTAACGGCTGATAACTTCGATCAAATATCCACAAGCTTTATTTTGAGCAGCCGTGTCGCGAGACGTAAGCAGTTTTTTTATATCAGACAAAGCATTCTGTCTTGGATTGTAAGTTCTACTAAAATTTGCGTTAATCAAACTGTACATGTCGAAAAATTCAGTTATATTTATTTAGATTTTAGTTTTTGTAAGTAAGTCCTGCAGTGGAAACTAACTTTGAATTTGAAATTCCCGCTTACTACCTACACTTCCTTTGTACTTTTTTAAGGGGCACTGACGTTTCTGTTCAGTTTAGTGTAAACTGAATTTAGTGTTGTAGAATAGCATTATTTTATGTTTGCTAGATCTGCAGCAGAATCATAAATGCCTCAGAAATGTTAATAATTTATTCCATTTCACGAAGCCCAACAAAACCAAGAAAGAATATTTTTGACATTTGCAACTTAGGATATTTTCGGCGTGTGGCAAGTGATTGGCAACTCCTATTCGTAGATGTCATTCTCATCTGGTTGCTTGTGCAGGCGATCGTTGGGAATTTTATTTTTGATTATTTTGGCTTTATTGTTTGATTTATCAAACTATTGATTGTTAAGTAAAAAGCTCCGACCATATCATTATAGGGATACTATGGTGAGTGCCGAGACTGCGTTCATATTTCGGCCCAAAAGTGATTGTATTGCGCACCATGCTTGGGCCTTGATGTTGTGCCTTTCGATAACTGTTTGATTCAATTGTGGTATTTCGGCAGTCGGTGATGGAATTCCTGAAGGATCTACCGTCTTACGACGCACACAACTTCACATTATTCAATACGGACCATGGAATTAGAAATTGTTCTAAAAGACCGTCGATATATTTACCAACGAAGGATATACCTTCTGAGCAAAGTTGAGTATACGATTCTATTCTACCTGTAAGATAATGAGTCGTTTGTTTATTTAAAGAAACATTAACGTTACCTTACTACCTACCTACTACCTTATTAATAAACATAACCTAATGTGAAGTTATTGATCTATATATTGTTTTGTCATACTATGAAGGTTTGTTTTTATGTGCAGTATTGATACAACAACCCATTTCTCTGTTTTTCAGTAATTGTAACAGAAAAAACGAATATACTGTTAAGATATCTACATCAGCAATGGGAGAAAAAGGTAAATATTTTGTCTTAGTATCTATAACAAATCCAAAAAAAAAAAAACGAAAAGAACCTTATCTATAACCCTGTATAATATGCAGAACTGAACAGTGCTAATCTAATCAATGTCCCTTACAAAGTTACAAGTTCATTTTATCTTATGGGATTCTAATAAATGGGGTGAATAGATAACTAAGTAGGGGTGAACCAGGAATTAAGGTTGACAAAATATATTAGTTTGTTGCCAATAAGGGCTAGAGTAAACACACAAGAATACTTTTTGGCAACAAACTATATTATTTCAATGTTAAAATCCCTTACAAAGTGTCACCCTGTTTGACAGTATTATTTCCTTTTGATTGCATCTCAACTTTAAGCTTTCTTGTTAGTTGCTAATGAATAGGTATACTTTTACCTATTGTTTTATTATTAATTATAATAGTGCAGTGAAAAAGAATATAGTGTTTATGAACAGAATCAGAAAAATGGTTACAAAATTAAACTATTGCTTGGCATATTCTCTAACAATTCTTTATTTTCAATTTCAGAACAACAATTCACCAAAGAAACGTGACCAGAGCCACATTGAACAGAATGGAGATGAGAGTCGACCTCGCAAGAGGCCATGTCTCAACTCTCAGATAAACTGAAGACCTGAAAACAAGCCGGCAGTTAGTTTGTGCTTCAGTTATAAACTTTACAGAGTGTACGGCATTTTTGTATCGACATATTTTGTATTCCACAGTTTTAGGTCAAATTATACATTGGTTCTCGAAACTCATTGGTCACATGTTTTTTGGGAAAAATAACTTCATTCAGCAGTCATGTGCCATCACACAGGAATCTTTGATCTAAGTTTTCATAATGCATGGCTGTAAGTTATTTCAGTGGATAATATTGAAAATCAAAGTATGAATTATATTCATTCCATGTTTTTTATTATTAAGTTTTTTACTCAACAATTATCTCCATAGAGGTTTCATATCTTTGGATCTAAAATCACCAGTTAGTATGAAAACGACATTAAAAACTTAAATTAAGAATGTGTTCAGTAATATAAGAGCTACAGAAATAATTTCGATTTGGGCAGTATTTGATGTTGAAACTTCAATAGAACATTTTTAGCAACAAACTTTTTTTTAAGAATTTGTTTTTACCATTTCAGATTTAATGTAACAAGTACATAGTATTGTTTTAAACTTACATGTTCTATCATTGTCTTTTATTTAGTCATAAATAAATGTACTATTTTGGTAACAAAAAGAATATAAGAGGGGCTTACTTGGATATTGTGCCAATGGGTAACCTTCATCAGCCAGGAGGGACTTGGTAGGGGTTGCAGAATTCTGCCAACATTATGTGGTGTGGTCGTACTAGAATGTCCTGTGCCATGCATCAAGCAGTAATGTAAATGATATCTAAAGTTAGGTTTATATTATAATTTCTTGGCTCTAAGAATTGCCTTTACGGGCCACTGAAGTGAATTATCTAAGCATTATATGATACCAAATTTTTATTTGGACATTTTGGATATTATTTATTAGACATTAGTAGATACATTATGTATTTCCAGCATTCACAAATGTCATAGAGTTTATGTAATTATTGTGTTAAATCTAGTGACTTTGTGATTTTTATATTTAGGAACATCTAAATATTCTGTAAATGAGATGTGCACATACTAGATGTGTGATGGCTATTTTCTAATTGAAAGTATGTTTCAAACACATACTGAAGATGATTGTGGTATATCTCTCAAATCCAATTGCTTCATCTTCCTCTTCGGCCAAACGGCGCAGCGACTGCTGCGAAGCGGGAGTGTCAGTCGCGCGGCGGACGCTGCTCGTGTTTTTCTATGGCACCTTGCACACCTACGCGACCGTTCGTTTAGTTCGCGTTGTTGACGCTCCCGCTTACTCGACGCGCAGGTTTAGCCGAACCTTTATTATCTTCTAATATAAATGCTTTGTGCTAGCAATAATTTTAATAACGTTCTTGTCACCTATCTTTAGCCTTAAAATCCCAATTATAAAATTAGCAGTTCTGAACTTTTTTGCTAAAGGTGTGGCCACACAGTAAATTCTAAATCCACTTTGTATTGTAAAGATTTTGTGACATTGGATTTTCCTGCAAATTTCTTTTAACCTGGCTTGTGGAAAGATGATACTAGCTGATTCATTCATGGTTTCCTAGACACTGGTGAATAAAGTTTTAATTATTATAACAAGTATTCTTTATGTATTGTAGTAACACCCATTAGTTTATTCTGGACAGAATTTTTTCAAGAAAGTATAACAAGGACAATATAACACTCCTATAATGGTTTACTGCAGTAGGATAAAAAACCCATGATTTTTTTTCAATGTATTGAGTTTGAATCCAATATGAGGGTAGGCAGTGGTTCTGGGACAGCTGTATTTTTAAATATTTATTATTACCCTCTAAGAAAAGATTTAGCTACACCTACTTACACATCATTGCATTGATGCCTGCTTTTCCATTCCAAACCTGGAAGTATCAATGTGCCTTTTACAAATCTATATTTGGGTATTTTCTGACGTTATCTTCCGACTTCCTTGACACTATTGACAGTGAAGATGAAGGCATGTCCAGGGATATTATATTATAATTCAGTCAGGCTGTGTTGAACAAAATGTTTCACAACCATAACAAGTTTGTATTTACATAATTAAAATAATTAAAATCATCATCCATAGGTACAAGTGTACAACCCTCCATGCTCATATAATCCTGATTAATTCAGTCAGGCTGTATTGATGATTTTAATTCTGTAGAAACATACTTGATATGCTCAAGAATCTTACTTTTGTCCAATAATAAAAAAAAGATGAATTTTGCAGGCTACCTAGCACATCATACCCCTTAATATTGCCAGTCTGGCACTGAGCTAGCTTAGAGCCAATTCTCTTGTCTTCTCCAGTTTGTATCATTTGTGGTCATTATTATAATTACTTACATAGAAATAAAACTACAGATTGACTGAAAAATAACTTTATTCTAATAATTATTATACTTATCTCACAATTTGCAGAAACATTCCACAAGCTGCAAACAAATAGGTTATGTGTACCTAATGGAATTATTCTTTTATGATACCTTATCTAAAATTATAAACACCAAAATAGTCACTAGATTGAGTTTCCTATAAGCTTTCTTACATCAATTTTAATATTAAAATTGTTACTTTATCTTACAAGTAAACAGTGGAAACCAAACTCAAATTAAAATACTTAGATCAAGTTATACATAATAAATTCAAAACAAAATTTCCAAATTTATCCAGTTCTCAAGAAGTCGTTATTTAAAGATACAAAATTTTGTAATTGTCTCAAACTGAACATAATTTAATCCTTAGCGGGCACTTCAATGACTCGGGGTTTGTCAATGATGCGGGCAGTGCGGTTGCCTTTCTCCACAATTCCTATGATCCAGGCCTGGTAACCTTCTTGCTTTTCAATGTCTTTGCAGTATGCAGCAGCCTGTTCACGTGGCAAGCAGATGAGCAATCCTCCCGATGTCTCAGGGGCATGTCCTTGCAGCAATTGGAACATGTTACCACAAGCTTTAGCCACTGCTGCCATTTTGGCAATTACTGGTAGGTTATGGATAACAAAAGAAACCTCATTCTTTTGATGTGAAGCCAAATTCTGTGCATGGCCTAGCAGACCAAAGCCAGTGACATCTGTAGAACCGTGAGCATTGTATTTATGCATCAAACGGGCAGCGATGCGGTTCAATCGGCTCATAGAGTCCATTGCACGATGATATGCTTTGCGCACATCCTCTTCAGAAACAACCAACTTGATACGATTCCAGCGTTCAGGTTGGTCCAGCCACTGATGAGCGTTCACAGCTACTTGGGTACCCAGAGGTTTAGTTAATACAAGCACATCCCCCATAACAGCATTATCAGGAACAATATATTCATTTGGTTGGCAGATAGTTGTAGCCACCCCACCAATAGCACACCAGGGGTTAATGACCGTCTGTCCTCCAGTGACAGACGTGCCAGCCTCCAGAGCAGAGTCTTTGAATCCACGCATTATAAGAGGAATTACAACATCACGTTCTTTCTCAGTCATCTTTGTTGACACGCCAAGCAGCATGAGCATGTTGTCACATTCAGTGACTCCCATCGCGTACAGGTCGCTTAGTACATTAGCACACGCGATTTTCCCCATCATATAAGGGTCGTCAACCAGCGGGTAGAAGAAGTCAGTGGTCTGAACCAAACAAAGTCCTCCGTGCCTGAGCGGCGTCACCGAGCAATCCAAGCCGATACCGATGCGCGGGATCGCCACATGCATAAACTGGTCGTCTTGTTGGGAGTAGTCCTGCTGTAATGATTCCACTAGTTTCCCCAAAACATCTTGGGGGACTTTGCAGCTTCTTCCTTTTAGGTCCGCGAATCGTGTCAAACGAAAACTCGCTTCTAAGTCGTGCGCCACGGGATCGAATGGCCGACGCAACGCCAAGGCATTGGGGTTACCGGCCATCTCCAATTGTGCCGCAGCTAAAGAGTCTTGGGCTACACTTGATTGATACGACATATTATACGAAACAAAACAATATTATGAATTTAGTAAAGGTATTTCGGGTCAAAATGCGGAAACCCGACACGCCGCGAAGTGACGCTTGCAAAATGGCGTCTCCGTTACGAAGAGAAAATGGCTGAAAAAATTACATTTGTATGCCGTTATCTGATTGGTTATAATGGCACGTAAACAAAACTATTTCTCTTCTGATTGGCCGGTATAACTCAAAATTAGGATTCCGTCAAAGAGAACGAGCTAATGTCATCAAACCGCGTTTCGTTATACGATAGTGGCTGATCTGATACTGGCTAGCTGTTAAATTCTAGTAAATTTATCAAATCAAACCAATGATTTTTTGGAGCATAAAACTTGGTCCCAACAAATTTGTTTTTCGATTGCATAGAATTTCGGATTTGTCATGGCGGTTGATTAGAATTTTTGTAAACTGAGTGACTTCAAATGTGTTTGTTCTTGATGAACGTGTTTTATTTATTGCATTTATTTATGCAGCTTAGAACAGCCTAATGTTTTAACCAATAAAAAGTAAGCTTACTTAGATATTGACCAATGAAAGACGCGAAATCTAAAAAGCATATCGTTAATTCGCCCAACTAATGACCTCTAACTTTTCAGAAATAGTGTAATTTTTTGAATAATGTATGACGGTTGAGTAATATTTAATTTACTGAATTTGCACGTATATTGTTTTAAAAATAATGATATTGTAAAAGAAAATAATCGGCATGTCTTTGATTAGTTGGAAAAAAGTGGAAAATGAGGCTGGGTATCCGTGTTACATCGAGTACGTACAACTTTCACCGACACAGTGTACTTTTTGTGTACAAATTGCATAAAGTTTTCAAAAACTTTTTTGTTTTAGTGAGGCGACAGGAAAGCAGGAATATGATCATCCTGAATTCAGAAAGATTATGGAATGTCTTGAAGAGTATGACGGGATTAAATACAACGCATACCGCGTTGCATTTAAGATTTATGCTTTACAGAAACACCTGAGAGGTGAGTGCAACCTGTTGACGTTTTTGTTACCATTTATAGCGAAGTATCGAATTACAGAATTCAGATTTTGGTGTGCAGTTTCGATAGAAGGCATGGGTTTGTGTGGATTATATGCCTGGTTTTTACATTAAATAAATGAAAGTGCAAGCTCATTGCAACAGTTTTGACAGAGAACAATACATATAAAACACAAAACTTCAAAAGTGCAAAACTGCGCACTTTTCAGCTGTAGTTTACCTAACTTACAAGATAGAGATGCTGAGGTAAAATAACAAAGTTCTCTTGTCCTAAGTAGGCAAAAATATCTTCAATGCTTGCAACTCTGGGTTCAATGATACCAACTTTGTTTTGTTTGTTTTACTTGTCCATCCTTAAGAAATGATTCTTCCTTAGTGCCTCCTCTCCGCATCAGCTCCGGAGTGTTCGCCCGACACCAGCTCAGTCTGTCTGAGAGCAGCCTTTCTCTAGACATTGTAGAGTTAGAATCTGTTCTCGCAGACATATACTTTGCTGCTGAGAAAGAAGGCTTGTTCACTGGAGACATTGACCTGGCTGTTGACTTGTTGATCAACTTGCTGCTTAATATTTATGATAGGTGAGTAAATTTTAGGATTAAAAATAGAGCTGATTCTGAATATTGGTAAGTGTAAATGGTTCAAGAAAATGTTTCTAAACACTTAGTTAGGGAAGAAATTCACTTGAATTGTTATGTTTGTTCACATTACATATAAGCTAAATTCTCTTCAGTTAGAAGCTGAATTTAGATTTTAGAATTATTTATGCTCTTTATAATTTTAAAGGAAGCTTAGTACCATAACATAGAGGATGACTTTTTTAATAATAAACTAGAATAACTGGTATATTTTTGTGCTGAGGCCTTCAGAATTTATAATAAACTAGAAGTGGTAATATACAAAGATTAGAATTTAATGATTTTTAAGAGCTTCAAGAGCTTAATGATTTTTTTTTTGTTGTAATAAATGATTTTATTTTGTAAGTAGGTATGTACAAACACTTATAAACGTCAATTAATAAACTGTCTGTAATATTGAATAAACTGTCAATAAAACTACTTTACTTTCTCTATCAAACACCTAACAAATCAAATTTCCAGTGACAGAAAAGAACCAGTAAGAGTGTTAGCAGCAAAAACTCTACTCATAATCCTAAGTGAAGAGTCAGCATCTGACAAATGGGGTGCTCTGGCCAACTGCTGCATGGATCACAATGGCTGCGTATCGCCAAGGAGGCTGGCCGCTCTGCTAGCACACGTGACTGCGTTGTCTGCATACCTTGGAGTGATGTGTGACCATGCTCAAGCCGATGTTGAGGCTTGTTTTGACAAGGTATTGTGGATCAAAATGAATAATAAATATTTATTCAGAAATAAAATTTCAACATAAAACTCTTAAATAATTTACAAGGATATTGTAACGTTAGTTGCCTATAGCGGTCCTGATAGCTGAGCTCATACGTATGGTTATTGTAGGGTATTAAAATTCTTAACAATGTTTAAAAACATATTTTATATTTTTGACGGCACGGTTGGCGCATTGATTAAGCGATTGACTGCTGCGCTACGTGTCGCGGGTTCGATTCCCGCACGGAACAAATATTTGTATGACCTACAAGTAGTTGTTCCTGGTCTGGCTGATTGTGTATGTGAGTTTAAAATTTAAACTCGACAAACATTTAAACTTTAAATGTTTGTCAACGCACCCACGATACAGGAAAAATTAATAGTGTGGGGCAACATTAAAAAAAAAAAAATTGATTGCTTTTTCTGTAAAGTTTTGGAAAATAGTTTGGGCCTGATAAAATAGACCATCCTCTCTAATAAACAGTTGTAGATTTTAAACATACTAGTTATTACAGTTTTCATGTTGGATGTAAAAAGTGAACTTAAATAAAAAGAACTAACAAACAAACTTAAATAGAAGTAGGGTATACCTAGTTTGTGTTTCCTAAATAATGCAGATATTTGTAAAAAAAACGCTAAGTATACTTTAAGTGTCTTTTTTACATAAGCCACCAGTTCAGCTCTAAAAGCAACAGAATTTGGTTTGTAGTCAAGGGTGTTATCATTTTGCATTTCATCTATGTTTAACGATGAAAATTATTTTTTCCCAGAGCGCTGGTATGCTTGGCGTGAGTGCTCGCGCTGTATCCGAGTGGGGTGTGCAGAGTTGCAGCAGCGCTCGCTGGTTACCAGTCGTGTGTTATAGTGTGTGTCGGTAGTGCATATGTGTAAGTGTGTGCGGGTACGTAGGCGTGTCGCTCCGGCCGCGTAGCATGTAAGTTAGTTTTTAGGCAGACTCTCCTACTCTGTTCATTCGACAACATGTACTAAAAGTTATTATATTTTTATCATTTGAAAAGTTGTTTCTTTAAGAAAGCTCGCCGATTGCCCAAATAATCATAATTGGCGCAGTCGCAACGGATAAAGTTGAAGAAAAACCGCGTTTTTTAAAAATCAAAAACAAAGACTTTTCTTAACATTTGAAACCGTGTTCCTACTGTGGTTTTCGGCGAGAAGAACGGAAGTGGCTTCAATCATGAAGTTGTGGACCTGGGCCTTCATCACATCGTAAGTCCAGATTCTTTTGATTGTTGGTGGATTTAATATATTATTATATTTTTTGGAGAACTTCAGAAAAAGTACTTAATAATTTTTGTTGTGTATTGAAAAGGAGAGATCTCAATGAATTGTTAATTTTGATTGAATTTTGTTGTTATACTGTGTATTTGTGTGTGTTGTCGTTGTCTATAAAATATCGCAAGGCGAATAATATATTTTGCAAAATGGATTCGCAAAAGTTATCTTCTATTAAAACCGCTTTAATGATTATCCCTAAATATGATGGGAACCCGAACCAATTACACAGATTTATACAAACATCCGAAACTATATTAACACAGTTTTATGACAGAACTACTACAGATTGCTTTAACAATTCCATTATTTTACACAATATTTTAAACAAATTGGAAGGCAAAGCCGAGGAAATAGTTAATATTAATGGTGTTTCATCATGGGAACATATCAAAACCGTATTGCTAAAAAATTTTGGGGACCAAAGGGATGAAAATTCGCTGAACCGAGACTTAGTTAATATGAAGCAGGAAAACGAATCCGCTCAAGAATATTACAACCGCTGCATGAACATTTTAAATACTATTATTAATTACGTAAACCTTCACGAAACAGTTGAGGCTGTAAAGGATTGCAAAAGGAGCTTTTTCCAAGCTCAAACCCTGAAAACTTTTCTAGCAGGGCTAAAAGAACCTTTTGGCACAACTATAAGAGCCATGCGCCCTGTAGATTTGCCCACAGCTCTTAATTATATTAAAGAAGAAGAAAATATTAGGTATGTTCAGAAAAGTAACAATTCTTCAATGGTTAATAACAACAAGCCTTTCCAGAATAACAATAATAATTCTAGAAATTTGCCTTTTCCAAATTTAAATAAACCCTTACAAACTCATCAAAATTTCAAGTTCAATAACTCGCAACCTTTCAAGCCGTTTACACCTTATTTTAACAGGAATAATAATAATAATTTTGTCGCACCGAAACCTTATTTTAATGTGCCAAACTCTAACAATAATTCCTGGAATAGACCACAGAACCCAAACCGAGCGTTGCAGCAAAACCCAAATAACTTTAATACTAACAATAAACCGAATAATATCCAATCTAAACCTGTGCCCATGAGTGGAATATCCTATAATTCCGCAAATATTCCATTAAGACCATCAGTGCCCAATTATCATAGTACACATTATCCCGAGGCAGCAATGTGCAATCAGTTCGAAGAACTGCACATGCTCGAGACTAACCCAAACAACTCCCACGCCGAGCTCAGTGGCGACGTACCTTGTATTGATAAGGATGCTCCATATGCAAGTTATTCCAATGAGATTATTAATGAAAATAATGAACTCGAATATGACAATACACAATATTGGCCTACACAGAATGATCCAAATTTTCACCAGGGTTCGAGTGCCAACCCCGAAACTTAACGGAAATAAATATTCATACTAAAAGACAGTTGCCTTTTATCGAAATTAATGAGCCACCCCTTAAGTTATTAATCGATACTGGTGCCAATCAGTCCTTTTTGTCTCCGGAAGTAATTGAACAACATTTTCAAAATACACCCATGAATTATGAACCATTTTCTGTAACAAACTTAAATTGTACCACTGACAATAACTACTCCATAGAAATACCAACCTTTCAAGAATTCAATGAAAAATGCCCCTCAAAGTTTTATATCTATAAATTTCATAATGTATTCGATGGTTTAATTGGCTATAGAATGCTGGAAAAATTGAAAGCTAACGTTGACCTCCATAATAAAAAGTTAATTACGCCGAACGCGGAAATACCTATTAAAGTTCTGAATTCCGGAATTAATAATCTTTTTGAAGCTTTAGTTAGGTCAAACTCGACAAAATGTGTAAAGGTACCCGTTAATATTCAGCGTGATGATATATTCATACCCGAGACTTATATAAACAATTGTTATATTCCCGCGACGATAACACAGTCGGTGTCTGGTTACGCATACCTTGAGATAGTGAATCCTACTAAGAATGATATCATCGTAAGCTTAGTTTCGCCACTTAAGGCGCAGACAATTCACAGTAATTTTGACATATTTAATTTTGAATCGATAAATGAAAGTGAACAAGACATTGAGTCTTTGGTTCGTACTGGTCATTTAAATTTGGAAGAAAAGTTTAATTTACTAAAACTATGCCGCAGTTACAACGACATATTTTACACCGAAAATAGTCATTTAACCTTCACTAACCAGATTAAACATCAGATAAATACTAAAGATGACAGTCCTATTTTTACACGATCCTACAGGTATCCTCATGTTCACAAACAAGAAGTAGAAAAACAAATAAGTGAAATGTTACGTCAAAAAATTATAAGACCTTCAAATAGCCCTTGGTCTTCACCTATTTGGATTGTACCGAAAAAACAAGACGCCTCTGGCAAAACAAAATGGCGTTTGGTGATTGATTTTAGAAAACTTAACGAGAAAACTGTGAGTGATAGGTATCCAATTCCAAATATCAGTGATATTTTAGATAAACTAGGTAAAAGTCAGTATTTCACTGTTTTAGATCTAAAATCAGGCTTTCATCAGATCGAATTACATCCCAAGGATATCCCAAAAACCGCTTTTAGTATTGATGACGGTTATCGTGGTCATTACGAATTTTTACGCATGCCTTTTGGCTTAAAAAACGCTCCATCGACTTTTCAACGGGTCATGGATAATGTTTTGCGTGGGCTCAAAAATGTGACAGTTTATATGGATGACATAATAGTATACAGTTCATCATTACAAGAACATATCCTTAATTTAGAAGCCGTTTTCCAACGTCTTAGAGAATCTAATTTTAAAATACAGCTTGACAAAACTGAATTTTTGAAAAAGGAAACTCCTTTCCTAGGTCATATTGTAACAGCCGACGGCGTAAAACCAGATCCAAATAAAATTAAAATCATACAACAATTCCCTATACCACAAACTACCAAAGAAATTAAGTCCTTCCTTGGTTTAGTTGGTTATTATCGAAAGTTCATACCGAATTTTGCCCATCTTGTTAAACCACTAACATCTTGTTTAAAAAAAGGAGCTAAAATTCAACTTACCCCTGAATACGTTAATTGTTTTAAACATTGTCAAAATTTACTTATTAACGATCCTATTCTTCAATATCCTAACTTTGAAAAAGATTTTAATTTGCGTACAGACGCCTCAAATGTTGCCCTAGGTGCTATATTATCACAAGGGCCTATAGGAGCCGATAGGCCGATTGCGTATGCATCGCGGACTCTAAACGATACCGAAGCAAAATACAGCACCATAGAAAAAGAGCTGCTGGCTATTGTATGGGCCACCAAATATTTCCGACCGTATTTATACGGAAGGAAATTTCATATTATCACGGATCACAAACCTCTACAGTACTTGATGAATATAAAAGAACCCAATAGTCGTTTAACGAGGTGGAGATTACGCTTAGAGGAATTTGAATATAACATCATATATCAAAAAGGAAAAAGTAATACAAATGCCGACGCTCTATCTAGAGTTGAAATACATAATAATGAAACTGAATCTACGTCTTACAGTGATGAAGATGACTTACCGTTATCAATGTTTATGAATCATTCAAAAAAGGCACCTAACACTCAAATCAATGACCATAACACCATTCATACT
Organism: Apamea sordens; assembly: GCA_945859715.1. Classification (NCBI taxonomy): domain Eukaryota; kingdom Metazoa; phylum Arthropoda; class Insecta; order Lepidoptera; family Noctuidae; genus Apamea; species Apamea sordens. Next base: position 15,460,869 of record OX244002.1, read on the forward strand.
GAACTAGAAAACCCTGTCTTAGAAATCCCTATTTCTGATAAAAATGTAAACACCTTTGATAATCAGCTATTTTTAGATTTCGTACATCATTCGCCCACAAATACTAAAACCGTTAATATTTTTCCCGAAAAAAAAAGAATATTAGCGCAAATAAATGAAAATGATTTAGAAAAAAGTATTGTTACTTTATTCAAAGAACACCTAAAACCAAATATTAAATATGGTATATATCTGTCAGATGTTAAGTTTATTCCGTTGATTACAAGTACACTGCAAAGGGTATTTCAAAATTCCGCTTATAAATTGTTTTTTTGTAAGTCTAAAACCGAAGATGTAACCTGTCCAGACAAACAATACTTAATAATTAAGAACTACCACGAAGGTAAAAGTAATCACCGTGGGATTCAAGAAGTTGAACAAAGAATTAAATTACAGTATTATTGGCCTAAAATAAGAAATCAAGTCACAGAATTCGTAAATAATTGTAACATTTGTCAAACTTGTAAATACGAGAGAAATCCAAATAAACAAAACTTTCAGATAGTTCCTATACCTGAAAAACCTTTTGAGGTATTGCACATTGATACTCTTACAGTAAATCGACAAAAATTCTTAACAATTATCGATGTATTTTCTAAATATGCTCAAGCATATCCTCTAGAGTCAGTAACAGGAATAAATGTGATAAATGCATTATCTATTTTTATTTCACACCACGGAGTACCAATTAGCATTACCGCAGATCAAGGAACCGAATTTAAAAATTTACCCGTACAAGAGTTTGCAAGCCTACATAAAATTAAATTACATTTTATCAGTGTAAATAATCCTCAGTCAAATGGAGCTATTGAAAGATTCCATTCTACCATATTAGAACACATCCGTGTGTTATCTGTTACTCAATCAACCTTATCCACTAACCAGCTATTGCTATATGCTGTTATAGGATATAATAATAGTATTCACTCAGTAATTAAACAAAAACCCATCGATGTCATTAATGGACATTCAAATAATCGTGATCCATTTGATATAAATATAGAAGCTACTTACCTTCAAAACTATGTAGTTAGGCACAGGGAAATTACCAAACAATTATACAGTGAAATAAACAAAAAATTACTCTGTAACCGGACTAAAACTATACAGAATGCTAATAAAGACCGGGAAGAACCCATTCCTTACGAAGAAGGAAAAGCGTTATATATAAAAAACCCGCTAGCCGTTAGGCATAAGACAAAACCTCGTTACTTAGGTCGTAGAGTTAAGAAAAATTTAGGTTTAAAGGTCATAGACGATAAGAACATTGTCCACCACAAACGTATTGTGAAGAAACCTCTGAGATATCAAAATGTCTTGTTGCAGGATTCCGATATTAATCCGGGCTGAACAAATCGTGACTACGAAATTAGTGGACAATCCTGGGATACTCCCCTTTAAGTTAGGTAGTGCTAAGTTTATTAAAACTGAACATGCGTTCATACATTATTACGAGTTAGATAGGATTAGAGATAGTATTAGTAATATAGAAGGCTATTTAGATACTTATGTAGAATACATAAAGTCAGCCGATCCAAATTATTTTAGCGATACTTCATTAGTTATTAATCAGATCCTTAGTAGCATGTTAGAAACAATTTATGATAAGTTCAACACTATGTATAAACACCCGAGAAATAAACGTGGGCTTATCAATGGTTTGGGTTCCATCATAAAAAGTATCACCGGTAATCTCGATCACGAAGACGCATTATTTTATAGTAAAGCCATAAACATTTTGCAAAATAATCAGAATAGTTTGAAAGATAAATATAATGCTGGCATTACATTGAACAAACAAATTTTGCAGACTTTCAATATGACCTTGTCTACTATTGTATCAAATGAGTTCAAAATACATATTAAACTAAATGAGATCATGTCTAATGTTAATATGACTAATTTTAGGTTAAGTGATTTTATTAAAATTAACAGTTTGTTTAATTTGTTAAAAATCAATTTACAAAAAATTTTGAATTGTATTACATCACTAGAAAATGCTTTGAGTTTTTCCAAATTATCAGTAACCCATCACAGTGTAATCAGTTCACAAAATATTAACTTCATGTATAATATTCTAAGAAACCAATATGAACCTTCTGAGTTGCTTGTACATGAGAACACTGAGATAAGAGACTATTATGATATTATTGAGTGTGGTTCCTACTATGTAGATAATGTAATTGTATTTGTTCTGAAGTTCCCTATTATGCATTTAGATACTTTCACTTATTATCATTTATTTTCTACTCCAACATTTAACAATACAATATTAATTCCACCTAAACCTTATCTGGCAATGAATAGTAATAATTATCACTATATGGATGGAGAATGTAAAAGGTTCCAGGAAATATATTATTGCCCAGAAGTCGACCTTATAGCCGCTTCGAAGACAAACGATTGCATTTACCAACTGATATTAAAACAAGAAATAGACAGCAGCTGCAACTTGGTACAATTTAAAGCCGGAACAGAAATAATTCAAAAGCTGGATGATTTCCATTATATTCTATCATTCCTGAAAGAAACAAGGATCGAGTATAGGTGCGATCGGGAAGAGTACCAATCTTTACTCGGCACCTACTTATTTGAGGTGCCTGAAGGATGCACTGTCTCTACAAAGTTAAACCACATAAAGAATTATAAAAATCTGTTAAAAGGTACACCTATAAAGCTTTTGTCATTTCCGGTATTTAAAATCAATATTGAAAATAAGGATAAGCCGTTGTTATTGGAAAATATCCCACTGGAACAAATCAATAAATTACAGAATTTAATTGAAAAGGAGAATATTCTAAACCTTGATGCCCTGCAAGATAAAAGTTATCACTATTGGACTGTACCTATATATACGGTACTATGTATTATTGGATTGGTTGCTGGAATACTATATGTAATAAAAATACATAAGAGGAACCAGGAAACGTCGGTAGTCCCAGCAACAGACGGAAGCCGCACTCAGCCCTTTTTCTTGGGAGAAGAAAGGTCTTCGAACTAGTGCGGGGGGTGTTATAGTGTGTGTCGGTAGTGCATATGTGTAAGTGTGTGCGGGTACGTAGGCGTGTCGCTCCGGCCGCGTAGCATGTAAGTTAGTTTTTAGGCAGACTCTCCTACTCTGTTCATTCGACAACATGTACTAAAAGTTATTATATTTTTATCATTTGAAAAGTTGTTTCTTTAAGAAAGCTCGCCGATTGCCCAAATAATCATAATTCGTGCAACGCGTCGTAGCTAGTAGGAACAGCGCTAACGTCACGGCTTCGTGCGCTCTCTGCGCTCAGCCACTTATACAGGTACGTTGGGTAGTAACTACTGCTAGAACAATTATGCCTCTTAAAAGTAGTGTAAAAATCAGTTTTGAGTTTTTGCGTTACTTAAGTAGTAACATAAGACTCGTACTGGAGATCTATTTAAACAGATCCTACAAAAGAGTACAAGTGAGTGTTCATAACATTAGTTGCTCTTCTAATCTATAAAAATAATAAAATTGAAGTTTCTGTTTGAAATGTCAAAAGCCTTTTACAAAATGCATAAAAAAGTATAAATGTTACTTATAAAAAAAAACTTTGTGTCTGTTTGTTCCGGCTAATCTTCGAAACAGCTGAATCGATTTTGACGGACTTTCACTGGCACTGGATAGCTGATGTTATAAGGAGTAACTTAGGCTACTTTTATTTTAGAAAAAGAGAGAAAATTAAAAGGTATTAATTTCCTACGAAGTCAATGGCAGCGGCTAGTGAAAAATATAATTACAGTTATCACCTTAGCATTGACTGAATATCAATGTCATAACCGCAAACACCGACTACAACAAATGCATGCCAACCTATTGTGCCACCTACCTGTTGCTACCCACCTGTCTCACACTTGACACTACCTGTCATTGTTTACCTTTCCCGCGCTTTTTACCTGTCTCCGGCGCCGGCGCAGCCTCCTTGTTGTTCACTTTCGATTTTATTTTATTCAATAGCAGTGCAGTGGGGGTGGGTAACGGTTATAGATATAATTATGTAATTCTATTGTATTGTAGGTTGTTTGTGTTAAGTTTAACGGTACATAGCGTTGCAAATAAAAGTATAGTAGTAAGCACTGGTATGTTGCACACCTCCTTCAAGTTTTTTAGAATAACAGAATAGCGCGAAACTGAATAAACGCGTAGATTCATGTACAGTCACGAGCAAAAGTATGTATACACTCGGCTTTATTCAAAAGCGATTTACTCCTTTATTTTTTATTGAAATTTTATGTTGTTACGAACATAGCATTTTCGAACCCATAGGTTTATGTAATGTGTCGTATTTCAACAAACATCGAAAAGAAAAGCGAAAAAATCGCAATTGAAAGTTGCCAAGTGTTGACATATTGGTGTTCGTGACTGTACATATTAGATTATCAATTATCAGAGACGGGCATAGCTATTCACAACCACTCGATACGCTTCTGTACCGTATTGAACATCGATCAATGTTATCGTACATAGGAGTCTAGAGGACTCCTATGTACGTAATGTAATGCTGTTCACGAGTCCAAAACCCGAAAATTTTGTCAGTTTAAATCGAATAGACGAGCGCTATCCTTCGACAGCTGTTTTCCGGGGGCAAGGCAAATCCGGTCATGGAAATTTGTCATTTACGATACGATAGCCTGTCGGATGGTTGTGAATAGCTATGCTAGTCTGAGACATTAGGTATAGTTTAACCAAAACCGCTGTACCGCGCCTTCGGTATGTGCGCGGCGAGACGGGGGGGCAGTGCAAGCCGCTCATTCGTCATCGCTCACGGCGGCGGCGTCCCGCCCCCCGCGTCGCCGCGTATTCCTCCCGCCTCGCCGCGCATTCCTCCCGCCTCGCCGCGCATTCCTAAGGCGCGGTACAGCAGTTTCGGTCAAACTATAGTTTATTTATTGATAGATTTAATAATGATATTATTTACAACAAGGTATATCAACAGGTAATTTTTTCTCTTCTTTGAATTAATTTCTTCGGTAGTTATACGTCGCAGGCCTAGTTATTTATCATTAATTTCAGGTACTAAAATTCAAATGCTCAAAGTGCAGTGACATCTACTTCTGCGAGAAATGCTACTTATACGACAAAGACTTGACGACTGTTAGTGGACACAAGAAGACGCATCTGGTGCATGAGATCATGGATGGACAAGTATGTATAACTTATATAGTTTTTGTCGTTATTCTTCCCTATTTATTGCAATGAAATCAATCAACCGTCAGAATAGAGTTTTCATTATGTCATTGAGTTATACAATTAAAAAAGATTAAGCAAATTTCCTTACACAATAGTTAATTAACTGACTGGACAGGTCCACTTAATCTGTGCGGTTCTTTCCTCAAATACCAATATACATGGTCATCACATGATCTGTCCAAGATACTGTATGGACTTAAAATGAGACTGAGACCTGTGAGTTAGTTTCGGCCTTTCTTTCCTGAGTAGTCACATAGGAAACGCCGACCTCATCTAGTTTTTATTTACTTATTTATTAAAAAAAAAAAAAAAAAAACGTTGCCCCACACTAGGAATTACTCCTGTATCGTGGGTCCGTGCGTTTACAAACATTTAAACTCACATACACAAACAGCCAGACCCGGAACAACTACCTGCTGTAGGCAATACAAATATTTGTTCCGTGCGGGAATCGAACCCGCGACACGCAGCGCAGCAGTCGATCGCTCAGCCACTGCGCCAACCGTGTCGTCAAGTTTTTGGAATGTGATTGACTTGTAAAAGTGTTTGTACAAACCTATTTGTAGAAATAAAATCATTTATCATTTACCTGATAACTGAGCCGAGTTTTATTGAGCCAGTTATTAAAGCTAAAACTGAATTATCGGCAATCACATTAAAATCCAGAGAATTTCTAGTCGTAATACCTTATTGTCCACTATCTACATCTAACTCTTCATGTAACTTGATAGAATGCAAAATCAATTGAGATGTTCCAGACAAAATCATCAGAATGCCTGAACTTCATTAAAGGCATGAAGAGACTGTTCTTCTGCACCAAGACAAAGAAGAAAGGTCCCAAGAAGGGATCTAAGAAGAGCATGGACAAGGCAGACGGTGGCTCTGTAAGAAGTGTAAGAAGAAGGAAGGATGGCAAACCAGCGATATTTACGTCGACGGTTGGGAAGGCTTCTGGCAATAATGGTAACAACCCCATTGTTGTGCTCAATGATATTATCACGCAGATGGAAACACAGCAAGAGTGAGTTTTTTTTTTAATCATTTGCATTGATTTTCTTTTTATTTTCTAATAACAAACTTATATTGCAAACTTGGGCGGGCCGCACTCCTGCGGGGTAATTGCGTAACACACAATGCCAATGCCTTTCATATTGACAGTTCAGCAAAATCCATTGCATTATTTATGTTGTTGAGCAGACGATTTTTTTAAACATGAACCATGTGGTTAGCCGTTTCAAAGCAAAATCTTTCGCGTTCCAGAATTTTCTGGGATTCTAGATTTTTCAGTTTTCTTTATTAATTTTTTACGCTTTTACATTTTGCAGTGTTGCGCCTTATGACATTTCATTTTGGACTTGTTTTTTAATTACAGGACTCTTCAGGATCTAGCAAGTCGACTTGAGAAATTTCAAGACCACTTGGAAACCGAAATTAAAAACACTGAAAAGAAAGACTTCCGCACCAAAGTAGACTCGCACTTGGCCCATATGTCGACACAGATAAGCAGACTAAAAATGTTGAAGGTAAAATTATAGTTTTTAATGTTATATAAATGCAGCTATAGCGACTTCTGCGCTGCCACCGACGATGCCGTGGAAGTAGCGAAATTTTGGGCAAAAAAAAAAAAAATTATACACTGTCGCGCCAACTTCATGATATTACTGCGTTGATCTGAGGGGTGATACTCGTAATTTTAAGAACGTTCACAGTCTGATCTCAGTCTCAATCTGTCAAAAAATACTTCTAATTTCCCTACATTTTGACAAGTTTTTGACATTTGTTTGTCGCTGAGATGAGAAACTCAAACTCAAATTCAAATCATTTATTTCAATTAAACCATTTACAGGCACTTTTGAATTGTCAAAATTAAATAGTCGGTCAGTTAGTCAGAAAGTTGAAGCTAGTTGCCCATTCCAAAGCGTAGATCTCTATGGAGAAGAACGGGCAAGAAACTCCACGGACACTCTTTAAATCAAGACATTTTTACAAAATCCTGGTTACATTATTCTTATTGCTTCTATATGTGAGAACAATGTTAAGAAACAAATTAAAATATAAAATTAAAAATATAAAATTAAAAATAAGCCCTGGCAGTTAAGAGATGACCAGTCTCAACAGATGGCGCCCGTTCACGAACATGACGCGTGGATCAGCACCACCCAGATCAACCATTTCGTAGGGAACCGAATGATCCAACACACGCGCCACCACCAGTGAGACATATAAGTGAGCATGACATATTCTCAACTGCCATGCTCTTTCAAGTCACCATCAAAATATCATAAAAAACGGATCCATGGTTCTTACATTTACAAAATTTTCAAAAATGCTTCTAAATTATACAAAACTATAGTTTGCAATTTAAATAAGAGCTGCGACTAGGTTTTGAACGTTTTAAATTACGAGAATTGACCTTCTGATCTCAGTCTCAATCTATCAAAAATACCTCAAATTTCCCTACATTTTGACAAGTTTTTGACATTAAAATTTGTTTGTCGCCGAGACGACACTGCACTGCGACTAGACTTTGAACGTTTTAAATTACGAGAATTGGCCTTCCGATCAAGTTCCCGACTATTTTGCGGTCGGGTAAGACCACCATTCTGATTCGCACGCCATTTAAATCATATTCTTGGCCATGCTCATCCAGCTGCATCCAGCCACCCTGCGATGATCTTGTTCCACCTAGCTTGAAGATGACTTACCCTTGTTTACTAATTGGTTCAAGAACACTTGACCCAAAAAACAATTTAGCACTAAACAGTAATTAATATTAATTATTTTGTACCTTTCCAGGAAAATCTATCATCAAGCCAGCCCACAATACTACAAGAAAACGCTTCGAAAATCGACAAAAACGAACGACCGCAGGCATTCGACTTATTTAGCCCAATACCAGTACTGGAAAACGAAAAGCAGTCTAAAGTTACAGACATTAAGAACCAGCCCAGGATACTTAGTTTGGACTCTGGAAATTTCTCTGTGGTATCGAAGCCGGAGAGTCAGAATTTGCTGACGCTGTCTGGAGATGCACTCAAGCCTGTAGTTGTACATGCGACATCTGATAGCATATCTACTGTGTCTATGAATGATATTAGTAATTGGTATAATGGTAAGTGCATTTGTTTTTTTTTATGGAACTTCCTAACCTAACCCTCGCTCGGCGCTAACTTCAAAGTAGCCAAATCAGCACCCTAATTGCGTAACACGATCAATCGGAATCGGTTTCATTTTGACAGTTCAACAACATTCATTGCGTTATTTACGTGTTGAGCAGACAAATTTTTATCAATTTGCTTCAAAATGATTCTGATTCAGATTAGCAATTTGCTTCAAAATGATTCTGATTCAGATTGATTGCGTGTTACGCAATTAGGGATACTGTCTGTTTGTCAAATATAGTCAAATGATAAAACTAAACTGTCACTACTGTCTAATAACTTAACTAATGGCTGCAAGCGCTACTGCTGAGCTGCCGGTCTTGGGAGTGATTCCCATGTCGGTCCGAGTTATTGGCTTTTACTATCAGGAATTTCTCCGTAGTAGTCAAAAGTCTTGATTAGTGTGCAGATAGTCGCAATAGGCTCGATTTGAGTTGGTCAAATGTGCGTGTACAGTCAAGGAATGAAAATGTAAATTTTTACTCACACCTTACGTACGACTACGTATCGTCAACGACAGTTCAAAAAGCTTAAAACGAATTAAAAAAAAAAAAAACATTGCCCCACTAGGAATTACTCCTGTATCGTGGGTGCGTTTACAAACATTTTAACTCACATACACAAACATAATTTGTTTGATACTTGCTTAACATTTTCGCTCATTGACCGTTCATACACCTCTGCGTACTCCACTACACCTATCTACCTTCGGGAAAAGCAAGCGTGATGTTATCACATGTTAACAAACTACGTCTTCGTATCACTGGCACGACAGTAATTATTCAAATTTTGTTGGCCCAAAATTTGCTTTGTTCCCACTAGTACAACCGAACTGTACAGTCAACAGCAAAAGTAAATGATCAAAATCAGAAATTCAATACTAATGAACGGAGTTCGCAGCTATATGGCAGCTGTACTAGTAGTAAATGTTTGGTATAATTTACAATCACATACTTTTGAATCACTTCGACGCCACACAGTTCTGACGCGTACTCCGTTCATTAGTATTGAATTTCTGATTTTGATCATCTACTTTTGCTGTTGATTGTACCACCGGTGGTACTAGCGGTTCGCCACTTCCACTGCGTTATCAGTGGCAGTGAAGAGGTCAGTTTGGCTGCATGTTTTAGGGCACAGACGGCAGGATAGGAGGTCTTCTAGCCAAAGTGACCTTTGCACTGCCACCGATAACGCCGATAACCCTACTAATAATAAAAAAACTTGATCGATTAATTAGTGAAGGAATTGTATTTTTTTTTTAAGCTATAATTATATATTTTTTTTATTATTAACAAATAAAAAAACAGACAAAAAAACTGGCTTGCTTTCTATAAGAGAGAGAGAGAGAGAAACACGCGCACGCCGCACGGCTTGCAACTATAGCAAAAAGTGTCATTCCAACTTTTGGTCTTAATTTTTTCCGTCTAGTCCCCTTTCGCAACGCGCGATAAGGAACTTCGTTCCAATATCTTTACAATTTTCAGAAACAGAAACCGTCCAAGACAAGCGAGGCCGGACAAAACCGAAACCTCGCCAAGACACAAGCCTCTCCCTAGCGGCTACCGAACAGAAGTTCGCGGCAGACATACGATCCGTTGAGGACAGTAACGACAAGATGAAGGAACTCAACGCTGACTTGGACACAGTGCTGGATAGGCTGCAGCAGATTCTTACTAATAACTTTGCTATGGATGGTAAGCAATTGTATAGTACTAGGCTAGCGCGTATCCCTCAAGAACCGTGCATTTTTTCTCTATGCAAAAAATCACGTCGATCCGTCACTCCTTTGCTGCGTGAAAGAAGGACTCTTTTTAGCCGACTACGGCAAATCCAGAGGAAGGGTTATTTTAACAGGCTATCCCTCGTGGCTGCCGTACAGAAGTTCGCGGCAGGCATACGAACTTCTATGAGGTTTGTCGGAACAAGGTGAAGGAGCTCAATGCTGACTGTGCTGGATAGGCTGTAACAGTTTCTTACTAATAACTATATGTATTCTAAAAGCCTAATCAAGGTGGCTGTGGTGATTGGCCGACTAACGTAGCTACAACCAATTGTTTATGTTATCTATAAATCAAGTAGGCTTTCAACAACTTTGTTTTAGAGTCGATTTTTGAATAGCTGGCCACGCCTTTTGCCACATTAAAAAAGGAGAATATTCACAAAGAAATCCTTTTTACATGAAGTTTGGGGGTTGCTTGTATTACTGACAACATCACTTGGTAACGAAAACACATGGAGCTGTTTTGTCCTCAGCTATTTGCTCCAAATCTTCTCCTAATCGATTTATTTTTTTATTTACAGACTCGTGCTTTGACAACACGCAACTCCGTGAGACTGCGAACGAGATGGAAGGACTTCTCGGCACATTAATAAGAGGAGTCGAACAGAGAGCTACGCTCAACGCTTCTAAGGGCTTAGTATAACATTATATTTTACTGAAATGCATACGAAATTGTTGTTCGTATGTAATAGTTAGATTTATTTGTGTAAAGAGAGCAAAGGATTTTGTGGTGACATTGAATAATAAACCTTATCTTCACTGTATTAATTGCGAGCTCACTTGAGGATACCCAAGAACATGTTTCATGTCAGTTTCGATAGTGTACAGGTCTGGACTTTATGACACTTATTATAAAGTGTATTATTCAATGTCATCAAGAAATTCTCGAGTCTTAGCCTAAATCTCGCTCAAAATGAGTAGCCGAAAGTTCTATTAATGCAATATTATGTTTTGGAACACGGGGCAAAAAGTGAGTCTCGTAACGGTAGCAAACCATGTTTAACGAAAATTCATCTACTCATTTTGAATGATGCAAGTTACACGAATTTCTACTTGAATTGGCAATCTGGCTATAGATAATAGGGATAATAAGTGTTCTTCACCACAAAATCCTCACCTTTGAAAACTTCATGAAAAACGTAAGCGTTCCGCGGTAATCAGGTGAGGATTGTGACGAGAAAGGCTCACCACGTAATCCTCACCAAGGCACCTTTTTATCTATGGAATCACTTATTCGACTATATTCTAGATTTGGTATAGCGTTACGACTATTTCTTGACAATTTTTTTTTAAATAAAACCAAGTCGATACTCGCAAGATTGTGTGGAGACATTCACCACACAATCCTCACCAACCTATAGCTATAACTTCGGAATCATAATGTGAATAATAATATATTTTTGACCTTGGTGACTGACTATTTCTTGAGTATTTTCTGGCGTTCTCAAAATTGATTTTCATGAAGTTTTCAAAGGTGAGGATTGTATGGTGAAGGACACGATAATCATTGTTTGACTATGAGAATGTTTATTTTAGTTTTACCTAAGATGAGATTTACGCACTGTTTGTTTTGTTAATTTGCACTGTGATTTTTGTTTGGTTTGCTCATCTTGCTTAACTACAAGACAGCAATTCGAAATAATTAATTATCTCTTGTTTTTTTGTACAATTGAATCGTAAATCAGTTTTAAACGGTAGTTGTAAGTTGTTAATGAAGTTACATAAACGAATGCAGGCCATTATGAGATCTAACATTAAATGATTAACTTCGATAATGGTTTGCACAAAACTGGAGTGTTCAGTCGAATTGACTAATTTATCTTATTGGTTGTGACGTAACAAAATGTACTTATGAATCTCAAACACGAATCTCTGTAATATTTTAATTTATATATATTCTAGCTTCTGCCCGCGACTTCGTCCGCGTGAAGCAACTTTCTTAATTTTTTTTTCCGTAAGAACCTTCTACAAAGTATTAGAAAACTTAAAAAAAAAGATGGATGAAATCGGTAAAGTCGTTCTCAAGTTATGGCGTGACCAAGGGAAATAGGGATTCATTTATATAAATACAGGGTGACAGGGAAACTCGACGTGTTCCTTCCAGGCCGTGATAGTGTGACCCATTTGCAACAATTAAGCACTCCATAAAGCCTAGCGACAAGTGATCAGTGATTAGCTCATCAACTACGAGTAATAATAACCACTCGAAAGTGGCGTCTCAGCTTGCCACCTGGTCTTCATGACGTAGAAATGATTGCTGGGTGGTGAGGAGGAACAGTGATAACATAAACCAGTTAATTAATTCGATTATCACATCATTTTAAAATATTTCAACAATTTGCAAATTCGACCTTTGCCAATATTATCGACTGTTTTATCGGCACCTTTAAACATTTATGAAACTTTAGTACCTCATTGCATAGCTGATTAAATGAAGATGTCTTCCCCGCATGTCTTCCCCCCTAATTTGCACGCTTATTGTTTTAGTAAAATTTTAAGATAACTGGTGTCAAAGTTCGTGTACGTAGATGATTTGTGAAAATAGTTAATAAACTTCTTACTTTAACTTTTAAATGTTTGATATATTTTAGAAAATTTGGTAACATCAATAGGTGTGTTAAAGTATTACGTAGCCAATGGAATAGCTATGAAAGCCACTCAATTAGAGAATTTAGAGATAAGCGATATTTAGTGACGAATTTTGGAAAATTTCCAAAAAAACATTAAAATCGGATTCCATGAATTTTCGCCTAGGCTTTATGGGGTGCTTAATTGTTGCAAATGGGTCACACTATCACGCCCTGGAAGGAACACGTCGAGTTTCCCTGTCACCCTGTATAGATTGACTAATGTTTTTGTGACTGAGAATGTGTTTTAGATCTGTTTCGAGATTATTTCTGGGTTTTTAATATATGTAGTAAACATGTTAAAAGTTTAGCCTATAGTGCTAGTGCACCATTGTTTATCAATTTGACCGATTGGACATTTATAAGATAAGACAAGATTTGGATTTCTTTTGGGAATGATTTGACTTCTAAATTATTCGTTCTTTTCTTTCGTTTAACTTAATCTAATCTTTTACGATATCCGTAGTTTCCCTCAAAGTTACTGTCGTTTTCTACTTTGTTTCACTTACGGATATAAGATTAATTTAGGGCCCAAACTAATAAAGAATGACAACACGATTTGACAATGTCCCTACTACCGATATGAATTTGCCCGTCCGAAAAATTGAATTTGTCACTTGTTTTGACGGGTCAACTACTTTCGGAAGGACCCGTATCTTCGTGTCTTTTATGTAGTTTTTTTTACTTTGCACAAATTTTACTTCATAGAAACTTTTCGAAACCCCACAGGTAGGTATAATATGCATGTTAATTAACTTTAATATTTAAGAATACTTTGCCGTCCCTCCTACATTTGGTGCTCAATTATTAAACTATAAGATCTGATATAAAATAAAATAAAACATACATTTAGAAAAGTAACATGCCATATATTTTATATAAAAAATTTACATAAATTTTTCGTGTTTATTAAATAGAAAAAAAAATAATAATAATGTCTAAACGTAATGTTAAAACTATTTTAAGGTTTAAGTAAGAATAATAAATTGCTACATTTCATTTGTGCGTTTAACAGGTAAATAAAAAATATATTAATAAAATAGAGCAATCTATTTTAATTCACATTATGAGTAAGCGTATATCACCGTCTTAGATTAAAGAAAAAAAAAACTATGAACACTGACATTGACGAGGCTATAGCTTGGTATCTAAAAGCAAACTCATATAATTTTGATCAATGCAATAATAACTCTTATTAACTTTTACATTTAAGTCCCGAAGGAACAAAAATGTGGCCTAGGCGCAAACGATCATGCAATAAAATTCGATCTAAAAAAATCTCACCATGCAAAATTAGGTGAAGTGAGCGATCAATAGTGTCAATCCCCAGCATTCGGTGGATTATCAGCTCATTTCAAGCTCACTTCACCTATAGTCAGGGTGAGATTTTTACAGAATATACAGTTTAGTTTGGAGAAATTAGAGTTTAGCTTGGATTATAATATAATTATTTATACCTACATAATATATAATTATAATTTCCCAAAATAATTTCTCCGGCATTTCTCTCTCCAAGCTAAACCCTCGAAGAACAGTCTATAATCATGGAAGAATTGTAAGGCAGAAAAGCAACTAGCTTCTAAAGAAATGCTATCTGACCGACACACGATGTAAATTGTCAAACAACATACAATAAAATAGCAAAACATGTTAGTCTATAAGTCGAAAATGTATGACGATGACAATAAAACCTGCCATCGATGATAACGTGCATCTCCTAATTATTAAAACGCTCAATCTTTATACAAATTATTTAAAAAAATATTTAAATCAACACGTACAAAAAAGCAATTAAATTGCTTCGGCACAACCTTTCTTCGTACTTAAAGTAATTACATTCAAATAAAATAATATCAAATCATTTACAATTAATAATGTTTTATGTATAAATGTTAGCGTAATCTATAATTTAATAAATGTTTTATATCAGCGGACGGATTTTATTTCTAAACTATTACGTATCTACATTTGGGTAAAAAGTCGTATAAAATAGCTTAACGTTACGAATTATTATAATATTATAAAGTTTACAGAATACGTCTATTTTCCACAACCTCACTTCTTTTTTTTTGAGTATATTATATTGTTAAAATTGACATAATGTAAGTGTAAGTTGTCGCTGCGTGACTTTTAGGCGATTATGTTAAGTAATTAAGGTACGCTCAATATGAATTGGAAGACTTTTTCGTAATAACACCAATGTCCGATGAAAGGTCTTATCTTAGACGGTATATCAAACGATTTACGGCCAATTTCTCGAACGAAAATTAATACAAAATTTGTAATTTACGCACGCTTGTCAATTTGTCTCGGACAAATTGTCAAGGGCGCGTAAATTTCTACAATAGGCTGTTGACAATTCATTCATTATCCAATCACAGCGGTTAACGCGCGCTTGACAATTTTGCCACAATTTTCGTTTGAGAAATTGGCCCTTACATTCTTTCACAATATAGATGAGTGACAAATCGTCTAAAAATCACGCATCTTTAATGGTTGTGACATTCATAAGTCTACGTACTATTATTGCATTGCTTCTGCTACTGAACACGATTGATAAAGTAATGCCTTACAGAGAACTTACATTTATTACTGTAAAGATGCCTACTGATGTCCTTTGGGTTGTTTGCAAGATCAATTTAACGACAAAATTGCCCAATTATTATGTAGAAATACTTAAGTTATCTCAGATAACATCAAATAGATAACAAAGGTAGTTCAGTCATTTTGAAAACGTGGATTTTCGAAAACCTGTGATTTAATTAAATCCAGGATTTTTTATCCACGTTTCGAAACAGAAAAAGTTCTGTTAATTGCGACTGCTGTATTGAAGAGTGAAAAGTGGTATTACATCAGCTTACACGGGAGCTCTTTGACAGTCGTTACGGGTAGTCAGAAGCCCGACAGGCAATCTTGCCAAGGGATATCGTCTTACCCAGAAACTGGGTTGTAGAGGGCAAATAGGCAGTCGCTCCATGTAAAATATTGGCATTCAGCTGCGCCCAGTTACACTGAAAGCCGACCTAGGCAGCTTAAGATATTGCCCAGACATCAATAGGCATCTTACTTCGATACTCTAGTTCCTCTTGCTGCTGTTGATGAGGTACTTGCAGCAGTGTGTGAGGAGGTGCTTCTCTTTCTCCGTGGAGCCGTTTTGGTGGATAGCTGTGGGGCCGCCCCGCTCTCGCGTGTAGATGTCCAGCCCGTATTGACCTGGGGAATGGAAAGATAAAAAATGACCTTGCTTTTTTTTCTCTCACGGCAAAACTCAAGAGGTCTATGGTCTTCAGACAAAGGAAATGCAGTCAAGTATAAACATTCGATTTGAAATAGGTACATAAGACATCACTTCTTTTGATGTTGGTAACTATTTCATTATAAGTTACCCTAAAATCTCAAAATATGCATAAGACGCAGACCCTGGAACAAAGATCTGAGGGGCAATTCTAATAATTTTAAGACCGTTCACAGTCTGATCT
The DNA here is from genome assembly GCA_945859715.1 of Apamea sordens. Classification (NCBI taxonomy): domain Eukaryota; kingdom Metazoa; phylum Arthropoda; class Insecta; order Lepidoptera; family Noctuidae; genus Apamea; species Apamea sordens. The sequence goes on from OX244002.1 coordinate 15,477,161, forward strand.
CAGTCTCAATCTGTCAAAAAATACTTCAAATTTCCCTACATTTTGACAAGTTTTTGACATTTGTTTATCGCCGAGATGAGACTGCGACTAGATCTTGAACGTTTTAAATTACGAGAATTGGCCTTCTGTTTATCTATGGTTGTGCCATATGGTGATCGAACCCGTAGCTGAGAAGCATACTGTGCCAATCGACTTTCATTATGCTCATGCAGCTCAACAGGAATTCCGGTGAGATATCCACATTTACCCGTTTTAAGAAATTAATTTGTACAGCCCAATTCAAACTTTATGGCGGTTCTGAAATGCGTGACTCGCTGCGCAGTACCTCATCCCGCACCCGCGCTGACGGTGAATTTGTTACTGCGCAGCGACTCGCCTCATGTTCCGTCTTCCGAGCCGCCGTAAACTTTGAATGGGGCTGTACAAATTAATTACGAAGCCATGATTAATATAACAAAACTGTTTGATAAATAATTAATCGACTTACCTTCTTCAGGGAATGTGATGTAGAAAGACACAATATCGTCCGACACGTTTTGCTGCACATACTTGGACAGTCTCTTCTCGTCCACTCCATTTTTGTGGAGTGTTGCCATGAAGTCCGCTAGGGGGCGCGACATGCGGAACTGGATCTCAAGCTCACGACCCGCGAATACTAACGCTTCCTGGAGTTGATAAAGGTAAGATTAACCGTCTGCCTTCAAAGCAAGAGTGAACAGGCATGTTCTGGGCACGCTCGTTCCATCATAGGCCTTATCCATCACTTTCCATCAGGCGTGAACGAGGTCAAGAGCAGGCCAATTCAGCTATAAATTTAAGATTAGAATTTTTGGTAGGTCACTCCATATTATGCTCTGGGATATCTTCAATTCTTCATGCTATCGAATTTCGAATATAGGAGTTAGTTACTACTTCGGGATTTAATTTTATATTATAATTTTATCTAATAACATTTTCAATAATGGATAAATGAAATGATTGTGTTCGACACAGATACCTCTGGCATTTGGAAAGCCAGGTACGCGGCTGGTGTCTGTTCTAGCTTAAAGTTCATCATAGTCATACCTGGTGCGTAATAGGTACAAGCCCGAAGAGTCTGGTAGCTTTCGTCGGTCCCCATTCACCGCTCGCGCAGTCTGGTAGCGGGACCATCACCGTTTGTAGCTCAGCACAGCATATCTGCAATATAAAGATAAATCATTATTTCAGCTTCTTATTCGCCATATTCAGGAAATGATGAGACAAATTTATAAGTTACTTTAGTTTTTCTTCAATAGAATATTTTGAGATTAAGAGTCCTTCCTTTCCCAGTCATATGAGCACGTTTTCAAGAAAAGCAGTTTTAAGCCCATCAAAATTCTCATATTTGTGGATAAAATCATGGTGGCTCTTCTAGGGAGTGTTGTCTGTTCACTGTCTCGATGCGCCTGCATCATACTCTTTTTGCATTGTCTCAACTGATAAATCCATAACTATCACTCAGTAACAATACCTTGAACTTGCAAACGCTCTTGAACTTCATGGGTTCCCCAGTGAGGTACTCTCGTGGCGTGACGGCGTTCGCGAAGATGTCCAGCAAGAAGGCGCCGCTGCAGGGCGCGTGCACACGGAACGATACCACGTTGCCGACCACAGACTGTGAAAACAAGAAACAGAAAAATATTATAATTTAAATTCTAGGTCGAATTTAGGTAACGTGATAAGGCGTGGTCTTCCAAAATGATCTATACCAGCCTTTATTGAGCAGAGCATGACTGTTTTACCCGCAAGCAGATGCATATTCAAGCAAAGATTAGCCCAGTTTTTCCTCATATCGTAGATATCAAGATTAAGGTAATTAAATGTCCTGTTCTCACCAACAAGATTCCCTTCTTGGATCATTTGACCTTCCTACTAGATGAATTCTTACCTGCATAACGAATCGCTTGAGGCTGACGCCGTCGAAGCCGTCTCCCTCTGTGTCATAGAACTTGAGGTTGTAGTGGAAGATGAGCGAGCTCTGCATGTGTGCGGGCATGGCTATGCGCATAGTCGCCGCACCTGAAATATGTGTAAGTTTGTATTAAAACAATTCTACCAAGGATCGACCGTAGCTTGTTGCTAGGGTCAGATTTAGTCTGGTGACGGTTTTTTGCAGGCTTGAACTTAATACTCTGAACCGTGACGAATTTAATAAGCTACCTATAATATTTCTCAATTTTGTAAGTAAGGGTGTAAGTTTTCCTTCAAGAGTTCAGTACCGATAGTGATTTAAAAAGACCAAAAATAATATAAAAAGACTCACCAGTCGAATCAGTAAACATAACAGCCTTCGTATTAGGGTCACTGAAGTACAATCCGTATCTAAAGAACAGCGACCTGACGAAGGGCAGCTCTTCAAAGTCATGCAGCGTGATAGGCGTCTTCAACAGCTGCCAATCTGGCTGCAGCGGGAAGAACTCGTAGATGAACTCCCGAGGGTCCGTCAGGAAGTAGTGGTCGTCATATTCGTACCTGGGACAGTAGTTGGAATTTTTGGAGGAAGTCCTAGGTAAGACAGAAAGATCAAGATCTGAACAAGCGGGGAATATAGTATTTACATAGAGGTATAAGAAGCATCAAGTATTCTGAAGATAAACAAAAGCGCAGCAGGAAACTGGTCCAGTAAAGCAGGGTATAGAGTATAGGCACAGAAGAATACAAAGAAGAGCTACGCTTAAGTTGTAGATGATGGACCAAGCTCGCAATTTGAAAGCGTTTTCGTCGATAAAATTGTCTATATCTTTCATAAAATGATCGTCGGTATGGTTGATTATTCGGGTCACAATCTTTTAAAGAAGATTTGATGGATGTTACTGCAAAGTTCAATTTCTTCTGAATGCCGTAGAGACGAAAATTGCTTATTAGTGATAATCATCCTTAAGGCATTGACTGCCAACGCGGTCACCGGTGTCCGCCAACAATAGATTTTCTATTGTGTATGTTGTCTGGCAGTCAACGTATTTATTAACACGTTGACTGCCAGACTCCTGCTGCTGCTGTTCCCTTGGTATTCCAAGGGAACTTAATATAAAGTGCATCTTAAATGCTGACTACAAACCTCAAGCTGTCACTCTTCCCCCGATTGCCGGGTTTCGGCGCGTCCTTAGCGTTGACCAGATGCCTGGCTCCCCAGTTACATTGCACGAAGCGCCACGCCCCCGCGACGAATACTGCGTTCCAGGAGTTACGGAACCTGTTGTCTTCAAAGCGAACTCCTGGTTGGTAGCCCGCAGATTTGCTGTAGCCCTTGATCACCACACAGTGGAGACCAGCGTAGCTGAGGATGGAAGATACAAGGTTAAAAAGTACCTACATCATCATCATTTCAGCCGAAAGACGTCCACTGCTAGACATAGGCCTCCCCCAAGCACCTCCACTTCGACCGGTTCCGTGCTTCTTGCATCCAACGGGTTTCTGCGGCTTTAACAAGGTCGTCCGTCCACCTTGTGGGAGGCCTTCCAACGCTACGTTTTCCGGTACGCGGAAGACGTAGAGGTGTTGGATAATAAGGGACGAATATCAAACGCTATGACCATCTAATAAAGAGCACGACGCCTACTGTAAATACTGCACTGAGACACACGTGTAAGTGAACATATCTGGGTGCAAGATTCGGAATGACATCGTTTGACTCGAAAATACTGAAGTTTGTTCCAATTCTTTTGTGTATACTAGGAAATATCTGGTGATATTGGCCATCTTACCTGCACAATCTCTTAAACAGTACATGGTAACTTTCAGTCCCGTGTTTGATGCCTCTGAGCAGTCCTAGGGGCGAGTCTCCCCTCAGGTTATCGTCGAACTGGATGTTGTTCAGGTTCTTGACAGTGATCCAGCGGAATATGGTCCTCGCCTTCTCAACGTCGCTTGCGCATCTACCTACTAGCTGTCGGACTAGATCCGTAAAGGTTTTTTGGTCTTCTTGTGCTACCTGGAATCAGATTTTGTACCGATTTAATTAAAGTTTCGGTATTTTTTTATCAATAGTTGAATCATCTCCTAGATATGATTCCAAATTGGGACATTTTTGACACTGCATAGATAATACGACAACATGGAGTAAAACCCCCTCGAAAAACTTAAGACATCCTTTTTAGATTTTTACTGAACTCTGTTCAACTTCGTAAATACAGTCAAGCGCACGTCCATGATAACAATTTGACTGTAACAACGCCTTTATTTCGTAGTGATAGTGCCAGTTTGTGTGGTAGTTAAAGTTCAAGTGTTACTTAGGTGTGCAGTCGACCATACATAAATGCTAGATAAATCCTGATTAATATGGTGTGATTTACACTATTTGTTTATACCATAAGTTAAAGTAAAACTAAAACACTGTGTAGATGATGCAAGCCAACTGTAAGGCTTTAATCCCAGAAGCATGCAAAAACCACTTACCGAAATAGCAATCTTATCAACATCAGCGAACTCGGCAGGGTCCGTATAGATGTGGAATTTGGAGACGAGCGGGGGCTGCGGGGGCGGTGCGCGGGCGGGGTAGGGCGGGGCTTCCTCTCCGTCCACGAAGAGGGAGGAAGCTGCCATGTACTCCGACCGACGTTCCTGGATCAGTTCCATCATCTCGTGGCTTTGCTTCTCTACTAGGGCTGCTGTCGCTGCTCTAAAAGCAGGAAGAAGAAAACAGAAATTATAATGGTTGGAGTTGTAGTTTCCAACCCAGACAGGCGCTTTACTTTGCGTAAATTAATTCATCACTTCTCTCAAAACGGTGAAGAAAAACTTCGTGAGGAAGCCGGCATGTCCTAGAGCTAAAAATTCAAAGACATGTGACATCTACCAACCCGCACTGGGCCCGCGTGGTGGATTAGGGTCCGCGTGGTGGATTACGGCCCGCTCCCTCACACAGAGGAGGCCAGTGTCCCAGCAGTGGGAACATTATAGGCGTATGCTTTATATTTGAAAAATGAAATTGAATTGCTCGATTTATTTGCTTTTTTTATTAGCTAGATTACGTCTATTAGTGGACTGACAACGCTACATTCAGAAATGCTTGTATAGATATTTACGCATTAGCCCAAATTTCGGGTGTAAAACCTTACCACCGTAAGGTGATTAGGGAATGACTACTTGACTAGCAGTCAATGCTCCCTTCTCTTCTTTAGTGGATAGAGCTGCCTTTTGTGTAGGTTATTAATGTTTCAGTAAGTTTTGCCTTATGGCCAAGACTGAGACTTGATATTTGCCCATATTGAAGTCTCTAGCAAAGTAACAACAAGGCATTTTTCTTTTAATGTGGTTTTATAGGAGTCAAGTTCTTGTGGATTGAGCAATGTTAAGTCGAAAGGTTTAAAAGAAAAGAGGTTTGTACAAACCTCTCGTGCTCCAGCATCTTCCTCGTCAAGCTTTCCTTCTTCTTATCCCTTCTCAACGTCATGTTCTTCTCCAAGTCCGCTCTTTCTTGCTGATGACGTAACGTGAGGGCTCCTAATTCTGAGTCCGGTCTTCTTTTCTTTACCTGCATCTCTTGTTGGAACCTGTTTGTCAGCCTCTCTAGTTCGCGCTCCCATTCGTCCTGGAATTTGGAAAGGAGAGTGATTAACGATTCGCTAATAAAAACTTCACCGGGGTGGCTTAACCTGCGGGGTAACTGCGTAACACACTAACAGTAGCAATGACTTTAATTTTGACAGCAACATTCATTGCGTTATTTACGTTGCTGAGTAGGCAAATTTTTCGAACATATGAAGCAATGGATTAGGAATATCCTTCAAATAATTTATTTTATTTATTTATTCAAAAGTACAGGGAACTTCTGTGACATTTAAGATAAAAATCGTTCTTAGAATTTTCCCCAAATGAACTGTTAACCTTTACGGCAAGCAGTTTATTTGCAGTGATAAAGATTGGCAAAATGCCTTTAAAGTACTTGAATGGTACCTAGGCCAATATTATGGACATTTACTTAGAGCTTTAAAAGCAAACTGCAGGGTAATTGCGTAACACACTATTACCAGCTTTTATTTTGACAGTTCAACAACATTCATTGCGGTATTTACGTTATTGAGCTGACACATTTTTGGACCATATGAAGCAATATCCTTCAAAATGATTCAGATTGAGATTGCTGGAGAGTGCTGGACTAAAAAAAAAACTAGGAGAGGTATTCTGCAGAAAATCTCTGTACCTGTATTTCTTCTCGTATTCTTCTGTTTTCTTCTTCACGATGTTTGGAGAACTTTCTGTACAGGTCATCTTCTTCTTGGCGGTGTTTCATTTCTAGTTTGGTTTGTTCATCGCGATCCTGGGGACAAGCAAATAGGAGATTTTATTAGACTTTTAATAAGATTTGCACCAACTTCTGCTCGCGACTTCGTCCGCGTGAAATTATCTCCCTCCCCCCCCCCCTCGCCCCGCCGCGCTATTACGTCGTCTTTGCTTTACGTTCTTTCTGAGTTTTTTCTTTTTGCTCAGCCATTTAGGATCGTAGTGTGATGTTAAATGGCATATAACCTTTCTGAAGAATTGGGCTATCAAATGCAAAAGTTATAGTTCTAGAGATTAGCGAGTTCAAACAAACAAACAAATAAACTCTTCAGATTTATTATTATTATTAAAGATATAGATTTCCACCAGCAAAATTTGTTTCGCTTCTACTAGTGCAGTTTTTGCTCACTTTCTCAATAGACTTGATATACCTACAAAAGCTAAACGTTAAATAGGTACTGATTGATTTCGGATACTTGGTCCAAGGATCAGCGTCTGTACAGGTGTATATAAGTAATACGGTTTTCTTAGCTGGCTAATCGTAGTCAATAGTGATTTTGATTGTAAGTTACTATTGTTAATTATACATACTATAACAGTTTTAAATAGAATGCAAACTATTAATGAACCTGTCTTGTCTTTAACATCAGTTTTTGGTGTAACTTGAACTGTTGGCAAAAAGTTAAAAGTTAATAACAGTGTTGTTATTATAGCATTGAGGCTTTACATTGGACCGTTGACCTTAGTCTTTGTCGACACTTAACTCGTCAGTTAAAAGCAACCACTTTCCAACCTTTCAGATTCTGCAAACAGATAAATACCTACCTATAATTATTAGCATACTAATCTTAGTTATAAATCAAAGTATATACCTACCTAGCATATCTAATTCAATCTAGTTCAGCTTAGCAATATGTCAGTAGAGATTAGCGGCAAGACGACCATTAGATAGTCACGATGGAAAGTGTCGCCACCTGGCGGCCGCTTAGGAAAGTGAAACGATTGTGTCGTTCACCTGCGCGCGCGCAAGGTAGCGATTAGATCATGGAATAGGCAGGGTCAGACTGTCCACTTGAAACAATGGGCTATAACGAGTGCACGAAGATTTTGACATGTCTATTTGTTTACTTAATATGTGACGTCGATTTGGTCATTGATAGCCTTCTAGAACATACTTCTGGTCAGAACGGCCTATTGGCAGTCTGCCTGGCTACTCCTAATTGACAAGAGCGTGGCTAGTGTATTTGAGATCAGCACCCTAATTGCGTAACACACGATCAATCGGAATCGGTTTCATTTTGACAGTTCAACAACATTCATTGCGTTATTTACGTGTTGAGCAGACAAATTTTTCGAACTTATGAAGCAATGGATTAGCAATTTGCTTCAAAATGATTCAGATTCCGATTGATTGTGTGTTACGCAATTAGAGTGCTGGCCCAAAAAGTTAGTTTCGCTAAATTTTGTGCCCGGGATATAGACTACTGTACCGGAATTATTCAAGACAACCAACTGACCACCCTGCAGCCGTAGGATTACCATAAACAATGATGGATTTCGAGATAAATGAATGATGGTGAACGGCGGGCGTTTTGGGGGACTGTCTTTATATGTAATTTTGACGTTCGAAAAGTGCTGGGGGCCTACTCCGAAGTGCAAAGTGCGAATGTTCGGATCGGACCGACACATGGCCGAACCGAATATTATTGAAAAATGGGAAAATGTATCGAATCGGCTCAGCTGGCTCGGGACCTTATTCAATATTCGAAAGAGTGTAGGAGTGTAGGATCGGAACCGACCGAACCAAATAGTAAATTCGTAGCAGGAAACGGCCGAACATTCGGCCGATACTACTTCGGAGTAGACCCCTTGATCATCAGCCTAATTTGAATATGACTTTTGATTTTCTAATGAATGTCGGTCAATTTTTTTTTTGCAGTAGGTACCTAACGGCGTTATCTTCTCCAACTAGAGAACGTTCTAAGTGTGCTGCAAGCAATAACCTTTCTGTCTGCACCGTCCTATCTACTCTACGATTAGATGACCGATCGTACTCGCTCATTTATTGATAGATCGCCTACAGGTTTATCACGGTGTTCACGGCAATTTTCTGTTTTTTAATAGTGTTTTTGCGGTAGCGCGAATGCCGGAAGACTTCATAAATTGTTCATAGCATCGTAAATCGGAAAGTGTTTAGCAATTTCCTCGTGTATTCTTGACAAAGTAAGATGACTTTCTACCAGGTAATGCCTATGACTAAAGAGTTTTATCTTTATTTTTAGTGCTGCATTCATTTGCTATGAAGCTGCCGTGTTTTCCCATGCAGACTTTGCGTCTTCAGCAAAAGTCCTATGCAATCTATTATACAACGTCTATCGGAAATGTGGGGTCATTTTTATTAAGGGTGTGGTGAGTACACAACCGTCTTCCAAAAAAGACACTACAAAGTGAAACAGAACTTTAATTTCGGAAGTCAGTGTCGTCGGGTTCGCATTTCCGTTGTTTGCCAGCGACTTCCGAAATTAAAGTTATTTTTCACTTTGTAGTGTCTTTTTTGGAAGTCGGTTGTTTTTTCTTTTTGCAAAAACGTTTTTATTCTTCACGTTGTATTTTTTACCAGTAATTTTGGTTTAAAAACCAAACTACTGAACCGTTTTTGATGAAATTTCTATGGGACAAATCTGAAAGTATATCCTTACAAATAAAAAAGAATTTTGCAAATCGGCTTATAAATAACGGAGTTCTGAGGTAACAAACATAAAAAAATGAAGTCGAATTGAGAACCTCCTCCTTTTTTGAAGTGGGTTAAAAATATCAGCTGTTCCATATATTTGGGTCGAGTAGGTAATAAAGTTTTGTATATTACAGCTGATTATTTTTTCGCGATTACGATGTTTATCTCATGGAGAAAGTTGTTCAGTTTGATGGTCTGTAAACCCCTAAATATAACCACGCATTTCTGATACACGTTGTAGATGAATTTTATGAGATGAGATGAATTTTATGAATTAAAAGAGTGTCCATGGACTTTCTTGCCCGTTCTTCTCCATAGGTACCTACGCTTTGGAATGGGCAACTAGCTTCATCTTTCTGACTGACCGACCCTTTGACAATTCAAAAGTACCTGTAATTGATTTAGTTGAATTAAATGATTTTGAGTTTGAGTTGAGTTTGATGAAATGTATTGCCCAATAAGATTGATTATGCACAGTATGTTGTTTTGTGGAAACTAAGTAGCCATTCCTGTGCAGAGACGGAAGTAATGAGCGTTAATCATCAGTTTTGTGGAAACTAAGTAGCCATACCTGAGCAGAGACGTTACAGAAGTAATGAGCGTTAATCATCAGGCTTGCTAATGCTCATTGGGGATTTCAGACAGTAAAGTCCAAGTTTCAACGTAAACCGGTGATGTCTTTTAGAAAGAAAGTAGTCATGTTATCTTTCTTAAAGATACAATGGTGCACGGTTACATCCATGGGGATGAAGGGGAAATCCAGCCGGGTTTTATACTGCAACCAAAAAAGAAGTTTTCTTTTCTAAAAAAGGGTTCAACCATATCAATAATTCCTTGTAAAAAGAAAAGAAAGAAAGAAAAACACATTTTGTTTGGTACACGGAGAAGAAATAGTAAAAACTGGCCAATTGCGAGTCCGAAGGGTTCCGAAAAACGGCAAAAAAATCACGTTTCTTGTATGGGAGCCCCACTTAAATACCTATATATTTTATTCTGATTTTAGTATTTGTTGTTATAGCGGCAACAGAGATACATCATCTGTGAAAATTTCAACTGTCTAGCTATCACGGTTCATGAGACACAGCCTGGTGACAGACAGACAGACGGACAGTGGAGTCTTAGTAATAGGGTCCCGTTTTACCCTTTGGGTACGGAACCCTAAAAAGAAGTAAAAGATACCCAATGATACAGTATCTATAGATATTGAAAAGCAATTATTTCTCCTCCTTTAATATATATCTGAGCCACCAACTATAATCGTATGCCCCAGTGAGTGTACGATGTAGTCGATTTCTGATGAGATTTTTTGCTTGAACTAACAGTAACCATTATCATTGAGCGGTGCCCGTCTCTGGTTTTAATGATCCTCTTTTTTTAATATTACGGAATGGAATTATAATTGAGTAACCGTTGTCAATCATAGGCGTGAATATTTTATGTTTTTGTGGCTTTGTAAATTTGGAGGACCAGTTGCGAATTTGAAGAGAGAGATTTGAATTTACCGGTACTCACTACTACCTATTTATGTATGATGATGATGTATGGCAAGGTGAGGTATGTTGTGTTTCAGAGAAAAATCTTTATGTTTGAAATTCTGCTCTGTTAATGCTAAAGTTGGGAACTTTTTGGACATTTCTTTTGCTATCACGCCCACCAGAGGGCCAATTCTCGTAATTTTAAGAACGTTCACAGTCTGATCTCAGTCTTAATCTGTCAAAAATACCTCTAATTTTCCTACAATTTTGAAAAGTTTGTAATATTAATTGTCGCTGAGATGAGATTGCGACTAGGTTTGGAACGTTTTTAATCACGGTAATTGGTCTTCTAAACTATGCGTGAAAGTCCAAAGTGGTTAAAAGATTTGAACGCGATGGACTGCATAGGGAGGCTATTTTATTGCACCTTGACGATGCAATAGTGGCCCTTAGGCATGGTTCTTGTTTCAATTCCTTCGAAAAGCATGTTCATAGGAATAGTAGAGTATCTACTTATTCAATATCCTGGTCATTCGAAGGCTTCAGGCGCTGAACTAGATCTCGCCAACACTTATGCATTTAAACAAAATGCATTATTACGTTTGGCTCAATTTGAGCTCTCACATTGTATTATTGCATGCTGTTATCTTTTAGAACACTGTTTAGAGCTTAGGGCAGCAAAGCGATATATTGAAACTCATACAAGTTTAATGTTTAAGTATCTGGGTATAGAAATAGTTTGTAATAGTGAAATCTTAGGTAAACATAACGTGGATTTAAATGCATCAACGTTCATCAACAGATGTGAAAAGGAAATAAATAAATGAAGTTGAAACACCCATTCAAGGTTATCTACACACAACATGAACTTATTACAAGTAGGTCATGACACGATCATTGAATCATTCAATAAGTATCTATTCATACTGAGAAACACACGACTCTTAATATTATTTACTGTCATTTATTTTAGCACGACGACTCTGAGAACGAATGAATGAACCCTCGCCGAAGCGTCTCAACGACATGTAAATATTACGTAAATAGTCACCGAGTAACAATGGCTACACATTATCATTTCATACATAATGCGAGTTTTTATCGTGCCGCGGGAGGGTCGGCGAGCGAGGAATTTGTTTTTGTACAAGTTAATCGTGTAGATAACGGTACTACATTATCGGCAGTAGCGCGACACCGACTCGCCGACCGGTCGTGTTTCATTCTGCACTTAATATACGTTAAAAATGCTCAAACTAGTCAGAGGGATACGGCGGTTGAACCAATGCCGGCACAACCACGCTACCGTCATCGGCACGGAGCCAGTCAGAACCGATCCTTACTACCAAGAGAATAAGGCCACAATGGATGAGCTTGTCGACGAACTACGGCAGAAAACCGGTGACGCCATCAAAGGCGGCCCGGAGGAGGCCGTAAAGAGGCACACGGCGAGAGGAAAACTGCTCGTCAGGGACAGGATTAACCGGTTGGTGGACGAGGGAAGCGATGTTTTAGAACTGAGTACGCTGGCCGCCGTCGACATGTACAAAGGGCAAGTGCCGAGCGCCGGCATCGTCACCGCCATTGGCAAAGTTCACGGTCGTGACTGCATGATTGTGGCTAATGACGCCACTGTTAAAGGAGGCACTTATTTCCCCATGACAGTGAAGAAGCATCTGAGAGCTCAAGCCGTTGCGCAAGAGTGTCGTCTTCCGTGCATTTATCTAGTAGACTCAGGAGGCGCGCATTTACCTGACCAAGCCGAAGTCTTCCCGGACAAAGAACACTTCGGAAGGATATTTTACAATCAAGCTAACATGTCCGCGGAAGGAATACCGCAGATCTCAGTAGTTATGGGCTCATGTACCGCCGGAGGTGCGTACATTCCCAGCATGTCCGACGAAAGTATCATAATTAAAAATCAAGGAACGATTTTCTTAGCTGGTCCACCTTTAGTGAAGGCTGCTACAGGCGAATCAGTATCTGCTGAGGATTTGGGTGGCGCTGACCTGCATTGCCGTCAGTCTGGTGTGACAGATCACTATGCCCAGGATGATGAGCATGCTCTACACTTAGCCAGGAATGTCGTTGCCAATTTAAATTGGAATAACGAACAGAGGACAAGAATACATGCACCAAAAGTTGACGACCCTGTCCATGACATTAACGATCTTCACGGCATCGTTGGAGCGAACATACAAAGACCTTTCGACATTCGCGAAGTTGTCGCTAGAATAGTTGACGGAAGTAGATTCCATGAATTTAAACAACTTTACGGAGAGACATTGGTATGCGGGTTTGCATCTATGTATGGACATCCCGTCGGAGTGATCGGTAACAATGGAGTATTGCACTCAGAGGCAGCTTTGAAAGGATCTCATTTCATTCAACTTTGCGCAGCTAGGAAGATTCCCCTACTCTTCCTTCAGAACATAACTGGTTTCATGGTTGGCAAAGATGCAGAAGCAGGAGGTATTGCCAAAAATGGTGCTAAGATGGTGACAGCAGTCAGTTGTTTCAAGGGACCGAAGGTAACAGTGTTGGTAGGCGGTAGTTTTGGTGCTGGAAACTACGGAATGTGTGGTCGTGCGTACTCTCCCAGTTTCCTCTACATGTGGCCCAACGCCAGAATATCAGTAATGGGTGGACCGCAGGCTGCTACAGTCTTGTCCTTAGTGGCTAAAGAGAAGGCTCAGAGGGACGGAAAGCCTTGGACGGATGAGGATGATAAGAAAGTGAGAGGGCCTTTAGAAGCCTTGTTTGAGAAAGAAGGACGCCCATACTACAGTACCGCGAGACTTTGGGACGATGGAGTGATTTCTCCAAAAGATACGAGAAGAGTGATTGGACTTAGTTTATCTGCGGCATTGAATGCTCCATTTAGAGACAGTAAATTCGGTGTGTTCAGAATGTGAAGTGATAAAAACAAAGTCACTGTACATATGACGAAACTTCATGTTATCAGTAATTAGGCGTATCGCCCACACTGATTTTATTATTGCGAGTTTTACAAACTTATTATTGCCATCGTTTACCTCTTCATCAATTGTGATAATGTTCGGCTAACGATTTTGTTAACTGTAAAATAAAGTTTGTGATTATCTAATACGTATCTTATCGGACGCGATAGCGTTGCTAATTTAAAAATCGTTGTGATTAGTTGTTATATGAAGCAACAGAAAGATTCTTACTTAAATTATTGATTCTGCCTTTTATCGTGGCGAATTATCTGCGTTGTTATCAGACACGCCTCCGTTTTTGTTGAAACGACTTGCATTGGTCGACATAACGTCCATGAGATCGTTATTATCTGCTTATTTAAGACTTTCTGTTTTAAGGTCAAGATTGAGGTCAGATTTCAGACTGTCGTTTTCACAGTGATTGATTTTGTAATCCTATTTACCGAGAAGCTTGTTCGGCTTTTATAATCTATCTTTCGAGAATGCTATTTTTTTAAAAATAATTTTGTCGAATCTTGTTACAAGAGAAGCTCAGAAACCAGACACTAAAAATCTAGTGCTCAAGAACGTTTGTCATTTGTTTTTTTTTTTTTAGATTGTGAATGAATATGTCCTCGCAGCATTTCTCAAGGTCTAGCCTCCTAAGAAGGCAAACAGGTTATCAAAACAGTCTCAAGTTGTTGTATAATTCAAGAAGACATTCTTTACTCAATATTATTACAGATGTTTTTCCAATGGCAGCATTAATGTGTAAATACGAGATGAGTATTTATTTTTGTAATAAAATTGTACTTTTTCGAGTTTCATCGTTTTTTGTTGTGCTCTTAGTACCTTGTAGTGATATTGACACCATGATATTTCTTAACATTGTATTCAGAAGTCTTAGGGTAAGAGCCTCTTACTTATGTAGTTTCAATTGCCACGTAAAATACCTAAGTATCAGATTATAAATTGCATTTGACAGCAACAACTTTCGACTTAGTCTGAAACTCTTATTCAGAGTTAGGCACCTACATATTTACCTAATAATTTCAATAATAAAACCGTTTGCAAACAAAAAATAAGGTAGTAGGTAGGTACATACCTAATCTACAAAATGCAAACCATATTTACCTTAACCCAAAACGAATGAAGGTTCTAAATTTGCATTATATTAATCCTGTCATTCTCGCTATTAGCGCAAAAATATCTTAATGTGTTCTTAATTTAATCGCTTTTTGGTAAATATCAATCATAGATAAAAATTAAATTTCTAAAGAGGTGTGTAATGTTTGCAGTGACGGTAAATCATAGCCAGTCTTATTATACGGAACAATAGCAACAATAAAAAGACCGTTGGGCTATTAGCATGCAAATGTAATACAATGACCCGGCCGCCATTAACAAAGTTCAAGTTTAACAATTGGATATCAGCCACTCACTTTTAGCATCAAGTCTAGATGACAAGGCCGGCTTTATATTGATAATACCTGCGCCAGCTCCTTCTTTTTCAAAATTGCGAAACTGTCATGGCGTAGGAAGAAGTAAATGGCGGGAACCAATCTGGGTTAACCTATCACGATTATTTTTATACAGAAATATATTTTCGATTTATTTATCATGCTACATATTACAGTTTTAGACATAAGTATTGTTATTAGTAAATGTAGGTTATGATCATGATCCCTCCTTCGGTTTCTTCGCCTTACATTCACTAGGCTAAATTGGCTTTTTATTATCCAATTTCACTGTAAATCATAATAATAAACAATTGATTGGTAACAATATGTCCGCGCTTACGATCGAGGCTCGCCATTTTACGCTTTCCAGTCGCAACGGTCGCCGCGTGCGTGATTTTTTTCTAACTGGAATTCTTCACAAGAAAATCTATCCGGTGGAGCACTGACAGTCTATTAACAGAGTTAATTGCCTATCTATATGGCGGGTGCACGGCGTTGGCCTCATTTTCCAAACATTTTTCCTCCTCAAATAACTCCATATTCCATATTCGAGTAACAGCAGGCGACTTTTGATTGTGTAACCGAACGCAATTAAGGCAGTCTAGGGAAATACTTTTGCCATAAAAACTAAGATCAGATTGTCGTTAAAAATAAAATCAGCGGTGTTCTTAGAGAGTTGCCGTTAAGTAATATTTTATTAATTAAGTTTATTACGGTTATAAATATTAAGTTATTGTTATGACGATGACGGTATAAAAATTCCAAGCTCCGTCTACATCGTATATTTTTTATATTAGAGGATTACTGAGTCACCAAAGATTTAAATCTCTAACAAGACCTGATTTTATGTAATTATAATTTAGGAGGCTTAAACTCTTGAACAATACGTCATAAATTTTAATGCCAGCTATAGAGTTTGCTGACAGGTGCTTGAGAATTCTTAGAAGCGTGCTCCCAACGCTGTGGGTTTATGAATATGAAACTCACGAAAGTCACGAAAAATTACCTCCCTTTTGTTTTTTATTGCCTGGCTGAGATGCAGCAGAGCTTTTTTTTTTAAAAACAAAAATGAGAATCGAGCGCAAAGTTATGACGCTGGTGACAGTACCACGGACTTAACTAAGTCTAGTAAAGTGCAATAGGTAATATGTAGTAGATATACCTACTTACCTACATCAAGAGAGCAAGAGTTATTCATTCATAAAAGTGAAAGAAATGCTAATTTTGTTCTCATGACCTTAGGTCCGATTTAAACTTCTCTGAAAGGAGACACATGACTTCAAGTGACTACTGGACAGACTTCAAGTGACTACCGGCAAGGACGTAATTGATTACCTACTTGGAACATTAATTCCATGCAATACACACAATGCATGTTTTCATCAGTTTCAAAACAAAGTAATTACCAACGTTGTCACTTATTTTTTAAAACGTCAACTTCAGTTGCACTTGCACCTTGCATTCTACTTCTGTCAATCTTCATAAAAGTTCAATGAAGTGCAAACATCTGTAAGTACATAGCGCTACAAGGTTACTTTGGTCAAAATTGGAACTAATGCGGCCATCTTGTTTTTTTTAATACATTTCAAGTGACATTTAACGAAGCAATTGCACAAATGTTTACCAGCAGCAGCCCCAGTCAACGTCATTCGAGTGCCAAAAGATAGGTATTTGTAGCAATGTAAATGCAACAGTGTTAAATATACAGTTTCCCTGAAACACGATCTCATGCAATAAATCTCATCTCATTGTAGGACGTGGTATGCCGTTCTTGAGTTAATAGATTGATATTTATGTGAAATTGCAATACTGCACAATTGAGTCAATGTTCTAAGTAGGTACTTGGCGAGGACGTTATGCTCGATCCGGTAATTGTTTAAATTGATTAGATGTTCATGGTTGTAAATAAATCGATTATTTGGATTTGTGTCCTGCACCCTAATTGCGTAACACACGATCAATCGTAATCGGTTTCATTTTGACAGTTCAACAACATTCATTGCGTTATTTACGTGTTGAGCAGACAAATTTTTCGAACTTATGAAGCAATGGATTAGCAATTTGCTTCAAAATGATTCTGATTCCAATTGATTGTGTGTTACGCAATTAGGGTGCGGTTTGGGTCCGCCCGGCAATAGGCTCGGTCCCCTATCACATGGGACTTAAACATAACTGGCAAAATGTGGGTGTAGTACTACACCCACACCTCTGCCTAGCTCTTCAGGGATAGCTCCTATTTGCCCATCGCACGTTGAATGGCACGGTATTTAATCCCACTATCAAAGCCAAATAATAAACTATAGTGTAGTTTAATTACAATTTTACCACATTGTAAATTGTAGATAATCTTAATTTTCCTACCTACCATAATTTTCTGCTATAAAACCCCTTGAATAAATATACGCTCTATGGTTATATTGCACAATAGGAAAAATGACGTGTCCACTTTCTTCGGCAAAGGCATTTCCCTGTTCAGCCACATGCTTGATCTGTTGCGTTCGGTTACACAATCGCCCGCCAATCAGGCGCGTTCTTAATTAACAACTTTCTATCTGGGAGTCAACGAACGAGGCTGTAGGTTGACTTGACGTTGCCTTGTAGATTAAAATTAAAAATGTTTGTTACATGTTATGTCTATTGTTATTGCGATGACTTGATGAGAATGGCGAAGAGATTGCTTTTTCGGCTGAAAGTCAGAAATATTCCTTTCCATAGTTCGTTTTTTATGTTATTTGTTGAGTTTGTTTAACCTTTTATTCTCAGGGGTAGTCTGATAGAAAATGTGGACTCGCATCTAGCTTATTTTTTTCGTATGGTGTGTGTGATAACCTATTTACAGAATAAACAATTTCATTTCATTTCACTACTGGCTATCCTATATATTGTAGGTATATTTCCACCCCAGGTTGTCCAGGTATAATCATAATCATTTATTTGCTAAAAAAGTAGGTACCTAAATACGCCAGCAGGTCAAACTACCCGAAACTGTAAAATTTTCCCAATCAACCTTGAACCTTAAAGCTTTAGCGAATTAATTAACTACTACTTAATGTAGTAGCTTGACGTGTTAGGGTCTGTACATAAAATAAAGGTGTTTCCAAAACTGTGATCCTTGTATAATCTATCTTAAATTAGGCATGCAGACATTGAAAAATAAATTTTTAATAAATAAAATAACATATCAGTCAAAAAGGGTACGGGTTCCCGTTAATAGAGGCTCGGTATCAAACTCTCGACCTTTCTCTCACTCCTCCGCAGCTTGACTGTGGAGCTATTGCCGTTTCAAGTGATAGCTATTACGAATCGGAATGTAGAACTTAATATTCTCGTTGACCCACACCACGAATGACTGTCCTACATTAATTCCGCGAATCTCTGAGCGCAATTTGTTCTTCTTTAAGCAGCAAGAAACTAATTACAATGTAAATGTCTACAACTACCCAAGCTAAATAAGCTGTTGACAAGATACATTCCGATTTCAGATTATTCTAATTTTCTCCTTGCGACGCGACGGGTTAATGAGTTTAATATAACTAGCAAGAGATAAGTGATCTCGTAAAAAACTAATATCGTTGCACTACGTACGTATGTATGTATATTGACGATCATTATCATCATAACATCACGGCTCTATTCCCCGAAGGGCAAGGCAGGAGTGTTTCTAATAGTACACCAGTCGCCAGTTGGGAAAAGGCGAAGTCCCAGGGTGCGAGCCTATTGCCATCAACCGGAAACATGTCCAGACTCCGGCCCAACACTTGGCCCGACCAGGGAATCAAACCCAGGACTAGGAAGCACTAGGAAGTGGTGAAGGGCGGGTGAAATTTGTCGGTCGAAAAGTTAAAATGAGTGAAGTCTCAGTCTCATTTGAATAAATGAATTTTGGACCTTATGCTCAGCACCACCAGCGTACACTAGACCACCGAGGCGACAACCTACTCAGACGAGGAACAGCACCTACCTTCAAGGAATTGACTACCGAGCTCACGCAGAATTTGGTTTAAAAATGGAGTTGTCGTCAATCAGCTTTACAGTTACCTACACGTAACTAAATAATTTCATGACGGTTCATAATTAAATGTAATTAATATGGTGACTGTCCAATCCAACTGAGCCACGTTTCGAGGAAACAGAACAGATACTATCGCTGGTTTCATCTGAGTAAACTTCGTGATCCAGCATAATGCAGCGAAGGCAAAAGGGCCACCAGTTTTGGAAGGCAAAAAGAAAATTTATTAATGACATTTATTTGTTAAATTCGTTAAAATAAAACTTTTACACGGTTTTATTAAAACTAGTTGGTACTAGTTGTTCGTTTTCCTAGTCGACTACTCTGAGAAGAAATACCGAAATAAACTTAAAGGTCAAAGTATTTTATAAAATCAAAAGTCATTTATTCAAATTAGGCTGAGAATCAGCACTTTTCGAACGTCAAAATTACAAAAGACAGTCCCCCAAAAACGCCCGCCCTTCACAAAGTCCATATTGGTGACAAACTGTGGGCCCAAATAACATAGAACTGGTGCACTGAGACAGTGAAAGATCACGTAGGAGATGGCGGGTTAAGCTGCATAGGTTCTGTCAAAACTGGAAGGAGAGCACGTGGGTTCGCGAAAGATGGAAGGATTGGAGAAAGACCTTTGCTCAGGATAGGGATAGCCTAGGCAAATAAAAAAAATTAGGTACATTGGAAGTAATGTTCAGATCCTATCATATGAGGATCGTGTAGGTTAATGTCTGAGTTAGTGCGTCTGTCTGTTTGAGTGGCCCTGTTCAGACAGTGCACGCATGTGTCAATTAATGGGTAGCCCAAATCAGAACTTCAGGTGGCGACATAATCTATGTATAAGTTTTGAAAGGTAGAGAGAGCAAAGTAATAAAGTATAAATCTATGCGGTCATAGATATCGCGTGACGCAACGGTAGATTTAGATTTAATAACGCAGCTACCTGTCTGACAGGTTCAGACAATCTCCGCTCTTACTTTCTTCGTCATACATTTAAATAACGACAATCTTGTCTACAACTACTGTTCACCAATCACAGTAATGTAGGTAAGTCAAGCAAGACTAGAAAATATAGATGTAATGGATTTAATCTGCATTTAATCTGTATCTGCAAAGTACCTGAATGTACCTACAATTACATTGTAGCTTCGAATCGTGGTTTTTACAGATGAAAGAAAAAAATACACATCTTGACAGATGTGTGCAAAGGCGAGAACAACCCCCCCTTTATTTTAGTGTAAGACTACATTAAGCATTTTAATATTTTGCAAACCCTTCACAATCTTATATAGCATGAGCTGGGACAACCTAACCAAGCTTTGAACAGCGTGAGTCTTTTGTTCCTCATCTGCTTCGTGACACGCACAAGTGTTTCCGTATTATAACTGTTCTATTGTTGTATTGTGCTGATTATTCACGGATTTGTCGGAAAAACTCTCCTATTTATAGCGTTGACGGCGCAGTGTACGGTAATGGTGGCCTTTGCGTTTTAATCCAATCTCGTTACACTCGCCAAAGGTATGCTGTTAAGAAATATTTTTGTGAGTTTAATATTTTTGGCCTTTGCTCTACAGTGGGACAATACAGGCAGATTAGAAAATGTTAGACAGGAAAGGAATGTCACGGACAGGAAAACTGAAAAAGATTTACCTGATGGGCATTACAATGCGGCGGATTTACAATGATAACGAGTGTGGGTGCTGATACCTATAATTACAAGATATTAAGTTAGCTTACCTAGGTATTACCTGCAACTCTAACATTACGACTCTACTAACCTTAGGCCTATTTTTATTGTAAAACATATTTTTTTACTTGAAATGCAAGGTGCAAATAGACTATTTTTATAGCCCCGTATATAACTATTGAAAATTAAAATCTACTAGCATCTTAAACGAAACTAAAGGTACTCGAGAAGCAACACTTCGTCGACAGCACTAATTAAAATGATTAATTCAAAACTAATCTCCACACAAATTTATTATTACAAAACATTTCAATCCGAACCTCAAATTAAGAACCAACATCTCAATCCTATATCCATACACGTGACGACTTCTAAGCAATTTCCTTCGTAATGAACAAATACGGTAATCCGCACGCGCACGACACAGCAATTCCCAAATTAGGAGGAGTGACGTCACTCTGGTACGAGCCTTGTAAACGCCTCACGAAGAGAATGGGACATAGCTTCATTAGGAACAAAAAATCGATTATATTTGAATAATATTAAGATAGAAGATTAGAGCAGTGGTGGCCCAGTGATAACGGCTGACTTATGAGTTATAGGTCGTGGGTTCGAACCACGCCACGCCTGCTTTACTTTGTGTAAATAATTTCACTGCTCGCAAAATCGATGAAGGAAAACATTGTGAGGAAACTGGCATGTTCCAGAATCAAAAATTCCAAGACATGTGACATCTACCAACCCGCACTGGGCCCGCGTGGTAGATTACAGCCCACTCCTTCTCGAAGAGAGGCCTGTGATTAGCAGTGGGAACATTATAGGCTGCATTATGTAAGATACAAGATTGATTGATATCCGATAGAATATTGTATCAACCGTAGGTCACAACATACGGCGGAAAAAGAGGCGTTTGTGAAAAAAAAAACAGCAATATGCATTCAAGAGATGTTGTTTATGTTTCTTCATAAGAAATCGTTAACTTTTTATTGCTTCATGACAGTATTTACTGTGTAACAGCTGCATACAATTAAATGTCAGTCACAATTCTGACTGACATAGTTGATGTTATTATAACGTTAATGGACGAAGTAGGTATTGCTTGCGGGCTTCGATACTATTGAAAAATTACCACAATGAAAACCCCGTTCTGTGGGCTGATAATAATACCTAAATAGCATTCATCAGCACGAAAACATTCACTGTCAAAAATTACCCATCGAAAGTAACACACTAAGGGATGATTTTTCCAACGCCAGATAATTTTATCGGAGGAATAATTTTGAATTTTTGACAGTTTTTCCATACAAAAACTATCAGACGTAAATTATATTCTACGAATAAAAATTAACTGTCGATTGAAAAATCAGCCAATGTCTTTCATTTTGACAAATTCAACAACATTTATTATTTACATCGTTGATTGTTGAGCAGACAAATTTTCGAACATACGAGTACGAAGCTATGGATTAGCAATATCCTTCAAAATGATTCAGATTCCGATTGATCGTGTGTTACGCAATTAGGATGCAGGTCTTTTTGAATCAATACTATTATGATTACAACGTCAAAATAGTTACTTTTGCGAGAAAATTGCTTTTGAATTTTGCGTAACTGTAAGGTATTTATGGTCGTGACTGTGCCAACCTTCAAAGTAATAAACGTATCAATTAAACTTACATAATTCCTGATACAGTAACTTCTCAAGGGACAGTTATTCCTAGAAGTAGTATCTACACAATGCATTCGTCCTCAATGTCGCTTCGGACGTAATCAACCGACCGACATGGTCCGCTAGTGTTTCCTACTGTGTTAGCAGTATGTGGACAGTGACCAGTTATGGTGGAAAAGCGGGACAGTTTCTAGCTGTCAATCAAAACCGATTTAGGAACATGGCGAATATGAGCGATTGTTCCGTACCTACGTCCAGCGTTTTTTGAACATTTTAACTGAGGCAGCTATCGACCTTTTCGTATTTCATCATCATCATCTGCCTAGCCTTTTCCCAACTATGTTGGGGTCGGCTTCCAGTCTAACCGGATGCAGCTGAATACCAGTATTTTACATGGAGCGACTGCCTATCTGACCTCCACAACCCAGTTACTGGGTAATACGATACCCCTTGGTAAGACTGGTTGTCAGACTTTCGGACTTCTGACTACCCGTAACGACTGTCAAAGATCCACGAATGACAGCCGGGACCAACGGCTTAACGTGCTTTCCGAGGGACGGAGGGGTCTCGGTCACCCATCCACAGACCAACCGTGGCAAGCGTAGCTTAACCTGATCGATCGACCTGTGCGGCTGTTATTATTTAGCCACGGCCGTATTTATCTATCTAAATACTAATATTAAGCTGAAGAGTTTGTTCGTTTTTTGGTTCGTTTGTTTGAACGCACTAATCTCTGGAACTAGCAGTCGGATTTAAAAAAATATTTTAGCCTTTGATAGCTTAATTCTTAAGGAAGGCTATAGGCTATTTAACATCACGCTATGAAAATTAGGAGCTGAGCAAAAAAAAAAAAAAAGTAAGCAAGAACGCTAAGCTAAAACAAAGTAAGTGTGGGCAGGCGATGAGTTGCGACGTGATGGGTTGGGGAAACAAGAAATTTCACGCGGACGCAGCCGGTCTTGACTATTACTATTGCAGAATGATTTTCCTTTTTCCTTCTTTACCATTAACTAATATCAAAATCTACTGACTTTGATCTTGGTTATTTTTTTACCCAGGCAAAGAGCTACTCTATTCAGTAGAGTATGGTAGTTGCCTGGGTAACAAAATTATTATTATATTTAGTACGTCAGTTAGATTATCGAAAAATAATGGACACGTATTTTTTCTTTTGTCTATCAAACAAAAAATGACAAAGATAAAGCGCGTCAAAATTTGGGAATAGTCATAACGCCTTGCTACACTTTTTAGCAAGGCGTGACGTCACGCGGAACTTTAACGGGCGATATCTTCATCATTTTTTATATAATTGACAAAAGAAAAAATACGGGTCCAATATTTTTTGATAATCTAACTGACGGACTAATTAGATTAAGGCATGTAGCCTATTCATAACCTTTGCATTATATTTTCATCATAACGCCTTGTTTCCCCAAAGGGTTGGGCAGAGGTGTTCCATAGTACACCCAAATTTCGCCAGTTATGTTTAAGTCCTATGTAGGTAATAGGGGACGAGCTTTGTCATCAATCGGGCATAAATACAGACTCCGCTATTGAGAAATTCCTGATAGAAAAACTCAAGAACACTTTGTCTGGCCTGGGAATCGACCCCAAGACCTCATGCACAACAGTAGTGCTTGCGACCACTAGACCAACGAAGCGGTAGGTATCCTAACTAATATTATAAATGCGAAAGTAAGTTTGTTTGTTTGTTTCGCTTTCACGATAAAACGGCTGAACAGCATCCTCATTGCGTAACACACTATCAATCTTAATCCGAATCATTTTGAAGGATATTGCTAATCCATTGCTCCTTATGTTCGAAACATTTGTCTGCTCAACAACGCAAATAACGCAATGAATGCTGTTGAACTGTCAAAATGAAACCCATTGCTACTGATAGTCCCCGCAATTACCCCGCGGATTTGGATGAAATTTCACACATAAGTAGACCATGACCTGGAAAAGGGCATAGGCCACTTTTCATCCTGGATCGCAGACGAATTTGCGGGCAACAGCTAGTAAGTAATATTTTCATCCTAGAATAATGTTCTCTTTCTCCTTCCTCTTATCCAATATACTTCATCCTCAAGTATACTTTCCCGCTCTATTACTCCTTCTGTAGCGTAAACACACTACCAAAAACCTCGTACAAACAAAACACAATCAAACATGGATATTCCCTCAAAACCCGACACTTCTGCACACCCTGACGTGCCGTATTTAATGGTTGATGCAAATTATACACCGCTACACACTGTAATGTCAGTTTTTGTCCGTGCTGCGTATGTACGTATGTGTTTAGAAATCTTATTTGGATCACGATGTCTTCGGGCCTCGGGTTACGGGCCGTTAATATGGAGAAGTTGAGTTAATGTGCCGTGTAATTTTGCTGTGTTGTGTGGCTGAATGGTGCGAGATTTTTCTTTTCTTTTTTCTTTTGAAAAACGTTGCCCCACACTAGGAATTACTCCTGTATCGTGGGTGCGTTTACAAACATTAAAACTCACATACACAAACAGCCGATTCATTGTAGTTAGGTGTGCTGCTGATGCTAGGACAACGTAACAATGAATCTTTTCTTTTTTGCTAGCCCACATTTATTTATTTATATATACTTTATTGTACACCACAAAAATACATAGCATAAAAAATACATGGTATACTACAAAATATACAATGGGCGGCCACACAATTGGCCTTTTTTATTAACACAAGTTTAAAAAACAAGTATGTGGCATTTTTCTATGGGCTAGGCAATAAGTATATAGTATTATTATAGGTATTCTTTTTCCAAGAAAACGGCTGGTTCTCATCATTCCGAGATTATGACTTTAAGGGTTAAGTTTCTATCATTTTGGGTTCAATAACGGATGGTCTCACGTTCTTATTCTATTGTGGCTATAAAGCCATTCCTTTAAGTCTACTTAGTTGCGCTTACTTGCCCCTGAATCACCAATTTTCTTCAAATCACCGATTCATAAAGCTTTAAATTAATTGAATTCAGTTTTATGGGTAACAAAAATTGTGCCACTGGGTCATTTTATTTCTCATTTCCGCTCTCGTCATTTAAAAGGTTGCAATAAAAAGTAGGACAGAGATCAAATGAAATATTCATGAAAAACTAATCCAGGGGACCCTATTTCGTAGCAGGTGGCTAGTTAATCAATCAACTAAGCTTGTTCAGGTTCAGCTTGTTCAGGTTGCTTGAACAGGTTGTTGTGACGCAGCTTGGGACAGGCCTATGCCTGTCCCAGGCTGCGTCACAACAACCTGTCTCCGCAACCTGTTCTCTGTCTTCCGCATCCAATCTGTCCCAGCCACCTTCTTAAGGTCGTCGGTTCATCTAGCTGGGGGGCGTCTCACACTACGCTTACCGATACGCGGTCTCCACTTCAGGACTCGTCTGCTCCACCGGCCATCGGTCCTTTGACAAACATGGCCAGCTCACTGCCACTTCAGTTTGCTTACTCTGCAAGCTATGTCGGTAACTCCGGTTCTTTTCCGGCTAACTTCATTCCTGATTTTATCCTTCAAAGAAACTCCGAGCATTGCCCACTTCATAGCGCACTGAGTGACCTAACAACATGGCTGGTGGCTAGTTACATTTATCAATCATCTAATTACGTGCTCCATCTTAGATTACGCCTTCGTCTACGAATAAGAATGGTCAATCAAAAACCAATAGAATTAAAGCCAGCAACATTATGTCATTCAATTAGTTAACACCATAAACAGACAATAATGTATTCCAGTTTGTAATTTTAATCCTATTTAAATGCAAACAGGCCTGCCCATGCCACCAGCCTACGATAGTTTAAGTATATTCAATGAAATTCTATGCGCCATATGTAATTCCCAAGTGCCGTCAATTTAACATCTTATGTTAAATAGGTACAGTTGACAAAAAAGGTAAGAAAGCAAGCCCTCGATACCATAATCAGCCTATAATGTTTCCACTGCTGGGGCACAGACCTCCTCTTGGTGAGAGGGAGTGGGCTGTAATCCACCACGCGGGCCCAGTGCGGCGGGTTGGTAGATGTCACATGTTTTCGATTTTTTGATTCTAGGACACGGTTCTAGGACGTTTCTTTTACCGTTTTTGAGAGCAGTGGTGATGAAATAATTTACAAAAAGTAAACCGCCTGTCTGGGTTCGAACCTACGACTACAACTCGTAACTCGCGGCCGTCACCACAGGACCAGCACTGCTCCAGCCCTCAATAAATATAAAATATTCTTAAATACATATCTCCACAGGTTAGTTTGTCTGTGACGATCTAGCTCACAAATGCATCGACCGATTTCAATGCGACTTTTTAACCCATCTTGTACGTATGCTGAACATAGTCAAGTCCATGCCTAAGATGTTGTTTTCTCGCCTGCATACATACGAATAACATAATCAGCCTATAATGTTCCCACAGCTGGGACACAAGCCTCCTCTCTTTGAGAGGGAGTGGACAATCCACCACGCGGGCGCAGTGCGGGTGGGTAGATGTCACATGTCTTCGAATTTTGGTTCTAGGACATGCCGGTTTCCACACGATGTTTTCCTTCGCCGCCTGCATGCTAAACTGTTTTGTTGTCTGTAGGTACATGTGTGGGTATAACGTAGGATGCTAGAATTAGGTAATTTATAGCTTTCTGGCACATCAACTTGGCAAAAGAATCTAGGTACCTATAAATAGTGGCAAATAGGCAAGAGTGGGATCTGATGGTCTTACGTAGGTTTCATCCTAGTTTAGCGTTTGGAATTATTATAAAAACATGATTTAGTATATTTTTGAAATATCGAAAATAGCGGTAAAGTATTTTGAAGTGATTTGTCATCATAATTAGCATCGATACCTATGCTGTGTATGGGCGTGCCAAGTCCTAACTGCCGACTTGGTTCATTAAATGAACGAACCGATTGGGTATTATGAGTGTTTGGGGCACTGCTAATTTTGGTTTACATTCATTCAAAGGTGTATATATAGCTTCAAGACGGGATGATATATTTGAAACACTGTATCAAATATCTAACATGAAAATGAAAGAAAATAATAATTGCGTAACACACGATCAATCGGAATCTGAATCATTTAGAAGGAAATTGCTAATGCATTGCTTCATAAGTTCGAAAAATTTGTCTGCTCAACACGTAAATAACGCAATGAATCTTGTTGAACTGTCAAAATGAAACCGATTCCGATTGATCGTGTGTTACGCAATTAGGGTGCCGTACCTGCTTGCTTGATAGATGATATCGACTTTTATTTATTCCCAGAATGTTACTTATTTATTTTATTCAAGACTGCATGATATCTTCTAAATTCTAGAGCCTTAAGTTTTATTATTATTACGAGTATGTGTTATCACCTATTTTTGAGATTGCTGGCTAACCTGTAATTGGCGACTGCGTTAGTCCGAAGTTATTTTTACCTATAGGACTTAAGTTATATTATACATAGAAGCTATTGCTGTACCTATTTTTTTTTCTCTTTATTTGTTTTGGATTGGTGTACCTACCTTAATAAATAAATAATAAAATATCTTTGAAAAACCGTACAGAAACTGACAAAAGAAAATTTTATGAATATAATCCGACCCGGATATAAAGAACACAAACAGTAATAAGTATTCCACGGTAACGTGAGAATGTTCACAAAAAATGAGAATTTTTGTAAGTCAAGTGGGTTTTCCAAATATTTGTGGTCTTCCGAAAAAAAAAGATATTTATTACGTACGCAGCAAGGAGGTTGATAACTGTTTCTTGAGGATATGCCTTTAGGCACGCACTATGAATTATATTCAACATTTTGTAAAGCACTGGTGAAATTTGAACAAGACTCTTGGTAGTACCTAAAGCAAGAATGAATAAATAAAAAATGTGTAAAAAAGACATGTTATTGACATAAAAAAGAGGTATTACATTTTAATTTGAAGCCCTAACACCTGCCGAGCGATTGTGTAAAAATCTCACCGTGAGAACTTAGGTGAAGCCAATAGTGTCAATCCCTATAGCATCAGGTGAAATGACACTTCACTTTAAGCTCACTTCACCTAAGTTTTCACGGTCAGACTTTTACTGAATAGATTCACAGGGCTAGGTACCTTTGTCACAGGAGTCAGTTTCTACTCCCGTTTTTGGAACATTAAAATGTATGCTATATATTAGTAGGCAATGTAGGTAGGTAAGTAGGTAAGGTAGGTATGTATGGTAGTAGTGTTAGTAGGCATATGTATCCATATATGCCTACATTATCACCCTACTCTAGATTTCTTTGGACGGACAAGAAAGTCATAAAAGAAAGAAGGTTTATGATGTGGGACGAAAATTGCCGTCGATGTTAACGTTGATAAAAAGGAACCGGAAACTACAATAACTTTATCAACACACTCAAAATCTTCTCATGCTCTTTTTGTTTACTCTCAACGCTAAAAGCTTTGCGAAAACAGCGCAAACTGTTAACAGAACAGTTATTAGTCATTCCCACGACCAAGTCAAGTGCACAGACTGCACTGTCTGTACCATAGATATATTAATACATAGATAGGCAACGGTAACAAAAAAAGAGACTAAAAATTATAGTCAGAACCATAGAAATGAAAAATGAGTTTTTTTTTCTTATATCTATGGTCAGAATTTACATGTTTTCCTGCTTGGATAAGCTTTGTATAAATCTTCATTGTAAATTAAAATTAGATGAAAATTTCTTACTGTTACGGTCAAATCAAATCCAAACTAAACTGAGAATCAGCACTTGTTGAACGTCAAAATTACATGAGACAGTCCCCCAAAACGCCCATCACCACTTCGTCGTGCTTTAGCCGGGAAGAAGAAGTGGTGCAACAAACTCCCCAGCAGATGAAGAACTCTCTTGATGCTTGGCGATATTGGACTTTAAATTCGTCCTGCGTTCGACTTATCTCGCTCTAACACACGTCTATCATAAATTCCTTCCTTATTTGCCAATCTATATAATTATGGCGAAACGTGGGTGTGGAGAGCAATGGTGGCAATGAAAACATCGTGAGGAAACCGGCATATCCTACAATAAAAAAACTTGAGAGGTGTCAAGGGACACCCGGATGGAACGAAGTATAACTGGCTTGCTTTCTATAAGAGAGAGAGAGAGACAGACAGAGAAACACGCGCACGCCGCACGGCTTACAACTATAGCAAATAGTGTCGTTCCAACTTTTGGTCTTAATTTTTTCCGTCTAGCCCCCTTTCGCAATGCGCGACAAGGAACTTCGTTCCAAAAATTTGAAGATATGTGACATCTATCAACCCGCACTGGGCCCGCTTAGGTCGTAGCCCTGGAGGAAGCCTGTGTCCTAGCAGTGGGAACAATATAGGCGGAATATGATGTGGGTGTACTGTAGGTACACCTCTGCATAATCCATCGGGGAATACAGGCATGATGTTATGTTAGGCTGTAAGTATGTGTTATATAATTATATTCATACTAGCTTCTGCTGCTTCCCCCCGCTATTACTGTGATCTTTACGACTTCTTTTGTTTTTGCTCGGTTCCTAAGTGTCTTAGCGTAATGTTAATTCGTCTATAAAATTAGACTACTAAATGCAAAAAGAATATTTCAAATCCAACTGGTAGTTCCAGGGATTAGCGCTTACAAACAAACAAACAAACTCTTCAGCTTTCGTTATTAGTACAGGTTATCTATGGTCTGTACCGCCTGCACTCTCGCTAAGTTTTTAATCCACCTTTTACTTTAGATTCATTCACTATTGTTGATAAATGACGAAATGATTTATTGTCTTGTCTGAATCGCTTTGAACTTGTGGGAACCCGCCGCTGGTTGCTACTATTTGTCTTTATGTAATTACATGAAAATCGCCTGCCATTGCAAGGCAGACTTTTGTAATTATAGTCATTACTTTAGGTGGTCGTTTGAAGCTTTATGGCTGCTGCTGGTGCTCCACGAGCCACGATGAGTCCTTGATACCAAGTTCAAAAAAGAAGGAGGTCATCAATTTGACTCGTATGTATGTTATATTATTGGAACTGCTTTATATTCACATATGATAATCTACATACATATTAGGGCTTCCCCTGTCCACGCATTGCTCCGAAACAATTGATCTGCACGATAATTGCGTAACACACTGTTAATGTTTCATCACTACACTAACATTTTGAAGGATATTGCTAATCCATTACTTCATATGTCCGAAAAATGTGCCTGCTCAACAACGTAAATAACGCAATGAATTTTGTTGAACTGTTAAAATTAAACCCATTGTTACTTATTAGTGTATCACGCAATTACTCTGCGGATTGTGACCATTTTTTTCAACCAAATAGTCGAATGCCTAAAAAAGAACATTGTTTTGCATTGTGACGCGAATTTGGACGTAACTTTAAGAGGCCTATTATAATAATTAACTGTAGATTACAGTGGATGCAATATAACGTCCCTTGATGACTTACAATCTACTTAGTTGGATCTCGTTTCCACAAATGAAGCAACCGACGTTGAAACCAACGTGCCATTGTATACAGTAGCCATTACAGTCTGTGTAACGTCGCTAGTTGCGACAGTCCCTTGATCTATTACGTTGCCAACTAATTTACAATCCTACTTTGATATCAAAGGTAGTTCAGAAGTGCATAAAGTGCTTTTCGCGATAATATGATAAATATAGGAAGTAATAACTCCAATTAATTTAAGTCAAGCGAAGAAATATGCGATTCGGAGTAAGATTGGCTAATCAAATACAGTACCTAATTTATATAAAGCGGAAAGCAACGAGTAACGATAGTACCCAAGTTTATATCGGTTTCTGATAGTCATTTCAATTCAGTACGGTAGCCTTAGCATACTTCATTATAGGTAGCCCACACCTACTAAGTAGGTACTTTTAACTAAGTTTCATAACTTTATTAATGACTAGAATTAACTGTGATTGTAGAGAATGCGGCCCGCCATTCTATTTTGACAGAATGCTTAATTTATTGGTTCAATTCCTTCATAAAAATATCTTAATTTAAATGAAAAATATATTTTTTTAGATTTATTGCCCAAAGACGAAAATTATATCCGGTTTCGCAGAACATGTTTTAAGATCTGTGTGTGATTATGAGATAAAAGAATAAATTTCTATATCTTTTGTGTGAATTAAGTAAAGCTTATCTTGGCGACCTAAAAGTTAAACATTGTGTTAAATAATGTTACGGTATATTTAATACATACAGACGTGGGAACTTGCGGTGCAGAAGGTCACCGGGTCACCAGCCTTTTCAAATGATTCAGGTTTTTGGCAACTTTTCCCAGTTCGGTTCGTGCACGTAGGTAATTATTGTTCTAATTAAAAAAATCCTGCTTAAAACACTGCAATCAGACTCTCGAAATGAAACAACGTGATTACAGTGCTATTCACTCTTTTTTTTTTCAAATAATTTCGGTGAGGATATTGTATCTGTGGCCATCCGCCATGATTAATAGAAACATCTGTCAAACTTTTGGCGCGAATTAATGGTGAGATGCCAGTTTGTTTTTTAAATTAACTATTTAAGTTATTTATGAGGTAAATTGATTGTCTTCTTGTTATATTATGTAAATATACGGAAATTAAAATAGATCCTACACAACGGTAGGTATAATTATAAATCTTATAAAAAGATGTCTGACGACTTGATCAAATAAGACTCGACAAGCTAAATTGGTTGTGACAAATGGCGTCTGTGATACATTTAATTTAAATGTATCATAAATATCTTGATTCTAGTCTCGCATGAAGTGTGTATGATGTGTTCTCATGCAATCTTAGAGATTTATGTACACATACATATGTATGATTTATTACGAATGATCACTAATTTCTAATACTTTTACTAGCGTTTTGGCTTTCACTTGTCCATCTGGTCTAATTTAATGGGTTTGTAATTTCAGTCGCGTGTTTTAATGGTCTTAAAACAGTTTTCATTGGAATTATAATTTTAATTACACGATTCAAATATTAAGTTTTTGTTGTTGGCAGCACCTTTCCCATTATTCTTTATTTATAATTCTAATTATCTAAATATTCTGTTACTTTTCCCATCCCTGTTTTTACAGACAGTATGTTTAGCTTTCATCCAAAGCCTATGGAACCAAAATATGAAGAAAATAATTATGGTTGACTAGCTGCGCCCTGCGGTTTCCCGAATAATTTTCGATCCCGTGGGAATATCGGGATAACAAGTATCCTGGTTATAAACTATCTGTGTGCCAAATTTCATCCAAATCCGTTCAGTAATTTTGGCGTGAAAGAGTAACAAACATCTATCCATCCATCCATACAAACTTTCGCGTTTATAATATTAGTAGGATTCATTAATAGGCTTAGAACGTCCTTTGCATCAGCAGGTAAGTAGGTATACATGGCAGTATATCAATTTATTGCAGATAAGAAGGAATAAGTAGTTAATAACAAGATAATTAAGATTATATAGCAGATAACAGAGTGGTGGAGGTACCGGCCGCGACTTACGACTGGTAGGCCGCTTGGTGGATTATGGCCCACTCCCTCTCACAGAGAGGAGGCCTGTGTCCCAGCAGTGGGAACATTTTAGGCTGATTATGCATGTTTGCAACTAAGATAAGTAACTCTATTCAGAAACAATCTAACCGTAGGCCCTTTAAATGCCTTTCTCTTCTCGTTAAAGAAAAAGAATGTGTTGTCTATGATGACTACACATCTTGCCACACATACCTGTCATCTTGACATGTACATAACTTTTTAATCTCACTATCTATAATAAGCGTTATACAACTATTCCCATTGTAGCCCTGTCTTCCTTACGATAAAACCACCTTCCGTATCGACAATGAAGATCCGTTATCTCTTTCACACAATTCAGAGCTTTCTTAAGAGGAAATGAGACGGAAATATGGTATTTAAATGACGCTGCGAAATTATTAGTTGGAAAGTAAGAGTGTAACCAAACCGTTAACTCCTTACTTTTATAAGTGTTAAGTATGTTCTAGTCATTGTGGAGAATTTCTAAGGTTAAGGAAGTCAACATTGTAACGTTTTTTAAATGTAAGCAGGTACTAAATTAAAAACAATAGGTAATGTCCAGTATCTCGGTTCCTTAAGCAAAAAAACTTTCCACAGCTGTTGATTCGAAAAAGCTTGACGAAAATTGCTCAGCGAAATTTTTATTTAAATAAAGAAATAGTATCTATCTAGAAAACCTATTTGACTCTCTGACATTGGAAGGACAAGTAAATCCCGTTTCCTTACAGTGACAAGAAGATACCCACGTACAATAGCGGGGTATCGCTTACGCTGCGTGGGCGCAAGGCCGGGCAGTGCGGTGCTCAGGCGCACCCGACACCGCCATTCATAGCTGACACCGATCTGAGGTATGTCCAGTGTAAGGTTTGTCGAGTCTTTATGCTCTGTAGATTAAAGGGCACTGGATTGTTTAGTGTGCAGTTAGGACTACAAAGTAAGTAGCTAAAGGCTAGCTATCTATTTAGGTTAGTTCTTGTAAGCTTAGGATTGCTATTTGTGCAGTGTGCACTTTGATGTTTAGGGTACACGTTTAAGGAAAAGAAAAGAAAGGAAGTATAAATTGCTGATTCTGCACAAACAAGATACACATTCCAAAAAAATACACATTAATAACAAATAGCCAAAAGCCACGTATTCAAAAAATAAAATTTCAAAGTTTGACAATGTTGTCAATTGTAAGTAATAATGAATCAGTATAAATATAGGAATCTGTAGGAACTTGTTTTTGTAATTCCGATCCAGCCTGTCCCTTGCTGTGCTCTTCCAGCGACGCCCTAAGCCGAGGTACCCCACAGGGGTAAAGGTGCCCTTAGCGTGAAGTCGCTTAGTTTTCAAGTTTTTTAAGCCCTGGCTGGAGGCCTTAATTTATTCAGCCATCCACAGGCAAGCCCAGTCAAGAAGACGACAACCTCATAGGTTGAACTGCGAGATGCCCTATCGTAAAAAAAGAACGTATCTTTGGATCCACAGGGCATAAAACCCTGAAGGGGCCTAAGAAGAAAGAAAGAGAATACGTTTATTTGCGGCAAAGCGCTCCGTTGTATTACTTGTCATTTCGCAGATTAGATAAGCGGGGCTGGTCTATATCTAAACCTCTTTTGAGTTTCAATATTTAGACCTCTTTTGAGTTTCAATATCAAAGCTTTTTGCTACATGTTTCAGTTTCGGGTCAAAGTTTAAACCTAGTCCCACCAAGCCTTCGACCTTTCACTTGATTTACATTTATTGGTGAACGTTTATATCTACGACACTCGCTAGGTTTTGTATAATAATATGTTGTTCTCCTATAAATACATTTGCAGAATACAATCAACCAGCCAATGTGTCCGGTTTTCACCAGCTGGTGCCAAAGGAAAGGACATGGACGGCCTCGATCACTGCTCATCCGCACACTGTGGGTCATATGATGTTTAATTCAGCACGTGACGCACTGTCGATCGTACGTATTCGGACTTTGTAATATGGAGTCGCTGGTTTCATTGTTGGTTTATCTTAAAAGGCTCATGTCCAAAATTAAGTGAGAGTTCTGTGTGGCTTTTACGTAGGTTCGACGGACCCAGGATGGACCCCTGAAAGTCTTGTGCGAGAGTTTTGGCCAATTGGCTGGATGGCTCAAAGAAAAGTGGCCTTGCTAAGATTGAGATGGCTACAAGGAGTAGAAAGGAATAGAAGAAGTTTAGTGAGCACTGCGATTTTCTTCATATTTCGTGATAGTACGAAACATAAATATGATTGAAATTGATGAATTGAGGTATTGTATGGTAGAATATCAACCAGCTCAAGGCCCTACCTACTATCTAAGGCAAATTCAGATCAGGAAATTAAAAAAAAATGGCTTAGTTAGTGTATCTGCCTAGCTTTTACCTAACTATTTTAGGGTCAGCTTCCATTGTAACCAGAAGCAGCTGAATACCTGTATTTTACATGGAGTAACTGCCTATCTGACCTCCACAACCCAGTCACTGGGTAACACGATACCAGACTGGTTATCAGACTTTAGAGCTTCTGACTACCCGTAACGGCTGTCAAAGATCTAGGAATGACAGCCGGGACCAACGGCTTAACATGTTTTCCAAGGCACGGAGAGGTAATGGTGAACCCACCCACGAACCGACCGCGGTGAGAGTAGCTTAACCTTTGACACGTGCGGCTGTTTATTATCTAGCCACGAGCCCTCCGTTTTATGTCGAAATTTATTTATTTATTTATTTGGTTAACCAACAATTGTTTACACAGAGAATTAAACAAAAAAATACATTTTGTACATACAAGAGTGCAACAACTTCTTATAGGCTAACACAACATGCAGCATGCATTTATCTCATAGTATTAACTAATTTTTTTACAGAGAACCAAACGGAACAAAATTATCTTAATGAACTGCGTGATTCAAATCAAAGCATCAACCACTAAGTACATTGGAAGGGAAAACTCATGAATGATATTCACATAAGCTCAGATTCATTCATGGGAAAAATTCGCTTACTACGTAATTTCTAAAACAATTCATACTTTTTGCATACAAAAAGAACTGGGTCTACCATAGACTCCTACTCTTTAGTAACAGTACAATCATTACGTAACTAAGAAAATCTTCCCACATGCCGTGACAAAGAGGTTGGTGGTACCGCCATTTATGGGAGGCCACCACTGGTGTTCGAATTCAGTAATGACCATATATGATTGATGGGTGAGCAATAGTTCCAATTCTATTACTGTTTTGTGCATGGACCGTTTTGGTGGCTATAGTTTCCCGAATAGGCACCGCTTCGCCAGATTGTGTCGTAAATAACAAGTAAGGGAATGTCAAGGAAATGGGGAAGGTGTCTTTTTGATAGTCAATAACAATTAACTGTCTGCAAGCTTCGTTTGTTTGACAGCAGTGGTGGCCCAGTGGTAACGGCCGACTTACGATTTCGTAGGTTCGAACCCAGACACT
The DNA here is from genome assembly GCA_945859715.1 of Apamea sordens. Classification (NCBI taxonomy): domain Eukaryota; kingdom Metazoa; phylum Arthropoda; class Insecta; order Lepidoptera; family Noctuidae; genus Apamea; species Apamea sordens. Next base: position 15,513,324 of record OX244002.1, read on the forward strand.
TAACTTTATGTAATTTATTTTATCACCATTGCTTTCAAAACTGTGAACGAAAACATCGTGAGGAAACCGGCATGTCATAGAACCAAAATTTTTTGAGACATGTGACATCTACCAAGCCTCACTGGGCCCGCGTGGTGGATTGCGGCCCACTCCCTCTCACCGAGAGGAGGCCTGTGTACCAGCTGTGGGAACATTACAGGGTGATTATGATCGAAGCGCAGTTCATTCGGTACTAACACCTTTGAGGAAGTTCATTAGCCATAAGCTTATAGGCTGGATATAATAATCACGAATCGTTTTACTGATCCATTGGCTAGGTGGAGAAACGGAGAGGCAAGAGAATCAGAAGACGCAAGCTGAAGTAAGCATAACATTACGCTTTGTTTCTCCGAAAGGTTCGGCAGGAGTGTACCTGTACGACTCCCGGCCATCGTAGGCGCGGGCTTGCGGGCGGCGAGCAATGGGCAGCTCGCCGCCTGGTAAGGACCAGGCCCGGGTCGACGGCGCGTTGTGTTCCACGCGCGCCTCAAAGAAATGTCAGCACGAACTGACGGGGTCCGCTAGGGCCGATGCCGCCAGGGCCGAGGGTTGTTCGAAAGAGATACCGTGGCCCCTGGCATAGGCAACTGAAGGAACACAGGTGGGTTTTAGTCAGTAAAAGTCTGACACGCCCTTCCGCTCAGCCCAGAGCGGGAGAGGTCATTTGATTCACCCACATTTCGCCAGTTATGTTTAAGTTCCATGTAGTTATTAGAGGGCGAGCCCATTGCCATTAATCAGGCACAAATCCAGAGTCTGGGTTGCTATTGAGAAGTCCTGTTGAAGATTATTTTTTTTAAAAACGTTGCCCCACACTAAGAATTTCTCCTGTATCGTGGGTGCGTTTACAAACATTTAAACTCACATACACAAACAGCCAGACCCGGAACAACTACTTGTAGGTCATACAAATATTTGTTCCGTGCGGGAATCGAACCCGCGACACGCAGGCCAACCGTGCCGAATGTTGTATTATTTAGTCGATAGTTATTATGGTATAGAGTGAAAGCATATCCCTAAGCTATTATCATAATAACCGCATTAGCTTGGTCTCGTGTGAAAAGCAATTCCATAAGGATATCCTCTCATTAAAGTTAATATAGAAAAGGGTGGTGTTGTAGGTGAACAAGCGAGTAGGCTATAAAATTAATATTGGACTAAAGTTTCTAAATCTGCTCGTAATTATTGTTGCAGACCTGTGCGGGGATCGTGAGAAAACATTGCCAAAAGCACTTCGTTTCAAATTAGAATATTTATTGTTGATTGCAGTTTCTACGTTAGAGGTACTAATGATCTTTTAGGTATTACATTTGGTAAAGAATCCGATGGTTTTTAAGAACTGTGTTGGTATGAGTGTGGCAAGGACACCGACACACAACCTGTTACCATAGATTCAGTACCTAAATGATTCTGAACCCCCTGCGCAGAAATTAATCGCCGGTTACTAAAAAAAAAAAAATGCTCTGCCATACATTTTGACCGCGCAGGTGTCGATGTCCCTGTATAGACTTCTAAGATGCTTTGGGAATTCTTACATAAATATCATCCTAGGAGATTTTGTTCCAATTTATTTAGGGTCGGCAAAGTATGGTTTTTCTTCCATATCTCTATCATCCGTCATCTCAGTGTTTACTTCTTTCTCATCATCGATTCATCTTTTCATGGGTCCGCCTCTTTTAGCCCTCAACCTACTTAACACTTATCAAATGCCGATTCAACTTTTTCTGTTGTAGGTTTAACTTCGATCAATAATAGTACTAGATTAAGGATCAGGAACAAAAATCAGTCGCTCAAGTGGCCACGTTTGCACACACGTAAACATCTACAATTCTTAAAAAAAAGTTTAATAATATTAACAACTTCAGTTTATTATAAACCTTAATGCTTAAACATAAAGTTTAATTACCGTTGCATAATAATATTTAAAATGTCACTTGAAAATAAAATCATTCTATTTTTAAATTTTCAGTCATTTATTCTAAAATGAAACTTAAAGTCTAAGTAATAAGGTTAAAACCATACTAATTTGAAATAAGACCACAAAAGTATTTTTGGTCTTATTTTTCGGGCCGTTTTTGAAGCGGGAATCCAGTACTATTATTGATCGAAGCTGCCTAACCATTCGGGGATTACAGGCGTACGTGATGTTTCTAATTACTATATACAAGAATAGATTGGACGAGGTTGGTGAGGTTATGATATTACTTTCCCAGTTACCTTATATAAATCGACATATAACAATATTGCTTATTAAAATGTTAATCCACATGTTTTCTAGCACATACGTGGCTAAAAACTCTATGTATCATATCAAGTATATATAGAAACTATTATGTATACAGAATACAAAACAATCTTCGACATTTAAGGCGTGGACTGATAGAAATGTCAATCGGTGAGTCACGTCAGAGGTAGAAAGGCTGTGCTCTGTGTGGGTGTTATAAAATTGGATTGTCCAGCACAGAAATTATAAGAAGGATTACGTAAAAACTTGTTTTGTTGTTAATTAGTTTCGAGCAGTCTTGTGTAGACTGTGAAGTCTTCTGTTAATTCTTCGTCGTGATTTCTGCAATGAGGATAAGAAGTTAGTCATGAGTTTTACACTTAGCTAAGTTTTCTGTATGTCCATGTTAGAATATACTTTATATTTAGAATATATTTCTTATTATTGTGTAGATGCACGTTAAGCTGTTGGTCCCGGCTGTCATTCGTGGATCACTGACAGTCGTTACGGGTCGTCAGTAGCCCGAAAATCTGACATCAGTCTTACCAAGCGGTATCGTATTACCCAGTGACTGGGTTGTGGAGGTCAGATAGGCAGTCGCTCCATGTGAAATACTGGTATTCAGCTGCATCCGGTTAGACTGGAAGCCGACCCAAACATGTTGGGAAAAGGCTAGCAGATGATGATTATTGTGTAGTTGTGTACCCTCCCTAGAGGTATTTTGCAGAGAAATATTTTTGTATATTTGAGGAATTTTGTTTGTATACTACTTGCGGTAACCATAAATAATATTCCATTCTATTATATTCTAAAAGCACTTAATTTTTCAGGTATCTAGTTATCAGTTCCTATGAGAGGCTTGTGGCTAATTAATAACAGCCGCACGGGTCGATTGATCAGGCTAAGCTACGCTTGCCGCGGTTGGTCCGTAGATGGGTGACCATCTTTCCATACTAAGACTCCTCCGTGTCTCGGAAAGCACATTAACCCGTTGGTCTCGGCTGCCAACGTCGTCAGAAGCCCGAAAGTCTGACAACCAGTCTTACCAAGGGGTATCGTATTACCCAGTAACTGGGTTGTGGAAGTCAGATAGGCAGTCGCTCCATGTAAAATACTAGCTGCATCTGGTTAGACTGGATGCTGACCCCAACATAGTTGGGAAAGAAAAGGCAAGGCAGATGAGTTATCAGCTCGTATTAGACTTTGTACACTAATGTATACTATAAGTTGTTGTAATGTACGAATTTCTTTACCATCAAGCAGGATGGCCTGCTTGGAAGACAAAACCACAACTACATCAACTTAAAGATGACTAACAATTGGACAGTCACACATTGAATGTTGTGTGCAGGACCCACACAACATTCGCTGCCCCATTACCTACATTTTCAAACAACCTCTTGATAACCAGTGAAGCAGTGGCCCCCTAACAATGGTCCGTATTGGCGCCAGTGTGTAAAGGGGCGTTGTAGTGCCTGGCACAATAATTCCTTTGTCTCATCAAGTATTATCTGCGATGATCATTCGTACGTAATCGTCGAGTCACGGCAGATTTCTCGCTGTTTATAGATGGCTGCCGATTCGAGAGAGCAGCTTTGTTGTGGTACAAGGTACAGGAGTTAGCAGGGTTCGTTAAAAAAGTAAGTAAACAATGTGGAAATTTGATTTAACAATGATTATTGAAACCATAGGCCACTTTTTGAAAAGAATTTATGGTAAGTTTGGGATGCAAAACATACTGCTAATGGAAATACTTAGGTCACTTTTCCATCACACTAAAATAAATTGGATTTTACATACAACTTCTGCCCGCGACTTCGACCTCGTGGTATGTCGATAAAAAGTGACATAGGTCACTTTTTATTGACAAACCACGAGGTCCTTTCCCAGGGTTCAAAATATGCTCATACCAAATTTCATCGTAATCGGTCCAGCCGTTTCGAAGATTAGCGGGAACAGCCGGACAAAATCTTTATAAACTGTTTTTTTTTTAATATAAGTACGTACTTTCATATGCATTTAGTAAATGCCGTTATTTTGACATTACCAACAGACACTTTTTTTTTTTTTTTTGTATAGATGTATATATTATCACGCTTGTATTCTGCGGAAGGCCAAGCAGAAGTTGTAGCGTACGATTAAAACTTCTGCCATCTACGAGTGCACCCACATTTCGCTAGTTATGTCAAACTTTAATCTAATAGAGGCGAGTCTATTGCAAAATCAGAATAAATGATGCAATAATTGAAACGACCGAGTTTATTTAATGTTTTCCACTTGATAAGTAACTCACAATACACACGCATTTCTATCATTAAATGCGTGCATTTCAAAGTTGTTTACGCAATGTAGCTTGGTTAAAAGACATTAGGGACACTTGTAATATTGCATGTTGGAATCGTAATAATTTATTGTGTACGCATATTAATAGAAAATAATGACTTCACACAATGTGGACTTGTATGTAATACTGTTGTCATGCTCGCACACAAGTTTGTAAACATGTAATCGTACAAATTCAGAAGCAGTGTCAAGAATATTGCGCAAAGTCACGCGTAGAATAATGGAAGGAAAGTAATCAAAATCAGTGTAGATAGGTAAAATATGGACGAAAATACAGTAGAGTGAAATTCAAATAATCGTATGGTGGATGCCTAGATAGTTCTTATTTTTATTTTATAAAAAGTGCTTTAACTACCCTCAGAGCAAAACTGGATGTTGTTATTTATAAGGATAGCAATGATAGACAATATTTCATTGTAAAAAATCGTAACTATAAAGTAAAACAAAAAACGCTAGAAGCAGTTCTTTCCCTTCGACCCAGGCCCGGTTGTTTCAAACGGTTGGTTAACGTAAAATACGTACATCAAATAATAACGATTACGTACTCGTTATTATTTGACGTACGCGGTACGGCACGGCCATAATTTTGTAATTGTAACTTGAAACAACGCTTTTTTGGGTTTGACGATAGTTAGCGCCATTTTTGACGTATACGCGTGCGTCAAGTGGACGCGAAACAACCCAGCCTTAATTTCTCCCCCTTCGATTTTACTTCTCGCATCTTGCCCGCTCTTCCTGTAACTTGGGACAAACACCTGAAGCGCACATTCCACGAGCACACGCGATATGTTCTAGTCCAAGACACAGGAATGCGAGGCAGATGTGCCGATATTGCACCTCCTCCGAGGAAAATAAGCTATAATACATAATTGGTGGGGAAACATCACCTATTGCTTGTATGTTTATGTGGAACAGGTAATCAACACTGTTATAAAATTGTGGCCGGTGGCATTTGGACACGGAAATACTTTCGCACAAAAACGAGGAACTAGGATTCTTTTGGCATTTGTAAAGGTAATGATGCAGTTAAGCTATTTTAACGAGGTTTTCTTTATAAAAAAGTTAAGGGGGATGCGCTAAGGTTTCAAATTTACTTGCGTTTCTTGAAATTTTCAGGTAAGTGTCTGGTTGTATGTTGATTATAATATGATTCGTGACCGTAACAAGTATGGCTTTACAGAATTATAATCATTAGAATCAGCATCATCAATCATACAACTCCTTGAGTTCGGATTGGCCTCAAATGTCATGATTTCATGAAAGGTATATAAATGAACTTAGAGAGTTGTACTGATGATTTTTATGAGTATTATTCTATAAATAAATATTTGTTATGGCCGCGCATCATACTTAGATCAACCTGAGCTGCAAATTGTAAAAAAACGAAAATTTGAATTTCACGGGCTACCTTAATGCATCCCCGTTAATTTTTTTGTAAAGACAATAACCTCGTTAATATTGCTTAATTGCGTCACCTTTATAAATGCCAAAAGAATCTAGTTCCTCGTTTTTGTGTGAAAGTATTCCGTGTCCGAATGCCACCGGCTACAATTTACCCCAATTTCAATCAAATTTACAAGTTACCCTGACGCTTTTTCCTTAAAGCAAAATGAAAAAAAAAAAAAACTACAAAATGAAGTTGCATATTTACTACGCTTTTTGCAGCCAACAATTAGATTGCTTTTCTCACAAACAAACTACATTGTATATGAAGGGCTACGGTAACAATGCCTTGGTGCACAAAAACTAACTGTTTTTTGCTCCCCACCAAATTGGCAGTAAGTACCTACCGCTGATTATCCAATTAGCTTGGACCGGTACTTTCGTAAAACCACAAAGATTGTGCGTTTACCAAACAGTTGCAATATCAAGTATTACAATAATTATAACTATTGTAGCGTGGCTAATGTTATTGCTCTCGTCATGCAAACCTAACTGTGTGTTGCGATAGGTCTGTGCGCAATCGAATTCGATTGATTTGGTTTGTCAACACGAGATGGATGAATGAAACCATTGTAATTATAATTAGCTCGCTTATTACAACGTTTCTCAGATTTAATAGTCCGTAGCCTATGTTCTTTTTCAGGTAACAAGCTCATTTTTTTCAGATTTTGTTAAAATCGGTTCGATATTATAGGGAGAGATGGGCGGGTTTTCTTTTTTGGAACGAAGTTCCTCATCGCGCGTTGCGAAAGGGGGCTAGAGGGAAAAAATTAAGACCAAAAGTTGGAACGACACTTTTTGCTATAGTTGTAAGCCGTGCAGCGTGCGCGTGTTTCTCTGTCTGTCTCTCTCTCTCTCTCTTTGAACTTCGTTCCATCCGGGTGTCCCTTGACACCTCTCAAGTTTTTTTTCTATATTTGGGTTTTGTAGAAAGGGAAGGTCATCAATTCATTTCATTTTCAAAATCCACGTAGTCATTTTTACTTACTTCCACTCCACTAATATTCAGAAACGTGATAACTATAGCAAAACACTTGAATTATGAGTACTGTACGTGAACTGTAGGAAAAATGCTCATCAAATTAGTAAGAAATCGAAATTAGATGTCAAATTTAAATAACTGTGGAAAGAATGTAAAGTTTTCTTTGAAGCTATTCCTACACTCCCAGCTAATAGATCAAACGAAGAATTCTTACTTCTATTAAGTTTTCATTCCATTCGCGAAAGAATATTAAACCAGTTTATTTCTAAGCGGAATCAATCGCAGATAACTATCTCTTGTCACAATGAGCGTAACATTTAAAGCCGCATAACTGGCCATTCATTATATTTACATATATTCCTACAACCGGTAAGCTAATACCTGTACTGGGCTGAGCAGTAACGGTGGTTATGACCTTGTGAACCGGTGGCATCGGCTGTGAGGCCAGCGAGATTCCACTCTTCAAGTGAGCTTAGTTTGTGTTATGAAATGAGTGTCATAGATTTTTTTTTTCGGGAAACTGTACCTCGATAGCATGTAGCCCGAAGGTGTGACAACCAGTCTTACCAAGGGGTATTGTATTACCCAGTAATTGGGTTGTGGAGGTCAGATAGGCAGTCGCTCCATGTAAAATACTGGTATCTAGCTGTATCCGGTTAGACTGGAAGCCAACCTCAACATAGTTCGGAAAAGGTTCGGCAGATGATGATGGGAGCTTGATAACTGTTGACATAAGTATATCTAGTTATCCTGATCAAATTTTCAAACATAATTTGTTTTGTTCTCAGATACCAATAGAAGGTACCGTAGTAGGTAATCCCTTGGACTCAGAGCAATTTGAGGATTTCTACAGCATCATAGGTATCTCTTTTGCTATTATTTGGCAATATAAGGTGTTTCTTAAATAGAGCAGCGGTCGGTAAAGTCGAACAAAAATTTTCTATCACAAAACGTTTCGTTAGAAGGAGAGGTTTAAATGTTTCCAGTCATTCACTTCACTTCAAAAATGGTTTTATCAGTTTCCTAATACGCATGTGTATCCTTACACAAACACGTTGAAGAGTGAGCTTTCCATCGAAATCACGTTAAAATCGCTCTACTTTGTAAAAAGCTATGAGTGGTCAAACATATAAAGAAAAACTGTTTAAAAGATTCCACCATTTGCTTAACCCTTCGTATGCCGGAACGTAGATCTACGCGAGACATAATGGCTTTTTAATTGTGTCTGTAATTCAAGAGGTTAATATTCTAAACTCACCAGATAAGCATCAATCGGCTTCTCCCTGGGTCTATGGTACGCCTTCTGCAGTTCTGTCTGTTTGAGCGCATGCGCGATGTGCAGCGCGCTGGCGTCGAACCGGCCGTATTGGTAGTCCGGGGTGTCGCGCGCCAACTCCCGCGCAGGGGACGCGTGCGCACTGCCGCCATTTGTGGTCCGTGTTGGTGATACTGCTGACAAGACTGGAAAGAGGAAATTAGGTACAATTAATTAGGAAGATTTGTTGATAAAGGCGTGGCTAAGAAATAACAGCTGCACGGGTCCATCGAACGTTAAGCTACGCTTGCCGAGGTCAGTCCGTGGGTGGGCTGCACGTCAAGCCATTGGTCGCGGTTGTCATTATTGTACCTATTTGTAAATCTTTGACAGTCGTTACGGGTGGTCAGAAGCCCGGAAGTCTGACAACAAGTCTTACTAAGGAGTATCGTGTAACAAAATGACTGGGTTGTGGAGGTCAGATAGGCATGGTTGGTACCTAAACTAGGTTATCTCACATCGAAGTTGCAACGTAAGGAACTTTGCCAAGTTTTAGAATTGTGACAACAAAATAAATTCTTCCTTATGTCATGTTGGCACGAGTCATACGAAATTCGTGGTGAATATAAAATACTAGCTTCTGCCCGCGACTTCGTCCGCGTGTTTTCTTGTTTCCCCGACACCCCCATCGCATCGCATCGCATCGCCTGCCCGCGCTATTACTTCATTTTCGCTTAGCGTTAGTTCTGACTTTATTTCTTTTTGCTTGGTTCCTCAAGTTCCTAGCGCGATGTTAAAGTTAGCCTATAGCCTAACTAATACAAAAAAAAAAAATCATATCCGTCGGGTAGTTCCAGAGGTGAGCGCGTTTAAACAAACAAACTCTTCTTTTTTTTTTTTTTTTTTTTTTTTTTTTTTTTTATTTTTGTAAGTAGGTTTGTACAAACACTTTTACACGTCAATCGTATTTTAAACTAGATGAGGTCGGCGTTTCCTATCTGACTAGTCTGAGAAGAAAGGCCGAAACAAACTCAGACGTCACAGTCTCTTTTAAAGTCCAGACATAATCTTGGTCAGATCATATGAAGACCATGTAGGTCGATGTCTGAGATGGTCTTTTGAGGAAAGAACCACACAGATTGAGAGGACCTGTCCAGTCAGTGCACGCATTTGTCAGAAATCGTGCAGCTCAACTCAAAACTTAAGGAGCTCAACGATCCGACGAACAATACCAAAGAAAGGACATTTGGGTAGGCCACATTAATTACTCAAACTGCCAGACCATGACAAAAACTAAGAGAACAGAGAGAAGAATAATATAAATACAATGACCCACATAGTCTTCACATTCACAATAATTAAAATAATATAATACTTTACTAAGTAAGCAAATGTCATAGTATATATAAAATTCATTAATGTCAGTGTATATAAAAAAAAACAACAACAAAACAGAGAAAAACAAAATAAAAACATTCAATATGTAAAAAATAAAAAAAATTGGAAGCAGCTTAATCCCAAGCCTTTTTGTCCTCGATATAATCCTTAACGGTATAAAAGGCTTTCTGGCACAACTTACGTTTAATAAATGATTTGAATTTATTAAGGCTTAGATCTTGAACTGGGCTTGGAACTTTATTATAAAAGCGTATACATTGGCATCTGAACGAGCCACCTATTTTCTTGAGCCTTGTTGTAGGTACAACAAATTTGTGTTTGTTCCTAGTATTTATATCATGGATATCACTGTATTTTTTAAACAATTTTATATTTTTATGGGCATATAAAAGATTTTCATAAATATATTGAGAAGGCACAGTCATAACATTAATCTCTTTAAATTTGTCTCTGAGCGAATGTCTCGGACTCAGTTTATAAATTGAACGAACAGCTCGCTTCTGCAAAACAAAGATAGTCTGAATATCAGCGGCATTTCCCCACAATAGAATACCGTATGACATTACACTATGAAAATAGCTAAAGTACACTAAACGGGCTGTCTCTATATCAGTTAAATTACGAATTTTTCTAACAGCGTATGCTGCGGAACTTAGCTTTTTTGACAATTTATCTATATGTGGACCCCACTGAAGCTTAGCATCCAAAGTTATGCCCAAGAATACTGTGCTGTCTTCAGGATTCAATTCTTCGCCCTTTATCAACACATTAGTTTTCACCTGCCTAACGTGAGGTAGCGTAAACTTAATGCATTTAGTTTTTTTCTCGTTTAAAAGTCAGTTTCAGTTTTTTTTTAAGTGATATAAACTAGTGCTTTACTGCGATCCCGCCTGATGAAAAGCAGTGACGCAATCTTTGATGGTAAAGCGCACTAATTTATTATGAGCCTATTCACTCTAGCCTTGAAAACACTTAAATTATAATCGGACGGGAAGACCGCTGCAGGCAAATTGTTCCAGTCCTTCGATGTACGCGGTATGGGTGAATATCCCCGCATCAAATTTTACGCGTCCACGTTGAGAATCGAGGTGTTAAATGATAGGATGTTTCTTATTTTTTTTTATAGTGAACTACGTAACTTGATTCAATTAGGGCCACATTTTTTTTTTTATAAATGTGTATGAATAATCAGAGAAAAAAAAATATACCTTAAAATTCAAGTTCAAGCTCCATTTTTTTTATATAATTGCAATCACCAAAGTAACAATTTAATTTACTATTAAAAATAAACAATTTCGTTAGTATATGCATAAGACACATTCTCTAAAAACAATTAAACCATATTAGAAAATCTAATTTAAAAGGTCAGGATACTCAATCAAAGTTTGTCCAAGCAAAAATCAAAATTTTGGTGGCACTTTTTCAACATACTATAAAATGAAGCTTCGTGCGTGTGCGATCAATCCCGTTTTATTATTTCACATGTCTCAGTCGTGCTTCGGCACTTGCGCGTAACAGGTATGTGATTAATGCTGTGATTTTCCGCCAAAAAACGTAAGTATCATCTTGGGTGGCACGGGGGACAAGAATTGTTCAATTTTTGGTGGATCGATTTGCTGTTAATTTTAAAGTGTTTTAATAATAAGCAACACATTATAGATAGTGATTTGGGTTACGCATAAATCAGTGATATTAATTTAATTGTAACTTAAAACCCCTATTTTTAATGATTTTTTTTATGCCTGGTTTCAATTTTGGTGGCTCAATTTTGGTGGTTTATAATTGACGTCGCATAAAGCTTTATTATTAGTATAGATATAGATAGATGAACAAGTCAGTCCGACTGCCCATTAAATAGCTTATAACAATAAATATAATAGTTATATTATGTGAAAGTAAAGTTAGAAAATCTACAACCAAAGGATTTCGTTTCTAGCATTTATTTCGCAGGTAAAGATCGTTTGCAATAAATTAACATTCACCATATTAGACTCTCTTCGAAAGAATCTCAATTCATAACTTAACGACCAATCAGAGCCCGGTCCACACTAACGGAAAATGCAATAAACGACTGATTAGATCGTACGCACAACCGCCCGTGTGTATCGGACCGAAGGCCTCTAGTTAAATTAACTGGAGTTTGTGTACAACCCATAATAATGTGTTAATTCTACAAATTATTGACCAATCAGCTTCACGCTGAGTCAATAATAATAGAAAATGATTGAACAAGCAGTAGAGCGGAGTCGAATGAAAACGGTGAAAAGTAGAAAATAGAGACCAAATTATTCCAGGGGCTGCAGTCTCGACATTCATAGCGATTGCTTTACGACCGAATTCGGTCGCAAAGTCCTGTCACTCCATACATTACATCTGTCAAGTCAATCCGGGACGACTGCGACCGAATTCGGTCGTAAAGCGACCGCTATGAATGTCGAGACTGCAGCCTCAGTTTCAGTTACCAGCCTATTCCTGTCCTACACCGCAGGACAAAGGTCTCTTCTCATACAAAGAAGTCACGAACATTGATCCACACCCTTGCTTAAGACAAGTTAGCGATTTCAGACTTATATGTCTAAAAGCTAAGCAAAACTAAGTAGTATGTAAAACAATATTTGTGACACTAAAGTCATCAGATCAGCAAAATAAGTGGGTACACACTATCGCCTGTCGCTGATTGTAGGGGCAACCCACGAAGGCCAAATGCTTGAAACTCTATTTGGAGACATAGGTAGAAGGTGGATCCTCTTACGCGTATTGGAGGTGATATTGTGATCGAAGAGCAGAAGTGAAACTCCAACTTGCAGTTAATAATATTGTTATTATCACACATGTATTATAGTTTTAAGTTAGATCTGAAGGCTAATTCTCGTAATTTAAAACGTTCAAAATCTAGTCGCAATCTCATCTCGGCGACAAACAAATGTCAAAAAGTTGTCAAAATGTAGGGAAATTAGAGGTGTTTTTTGACAGATTGAGACTGAGATCAGTCTGTGAACGTTCTTAAAATTACGAGAATTTGCCCCTATTAATTTAGCACAGGCATATAACTAATTGAAGTAATATTTTTTTTTTTGTAATTAAACTTTGTAGCGACAAAATAATCTAATGACTGAAATCTAGTCCGTGTCCCGGGAATCCCGGGCCGGGACGGTTGACAAGCAAGAGAGGGACGCTATGGGAAGAGCCCCGGAACGTAGCTTAGTGTTGCCACTTAACAATGGTGCGTTCCTGACTAATTTATGTAAGCATAATAAAGGCGACGCCATGTAGGTGCGTTCACAAATGCACAATACGTGACGCCACAAAGTCATCATTCATTTGTTTGTTGATTCGTTTAACATAGGTACATCGAATTCAAGTTCTTAAACAAATAGAAATAATGAAGAGTCCGCCAGAAGGTATACCAATAGTCAGAATTTGAATGATAGAAATAGTTTACGCTTTGTTATTGAACTTCCATGATTGAAAGATACTGTTTTTTATATAAATATAGAGCCGGATCTAATTTTAGTAGATGTAAATTAAGATGACTAGCACACGTTGCATGACCACCGTAAAATCGGAAGAAAAGAAAGACAAAGTGACAGATTGTAACAAGATTTCTACGGCGCGATATCGTACTTCCTACTATAATATTATAAACGCGAAAGTTTGTAAGGATGGATGAATGGATGGATGTTTGTTACTCTTTCACGCAAAAACTGGTACTAAACGGATTTTGATGAAATTTGGCACACAGATAGTTTATAACCAGGATTATATTAACACATTAATTTTTATACCGATCTTCCCACGGTATCGAAACTTATGCGGGTGAAACCGCGGAGCGCAGCTAGTCCAAAATAAAGAAAAGAAATACATATTACTTGGTCAGCGTAGAGCAGAGATAGAAGACATGCTACGCTTTCAGAATCACAACTAATCATATAGGATAGTACAGACGCCAGCACATCAAGCTACTACAATCAGTCAAATTATTTTAATAGATTTTCAACTTGATCGCTAAAGTATTAAGGTTCAAGGTTGATTGGGAAAAATTTACAGTTTCAGGTAGGTTGACCTTCTGGCGTCTGTACCTACCAACATTGGCATGAGTTTTTAGAAACGGGATAAACGGGATGTGGTAAGGTATTTTAAGGCTCTCCCCCACTAACGCATTATTATCGGTCGATAATATCGGATGTGTTATTGCGATATCTGTTATCAGTACCTTTTGTATTTTTTTTTGTCAATACTAACATTAGTTTTTTTTAAGTACTTACATTGTTACTAACCCATTATGGACCTAGTCTGTTTATTATTATTATTAGGACGGCCACGGAGTTACACACTGCTGCGATAATAACGACGCAATAGAAGTAGGGCGCTTGCGATCCTACATCCTGCGATATTTCGATATGAGTTCTTAGAACATTTTCTATTAGGACGCATACGATCTTACACACACCTGTGATAACAACGTAGCACACGCAACGTACGTTAGAAATATCGGACGATAAGAACGCAACTGTATGGCAAGGGATCGGGACGCATTATCGCAATAACGCATCCGATATTATCGACCGATAATAACGCGCCTGTGGGGGAGAGCCTTTATGAAGAATATGGATCGCACACTGCACCAAATGATAAGCATCTAACAGAAGCTGATCAAAAGGATGATGTCATCGATTTCGTAAGAACTAAGAATTCATGGAAATTAAGTTGCAGACGTCCTTGCATGCAGTTGGCAATCTGTCACCACTTAGGCAATAATTATGTGCATCTGTGATCTTTACACCTAGCATTAAATGTGTTGCACCTAATTATTCAAAGTCAGTCATAATTATATTCATGCTGTCCGTGATATTTTTATCATTAAAAACTAGCTTTAACCTGCATCTTTGCCTGCTTTTAGAATATTGGCCCAGTGTGGTAACGGCCCCGACTTTATACGAGTTGTACAGTCACGAGCAAAAGTATGTATACAGTCGGCTTTATTCAAAAGCGATTTACTCCTTTATTTTTTAATGAGATTTTATGTTGTTACGAACACAGCATTTTCAAACCCATAGGTTTATGTAATGTGTCGTATTTCAACAAAAATCAAAAAGAAAAGAAAAGAAAAGCGAAAAAATCGCAATTGAAAGTTGCCAAGTGTTGACATATTGGTGTCCGTGACTGCTCCGTGGTCGTGGGTTCGAACCAAATCAGGCGCATTACTTTGTGTAATTTATTTCATCACCACTGCTCCTAAAAACGGTGAAGGAAAACATCTTAAGGAAACCGGCATGTCCTAGAACCAACGATTGGAAGACATGTGACATCTACCAACCCGCACTGGGCCCGTGTGGTGGATTACGGCGCATTCCCTCTCACAGACAGGAGGCCTATGTCTCAACAGTGGGAACGTTATTGATCTGTTTATTAGAATACACGATTCAGTAAGAAAATACGAAAGAAAAACTTAGCACCAAATTAATCAAGAAGATACCTACTGATACGAAAAGAATCGACAGAAATAGTCGACAATTGGATGCTATTTTAATACACCTTCCATACAACACGTCATTGTCAAGATAATCAGCGCTGCACTTTTTTAATTGCATCAACGAAGAAGAAACGAGCTACAAGAAACAACACAGCTCCTATTGAGGACGGCACCGCCCATCCCCTTGAAAGATAAGATTTCTTTCATCTTATCTCACGCAAAAAAAAACTCCCCACATACAGCTCCATTGATTTCTCAAGCAAAACATCATCATAATCAGATAAGCAAGGTACGTACAAGCAGGTACAGTTGTTCATTCAGTATTAATTGTAGATAATTTAGCATAATATTATAATACTCAAGGTGGATTAGAGACACAAAATAGATAGGTACAGAAGGTGGGCTCCATTTAACGAGCGATTTGAAAACACCCTCACACGAAAACACGCTTTACTTACATTCAGGGAGCGCATGCGCACTTGCGACTTGCTTTCGTAAGGGTGCGTCCAGATTATGTTATATAATCAAATCAAATCAAATCTCACATAAACTAACTCATAAACTTTTGTTATGTGACACGTCCACATTATTTGACATTGCTAACGTCTCTATAGAATCCAACCAAAAAAAAATAATAAAAAAAAATATTCAAGTATAAAGTAAAAATATGATTTACATTAATTACAATCGAGGAAACATGTGAGGAAACATGAAGAAACATGTTATATGACTATGTTTTATAACATGTTTATATTATATAGCGTGGACACACCTTTACAGATCTTCGTACATACGCGTCTATGGTCTGTTCCAAAAGTATCTGATAAAAAGGTAAACAAATGGATCAGAAAACGTACCGTAAATGCCAATTTGTAATGCCACTTACAAATTGAGTGCTTGGATTGGATTAGTTGAATAATTAAACACGGAATTTTAATTTTGAATTAAGTTGAGATGTTTCTCATTTGATATTAAGATTAAGATTGAGGTTAATTGATTTTATAACCTTTTAATTACAATTTTAATCATATTATTTATGCAATAATTTTGGCAAAAGTGGTGGGATATAAAGTTGAAATCTTCTAAATACAGATGAATGTGTTACTAATTCGCTTTAGTGAGTGATTATGTAAGAATTTAAACTGAACAGGTTTTGTTTACACTTTCATCATATACTTTTGGAACAGACATTATACAGGATGGCCCGTGAAATGAGGGCCACAGAAAAATTATAGAAGCCTTTCTTTTTTGACGTTCAAAAGTGCCTTTAATGTGCCTATTTGAAATAAATGATTTGACTTTGACAAAAGTCTGAAGTCAAGTGAGAATTTCCCTAAAAATATTAAAAACATCTAGCTTCTAAACCATAAATAATCGCTGAACTTACATGCAGGTATTTTAGGAAAGCCCTTGGAGAGAAGCTTCTAAAATGTTGCTTTGGACCTCGTTTCACGGGCCACCTACTAAGTGTCCTTCCCCCATCCCTATTTCCGTTCGCCGTATGAACCCAACCTTCTGCACCTAACCATTTTGTGCCAGAGATCAAGCATTCTCAACATGCAACAGAAAACAGATACGGAGTTTATAAACTTTGGTTCATTAACATAATATAAATAATGTTGTGGGTGTGTGCAGTGTATTCAAACTGTTAATTGATTTGTTGTCCTGCTGTTATGTTCGCCGACGTTGTGAAGATACGGATCTCATTAATTTTAAGTATGGCGGCATGTGCATGGGTTGTTGAATAACCTTCCTATGTATCACCATCATATCACATGTGATCAGCGCTGATAGTGTCAATCAATTTGATGGTATAGAACTTTGTGGCATTAGGTTCATTATCATAATCAGTTAAGAGCCTGATCTTCTTTCTTTTCTGCCAACCAACCCTTTTCACCGTATGTTTTGTTAATTGTATATATCGTCAACTCCCTGATGGAGATATACATATTATTATGTATCTATAATAATAATAAAGCTGAATAAAAATTAAACTGCCAGGAAAAAAGTACTGTTTTCTTATGGGAAAAATATGATTTTTGGCATTTTCAATCTCAAATAGCAGACGGGGGGTTAATTTTAGACATCCGCTGTTGTAGTAAAAAATGCTCAAGATGTTCTTTCCCATATGAATTTTTGTGTATAAAATGTTCGACACTTGAATGATGTCCTTTGTTTCTTTTTTTACTTGATAGCCTAATTCTCGAGGTAGGTTATAAGCTATTTAAGATCACGCTATGACCCTGAGAAGCCGAGAAAAAAGAAAAAAAAGAGGGAAAGAATGCTAAACGAAAACGGAGTTAATAATCCTTAATAGTTAATAAACCTAATAGTTCGGGCTGGTAATGCGATACTACGGGGTGGTTCCTGGAACAAGAAACTTTACGAGGACGAAGTCACGGGTGAAGAAGCTAGTTTAATATACAAGCTATTGTTTTGCATCCTCGTCAAATTCCAGGAGGCTGTTATGAAATACATAAATAGTCAAATAAAATTACGATCACTGGTAAATAATGAATACATTCTTGTTTTTTTAGTTATTTAAGTTTGACAGTATTTCAGAATACACCACTTTCAAAGAACAGAATCGCGTTATGGAATCGTATAAGCGGCCGCGTTTTTATGTGTGTGTAAAAGGGCAGTTACAGTGCGGTCTCACACAGGCCGCGTTTTAAAATGCGTGTCCCACACATGCCGATTTCCGAAAATTAGAAAAAAATACCCACTTATTTTACTATTGATTCGTGTCGAGAATCAGTAGCATAGTTACCTCCTTGAATTTGACGAGGATGTAAAACGACACCATGTATATATGGAAAAATCAAGAAGTGCCGTAACATTCGCTGTAACTGGCCCCTGTATTGTGATTTAGGGTATAATGTTCTGTGATTGTGACTCAATGAGACTGAACGTCATCCATTTTTCCAATCTCGGTTGTATAGTAAATGTTACATTTTTTTTATTGAATCACTTTGAGGAACTTTGAACTTCTAAGTGTTCAATAAAAAATAATATCATCGTAAAAAATAATCTCTAAATGAATCTTGTTTTTGGTAATTCAGTCTAATTATCCTACTAATATTATAAACGTGACAGTTTGTATGAGTGGATGGATGGATGTTCATGCATAAAATACTGAACGGATTTGGATGAAATTTGGCACACAGATTTCTAAGGTTTATAACCAGGATTAACATATAGGATCATTTTTATCCCGATATTCCCACGGGCTAAAATAGCAGGACTATGTCCGACATTATCATTCTAATTCATATTTCCATGCCTACGTTAAGTAAGACAGGTGTCTTCATCAATAACTCTTTATTTAACAGCTTTCTAATCAAAGCCTTTATCAAAATCTACTAGTAAGACCTCAAATTAAGAACCTTTTTATTTTACTACATTATCAATATTACCATATGAATCGGCGTTATATAACACAAGATCATCCAATAGAATTTCAACCTTACCAATGAAAGTTAAAGTTAGATTTTCAACGAGTGTTGGAAAACGTCGGAATGGTGTCAATGACCTGGCTTACTCCATAAGTTACACACTATTTGGCGAGCTAAAGTGTAGGTACTTGGTAAACGGCGCGAAGAAAAAAGTGGGTGGAACGTTATTTTACGAGTACAACTACGAGTAGAAACAGATGCGCCGCGAAGCGTATTGTATTAATATTTAAATTAATTGTCGGCGTTTATATGGGAGTTTTACAAGACGTATGTATCACTTTACTGTTTTCGATATAGTGATATATAATTTTTCAGACTTTACGAGGCCAAAAGGTTCAAATAACAAAAGGTGGGAAGCTGGATTTAAGCATATTAATACAGAGATACCCTGTCTTCATTATATTTGTTATTCAATATTTATCATTCCGTATCACAGCATCCAAATTAACTAACGTCCATATTATTACTTTTAAGAGCTGGTCCCAGGAACCAGGTCTTCACAATGCAGAAGAAGTAGTTATAAAGCTTTCAAGTTGCTTCACAGAAGTCCATTCCACTCAAAAACATTTGAGGAAAAGAAAAAGTGACAACCGACTGATGAAATCAGAGAATGAAGAAGACAAGACAATCGTACATAACAAAGAACTGTTATTAGATAATAGATATTCTAATCCTATATGTAAAGACGCTGACACTAACTTTAGAAAGTAGCCAATAGAAGTCCACATTAGGGAAATTGACAATTATCATCAATGTGTTGAAGAGAACATTCAACTCTGAACAAATTTGCTAAAGGGTAGCCAGTCTGTAGGAGATGGCCTGGTCTTAATTAGAAAGAAAGAAAAACTATTTATTGCGACTCGTACAGGAAGATCATAAATCAAACTATCCACAGTCAAAAATAAAAAAACCAAGTTATATAAAAAAAGTAACAAAAAGAAGAATGAAACAGAAAGTCATATACGAGGCCAAAAGACTCCTCTGTCACATGATGCTGCGACATTTAAAAAACAAATGTCGCAGCGCTGGTATTCTAGACACATTGGAAGCAGGAATGGAAGTCTGAGACGAAGTCAGGTGGCAGACTAAGTCAAGGTCGTCATGGTTAAGCAGAAACAATGAGGCATTATTCTTTGACATACCTAATAGATTAGTCTGTCACTGTTCCGATAATTGTAATTGTTCGGATGTCCGATTTGTTACTTAGTGTTCCAGATTTTGGTCCTCGGATACGGCGAATTAAGGATAGGAACGGCATAATGGTTACTGTTTAAAAATAATAGATTAGAATCAAGTATTTTCTAACTGAACATACAGCTGTGCTCTGCTGGGGAATTTGTTGCGACGCTTAGTCTTCCCAGCATAAGCATTAGGAATTTAGGAAGTGAATAAACCACTTTTGATTTTGTATTGTTAAAAAGGGATTGGTGCTTATTTGTTTAACGGCCGATCCGTTGGTGCTGAGAATGATGAAAATGTCGTGAGGAAAGTTTTCAGTATGATGGCTATAAGATTAGAGGAAGAGCAAAGCAACGATGGATGGAATGTGCGAAAGATGATATGGCTAGAAAGGGGGTGACTACCGAGATGATGAATAATACAGAAAAAAAAATGTGTTTATTGCATCATCTTAAATAACTTATTCTAGTTACAATGGGGAGAATCCATTTAAGCAATTAGTTTGCTTGTGTTAGGATGCTCCGCCCTTCCCCAGGTTATAAATTGATTATTAAGTTATTAAGCCTTTTCAAGATAAGGCGCCGATTCCCTTGTTCACTAACTAAACTAAAATTAAGTTCAATACATCTTTTTCTTTCTATTTAATTTAGAAAAGGACAGAAGATAAATATTAGTTTAGTCCTGTCAAACTAGTCAGCGCCTAACGTAAATTGACGTATTTTTAGTAGCCATGTTTTTAATCACGTCTAATCTGTCTATGGAGTATCATAATTTGACAGGACTAAACTAATATTTTATCTTCTGTCCTTTTCTTAATGAAATAGATGCACAGAACTTAAATTTAGTTTAGTTTTTGAATAAGGGAATCAGGGCCAATGTAAACTTATACAAATAAAAACCAAAATAAGAACAAAAGAATAAAATGAAAACACAGTATTTTTAGGAAAGGCAAAAAACGCGCTAGTGATGTGTATGTTATGTGATTAGGACATGTGAAGTGAAGGTATATAACTTTATTATAACTTTTAGATTAATTATTTACTATAATTTGAGGTAGAAAGCAGATTTTTTTTTTGCTAGCAGAAAGCAAAGAATGTGGAAAAAGATTCCAGGTTGGGCTGACCCCAAATAAATTGAGATATGGGCAGGATAATGGTGAAATGGTTCGGACTGGTGCCGTCTGCCATTGGAGACTTTAAAGGTCTAAAACTAATAGGTGGGTGGGTTTTCGTGGCTTATTGAGCAAGATAATTCTAACATATTATTATGTACAAAGTAAAAATACCCTTCATAGCGGATACAATATTTTTTTAAATTGGATTTAACAGCATAGTTGGAGAACCCTGGCCAGATGTTACATCCAAACATACATACCACTTCTGATTACGTAACATAACATTTCTGATGTAACTACATCAATTCAATATTGACACATACTAAAAATATGAGCACAGCATTCCACTCAAATTCCACAGTATAATAAAACGATGTATACGGAACTGCAGCAAGCATGCGCACAGCATTCAACGCCTTTCTCGGCGATTGCGTTATGCAGAACGTTACACATAGCTGTTGCTGCTGCAATGGATGACGCAACAGCGTAACAGTTTTGTGTCGTTTATCCCTAAATAAGGAGCTGTCAGCGAATATGGGTATACTGTAGGATAGCGTTAGGCTGTGGCAAGATTAATGTTTGATTGGACTTTGGAGGCGTTTTTAGGTTGAATTGATATTCGATCTAAGGTAATAGAGGATGTTGAGTTTGAGGGTTAAATATGGTCAGTTTTTTTTGCGAGCTGAACGTGTAAAGATAAGTGCTGAAACGTAATGTTATTTATTCTGTAAAAAGTATCTCGGAATCACTTTTACACGTCAAATTAAAAATAAATCTATGTCATCATCTGCCTAGCCTTTCCCCAACTATGTTGGGGTCGGCTTCCAGTCTAACCGGATGCAGCTGAATACCAGTATTTTACATGGAGCGACTGCCTATCTGACCTCCACAACCCAGTTACTGGGTAATACGATACCCCTTGGTAAGACTGCGGTTGTCAGACTTTCGGGCTTCTGACTTCCCGTAACGACTGTCAAAGCTCCACGAATGACAGCCGGGACCAACGGCTTAACGTGCCTTCCAAGGCACGGAGGGGTCTCGGTATGTAAAGATGGTCACCCATCCACAGACCAACCGTGGCAAGTGTAGCTTAACGTGACCGATTGACCTGTGCGGCTGTTATAAAATAAATCTATATATATACTAATAATAAAGGTGAAGAGTTTGTTTGTTTGTTTAAACGCTCTAATCCCTGGAAATACCAGTCGGATTTGAAATAATATTTTCGCATTTGATAGCCTAATTTTTGAGGAAGGCTTAACATCAAGTTAGGACCCTTAAGAACCAAGTTTAAAGGAAAAAGTCAGAAAGAACGCTAGGTTAATTAAGTAAGTAATAGCGTAGAAGTAAACTAGCATAGAAGGCTATGCACTAAAACTTTTTTGCAAAAAAAAATCAACCGAATTCCAAAAACGACACTACAAAGTGAAAAATAACATTAATTTCGGAAGTCGGTGTCGTTGGGTTCACATTTTCGTTGTTTGCCACCGACTTCCGAAATTAAAGTTATTTTTCACTTTGTAGTGTCGTTTTTGGGAGTCGGTTGATTTTTTTTTGCAAAAAAGTTTTTATTTTTCACTTTTTGTTGTAATTTTTACCAGTAATTTTGGTTTAAAAACCAAACTACTGAACCGTTTTTGATGAAATTTCTATGGGACCATTTGGGAAGTATACCCTTTCCAACAAAAAAAGAATCGGTATCTTTTCAAATCGGTTGGCAAGCGACGGAGTTATGCGCGAACAAACATAAAAAAAAAATACAAACATCCGAATTGAGAACCTCCTCCTTTTTTAGAAGTCGGTTAAGAAACTGATAAACCAGCCACAAATAAGGAAATTAGAAACAGTTTAAAACACACATAGTACGACACTCATTACCGGAACTTGAGTAATTCCTACCATTTCTGGCGACACCAATGTTCAAAGCGATAAAAAAAATGTAACTAGTTACCATGTCCATTTTACATATTCACGTGTCACTATAAATTTCTCAAGTTCCTTGTAACTGACGGCAACGGTGCGCACGATTCGTTCGGGATACCTGCGCGTGAGTTGCGAAACTGTCGCCGAAGGTATTACGTCACTTCGACCTTCTTAATGTCGTTTACTTGAAACATTTAGATTAGAAACCGAGCAGGCCTATGGTAAGTACTCAGCTTTACTGCCTTATGAAGGTAAGTGGGGCTGTGTTGGATGTGTATGGGTGTTGAAGGTAAAACGGAGGAATAAAATGAGTATTGTCAATGTTGACACATGACATGACAAGATAGATGAAGTATTTTGAAAATTAATACCTAAATAGATATTTACATTTAAAATAATACTCGTATGTACGCAACTAACAACTCATCTCATATCTCATAGTTCATAAAAATAACAAAATGATATCCTCCTAACTTAACTAAAGCTATTCACAAACTAAAATATAGCGTCCAAAAATTCATTCGCATCACTGTCGACTGGTAACCAACCAAACTGACGTTGTTACCACATTCTATGGCAAAGATAAGGTTATTTGATGAGGAGAGGAGGATTTTAAGAGGGAAAAAGAAAATAAAAGCAAAATAATCTAAAACCAAATATGGTTTGGTCTTTGACTGCGTGCGTTCTGTGACCTAACATTATGCCAAAATTCAAGTGCCTGCGTTGCACACATCTTAAAACTTCTGTGACAAAAAAAATGATCTTATGAAAGACTCCGTTTTCCCTTTCACCTTGAAAATCACCGAAATGGCGAAGGAAACAAGGACAGCACAGAAAATAAAATAGCTGTATGTCTTTGTGAAGAAGTTTCTGCCACCAAGCTTTGTCTACATCATCATTATCTGCCTAGCCTTTTCCCAACTATGTTGGGGTCGGCTTCCAGTCTAACCGGATGCAGCTGAATACCAGTATTTTACATGGAGCGACTGCCTATCTGACCTCCACAACCCAGTTACTGGGTAATACGTACGATACCCCTTGGTAAGACTGGTTGTCAGACTTTCGGGCTTCTGACTACCCGTAACGACTGTCAAAGATCCACAAGAATGACAGCCGGGACCAACGGATTAACGTGCTTTCCGAGACACGGAGGGGTCTCGGTATGTCGAGATGGTCACCCATCCACAGACCAACCGCGGCAAGCGTAGCTTAACCTGACCGATTGACCTGTGCGGCTGTTATTATTTAGCCACGGGCCCCTCAAGCTTTGTCTACATAAGGGTATAAATTAATGAACGTTAGGTTAGGTTACAGATTTTTTACCTTTACCTATGCCCTGTCCATTAGGTAAACCTTTTTTTGACAGATGGAACTAGTGATTGCAGCAACACACAATACATTGATTGATACAATTATAATGTCTGTAAGAAGCCATAAATAAGATAATTCCATAAGATAAGGGGTTTATATATTTATTTTATTACGAATTTTAAAGTTAACTTTTACGTAATTTGGAATATGTACAAACGCCAGCAGGTCAAGCTAAACGACCAAATTTTCCCACTCAACCTTGAACCTTAATGCTTTATCAATAAAGTAAAAAATTTATTAAAGAAATTTGACACATTATAGTAGCTTGATGTGCTGGCGTCTTTAAGTTCTAAGACAGCTATCAAAAACCGGCCAAGAGCGTGTCGGGCCACGCTCAGTGTAGGGTTCCGTAGTTTCCCGTCCGTCACAATAAGTGTTCCCACTTATGAGTTTAACGGTGGGTATCCATTATGTTCGCGCTCCGCGCTCCTGCAACTGCTCCCGGTAGTGGGTACGTACGCGAACACTTTGCACAACTTTTTGTCTTTTTTGTACAAAAACTGTTGTTTCCATCAAGTTCAAAATGATTTTCCTAGAAAGTCCTTATAAAGTTCTACTTTTCAGATTTTTTTCATATTTTCTAAACTTATGGTTCAAAAGTTAGAGGGGGGGGACACATTGTTTTTTACTTTTGGAGCGATTATTTCCGAAATTATTGACATTATCAAAAAATGATTTTAGTAAACCCTTATTCATTTTTAAATACCTTTCCAACAATATATCACACGTTAGGGTTGAAATTAAAAAAAAAATCACTTCCCACTTTACATAAGGGAAATAATAAAACATTTTTTTCCAATTTTTATTTTACCACTTTGTCGACGTGATTGATATACATATTGGTACCAAATTTCAGCTTTCTAGTGCTAACGGTCACAGAGATTAAGCGAGGACGGACAGACGGACGGACACAGACATGGCGAAACTATAAGGGTTCCTAGTTGACTACGGAACCCTAAAAACGGTTAACCTAATGGACAGGGTAAAGGGCTAACAACAGCCCGGTCATCTTTGCGAGCCACGCGAATTTCTCATACACCTATGTAAAATAACTCTTTTTTAAGGAGTTATGGCCAACCGCACATACCTACATTTTCACACATGGGCACCATTTCCGTCAGTGTAGGTACCTAAATATATACATAATTATTCCTTTTTCTGTTAAACTAAACGTCAGTTTTGCTTTGGTAATGCCTAATTCCGGTTAATTAATTACGGTTCAGTTTTTTGTAGTGCGGACCTCTTTTTGCGTTCATTACGAATGTAAGAACTTTTTGCGCAGTCGTAGCTGCCTTAGTTAGTAAATTAATAAGTGCAATCTAGTTTAGCTTTATTTAGTGACTAAACTGAATTAATACTATAAATTAGTAATGTTGCAGATTATTTATGTAACTTGTAATGAGTCTGGAGTTATTTACATTACCTAGATTATTGTTGTAGATTACTTAAGTCTAAAGATTACGGTATTTTTTAAAGATCATAATTACTTAAATATTTTTAACAGGTGAATCATTTTCATTTCGGAATCAGACTTGCGTATTGAAATAGAAGTTGGGATTGTCGTTAAAAAAATATTATGAAAAAGCCTGATTTAAACTATAGGACAAGTTACTGCTAAACTTTTGCAATGATAATGATTTTGTTTTATTTGCTAATTCTTTTGTTTTAAGAATTATTTAAATTATATGTCAGCTTTGGCTGATTGTAGAATTTAAATGCCTGTTGATAGGCCTACCTTGTCCTCCCATATATATAATTTGGAACATTGTAAATTGGAAATATTGTAAAAGCCAATTATTTGTAAAAGAGTAACTGTGGAGTTTTTTGTCGGTTCTTCTTCAAAGGATACGTCTAATCTAATTGAAACCGTGCACCTAGCTTCTGACGTTTCTTGTCCCCATGTATGTAGGTTTATGTGAAATAAGAAAAAAAATAAGTTTATTTGCGGCCAACATGAAGCATAAAAAGCAAACCAACCCAAAAAAAAAAAACAAGACAACAATAAAATATTTTGATTTGATTTGAAGAGTAGGTATTTTTCTTTTTATAAACATTCATCCATTTGAATTTTTACATCCAGCCAGCTTCACCGTTCATGTAACTTCTTATTCAACCGGAAAATGTAGAAACAGTTGTCGTTTATGGAATTCCTGTATCGCCTACGAAAGACTTAATAAACATAGTTGGGTGCCTGAATAAGTGAATAGTAAGTTAAATAAACTAACGAAGTCAGTTACGTTACGTCTGTCGGTTCGAGTAAAATATAGGGCTGTATTAATAATAAACCATGTTTGTGTATGTACTAAAGTGATTGATAGTTGAGATTTCGATTTGATTAAGTAAGCTAAGAGAAGGCCAATTCTCGTTATTAAAAACAATCATAATCTAGTCGCAATCTCATCTCAGCGACAGTAAATGTCAAAAACATGTCACAAATGTAAGGAAATTAGAGGTATTTTTGACAGATTGAGACAGTGAACGTTCTTAAAATTTACGAGAATTGTCCCCTGATGTTTGAGGTAAAGATGGCGTTTATTCTTTTGACAGCGTATTAGATTATTTTGTTGGAAAATCCAATGTTGAGAAGCGCTCTCAAGTTCACTCAACTAAAATTATTTAAGGATCTTAGGAACATACAGGGTGGCAGACCATGAATTCAGCACATGATTCTAGTCCCCCTAGCATAGGAAATTTTCGTCGGCTGTATTCCTAAAAACAGCTGATACATAGAAAAGTGCTCCAAAAAAAAAAAGCTGAAAGCGGTTCCATACGTTTTGACCTACGCGGTCAAAATGTATGGAACAACTATTTTTTTTAATACCAGTGAAAAATTTCAACGAGAAATTTCAACATTTAGGTTCTAAATCCATAATAACAGCCGGTCGATTCTGTAAAAATCTCACCGTGAAAACTCAAGTGAAGTGAGCTTGATGTGAGTTGTCAGTAGTGTCAATCCCTAGCATTATTTGGAATGACAGCTCACTCCACGCTCACTTCACCTAAGTTTTCACGGTGAGATGGTTACAGAATCGCACTGCAGGTTGCGAGTCGATGTCCCTGCCACCTGTATTAGTTATCTAATCATTGGCTGAAGCTTAACCCTAAATATGCGATGTTATATATGTGTGTGTCAACAATGTGTATGTGTGCATGGGCTGCGTCCCTGCCCTGCTCTAACCTTATAATAAACAGTGTGCTATTAGCTGTCAGTAGTTTCACTTGTGTCCCTACGTACCTACATAACAGTGGCGACGAGGATGGGATAATGTACAAAAAGTTTTTAAATAGTATTAAATTCCGTTGGTGCAGAGGTATTATTAAGAAAAGAGTAGGTAAAGTAGTTTACCTTATTCAGGATTTGATTTCATCGTGTTATGTTAAAAAACATAAGAACCAAATCATGTTATATAAAGGTGGCAAGGGTAATGTTTCACAACAGCCGCAACATCATTATGACTTTGACGAGTTTGACACCTGTCAAAGCGAGCCGTCAACTGGCAACCCTCAGGTACAGAGTCCAGCAGGGGAGGAAAACAATGAGGCAAATCTGCAATCACCGCCGTCTGCAGACGCAGATACAGTGTCGGATCCGGTTTCAAGGAATCCGGGCAGACTATTGAGAAACATTCCCAGGGTAGATTACAAACCTTATCTATGAGTTGGTACCTATATGTAGGTATCTCTTTATTAATCTTGTAGTTGTGTTCAACTCTAACATTTATTGTCAAATAAGGGAGGAAATGTTATATATGTGTGTGTCAACAATGTGTATGTGTGCATGGGCTGCGTCCCTGCCCTGCTCTAACCTTATAAAAACAGTGTGCTATTAGCTGTCAGTAGTTTCACTTGTGTCCCTACGTACCTACATAACATGCGACATACCTTTAGCCGTTCTGATTTACTTGAAGTTTACATTTAACTTGAAAGATTTCGCTCAAAGCAGTGTTTTGAGCAATTTGAATAAAACGGACCTTATTAGTTACAAAATCTACGTGAAAACAACGTGCAATGTAGGTGCATATTGACAGCTGCATAATATAATTTCCAATTTTATTGAAAACAATAGACCGTGTTGGCGTAAATTAATAGATTGCTAAGGAGGTAAATTAATGGATTTGAAGTTAAAGTATACCGACCTTTGTTTACATGAGCTAACTAGTTTACAACCAACAATCAATTAATAAAATAGGGGTAATTTTGTAATCTATATTCTACTAATCCTACTAATGTTATAAACGCGAAAGTTTGTGACGATGGTTGGATGTTTGTTACTCTTTCACACAAAAACTACTGAACGGATTTTGATGAAACTTTATAGTAATATAGCTTATACATCAGAATAATACATAAGATACTTTTTATCCCGATATTGCCACGGGATCGACACTTATGCGGGTGAAACCGCGGGCCGCTGCTAGTATATAAATAAAAATGAAATGCTGTAGTGTACGTTGGTAAGCGTATCACTTGAGAACGGCTGCACCGATTTGGCTATATTTTCTTTTAAAATGTTTTTAACAGTCCGAATTAGGTTTTTTATGGAAAGAAAAATTGGATTCCCGGATTCTCTTTTCGGGAAAAAGTGAAAGTGCTTTTGTGTATGGTATTTTTGTATGAACTATTGAAATTTGGACAGGAAGACGTCTGTCGAGTTAGCTAGTTGTGGATAGATTTAATCAACATGAAAAGGCTTTTCTCCGCCATCCCAATCAAACTATGACTTACCATCATGACACTATAAACGTGATTTCAATCGCCTTCTGAAAACTGTTTTTATACTCTGAGATTAAAACCGAAACGACATTGAATAAATGAAAGCTGAAGCTGCATTTATCTTGTCAAACGTAGTTTTATCACCACTTTATCAAAGTTAGTTGAAAATAGACCTCTAAATTGACAGGTTTAGATTTAGAACCAATAATAATAGACTAAACTCAGTCGTTTCAGTTAAAGACCTTGGGAATTCATCGAAGTGACTGCTAATGACTATAAAATACATAAATACACGTTATAATAACGGGCAAAAGGACGAACCAAACTCTGATGCAACTAATTAACATACATTTTTGACTCACATCATTATATAACTTGGATATTACGTTAGCTTCGAAAACGGTGCATCTTTAAGTCTCAATGTTATAAAGAGGTACATTTTATGTTTGTAATTTGTATGTATGTAGGGGGTAATCTCTGGAACTACCAGTCAGATTTGAAAAAATATTTTTGCATATGATAGGTCAATTCTCGAGGAAGATTTTAAGCTACTTAATGTGGATGCTCCTAGGTAGCCCGCGAAATTCAAATTTTCTTACTTTTTTTGCAATTTGCTGGTCAGTACTAAGTTGTACGTTGATTAAAATATGATTCGCGGCCGTAACAAATATGTATTTACGGAATTATAATCATTAGAGTCAGTAATACAACTTGTTATGTTAGCATAATCCTAAAATGTCAAGATTTCATGAAATAGTCATTCAGTAGGATTACTTGATCTTAGAGAGTTGTGTTGATGACTTTAATGATTATAATTCTGTAAATACATATTTGTTACGGCCGCGAATCATATTTTAATCAACACGTACAACTTAGTAGGTACTGACCAGCAAATTGCAAAAAACGTAAGAAAATTTGCGCTAGGACCCTTAAGGCCGACATAACTGGACTGCTCGAGCAGTTAGCGATTGATCAACATAAGCGGACTGCTCTTGCAGTCATAGTCAACAGCTTGAAGCTGCCATTGATAACTGCTGGGGCAGTTGATACCAACTGCTCGTCATTTAAATCAGGTAACTGAGCGAGAGCAGTCGACAGCTCGAGCAGTCAGTGTATGCCTGGCGACTGCTTGACCGCACGACCGCCCGAAGCAGTTGCAACTTTTTTTTTTATTTAAACAATAGTCTTAATACATGTTGATGTTTGTTTTGTACCATTAAACCAGAGATGGTTTGTATTGGTACCTACTCACATTCGCTAAAACAACACTGCTTAACTTGACTGCTCGAGCGGTTTCGTGTGTGTATACGTAGAAGACTGTAGTTCATTATGCAGTCGCAGCTT
The DNA here is from genome assembly GCA_945859715.1 of Apamea sordens. Classification (NCBI taxonomy): domain Eukaryota; kingdom Metazoa; phylum Arthropoda; class Insecta; order Lepidoptera; family Noctuidae; genus Apamea; species Apamea sordens. Next base: position 15,543,580 of record OX244002.1, read on the forward strand.
AAAGCAGTCCATCCTGACTGCTTCAAGCAGTCCGTGTATGTCGACCCTAAGGAGCTGAGCAAAAACAAAACAAGTCAGAAAATATGCTGAGCGAAAACAAAGTATAAGATGGGCAGGCGATGCGGTGACACGGGGTGGGTCGGAGACATGAAATGTCACGCGGATGAAGCAACGGGCAGATGCTAGTCATCATCATCATCTGCCTAGCCTTTTTACCAACTATGTTGGGGTCGGCTTCCAGTCTAACCGGATGCAGCTGAATACCAGTATCTTACATGGAGCGACTGCCTATCTGACCTCCACAAAAAATTAAAAAAAAAAAAATATTGACAATGGGCTCACTCTTGACCTCAATCCAGCCCAGAGGCAGGGATGAGATCTACGGTGGAACGAGCTTGCCCAGAAGAAGCCTATTCAACCCAGTTACTGGGTATAAATACGATACCCCTTGGTAAGACTGGTTGTCAGACTTTCGGGCTTCTGACTACCCGTAACGACTGTCAAAGATCCACGAATAACAGCCGGGACCAACGGCTTAACGTGCTTTCCAAGGCACGGAGGGGTCTCAGTATGTAAAGATGGTCACCCATCCACAGACCGCGGCAAGTGTAGCTTAACCTGACTGATCGACCTGTGCGGCTGTTATTATTTAGCCACGGGCCCCTCGCCAAGGGCAGATGCTAGTATAATATAAATTGATCAGAATTAATTGGAAAGAGTTTTAGTTAATCCAATCTATACTTATAATACATCTGTAGAAGTGAAAATTCTGTACATTGAAAATATCAAAAAAATAAATGGCAGGGGGTGTTACTAGACCGACACCGAACCCAAAAATGTGATTAAAAAAATTTTTGTCTGTCTGTCTGTCTGTCTGTTTGTTCAGGCATCACGCAAAAACTACCGGTTCGATTACGATGAAACTTGGTATAATTATTCTTTAATATCCTGGGCTGGGTACTTTTTATCCCGGAAAAGTATATACAATAAAAAACAAACTTAATTTTGCGGTTCGATCCCTAGACCCATTACTGTCTCAACCGCAAATAATAAGTTTGTCGTAGGTTACGTCACCCGCAGTGGAGTTCATTTTTATTCCTTTTAGTTTTTAGAGTTATTTAGGTTTATTTTCATATAAGTCGTAGGTATAGATTTTAATTTTAAAGTATAGGTAGCATATTTGATAGTGTACGTAGTGACCGTAGGTTATTTTATAATACTGTTAGGTAGGATTAGTCATTCGTTTAGATATTAGTTTTTAGGGATTTTGCTTATTTATTGAGTTTAGATTAGTTATCATCAGAAATAGGTTTATTTAGGTAGGTATTTAATTTTCTGTTATTGAGTTTTTTTTTTTTAATTAGGTAGGTACTTAGGTAAAGATATCATTATAGGTTCCCTCTTAATCACCACTAATGAGACACAATTGGTTTTCTATTGTTATTAGCCACAAAGGGCCCGCGAGATAGATGGCATTCTGGGGAAGCACATACATTTTATCCTGTTAGCACGTTCCCGTGGGATAATTTCCGACATCCACGCGGGCGAAGCCGCGGGCAGAAGCTATTTCTAATAAAACTGTTACTTATAGGAGTATACCTAATTTTATCTCTAAGAGAGAGAATTAGAGAGACTTTTAGATAATCCGATTGATAATTAAGCTAATTACACAGAAGTTTTTTTAGTCTCACAGGGCAAAAGCTTGTTCCTGCACAGAAGAGAAATTAATTTCTATCTTATCACTGAAAGTTAGCGAAAGGAAAACAATTTCCTGGCCTATGGATACTGCAGTGCGATTCTGTAACCATTTCACCGTGAAAACTTAGGTGAAGTGAGCGTGGAGTGAGCTGTCATTTCAACTAATGCTAGGGATTAACACTATTGACAGCTCACTCTAACCTCACTTCACAATAAAACTCAGCGTTAGGAATCTAAATGAAAGCTGTCTGAAATTCAGCCTTCAGCCCTTATTTGCAGAGTACAAAGTTCATTTAAAAGCTTTCATTATCCAGTACAACTGCAAGTAAGTACTTTTAACGTAAGCTCACTTTGTATAAGGTCCACAGGTCCAAATGATACCTGAGCTTTAGTTAGGTCACTGGGCTGCGTACAGCGGAATGTGACCGGTTGTTTTGCAACAAGTTCTCCCCTCCCTCTCCCCCACGCACCGACCTCTCGCTCTACCACACGAAGTTCCCCGAAGTGTGCCGAAGTTCAAGAGCTTTCGCGTAACGTCGTGCCTTCTTCGGAAGTGAGACTGGATTCTTGCAAGTTTTGTTTGTTATTTATGCTTTTTTGATGTAGATTTGTGATAGACGTTTTAGTTGTTAAATAACGGAATCTTGTGCGGGCTTTAGTGCATACCTGTTTGAATTCTTTAGGCGTTTATAAGCGAGGTAGGTTTAACAAAACGAGGTAGGCTAAATGGTATCTGATTTGGTTACTTTAACTTAGCAGCAAGAAGTTAATCATTGTTTTTCTGGAATTTGTAATTTTGTGGCTCTTGTAACACAGCTTAAGTACCTAGCATAACTGCAAGAGAAACTGTAACTTCACACAATTTGTAACCACTTTCTCGTGTAAATAAAGATTATTATTAAAGGGGATAGAAGATTTTTATGCAGCCTGAGAACCTCTCCGCCATTTTGATTTATTTATTTTTGAAAAAAGAACAAAATGGCCAATTATTAAACAATAATCTGCAAAATATGATGACTTTCGAAGTTTCAAACACTCCTAGATATCTTACCTATAATATTCTAAATGAAACAGTCGAACATGAAGAACCAAAATCGACCAAATCTCCAACACGATCAAGAGGTGTAAAAAGTTTACGATAATAAAGGCTTGACTCGACACCAATAAATGGTACATTCATGTTACATGACCACAAGGTGACGTTATATCGCGCGTATGACGTCAGAGCCGCACGCGCATCGCCTCGATTCAGCTTGACGAATTTAATTTTAGTTTTAGTGGGGTGACCTGTGGAAATTCGAAGTTACTTGTTTTGTATAATAATACTTCGTAGTTGGTACAATTCTGTATAAGTACTTACTACCATCATAATAATTACCCAACAACGTGTAACTATAATTAACTTAATTACAAGTTCGGTTGGTTAAAAATATAAAAAATTGCTTCTTTATTTGACGTCATTCGAGCATTTAATTGCTGACTGAATAATTTAATTAAATACGGTAATGAAGGCCCAACCAATTTCTACTTAAAAGTTACCGCCTTTAAAAAAAGCAACCGAAAAAAGTTAAATTAGTTATTTCAAATAGGCCATTAAAAAAGGCACGTTTGAACGTCAACATTTACAAGATAATTGAATTGATTCTAGTTGCTCTTCCAAAAGGTTATTCCTTCTTATGGACAAGAATGGGCAATAAACTCCATAGTCATTTTTATTTATTGTGTTTCAATAAAATATAGTATAAACGGGACTTTCTTATACTAACAAACTATTAAAATAAAAATATTACCTAAACTAACTAAAACTATTAACAAAATAAAATATGGCATCAAAGAACTGATACTTTTTTTTTTGCAATATTTTGTATGCTTCAATTAAAATGACATTTATTTTCACCTAATGACTTCCTATAACCCTTTCAATGCAACATGTTCCCAAGCCCTAGACCAAGTTAATACAAATCGATTGAATATCAGATCGAATGATTGATTGGATGTAGCCAGTGATACGAACCATTGTGTGATTGATGTCTGATTGCATTTAAACAATGGATGCCCTTGCACGATGGCATTGTCCTAGTTTGTTGACCACTACCATAGCTTTACAGGGCCTTTGCAATGTTTATTTTTATTTTGATACGTTTTGAGAACTGCATATTAAGCTTTGGAATGGGCAACTAGCTTCATTTTATAAGTAGTTTATCAGCCATCTTGTTACCATAACACAAGCATTAGGTTGCTTAGCTTGGGACTAGATTGCGCTGTATGAAATGTCCAGGGATATTATTATTATTTTTCTGACTGACCGACCCCTTGACAATTCAAAAGTGCCTGTAATTGGATTATTTGAAATAAATACTTTGAGTTTGAGTTTCAGAATTATTAGTTATTTTGTATTGATTTCTTGGAAAGGTTTAAATAGAAGAGCTTAGTAACCGAAAACCCAAAATAATCTATATTTGGACCTGTCAATTGTCTGGATAGGAATTGCGAGTGATTTCTTAGATTTCGAAGAAATTGAAAGACTTCCTCTAGTTCTTGCCTCTAGAATCGCCTCTCAATAGATCAAGGAGAAAAAATCTAAAAATCCGCCAAATCTTAGTAGTATCAGTACCGGATAATAATAATATCTAGCTCAAGAATAAAAAATTGAATAGAATTTGTATAAAATGATCCGTCAGATAAGACTACGAAACGTATAAGGTGGTCAAACAGGCAATAATAATTCTATTAAAGGCAAAAGTTTAAGTAGGTACTCACATTCATTGTCATGGCTATTCCTGGCGAGGCCCCGGATCTGTTCATTAACATAATTGTTACTCTTGGGGACGTTGAGCGCACTGCGGATCCCCACGGAGGAATTGTCCAGGTGTCCAGGTCCGATCTTAGGCACGTGGCTGGAGCAGTAGACTTCCTTGTCTTCTGTCCAGTGCTGGTTGTTGTAGTAGGTCTGGGGAAGAAGAAAAGTGGTTATTGGTCATGATGACATTAAAGGTTTTACTTCTGGGTGTTTTTCTATCTATAATATGTATATATTTACAAAAAAAAAAATGTATATAAGTAGTTTATCAGCCATCTTGTTACCATAACACAAGCATTAGGTTGCTTAGCTTGGGACTAGATGGCGCTGTGTGAAATGTCCAGGGATATTATTATTATTATTATTAAAACTTTATGCTCAGATAAAAATTTCTGTAAAATGGCGGACTTAATGACTGATGCATTTTTTACCAGTCAACCTTAGGGTGAGGGCAAAGACAAAACGTGGTAGGTGCAACATAAATCATAGATAACTCGAAAATGACTATAAATACAAGAATATTATATTCATACGCGTACATATAAACAAAAAAACTCTGTCAGGTAAAATAATGATCGGTAGAAGATAAAACGAATTAATATTAGCTGGTGGGGTTATTAACTATTACCGAGACTCCTACGAGCTCCAGCAAGCACGTCAAGCCATTGCTCCCCGCTGATATTCGTAGATCTTTGACAATCTTTACGGGCAGTCAGAAGCCCGACCGTCTGACAACCAGTCTTACCAAGGGGTATCGTGTAACCTAGTTACTGGGTTGTGGAGGTCAGACAGATAGGCAGTCGCTCCATACAAAATACTGGTATTCAGCTGCATCCAGTTAGACTGGAAGCCAACCCTAACATAGTTGGAAAAGGCTAGGCAGATGATGATAGTTATTATACCTGCTCGGGAGTTTGTTTCGCCACTTCTTCTTCCCAGCGATAGCACTAGGAAGTGGTAAAGGACGGGCGTTTTTAGGGGACTGTCTTTTGTAATTTTGACGTTCGAAAAGTGCTGTTTCTCACCCTAATTTGAATAAATGACTTTTGATTTTGATTTATCAAAGTTACTTACTACCTATGGCTTATTAGGCCAGATAATTATAACTTACATTTTCTTTTATAAAGGTAATAAGTTAACCAACAGGCTCACCTAATGGAAAGCGGTTATGGCTCTTATAGAGAAGACAGGAACACCAAGAGATGTCAGTCTTGAAAATGAAGTTATCATTTCTAAATGCCTGGGGGCCTACTCCGAAGTGCAAAGTGCGAATGTTCGGATCGGACCGACACATGGCCGAACCGAATATTATTGAATAATGCGAAAAAAATTCAGATCTGCTCAGTTGGGTCGGCACCATAGTCAATATTCGAAAGAGTGTAGGAGTGTAGGATCGGAACCGACCGAACCAAATAGTAACTTCGTAGCAGGAAAAGGCCGAACATTCGGCCGATACTTACTACTTCGGAGTAGACCCCCTGTTCAGTCACGAGCACCAATATGTCAACACTTGGCAACTTTCAATTGCGATTTTTTCGTGAAATAACGAATGCAACGTTGAAATACGACACATTACATAAACCTATGGGTTCGAAAATGCTATTTTCGTAACAACATAAAATTTCATTAAAACAAAAAGGGGTAAATCACTTTTGAATAAAGCCGAGTGTATACATACTTTTGCTCGTGACTGTACACTGCTGTCCACAATTTTACTGAGACGTATTCATATACCCGTTTAACCCTAAGCAATAGTAGAAGTTAAGTACCAAGTGTGGGGCAACGTTTTAAAAAAAAAGTACTAAAACTGAATCAAATATTCTGGTAGGAGCCCGGAGTGTTTTTGAGCAAGCATAATTATGCAGGGCGAAAAATGTATAGATGAGTAGGTGCGGCATGAAGAGAGAACACCGAAAATATATTTAAAGTTATAAATACGAGCTCGAATATTAGGTACCATTCGTTTAATAAAACCAAACAATTGAAATGTAGGTAACACTTTGTTTTCACCCTTTTATTGCCGAAGCTGATTCATTTTACACAAATTATAGGACGCACAATAGAAAAGTAGGTATACCAATGTAAAATGATCCATCACATTTTATAATCATAACATAAATGAGGGGTCGAGTTATAATGGTTATTCTCTGAATAGATGTTCAAGCTATGCTCAAAGCGATATGGACAGTTAATTTGTGACAAAGCGAATGTTTTTTATTGAATTATTCATTGCATAGGACTATGTTTTGTCGGTTTAATGTATAATTTTCCAATATTTCATTGTATAATTGCTTTCATATAGTGGTATTGTGTTATTTGTAATGGACATATCGATAGTGAAAATGGAATATTAATTGTTAAACTTGTTTCATAAAAATAGGGTATATTTATTTAATTAACGTTGAAACGCAATGAATTTGCAAGATAACACTAAAATAACATAATTATATCCTAAATAAACTAAAACTATTTACAAACTAAAATATAGCGTCGAAAAATTCATCCGCATCGTTGTCGACTGGTAATGTACTCAAGACACTGGCGGCATTGCCACGTTGCATGGCAATGCTTAGCCTCTGGCCAAGGTAAAAGCCAGCCCTTGGATCATGCGAATGGCCAACCAGTCGTTTCGAAATTTCCTTAAAAATACCATGCGCACTCGGACCCCACATCCCGAGGGTTTCAACCCCAAACCTTTGTTTCATTATGTAACTTAAGTACCTAATATTAGTTACAGGAAATTAAAAAGTTTCGCCCAAGCCGAATTAGGTACCCTATGCAACGGAGTGGCACTAGCAACACGGTTCATGAGAGCTATATTTAGAACTCCAACCTAGGATATATGTTAGCCTGTGATATCCCGCTGCAGGGCAAGTCCTGCCTACTTTCTTTCCATTTCTCGCCATCTCCGTCTGGGCCTGCCACGATATGATATCGTGGCAGGTTGTAAGTTTGGCCCATTGGTCGTCTGACAAGCGACAGATGTGTCCAGCCCAATTCCATTTTAGCGTTCCAAGTGACATCTATCTTTGTGATGGAAATAAGGATACTTCTTTAAAATTAAATTAGGTCGTAGAGGCAGTTGCTCCTCGTACAAAACTAATTTGATTTAGCCAATTAATATAGTCTGGACCTTGACTAAAAATTGTAACTACATATATTCTTTTAAAGATAGTAAGTGCCAACATTTGTTACAGAGAAAAGAAAAATCCAACGTTTAATGAAGTTATTTTAAATGAAATGCAGAGACTTTTACCAATCAAGCTGTTTTATTTTAAACCGAACACTGCACTGTTACAAGTATGTGACCACAGAGAAAGCAATAGACAATAATCATTAGTAACCTAACGATAAAAAAAAACAGTACTGCCAACTTAGATAAATGTATGAACATTGTATATCTTATAACACCCTCTCTCAATGTTATACATGTTTGAAATAACGATAAAACAGTATTAAAAAAAAAGCATTCAACATTATTTCATCTATAATATATCTCGCCGTAAAAAGGCATAAATCAACCACTATTTATGAAAACAGCCGTATTTAAGCTCACTAACAGAACCAAACAAGTACAAATACCTGTTGTACGAGTATGCATTTCCCATAAAAAGTACGTCAGCTAACTGTTAATTATCGCATACACATCAAGCTGTTGTATTAGAACAACAGTTAGGAGCGTGTGTAATGAGCAACTGAACCGAATAAGGTCGTATCTGCCTGGTCGCGGAATAAGGACGTAATGTATCATTACGACCACTTGACAAGGATGAGAAGTTGTAATGTGACTGTCATTCATTTATTTATATCCGTTGTCGTTCGGCGCTAAATATGGGCTTCAAAATTACCGGTAAAACGTTTGGCCATAGAATCCTCTATTGTTAATTACTAGGTAAGCTAGACGGACGGATTGGCGATCGTACTGTATTGTCATTTGAAGGCACGAAAAGAGAGAAAAAATACGGCCTATGTCTGGGCCGTCCGTGTGTTTCTTCCTCTTAGAGGGGAACCGACCTACACACTAATATTAAACAAAATTAGGAAAAACGATAACTTTATCAGCCTAGGGTGATTTAGGAACTGGTCATACCTACACACGCCTCGCCCGTTCTGTAGTGTCTGAAAACCCCCATGGGAAGAAGGCGTGAGTGTATGTAGGTATATAAGTATGAAAAGAGACCATCCAACTAATGTTAAAGTCCGCGACACTCTGGATAGTAATTGGTAGCGTGGTTGATTGCCAAGGCGTTTTTTCTTTTAAGTCATCATCTGCCTAGCCTTTTCCCAACAATGTTGGGGTCATTTTACATGGAGCGACTGCCTATCTGACATCCACAACCCAGTTACTGGGTAATACGATACCCCTTGGTAAGACTAGTTGTCACACTTTCGGACTAAGTCAAAGATCTACGAATGACAGCCGGGACCAACAGCTTAACGTGCTTTCCGAGGCACGGAGGGGTCTTGGTATGTAAAGATGGTCACCCATCCATGAAACAACCGCGGCAGGCGTAGCTTAACCTGATCGATCGACCCGTGCTGCTGTTATTACTTATCCACAAGCCCCTTTCGTGCTTTCTTTTAAGTATGGACACTAATTTTAAAAATTATGACAACGGTGATGACCGTTGTCATAATTTTCTGCCAATTAATGAACTTTAATGCTTTTTTTATTGTTTTTACGATTTTGTTAGTTTTAATGTTCTTTTTTATTATTGTTGTATTTCCTGTGCGCCTCCCAAATAAAATATTGTTCTTTCTTTCTTTCCATTCTCTCAATTTATTTGGGGTCTGTGCAGCATTTCGTCTCCTTCCATAAATCTCTATCAGCCGTCATCTTAGTATCCACCTGAAAGTCGTGACGCTGGAGGACTAGGTATTATTATTATTAATTCAAGTCATATTATTATGTTATCGGAATAAGGTCGTATGTATGACGCATCATAACCAGATCCCCAGCTGTAATGACTCATTATTTGTGTACAAATAATGAGTCTTATTACACGTGTGTTTAAATATGAGGTTCTTTAATGAACTTTATATTATTTCCCTTGACCTCGGCTATAAAATTGTAGACTTATTTATCGTCACGATTTATTTTTATTTAGGTGTCCAACTGCTAGGTTATATTTTAATTTTTTTTTTTTTCGTGAACGAATGTTGCATATCTTGTTCCGCCATCCATATCAGTCGTTATCTCAGTGTTATTGCTATTTCTAGCCAAGCCAACTATCAGAAATCCATCGACGGATTCTTTGGCATTCCTGCAGTGCGATTCTGTAACCATCTCACCGTGAAAACTTAGGTGAAATGAGCATGGAGTGAGCTGTCATTCCAAATAATGCTAGGGATTGACACTACTGACAACTCACATCAAGCTCACTTCACTTGAGTTTTCACGGTGAGATTTTTACAGAATCGACCGGCTGTATTCTTAGCCATCACCATTCATACTCAAAACGTTTCCACAGCATTTCGCTTATATCACAAATCCATGATCCATTTTTCTAAGCCAATATTGTTTTATTTTTCTCTTTTTGCTGTTCAGCCGATCGATTCTGTAAAAATTACACCGTGTAAAGTTAGGTGCAGTGAGCTTTGAGTGAGCTGTCAATAGTGTCAATCCCTAGCATTTAGTTTGGAATGACAGTTCACTCCACGCTCACTTCACTTATTTTTTCACGGTGAGATGGTTACAGAATCGCACTCCAGGTCTCCCATTTCCATGGACGATAGGTGCATCGCTTTCTAGACTAAGACTTTCATCTTCAGCCTATAGCCGTCCACTGCTGGGCCTTTCAAATCGCACGCTTTTATCCTCGGCTATCCTCAAATTGCAAACAGGTACCCTGCGGATTTTTTTTGTCCGCCTAGTCAGAAATCCTGCCCAACGTTCATTGCCGATTTGCGGTATCTATTCCAGAATACGTCAATCCCAACGGTCACCGGTTCAAGTTTAATTGAGACTTCAGACTCGCTTTATTGAAATATTCCTAAGTACTAATTACATTTTACAATAGTAACAGGTATTTTCTCCAACTTATTCCTAAGCTTGAACTGTGTAATTGTACTAGGTGCTTAATATAATAATTTGTGTAATAAAGTGCTTAACTGCATTCACGTTGTAAATTAAGCGCTTAATAGTATTATTAATAGTGTTTAAGGCCATCTGCGGCTATAATAATGCTATCACTGCACATGGCTTAGTGCTGTAAGTAGGACTTTATTTAATGCTAAAAGACTTTGCACACATACTAACATACCAGCTTTAATAATAGGGTGTATTAGAATGGCCTACACAAGAGGCGATACTGACATGTATGTAGGTACGTCTAGCGCACCCTGGAAAGTCAGTCCGGCTCACATCTTGCCCCTTCATCTTAGCGTATCGATGGCAATCTGTATACAGTCAGTCTAGAGTCTGGCTACAAGCTTGGCACCATCAGTAGCGTCCATCAACTCCTATAGCGTGCAGACAGCAGAACACGATATTGAGTGCCCCATTGTTTGTGGGACAGCACTACATTTACACTCCAGGGCGGAGTCATTTGTGAATCTCCACCTGAGCAGGTTTTCTTTACTTCGGCCTACCTGATTCCAAAGTCTGTTTAAAAACTTCCAGGTAAGCCAAGGCAACACATGTCCACGTGCAAGATTTTTAGCAGGCGGAACGAATGGGTTTGGTAGGGAAGCGCTATCTCTCCACAGCTTTAGCCTTTCTTTAGACCGTTCGTCAGTGAGTGCCCCTGACCGAAACAGAATCTACCAGCATATTATCACCCACACACCAGTTTTGTGAAGAAGTTGTGCCTATCTTATAAGAATACCTTCCAGCGGGATGAATCAGGGTTAAGAAAGCCCACCCCGGGGAACGGATAAAAGCGACGATAAGAAGAAGAGAAGACAGACAGACAGTTCTTTCATCATGCCACAAGTTCGGTTACCCGCTTTAGTGTGGCAACTTCTTTACATCACTTTTGCAAGCAAGACTAAAGTAAGCAGAAGAAATAAACAAACACATTACTAGGTAATAGGTATTACTGTGAGATGCTTATCTTCCTACATACCTAGGTATTAGTAAGTATTTTATTGTTTGTTATGAGAGAGGAAAACAACTTTCGGACTACTGCTGTATAGATCCTAGATAAAATCAATTTTGGTATTAGGCAAGCGGACGTGTAACATACTAGTCTAGGAATTTGCCGCGTTTTTGTTTTCTTCAAATACATAAACGTTAAGTTTATTTTTTCGCAAATGGTACGAAAGGCAGAGTATTTTCCTCGGTGATAAAGCTGTCTTAGTCTTGGGTGAACTTAAATCCCTCGCTACACTCAGGACTCGTATTAAATCCCTCGCTTCGCTCGTGATTTAAGTTTTTAACACCCTCGCTACGCTCGGGAGTAAACCTCGAGTCCTTCGTTACGCTCGCGATTTAAATCGTCACCCGCGACAGAAGACACTGCTTTATCCCCTTGGTTAATAATCTACTATTTATCTAGATATTCCCACGGAATCCAAACTTATGCGGGTGAAACCGCGGGGCGCTGCTAGTAGAATTATAAGCATAAAAATCATTAATACAACTCATATTAAGTTCATATTACATACCCTATTGAATGCCTATTTCATGATCCATGAAATTTGAGGCCATTTCTAACCCAAGGAGTTGTCAACTCTGGAATTTTGTGGGCTACCCTGACGCTTTCACACAAACGCCGACAGCAAACTTTTAAATGTGGATTACAATGTAAAACAGCTAAGTAGAAGAATGTCTGTGAATCTCATACATGCGTATTCCACCACATTTTTCTACTAACTCGTTTTGCATATTCATCTTGAGCGCTTAATTTTATTGACGCTAAACGGAACTCGCCTATGAGGAATTTCTTTTGTACGTACATATGTTGTATTGTCTCGTCACACTTCAGGAGAAAAGTTTTCTTTTATTACAAGCCGATGCCCAATGAGATGCTATGCTAAACATAGCATAATCAGCCAATATTGTTCCCACTGCTGGGACACAGGCCTCCTCTCTTCGAGAGGGAGTGGGCTGTAATCCACCACGCGGGCCCAGTGCGGGTTGGTAGAGCTCACATGTCGTCGAATGTTTGGTTCTAGGACATGCCGGTTTCCTCACGATGTTTTCCTTCACCGTTTTGAGAGCAGTGGTGATGAAATAATTTACACAAAGTAAAGCGCCTGCCTGGGTACCCATAAACCTACAACTCGTAAGTCGAGACCGTTACCACTGTACACACGGCTACACATCAAGCTATGCAAAACCAGTATTGGCTGACCGTTCATTGTGAGAAAATATCATACAAAGTGAGGCCAAGACAAACTGGTTTTGTATAGCTTGACGTGTAGCCGTGTGTACCACCACTGCTCTTGGCTTGAGCAAAATGTTGTATTTAACACCTTTAGGGGATGAATTTTCAAGAATTCTTCCTTATGCACGTTCGATATACAGGGTGGCAGGGACACACACCCCCATTCAGATTCAGATTCAGTACATGACTCTGAATGTGTTGAAATTTTTACATTATTCCAGTCCAGCGATCGAATCCAGCGCTGGATTGCTTACTGGAAAAATGTAAACCAGCACTGGAATGCACTGAATCCAGTTAGCATTCCAGTCCAGTAACTGGATTGGCGGTCTACTTTTGAATCCAGTGCGACCAATCCAGTGCAACTGGAATAATGTAGACGGCCAATCCAGTGCCATTCCAGTGCGTAGCAAGAGTAATTGAGCACGTTTGAAACATTTTCGAAACTGATCTCTTCTTGAAATCATTGTCACTGTAGAGTTCACACTTCAACGGCTTCTAAATAACTGGAATAATGTAGACGTTACAGATCCAGTCCAGCACTGGACTGGATTCTCGCTGGATCACTGGACTGGAATAATGTAAACCGGGCATTAGAGACTAGAATCATAGACTGTGCGTTGTGTTAGTGATTGAATTAAAGATTTTTTTTATTAAGTATCTTTTAAAGTAAAAAGTAAATCTAATTTGTTACTGATTTAAATAGTAATTTCGGTTTTTCTTTTAAAATCCGTGTTGTATGTTAAAATCTCCCGAAATTTAAGCGTTAAAGTTTAAGCAAAATTATTGCATTACCTAATTAATTTTATGATTATTCCGTTCACAGCTACTAAGTTAAGAAAAACATTAAAAAATACCAAAAAAACATAAACTTTACCTAACTAATTATACTAAAAACAGATGATACGAATGTATTTTTAAGTTTTTAATGTTTTTATAGCTGGTATCTACAAAGTTTGTAACAAAAAGTTGGAGATGCGGCAAGGTCGAACAAATGCCAACTGGCGCTTGCTGAAGGTCGTGAAGATGAGCATCAAGGCCAACCAGCACTGGCTAGGAAATAACGTCATTGTCTCAAATTATTAATAGGATATTACGGTAAACCGGTTATTTGATGAAACCGTTTTGTTTACACGGATATCTTTAAATTCATTAATGAGACTCATGGAATTGATGATTGTTTTAAAATATTGCTGTACCTTTATCTTCATTAAGACTACGCTACAGGTGCGGTGGTAGTGTAGTGTAAGATACGGATCACTTTTGGAGACTTATAATGTTCCTACTGCTGAGACTCAAACCTTCTCTTTTTAGGAGGAAGTGGGTCCGCGTTGTGGTAATCCACCAGGCGGGTCCAGAGCAATAAAACGTAGTACTTAAAGTAAGTATAACATTGTGATAGAATTATACACTCGAATACTTCTATTTACAAATCACTTTTTTATTGGTAGGTACTCAAAACAGTAAAATAGTAATATTGTAACTCAAGAACACTTTCGTCGTCTCTAGCTGAGAATGCAAGCTCGCTTTTTCCCGCCCTTTCTTGTCATCTATAGGTTGCCACAACTCAAAAGCATAAAATGTTTAAAAATGACAATGTTGCCAACCAAAAATAATATTAGTTAAATAGTCGATCATTTTGTATGCTATCAACAATTGTGAATGGATGAGGCACTTTAGCAATTCTAGCTAGACTTGTTTAGTACTAAAAAAAACAAAATTAAAACGGAATGGGATCGAAAACTCACCTTGAGCGTCAACTTAGTCCCACAGACGGCGCATTTAAAGCAGCCACTATGAAAGAAAGTGAAATCCTTGAGCGGGCCAACCCTGTCCACTTGGTACACAATCTCGTTACATCGAAAGCAAGTGCTCTCGTAGAAATTCGGCCGATACATTCTGACTGCAGTTCTGTCACGACATATTAACAACACTTTTAACACATAATCACCGTTTCGTCACTTCACTGTCACTTTATACACTCATTAGGAGGCCTGCAAACAATTATTTTGGTTAGAAATACGCTTTTTGTAACACTTTTTTGAAGTTTGAAACAAGATTCGTTCGTGGAAAATTGTGACTGTTCCGAGTCTACGTTTTAGAATTATTATGATTAGATGTTGATCGTCATTTGTTACGGAAAGCCTAATGATAATGTAATCAATCTCATTCTGTATTAATTACGTCTTTTATTTAAGAAGCTTAATTAACTATAATAGTGTTTATTGTTTACCTAGACGGTCTTGGCCACAGAACACTACTTACATACCCTAGCGGTCTTGGCGTCTGATTTGACAATCGTTGTCATAATATTTTTTTTTTATTGTGTTTTGTTTTTCGTTCAAATGGGTATGAAAAGAGGTTGATATATTTTTAATAAACTACCTACAATATGAGCCGTTCTGTAGATCATTCAATTTATAGCATATCTACTAGAATTCTTTAGCTCTATGCTTAAGAGGTTTCTATAGAAATTAGCTAGATACCTCAGCTTGTTAAAGTGACTTCGAGGCTATCTCCTTTTGCGAATTGCTCAAAGAAAGTCACTTTACATGAAATTAGTTTCTCACAGACGAGGTGCTTAGAAAAACTGCATGGTAATGCTGTGCATGGTAATAACGTAAGTAGTTTGTAATTTACGGGTTTATTTATAAACGTTGCTTAAAGTTAAGATACGTTTAAACGTCAAAAATGTATGAGACCATTTCAGACACCAATCTACAAGGTCTTCACATAATCTGACCAAGATTATGTCTGTACTTTAAAAGAGACTGTGACCTCTGAGTTTGTTTCGGCCTTTCTTCTCAGAGTAGTCAGTTAGGAAGCACCGACGTCATCTAGTTTTAAAATAATATTATTGACGTGTTAAAGTGTTTGTACAAACCTACTTACAGTAATAAAATCATTTATCATTTATGGTTAAACATTCGCTAATCAGTTCACAACTTTAAGTAATGTTTATAAATAAAGGGTTTAATGGTCATCACGGAACGTTGTGCATGATTCACGATGACGTGACGATATTTATACGTAGGTACATACGTATCCAAATTCGTCGTCCCCTAAGTGTACGGCGACTGTATTGATCCAGAAACACCCTGAGTAATAATGACCGCTCAGGTGCATTGACCCTTTCATCCATAATACATTTCAAAATAGATCGTTCTTTTTTTCTACTTTTGTTGAATGGAATGTTTAGAAAAATGTGGCATGCATGATATATTTTACAATATTTTGCATGATATTTTTTTTTTTGTGTCATATATTCTTGTGACAAAAGTTACAGTTGAAAGGTACTTCTTAGTTAAGCAGGGCTTGTAAAAAACATGGGTCCGAATTTACTGAAGAGAAGTAGTCAATTATAAGCCCTCTTCTTCTCTCCTACTTTTGCTGTACCCGACAAGGTCCACAACGATCTTAATCGGTAAAACCTATCACCTAAGTTCACATGTGGAAGCAAGTTTTGATATATTTACTACAGCTGGGTAATTAGGGGGACAAATAAACTGTACTCTTTTTTCCCTATCTTGAATATTCCCCCATCCAGTTAAGTCTGAGGTTAAAACAATTAGGATAAGTAGTAGGGATGGACCATCAGATACGCAATGTCCAGCGTAGGTACATCATTGTGCATTATGCTGGACCAACTAACTAATGGGTGCTGCTGATAAGGCAGTGCCTACACCAAGGTCAGGTACAGAGTTCAGGGCTGACACAATTAAGATTATAATCAGCCAGCTTGTGAAAAACCATGAAAAAGAAAAGGAACAGCGAATGAAAAAAATATTTAAATGACGGTTATTAATATAGAGATGTATGAAACGTTAGAAGGCGTAATTAAAAACGTTCAAAATCTAGTCGCAATCTCATCTCAGCGACAATCAATGTCAAAAATGTAGGGAAATTAGAGGTATTTTTGACAGATTAAGACTGATATCAGCAGGCCAATTCTCGTAATTTAAAACGAACAAAATCTAGTCGCAGTCTCATCTCGGCGACAAACAAAATGTCAAAAACTTGTCAAAATGTAGGGAAATTTGACGTATTTTTGACAGATTGAGACTGAGATCAGACTGTGAACGTTCTTAAATTTACCAGAATTGCTCCTCAGACTGTGAACGTTCTTAAAATTACGAGAGTTGCCCCTCAGGTGCATAGTAAGCGCATTCGGCCTGCATATTAATCTATTGACTCATTCAATAGATTAACCGCCCCAAAAATTAAGCGCCCCTGACGCGGGCGCTTCGCACTCTTAACCTTGTAGCAGAGATAGACATTTTTGCCTGTGCACTGAGTGAATTCACAAGGATTAACATTACATGTAATAAGTTTTAGAAAGTAAGTTAATATTAATAGGTTTGCTTCACTATTGCATTGGGTTGTACAGTCAACAGCTAAAGTAGATGATCAATATCAGAAATTCAATACTAATGAATGGAGTTCGCAGCTATATGGCAGCTGTACTAGTAGTAAATGTTTGGTATAATTTACAATCACATACTTTTGAATCACTTCGACGCCACACAGTTCTGATGCGAAGTCCGTTCATTAGTATTGAATTTCTGATTTTGATCATCTACTTTTGCTGTTGACTGTACCTGTAATAATAGTTGTAAGTGATTAAATAAATAAATATATGACCAGAATGTTTGAACGTATACGAGGCAAAACGAGTATGTAAGGATCGTAGCAGGTGGCGTTCTGTAGTCTCTGCCTACCCCCCTGGGAAGAAGTCGTGAGTTTATGTACGTATGTATGTATAAAAGGTCATTTATTATAAGTAAATTGAGGAGGAATTACGCCCGGGGAATGATGATGATGTTCAGTTTGCTAAGAAGATTCTGCCCCCAAGAGGTGAATACACCAATCCAACTCCAATCTTATCCAAACCAGGAAGTTGGCAGTATCATCACAACTGTAATATTTTCTCATTGATTGTCTTATATTTGTTTGTGCTTATATTTATATGTAATGAGGTATACAGTTATATTTATAGTTTAATAGGTTTATGTGTATCTTTATATTTAAAACTAGCTTCTGCCCGCGGCTTCGCCCGCGTGGATGTCGGAAATTATCCCACGGGAACGTGCTAACAGGATAAAATGTATGTGCTTCCCCAGAAAGCCATCTATCTCGCGGGCCCTTTGTGGCTAATAACAATAGAAAACCAATTGTGTCTCATTAGTGGTGATTAAGAGGGAACCTATATGATATCTTTACCTAAGTACATACCTAATTTAAAAAAAAAAAACTCAATAACAGAAAATTAAATACCTACCTAAATAAACCTATTTCTGATGATAACTAATCTAAACTCAATAAATAAGCAAAATCCCTAAAAACTAATATCTATACGAATGACTAATCCTACCTAACAGTATTATAAAATAACCTACGGTCACTACGTACACTATCAAATATGCTACCTATACTTTAAAATTAAAATCTATACCTACGACTTATATGAAAATAAACCTAAATAACTCTAAAAACTAAAAGGAATAAAAATGAACTCCACTGCGGGTGACGTAACCTACGACAAACTTATTAGTTGCGGTTGAGACAGTAATGGGTCTAGGAATCGAACCGCAAAATTAAGTTTGTTTTTTATTGTATATACTTTTCCGGGATAAAAAGTACCCAGTGTGGTGCCCAGGATATTAAAGAATAATTATACCAAGTTTCATCGTAATCGAACCGGTAGTTTTTGCGTGATGCCTGAACAAACAGACAGACAGACAGACAGACAGACAGACCGACAGACAGACAGACAGACAAAAATTTTTTTAATCACATTTTTGGGTTCGGTGTCGGTCTAGTAACACCCCCTGCCATTTATTTTTTTGATATTTTCAAAGTACAGAATTTTCACTTCTACAGATTTATTATAAGTATAGATATAGATATTTAATCCTTAATTTTCATGATTGCACCACATTTATGTGCTTGAAGCATTAAATAAATAAACCAAAATAGTGGCCGCATGTCCACCGACCTCCTCCCCTGCTAATCTAAATACCATCCATTGCATGCCAGCACGTCATTGGTGCGTTGCATCAGTGCGGTCATATCGCAACGATACCGTTCTTACTTGAGCGTTGAGAGAGGCTCTACGCGTGCTGCTTGCGTGCTGCCTCTGGGGTTCAGCGGTGTAAGTGATGGGGCTTAGCGGGGAAGCAAGAAGAAAAAATAAGATTGAAGATTTGTAAAAAAAATGTGGGAAATATTAGGGGTGAAATAGGAGAGGATTTTCAGTAGTTGACGTTTTGAGTGGTATGAGCATGGTTATATAGGATGAAAATATAGCAGAAGTCATCACAAGACATGTGACCGCCCTAATGTGATAATGTGATCGCAAATGTGATCGCCCTAATTAACTCAAGACAATGTTCATGTTCTTTCTCCAGAATCAGCTTACTGACAGGTTATTGTTATTAGTATTAACTTATTTATTTATTTTACTTCGATGGTCCTAGTTTTTCATCTGTGACTCAAGTGACAGCTATGTGACCTGCCGGTCGATTCTGTAAAAATCTCACCGTGAAAACTCAAGTGAAGTGAGCTTGATGTGAGTTGTCAGTAGTATCAATTCCTAGCATTATTTGGAATGACAGCTCACTCCACGCTCACTTCACCTATGTTTTCACGGTGAGATGGTTACAGAATCGCACTGCAGAACCCAGCTATGCATAAATATGTAAGCTGTCACGCCCTTTATGCCTGGAGGCTTTTATTTAGGTAGTAAGTTTTTATTTCCATTTGAATTAATTATTTTTCAGCTTGAGTACGTATAGTTTTTATTATATTTGTTGGTATATTGGCGTGGCTAGCTGACATATTTTGTGGCAAATAATTTAAGTTTCTTGTAATGTTAATTACTGAACATAGGTTCCTAGTATTGTATACATGCACTATATTCTAACTGAACAGACAGCTGTGCTGCTGGGAAGTTTGTTGCGCCACTTCTTCTTCCCAGCGATAGCACTAGGAAGTGGTGAAGGGCGGGCGTTTTTGGGGGACTGTCTTTTGTAATTTTGACGTTCAAAAAGTGCTGACTCTCAGCCTAATTTGAATAAATAACTTTTGATTTTGATTTTGTGAACCGAGAAAATTGTGTTTTTTCGCGTTGTTTGATTACTTTATACGTTTAAGAGCGTTTACAACATACGGCATTTCATACAAACTTTCAAGTCCTTGTTTTTCGAAATGCATGAACCGATTTTAATGAAACTTCATACGCATAAGCAGGATATATAGGTCTAAAAAGTTAGTAAAGAACATTTCAAGAAGAAATGTCTTAGGTATTTACAAAAAAATAATTGGAAATCTCCGTTTCTATGAAAAATTTAAAATCGGTCGAATTTAGCTGTAAAATTATTTTTCGAAAATGTTCTCAATTAACTTTTTAGACCTATATGTATATCCTGCTTATGCGTAGGAAGTTTCATTAAAATCGGTTCATGCATTTCGAAAAACAAGGACTTGAAAGTTTGTATGAAATGCCTTATGTTGTAAACGCTCTTAAGAATTTTTTAGACAGGCGCAGAAATGAACTGCAATACATATTGTTCTCGTTGTCTTATAAAAAATATGCACTTATTTTTTTTTTAAACTGTCATCATCATCATCACTCCGCCTAGCCTGAGGGCGTCCTACCTTACGTTTGCCGATTCGTGGTCTCCACTCAAGAACACGTCTACCCAAACGGTCATCGGTTCTACGGCTAATATGGCCGGCCCATTACCACTTTAGCTTGCTTATTCTGTGAGCTATGTCGAGAACTTTGGTTCTCTGCCAGATTACCTTGTTACGGATTCGATCCCTCAGAGAAAACCAAAAATAATGATGTTACCCCCAACATGATTTTTTTTGTTTTTATGTCCTTTTTTTATGCGTCATGTTTGCCACAAATAAATGCATTTTCTTTCTTTCTTTTCTTTCTTTGTTTGCTAATGAAAGCGGAGGAGAGAGAGGTGTTTTTAACGTGTGGTGTCTGCATTTCAACGCATTTTGACATGCAATGTGTGTGAACTCTTTCTCGCTAATCTCTTCTCAATTAACCCACGCATCAAAGACATCGGCAAAGTATTAGAACGTGCAAGTGTAATGATACCTTGCGAAGTATTTATGTGCTCCATACGATTAAATGGTCGACGCAAAAACTGTGCCAATTATGAAAATACATGGATCGTGTACTAGTTTAGAGTTTAACGATTTTGAGAGCGCGATATTGGTATATATATCACGCTTATATTTCCCCAAAGTGTTAGGCAGATGTGTACATATTTCACCAGTTATGTTTATTCTATTATGCTGGAATGGATATTGTAGAATGGTCTAGCTAATATCTACAAATACTTTAGACACGATATTTATACATTTATATCTGTAATGATATATATATCATATGTATACGTATGGTGATTATAATAAAGAGTATTATGTACACCATACAAATTACAGATAATATAAATGTAAAAATTTTACATGGGGAGACAATGGGTGGTCTTTTAAAGACAACCTTTGGATAGATTTAAAGGGAGAAGGAGAGACTATTGCCAAAATAGCTCCAACTTGTGGCTCAGGGTTATACCTACCATAGTAAATAGTAATGTTCCAGTAGGCTTAGTAAAGATTTAATCATAAATGTATACTATGTAGATTATAAATATATTAAGTATTAATAAGACCATTTGAAATCTGTTGATATTACCGCGATAAAAGCTTCTGTAATATTGTATAACATTTGCATCAATTATGCGTTACTAATAACCATGATACTTAATTTGAATAATTAATTATTTATTTGAAACAACTCATTAAGGTTAAATTAATTATATGGATTTCAGATGTAGGTTTAGCGTTGCAGATTTATTATTGCAAAAATAAGTAAGTATTTTCTAAAATCTTTAACATAATGCCTGAAATTCGCCGAAGGGAGATCGAGAACTGTATCATCATCTGCCTAGCCTTTTCCCAACTATGTTGGGGTCGGCTTCCAGTCTAACCGGATGCAGCTGAATACCAGTATTTTACATGGAGCGACTGCCTATCTGACCTCCACAACCCAGTTACTCGGTAATACGATACCCCTTGGTAAGATTGGTTGTCAGACTTTCTTTTCTGACTTTCTTCTTTTAAGTGAGGGTGTTTACATACCCTTACTTTTCGCTAGTTTATGTCCGAGGTAATAGGGGATGACGCTATAATTTTAACCTTTAATAGTATATTATTATAAAAACTTCTTTGCAAAAAAAAAAAATCAACGGACTTCCAAAAACTACACTACAAAGTGAAAAATAACTTTAATTTCGGAAGTCGGTGTCGTTGGGTTAACATTTTCATTGTTTGCCACCGACTTCCGAAATTAAAGTTATTTTTCATTTTGTAGTGTCGTTTTTGGAAGTCGGTTGATTTTTTTTTTGCAAAAAAGTTTTTATTTTTCACTTTTAATTTGTAATTTTTACCAGTAATTTTGGTTTAAAAACCAAACTACTGAACCGTTTTTGATGAAATTTGTATGGGACCATTTGGGAAGTATACCCTTTCCAACAAAAATTCCTCCTTTTTTAGAAGTCGGTTAAAAAGCCTGTGATGTCCCACTGCTGGGCAAAGGCCTCCCTACTCTCTTTACACTTTTCTCTGTTTAAAGCTGTTAAGGACCAGTTCTTGTTGAAGGAGTCCAGCTCATCCCGCCATCTCCGTCTGGACCTGCCGCGATGTCGCTTGCCATTAACAGGGACCCATTGGGTCGTAAGTTTGACCCATTGGTCGTCTGACATGCGGCAGATGTGTCCAGCCCAATTCCATTTTAGCGTGGCAGCTTTCCAAGTGACATCAGTTATTTTTGTTATGGAACGGATGGTCGTATTCCTAACCCGGTCTGTTAGTTTGATACCCAGAATACTCCGTTCCATAGCCCTCTGGCAAACCGAGGGTGGATTTCTGCTGATTTGTCAAAGACCATGTTTGTCCACCATATGTGAGGATGGGAAGTATGCACACGTCAATGAGTCTCCTCTTAAGGGACAAAAGGAAGATCACCCTTCATTAGATGTTTCATGGCCCAATAGCTCTTCCAGGCATTTTCGGTGCGTTTTGCAACCTCTTTGTTTTGTCTTGCTTGGAAAGAGACTATTTGACCAAGATAGAAATACTCATCGACGTATTCAACCTCCCCACCCGCCACTGTGATCCTGCGATGCGGGCTGTTCGTCATCAATTTGGTCTTTGACATATTCATCTAAAGTCCGACCGGCTTGCCGTGCTAAGATCGTCTAGCATCTGAGTCAACTCGGAGGCTGAAGACGAATAAAGGACAATATCGTCGGCAAAACGGAGATTAGATAATCTCTTATGGCCAACCATAATGCCCCTTTCCGTCCAGCCCGCTGCCCGCTAAATAATTACGTGTTTTACAAACATTCAGAGAATTCTTTTAGCTAAAACTTACTTATTAATATCCAAAGCTGTAACGTCACCTTTTGTAAGTAGGTAGGCTTTTTATAATAATATAAAATAAGTTTTTAAATGGCTATGCCTACCAGGTATGAACAATAAGAACGATCATAAAAACTTGAGAACAAGCCATAAAATAACACCCGTTTATTTAATGAATAATCAAATGGCAACCATTGTGAGCAGTAAGCATTAACGTCACAAGTTATTCACGTGGGATTTTTAGGGTCTCTTTTTAGATTACTGCAGCCATTCAAACGAGATGTACGACGAACCTAATGCAATTAAAACTATCAATATAGGATGTCTTCGGTGGGCTGGACATGTCGCAAGAATGGACGACGCCAGAGCACTAAACGTTTACTTGATAGTAAACCAGATGGTCGGAGAAGTCCAAGGCGACCCCAGCTCAGATGGTAGATGGAGTGAGAAATTGGAGAGACCAGGCTATGTCTTACCCACGGCTGTAAAGCCTTAGATAAAGATGATTCATTCAAAACGATGTAAACGGTTCACATTGACCAAACTCTAAAATTCCTCATGAATGTTACAAATACTTAGGTCATTACTTTCCTGTACTTAATCCATATTGCTTGGGGTCGGCGCAACACATTTTCTTCTTCTAGTCTCCCCTGTCAACCGTCACTCCCTTCTCTTTCATATCATTCCGCACACAATCCACCCATCTCTTCTTTTGGCCTCCCTTTCCATCTATCAATAGGTAAATGGGTGAAATTATAATTTAGTGGGTGAATGGCAACCATATAGGTATTATAAAAACCTTGGGATTACAGCAAACTCGGAATCGTGAAAAGTATCTGCTACTTTTTGATTTTGTCCTCTATAGACAGTATATTGAAAAACAGCATTATTTTAATATTATAACATAACATCACGCCTTGTTGCACTGAAGGGTTGGACAGAGGTAGTACAACATTTCACCAGTTATGTTCAAGTCCCATATACCGGGCGCAAATCCAGACTCCAGGCTTATTTTTTAATAATTTTTATCAAATATTTCTACGGAACCTTTGAAAATTAGTGGATAAAGCTGATCCAATCGATTTTGAAAGCGACATTAAATAGTAACGAACGTAGGAGAAGTTTTTGGCCAGTGTTGGTCAACGGCTTGGCGATATCGTGGGCGCTGCGTGGGCGCATATGAATGATGCTAAAAACTACTTTTACTTTAGATTTCTTCATGCAATCTCATATTGTACGAGAACAGGTGCTTTGTTATTAGATTATATCATGCGGTTATGTATTTTGACTGTGAGAAATGGCCTTAGGAATTTTGATGTGGTTTTATCAATTTATTTATCAATTATGAATAGTTATGCGATCTAGAGAGATAGACAGCGAGCAGTAGTGGCCAAATGGTAAAGGCCACGACTTACGAGTTGTAGGTCGTAGGTTTGTACCCAGGCGCTTTACTTTGTGTAAATAATTTCATCAACACTGCTCTCAAAATGGCGAAGGAAAACATCGTGACGAAACAGGGGGTATACTCCGAAGTAGTATCGGCCGTATGTTCGGCTGTTTCCTGCTATGAAGTTACTATTTGGTTCGGTTGGTTCCGATCCTACACTCCTAGACTCTTTCGAATATTGACTATGGTCCCGACCCAACTAAGCCGATCCGAACTTTTTTCGCATTTTTCAATAATATTCGGTTCGGCCATGTGTCGGTCCGATCCGAACATTCGCACTTTGCATTTCGGAGTATGCCCCCTGGCATGTCCTAGAAGTAAAAATTCGAAGACATGTGACATCTACCAACCCGCAGTATCGCGTGGTAGCTTGCGGCCCACTCCCTCTCACAGAGAGGAGGCCTGTGTCCCAGCAGTGGGAACATTATAGGCTGATTGTGATGCGATCTAGGGTACTATCTTATGGGTCTCTTTTGCTATTCTATCGAGTTTAGTATTAATTTTACAATAATGAACGTATCATCATCTGCCTAGCCTTTTCTCAACTATGTTGGGGTCGGCTTCCAGTTTAACCGGATGCAGCTGAATAGGTACCAGTATTTTACATGGAGCGACTGCCTATCTGACCTCCACAACCCAGTTACTGGGTAATACGATACCCCTTGGTACGACTGGTTGTCAGACTTTCGGGCTTCTGACTACCCGTAACGACTGTCAAAGATCCACGAATGACAGCCGGGACCAACGGCTTAACGTGCTTTCCGAGGCACGGAGGGGTCTCGGTATGTAAAGATGGTCACCCATCCACAGACCAACCGCGGCAAGCGTAGCTTAACCTGACCGATCGACCTGTGCGGCTGTTATTATTTAGCCACGGGCCCCTCACACAATAATGAACGTATATACTTTTGTATTTCTATAATTTTAGAATACCCAGTATTAAAAAACGGATTCAATACATAAAGTTAACCTAATCGTCAGTAAGCTAAAGTTCAAAATCAAATGTATTCCTTACTTGAATGCAGAGTTAAACTACATTTCCTTATCAATTCCGCATTTAGTTCACAAACTATTTGAAGCTAAACTGCGCTAAACCTCTAGTTAGTGGTACGATGGTAGTACCACCACATACCACCAACATGCATGTACCACATATTACGACCACAAGTCTGTGGTCTTGATCTGCGTCCATATTCATGAGCCATGTTTGGCTTATCGCTATGTATTTGCATAGTCGCTGTCACATAGTGCTCTCGTTTAGTGTTAGTGATGTGACTTGATGTTTGGATGACTGGGCCAAGTTCTAACTTCCGATATGATACAGATTTGAGAGAAGATACCCAAGTTAAAAGTGTAAGAACATAAATGAGCAAGGAATTCATAGAACCCTGGTTTGAGGAATAGCATAATCAGCCTATAATTTTTCCCACTGCATTGGAACACGGGCCTCCCTGAGTTGGGAGGCGCGTATGGTAAAAAACGCGGAAAACCTCAAAAATGGCGAAAATATTCCAATCAAATTGGGAGTTATAAATGTATGTCATCATCTGCCTAACCTTTTCCCAATTATGTTGGGGTCGGCTTCCAGTCTAACCGGATGCAGCTGAATACCAGTATTTTACATGGAGCAACTGCCTATCTGACCTCCACGACCCAGTTACTGGGTAATACGATACCCGTTGGTAAGACTGGTTGTATGACTTTCGGGCTTCTGACTACCCGTAACGACTGTCAAAGATCGACGAATGACAGCCGGGACCAACGGCTTAACGTGCTTTCCGAGGCACGGAGGGGTCTCGGTATGTAAAGATGGTCACCCATCCACAGACCAACCGCGGCAAGCGTAGCTTAACCTGACCGATCGACCTGTGCGGCTGTTATTATTTAGCCACGGGTTATAAATGTATGTATGGGCCATTTATTGACGCTATTGCCTCGTCACACTTCAGGGGAAAAGTTTTCTTTTATTACAAGCCGATGCTCAATGAGATTTAGCATAGCATAATCAGCCTATAATATTCCCACTGTTGGGACACGGGACTCGTCCCTGTGAGAGGGAATGGTCCGTAATCCACCACGCGGGCCCAGTGCGGGTTGGTAGATGTCACATGTCTTCGAATATTTGGTTCCAAGACATGCCGGTTTCTTCACGATGTTTTCCATCACCGTTTTGAGAGCTGTGGTGATAGAATTAACTACAAAAAGTTAAGTATCTACCTGAGTTCGAACTCACGACCGTAAGTAAGTTGCAGCCGACACCACTGGGTTACCACCGCTCTTAGAGGGATGATATTATTTAAATTATTTGCTACTGCTATGAAGAAACTGTAGACAATTGGCTTAAAATTCAATACCTACGACACCTTACGCCAAATTCTAGCATGTACTATAGGCAAAACCTATATCTGACCATTTTGAAAACAAAACCCCGTGCACATGATGACCACAGCTGCGTCCGTAAGTAAAACAAAAGAGGATCCTTTTTAGGTCGACTAATAATATGCGCTGCAAGCAGGAATAGTCCTTACGGTGGTCAGATATATATTTTGGCGATAGTACCTTTAGGCATGATTCGCCAATCTGCAAATCCAGTTGCATTTGTATCCTGCAATTTGGGACATAACTATCAATCTATTGCAACCATAGAAATGTAATCATCTGTATCTTCATCTTTGAATGAAACTGTATTTCGATGTGAATGAAGTTGATCTCTAGTGTCGCATCACTAGCGAGTTGCGCACGCTCATAGTGGTTGCCATTGTGGCGGCATGCAGTTTGCCCACATCCCAGTTATAAGGCGAAGGTAAACGACAGCTTAACGAGCCAAATGTTGGCGTTCATTACACATTTCTTGAAAATCCACAACGTTCTACTCGTGGTATGAATGAAATATGTCTATGATCGATGAGTAAAATCAGTCCATAATCTTTCTAACTATAAACTATCAACTCAAATTTTTTTCTAAAAGGAGATTCAAGTCAATAAAAAAATAGATTGGGCAATGTCAGTCAACAGGTAATTAGCGCGATTGACTGCCCCCAGGGCAGTCAATCGCGCTAAACCAGTGACTTTGAAAGCTTTTCGTATTTCTACATCGACTTTCAACAGGATTGACACAAACTTTTAGACTCCATCTACTTTATCGCTGATTGAATGTCAATTCGTGTAGAATCTCACTGTCAGGATGCAAGAATCCTTAGTACCGTAGAGGCTCCTTTAGAAAATCTTGCAGGAATACGGTTATTTATTTATTTATTTATCCTCACACTGGAACGCCATACGGCAACTACACCAATGGAGCAAAAAATCACTTCATATGCTGCTTTCAATCCATCCTGTGCGCGGTGGACATCTAACGAGTGGCGATGGTTCGGGCGTTATGTACAGACGCCAGTCTGCACATCAAGCTACTACAATCTGTGAAAATTCTTTTATAGAATTTCAACTTTATCGCTAAAACATTAGGTTCAAGGTTGATTGGGAAAATTTGACAGTTTTGGGTAGCTTGATGTGCTGGCGTCTGTACCTCGTCAATAAGAGGCCCATCACACGCAGAGATACTCTCTTAGCAGTGTACGTAATATAACTTTGAATTTATTTGATCCAATGCTCCATTTGCTTCAGTGTGAACGTAACCGCAATTTATTTAATTCTTAAATGATTATTTTATCTTGTGTAATATTTGTACAATATCCGGCATAATGTTGAACGTGAAATAATTTATTATCCGCAAGAGACCCTGACATTTTTTATTATTGCAAAACTTACTTACGAATCTCGGCGAGTTTCATTCACAAGTTGTGTTTATTTATTGGTACTGCAAATAATGTTTATTTGGAACGTGTGACCTAAGATTTAATAAACGTTGCAGTCTCATATAGCTTTAACAGGATTCTTTAAAACCCAAATGGGATGAGAAAAATTAATAAAAGAAGGGTTTTTTGAAACACCGTATGCAAGCAATGAAGGTCAAACAATTAATTAATCAGAATTAGTTGAAGGCTCTGAATACACAGAACGAAACGAACCTACCGATCGATTCTGTAAAAATCTCACCGTGAAAAGTTAGGTGAAGTGAGCTTAGAGTGAGCTGTCAATAGTGCCAATCCCTAGCATTAGTTGGAATTACAGCTCACTCCCACGCTCACTTCACCTAAGTTTTCACGGTGAAATGGTTCCACAATCGCACTGCTGAAGACTAAAGTGTAATCAGTGCGTCCTGTCTATTATGACTTACGGAGCCGAAACGTGGACACTCACGACACTAGTCATTAAATTCAAGGTCGCGATATGGAAAGAACGATACTTGGACTCTCTCTGAGGGATAGAATCCGGAATGCGGTGACCCGGCAGAGAACCAAAGTTGTCGACATAGCTTATAGAATAAGCAAGCTGAGGTGGCAATGGGCCAGCCATATTAGCCGTAGAACCGATGACCGTGGGGGTAGACGTGTTTTTAAGTGGAGACCGCGAATCGGCAAACGGTAGGACGCCCTCAGGCTAGGTGGAGCGGAGATTTTCGTAGGGTGGCTGGTGGTGGCGGGATGAGAGTTGCCGAGAGTCGAGCTGAATGGCGTGCTATACACATAGACATAGGGCTCTTCAGGCCTATCCAGCAGTGGACTGCTGTATGGTGATGATGATAGTTGAAATTAAAGCAAACGAAACTTTTGAAGATTACCTGGTAGATGGACTTATGACAAAAACAAAAAGAAATAAGTGCTAAAGTGGTCAAAGGTGCAAATTGCCAGATTTTATCACTCAATGAAAAATCCTAAACAAATTGCAAAAGGTCATGCAAAACAATTCTGTAACCTAAACGTCTTTACGTTAACTGCTAAAGTTGACATACATACCTATGTATATATATATACCTATATATACTTGTTTAGGTACATAATCGTTATGCGGGTGTTGATAACGAATTCAATTCTTCGCTTTTGCGTTTCTTTGGCATTTTTACGTCTTTCTATGGCGTTATTTTCAAGGTCGGTTATTACTCCTAGAATTTAGTTCGAATACAATTTTTTTAACTAGGCTTAAAGGAGAAGTGCGAATAGATTGAATGGAGTTTCATGCCCGTTATTCTCTATAGGAACCTATGCTTTGAAACGGGCAACAAGCTTCAACTTTCTGACTGACTGTTCTGCTTCTTCGCCATCCAGAAGTATCAGTAAATAATTGTATTGTAACAATTTCTTTGAGTTTGAGTAAGAAGGTACTTGTAGGTAGGTACTCAGCAGGCTTGTGGCGTCTCATGCTCAGCATTTGAGGGCCAGAGTGGTCAGTTTAGTGACATGGGTTGTATCTCTGATTGAATGATTACCGGCTCAATTTTATCTCGTTGGTTTATTTAGGTTAGCTCTCAATTTCAACTGACCAGTCACTGTTACAAAACATTTTCATTAAAAACTGCTTATTATTTAACCTGAAATATAATATTTTCGAGAATCACTTCGGCAATTATGTTCGCTTAATATTATGAAATAGGTACGTCACAACTGTTGCAAGTGTGTGCAACGAGATACTACAAATATAGTAACTTATTTCAACCTTGTAAGGATTTCTGACTTTAACGTTAATTTAACTTATAACTAAACAACCATATACAGTAATAACGTTAAGAAACTGAACATAAACTGAATTCATGTTCAAGAACGCAGAAAAATGAACAATAAAAAAAGTAACTCGGCACAGGTCAAAAGTTACTCATCCAAACCTATTCCATACAGCCAGAAACGTCACGTAAACGTCAAAAACAGAATACACGCGAGATGCAAGCAACTAAAACCATTTTCCACGAGAACAGTCCATTGGATCTCACAGCACAATACACACGGTTAACGGAAACGTCACAACGGTACATTCATAAAAAAGTTTGTGAGAAAAAAAAGAATTAAAAAAAGTAAACGAACGAATCTTGTTTCTTTTTTTTTTCTCATTCGATATTTGAATTTGTATCACAGACACCTGTCGGGTAGGTCATTTATAATGTCGTTGCGGGCGCGCGGCTCTCGCGGGGCACGGGCGAGGACTGTCCGCAATTGTTTACTGTAGGTTCGCCGTCGACTCTACAAAGAACCTTTCCGTGAGAGTAGGTGTTTGTGGAGAATTGCGTGGAGCCTCTGTGAGGACGTTGAGGATTTAGAAACGTTTGTGTATTAGTTTAGGAGTATTGTTGTTGTTTATTGTATTTCTAAGAGCTCTGTTTACCTGAAATGAATGAATAATAAATAAATAAAATTAATTTCCTCGACTGAATTCGTCTGATCTTAAAAGTGCCAATTATATTTACAGCAAGAAAAGGCATGGCAAGCCGTTCCAGCTTAGGGCAGCGAATTTGAAGGTTCCACGGAATGAAGCACTTATACGCGTCGAGGACAACAGAAGGTAGGAAGATGCTTGATTAATATCTCACGACCACATCAATTTCTTATAGAGATATTCTGTTTTTATAGTACATTGTACTCCGTTGTACGTCTGATGTTTCCAACCCCCGATAATTTTGTCGGAGAAATAATTTTGAATTTTTGACAGTTCTTCCATACAAAAACTGTAAGGCGTTACTTTTATTCCATCAATAAAAATTATCTGACAATAGATAAAAGTCGATAACTTTTACCTGAAGAATAAATGTGACAATTTGACACATTTTCCATACAAAAGCTGTCAAACGGCAACATTTACTCTTCAGTTATAAAATACTAGCTTCTGCCCGCGACTTCGTCCGCGTGAAATTTCTTGATTCTTGAATCATAATTCGAAAGACACGTGGCGCCATCTATTATCATAATAACGTTATTGTTGTTTTTTTTTCTGACAACGTAAATGAAAAATTTCAGATGATCGGTTCAGTGGCTTAGGCGTGAAATGATAACAAACAAACAAACTTACTTTCGCATTTATAATATTAGTTAGGAAAATAGGATATGCTAAAAAAAAAGAAAAATCTGCCCTTATTCAAAAATACACCAAAATTCTGCTAAACAGTTACATTAGTCTCGTTATGGGTGGTCTTATTTCTTTTCTTTCTTTTTTTTATTTTTTTCTAACCTATTTCTTCCTCTGTTATAAATGTAAAAGATGAGGCTCTCTAGGTTTTAAAATACAATTTTTTGAATACATAGGTAGATATATCCACCAGTCTTACCAAGGGGTATCGTATTACCCAATAACTGGGTTGTGGAGATCAGATAGGCAGTCGCTCCATGTAAAATACTGGTATTCAGTTGCATCCGGTTAGACTGGAAGCCGGCCCTAACATAGTTGGGAAAAGACTGGACAGATGTTGATGACATACGTACATACTACCTATTTTCTCTACTGCGCACACGCATAATCTATGGCCAGGTGGTAGACACGGCACTGTGGCTAGTCGGCACATCGGGCATTCCGACCGACATCGCCCGCCGGCGAAAGTAAACTTTACCAATCTTACGCGAGCCTCTTCACACATCATTTACAACCCAATCCACACCTTATCTTTTAAATATCAAAGTTGCTTTTCCAACAACAGTTCACAAGCTTCTCCAATCACACACATAACGTCAAATTATACTCTATTTTTACGAAACTAGAGTTGGTTTTTGATCGGTTTATGAAACAGGTATTGTAATATGATGGTCAGGCTATGGTGGACGGTGAAATAATGCCCCATAAGGCCTAGGGATTCGTTTCTTATTGTGTTTAATTGTATGTAAATAGTGTGGTGCGATGCCCTTAGTTAGACTTTCTGATATTAAGAAGTAGAATGGAGAAATTAAAATGCTATTAGGCCTAATAGAAACGCTGGGTAGCGAGTACCTATTGGTTGAACTAGAGTTGAATAAGAACGAATGTAAGAATGAAAGAAATTTCTCAGCCAGCTCTGTACAATTCTGTAGGAAAGTTGAATAAAAATGAGACTTAAAATATTGAGTTAAATGTAGAGCTATAGAATTATACCATGAGCTGAAAAAATAGTAGATGGCGGGCGGGGTTGATTGGCCTATATTGGACTCTGTAGGCCTTGTAGACTAAAGTCTATAAGACACGCTCAGCTTAAAATATTTTTTTTACAAAAAAAATATAAAAATATTTTTTTTACAAAAAAAATATAAAAATGTTTGTTTTACAAAAAAAATATTTTAGATCTGTAGACATTTTTTTATTCTATCAAGTTTACTGGTACTTAATTGTCCTACTACTGTAATTTGAAAACATTGTTTAGTAAAAGCCAATTATTTTAAAAGAGTAACCGTGGAGTTTCTTGCTATTTCTTATTAAATTATCTATTTCTATTTCTTACTTCTACATAGGAAACGACCAATTGGAACCGTGCACCTAGTTTCCGACGTTTCATAAGTGGCCATGTAGGTTTATGTGAAATAAAATATTTTGATTAATTGGCTTAGGATCGAGTTGAGTGGAGAAAAAAAAGGGAGACTTTGCCCTGCTGTGGGACAATACAGGCTAATTATTATTATATTAGAGGCGAATCTGATGGATAAAGAATTCGTCGTGGCTGGTGAACAAGACTTTTGCACATAAAATTCACGGTGAACGTAAGTACGCCTGTACACACAGTAAGGGAATCGACTAAAATAAAAATAAAATAAGCTGTTGCATTCATTTTGAGCGCGTAAGAATTGCACCGTTGTATATAACCGATGAAAATTTCTATGTGTTGAATTCACGGTAACAGTTTGCGCGTTGATGTCCCCTGTATCTCATCATATTTCTTGGGGTTGGCTTCCAGTCTAACCGGATGCAGCTGAATACCAGTATTTTACATGGAGCGACTGCCTATCTTACCTCTACAACCCAGTTTTTTTTTCTTTTTCTAACGTTGCCCCATAGTAGGAATTTCTCCTGTATCGTGGGTGCGTTTACAAACATTTAAACTCACATACACAAACAGCCAGACCCGGAACAACTAATTGTAGGTCATACAAATATTTGTTTCATGCGGGAATCGAACCCGCGACACGCAGCGCAGCAGCCACTGCGCCAACCGTGCCGTAGTGGATAGTACGATACTGATAATACGATACCTCTTGGAAAGACTGGTTTTCAGACTTTCGGGCTTCTGACTACCCGTAACGACTGTCAAAGATCCACGAATGACAGCCGGGACCAACGGCTTAGCGTGCTTTCCGAGGCACGGAGGGGTCTCGGTATATAAGGATGGTCACCCATCCACAGACCCCTGATATTTTAGAATATATGTTTATTGTAGTTGTGAAGTCTGATCTTCTAGTGCAATGACCCAAGAAATAGAAACGACTTACAAACCAGTTAAACACTAATCTTGATAACCCAACTCAAATATTCCCGGAAATTGGCAAAAGTACCTAATTACGCCAGCGAGCCAGTAGAAAAGACATCAACGAGCAAGGATGCTAAATGATATACGTACATTTTGCTGTCAACTCGGAATTTCCGACTACACATAACACATAACATCACACCTTGCTTCCACAAAAGGTTAGGCAGTCTTATAAGTCCTATGTAATAGGGTGCGCTCGGAAAGCTGCCACGCTTAAATGGAATTGGGCTGGACACATCTGCCGCATGTCAGACGATCAATGGGCCAAACTTACGACTCAATGGGTCCCTCTTAATGGCAAACGACATCGCGGCAGGCCCAGACGGAGATGGCGGGATGAGCTGGACTCCTTTCATAAAGATTGGTCCTTGGCAGCTCTGGACAGAGAGAGGTGGAAGGAGAGTAGGGAGGCTTTTGCCCAGCAGTGGGACATAATTAATGACAAATAAAAAAAAATAGATATATTAACTATTGCCACAAATCGAGACTCTGGGCTGTTTTTGAGAAATTCGAGATTGAAACACTACTACGGAATCTTCTACATCTATACACAGTTAAATTTTGATCGTTTTAATTCTTAAAAGGGGTCATTGTACTCATCATTATGAACAACTTTTACTACGGGACCAACCCTGAAATCGTGAAAAAAAAATCTGTTGATCCATAGATTTATGCTCGCATACCTCGACATATCGACGGCGAAGTGCCAATAACTCCTAAGTTACAAAATACAAATTTTACACAAACTGAAAAAAAACGTTTAATTTCTTGGTAAATTACAAACAAAACGATAAAAGTGAATTTCGTGAAAATTGTTAGTTAGGAGTAATTGGCACTTCGCCGTCGATATAATGTATGAACTGTTTTTTTTTCACGATTTGGGGTTGGTCCCGTAGTAAAAGTTGTTCATAATGATGAGTACAATGACCCCTTTTAAGGATTAAAACGATCAAAATTTAACGGTGTATATATCGATATACATATTATTATTATAAATTAAAATCAGTTTAGGTGTCTGTCTGCGTGACCGCGTTATCCATCTAAACTACGCAACGGATTTTGATACGGTTTTCACCATCGTTTAGAGAATTTAATCCGGAAGGTTTATGTGGATAATATGTTAATATTGAACATACATATAATAAAGAAATCGCGATGTTTTCCCAAGTCGTAAAAACCGTGCGAAGTAGAGGCGGGTTGCTAGTTGAGAATAAGTTATAATATAATTGTAGTATTGTGACTGGCTACCTCATATATTGTGATGTTAATAACAGTATACTTAAGGTAATAATACGTTTAAAGAAACTAGATAGAATACTCTTTATTGTACACCATACAAATGACAGAAAATGAAAGAAAAGAAAAGAGAGAATGAAAATATAACATGTCACTTACTTGAGAACAATACTAATCATAATTTAAATTTACAAAAAGTTCGACATCACCAGTTACAGACTAATCAACATATTCGAAACCCGACCCACCCAACAGCATTTATTTCTCCAGAAGTCTAACATACTAGCTGAGCTGAGTTTTAAATGCATTGAATGAGTGTACAGACGCCAGCACATCAAGCTACTACAATCTGTCAAATTTCTTTAATCGATTTTCAACTTTATCGCTAAATATTAAGGTTCAAGGTTGATTGGGAAAATTTGACAGTTTCGGGTAGCTTGACCTGCTGGCGTCTGTACATTTCTTATTTGTGAGGGTATTTTATTATAAATAACCTCCTGCTATAATGTTAGTATTGATTATTGATTTATTGCACCTACGTGCATTCCTTGTTGGAACATAAAGATTCTAGTCACGTTTTTGCACCACATGGCGATTATCGGTAATTTATCAAGTAATTCAGTTATCACTATCTTATTATAGAAGAACTATTAATAGCATCTATTAATAGTTTACCGTGTGCATTAAAACACTCTATACTTGTCTTGTGTTTCTGGAGTAAGTTACATTATTTAAAAATAATAAGTACATTTTCGCCCTTTTGAATAACGGATCACATGAAAAATAATTTAAAATACAACTATTCTATAGAATTGCTGAATTATATATATAGGTAAAGCCGTATCTCCTGCGCGTGTTTTTCAAAACATTATACAAAAAACCTTACACACAAACATTTGTTTTCAAGTTGTTTCCTGCGTATTAAAATATTTTTAGATTAATAATACATTTTGTATAGATGTCGTAATGAGTTCCGACAAGGAAGACATATAAGTTTTAGCAATTATTAACTCAATATCAAAGAGAAGATAGATTTCAAGTCAGACCGTAGTTACGACTTCGAAATTTTGACGTTTATCAAGAGCTACGGATTGATGTTTGATGATTTGGATTGGGCAATTTCTTTCGTGTTTCTGTAACCAATTTTGAAGAATTGGTTTTACTTATACGATCCGATGTGCAGATGTGAATTAATTAGAAATGCGTGGTGCGCGTGGCGGTTGAAAATGAAACAAACCCTTCCCCTCTTCACCCGCGCGGAGAATGTTTTCCATGGAGCTCGAAAAACAAAAACATCGTGTTTGCGTACACAAATGTGTATGACCACGCCCCTCGCCCCACGCGCCTCTTTGTTCGATATTTTGTGTAATGTTTCGACTAAACACGCGCAGGAGACACGGCTAATATACATACATACATATACTCACGCCTTCCTCCATACATAAGCGTAGGCATCAGCACACCATTGTGACCCGCCCCCACCCTTGAACCAGCTGGCGCCGCTGAGCCTCTAAATTCGTTCCAATTAATTCCGATCCAGCCTGTCCCTTGCTGTCCTCTCCCAGCGACACCCGAGGCCGAGGGCCGTACCCGACAGGGGGTGCCCTTAGCGTGTAGTCACTTAGTTTTCAAGTCTCCTGGCTGGAGTTATTGAGACACCCACAGGCAAGTCCGACTAAGCAGCCAACAAATTTTTAGGTTGATGGGCAGCAAGCGGTAGGCTGGATCGGATTAATTTGGGACGAATTTAAAGCTGAGCACAGCGGAGCGGGTCGTGGTGGACACGGACTGGGGCGTCGTGGCAGGCCTCGGCGGCGAGGACAGAAGGACGGCGGGCGGGATTTGTACTTTCTAAGAGTACTGGTACTCTCCTGAAGGAGGGTAGTTGCGTCGTTGGGCATACCTCGATCAGCGTATTTTACTTACGCGGAAGGGTGCATCGGGCGGCCGCTATTCATGGTTTGAAAAAAAATACCTCCCTTATTCTTCGAAGCGAGCAGGACGTATTATGGAACTTCTTTTGGAAGGTCCGTTCACAGTCTGATCTCAGTCTCAATCTGTCAAAAATACCTCTAATTTCCCTACATTTTTGACAACTATTTGAGATTGATTGTCGTTGCGACTAGATTTTGAACGTTTTTAATTACGCGAACTGGCCTTCTGCTGTTGTTGTAGTAGCTACGAGTTGGTCATCGACACTCTGCTATGACTTTATTTATAGGCGAACCACGTATATTGGAATAACTAGAGAAAGCACTAGGAAACCACAGGTCCACCTTAGGTTAGGTTTATTATCCCAAAAATATTATCTTGTATGCGATGGTTGATATCGGGGGTCTGTATACAAATATACTAGTTGTCGGACACGTCTGCTAATGTCGTGATAGCGTCATCTATACATATCTCTTTAAGTAACGATGAATTTTGTAGTCATTCTAAGTAGCTACATTACTGCGTAGTACCGTATGGAGCGGGGTAGATGGAGCTACAGTTGCAGATGGTATAGTAAAGCTGTCACAGCCACAAACTGAGTCTATGTCCTGAGAGCAACGATTTTTTCGTAGAGGCTCTCTTGTCTGCGTTGTGGACGCGATCACTGCAGCAAGAAAATCACTCGTAATATATTCTGCTATGTGCTTCATTAATGGTTTCAGGATACCACCGATGCCACCCCTCAATATCTCTTTTTGATAACCCTTGTTGCCCACTGCAAACGTTGATCATTTTATATTTCGAATAATTATTTATTTATTTTAACTTTCCGCACAAAAAGGTACAAAGGCGGTTGCGGCGGTTGTTGGGAAGGTTGCCTGGAAGAGATCGCAGTAATGCGATAAGGCCGCCCATTGTATATTCTGGAGTTTCATGTATTCTTTTATGCTTTGTATTTTAGTGGTGTAGGTATAATAAAGTATATATAAATAATAATAAATAAAGGCGGACTTAATGCCTTAGGCATAAAAGGCACTTTTGAACGTCTATATTTACATAAAAAAAAACCTACTCGCTCCTTCCTGAAGGTGTTCGTATGGAGAAGAATAGACAAGAAACTCCTCCATTACTCGTTTAAAAATGTTTTACAATAATAATAATAATAATAAATTTATTGAACCAATGTTACAGTTATTACCTTAAAATTAACTTAACTTAACATCGGTCTGTAACCGTTAGCGATCATCTTTTAGATTTTTGCGGCGGTCCCCAAACTAGGCGGCGCCTGTATCTTGGGGACCAGAGTTGTGATACATAATGGTATTTACCACTGGAGTTTATGTAAGAATAGGTAAGTAATTGCAAATGATTATATAAAACTAAATTAAATATTGAGATCAAAGTGAAAGTGAAAGTAAAACTTAAATCGTAAATTATTAAAAACAGAAATAAAGCTTATATTGCACTGAACAAAGCCTAAAACTAAAAATATTAAACAATTAAAAATGAAATGTTAAACAATAAAAATAATAAAAATAAAATGTTAAACAGTGAAAAATAAAATGTTAGATAATCAAAAATAGGGTGTGTTAGTGTGTGCGCGTGTGGTGTGTAGGTGTATTATAGTGTGTGTGCATGTGGTGTGTAGGTGTCAGTGTCTGTGGTGGGAGTAGGATTCCGAGTGTGAGTTGAGTGATGTGAGAATGTTTTCCGATTCATCGTATGAAAGACCTAATAGCCATTGTTTGATAACATTTTTACATGTGGAGAGGGAGAGTTCTTTTGGGTCACAAGGCAAACTGCTTGTGACCTTGTTATACACAAAAGTGTGTAGATAGGCAGGGCAGCGTCTTGTTAGGAGAGATGTGGTCCGTTGTAGCGGAATGTGAAAGACACGTTTGGAAGTCAATGAGTGGTAGTCAGGTCGGACTTTTAGGGTTTTGTGTATGCATAGGTAAGCATTGAGAATAAATAGTTGGCGGACACGTAGAACTTGAAACTCTTTGTACAGAGAGTCAGTGGGGTAGAAAAATGGTTTTTTTAAGAGAACTTTTATAACAGCTCTCTGGGCTCTTTCAAGCTCAATTATTGTTGTTTTTCCAGCTCCACCCCAAATAGATACGCCATATTGTATAATGGACTGGCATATGGCGAAATAAACCATTCGCAGGATGTCTTTTGGAGCGCGGTCTCTTAGCTTCTTTATTATATGTATAAGTTTCCTTACTCGACCAGAGAGAAATTGAATGTGGGCTTTAAATGATAGATTTTCGTCAATGAGTAGACCTAAATAACGAATAGATTGTGTCCGGTTAATATAATCGCATGAGCAGTCTTCGCGTAATGTTTTCAAATGGTTCTGACATGTGTGAAATTTCAAAATTAGGTTGGGAGGAGGGCTAGATAAATGTGTTTTGGAAAATGTTATAAGTTTGGTTTTCGTTATATTGAGTGTAAGTAAGTTATGGTCCAGTGTTTGCGCCACTGTTGCTAATCCTTCTTCCGCAAGGCGGTAGACCTGTTCCCAGGTGGGTGCATGAAATGTGATAACCGTGTCGTCTGCGTAAGATATTAGTTCCGCGTTTGGAAGAGTGAGGTTCAGTATATCGTTCATGTAGATTATAAAGAGTGTTGGGCCTAATAAGCTGCCCTGCGGAACTCCAAAATTGATAGGGAGTTGGTCACTTGAGTGTTCACCAGATTTCACATATTGTCGGCGATTGTTGAGGTAACTGTGAAACCATTCAAGTGGTATTCCCTTTATCCCTGCTGTTTCTAGTTTTTTAAGGAGTAGATCTGTTGAAATTGTGTCGAACGCTTTAGCCAGGTCTAAGAAGACCGCCATGCAGCGCTCACCCTTTTCTATAGTTGTTGATATGGAGTTTGTTAGCAGCGAAGCCGCGTCTTCAGTTGATTTCCCTTTTCTAAAACCAAATTGTCGCTCTGAAATTAGATGATGTTTTTCAAGGAAATTAACCAGACGGGTGTTAACCACCTTTTCTAGGATTTTAGAAAATATGCTAAGTAGTGCAATTGGTCTATAATTTTCAGGTTTGTCCTTAGGACCACTTTTATGTATTGGGCTTACTGCTGCAACCTTCCACTGTTCGGGAAATACTCCTGTTTCCAGGCTGAGGTTAATCAGGTGGGTTAGAGGTGTTATAATTATGTTTTGTATTTTCTTTATGAGTTTTACACTGATTTTGTCGGGACCTGGGGAACTATCGTCTTTTAACTGATTAATGAAGTTTGTAATTTCTGTTTCGTCAGTGGGATGTAGAAAGAAAGAGAAAGGTGACGTATTAGGTGATGTGTACTTGCTAGTGAGGGATGTCGGAGTTTCTGATAGTCTTGTCAGTATGGTAGCAGCCAGGTTTTTGCCTACTGATGTGAAGTACGAGTTACATTTATTGAGGGACTCTACAGGATTGGGAGAGCTTCTCACTAAGTAGCATGTGTTGTTCCTTTGGCCGCTAGAGTTGTACATTGATTTGAGAACTTTCCATAGTTTTTGAGAGTTTTTGTTATTCTCCTGAATTTGTCGACTGTCGTATTCAATTCTGAGTTTCCGTAAGAGATTGTTGCAGAAGTTTTTATAACGGTGGTAGATTATTTTTTTTGTTTCGTTTTCGGGGTCAGACCTTAATGAGAGATGTAGCCGGTCGCGGTGACTTATACATCTCATAAGTCCAGGTGTGATCCAAGGCTGTATGTTACGTTTACTTCGGGGAATTTTTACTTTGAGTGTGTGTGTTTCTATTAACTTTGCGAGGATTCCGATGAAAGAGGTAGCGGCAGAGGCTACACATTTTTGGTTAAGAGTGTCAGACCAGTCAATTTTTGTTAAGTCTGCGGCTAAATCATTCTCGCTTAGTTTAAGTACCGAGCGGTTTTTATGGACTCTAATGTAGCTCTGTTTGAGAGGGATGTGAGCCATTACTATGTCGTGATCTGTAATAGAACTTTTGCATACTATGCCTTCGGGTCTGTTATTGCTTTTAACAAATATGTGATCAAGGCAAGATTTCTGTCTAGTGGGTTTGGTTATGGCAGGTAATAGGCCATAAGACGCCATAAGACACAGGTAATCGTGGTGTTTATTATTTGTAGTGCAACATATGTCTATGTTTATGTCCCCGGTGATAATGACAGTTGGATGCGAATTTATCGTTCTAAGGAAAGTGTCTAGTCCAGTAATGAAGTTTGTAAGAGTGGTAAAAGATGGTGATCGATATAGCCCCAGTATGGCTACTTTATTGTTCAGAATTAAGAGAAGGCTATCTGTATCCTGTATTGTAGGTTCGATTAAAGTAACGTCATGGTTAATTTTGGTGTATATGACTATACCGCCATTTTTGTTGTTTTGCGACTTTGTTCGAAATACATTATAACCAGGTAGATTTTCCAGAACCGAGCCTTCGCTTAGCCAGCATTCTGTGAGTACGATAGCGTCTATGTCTACAGCAAGTCGATTTAATGCCACTGTGAAGTCGTCAAAATTACGTTGATAGCTTCTGATGTTAAAAGTAAGTAGTTTAAAACTAGACTCGTAATCCTTTATATGTTTCCTGCATTCGTCTAAGTTTTCGAAGTCGTGACAATCTAATGTAGTGATTTCCTCTATATTTTGGATAATATCAAATAACGCCATAGATATGGTAATTGAGAAAGGCTGAAGTGGGAATGGGCATAGAAGTTTTAGTCACGACGACGACGTGATGGTGTGCGAATGAGTGCAGGCAGACACATTTGGGTGCGATTTTGGAAATGTGCGTGTGATGGGTATGTATTATATGTGTGTTGTGTTCGTGTGTGTTTAGTGTGTATTGTGTGACAGCAAATATGCGTAGTAAATCGTGTGGGTGAGTTCGTCGAATTATTGAGTAGTAACTTGAGATAAATCGTGAGTTGTTTAGTGCTTGGGTTGAAATACAGAGTAAATTAGTAAGAAATGAAAGCAAATTAACAAAGTAAAGAAGATAATAAAGAAGAAAATAAAGAAGAAAGGTACAAAAAATACTGGTACTAGTAAGAATAAAAAAGTACTGTTTGTTGGCCAACTGACTTTTAGTCACATGGTTGTACTGATGAACAGGACTGAGGGGGCGCCCAAGTCGGTGTGCCGAGGTGGCGCTCCAGGTCTTCGTTGTTGC
This sequence comes from Apamea sordens, assembly GCA_945859715.1. NCBI lineage: Eukaryota > Metazoa > Arthropoda > Insecta > Lepidoptera > Noctuidae > Apamea > Apamea sordens. The sequence continues at coordinate 15,585,920 of OX244002.1, forward strand.
GTATATGGATAGCGGGGTTGCCTTCCTGTTTTCGTATGAGGATGGCTCCGTTCTTATGCCAACAAAATTTGTACCCTTCTTGTTTTGAAGAACGCTTGGTGGCGCGAAATAACTGCCGGTTATTGTAAGTTAGGCGCTCGTTAAGGTATACGTTTCTCGAGGGCCCCGCTATTTCCAAGTCGGTCGATGTCATCGTTCTTCTGGTTTTGGCAGCCTTTAGGAACTCATCACGCTTGTAGCGTCGTACGAATCTGACAACTAGGGGGCGTGTAGGGGTTTCAGCGGTGTCTTTATTTTCCTGACGGCGGGGACCAACTCTTGTAGCGAAGTCAATGTCTTGTTCCTGTACGGTTACTCCAAATTTGACAGCCATTACTTGGATAATGTGCAGCGGATTCTCGTTTTTTATTTCGTTCACTCCTGAGACTTCCAGCTCATTCCGTATTGCTGATTGAGCTTGCGAGTTAAGTTGCTCTCTGAGATTGTGTACAGTGTTGTTTAGAGAGATGATTTCCTCTTCACGCTTTTCCAGGGTCTTAATTCTTGCGTCATACTCATCTAGGCGGGTGTAGCAGTTGGTGAGGTGGTCACTCAATTGTTTTATGTGTGATTTCAGGTCACCCATGTCTCCTCGGAGTAGTTTTATTTCGGACGTCAATGTACTCAGAGTATCAGAGCTACCGGTAGATGTACCAGCAGGTGACTCATGCAAAATCTGTGTGGTGGGGTTATAAACACCTGCGCCAGGCGTCTTTTGTGATATAAGTCCTTCTGCGCTAGGAACCATGTTTGCTTGCTCTCCTGTGGTCGAGAGCCGGGGACGTGAAATACCTTTATCCGGTTGATTATTATGACAAAATTGGCAAACCCAGCTACTTTTGGTTTCCTCGGATAATTTGGTCTGGTTTCCACCTTTTGCACAACTGATGTGAAAAAGTTTATTACACTTCGAACATTTATAGTGGGCCGATCTTAGTGGCTTAATGCATAATGCACAGTTGTTCGCCATATTATTATTTTGATCACAATAAAAAATTATCACCCGCTACTCGTTACTTTACTTGTCACTAGATGGCGCTGTTTTAATATTTTTTGTCAGATTAGTTTCGTGGAACAGAGGTCTAAGTTTAGAGACGCCAAGATTCAAAATTTCAAAACAAACAGTTATAAAGATCGGATTTTAAAAAGTTATTTATGGTTTTCACTAATTCTCACTTAGAGATTTGGGTTCCACGGTTACACTATGTACTTTAGTCACAGTTATTAGCCTATAAACGAGTTTGGAACTTATTATCAGATAAATTTACAAGTTATTGTTATGAAACGATCAAAACTTACGAGTAGTTCAATTATAATGTTATCATTCACAGATTGTTTCACAAACGTTTTGTAGTAACTATTGTTTGTTTGCACACACGTAACACATAATTTTATTCACTTTTTGACGATATTACCGTTTTTATTATTTTTTTGTCACGGAGCTGTTGTTTACACTACCAGTGGCGCCATCCGTCCAAAATTTTGTATACCTACACTAATTATATAATAAAAAAATAAGTAGAAGTAGTAACTAATTCCTAGTGTGTTTACACACACAACGTTTAAAAAAAAATATATGTGAAGACGATGCACATAGAATAAAATTACTATACCACAATAGGTAAAAAGAATCCTACTAATATTATAAACGTGAAATTTTGTATGGATGGATGGATGGATGGACGTTTGTTAGGTACTCTTTCACGCAAAAACTATTGAACGGATTTGGATAAAATTGGGCACACAGATGGTTTATAACCAGGATTAACATATAGAATACTTTTTATCCCGATATTCCCACGATATCGAAACTTATGCGAGTGAAACCGCGGGGTGCAGCTAGTTAAATATAAAATATTGACAGGTGTTAATTACGTGATAAATACATGGTACTCATATATTTAAAAATATTGTAAAATTAGATGATCTTTCCTAAAATTTTAATAAGCAATAATTTAGTGTGTGAATAAAAAGTAAGATGTCACAGAATATAAAATCAATGTCTTAAAAGTTAAATTAGCATCCAGTTTGAGTTTGTCTAGACTCTGGTTGACCTTTACATGATCATGCCGAAACTATTATGGGAATAGGACATGGTCACAGTAAAAAAAAAACAGATAAGTATTAAGAAGAATTTATTAAATAATTGTTAGTAACCAATTTTAACCTAAATACTCGTATATCACATTAAATATTTTAAACTACTAACTAGACGTTGATACAACGTATAGTACACAGCCATTTAATTAAACAACAAGTTGTTATCATAACTAATAACTATGTCTTCACACTTACTTCCTTAGAAAGCAGAACGTTGATCAGTGCTATAGAAATATATATATTGGCCTGTAAATGTCACACCAGCAATATTTGACCCAGCTAATTCGTTAACTGGTTTTAAATAGGCTAGGCTGTACGGTTTGGACCCGTGTGAGATTCATTTTTCTAGCTTTACCCGGCTTTGCCGAATCGTGCCGTATCATGCCAACCGGAACCAGTGTCTCGCAAATTTTATAGAACTTATAATTATGTTTTATTTTTTCTGTAAAACTCAAAAGTTGTGGTGAAAGTATTTTACAAGTTATGTGAAGAGTCACCTTATAATGTTGGGATTATTTAAATGGTGAGATCAAGAAAAGCTTCTTTTCGCTGAAAGATGGTGCGACTATTGCCTCATTTACACGATGTACGCACGGCTACACATCAAGCGATACATAACAAGTATAAGCTGACTTCTGATTGTTAGAAAAACCTATACAATGCGATGTCAGCTAAAACTGTAAAATATACCTTGATGTGGAGCCGTGTGTACGTTTCTTGCCTGTGACACAACAAAAATGATGCAACCATAATTGATTTGCATCATCTAAACACTGTTTAGACGGTGCAACTTGAATTTTTGCTTCAACTTACTACAACTTACACTTTTTGATTTACACAGTGTGATTAGTTGCCTATGGTACCTACCATAGGCAACTAATCACACTGTGTAAATCAAGCTTTAGAGGTAAACCAAGAAGCAATCATATTCAAATCCAAATCATACCCAAAAAAACTACAAACAGCCCTTTCATAGACCAATCATATATATATCAGTGTGTAGCACAGTCATTTCCAGTCCCTTCAGAAGTAAATAATAAAGGCTTAGTCAGTAACTTAGTTATGTAAAACTGTTATTTAGCGCGAAGGCTGCGCCGGCGGACTGCTGACCGATGTCTTGAACTGGGGCAACGCGTTGGGGTTCTTTTTGTTTAGAACGACATCCGTGCCCCATCTCCACTGTAACAAAAGAAAGAAGAGCATTATTTGTATGTCGGATTTTAATAGCAGCAGTATTGTGCGCCAACGGAATATTAAGGATGATCTCTGAGAGGCTGCCGTACTGGGGAGCTTTATCCAGCTTCATGTGACGAGATGACTTATTCTATACTAACTGTGATTTTTATTTTTTGACATGAGTGAGTTTATGATTTTATTTTGTTGAATTTTGAATATTATGAATTTGTTTTGATTTTGGTTTTAGTATTGACTAACATGGTTTTAAGACCTTTGTTACTAACAAGTATGAACACATAATTCGTCTTAAAAAAAATAAACTTCTTTTTTTGTTGGAAAGAGTATACTTCCCAAATGGTCCCATAGAAATTTCATCAAAAACGGTTCAGTAGTTTGGTTTTTAAACCAAAATTACTGGTAAAAATTACAACTTAAAAGTGAAAAATAAAAACTTTTTTGCAAAAAAAGTCAACCGACTTCGGTTGATTTTATGTAACACGTTGCGCGTTGATGTCCCTGCCAGCCTGTATATTCATATTCCCTGTATACCTATTGTATATTGATCTGAATCAGTTCTCAAATGAGACATCGTTCTTTGATGTCTCCTGAAAAAGTATTTCTTAAAATAGCAGGCAAATATCTGAGTTTACTATGTAACCGAGTTGATTGAATATCCAATGCAGGCGAATGATATCATTAGGTATTAATTACTGCAAGTAAACAGTTAAAATAGTCAACAAGTGTCAATGACTGACTTTTGTTTAAACACTTTTTAATTAGGTAGGTACCTATGTGATATAAACAAACAAAGATTGTCAACATGACCGATTACAAAAATAACTGAACAAATAGGTAATTGATTTAAGATTTATTTACGTCTTGATTTGTCATGATGCAAAAACGTGACAGACAACGCAAACTTTAACATTTTGTTATTTGAATAGGATATGACACTATGTTGATAGCTAATCTGCATTCGCGTTTTATTTGCCAAAAATGTAAACAAATATGAGTTTATGGAAAAATAACTTTAATTCCTACACAATTAAGTTCAGTTTACGCTACAACTTCAAACATTTTTATAACTTTTTCAATAGTGCTTGCCACTCTGAAATCAAATTAATAACCATTAAAATAAAGTGGATATTTGTTTAACTTGAAATTGCATCAATTTGAAACATTAGTTGGAATAGACTTTAGATTAAATACTTTGATCTAAATTTCTACTAAATTTCTCAAACGACAGATAATTATTATTCTTGGGATAAAATTGACGTCTGACAGATTTTGTATGGAAGAACTGTCAAAAATTCAAAATTATTGCTCGGATAAAGTTATCTGGCGTTGGAAAAATCAGGCCTTAAGTGTTATTTTGTTATCAAATCAACATGTTTTGTATGATATAGGTATCTTATGTATAAGTATACAAACATTATTTGTTTAAAAATATACAGACAGCTGTGCTGCTGGGGAGTTTGTTGCGCCACTTCTTCTTCCCAGCGAAAGCACTAGGAAGTGGTGAAGGGCGGGCGTTTTGGGGAACTGTCTTTTGTAATTTTGACGTTTGAAAAGTGCTGAAGGCCAATTCTCGTAATTTAAAACGTTCAAAATCTAGTCGCAGTGTCATTTCAGCGACAAACAAATGTCAAAAACTTGTCAAAATATAGGGAAATTGAACGTATTTTTGACAGATCGAGACTGAGATCAGACTGTGAACGTTCTTAAAATTACGAGAATTGCCCCTCAGATGTTCAGCCTAATTTGGATAAATGACTTTTGATTTTGATAATGGTAACAATTTAATAATATGGTGACATACTTTATGACACTTGTTTCTATGAACAGAATAATAATTTAATAATAATGTGTAATTTATTAGATTTTGAACATCTGTGTCTGAACTAGATATAAAATATCTATATTTCAGACATGAGCGTTCTTCCCCTGTTGAAGGCGACACTTAGCAAATAACTTTATCAATAAATATCCTTTTCTTTTTTATTAGCCGTTAATGTCCCACTGCTGGGCAAAGGCCTCCCTACGCTCTTTTCACATGTCACATGCCATCTGCCGCATGTAAGACGATCAATGGGCCAAAACGACCTAGTGAGTCCCGCTTAATGGCAAACGACGGCATCGCGGCAGGCCCAGACTGAGATGGCGGGATGATCTGCCGATCGATTCTGTAAAAATCTCACCGTGAAAAGTTAGGTGAACTGAGCTAAGAGTGAGCTGTCAATAGTGTCAATCCCTTAGCATTAATTGGAATGAAAGCTCACTCCACGCTCACTTCACCTAAGTTTTCACGGTGAGATGGTTACAGAATCGCACTGCTGGACTCCTTTCATAAAAATTGGTCCTTGGCAGCTCTGGATAGAGACGGGTGGAAAATATCCAGTGGTATAGGTCAACTTTTATTTTTTTTATTAACAAACCTTGATATTCTGACTAATTGCTAGCCTAGAAAACACAAACTACAGTAGGAAGATGATAAACCTAGTAACAACAAAGCCATACTAACCACGATAACAGCAAATATAGCTCCCAGAGAGTATCCAGCGAGCACATCACTCCAGTGGTGTTTGAAGTCGGTGACCCTGGAGAGAGCGCAGTACCAGCTCAGCATGACGGCGCCAAACTGGAAGACGTGGCGGATTGTCCTCGTGCCTGACCAGGTCATGCGGCTTTCTAGGTACAGCTGGAAGAAGAGAATGGGTCTTTAGATAAAGATATAGTTTTTAAAGTTGTAGATGAGATGGATGGTGACGAAAAGCGTAGAACCAGAAACACAATAGCAATGCTCAGAGATATAGAATTATATATATAGATATATACGAGTTTCCGAAATAAATGTTAAAGACTGACAGAATTTGAAAACGTGACTGTACCCGCCATCTCTTAAAATTTTGTTTAAAAGGATAGTTAATTTAAAAATGAAGGATAAGAAGACTTTGAACCAGATGGATGATAATGCTGTAGTGGATAGAAATACGATTTCAAAAAAATCTGGTTGTCAAATACAGGGTGTCAGAAACATCGACGCGCACCCTGTTACCACGGATCGAGTACATGATTCTGAACCACCCTGTGACGATATTTATCGTCGGTTATTAAGAAAAAAATTAGCTGATCCATACATTTTGACCATGTAGGTATTGCATTTTTCTAAGAAACATCAGATTTTTTTTTTTAATAAACTACGAAAAATTTCTTCGCTATGGAGTAGAAGTTTAGAATCATTTGCTGAATTCATGGTTTCAGTTTGCGCGCTTCGATCAATAATAGTACTAGATTAAGGAAATGAGTCGCTCAAGTGGCCACGTTTGCACACACGTAAACATCTACATTTCTTAGAAAAAAGTTTATTAATATTAGCTACTTCAGTTTATTATAAACCTTAATGCTTAAACATAAAGTTTAATTACTATTGCAAAATATATTTAAAATGTCGCTTGAAAATAAAATCATTCTATTTTTAAATCATCAGTCATTTATTCTAAAATGAAACTTAAAGTCTAAGTAATAAGGTTAAAAACATAATAATTTGAAATAAGACCACACAAGTATTTTTGGTCTTATTTTACGGGCCGTTTTTGAAGCGCTTATCGGGAATCTAGTACTATTATTGATCGAACTTTGCGCGTCGATGTTCCTGCCACTATGTATCGCAAAGAGGATGAGGAAGATTAACTACACCTAACACCACTATTAGTTACTATGAAAGAATATCTTGGTTCGGATATATTAATTTGGAGGACGTTGTAACAAGATATAAATGGAACGGTGTATATTCCACGATTGATTATAGCCATGAAGTGAATTAAATTAGATGAATGAGCAGCGTTAAATTACATAGTGGCCTTTGGCAATCATGGCGATCGGATGGTAGGGGATAAGGGGGGGGGGGGGATAAAGGATATAGTGTAAATCTAAGACGCTAAGGAAGGACACATAAATATATTAAATAATTTGCTTTGAACCAAGTAAAAACTGAATTAAACCAGATGACCATTAGGATAAAGGACATTAAATTTAGATGCAGCTGTTAATTCATGCTTGAAATATCAGACTTACGTGTATATTTTAGGTCAAACATATATTCTGTTAGTAGATAGAATATGTTTTAATGTATGTTAAGTCAACCTCGTAATTACTTTACTACTTTTAACAACAATCCTCATTAAATCATAACATTAAGGTTGACATTATCTAACTGTCACATTGACAAATCTTCTTCTTTTTAGGAAATAGACGAGGCCATTCTCGTAATTTTAAGACCGTTCACAGTCTGATCTCAGTCTCAATCTGTCAAAAATTATTTCTAATTTCCCTACATTTTGACAAGTTTTTGACATTTGTTTGTCGCCGAGTTGAGACTGCGACTAGATTTTGATCGCTTTAAATTCCGAGAATTGGCCTACTTGTCATTTTATGATGCGCATGTGAGATTCAACGTAAGTGTGCATACACACGAGCGACACGTGTCGACGACAAAGGCAACTGCAGCCATCGACGCGTCAGCGGCTACCGACGACAACATTCCGCTCGACGGCTGCCATCGACTCTTGTTGACGGATGCGGCCACTGCATCCGTCGACAAGAGTCGATGACAGCTTTCGTCGAAACGTGTAGCTCGTGTGTATGAGCACTTAGGGTGGCAAAGTAATTACGAGGTTGACTATAAAGTACAATAAAAAATAGACACAAATAAAGGCAATACTCACAGCTAGATAGATCATGGTGTAAGCCGCCCAGGCGGAGTGTCCACTCAAGAAACTCTTTCGCATATCCTCAAATCTTTCAGTATGGGAACCAGTGCACGTATACTCTGAAGACTGGATGTACCGGTTCTGCCACTCTGAGGAGGTGCAGTCCACTGAGGGTACGCAGACCTGGAGAAGAGATGGTAAGTTAGCAAAATTATAAAATGAACATATGTAAGTAATAAAGTTTATTAATCAAAGAGTAACTATATAATTTTGCCAAATTCGGTGAGATACTCGTACAAAAAAGAAGGACAAAAGTGTTTTAGAATCGTAACACGCGGCGTTCTGTAATTTCTGCCTACCCTCTCATGGGAAAAGGCGTGACTTTATAATCTTTTTGCATATATTATGGCAATGTACGGAAGACGTCTGTACGTGGCTTAATAACAATCAAGAATTACAATTTCCGTGACCTAGCATTGTATCTACGATCAATGTGTAGCCAAAATCCAACATTAAAGTTTTCGGGATTATAAGCACCTCTTAAATAAAGGTCCTGTAATAGTTTACTAAAATAAATCAGTAGCTTGTAAGTGATGTCAGTAGGAAGGAAGTAGCCTATGCGTAGAACCAAGGTCTCATTCACATTTATAAACTAACAATTACGAATGCAGGAGTAGTAGCAATGAGATTTGCCTCATTCATGAACCAACTAGGAAAATAAACCTTTCAAATTCTAAATACAATATCATCTGCCTAGCCTTTTCCCAACAATGTTGTGGTGGGCTTCCAGTCTAACCAGCATGGAGGACCAATTTTACATGGAGTGACTGCCTATCTGACCTCCACAACCCAGTAACTGTGTAACACGATACCCCTTGCTAAGCAAACGTTGCTTAACCTTGTAGATTGATCCGTGCGGCTGTTATTAATTAACCATGAGCCCCTTCAAAGTCTAGATACGTTACTATTTTATTTTAAAGTGGGATCCCCACCTGCGCATGAGTAGCGCACCCGCACGAACCGTGCACACTACGCGCATCGGACGGCTAAGGAGGCGTCAGAAAGCGCAAGCGTCGTAATCAGCTTACGCACAGTTCGCGAGCATTGATTTGTTTGTGCTTTCTTGGCTGATTAAGTCTGGACACATTCGAGAACGCTTCACGAAACCACGAAAATGTGCACGTCATGAATATTACAACTTGCACGCGAACCGCACGTTAGCCTCTGGCATGTCACATGTCCATACTATGTTTCTAAGACGAACGCGAACAGCGCTGGTCGTGCACGTGCGCAGGTGTGGATCCGCCTTAAGACTACATAATGATACGGAAACAAATAATAATGATGACATCTCATTATCAATATAGCAACAAATAACTTTACTATATACTAATTAAAACAGGAAATATTGTTATCGATAGACTGGTAACAGTATCATTTAACTGTATCGGAATTATCAAACAGTAGGTACTTGAATAATTAACGACATTAATACCGCTAACCTTTATACTTGAGATTTAGCACTCATAGAACAAACACATCTATTTTAATTACCCTTGAAATGGATTATTAATATGCTACTGGCACTTTGAATATAGCATGATTAGTTTACCTTGTAGTACGTCTCTATTAATATTAGAGTATGAAAGATATCTTGTACGCACAAGTGAACATTAATAATAATTATTATTATAGTCTCCGCAACCGTGAGAATTATTGTAATTGACAAATACACCTTGATTTATACAGCATACTTGTTATTTTTATGATTTCTGCACAGTATAAAGAAGTTATTGTCTAGTTTCTGCTACGATTCTATGTTTTAACTTTGAACTGGGTTGCCATGCACACAGCCCAGCTAAGAATTGCCAAAAAAAAAACAAAATGGCGGGTATCATGTGAAGTGTCAAGTGATTTAAAGCTGCTGTACTGCAACTAATGCTACTGTCAAGTTAACCTGCCCTTTAATTACCCTGCAAACGGTTATGGTACAAGCTTCACGTCAGTGGTAACAAGCTTCACGTCAGTGGTAATTGTCCCAGTATAAGCTGGCTTCCACTACGATAGGCCAGCCAGCTTAAGGTCAAAGTTACCACCGACGTGAGCAGCGGTCGACTGTACAGACCTCAGTTGAATTCCCCTAACCTGAACCTTTATCAATACTACAGCACCTGCAAGGTAGTGACAACAGCATTCTGAAAATGATCGCTGCCAGAGCGGACTGTCCCTTTCAGGGACACTGGATGGCGACAGTCATAGGACGGAATAAATCAAATTTAATTTGTGAAAACAAAAAATATTACAATACTAGCCTAGTTCATTAAGCACAATTGCTACTAACATAATAACAAACTATAAACCTCTGAAATAAAGTTTTATATAATTTAATTTAATGCATTGAAACCTGAAAAAAGAACTTAGTAACAAAAGTCAAAACCAACTTACATCGAAGAAGTGAGGCCTCGGTCTTCCGATGACGCTCTTAGAGATGTTGACCGCGATCTCGACGAAGCAGACACCGACGCCGAAGGCAAGGAGGGAGCAGTAGAAGCCGCGCACCCAGGGAGGGATGGCCACGCCCAGGCAGCGCTCACTGTCGCGAGCCTTGCGCAGGACGGCCCATTCGCATACCAGGAACTAGGGACAAGAGAAAAACATGATTGTTTATTTGCTAGTATGAATGGATAATATAATTAAGGTTCATTATCTCAGCCGCAAGACAAATTATTGTTTTATTTATAAAATCTACAACAGCAAGCGTTGTAGCAGTCCACTGCTAGACATAACATAATAAACCTCTATTAACCAGATTTAGAACCATGAATAGAATATAAATATATTGAATGACAATTTACCGACCGATCAGTTACTATCAACTTTAACAATATAACGAGATCCCATTGTAGAGTATTGCATTCTTCAATACATTGTGTCATAGATATGTAGTTATCTATGATTTCATATCCTGCAACTATAGGTATCAATCGAGCGTTGGCCTTGGGTGCACTTGCTTTGGGTACAGGGATAATAGGCGGTTGGTGCCTCAATTAATTAAAAGCGTCTAACGGGCCTCTGCGAATTGGCTTCGGCCCCTTGTACCCAAAGGTCCGGGACCCCAGGGTCCCGAGATATGCCAAAGATATTATACTTAATATATGCCTTTAAATATAATATAATAGTTTCTCCGAAATTATCCGGAAAAGAACCGGAGTTACCGACACAGCTTGCAGAGTAAGCAAGCTGAAGTGGCAGTGGGCTGGCGAAGGACCGATGACCGTGAGCAGACGAGTCCAGGGGGTCTACTCCGAAGTAGTATCAGCCGAATGTTCGGCCGTTTCCTGCTACGAAGTTACTGTTTGGTTCAGTCGGTTCCGATCCTACACTCCTACACTCTTTCGAATATTGACTATGGTCCCGACCCAACTGAGCCGATCCGAACTTTTTTCGCATTTTTCAAAAATATTCGGTTCGGCCATGTGTCGGTCCGATCCGAACATTCGCACTTTGCACTTCGGAGTATGCTTCCTGGAGTGGAGACCGCTAATCGACAAGCGTAGTGTGGGACGCCCCTCAGCTAGATGGACAGACGAGTCCAAAAAGCTGGTTGGGACAGACTGGATGCGGAAGACGGAGTGTCAGGGTGTTGTGGCGCAGGAAGTGGCCTATGTCCAGCAGTGGACTGCGATAAGCTGAGTTGATTGTGTTGATTTCATCATTTCTTTACTATAATAACCTATAACCTATATTAATAGACCCCAACACTTAATAGAATCATGTTAAAATTCCTTATCATTGCGTATTTTTAACCTTCTAATCACTTTTAGCGTTGAAGCGAAACACTTACCTACCTACTAATACAGTTAAATAAACTAATAACTACGGTTCTTTAGTTACGCCCGCCGTCTTGTACTTCTACTGGGCAAACAATCAAAACATTGATAAGAATAATTAGAAACAATGAATATTAATTTCATTTTCATTTAAAATGACCTGCAGTGCGATTCTGTAACCATCTCACCGTGAAAAATTAGGTGAAGTGAGCGTGGAGTGAGCTATCATTCCAACTAATGCTATGGATTGACACTATTGAAAGCTCACTCTAAGCTCACTTCACCTAACTTTTCACGGTGAGATTTTTACAGAATCGATCGGCTGTCTGTTAAGGGACACATGCTCGGGTGGGCAATTTTCGGTTCGGCGGTATTTGTTATCCTACAAAACCGACTCAAAGCAATTACTACACATATTCGGCATAACATTAAGCAGTTGCTCCCTGCTGTCATCTTGGATCTTTAAGAGTCGTTACGGGTCGTCAGACGCCCGAAAGTTATAACCCATCTTACCTAGGGGTATCGTATTATGCAGTAATCTGTTTATAGAGCTCAGTTAGGCAGTCGCTCCATGTAAAATACTGATATTCAGCTGCATCCGATTACAAATCGTGATATTTCCACGAAAAAGTGTTATTTTCATCAAATTGAATTTCGTAATTTAGTAATTATTTTATCATAATTGCTGTAAATTTAGTTATGACAAACGTACAACGTAAAGCATCGCTATATACAATAAGAGTTTAGCCGAGCGACTTTTACCCGAACCCCGTCCCGAACATTCATCTACCTACATAATTATTTATTTAATACTATATAATACAATTTATCAAAATCGATAATATGTATATTCGATGTTGCCACCCGGCTGTGCCGAGACACGCCGACCCGAACAATTGTGATAACATTGAGTACGTCAATAGTCAATAGCTAATAAATCTATGAAAGGTAACAATGGGTAATTAAGATGTTGCACACGATAGATTAGAGCTCTACGCTCGTGTAAACAATGCTTTAAAAATAAATGACGTGTCGTAGAGAATGGCTACTGTTACTGGTCTGTTGTTAATGGTCTGTCTATGGGTTATCTTATCATGCAATACTGATGAAACAATATATGTACTTGTACAGATGAAGCATTTCATCAGAAATCGATTTAAGAGGAAACGCGGTCGTGGTCGGTGGTTTATAAGTTTACATTGTTACTAACAAATACGGAAATGATTTTGAAATAAATGTTTATTTATTTATTATAGGCGGTATTTATACAGACTTTACAGACTCTCACCACAGTATAATAACATTATTATAATGCGTTCTCATAAAAGGTTAAACATTAAACTGAACAATCATTCAATTCGAATTATTGTTGACTGGAAAAGCGGAACTAAAATTGTAAATATTTTGAAGAAATGTCGGTAGATCTTATCGTGTTACCCGAAAACTGTGTTGTGGAGGTAAGATTTGCTCTAGGCAGTCGCTCCGTGTGAAATACTGGTATCCAGTATCATCCGGTTAGACTGGAAGCCGAAACCAACGTAGTTGGGAACAACGAAGTTAGCTAGGAAAATTGATTCTTCTTCCTTTCGTGTCGATGGTACTCTTCTTCGATATTTTATTGTTTACGAGTAGCTCAGTAGGTGGCCACGTTGATTGCGTCAACAGTCGATTATGGGAAGATTAATTCATTGGTAGATATTAGTGCGTGGCTGCGTCAGCAAACGGTATTCGCGTTGCTGAATTTTGGGCCGGAAAAATTTAAAAAATCTAAATAATTATTGGAACGAAGTTCCTTATCGTGCGTTGCGAAAGGGGGCGGAAAAAATTAAGACCAAAAGTTGGAACGACACTTTTTGCTATTGTTGTGTTTCTCTGTCTGTCTCTCTCTCTCTCTCTTATAAGAAAGCAAGCCTTTCTTATAAGAGAGCTATACTTTGTTCCATCCGGGTGTCCCTTGACACCTCTCAAGTTTTTTTCGTGTTATTTTTGCCGACGACAAGAAGAAGTGCTTGACAATTTTTTAGATTGTTTATTGAAACATTGTTCTTTCTCAAACGTAGGTACTCGTTTACAAGGACTTTTTAAACTAGCTTACATTTATTTATATTTATTACAAAACAATGACCCAGATATCTTATCAAAACCTACTCAAATACTACGGTATTTTCCATCACCATTGTACCACCTATTTATAGTACTGCTGCATTGTCCGTAGTGCATTAAAACGGACGTCATTAGAGCACAATGCGATGGAAGACATTGAAGCATTCCGGAAGAGGGGTAGACAGGGAATTGAGTCAATTTCTGTCAATTACTGCCTCTACGTGGTTGATGATACTGGTTAAATGTGGGTATAGTCGACCTTGTGATTGTTCACCACTATAAGGTTAAATGTTACTTGCACATCATAGAACGACAAGGTCCATTTGTCTATGTGTCAGTTAGGTAGTTTAACCCTTAGTTAAGTTTATATATTTACTGGGAACTGTTGTCAAAAGTAGTGAATGAAGTAATTATGATGGCGACTATAGTTGTTGACGTACCTACCATTTAATGGTTTTTACCTGTCTTAACCGGAAATCAACATAATATAATATCCCTGGACATTTCACACAGCGCCATCTAGTCCCAAGCTAAGCAACCTAATGCTTGTGTTATGGTAACAAGATGGCTGATAAACTACTTATATACATTTTTTTTTTTTTGACATGGATCATGCATCTTAATGGTACACTGTAGATCTGTTTTTTTCATATTTCTATGGTGAGTGCTGTACATAGTGCAGTCAGAGGTTTTCCGGAGAAAATGACCAAATAAATAACCAATATTTTGTTGTACTGACGCCAGCAGATCAAGCTACTAGAATCTGTCAAATTTCTTTAATAAATGATAAATGATAAATGATTTTATTTTTGTAAGTAGGTTTGTACAAACACTTTTACACGTCAATCATATTTTAAAACTAGATGAGGTCGGCGTTTCCTATCTGACTAGTCTGAGAAGAAAGGCCGAAACAAACTCAGACGTCACAGTCTCTTTTAAAGTCCAGACATAATCTTGGTCAGACCATGTGAAGACCATGTAGATTTATGTCTGAGATGGTTTTTTTGAAGAAAGAACCAAACAGTTTGAGAGGACCTGTCCAGTCAGTGCACGCATTTGTCAGAAATCGTGCAGCTCAACTCAAAACTTAGAGAGCTCAACGATCCGACGAACAATACCAAAGAAAGGACATTTGGGTAGGCCACATTAATTACTCAAACTGCCAGACCACGCCAAAAACTAAGAGAACAGAGAGAAAAATAATATAAATACAATGACCCACATAGTCTTCACATTCACAATAATTAAAATAATAGAATACTTTACAAAGTAAGCAAATGTCATAGTATATATCAAATTCATCAATGTCAAAGTGTATATAAAAAAAAAAAAAACATCAACAAAACAAAAATAAAAAATAAACACATTCAATATGTAAAAATTGGAAGCAGCTTAATCCCAAGCCTTTTTGTCCTCGATATAAGCCTTAACGGTATAAAATGCTTTCTCGCACAACTTACGTTTAATGAATGATTTGAATTTATTAAGGCTTAGATCTTGAACGGGGCTTGGAACTTTATTGTAAAAGCGTATACATTGGCATCTGAACGAGCCACCTATTTTCTTGAGCCTTGTTGTAGGTAGAACAAATTTGTGTTTGTTCCTAGTATTTATATCATGGATATCACTGTATTTTTTAAACAATTTTATATTTTTATGGGCATATAAAAGATTTTCATAAATATACTGAGAAGGCACAGTCATAACATTAATTTCTTTAAATTTTTCTCTGAGCGAGTGTCTCGGACTTAATTTATAAATTGATCGAACAGCTCGCTTTTGCAAAACAAAGATAGTCTGAATATCAGCGGCATTTCCCCACAATAGAATACCGTACGACATTACACTATGAAAATAGCTAAAGTACACTAAACGGGCTGTCTCTATATCAGTTAAATTACGAATTTTTCTAACAGCGTATGCTGCGGAACTTAGCTTTTTTGACAATTTGTCTATATGTGGACCCCACTGAAGCTTAGCATCCAAAGTTATGCCTAAGAATACTGTGCTGTCTTCAGGATTCAATTCTTCGCCCTTTACCAACACATTAGTTTTCACTTGTCTAACGTGAGGCAACGCAAACTTAATGCATTTGGTTTTTTTCTCGTTTAGAAGTAAATTATTAACATTGAACCAGTGGACTACTTTAGAGATCGCGCTATTTACATCGTCAGTAACCTGCTGCTGACGTTTAAGTTTAAACAAAAGTGAAGTGTCATCTGCAAACAACACTATATCATGATTATCCTTTATGAGGTACGGCAAGTCATTAATGTAAATAAGAAACAAGAAAGGACCAAGAATTGAGCCCTGTGGGACTCCCATTGTTACTAAAGATCCGGGAGATCTTTTTCCGTTAACATCAACGCTCTGAATCCTCTTACTCAAGTATGAAGTAAGAAGATCCAGAGCAGCGTTCCGGATTCCGTAGTGGCGGAGTTTCCTGATTAAAGTTTCGTGAAGAACGCAATCGAATGCCTTGGACAAATCACAAAAGATGCCCAAGGCATCGCATTTGTCTTCCCATGCATTATAAATATGTCCTATAAGTTCAACACCGGCATCAGTAGTTGAACGACCCCTTGTAAAACCGAACTGTTTGCTATGTAATAATTTGTGTTTATTAAAAAATCTTTGCATTTGTTCTAAAATTTATTTCTCAAAAATTTTACTAAAGGTAGGTAGTACAGAAATAGGTCTATAATTTGTAGGGTCTGATGTACTACCTGATTTAAACAAAGGTATGATTTTACTATTTTTCATAAGGTCAGGAAACTCCCCACTGTCAATACAACTATTAAAGATAAGAGCTAGAGTAGGTGCTACAATGTCAATAATAGACTTAGCAACTTCTACAGAATTGCCCCACAGATCTGCAGTCTTTTTTACATTTAAAGTGTGAAAGGTTTTAATTATATCTCTACAGGTAACATGTTCAAAATGAAATTCCGAATCGCAACCATTAACATTTTCCATAAGCAAAGACTCAGCAATAGAAGGTGATGAGTTTAGGGATTTAGTAGTTGAAACGGGAATATCTGAAAAGAAATTTTCAAATGCCTCGGCGACTTGTGAGTCTGATTTTATTATGTTGTCATTAATAGACAGGCTGTAGTCAGTATTTCGGTTACTAGATCTTCCCGCTTCACTATTAATAATAGACCAGGTCGTTTTAATTACATTATTGCTGTTTTTAATCTTTGAACCCAAATAACGTGACTTGGCCATATAACAAACTTTTTTAAATAATTTTGAATAATTTCTTACATACAAATTAAATTCATCAGTGTTTACGTAAGTCCTTTCATTGTACAGTTCATAAAGCCGCTTTCTACTTTTATGAATACCAATGGTAGCCCAATCACTGAAACATGTGTTACTATTAACCGAGATAGTCTTGGGAATAAAGGTTGAATTAAATTGTTTACAGTATATATTAAAAAAATTATCATATAGATGATTAGGATCCGCATTAATGGACAAAACTGGTAATTTATCAGTGAGTTTACTTTTGAAAACCTTCAAGCGACATGCAGTTTTGGGGTTAACAGTGATATCTTTTTTAACCACTATTTTGTTTTGATTTGGAATAGTAATCCTTTGCCCGCAATGATCAGAATCTAGTAAATTTATAATTTCTTTGTGGCTTGGTATAATATCTGTATAAATATTATCTAGGCATGTGGCACTAGTAGGGGTTATTCTTGTGGGCTCCAAAAATAGGTTTACAAGATTGTAGGACTGAAACAGACTTATAATTTTACTACGAGAACCTGAGTTTTCTAATAAATTGACATTAAAATCACCGCAAATGATAACAGACTTGTTTGAGTTACAAATCCTGTCTAACACTTCATCCATTACATTTTCAAAACAGTCATACAATCCTGATGGGGGTCTGTACACACTTAATACAACAAAATGCTCCAATTCTATACAGGCAATTTCAACTGTACGCTCAACAGATAGGCTCACAATATCGTTACGATCTTTAAATTTGAGCTGGTTACTTACTAAAATTAATGAGCCACCATGTATAGCATTTAATCTGCTGAACGAACTACCAACCTGGTGATTATTAAAATTGAACAAGAACTGGTGGCTTTTCAGCCAATGTTCTGTTATACAAAGAATATCAATACTATTAAAATTCATAAATAATTCTACTTCTAAATCTTTGTTCATAAAACCTTGAATATTTTGATGCACCAGGTTGATACTATTTACTGATTTTAAAGCCTTTTTTGAGTTGCTTTTGCAATTCTGTACAATACAGCTAGAGGTATCCTCTATTGTCTTACTTTCTAATTTAAATTATTAGCAATGTCATTAATTGTTACCAAATTAGTGGCAGAATTATTTATAATGTCATTGCGTTGCTCAAAAGAAGCAAGTTGTTTAGCCAAATTTTTGGCTGTAATTGAAAAAAAATATGATAGCGACACAGCTATCTGTCTTTTATAATAGTTAGGCAGATAGTACATAACAATGTTATATCTATCTTTTGTCAAATAGAAATTTTTACTAACATAATTGTTAAAATCAATCAAATGGAACAAGTTATTATTATAAGTCAAGTTATGCATTGTCATATTTAGTTCAAATCTTAATCTATTTTCTTCCTGTGGCAAACTGTTACTATAAGGGAATGTAAACAACACAACTTTTCTTAAACTAAGGTTGCATAATGTTTTATGATACTGGAGCAGTTCTCCTTTGTTTACATTTCCCCTATTACCCACAAAAATTAATAAAGTTGTATCCTGAGTAAAGTTACATTTAATAATTTTTTTCATAATATGAGACAAAGAACAACCAGGCATACAGTAATTTATTATTGAGTGTCCCGGATATTCATCTGTCAACAAGTGACCCAAGTCCTTACCAATCTCATCACAAAATAAAATAATGTCATTATTTAAAGTTTGTTTACAAGTTTTATTGGAAGCACTAGTAGAAGGAATGATCAAATCAACACAGGGTTGCAGTAAGGAGGTATTGCATGTTGACAATGAATGGTCCGGTGTAAGCACATTGGATGATGTTAGACAATGCTCACAGTTGTTTTTTTGTGAGTTTACCAGCTCATTCATTGCCAACACATATTCCCTCATTAGGTCTTCAGAGGTATTATATTTGTTGGATATATTATATTTAATTGATTTTCAACTTTATCGCTACAGCATTAAGGTTCAAAGTTGATAAGATAAGATAAGATTTCTTTATTTGTTTAAACATTGTGTACATACAAAAGCATGCAAGATATTACGTCGTTTGAGTCCAGTCATGTTTAGCCGTAAGTATCGGCGTACAAATATTTCTATAACATTGAAAATAATTAATAATAAGACAAAAAAAAAACAAAAAAAATACCTAGAATAAGCATTTACACAATTTACAATTATGAAACTTTAGAAACCAAATATAATTTTTATATTATAATTTTAAAATTCCAAATAGCTCAAAAACTATAATGCGAGCCTGATGCAAACAAGTACGAGAATAATGTCAAAGTTACAAAATATAATATGTCAAAATTAAAAGATTTATGTCAAATTTACAAGATTGATGTCAAACAAATACAAGAATAATGTCAAAGTTACAAAATATAATTATATACTTGTCAAAATTAAAAGATACGTAAAAGTTTACAAGATTGATGTCAGAAATGATTTTTATATGATTGGGAAAATTTGACAGTTTCGGGTAGCTTGACCTGCTGGCGTCTGTACATAACTAAATCACTAAATTGTTATAGGTACCTACGTAAAACATATCACTCGACTCTAATAGTTGTATCAATTCCTCAATGATCATATTACGACATCTTTTGAATCTTTGTGAGTTGCGAGTCTTCCCGAAAAATGTCTAAAAAGTAAAACTACGTATGTATTATTAAAATCGTGTTTCAATTCTATTTCAGGTATGATATTTACAATACCGGTGACTAATTATGTAAGCAATTTTAGTAACGACAATTTGCTACAGTTATGTGACAAGAATTTTCCTTGGAAAACGCTTAATAATGAATACCTTGTTGTAACTTGTAACTGCTATTAGCGGCGGATACTACAGGCGATATACAATCTGATTATTAATACTTCGTCATGTTTTTTAAATGACTTTACTAGCACGTGTTAGATAAACTAAAGAAATGATAGATAGACTGTGTGAAAGATTGTATGGCCAGAAATGGAGTGATCGAGATGACGACTAATAGAGAAGTAAGACAAAGATATGTTGTGAATGATGATGAATGATGACTAAGAACTGTGTAAGATTTTCACTCAAGATATTTTTTTTGTTTTTGTGGAAAAATTAAAGGGAGGCCTTTTCCCTTGAGTGGGACAAAACAGGCTGATTATTATTATATTATTATAAACATTTTAGTCTCCTGTTAAAGTTGACTCTTTTAGACTTTTTGAAAACTCGAATGTGGCAACTTTTGAGAGTTTTTGACTGGCTTTATATTAATCAATTGATTAGTCACTATACTATTGATTTATTACTATAATTGATTAGTTACTATATTGTTTTTGGATTGGTCCTTGCGCGTGCTGACAACGAAATTATGTTGATAATAATTAAAATTGACGATGATGCCTATCGATTACCTCTATTGTCAAATATACGAAATAACTGACAGCTTATTGATAACGAAACGTATTTATCAGTCCTGCAAAAACCGGATGTACAGACGCCAGCAGCCTAGATACCCGAAACTGTCAAATTTTGCTAATCAACCTTGAGCCTTAATGCTTTAGCGATAAAGTTGAAAATCTATTAAAGAAATTTAACAGATTGTAGTAGCTGACGTGCTCGCGTCTGTCCGTATTAAAAAATAAACAATATTTTCTAACATTCCCGAAAGTTCAACATCTTTTGTTTTATACAAGGTAAAAAAGACAATACGATCATAAATTAAACTGCTTATAACTAATGACGTCCCCGGTCTGCATACGAAAAATTATCTAAATATATACAATAGTTTGGTCACTATAGCTAGTCAAAGATTGGCAAAACCCGTTGGGCCATCACTATTATTTATTAGTTTGTTTGAAAAACTCACTTTTTCATTTCGATATTACGATTTATTTGATAGTTTTAAAATACTCATGTCGTATTGTCGTGTCCACTATGAAGAATATTGACATTGTAAAACTTGTTACATTAACATCGGAATATTACAAATTAATTAGTTCTGAATCTAATTAGAAATGCGATTTCTATCAACGTGCAACTTTATTATCAATTCCTCAGCCACGTGCGTAGTCAGTGACATTTAATCAGCTTGTAATACTGCTAATTTGTTCAGTCACGTGGGTCTGTGACATTTCATCAGCATGTTATACTAATTGAATGCAGGCTATAGAGATTACAGATTCATTTTCTAATCTAGTTCTGAAATAGGTTATGACGCGTAAAGGTTTAGGTTATGTCAGTTTTTCTGTTTTTAGAATACCTACTGTAAATATTGCTGTGGGGTATGGCGTATATTTTTAGATCTTTGTTTTTTATTGCCATAATTTGTAGCGTATTAGCACAGGAAACCGTCGCGAATGTGTTATTATTACTTACTTACGTACACATACCTACCTACGTACACATTCACGTGATATTATAGCGACGTTATTAGTGATGTGATTGATTGTGTTCAAGGTGGCGCGGGAAAAAATTTCCTGGAAGGATTTGGGGTAAGCTTTTGCCCATCAGTAGGACAGTAAAGGCTAACAAAAAAAAAAAAGATAAAAAAAATTGGTGATGTTCTTCAGAAAGGTTATGTGCTTAGTACTCGCGGGCGTGCGTCTGGCCAGAGGGGCAATTCTCGTAATTTTAAGAACTTTCACAGTAGAAGGCCAATTCTCGTAATTTAAAACGTTCAAAATCTAGTCGCAGTCTTATCTCGGCGACAAACAAATGTCAAAAAGCTGTCAAAATGTAGGGAATTTTTGACAGATTGAGACAGATCCTGAGATCAGAGGGGCAATTCTCATCATTTAAATTAGAAGGAAAGAAAGGAAATTAGAAGTATTTTTTGACAGATTGTGACTGATCTCAATCTGTCAAAAAATACTTCTAATTTCCCTACATTTTGACAAGCTTTTGACATTTGCTTGTCGCCGAGATGAGACTGTGACTAGATTTCAGTTTTAACCGCACCTAGACTATCTAATACAAGTATGGGGACAGGCCGCTATTACACATCTTGACCTACAAGTAACGAAAAACAAAGCAATCAAAACTCTGTTTAATTACAATTACTTACACCTAAAAGAACTTTACACTAAAACGAAACTATTTAACTCAAAGTATTTAACCTAAAAACATATGCATACTAAGAAAGAAAATTCTAACTAACAAAATACATCACCTCTGTACCTATTTTTTCTGTTCTGTTTTTCAATGTCTATTTATACATGTGTGTACATAAATGGTAAATAAAAAAATACACTCACAAATCACCAAATGCAAAACTTACCACTACTACGCTAGGAATAGGGATAGTATAGAACTGCTTTTAGTTAGAACTTTGTACGGAAGGAAAACCATACAGTTTGAGGGAGCGCAGCTTTATAATAAGTTGCCTAAAGAAATAAGAGACTCCTCATCAATTAACATTTTTAAAATAGGTTAAAGTTGTATTTGGCCAACCAACTATAATGAACGACTACCACTGTATGTACTTGAAATAGATCAAACGACAACTATGTTTACTATGATAATATTTTATTTTCGTTAAGTTTCTCATATTTAAGTGACTATGTATGTTCTTTTTTGAGAAATAAAACTTCTTTAAACCGACAAGATTTTGAACGTTTTAAATTACGAGAATTGGCCTTCTGATGTATATATAATGTATAATATAAATAATATTATATAAATATATAATGTAAACGAGGCAAAAGGACCATGTAAGGATCGTGGCATAGGTGGCGTTCTGCTTACCCCCATAGGAAGTAGACTTGAGTTAATGTATGTACCTATGTATGACATACAGAAGACGTCGCTTTATCAACATTATGGAACTGTAATGGTTTTGTGTTACCTAGTAACTGGTTAGCGATTTACTTATAAATATGTGATCATTTGGCGATAAGTACTTTTTTAAAGCTTAGTTGTATGAAAGTCTCGATTTTCGAATGAATAGGTAAGTACTTATCTGATGTGTGTGTGTTTGATCTTAATTACACTTATCCGATGTCGGGGCCTATTGTGTGTGGTACTCGGAAATTATCCCAAGGGAACAAAAAAAAAAATCTGATGACCTTACCTAGGTCGTGGTTATTCGTGTGTTATCTAAATCCGTGCAGCTGTTGAGGCGTTAAAAGGTACAGACAGACAGACAGAGTAACTTTCGCATTTATAACATTAGGTATGGATGTCAATAGCTAGGTACTTACAGCAAAAGTAGGTAGAAGAAGACCGACGAGCCTCAAGACGAGAACGGTGACGGTATCCGACTTGTAAGGGTACATAAGACTCTGGTCTCCACAGAAGAACCCTCGCTCGAATGGCTGCCACAGCAGACTCGTTCCAAATATACTTAGCGTCACTGCAACCAAAGATAAATAAAAAATGAATATCGTGGATAAAGAATATTAACTTTACCTTCGTTCATGAGCGTCATCTCCTGCCCTAAATCCAATTTATCCGGGAAAGCGCAGCATGTCTTTTATCTCCCATACTTCTCTATTTGAGGGGCCCGTGGCTAAATAATAACAGCCGCACGGGTCGATCGATCAGGTTAAGCTACGCTTGCCGCGGTTGGTCCGTGGATGGGTGACCATTTTCACAAACCAAAACCCCTCCGTGCCTCGGAAAGCACGTTAAGCCGTTGGTCCCGGCTGTCATTCGTGGATCTTTGACAGTCGTTACGGGTTGTCAGTAGCCCGAAAGTCTGACAACCAGTCTTACCAAGGGGTATCGTATTGCCCAGTCACTGGGTTGTGGAGGTCAGATAGGCAGTCGCTCCATGTAAAATACTGGTATTTAGCTGCATCCGGTTAGGCTGGAAGCCGACCCCAGCATAGTTGGGAAAAGGCTAGGCAGATGATGATGTTTTGAGAGCAGTGGTAATGTAGTGATTTACACAAAGTAAAGCGTTCTGGGGGATTCGAACCTACGACCTACTTGTAAGTGGCTGTTACTACTGGGTCACTACTGGCTTCAAGCTATGGACATAATGATCAGGAATTGAAAGAACAAGCATGGTCATCAATTCTCGTGCTCGAATTCTCTAATTTTATTGATTGTGTAGATATAAGCTGTTTTAAAATGGCAGCCGATTATTTTAAAACATTATCTCTATGTCTTTTCTATAAGTATGATGATAGCAGAAAAACTGGAGAATAGAAAAAACTGCTAATACTATACATAGATACTAAGATAAAACACGATTGTAGGAATGTTGAACTGTTCGATTTTTTGAGGTACCTATCATACGAGTTTTAAACAAACAAAACGAGTTGGACTTGTATTAAGGTCTTTTTGTCGTTAAACACATAAGAAAAGCTAATAGTATTTTTGTTTATTTATTAACTAGCTTTTGCCCGCGACTTTGTCCGCGTAAAATTTTAGCCCCCGACCCATCGCATCGCATGATCGCATCCCATCGCTCGCCCGAGCTACTACTTCGTATGCGCTTAACATTTTGAAACGAAGTTCCTTAGCGCGCGTTGCGAAAGGGGGCTAGACGGAAAAAATTAAGACCAAAAGTTGGAACGACACTTTTTGCTATAGTTGTAAGCCGTGCGGCGTGCGCGTGTTTCTCGGTCTGTCTCTCTCTCTCTCTTATAGAAAGCAAGTCAGTTATTTTCGTTTCTATATTTCGTTTGTTTTAGTTATATTTAATATTATCATAACTTAAAAAAAATAAAATTTATTACAATTCCTTCACTAATTAATCGAAAGGAACTTTGTTCCATCCGGGTGTCCCTTGCACCTCTCAAGTTTTTTCTGACTTTTTCTCCTTTTGCTCGGTTTGTAAGGGTAATAGCGTGATGTTAAATAGCCTATAACCTTCCTCAAGAAAGAAAGGATTCCGACTGGTAATTCCAGAGTTTACCCCCTACATACATACAAACAAACAAATTTTGCCTCTTTATAATATTAGTATAGAATTTAGATTAAAGAACTAGTTTGAGTCTCCATCACTCATGAGACATGAGATCAGACTTAGTATTGAACTGGTATAAAAAGTTATTTTATTTTAGCATTCAGGCACTTGTTATACCAGTCTTACTAGCGACCCCCTGCCTCGCAAGGTTTTTACAACTTGAAAAAACTTCTGTTTTTATTTTTCTAATTTAAATTCTTTGTTGCCATAAAAAAACAGGTTATAGAAAAAGCGAGACCCTGGCCCCAGAGCTAGGTTAGAGTACCTGTGTTTCAGGAGCCAACAAAATTTATTAAAGGTTTGTTAATTTAATATTAATAGAAGAAAGAAAATACGTTTATTTGCGGTAATCATGACGTTAAGAAAGAACACAAACTCAAAATGGAACAAGTTGGGGGAAAATATGTGTCAAATCAGCGAAGACTGCCATCGCTCAGCCTAATGCGACCCTTTGCGAGACAGAGTTTACGTTTTCCGCGACAGTCGGCGTTGACGTGATAACGTCGACCGATACAGCATACAAATGTTTTGGGAGGATTGAATTTTCCGGGAGTTTTATGTGTACAAAATACATAATGTTTTTGTAAACACGGCTACATCATATCAAGCTATACAATTCCAATTTAAACTGACTTCGCATTGCATAGTTTTTTCGTACAATGAGAAGTCAACTTATACTTCAAATTATTCTGCAAAAATATGCATCGCAATCCGTTGCGTAATTTAGAAAAACAACTGGCAGTCACACAGACAGACACGAAAATTTTGATCGTTTTAATCCTTAAAAGGGGTCATTGTACTCATCATTATACATACATACCTACTCATCCACCACACACACATGAAATAGTTTTTTACTTTTAGTTATACCATGTCTTTATAGCAGTCAAATATATTTATGTAAACAGTAAAAATACAAATCATTTAATCCAAGGGGGATTGGAACTGTCACTCCTTCATACAGGTTATACTGTAACCTAGTTAGGAGATCAGAACTGCACCCACTATAATTGTAGCAAATCTGTAATTTTACCATGTATAAATTATATACCCATGTACTGCAATACTTGAAAATGATCAATAAAGATTATTATTATTATCATGCACAACTTTTACTACGGGACCAACCCTGAAATCGTGAAAATCAGTTGATCCATAGATTTATGTTCGCATAACTCGACATAATGTATGGATCAACTGATTTTATTTTGTTTAAAAGAAAAATTAATTACATCCGTTTATCCATCCCAAAAAATCTACACTAAGCCATACTTTTAAAACTTGAATAATGTAACTACATTAGTCAATAAACACGTTGAGCAGTTCAAACATTTGGATCACAAGAATTTGAGTTTGGTATTTATTATTTTCTTTACAATACAATATTTACACTATATAAGCTAATATTTAAAATAATAATACATATGTCCACACGGCTACACATCAAGCTATGCAAAACCAGTATTGGCTGACCGTTCATTGTGAGAAAATATCATACAAAGCAAAGTGGTTTTGTATAGCTTGACGTGTAGCCGTGTGTACATGTGAAAAACAAGCAAAAGAATCATAGGGCATCAAGAATTTTAAATCATAATGTTGATGTGTCACGGCTGAAGTGGAAAATGTCAACTAACTTTTGGAAGCCACTGTACATAAGTGAATCTAATGTATCATCTATTCTAGACTAAAAATAATTATTTCACTGTGTGTGTGTCACTTAAAGTCACGCTTATTAAACCAGAAGATTGGCGTCGCTATTGTAATTGACGTTAGGCCATTAAAGATACCTAGATTAAAATTGGTCTGTTGACTGCTAAACGGTTAATTATTTATACTATATTAAGGGTTGATTTCTCAATCGACAGATAATTTTTATTCGTGGAATAAAATTGACGTTTGACAGTTTTTGTATGGAAGAACTGTCAAAATTCAAAATTATTCCTCCGATACAATTATCTGTCGTTGGAAAAATCAGCTCTTAAAAGTGTTATTTTGTTATCAGATCAACATGTTTTAATGACATTTATTTGTTAAATAAATTCGTTAAAATAAAACTTTTACACGGTTTTATTAAAACTAGTTGGTACAAGTTGTTCGTTTTCCCAGTCGACTACTCTGAGAAGAAATACCGAAATAAACTCAAA
The DNA here is from genome assembly GCA_945859715.1 of Apamea sordens. Taxonomy (NCBI): domain Eukaryota; kingdom Metazoa; phylum Arthropoda; class Insecta; order Lepidoptera; family Noctuidae; genus Apamea; species Apamea sordens. Next base: position 15,613,137 of record OX244002.1, read on the forward strand.
AGGTCAAAGTATTTTATAAAGTCCATATTGGTGACAAACTGTGGGCCCAAATAACATAGAACTGGTGCACTGAGACAGTGAAAGATCACGTAGGAGATGGGCAGGTCCAGCTGGATAGGTCCCGTCAAAACTGGAAGGAGCACGTGCGGGCTCGCTGAAGATGGAAGGAGTGGAGGGGTAGGCCTTTGCCCTGAGGGGCAATTCTCGTAATATTAAGAACGTTAAAAGTCTGATCTCAGTCTCAATCTGTCAAAAATACCTCAAATTTTCCTGCATTTTGACATTTGTTTGTCGTCGAGATGACACTGCGACTAGACTTTGAACGTTTTAAATTACGAGAATTGGTCATTGGTCCATCAGGTGTGCGACAGCGTAGGCTAATTAAAAAAAAAACAAAGGGCCGTAGTAGAACTACAAACAGTAGAACAACAAACTAAATACATAAAAAATATGTTATCAGTGGATAGCACTGATAACATATTTTTATGTATTTAGTTTGTTGTTCTAGACAGCGTAGGCTAATTAAAAAAAAAACAAAGGGCCGTAGTAGAACTACAAACAGTAGAACAACAAACTAAATACATAAAAAATATGTTATCAGTGGATAGCACTGATAACATATTTTTATGTATTTAGTTTCAGGTTATGAAAAAAAAACTATCTTACACCCGGTTTCCGAATTGAGAATTTAAAGTTGACAACTCGTCAAACTATAGTCATAATTAAGCACTTAACACGTTGATTGTCAAACAACAGACACAATAGAAAATTTATTGTTGGCAGACACCGTGTGACCGCGGGGGCAGTTAATGACTTAAGGTAAAAAATGCCGAAAACTAAAGATTCGTTTAAAAAAACGTAAGAAAATTTTGGGGCAACATTGAAGGGGTTCCCCTTTAGAAAATACTTACATTATATTTTCTGTGATAATATGTAAATTGTTATGTTTAACATTCTCTAAAATCAATTTTATTTGATTTAAGGAATGCTAAAAGGTTTGCTAAACGTAAAGTTCCCACTTTACGTTTAGCAAACCTTTTAGCATTCAGGCAATGATCTTCGCAGGATGGCTGGTAGCTGGATGAGAGTTGCCGAAAATCGAGTTGAATGGCGTGCAATAGGGCCTATGTCCAGCAGTGGACTACTTTGGAAAGGGTTTGACAAGTTCTCAAGTTCAAATTATCAATTCAGAAACCGGGTGTAAACCTTTCAGAATAACTTAATGTTTAATGTGGTTGCTTAGGTATTTCATCTTATTTCATTAAATTATTCCTCCGATAAAGTTATCTCACGTTAACTTTATTCAAGGAATAAGTTTGAAATTTTGACAGTTATTTCATACAAAAACTGTCAAACGTCAATTTTATTCCTCGAATAAAAGTTATCTGGCGATGGAAAAATCAGATCTAAATATATTACATTTATGAACTCTACTTGAAGAACGTTTCATAATATTATTAATTTTAAACCGACATTCAATGACACTTTAGCTGCTTATAATAATTCACAAAATGGCATAAACCTGTACGTATACACTTATTTCCGCTAGAAAAAAATTAAAACTTGTCAGAAAATTTGGCAACCCGCGGTGGGCCCACGTGTTGGATTAAGTATGGCCTGCTCCCTCTCACAGAGAGGAGGCCTGTGTCCCAGCAGTGGGAACACTAAAGGCTGATTATACTTTATACTTATGCAAGAAAATTCTAAATACTGAATTTTTTTTTTGTGGCATTTAGACAAGACAACGTCTGTCGGGTCAGCTTTATAAACAGTTATAAATGAAAATTTACTTATAACAAATAAAAAACATAAAAAAACTTACGTCCAATGAGAAGGAAGCAATCGATGACCAGCTTCCTCAGGATATGAATAGAAACCTCGTCTTGAGACATGATGCTGTGACTTCTGCCGTGTACAACCGTTCAGAAAACTTCTTGGCGTCTTTTCACGTCCGTCCAACCACGACTCCGTCCGTCCGTCCGTCCGTCCGTTCAACTGACGGATATTAAGATACCGATGCTTGAATATTCCCGGATACTAAGGTTATTTTTCTCGTGTTTATTTTCTTGGCGGTTTATTATCGTCTTTCGTAAATGTGCGCACGCGCTTCGTACGTGCGGGCTGATGGTTGCGCGTACGTTTGACAGCAGTTCGTCGTGTACTGATGTAGATGACCGGGCGGCTCGGCTTAAATACCGCCTTCTATCTGCGGTAGATAACGTCATTAGGATATAAACATAATAATATTTAAATCTAGTATATATCCAGCTTAATGGGGGGTCAGATTTTTTTTAGAGGGAAAACTTAGGCGAAAATTATCAGCTAAAATTAGTACCTACTTATCGGCAATTGTAGAATTCCTTGTGAAGGAGCTCGGACGGGGAAGTACTGGTAGTGCTTTTTTATTATTATAACTAGCTTCTGCCCGCGGCTTCGCCCGCGTTGATGTCGGAAATTATCCCACGGGAACGTGCTAACAGGATAAAAAGTACCTATGTGCTTCCCCAGGATGCCATTTATATCTATGCCAAATCAGAAGTTCAGTGGTTTAGGCGTGAAAATATAACATACAGTTTCAAGTTACTCAGACCGCGCATTCAATTTCTTCGACATAAACTTAACACCCCTATATCCCCCTTTGAGGGGTAGTTTTGAAAAACTTATAATCATAAACTTTATTACTTACATAGGCAAATTTCAAGTTTATTAACTAAATGAATAAGATTTTTCATATAAACTGTATCCCCGCTTTTCACCCTCACAGGGGTGGAATTAAAAAAAAACGTTTGGGATGTATTCATAATTTGACTCAAAGATTATTTATACTAATTTTCGAGTTAATCAAGGCATGCAGTAAAATCCTCCCCTGAAAAATTGAGTGCCCCATTTCAGCCCGTCAGGGGTAGATTTTCAAAAAACCCTGATACACATTACTTTACTTTTAATATTAGGTATAAATACTGAGTTTCGAGTCAACCGGACTGCGCGCTAAAATTCTTCCATACAAACTTTGAAACCCCCCAATCCCTTATCAGGGGGTAGTTTAGAAGAAAAAAAAACTATTTAGATAAGTATTCGTGCTAAGTTTCAAGTTTATTAACTCAAGGAATAAGATATATAAGATTTTTCATACAATCTTTCATCCCCTATTTTATCCCCTTGGGGGTAGAATTTATCAAAATCCTTTCTTAGCGGATGCCTACGTCATAACATCTACTTGCATGCCAAATTTCAGCCCGATCCCTCCAGTGGTTTGGGCTGTGCGTTGATAGATCACTATGTCAGTCAGTCAGTCAGTCACCTTTGAGTTTTATATATTTAGAAGATACTTTTCCGGCATAAAAAGTACCCAGTGTGGTGCCCAGGATATTAAAGAATAATTATACCAAGTTTCATCGTAATCGAACCGGTAGTTTTTGCGTGATGCCTGAACAAACAGACAGACAGACAGACAGACAGACAGACCGACAGACAGACAGACAGACAAAAAATTTTTTAATCACATTTTTGGGTTCGGTGTCGGTCTAGTAACACCCCCTGCCATTTATTTTTTTGATATTTTCAATGTACAGAATTTTTACTTCTACAGATTTCTTATAAGTCTATATTATTATATTTATAGTTTTATTATATTATAAGATAAGATGATATTTATTTTTGTCCGAAAAACGATGTCATAGCTAGGCTTGTTATCCAACCAAAACATAAAATAAATTTAACCGAGACAACCATCATCATCTGCCTAGCCTTTTCCCAACTATGTTGGGGTCGGCTTCCAGTCTAACCCGATGCAGCTGATTACCAGTATTTTACATGGAGCGACTGCCTATCTGACCCTTCATAACCGGGTAATAGAGGTATCGCTTCTTGGTAAGATTGCAACTGAGACAACTAAGTAATGTAATGTAACTAATACGAAAAAAAACGCAATTATTTCAAAATTAAAAATAAATTCAGTCGAATACACAGGTTTTTAGTCCATTAAGGGTTGATTTTTCCAACCCCAGATAATTTATTCGGACAAATAATTTTGAACTTTTGACAGTTCTTCCATACAAAAACTGTCAGACGTCAATTTAATTTCCACGAATAAAAATTATCTCTCGATTGAAAAATCAGCCCTTAGCTATCTATCTGATTTTTCAATCAAGAGATAATATTTAAGTTTCGATTCGATTCGATTCGAGAGGTATTTAATAGAAATAGAACCAAAATTGTCTATTATCCAGGTAATACTTAAGCAGGTACACAGGTTAAACATATCAAAAACAGGAATAGGCTTCTTCTGGGCAAGCTCGTTCCACCGTAGATCTCATCGTCAAGAGTGAGCCCATTGTCAATAAAAATAAAAATAAAACATTTCATGTAACGTAGGTTGCCAAGACTCACATAACGCTTTCACTGTTAAAAAGTTATTAGATTTAATGTAGAGCCAAGCCCTAATTTTAACAATGCCTAATTTTACAAACCTTACATCTTGGTCAAAATGTACACCGCCGTTTGCGCCCGTCGCACTATGAACTTATGGTAAGAAATGAAGTCACTGATCTTTAATATTGTGTCATTTAATAGTTCAATGGAACGGCCAAGCCAAAGAGAGAGAATTAAAATATTACCTACAGCAGTGCGATTCTGTAACCATCTCACCGTGAAAAGTTAGGTGAAGTGAGCGTGTAGTGAGCTGTTATTCCAAACTAAATGCTAGGGATTGACACTATTGACAGTTCACTCTAAGCTCACTTCACCTAACTTTTCACGGTGAGATTTTTACAGAATCGATCGGCTGGTTACATTAGTTGCCAGTGAGCCCCAAACTAGACAGTGTGTGTTTTGGGGGCTCAGGATTTGTTACCCAGAACAGAGACTAGAGAGGTGACTAAGAGTATGGCGATGCAGAACTGTATGTGTGTGTGTACGTGTGGAGCAACAAAAAGTAGGTTCAAATAGATTGAAATTCCCATATAGGTATGCTTAGTTTTACAGCATGTCTAAAGTCTTAATTAGCTGTAGAACTTGTGGGAATATTTTTTTCCAAGTAGGTAGTCATACCTACTGTACGACTGAGTGTATGACAACTTGGAATAAACCGGTTAGGTTAGGTAATTAGGACTACACATTTTTTTTTCTTTTACCTTATAGCATAACATAGAGAGATTCTCGTAGACAACTATACATAAAGAGTAAACAAACCTTTGTTCTTGAAATCGAACACTGAAAACGTAAATTAAATTCTTTTGTCCCACTTTTATAACGACTTTTAATGAGAAAAATAATTGTATTTCAGTTAATTTAAAAAAGAAACTGATAACTGCATTTTCATTTCAGATTATATTTGCTAATTATTGTTTAATAACGGTATTTATTACATTCACGATTGGATGTCTGTTTACCTTATGATAAGGCTTATAAACCACACTTGCATGCATCAGATTTTCCGAGAGACAAACTTCGATAAACCACTCATCATTTCTTTTATAAATTTCCGTAATCCATACTTAGGTACAGGTTTTTTTTAGCCTATTCTGTCCCGTTGCTGGGCAAAGGCCTCCCTCAAGTCCTTCCAGGAACTCCTTTCCCACGCCACCTCGAACCAGCCCTCGTGGTACGCGTCCAGCCGGTCGATTCTGTAAAAATCTCACCGTGAAAACTCAAGTGAAGTGAGCTTGATGTGAGTTGTCAGTAGTGTCAATCCCTAGCATTAGTTGGAATGACAGCTCACTCCACGCTCATTTCACATAAGTTTTCACGGTGAGATGGTTCCAGAATCGCACTGCAGGTCATCTCGCCACCGCTTTCTGGGCCGACCTCGGCGGCCCAGAAAGCGCCATACATACCTACAGGTACATACTTATTTACTAATATTATAATACGAAAGTAACTCTTGTCTGTCTGTTACCTACTTCGAATTTGAATGTTTGGCACACGTATTTTGGCAGACCTGGGTTTTATTTAATGATTTTTATCCCGGTAGTCCGTGCGTTCCTCTACGCGGGCTTGTACTAATTACGTATTCTCTGACGCAGGCGCTATTGAAAAATAAGGAAAATAGTAATGCAGTTTGACGACACGGTTGGCGCAGTGGCTGAGCGATCGACTGCTGCGCTGCGTGTCGCGGGTCCGATTCCCGCACGGAACAAATATTTGTATTGCCTACAGGTAGTTGTTCCGGGTCTGGCTGTTTGTGTATGTAACTTTAAATGTTTGTAAACGCACCCACGATACAGGAGCAATTCCTAGTGTGGGGCAACGTTTTTATATTAAAAAAAAAAGTTATCAGTAATTGATGCAGATACAAGAATAAACAATTCTTGTATTTCATTGCATATAAATGCGTGGTACATTACAGCCCACTCCCTCTCATAGAAAGGAGGCCTGGGTCCCAGCAGTGGGAACATTATAGGCTGATGATGTTATGCAGTATGCTTATCCGCCAAAGTGCAGCTGGGAACTTTGGTTCCCAGACTTTTTATGGTGAAAGGGTCTGGGAACTTTGGTTCCCAGACTTTTTATGTTGAAAAGGTGATCAGTCAATCAGCAAAGTGAAGTCTTATTGGTCTTTCAATATCACCATTCTACTGCCCTTCATCATCTACCTAGCTTTTTCCCAACTATGGTGGTATCGGCTTCCAGTCTAACCGGATGCAGCTGAATACCAGTTTACATAGAGCGAATGCCTGTCTGACCTCCACAACCCAGTTAGTCGAAAATACGATACCCCTTGGTAAGACTGGTGGTCAGATTTCCGGGCTCCTGACGACCCGTAACGACTGTCAAAGATCCACGAATGACAGCCGGGACCAACGGCTTAACATGCTTTCCGAGGCACGGAGGGGCTCGGTATGTAAAGATGGTCACCCATCCACAAACCAACCGTGGCAAGCGTAGCTTAACCTGATCAACTCCTCTCCGGACTCCTGCCAATTGATTTAAGGTCGGCTCTTCCATACTTCTCTTTTTATTTTTTATTAGTCGTCATCTCGGTAGCGCCATTAAATCGATAAGTTTTAACTTAGATCTTCATAGGATAAATATTTATCAGTGTAAAGAACTAAATGCGTCACTACTATCTGTGTTGTGATAACAGATTTATAACAATATATGTAGTACGTACATAATCAAAATTTATTTTTGTCCGATCATACGATAGCTATTTTTTGTAATGGTTGATAATAGTATATTTTTTTACACATCTTTTTTTTTAATCAAATCAAATTATTGTTACGCGCCACAATTAATGCCTGATACATTGTGATATTAGTTACCACTGGCGCCATCTATTGTGGAGTGGAAGAACTAATAGTCACGCCATCCGTCAGCGCCATCTATTGACGAGTAGATATGTCGAAGCTAGAACTAACTAGAACTATCGACACCTGGTCAGTCGGGGCCGATATGTACTCGAACATTCTAGATGTTTCTACGATAGAAGGTTCTGGAACTATCTGCGGCACTATATAAGGCCGGGATTAGCCGCGAGTAATCAGTCTTGGTTTTACGATCAAAGCGAATACATCGAAAGCGATCTTTAAGTGCGATTTAAGAGCGATTGTGTTTTATAATTGGTGTGTTTTGAATTGTTGTTAGTGTTGATTAATTAAAGTGTAAATTTTGGGTAATTTTTATCGGCATTTTTATTGTCACGAACCTGAAGCTCGTAACAAATTGGTGTCAGAAGCAAGGATTAATCATGCCGATTTTACCTAAAGACGACACGGAGGGTATCCGTACCCGGAGTCAACGCCAACAGGAGACGGACCAGAGACGTTTTGGTGGAGCTATGCCGCAGAGGTCGGAGGGCCAGCTACCAACCACGGAGGCCGACCCGCCCGCAGCAGCGCCAGCATCAGCAGCACCAGACCTTGCTGCCCTGATGATGATGCTGCAGGAACAGGCCCGCCGACAGGAGGAATAGGCTCGTCGGTTGGAAGAACAGCTCCAGCGGGACAAGGAGGAACAGGCTCTTCGACAGGAGGAACAGGCCCGTCGACAGGAGGAACAGGCTCGCCGCCAGGAAGAGCAGATGCTCCTTTTGAAGGACCTTCACGCTACCTTCGGGAAAGACATGAAGGAGGTGAAGGATAAGGTTGCTCAACATGACAACCGCCTGTCGGAAGCTGAAATCCGGATCGACCAAGTAAATAATCGGGTTGACAACGTGGTGGCTGACGTGAAGAAAACCGTGATGGCTGACGTAAAGAAAACGCTGGATTATCTTAATCTTGGGGATGGAATTGCAGCTCCCGTAGCTACAACACCTTCGCTACGTGGATTCAAAGTGCCACCGTTCGACGGAACTTCTTCCTGGTCGGCCTACAAAATCCAGTTTGAGGCTGTCACGAAGGCGAACGCTTGGAATAAAAGTCAGGCCATGACTGCCCTCACCCTAGGCCTGCGCGACCAGGCCCTAACCGTTCTGGAAGCTCTCGGAAAGGAAGTGACCTACGAGCAACTCCTTGAGGCATTGGAGGCTCGGTATGGCGACGCTCACCTGGAACACGTATTTCGTGCGCAGCTCAAGGATCGCGTGCAACGCAGCAATGAAAACCTGCAGCAGTGGGCCCTTGAAGTGGAGAAGCTGGTGCGTAAAGCATACCAGTCCGTACCTGCGCTTATTGATGGGAACTTGGTGCAGGCATTCATCGACGGCATCCGTGACCTTGAAGTTAGAGCTGCTGTGAGACTCGGGCACCACGGGACGCTTAAGGACGCCTTTGCCCATGCACTGGAGGTGGAAGCCGTGCGACAGGATCATCGTTCCCATCGCGTCAGGGAGGTTGCAGCGGCTACAGTTCGCGACCGCAATAAAGGATACAGCCCTAGGTGCTACGGCTGTGGGGAAAGGGGCCACCTTCGATCCAGTTGCCCCAAGCGAACTGCTGAAAGAGAAGACGGCTGATCTCCAGAGGGCAGTGCAGCTAACAGCACCGCCCAGCAGCAGAAGCAGGGAAACGAGTAATAGCCAGGACTGCGGGGCGGGTGCTGGCTGATGTTCAAAGAGCCCCAAGGGTTTCGATCACACAAACCCAAGACGGGAACAGCCTAATCATCAAGGGCGAGGTCAACGGAACGCCGTGTAAGCTGACCATAGACACTGGAGCCATTCGCACGGTTGTCAGTTCCCAACTCATAAGACGGTCTCTTGGGGACTCCGCATACAACCGAGAACACATTAATTTGGTAACAGCCACCGGTCAGCGCATACCCGTCCATGGAGAGAAGAAGATAGGGTTGAAGCTAGGCAACAGAATCTACCTGCATAATGTCATCGTGGCTGATATAATGGACGATTGCATCCTGGGCCTTGACTTTATGAGGAAGAACTGTTGCGAAATTGACGTCAAGCAAGGTGTTTTGAAATGTGGACAAGAGGAACTTTTCGTGGAAGGGGCTTTACCAGGGAACGTGTACAACCTTAAGAAGATTGTTCTTCCGCCGAGATCGGAAACGATTTTGCCAGTTAGTCTTCCTCGGAATCCTGGGCAAACTCATCGTTGTGTACTCGTGGAAAGGGTAGACCACCGACATCTCAGGGGTACGTGTGCTGAACCTTTGTGATCAGGAACAGGTTATAGAAAAAGGCACATTAGTTGGTACTAGCGAGGAAGTGGATTGGTTGCGTCGATGCCAATATCTTTCGACTGGGACCCTCAGCAAGGATGCACAAACAAGAGTGACCACACTTTTAGAAGACTGCCGCAGCGCTCTGCCCCAAAATGAAATGGTCAAGGCGAAGAAAATGTTACTCAAGTATGCAGATGTTTTCTCGTCAAACGATGCTGACATTGGGAGGACTGGCTTAGTTCAACACAAAATAAACACAGGAGAAGAATTGCCTATCCGTCAGCGGCCAAGGAGATTGCCGGTAGCACGTGAAAAGGAAGTGGAAACCATGATTGAGGGAATGGTGAAGGATGGTGTTATTGAACCTTCATCTAGTCCATGGTGTTCACCTGTAGTGCTGGTAAGAAAGAAGGACGGCAGCATGAGGTTTTGTGTTGACTATCGTCGTCTGAACGACGTTACGAAAAAGGACAGTTATCCTTTGCCAAGAATTGATGACACGCTGGACATGCTTACTGGAGTAAAATGGTTTAGCACGCTGGACTTGAAAAGTGGCTACTGGCAAGTTGAAATTGATCCTAAGGACAAAGAGAAAACTGCATTCTCAACAGGAAAGGGTCTGTGGCAGTTTAAAGTTATGCCGTTTGGATTGTGCAATGCTCCGGCAACGTTTGAAAGGTTGATGGAACTTGTACTTACCGGGCTAATTGGCGATGCCTGCCTGGTCTACTTGGATGACATCATCATCGTAGGCCGTACGTTTGAAGAACATCTTCAAAACCTGGAACGCGTACTCATGAAGATCCAGAGTGCAAACCTCAAGTTAAGTCCGAAGAAGTGTTCACTATTCAAACGGCAAGTTAGCTTTTTGGGGTATGTAGTGTCTGAAGAAGGTATCCGCACGGATCCAGAGAAAATCGCCGCTGTCAAGGATTGGCCAATTCCAAAAGACAAGACGCAGATCAGAGCATTTCTGGGTTTGTGCTCTATCGGCGATTTGTCAAGAACTTTGCAGATGTAGCCAAACCCCTGCATAAACTAACCGAGGAAAAGCGACATTTCTGCTGGGATTGAAGTTGCGACATCGCATTCCAGGAGCTAAAGGACCGTCTGTGCAAAACACCTATTTTGGGGTACCCTGATGCGGGCAAGGAATTTATAGTTGACACAGACGCAAGCGACATAGGACTTGGCGGTGTTTTATCCCAGCGGAATGGCGATCAAGAATTTGTGATAGCGTACTTCAGCAAGTCATTGTCGAAACCTGAAAGGAACTATTGTGTCACGAGACGAGAACTGCTTGCTGTGGTAAAGTCATTGCAGCACTTTAGCAAATATCTTCTGGGGCGGAAATTCCATTTACGAACCGACCATGCTGCACTGAAATGGCTATTGCAGTTCAAAAATCCAGAAGGACAAGTTGCGAGATGGATTGAACTACTGCAGGAATACGACTTCGTGGTCGAACATCGCAGCGGAAAATCTCATGGCAACGCAGATGCATTGTCAAGAAGACCTTGTCCTGAAGACTGCAAGCATTGTACTAGGCAAGAAAGTAAAGAAGTCGTACCTGTGAGGATGCTCAAGACAGACCTCAGCATCGAGTGGAAGGAAAGCCTACAACGTGCACAGCAAGAAGATTCGGACATCAAGCCGATTCTGGAGTGGATGAAGGCCAGAGCTCCTAAGCCCAAGTGGAGCGACGTCTCAGCGATGAGTTCGATCACGAAAAGCTATTGGGCCCAATGGGACAGCTTGGTGATTCAGGATGGAGTCCTGTGCCGAAAATGGGAAAATGCTCGGGGAGATAGCTGTCATTTGCAAATGGTTGTCCCTAAAACTCAAGTACCGGATGTTCTACAGCTGTACCATAATGACTGTTCAGGAGGTCATCTGGGAGTAAAACGGACTCTACTGAAGATACGAGAACGGTTTTACTGGGTCCACTGTCGGGACGATGTCGAGGACTGGTGTCGCAAATGTACAAGTTGTGCAGCTGTAAAGGGACCTCAGACTCGTAGTAGAGGTGCATTGAAATTGTACAATGTTGGTGCACCATGGGAGAGGATAGCCCTTGACGTTGCGGGGCCGTTTCCGGAAAGTGAAAGTGGTAACAAGTATTTCATGGTTGTGATGGATTACTTCACTAAGTGGCCGGAAGTCTTTGCCATTCCAAATCAAGAAGCTTCGACAGTTGCAGATAAATTAGTTTATGAAGTCTTCTGTCGTTTTGGAGTTCCTTTAGAGATTCACAGTGATCAAGGAAGGAATTTTGAGTCCCAAATATTCCAGGAAACTTGTCGAGTTATGGGTACTCATAAAACAAGAACAACTTCTTACCACCCACAATCGGATGGAATGGTGGAACGATTTAATCAGACACTGGAGAGGTACCTAGCAAAAGTTGTGGAAAAGCGGCAACGAGATTGGGACAAGCACATACAACCGTTTTTGTTGTCATATCGAAGCGCTGTTCACGAAAGTACATCGGTGACACCAGCTTTCGCAAACTTCGGAAGAGAATTACGGCTGCCTGCAGACCTGATCACCGGTATACCACCTGATGCCCCACGCAGTATAACCGATTATGCGAACAACTTGCGGATCAAAATGAATGACATTTGTGAGCACGTCAGACAATCGGGCCAGCAAATGTCTGAAAAGATGAAAACCCGTTACGACCGCAAAATGAATAGTAAAGGGTTCGACGAAGGTTCACTAGTGTGGTTGCACAATCCAGTCCGCAGCAAGGGGAAATCTCCTAAGCTTCAAGCTAAATGGGATGGACCGTACCGGATTGTGACAAAGATCAATGACGTAACCTACCGGATACAGAAAGGTGCAAGAGGTACTCCTAAGATCGTCCATGTGGATCGATTGGCGCGTTATTATGGAACCGATAATGCTCGGGACGAGCATGTCTTAGGGGGGGGGGGCAGTGTTACGCGCCACAATTAATGCCTGATACATTGTGACATTAGTTACCACTGGCGCCATCTATTGTGGAGTGGAAGAACTAATAGTCACGCCATCCGTCAGCGCCATCTTTTGACGAGTAGATATGTCGAAGCTAGAACTAACTAGAACTATCGACACCTGGTCAGTCGGGGCCGATATGTACTCGAACATTCTAGATGTTTCTACGATAGAAGGTTCTGGAACTATCTGCGGCACTATATAAGGCCGGGATTAGCCGCGAGTAATCAGTCTTGGTTTTACGATCAAAGCCAATACATCGAAAGCGATCTTTAAGTGCGATTTAAGAGCGATTGTGTTTTATAATTGGTGTGTTTTGAATTGTTGTTAGTGTTGATTAATTAAAGTGTAAATTTTGGGTAATTTTTATCGGCATTTTTATTGTCACGAACCCGAAGCTCGTAACATTATTTTATTTCACATAAGCCTACATGGGCACTTATGAAACGTCAGAAGCTAGGTGCACGGTTCCAATTGGTCGTTTCCTATTGAGAAGAGCCGGCAAGAAACTCCACGGTAACTCTTTTAGAAAACGTTATATAAAGTATCACAGTCGGTGGTATTTTATTCACATTAAAATCTAGCCTATTAGCTAACAAGTAATGTAAATATAACTTAAACTGCTAAGTAACTATACAACGTATTTTTTTTATATCCCATAACTCTAGGGGTTATTGTACTCATCACTATGAACAACTTTTACTATGGGACCAAACCCGAAATCGCGAAACAAAAATCTGGTGTTCCCTACATTTTGACGAGTTATACGAACATAAATGTAGGGAACAGCTGATTTTTTTTCGCGCTTTCAAGTTTGGTACCAAGGTAAAAGTTGTTCATAATAATGAGTACAATGACCCCCTAGAGTTATGGGATATAAAAAAAACACATGTATAATTAAGAAATCATACAATAACAATAATAAGAGGACAATATTTGCAGTGATAACAGAAAGCTTGTAATTCCAGAATAAATTGACTGCAGTTATCATTTATTCTAATCTCGCAACAAGCTTTAATCTTTTGTTAACAACAAAACTAATTGCCGCTATCAAAACTTTTATTTTAGCAAGTATTATTTACATACAAACATATATAAGGTCACGCCTTTACCCATCGGGGTAAGCAGAAACTACATAACTCCACCTGCTACGATCCTTACATACTACCTACTCCTTTTGCTTCGTCTACGTTCATACATCTGTCGATCGAGTTGAATGGCGTACAATAGGAGAACAGTATGTCCAACAGTGGACTGCTAATAGGCTGATGATGATGATGATCTGACGATCTATTCTGTAAAGTTCCCATCGTGAAAACTTAAGTAAAATCAATAGTGCCGGGGGTACAAAAAATGTATTTAAGTAGTTTATCAGCCATCTTGTTACCATAACACAAGCATTAGGTTGCTTAGCTTGGGACTAGATGGCGCTGTGTGAAATGTCCAGGGATATTATTATTATTATTATATTAGTACTTAGTGTATTTCTTACAACTAAGCTGTAGCCCAGTAGAGCTATTTGTGCAGAAGCTCGTCTGGGGAAATACTACCACTATTTATTTATTTATTATTCACAAAATCCACCACACCACCACCACATCCAATATACCTATCCCATCCACTATACCTATGTCTTCCGCCAAGGAACGTTGCTTTGTACCGGTTTGAAGGATATAGGTAAGCGAGAGAAATTCCAAAGTTTTTCCATCGGCACGTGCCGAATGAAAGCCGAATATAAGTAGAAATTTCTTCGAGATGACTTTGTTGTTCAACAAATACTGCCGAATCGAGTGTCAAAAATCTACACAGCCTTTTTCCAACTATGTTGGGGTTGGCTTCGAGTCTAAGCGGATGCAGCTCAGTACCAGTACATTACATTTGCGATTGCCTATCTGACCTCCAAAACCCAGTAACTGGGTAGCACGATACCCCTTCACCTTCCCTTTCTGTACAAGTCGCAATAAATACTTTTTCTTTCTTTCTTTCTTTCCCTTGGTAAGACTGGTTGTCAGACTCTCGTGTTTCTGACTACCCGTAATGACTGCCAAATATCTCCGAATAACAGCTGGGTTCAGCGGCTCTACATACTTACCTACTTTCCGAGGCAAAGAGGCGTCTCGATATATAATGGTTGGTCACCCATTCACGAACCGACCGCGGCAAGAGTAGCTTAACCTTCGATCGACGCGTGCGACTGTTATTACTTGACCCAAAAATGAGGATACTGTGTAGCACCCCTCAGATTTGCTTGATTTGATTTGTTGTAATAGTTAGAGGCTTCTACTTGATAATGATGGGTAACGTATGTCACCATGACGCGCATGCGTGGGTGGAGCATGGCTGATAACTGTTGAACCTTTGTTTAGATTATGTTGTTGGCTGATTAGGCAACAAATGGATAAGGAACATATTTCCGCTGTTTTGGTTAAACTGATGGTTTTGAGTTCTTTTATTGTGTGTTATCTAGCGCGAGCTAGAGATAACAAAGAGGTTAAAGAAAAATTCATGAAGAAATCTAGACTGTATTATCTGAATTTAAAATAGCCAGGCTAAAATATCGCATCGCATCGGAACGGCCAGCCTCAGCTGCGGCGGCGAGTGTTAAAACCGCCTGCTCCTCAGCTCGCGGTCCGCCTCGCCCCTCCGCGCCTACGCGATTTTAAATAACACTCTAGGGGTAGGGCAGACAAGACTACGTGGAGTCGGTTTTGCAGCGATTCGTTTCTGTCACGCCGCGCCGCTCCCGCAGCACGCTCGCTTCACTCGTTCGCCTTTTGCTTTCGCCACTGAATTAACCATAAAAATGGTATCAATATTATATATTTTAAGCGATAGGCCTAATGATTTTCGATTAGATAAACGTTATATCAATATTACATATTTTCAACGATAAGCCTAATGATTTGTTATATCCAATAACATTATGCGAAATAAGTTTTAGAGTATCATCATCATCATCTGCCTAGCCTTTTCCTAACTATGTTGGGGTCGGCTTCCAGTCTAACCGGATGCAGCTGAATACCAGTATTTTACATGGAGCGACTGCGAGAGTATATAAATGTTATATCTAAATAAATTATATCAACAGTTGGTATAACTCACGTTTATTATATCTTGTGAACGCTATTGAAATGAAAATATACCAAATAACTTTATATGATATGAGACGCACCCGACAATGTAACAATCGATTAAATAAACAGCAAAAAGGAAAACAAAAAGTATTTTTAAATTACAAAAAAAAGGATTTTAGTCTCCGGGGAACAAGAAGCACCTATTTATGCGATTTGCGTCGCTTGCTGATGCTGATGTGATGTTTATGTGTAATGTTTCGAAGAAACACGCCGTGGAGACACGGCTTTACAAATACGATAAAGGAAAACATTGTGAGGAAACCTTGGAATTAATCATCTGTAATCAACCTAGCCAGGTCTAAATAAGACCATTATTATGCTGAATCAATATTCTAGCATATATCCTCAACTATCGACTTTTTGCCTAACTGCTGAACCATCAATATAATAATGCGTTCCAAGTGTTTTTGGGGCCGTTCCGCTTTGCTGAAGCTGGTGTCGATTGCTTCTACGCTACGATGCGAAAACGTTTTGTTTTGTAAATGTAAGAATGGATGGATCCGTTTATTTATTATGATAGTTTGATGTTGACTTGAAAGAGCATGGCAGTTGAGAATATGTCATGCTCACTTAAACGTCTCACTGATGGTGCGTGTGTTGGATCATTCGGTTCCCTACAAAATGGTTGAGCTGGATGGTGCTAATCCACGCGTCATGTTCGTGAACGGGCGCCGTCGGTTGCGACTGGTCATCTCTTAACTGCCAGGGCTTATTTTAATCTTATATTTTGAATTGTTTCTATGAAGAAACAAGAATAATTTACCCAGGATTTTGTAATATCTTGATTTAAAAGAGTGTCTTTGGAGTTTCTTGCCCGTTCTTCTCCATAGAGATTTTCGTTTTGAAATGGGCAACTAGCTTCAACTTTCGGACTGACCGACTATTTAATTTTGACAATTCAAAAGGGCCTGTAAATGTGTTAAACGAAATAAATGCTTTGAGTTTGAGTTTGATGTGCCTCCCTGATGCGCCGGGTGCGGGCCAGCCCCAACAATATACTGCGGTGTATCGCGAGCAGACTGGACATCAAATCAAATCATTTATTTTTGCAAACATGGGTAATTGGTACATAGATGTTTTCTTAAAGTATAGTCCTCTGCTTGTGTGTGACTCGCTGCTGCAAACCACATCAGTGTTGAGCTTGCAGGGATTCTCATAACTATAATGACAGTGTTAAGTTAAACCGTAGGTTAATGTTACTAACATAGTCGTTAAAGTCGTTGTTAGTTGTTAATCCTACTTCCTACTACTCGTAATATTATAAACGTGAAAGTTTGTAGGGATGGATGGATGTTTGTTACTCTTTCACGCAAAAACTACTGAACAGATTTAGATAAATTTTGGCACAAAGATGGTTTATAACCAGGATTAACATATAGGATACCTTTTATCTCGATATTCCCACGGGATCGAAACTTATGCGGGTCAAACTCCGGGGCGCAGCTAGTTAAATATAAAAAAATTAATAAACTACAAAAAGGTAAAATTTCGGAGGCAACCGCAACCGCAAACCGCTGTAATAACGTCGCAATGGCACGTATGGTTTTCTATGGAAATCCATTAAAACGCTTCAGTAGACGACGTGTGTTGCCGCTGTGGTTGCGGTTGTAGGCGCTTTAAGGAAGCTATACTTACTTAATAAAAAATAAATCTTCTTAAACTCATTCATTCAATCACCAACAGAAGCACAGAACCGCACCCTAATTGCGTAACACACAATCGATCGGAATCGGTTTCATTTTGACAGTTCAACAACATTCATTGCGTTATTTACATGTTAAGCAGACAATTTTTTATAACTTATGAAGCAATGGATTAGCAATTTGCTTCAAAATGATTCAGACTACGATTGATCGTGTGTTACGCAATTAGGGTGCTGGTTGACGTGGTGGTGCTTGGCTATGTCCAGCAGAGGACGTCTTTCGGTGAAATGAAGATAATTCACCGACACAACGCACAGCCTAAACCGCTGGGTCTAGGACAGTGAGTAATAAGCAAGGAATTTAGACTTGTCCCCAAATGCAATGATCATACATCCTACTCTTACTATAAACGCGAAAGTTTGTGAGGATGGATGGATGGATGGATGTTTGTTACTCTTTCACACAAATACTACTGAACGGATTTTGATGAAACTTTACAGTAATATAGCTTAAACATCAGAATAACACATTAGGATATTTTTTTATTCCGATGTTCCCACGGGATCCATGCATAAGCGGGTGAAACCGCGGGGCGCTACTAGTATGTATATAAGTAAAGAAAGGCCTAAAGGGATTAAAGAAGGGGATGAAAGTTTGTATGGAAGTTCGCAGTTTTTTTCCGAAAGGAAATCCAATCGGGCACACGGCTGTTTGTACAGACGCCAGCACATCAAGCTACTACTATCTGTCAAATTTCTTTAATAGATTTTCAACTTTATCGCCAAATTATTAAGGTTCAAGGTTAATTGGGAAAATTTGACAGTTTCGGGTAGCTTGAGCTGCTGGCGTCTGTACCTACTATAAACTGCGGGGTAATTTCGTAACACACTATCCGTAGCAATGTCTTTCATTTTGACAATTAAACAACATCCATTGCGTTATTTACGTCGTTGAGCATACAAATTTTTCGAACATATGAAGCAATAGATAGGTATCTATCCTTTAAAATGATGCAGCTTGAGATGAAAAGTGTGTTACGAGATTAGGGTGCTGTTTATTTCATAGAGATTATTAAAATCTAAGATTAGGGATCAGTTGCCTTAAAATCGATTACAGTGACCTTCACCCTAATTGCGTAACACACAATCAATAGTAATCTGAATCATTTTGAAGCAAATTGCTAATCCATTGCTTCATAAGTTCGAAAAATTAGTCTGCTCAACACGTAAATAACGCAATGAATGTTGTTGAACTGTCAAAATGAAACCGATTCCGATTAATTATGTGTTACGCAATTAGGGTGCTTACCTACAATCATAAATAAGTAACATAATCCTTTCACGATTGTTATGTTATCAAAACAAGTGCATGTCTTAGAATCTGGAGCATTAGAATTTATATCTTATCTAAAATTTTCCATGGAGTATTGAAGTGTATCTAAGTACAGTCAACCAGCAAATCCAGTGTAGTTATTTGACCTTGACATCGCCCTTATTGCGTGCCAGTAAAGTTACAGTATTCAAGAAGAGCGGTGGTCGCCACGGCCGCAGTGGGCTGTCAAGAAAAATATGATCGCAACGGCAAAGATTTAAATCGTTAGATTCGCCCTACCGCGTTGAAAGATAATCGCGTTTCTGTTTCCTTATGACACCTGTAACACATAATGACGCAGTGACTTGACTTGATTGTCATGTAAATGCTATTTAATAATGTGTGAGCTCACTATTCTCAATAAGGACACTTTTTCGTGTGACTAAGTACGGTGAGGGTAAATTTTGCGATTTAAATCTTTGGGCAGCAAGGTTTGACATTGCAGGTGTAAAAAAAAAAACAACGAGTTGCACTCTGGGAGTGCCGGCAGAAGTGAAAACTTCAATATTAACGTTGTGCATTTTTGATATTTTGGAATGCGGTCTACTCTCCCTCGATCTTACGAATTTTCGATCAGGTCACGTGTCCTGCCGCGAGCTCCGTCTTACGAATTTTCGATCAGGTCACGTGTCCTGACGCGAGTTTAACATTTTTTACCCATCACAACAAAAGTGCACAACGCCGCTAAAGAAGTTTTCACTTCAATAATAAATAATGTTGCTTTAGTGACGTCATTTGCGGGTAAATTGCAGATGCCATGTGGCGGGCATCACTCTTCTAAGAAACCGTAGCTTGGAGGCGGTTTCCGTAGTCCAAAGGTAGTATTGGGTTTCTTCATCTCAGCAGCAGCCTGGAGTCTAGATTTGTGCCCGGTTATAGTCTGGCTATAGGCTATAGGCTCAATTAACTGACTTAAACATAGCTGGCGAAATTTTGGTGTACTATAGTTTCAACTCTGCCTAACCCTTTGGGGATTACCGGTGTGATGGTATGTTAATGTTGTTGAACGTATTAACCTTTGCATAAATCAATTCATCATCATCATCATCTGCCTAGCCTTTTCCCAACTATCTTGGGGTCGGCTTCCAGTCTAACCGAATGCAGCTGAATACCAGTATTTTGCATAAATCAATTCGTGATGAGGAAAAGTTGATGAAGGGGAATTCTGTTATCTTGAGGTTTCATCAGTTATCAAATCTTTGGGGCTTGAAGATACTGCCATGTGCTAATCGTTTGATAGCCGAGACAATGCTGGTGGTAGACCTCGTCCGGGAAAGTCCTGCAACCAGAAGCTACTCAGGATTTCGGGCTGGAAGGTATAAGTACCGGTAATATTACAGGCATATGAGGCTTTGAAACTTAACTCTAAATCACAGGTGCGATCCCCAAAGGAGATAAGTAACCAGGGCCGTCGGATATAGTTGAAGTTTTGTAAGAAATTGATGGATGTTTTCGAATAAAATTTAATTTAAATAATAGAAAACAAACAGCACCCTAATTGGGTAACACACGATCAATCGGAATCAGAATCATTTTGAAGCAAATTGCTAGTCCATTGCTTCATAAGTTCGAAAAATTTGTCTGCTCAACACGTAAATAAATGATAAATGATAAATGATTTTATTTTTGTAAGTAGGTTTGTACAAACACTTTTACACGTCAATCATATTTTAAAACTAGATGAGGTCGGCGTTTCCTATCTGACTAGTCTGAGAAGAAAGGCCGAAACAAACTCAGACGTCACAGTCTCTTTTAAAGTCCAGACATAATCTTGGTCAGACCATGTGAAGACCATGTAGATTTATGTCTGAGATGGTTTTTTTGAAGAAAGAACCAAACAGTTTGAGAGGACCTGTCCAGTCAGTGCACGCATTTGTCAGAAATCGTGCAGCTCAACTCAAAACTTAGAGAGCTCAACGATCCGACGAACAATACCAAAGAAAGGACATTTGGGTAGGCCACATTAATTACTCAAACTGCCAGACCACGCCAAAAACTAAGAGAACAGAGAGAAAAATAATATAAATACAATGACCCACATAGTCTTCACATTCACAATAATTAAAATAATAGAATACTTTACAAAGTAAGCAAATGTCATAGTATATATCAAATTCATCAATGTCAAAGTGTATATAAAAAAAAAAAACATCAACAAAACAAAAATAAAAAATAAACACATTCAATATGTAAAAATTGGAAGCAGCTTAATCCCAAGCCTTTTTGTCCTCGATATAAGCCTTAACGGTATAAAATGCTTTCTCGCACAACTTACGTTTAATGAATGATTTGAATTTATTAAGGCTTAGATCTTGAACGGGGCTTGGAACTTTATTGTAAAAGCGTATACTTTGGCATCTGAACGAGCCACCTATTTTCTTGAGCCTTGTTGTAGGTAGAACAAATTTGTGTTTGTTCCTAGTATTTATATCATGGATATCACTGTATTTTTTAAACAATTTTATATTTTTATGGGCATATAAAAGATTTTCATAAATATACTGAGAAGGCACAGTCATAACATTAATTTCTTTAAATTTTTCTCTGAGCGAGTGTCTCGGACTTAATTTATAAATTGATCGAACAGCTCGCTTTTGCAAAACAAAGATAGTCTGAATATCAGCGGCATTTCCCCACAATAGAATACCGTACGACATTACACTATGAAAATAGCTAAAGTACACTAAACGGGCTGTCTCTATATCAGTTAAATTACGAATTTTTCTAACAGCGTATGCTGCGGAACTTAGCTTTTTTGACAATTTGTCTATATGTGGACCCCACTGAAGCTTAGCATCCAAAGTTATGCCTAAAAATACTGTGCTGTCTTCAGGATTCAATTCTTCGCCCTTTACCAACACATTAGTTTTCACTTGTCTAACGTGAGGCAACGTAAACTTAATGCATTTGGTTTTTTTCTCGTTTAGAAGTAAATTATTAACATTGAACCAGTGGACTACTTTAGAGATCGCGCTATTTACATCGTCAGTAACCTGCTGCTGACGTTTAAGTTTAAACAAAAGTGAAGTGTCATCTGCAAACAACACTATATCATGATTATCCTTTATGAGGTACGGCAAGTCATTAATGTAAATAAGAAACAAGAAAGGACCAAGAATTGAGCCCTGTGGGACTCCCATTGTTACTAAAGATCCGGGAGATCTTTTTCCGTTAACATCAACGCTCTGAATCCTCTTACTCAAGTATGAAGTAAGAAGATCCAGAGCAGCGTTCCGGATTCCGTAGTGGCGGAGTTTCCTGATTAAAGTTTCGTGAAGAACGCAATCGAATGCCTTGGACAAATCACAAAAGATGCCCAAGGCATCGCATTTGTCTTCCCATGCATTATAAATATGTCCTATAAGTTCAACACCGGCATCAGTAGTTGAACGACCCCTTGTAAAACCGAACTGTTTGCTATGTAATAATTTGTGTTTATTAAAAAATCTTTGCATTTGTTCTAAAATTAATTTCTCAAAAATTTTACTAAAGGTAGGTAGTACAGAAATAGGTCTATAATTTGTAGGGTCTGATGTACTACCTGATTTAAACAAAGGTATGATTTTACTATTTTTCATAAGGTCAGGAAACTCCCCACTGTCAATACAACTATTAAAGATAAGAGCTAGAGTAGGTGCTACAATGTCAATAATAGACTTAGCAACTTCTACAGAATTGCCCCACAGATCTGCAGTCTTTTTTACATTTAAAGTGTGAAAGGTTTTAATTATATCTCTACAGGTAACATGTTCAAAATGAAATTCCGAATCGCAACCATTAACATTTTCCATAAGCAAAGACTCAGCAATAGAAGGTGATGAGTTTAGGGATTTAGTAGTTGAAACGGGAATATCTGAAAAGAAATTTTCAAATGCCTCGGCGACTTGTGAGTCTGATTTTATTATGTTGTCATTAATAGACAGGCTGTAGTCAGTATTTCGGTTACTAGATCTTCCCGCTTCACTATTAATAATAGACCAGGTCGTTTTAATTACATTATTGCTGTTTTTAATCTTTGAACCCAAATAACGTGACTTGGCCATATAACAAACTTTTTTAAATAATTTTGAATAATTTCTTACATACAAATTAAATTCATCAGTGTTTACGTAAGTCCTTTCATTGTACAGTTCATAAAGCCGCTTTCTACTTTTATGAATACCAATGGTAGCCCAATCACTGAAACATGTGTTACTATTAACCGAGATAGTCTTGGGAATAAAGGTTGAATTAAATTGTTTACAGTATATATTAAAAAAATTATCATATAGATGATTAGGATCCGCATGAATGGACAAAACTGGTAATTTATCAGTGAGTTTACTTTTGAAAACCTTCAAGCGACATGCAGTTTTGGGGTTAACAGTGATATCTTTTTTAACCACTATTTTGTTTTGATTTGGAATAGTAATCCTTTGCCCGCAATGATCAGAATCTAGTAAATTTATAATTTCTTTGTGGCTTGGTATAATATCTGTATAAATATTATCTAGGCATGTGGCACTAGTAGGGGTTATTCTTGTGGGCTCCAAAAATAGGTTTACAAGATTGTAGGACTGAAACAGACTTATAATTTTACTACGAGAACCTGAGTTTTCTAATAAATTGACATTAAAATCACCGCAAATGATAACAGACTTGTTTGAGTTACAAATCCTGTCTAACACTTCATCCATTACCTTTTCAAAACAGTCATACAATCCTGATGGGGGTCTGTACACACTTAATACAACAAAATGCTCCAATTCTATACAGGCAATTTCAACTGTACGCTCAACAGATAGGCTCACAATATCGTTACGATCTTTAAATTTGAGCTGGTTACTTACTAAAATTAATGAGCCACCATGTATAGCATTTAATCTGCTGAACGAACTACCAACCTGGTGATTATTAAAATTGAACAAGAACTGGTGGCTTTTCAGCCAATGTTCTGTTATACACAGAATATCAATACTATTAAAATTCATAAATAATTCTACTTCTAAATCTTTGTTCATAAAACCTTGAATATTTTGATGCACCAGGTTGATACTATTTACTGATTTTAATGCCTTTTTTGAGTTGCTTTTGCAATTCTGTACAATACAGCTAGAGGTATCCTCTATTGTCTTACTTTCTAATTTAAATTATTAGCAATGTCATTAATTGTTACCAAATTAGTGGCAGAATTATTTATAATGTCATTGCGTTGCTCAAAAGAAGCAAGTTGTTTAGCCAAATTTTTGGCTGTAATTGAAAAAAAATATGATAGCGACACAGCTATCTGTCTTTTATAATAGTTAGGCAGATAGTACATAACAATGTTATATCTATCTTTTGTCAAATAGAAATTTTTACTAACATAATTGTTAAAATCAATCAAATGGAACAAGTTATTATTATAAGTCAAGTTATGCATTGTCATATTTAGTTCAAATCTTAATCTATTTTCTTCCTGTGGCAAACTGTTACTATAAGGGAATGTAAACAACACAACTTTTCTTAAACTAAGGTTGCATAATGTTTTATGATACTGGAGCAGTTCTCCTTTGTTTACATTTCCCCTATTACCCACAAAAATTAATAAAGTTGTATCCTGAGTAAAGTTACATTTAATAATTTTTTTCATAATATGAGACAAAGAACAACCAGGCATACAGTAATTTATTATTGAGTGTCCCGGATATTCATCTGTCAACAAGTGACCCAAGTCCTTACCAATCTCATCACAAAATAAAATAATGTCATTATTTAAAGTTTGTTTACAAGTTTTATTGGAAGCACTAGTAGAAGGAATGATCAAATCAACACAGGGTTGCAGTAAGGAGGTATTGCATGTTGACAATGAATGGTCCGGTGTAAGCACATTGGATGATGTTAGACAATGCTCACAGTTGTTTTTTTGTGAGTTTACCAGCTCATTCATTGCCAACACATATTCCCTCATTAGGTCTTCAGAGGTATTATATTTGTTGGTCATTGAACAAAGTTTCTCCTGTAGATGGTCAAGTTCAGATTGCAAGGTTTCTGTGTCAATGTTGTACTTCCTAGTACTTTGCTCCAAATTAAAAGAATACATATCTAACTGTTTAAGCAAATTCAACCTTTCTCTATTCAATTTAACATTTTTGATAAAAAACCTTTGTCTCTTTATCATTTTTTGTGTTTTAACAATGTATTTATTGATTTTAATGTATTTTTTAAATTTATTTTTACTGGTTACTACCCTCACTGAATTACATGATTGTGATTTATCATCACCGGTCAAATCAATAGTGGGGTTCATGGCAGAAACCATTGACGGGGCAATAGACACCAGCTCATTGAACAGACTTTGATTCAGCGAGGCGGTGATGTTAAGATTTGATGTCTCAAGTTGTGTGATCTGACTTTGAGCCTCATGTAGCTGCTGTTGTAATAAGTGTTTGTGACTAAGAGCTTGTTCATACTCTATGCTACATTGGCTGAACCCGTCCACAATAACCTGGAGCCTATCCCGGGCTTCTATGGCATCAGTGTATTGAATATATAACTGAGCCATTTAACAACGCAATGAATGTTGTTGAACTGTCAAAATAAAACCGATTCCGATTGATCGTGTGTTACGCAATTAGGGTGCGGTTCTGCGCTTGAGTTTTTCGAATAAAATTTAATTTGTTTTTTTTTTTTTTCGAAAAAATCTACCAGTTTCTTACTAAACTTCAGCTAAATTCCGACGACCCTGGTTACTTATCTCCTTTGGCGACTGTACCTTATTATTATTTCAAGTTAATTCATAGACAATTAATCTCTATATAATATATTTTATTTGTACGTGTGCATGTCATTGAACTCATTCTAAACAGCTGGACCAATTATGATGAATTATGTTGTGTGCATTTGAGTGGGTCCCTGGATGCTTTATATTCATAATTGGACCCGGTAGGTGGCACTGCGATCGAGTACTAGGAAACAGCACCCTAATTGCGTAACACACAATCAATCGGAATCGGTTTCATTTTGACAGTTCCACAACATTCATTACGTTATTTACGTGTTGGGCAGACAAATTTTTCGAACTTATGAAGCAATGGATTAGCAATTTGCTTCAAAATGATTCACATTACGATTGATTGAGTGTTACGCAATTAGGGTGCGGGACAGCGTCTGTCCGGTCAGAGAGTTTTAAATAATTGTTAAGAAAGTTGTAATGTTTGTCTGTATCATGTCTAATCTGCTCTAACTATACTGCTAACTGCCTGTATTGTCCCCTGCAGGGTAAAGGCCTCCCTCTTCCTTTTCCACATAATTCTGTCCTTTGCGAGTGCCGGCCAGTTCTTGCGGTAGGAGCTCGTCCCGCCATTTTCGTCTTGGCCTGCCGCGTATTATGTAACAATTTAAAATCTTCAATTATTCATCCATCCACTCACTGACCGACAACGCACAGCCTAAACCGCTGGATCTAGAAGTATGAAATATTGCACAAGAGTTCCTTGTATAATGAAAGTGCATTAAGAAAGGGTTTGAAAATTCATCCCCTAAAGGGGTCAAATAGGGAACGAAAGTTAGTATGGACATTCGTAATTTTTTCCGATGGGAAATCCCATCGGGCACACGGTTTGTACACACAATAAAGCGCTCATGATTTTTATTATAGGTAAACAAAATTATAATTATCTAAATTGTAATACATACTTAATCGTACTCTGCGCCACTAGGTAACCAGATTTTATATTATTATTGTATGTACTTACATAATCATTAATTTAAAAAGATAAAGGAATTAAGTTAATAAAAAATGCTTGGTGTTCTTATCTTGCAACGAATTGTTTTATTTATAAATGATAGTTATAATTAGTAGATAATGATAGTTATAAATACTGGTACTGAATACCATGTGTGCCGAAATTAGTGTCGCAACTGAATTGCGACACTAATTTCGGCACATTTTTTTTATTAGGTTAATAAAAAAAATGTGCCGAAATTAGTGTCGTCGTAAAAATTGGAGAATCATCATTCAGCCGAAAAATTTTGAAAGCTAGACTTAGGTGTTTGGAAAATACGACTGTTTTATTAAAGTTCTGAAATAAAACTAATCAGGCACAGAACAGTTGTTTTAAATAAAGCGACAGCGCAATGTAATGGCTCCAAAAGCTATAAGTATTTTAGCACGTTTGAATTGAAGACCAAAGAAACATTGGATAGACTGCAAGATGATAATTATGACTAGAACGGGAGTGCCAACGGAGATGTCAACTAATAAAGAAGTAAGGAAGGATATTCCCACTGTTGGGACACATTCCACCTTTCAGTGGGCCGTAATCCACCACGCGGGTCTAGCGGGGTTGATGGTAAATCTATGTCACATGACTTCGAATTTTTGGTTTTCGGACATGTCGTGTGCCTTTTTTTTTTTTTTTTTTGAGGATGGGAAATCATCAAATGACTCCTCCCGCTCTGGGTGGAGCAGAAGGGAGTGTCAGACTTTTACTGACTAAAACCCACCCGTGTTCCTTCCTTAGCCCTTTATGTTCCAGGGCAGCGGTAAACCCTTTCGGATGGTCCCGCTACCCTGGCAGGCTTCGGCCCTGTGGGGCCCCGTCACTTGCTGACATCTCTTTGAGGCGCGCGTGGAACACGAACACGCCGTCCGGCACGGGCCTAGTCCTGATCGGACGGAGAGCTACCCATTACTCTCCGCCCGCAGGCCCGCGCCTACGGTGGCCGGGAGTCGTCACGCGGCTCCCGACGCCCGGAGCGTCTCCCGCGGCGGCTGAGGCGTGAGGTGCGCAAGGCGCGTTCCCTCGATGTCGTGTGCCTCACGATGTTTTCCTTCACCGTTTTGAGTGCAGTGGTGATGAAATAATTTCTTTCTCTACTCGTAAGTACCACTAGACTGCTCTCCCGACATGTTGCGTCCACCCTAAATAAACTGGTATAAAGGCAGGGCAATGATGATTTTGGCACCTTTACAACATTATGACTAAGCACTGACTGGCTTACTTTTATGGACTAGCCAGGTAAGCAGTAAATTGTATCCCATGTGGATATGTTAATAGACACCCTGTTAATTAATAAAAGAAAACTTTCCTTGATGTCAGAGAACCTACTGTTCTAAAAATAGTCGTCTATAAATATTATCAAGAGTATTTAAATGATTGTTTGTCTGTTGTTGTAATAAGACTTTATCATTGTGACATACATGAATGGAAAGAAATGTCCCAGGGGGTCAAGTATCATAATATTGTGTAAATGAAAAGGAAATAACACCACACTACTCGTATCGACACAACAGAATGACTTCCACTGTTACCATTTATTTGAATAAGAATAGTTTACTTGCAACATTGAGTAGTAGGTTTCTATGGACGTCGTCAGGCTCTGTGGAGCGTCGATATTCGCAGGTTCGCTGGTATCAGCTGGATGAGATTAGCCAAGGACAGAGTTAAATGGCGTTTGATTGTAGAGGTCCATGTGCATCAATGCTACAGGCTGATAGATAGATAGATAAAACGTTTATTCAGTGCAACAAAAGACACAATACAAGTAATAAAAAAAAAAACATCAAAAAAAGGTGATGAAGATGAGCTGCTACTGCTGCTGACCATCAGCTTGACATCATAATATGCCTAGCCTATTCACAAGTCTTTTAGGGTAGGTTTGCAGTGTCCATTTATATTCATTTATTTGCCAGAATGTAGAACGTATGATATTTATGTTCGTACGAATAAAAGTTATCTGGCGATGGAACAACCAGCCTTTTAATCTTTTTTAATCATTTGTATGACAATATTGGCAAAACATAGCGCATTACCTTATTTTCAAGATCTTTGATTTTGACGTGACAACGTCTTATAAATTGGTTTGCCGGGTGACACTTCAAGAAACTGCGTTACGCTCCGCTCACGTTATGCGCTCACAATGAGAGCGAGTGAGAGGCACGCGTCCCTTCCACTCGGGCATGGTTAGCCCGCCTAAGAGCGAGAGAGACAGACATAAAAAGTGAAAGGCACGCGTCCCTTCAAAGTCGTTGTCACGTAAAACTTTCGCCCGTATACCGACTTTACAGGCAACCAATTTTTTTTTCTTGTTCACAAACAAACTATATTCTTCTTGTATGACGTGCAAATATTTTATTTTATTTCGTACAATGCTGTTTTTGCTTACTGTATTTTACTTGAAGTCACTGCCTATCTGACCTAACTCCCTATCTGAAGCCAAGAACTGGGTTACGATACCCCTTGGCGAGACCTGCGTTGGAACTGACCTACTTATTTCCTAATAACCACACGGAAGTAGGCCAGAGTCCACGAATAAAATACGTGTTCTATACAAATAAATAAAATTGAAGTGTCCGTTTGTAATTTCAAAATCATAGCTTTTTACTATAATGCATATAAAAGAATATACGGGACTTTTAACAAAATAAACATGTTTTAATTTTTGTCCAAACAAATATTAAAAAAAAAGTTCTGGTTAATTACCAAAACGACTGATTTTGACGAGACAGGAGTGACATAGGCTACATTTATTAAGGGCTGATTGTTCTATCGCCAGATAACACCAAATTACGCAAGATGCTACTGATACACTACTTATGGAGGTCAGAAGTAAACTAAATTCAAAGCAAATGGTAGCCGGTCTCTTTTTAGATCTAAGTTCTGCCTTTGACTTAATAAACCACGACCTGCTGTTGATTAAGCTCGAGCATTATGGCGTGAGAGGCTAAGTTATACAACTTCTGACATACTACTTAAAAAAGAAAAATGTTCGTGGAAGTAAAACAACTGAGTCGCGTTAAAAATAACAATGAGAGGAATTTGTCTGACAATGCAAATAAGCAAGCTATTAGGTCTAAATTAAAAAAAAACACTAGTTTAGGAGTTCCTCAGGGATCTATATTGGGTCCTATTCTCTTTATTCTATTTATTAACGATGTAATAGATTATGTGGAAAATATTTTAGGGGAACATTCAAAGTAAGTGGTATTTACAGACGATACTAATGCTATAATTTCAGCAGATAACATTCAATCTCTTAATTCGCGCGTAAATGAAGCTTTAGAGGTATTTCACAATTGGTTCACTATTAACGGACTTAATCCTATTCCATACCACTTCTAAAAATAAAAGTCACCTAAATTATGCATTGGATGGAGTCCATGTCAGTATGGTTGAGGCAGCAAAATTTTTAGGAGTACACGTTGATTGTTATTTAAATTGGAAACCAGAACTTGAAAGTTTAAAAAACTCCATCAGCTCAGCATGTTATGTACTGAGAAGCCTACGAAATGATGTTGACATTACACAGTTAAAAAAAGATAGACTTTTTTTAACTGTGTAATGTCAACATCATTCATACAATGCTGTTGTTTTTGCTTACTGTATTTTACTTGGAGTCACTGCCTATCTGACCTAACTCCCTATCTGAAGCCAAGAACTGGGTTACGATACCCCTTGGCGAGACCTGCGGCGGAACTGACCTACTTATTTCCTAATAACCACACGGAAGTAGGCCAGAGTCCACGAATAAAATACGTGTTCTATACAAATAAATAAAATTAAAGTGTCCGTTTGTAATTTCAAAATAACAGCTTTTTACTATAATGCATATAAAAGTATATACGGGACTTTTAACAAAATAAACATGTTTTAATTTTTGTCCAAACAAATATTTAAAAAAAAGAAAACAAACAGACCTTCAAAGCTCTGTTTGTTCTGGTTAATTACCAAAACGACTGATTTTGACGAGACA
Organism: Apamea sordens; assembly: GCA_945859715.1. Lineage (NCBI taxonomy): Eukaryota > Metazoa > Arthropoda > Insecta > Lepidoptera > Noctuidae > Apamea > Apamea sordens. The sequence continues at coordinate 15,643,537 of OX244002.1, forward strand.
GGCACTCCTGTCTCGTCAAAATCAGCCCTTAATTAATGTAGCCTATGTCACTACATAGGCTACATTTATTAAGGGCTGGTTGTTCCATCGCCAGATAACACCAAATTATGGAGATACACTACTTATGGAGGTCAGAAGTAAACTAAATTCAAAGCAAATGGTAGCCGGTCTCTTTTTAGATCTAAGTTCTGCCTTTGACTTAATAAACCACGACCTGCTGTTGATTAAGCTCGAGCATTATGGCGTGAGAGGCAAAGTTATACAACTTCTGACATCCTACATAAAAAATAGAAAAATGTTCGTGGAAGTAAAACAACTGAGTCGCGTTAAAAATAACAATGAGAGGAATGTGTCTGACAATGCATCTTATAAGCATGCTAGTAGGTCTAAATAAAAAAAAAAAACACTAGTTTAGGAGTTCCTCAGGGATCTATATTGGGTCCTATTCTCTTTATTCTATTTATTAACGATGTAATAGATTATGTGGAAAATATTTTAGGGGAACATTCAAAGTAAGTGGTATTTACAGACGATACTAATGCTATCACTTCAGCAGATAACATTCAATCTCTTAATTCGCGCGTAAATGAAGCTTTAGAGGTATTTCACAATTGGTTCACTATCAACGGACTTAAAGTGAACGCTAGTAAAACGGACTTAATCCTATTTCGTACCACTTCCAAAAATAAAAGTCACCTAAATTATGCGTTGGATAGAGTCCATGTCAGTATGGTTGAGGCAGTAAAATTTTTAGGAGTACACGTTGATTGTTATTTAAATTGGAAACCAGAACTTGAAAGTTTAAAAAACTCCATCAGCTCAGCATGTTATGTACTGAGAAGCCTACGAAATGATGTTGACATTACACAGTTAAAAAAAGTCTATTACGTGTTAATCGAGTCAATGTTGCGATACAGCATCTTATGCTGGGGAGGCAGCTACGGTTACAATATACAGAGAGCATTAGTTTTACAAAAAAAGGGCTATTCGCACCATGGTTTGCGTTCGTCAGCAGGAATCTTGTAAGAGGCACTTTGTAAATTTGAATATTCTCACTGTACCTTCCTTAGACGTATTGGTGCTCCTAACACATTTTTCTAAATATGTACATCTACTAATATTCCTAAACTTAATATAGTCGAACACGGTACCTGCCACATGTCAGTGAAAATCTTCAATAAACTTCCCGTTGATATAAAATTATCAATTTACAAAAGGGAATTCAAGGCTAAATTGAAGCGTCACCTACTGGAAGGCTGCTATTATTCTATTAATGATATTTAAATTGTAAATATACATATTATGCTAGAAATTTATCATGATTGTTATTTTTGTTAGGTACTATAAGCCTAAAAATATTCTATTGTTCTTTTACATTCATGACATTTATGCAAGTGATTGACATTGGACATCTGACATTGGCTATATTTAATTATTTGTAGCATTATTATTCTAGTTATTTAAATGAAATTTATTTATTATAAATGTCATGTTTAAAAAATATAGTTTTTTTTATGTTGCTTTTTGTTTGGTTGGTTGCGGTTGTTACGTCTGAGCGGTTGTCAGGTCATTGTCTTAAATCAAGTCAAATCAAATCATTTATTGGTTTGCAAACATGGGTATTTGTACAAAGATGTTATCTTATAAGAGTCCTTCATGCTCTACCGTCACATGGGCATGCAAAACATATTATTATTAAACTTACTTACACAAAAGATATTATAATATTAAATAAAAATTTGTAGAATAACATAATACAAATTAATGTAATACTTACACTTACACGTAATATTCTAATATAAATTTATAATATTGCTATACGTGTTTCTATCGTTTCATTTCTACAGTCCACTATCAAATACAATCCGCTAGCTATCATTTTGGTAAAAAGTATTTTTTTTACCAAAATGATAGCTAGCGGATTGTATTTAATACTATAATGTAAAAATTGTTATGAATTATATAAATAAAATTTATTCGTGGAATAAATTTGACGTTTGACAGTTTTTGTATGGAAGAACTGTCAAAAATTCAAAATTATTCCTCCGATAAAGTTATCTGGCGATGGAAAAAAAACCCTAAAATAAATTTGGGTTCCGCGCAAACAATAAAATTATTTTGTTTGTTACATTGTAACTTTTAAGATAAATAAAAAGAGGTGTGTCATGATCAGTATCATCATGTTTTCGCGTGGCGATAACAGCTCAGACAATGTCCAATATATTATGTAGGCAAATAAATGGGTTGTTACGGAGACTGTGATCTCTGAGTTTGTTTCGGCCTTTGTTCGCAGACTAGTCAGATAAGAAACACCGACCTCATCTAGCTTATTTTTTAATTTTTTATAATATGACGTGTACCTTAAATACCATACAAACTTATAAACACCAGCGATCTTGTACAGTCACGAGCACCAATATGTCAACACTTGGCAACTTTCAATTGCGATTTTTTCGTGAAATAACGAATGTGACGTTGAAATACGACATATTACATAAACATATAGGTTCGAAAATGCTATGTTCGTAACAACATAAAATTTCATTAAAAAATAAAGGAGTAAATCGCTTTTGAATAAAGCCGAGTGTATACATACTTTTGCTCGTGATTGTACATACTTGAGTGAAAAAAAATAGTACTTTGGTTTAAATTTCATAAAACAATCACGAAAAACCACTGGAAATCCGGCGTTGCCAGCCCGCGCGGGATGCACGCTCATAATGTAAAACCATTACGCATAAATAATAATAATAATATCCCTGGACATTACACACAGCGCCATCTAGTCCCAAGCTAAGCAACCTAATGCTTGTGTTATGGTAACAAGATGGCTGATAAACTACTTATATACATTTTTTTTTTTTGTAAATACATACATATTATAGATAGAAAAACACCCAGACTCGGAACAAATACATGTAGGACTAACAAATATTTGTTCTGTGCGGGAATCGAACCCGCGACACGCAGCGCAGCAGTCCGATCGCTCAGCCACTGCGCTAACCGTGTTGTCAAAAAAAATAAAGCAAAAAATAAAGTAAAAAATAAAGCAATCAATGAACATCATCAATGAGCATTAATTCAACGAAATTAACGGTTCTATTATTTTTGTTTTTCTGAGGGCTGATTTTTCCAACGCAAGATAATTATATCCGTGGAATAATTTTGAATTTTTGACAGTTCTTCCATACAAAAACTGTCAGACGTCACTTTTATTCCACGAATAAAAATTATATGTCAATTGAAAAATCAGCCCTTAGCCAAGGTAGTGTCCTAATTCTAGATCAAAGAGAAATAGCATCATCTTTGTGCTACGAACAATTTTGTGACTTTAAAATGTTTATAATTTAATTTACAAAGCAGTGAAAATATTTGCCTTAACCGCTTGAATGCTGTAATTGCGGAAACAATTGAAAAGCCATTGTGTTTCGCGTGGATCCGTTTTTTTAATGAAATTTTATGTTGTTACGAACATAGCATTTTCGAACCCATAGGTTTATGTAATGTGTCGTATTTCAACGATGCATTCGTTATTTCACGAAAAATACGCAATTGAAATTTGCCAAGTGTTGACATATTGGTGCTCGTGACTATACACCTATGCAGATACAAATAACAAAATAAGGAAATTTCCTATCTGCAGTGATTGCGGAAAAGAATGAGTTCAAATTCAGTAAAAACATGTTTATCACTATTTCCTCTATTAAACTATATAACTCATAATTACAAGTTGTTATTTAAGTATACTGTAAAAAGATTAGATAGTTTTAAAAAAACGCACAATAAAATTATTAAACTCGATAACTCTCTATCTTGTTATTTTTAGTTTTAATGATAAACTATTTTGTATGGACAAAAACAACTGAAGAGAGCTAGGGGTCTACTCCGAAGTAGTATCGGCCGAATGTTCAGTCTTTTCCTGCTACGAAGTTACTATTTGTTTCGGTCGGTTCCGATCCTACACTCCTACACTCTTTCGAATATTGACTATGGTCCCGACCCAACTGAGCCGATCCGAACTTTTTTCGCATTTTTCAATAATATTCGGTACGGCCATGTGTCGGTCCGATCAGAACATTCGCACTTTGCACTTCGGAGTAGGCCCCCTGAATAGGTGTGGTTAGTCGCTTAGTACTCATGCAAACGAGCGACATGCGTCAACGACAGATTCAACTACATAAAGAGTTACCTTTTGTACGGGCAGTTTGTCCGTACAGGGAGATGTAGTATGTAGACTGTTGATGGATACGAATCACACGGGATGTATACAGGAAATAAAATCACTGTTCTGTGTCTGTTACTGATTGATCGATTTATTAGGTACTAGCTTCTGCCCGCGACTTCGTCCGCGTAGATTTCTTTAGCCTATGTTACTCGTGGATAATGTAGCTTTCGAATGGTGAAAGAATGTTTTAAATCGGTCCAGTAGTTTCTGAGCCTATTCATTACAAACAAACAAACAAAGTTTTCCTTTTTATAATCTACTATATAAAAATAAGTCGGGTTTTCCTTCCTGACGCTATAACTCCAGAACGCACGAACCGATTTCCACGGTTTTGCATTCGTTGGAAAGGTCTCGGGATCCGTGAGGTTTATAGCAGGTAAGAGTAGGGTAGGAGTAGGGTAGGAGTAGTGTAGGAGTAGGTTAGGAGTAGGGTAGGAGTAGGGTAGGAGTAGGTTAGGAGTAGGGTAGGAGTAGGGTAGGAGTAGGTTAGGAGTAGGTTAGAATTAGGGTAGGAGTAGGGTAGGAGTAGTGTAGGAGTAGGGTAGGAGTAGGGAAGGAGTAGTGTAGGAGTAGGGTTGGAGTAGGGTAGAAGTAGGGTAGGAGTAGGGTAGGAGTAGGGTAGGAGTAGGGTAGGAGTAGGTTAGGAGTAGGGTAGGAGTAGGTTAGGAGTAGGTTAGAATTAGGGTAGGAGTAGGGTAGGAGTAGGGAAGGAGTAGTGTAGGAGTAGGGTAGGAGTAGGGTAGGGGGTAGGACACTACGCGAACGAAGTAGCGCCGGGCAGCTAGAAATAATTTATATGGCAAAACAACGTTTGCCGGGGTCAGCTAGTATTAGTATAGAAAATATATTAGGTAAAATATTAAATTATATATATACGTATACATAAAGTAGGTTACTTGTGGTGGGCGCGATAGCTTATTCAGCGAATGTAAGCAAATAATCGGCGAATAAGAACTAACACAATACATTTCATGTGGCGATGCTCGTACACCTTTCTTTTATGGCTTAAAGAAAGCTCAGTCTTTACTTTTGCTGATCTCATCATCATGACATCATCAACCTATACCTAGCAATAAACTTCTGGATTTAACGTCTATCGGACGTCTAACTCTATTCTTGGCTATTCTCATCCAGCTGCTACTGACCCGTGTCTTCCTATCTGGAGCGTGGGCATCGCACCCAACGATTGCTGATTCGTGGTTTCCTGTGAAAACGTCTACCACAACACGTCAACGGTTCTACGGCTAGTATATAGCCCGCTCATTTCCACTTTGCATAATAAGAATAATCTGCCTATAAAGTTCCCACTGCTGGGACACATGCCCCCCTCTCAGTGAGATGGAGTGGGCCGTAATCCACCACGCAAGCTTAGTACGGGTATGGTAGATGTCCCTTGTCTTCGAATGTTTGGTTTTAGGACATGCCGGCTTCTTTTCCTTCATTCATTTCTTCATTTCCACTTAAATCTTGTTTATTCTTCAAGTTCACGACTTTAGTTCTGTTCATTCACTTTTCTAATTAATTCAATTTAATTTATTATTTCTTACACCTATCAACTGTACAGCCTACCTCCACCAGCTCCGTGCCACGCCCACCCCACGCTTCAATCACATCGCGGCTCGCGGATGACGCATGTAATGTGATAACAGGGCTAGCTATAATTTATGTCACCCTACTAGGGTTGCTAACCATCCAGATTTATCTGACATGTCCGGCCTTTGGGCTACCGTACTTTTAATGAGGACTTTAAAATTTAAGGGAAAATTTAAAGGCTGCTACACTCTGTCGGCACCACGACCGCTCCGCGCCGCCGTCTGTAAAAAATATGGAACACCTTGCTGAAGTGCCGCCACATGGCAAGTGTGTACTAGCCTTTGAAAATGATAAGGGAAATGTATTTTTTTTAATGGTGGTTTTCTTTTCATAATAATATTTCCGGGTTTTTATTAGGACTTTTTATATAGAACTGGTAACCCTACCACCCAACACGACTTGTTTGTGAGACATCGTTGTGACTTATCTTCACGGTTATCGAGATGGCCCCACTGGGTAGGTAGAGATTCCGCCGCGGGGAGTATTAGATGATGCAACTTCTTGTACGGAATTGTTTAGTAATAATAAATCCAAGAGCAATTACATGCCGAAGATGGCTCACTGCGATACCTTGCGATTGGAGTTTAGCTCTCTACCTCGATGTCACCTCCAAGTAAAACACATGCATGCTAATAGACACACATATCAGTCATCGAGGTAAACCCCCAAGCAGCCCGCGATGTATCGTAATGAGGTATCCTGCGGCATGTTACCCTTAGACAATCGGGCCCGCGATGTATCGCAATGAGTTATCCTGCGGCATGTTACCCTTAGACAATCGGGCCCGCGATGTATCGCAATGAGTTATCCTGCGGCATGTTACCCTTAGACAACCGGGCCCGCGATGTATCGCAATGAGTTATCCTGCGGCATGTTACCCTTAGACAATCGGACCCGCGATGTATCGCAATGAGTTATCCTGCGGCATGTTACCCTTAGACAATCGGACCCGCGATGTATCGCAATGAGTTATCCTGCGGCATGTTACCCTTAGACAATCGGGCTCGCGATGTATCGCAATGAGTTATCCTGCGGCATGTTACCCTTAGACAATCGGACCCGCGATGTATCGCAATGAGTTATCCTGCGGCATGTTACCCTTAGACAATCGGACCCGCGATGTATCGCAATGAGTTATCCTGCGGCATGTTACCCTTAGACAATCGGACCCGCGATGTATCGCAATGAGTTATCCTGCGGCATGTTACCCTTAGACAATCGGGCCCGCGATGTATCGCAATGAGTTATCCTGCGGCATGTTACCCTTAGACAATCGGGCCCGCGATGTATCGCAATGAGTTATCCTGCGGCATGTTACCCTTTAGACAATCGGCCAGGGCCCCAAGTCTGCTATTACAATAGTGTCAGAATGGTCGATCATTGATTTCATAATTGTTGTATTTGACAAGTTTGGTAATCTACTAACATAATGGCGTCATTATGACTTTCCAGTGGTCAACCACTGACACTCCATTGAAAGAAATGGCATAGAATGGTAATCTCGTACATAATGATAAATGAATGACTGACGTACATAGAACACTTGACTTGTATATAACAAACAAAATAATATGAACAAAATAATATGTAAAATATATATAAATGAAATCTGGCATAAATAAAGTAGTGGTAGTTTTTCGAAGATCATTTCTAGTAACGGGTTTTATAATAAAGGCAATACGACAATAGCATTATGACACAATTCTATTACGAGACCATTGACCGACCAATGATCGCCATTAAGAATTTAGCAGATTACGAACTTTAAGCAAAATGACAATGGGATGGGAATGGGATGGGAATGGGTGTTGGAATGACGAATTTATAAAAATAGCAGACTTGGGGCCCAGGAACGATTCCATGTAGTCATGCCTGCGTTTCTTAGTGCCGACACGTGTCGACGGGTGCAGTTGCCTCTGTCGTCGACGCGTGTCGCACACTAAGGAGTGCCTCTGTAACGACCGACTTCTGTCTTCAGGCACTGTGTGATGATCCTGGCCCATCTTGATGCATCCTATAGGTGTGACCCGCCCAGAACAGCGTAATTGTGAAGTGATAACAGATCTACCTACTTGATCACCACCCTAATTGCGTAACACACATCCAATCACAATCTGGATCATTTTGAAGGATATTGCTAATCCATTGCTTCTTATGTTCGAAAAATGTATCTGCCTAACAACGAAAATAACGCAATGAATGTTGTTAAAATGAAAGCCACTGCCACCGTTGTGTTACGCAATTACAAGAGTGAGTAAACAATTCGTAACGTAAAACAAAAGAAGAACAGTCAATAGATATACTCGTTTTGATAGCTGATTCACTCAATTATCTTCAAATAAATGGGTGTGTAAATAAAAAACATATCTACTTAATATTTTTGTGAGGAATGAGTCGTTTTTATTCATGCTGCGTCAATACAAATTCGTGACGTAAACATACAAACAATGTGAGTGACCCTTACCATCGCCTGCGCAATGAAAATGTTGTTTTAGGTGCACAAAGTGTCACACCTAATACTGGTTCTTCTCCTTTTAGTGTCAATGGTATACTTATTTGTTGATTTCATATTGTATGAGTCCAGGGGGCCTACTCCGAAGTGCAAAGTGCGAAAGTTCGGATCGTACCGACACATGGCCGAACCGAATATTATTGAAAAATGCGAAAAAAGTTCGGATCGGCTCAGTTGGGTCGGGACCATAGTCAATATTCGAAAGAGTGTAGGATTGTAGGATCGGAACCGACCGAAACAAATAGTAACTTTGTAGCAGTAAACGACCGAACATTCGGCCGATAATACTTCGGAGTAGACCCCCAGTAGGTGGCGGGGTTAATTGCGGCATCAGTGACGTTACTGTTACTGTTAGCCTGCATCATCCCCCTGCTGGGCAAAGGCATCCCCATGACTTCCAGATCCAGAGCTAAAGTGAACCACTGGTCGCTCGTCCCGCCATCTTTTACGAGGTCTGCCGTGATGTGGCATTGTTCATCATCTGCCTAGCCTTTTCCCAACTATGTTGGGGTCGGCTTCCAGTCTAATCGGATGCAGCTGAATACCAGTATTTTACATGGAGCGACTGCCTATCTGACCTCCACAACCCAGTTACTGGGTAATACGATACCCCTTGGTAAGATTGGTTGTCAGACTTTCGGGCTTCTGACTACCCGTAACGACTGTCAAAGATCCACGAATGACATGGCAGCCGGGACCAACGGCTTATCGTGCTTTCCGAGGCACGGAGGGGTCTCGGTATGTAAAGATGGCCACCCATCCACAGACCAACCGCGGCAAGCGTAGCTTAACCTGACCGAACGACCTGTGCGGCTGTTATTATTTAGCCACGGGCCCGGGCACGGGCGGTGATGTGGCATTGTTACATAAGGGTAATTACATGCCGAAGGTGACTCATTGTGATACCTCGCGACCGCAGTTAAGCTCGCTACCTCAATGTCACCTCCATGTACGAGTACCTAAAACAAATAAAAAGGTCATCGTGAAAATTTACGTGAGTTTGAAGTGATTTCTCATTCCACCTGGATTGACATCACCATCGACAGCTCACTACAAGCTCACTTCACCTTAATCTTCATGATAAGGTTTTAAAAAAATAGATCGGTTGCAATCTTTTCTCTCGTTGAATTTGAAGGCTGGATATGGGTTCCGGTTAATGGCAATAAGCGAGGTTTTGGCATACTTCTGCTAACCCCATTTGGAATATATTTGCGTAATATTAATCCTACTGAAGTAATTGTGACATTGTTTATAACATGTCTTAACAAGTAGTTAAGATAATAATGTTGATAAATAATTATACTATTAATTATAAGCAATTTCCCATTTGTTTGCATCAAGCGATCATAACCACGTATTGTTGGTGTTGACTTTCTGTGACCCTTTCTGGGTCACAAATAATAATGATTACCTAGCCTTATGCTAATTACTAGTAAATGTTTAATTAATTATTATACTGTGTGAGCTAAACTGAGTGAATACTGAAAATTAAGGGTAACTCCCAAACACCTTACCTACATTTATTTATTTTACCATTTATGTACTTTTACCGACTGACTTGTTTACCGTCTGGACAAACACAGGGTATAAAAGGTGGAGTAGAAGCCTATGGCACATAAACTTCTGTTACCACCACAAAAAAAAAAAAATCTTTTGATTGAAACCGACTGATGGCTTCAATCAAAGGATTGAATGTCGCTACGATATTCATTGATCACTTCCGCGCGTACAGAAGGGTGCTTCTAAGTTGAATTTTTGTATGTCGATTTATTCGTTTTTTTTTTGTGATAGATTAGATGAAAATAGGTAAAAAGGTGATGCTTCTTTCTAAAGAAATCTCTTCCAGCATACCTGCGATAGGAAAGTAGATAAAGAGATGAAGACAGCGCGTGTAAGAGCCAACGTTCCAACTATTGAAGGAAAAATAATTTATATTTTTTTCTTTTCATTTGATTATAATAACTTGTCTTTCGTGTTTTAATTGGAACGCATGTTCTTGCTTTATTTTTAAACAAAAATATAGATGGTTATAGATAAATATGTGGCAGACCCTGTTTTCGAGAATAATCTAAGCTAAGCTGAGATAAGCTTCGCGGCAATCCGCTCAAAGAATGAGAAAAGGTGAAACATTAAAATTGGTTAGAAATCACGGCCTCGTTGGTCTAGTATCCGCAAGCGCAACTGCTGAGTTTGAGGTCCTGGGTTCGATTCTCGGGTCAGGCAACGTGTAATTGAGTTTTTCCATCTGGAATTCCTCCTGGATTGCGCCTGGTTGATGGGAATAGGCGTTACATGGGAATTAAACATAACTGGCGATATGTGGGTGGTACCTACACCTCTGCCTAGCCTTTCGGGAAATATACAGGCGTGATGTTATGTCGGTAAAAAAATCTGCGGTCTAAAGAACCGGAAAAATCACTGTTTATGTGAAGGGAACATAAGTTAGTATGAAGTATTTTGTTTATTTAGTGCGTTGTGAGGAGCAATTCTCGTAATTTTAAGAACGTTCACATTCTGATCTCAGTCTCATTCTGTCAAAAATACCTCTAATTTCCTTACATTTTGACAAGTTTTTGACATTTGTTTGTCTCTGGCATGAGACTGCGGCTAGATTTTGAATGTTTTAAATTACGAGAATTGGCCTTCTGGTAGCAAACCCTGTACAAAACTGCAGGTTATTGCACTTCAACCAAATATAATAAAAAGTGAACAAACACTACATGCAAACAAGAGATAAGATGCAATGATCAACACAATACATTGTAATCTGAGCTTTTGTTTTGTGGGCTGGTTGTTTGTTTATTCATTTACTCACACCATAAAAAGAAATGGAAGAAGATGAATTGTTGTTTTTACTTTTTGAAGCAAGTTTCAGCAGTGCGATTCTGTAACCATCTCACCGTGAAAACTAAGGTGAGGAGCATTAGTTGGAATTACAGCTCACTCCATGCTCACTTAGCATGGAGTGAGCTGTAATTCCAACTAATGCTAGGGATTGACACTATTGACAGCTCACTCTAAGCTCACTTCACCTAACTTTTCATGGTGAGATTTTTACAGAATCGATCGGCAGAACTCTGGTAACTTAGGTACTGGATATAGAAAGCATATTCGTTTTCATTTCCATGTTTATAATCGTCACTATTCAATGACTGTCCCTCCCTCGCTACATGTGACATCTACCAACCTCCACGGGGTCCGCGTGGTGGATTACGGCCCACTCCCTCTCACCGAGAGGAGAGATAAATAATAATAATAATATCCCTGGACATTTCCCACAGCGCCATCTAGTCCCAAGCTAAGCAACCTAATGCTTGTGTTATGGTAACAAGATGGCTGATAAACTACTTATATACATTTTTTTTTTTTTGTAAATACATACATATTATAGATAGAAAAACACCCAGACTCGGAACAAATACATGTAGGTCATACAAATATTTGTTCCGTGCGGGAATCGAACCCGCGACACGCAGCGCAGCAGTCAATCGCTTAACCACTGCGCCAACCGTGCCGTCAAAGATGAATGAAGATGCCTGTGAGAGAACTGTGCCCCAGCAGTGGGATCGAAATATGGGCAGATCGACTGGCATCTCTGCAACGATGTCGAATAGACTGGCATATGGATACATTGAAGTGATGAGATATTTGTATGACGCTGCCACGATGACTGTCCAGATCCAGGATTAGAAAACCAGCCCCATCCAACTGCTCAGCGGGTGAGACAGGGGGATGTAATATCCCCTAAATTGTTTACCAATGCGTTGGAAGACGTTTTCAAGACGCTGGACTGGACTGGGCAGAATATTAACGTGAATGGCGAGTACATCTCACTTCTTCGATTTGCCGATGGCATCCTCAAATTGGCAGAGACGCTGGAACCGCTAGACTAAATCCATAAGTAATCCATCCGTTAATCTTCAGATATTTTTTTTTCCGCCCACTTTTTTTGATAGCTGTCCCATATCTGGGCAAAGGCCAATTTGGGGGACCAAATCCTTTCGGGTGCTTTTTACCCGCGCCACCTCGGACCATCCCTCGCGGTACGCGTTCAGATTAATGTTACTTAAAACTTAATCATAACTTATAACCTAGAACCCAAACCATGAAAATACATTCGTAATTAAGCATTATAAAGTTTATTCTAACATTGATTACTGATTACAGCAATGAAAACAATAACACTAGGTACTAATTAAATTGCTAGCATTTAAGAACTCTAATCTAATGTAACTCGAGGGGATTGGCGCTGTTAGCCGAGATACAGGTTCCCCCTAGTTCGTCTCCAGATGCTAAAACTTTTATGTACTTTTGTTTTATCATAGCACTTAAACTGTAATATTATAATCTAAGTACTGTTTTTATGAAATAAAGCTTATTATTTTTTATTTACTAATGAACCCCAGACTTTGACCCCACCTCGATCAAACTAACTTTACCCTTTTAGACGTTGAACCGACCGTAGCTGTGTTGTGAAATTATGTAGATCAAAGTACGTACATAACGATGTAATGTATAAATTTATGAACTTATATTAGTAGTAAGGGCAACATTCACAGAACGCACGTCGACTTTGCCCAGAAAGTAAGCGCAGAGGCCCGTTAGACGTTTTTAATTAAATGAGGCACCAACCGATGATTATACCTGTTCGCACGCATAGGTAATGCAAGTGCACCCAAGGACAACCCCCAGTTGGTGTAGTACTATTGCAGGATATGGAAACAAAGATATTGGATATTGGGATATTGGGGTTTGAGTGGCTAAAGTGAACTGGTTATTTAGGACTATGGAAAGACTATAGCCCCTGCCTGACCAATCTGACCTGAACGTTGTTCAGTTGTTTTACATAAATAGTTTGTAAAATAACTAGCCGTTTTGTAAACCGGCGGATACGACAATCCATCTGCGATATGTAGATATAGATGAACACTAGCTGCACCCCGCGGTTTTACCCGCATAAATTTTGATCCCGTGGGAATATTGGGATAAAAAGTATCCTATATGTTAATCCTGATTATAAACCATCTTTGTGCCAAATTTTATCCAAATCCGTTCAGTAGTTTTTGCATCCATCCATCCATCCATACAAACTTTCACGTTTATAATATGAGTAGGATTACAAGCATGACAATAAGATTCAAATTGTATGAATCGCTTACTTTGCTTAGCAGAGTAAAATCTAAGTGCGGTCTGTGAATATTGCCCTTCGATCAAAATACGTAGGTATGTGTAATAATAGTAAGTCGCAAATAACTTAGTGATAAGATGAAGATCAAGGGTTGCCTGGAATTCTTAATACTAGTGACCAAACACGAGTTCTTCATACGACCATGTGTTTGGCAGGACAAAACCTGTCACTTGTTCCTTGTCTAGCATTAATAGTCATCTAACACAAGCATCTCATTGCTTAAAAGGTGACCTCCAAATCGTGTTTGCTATAAATCAATTTGTAATTGAAATAAACATTTTTTTTTTTTTTTTTTTTGGCACACATATATATACTACAGTAGGTAGTCTAGCATAGACATAATCAGTCTATAATGTTCTCACTGGTGGGATACAGGCCTCCTGTCGGTGAGAGGGAGTGAGACATAATTCACCACGCGAGCTCAGTGCGGGTTGGTAGATGTCGCATGTCTTCGAGTTTTTGGTTCTAGGACATGCCGGTTTCCTCCCTACAAAAACCCTTAAATTCCTAAAGTACCCCAGAAAAGTCCGGTTATGCAGCCTCTAAGGTTGAACTGCGAGATGCACTAGGTACAGACGCCAGCACATCAAGCTATCCGAAACTGTCAAATTTTCCCAATCAACCTTGAACCTCGCTTTAGCGTTAAAGTTGAAAATCTATTAAAGAAATTTGACAGATATAATCTGTCAAATTTCTTTAGGAGCTTGATGTGCTGGCTGGCTAGTCTGTACATAAAAATAAACTACATACGGATTGCGAAAAACCGTGTGTTGTGGTGTGTAGAAGATACGAAAGTAGGCAACTTATGGTCACCCTTTTTGAGATATTTCATATTTGTTATCATTATCACATCTGTTAGCGGCTGTTTTCTCGTTTTATCAAAACATTCATTAAACACGTCACATTGCATCATTTTTTACAAATTATAGCAACTACAAAAATAAGTTATATTTTTTAACTTAAATTAATTACACGTCATTCGATGATATGAAATCATAACAATAGCTTCGGTTTTGCAGACGTCAGTCCCATTTTTTTTGTCATACATACGCATCGAGATATCTTCCTGTTACTTTTTGATATTATTTCATACTAGCTTCTGCCCGCGGCTTCGCCCGCGTGGATGTTGGAAATTATCCCACGGGAACGTGCTAACAGGATAAAATGTACCTATGTGATTCCCCAGAATGCCATCTATCTCGCGGGCCCTTTGTGGCTAATTACAATAGAAAACCAATTGTGTCTCATTAGTGGTGATTAAGAGGGTACCTATATGATATCTTTACCTAAGTACCTACCTAATTTAAAAAAATATAACTCAATAACAGAAAATTCAGACGCGGTCGCATCCTCGTACGGAGCGCACGTGTTATTTTTTGCGAAAGTTTCTGTCCGTCGCGAGCCGATTAGTGGTTTGGTGTCGTGGTCGTTTTATAACGTGTCGTAACGGTGGTAGTTAGCGATGACCGAGGAGGCGGGCCCGCCTGAGGATGACATAGAGGAACCCAATTGTCGTTGGGACGAGTCCATACCACCTGGACAGCTGGACTATGGCGTGGACAGCATGCAGGTGGTGACGAGTGACGCAGAGAGTGACGGGGAATCGGAACGCAGCAACAAGCGAAGGAGGGAAGAGGCTAGTGAAGAGGACGTCGAAGAGTGGACGGAGGTGAATTATAGGATGAACAAGAGATTATCTAAGGAGGACATACAAATAAGTGTTGTGAGCAAAGAAAGGTTTCCGAAACAATTCGCCTTAGCAAAGTTATTAAAATCATTTAATATTCAAGGATGAAAATTAAATATGCGAATCCTTACAAATTATTGGTTAATTTTAGAACAGAGTCACATGCTGAGAAATTCATTTCGTGTAAAGGGCTTAAAGAGATCGGCTGGAATAGTCAAAAAACGTGGGTAGTGGGAATATCATACGGAATTGTTAAGGACATTGACATCGAGTTGCCGGAAGATGAGATGCTAAAATATATAAATAGCTCCGTTCCTATATTCTCACTAAAACGGCTCAACCGTAGAAGCACAAATAACGACGACGGCTGGGTGCCGAGCGAGTCTGTCAGAATAGGTTTCATTGGGTCTCACCTACCAGCATTTATTTATTTGTGTGATTTAAGAATCAAAGTAGATCCATACACGTTCCCGGTTACCCAATGCGCTAAGTGTTGGAGATTCGGTCACTTGAAAAAACTGTGTCCAGCTAATAAATTTATATGCCCTAAATGCGGAGGTTCACACGAAAACTGCGAAACCACATCTTTTAAATGTGTAAATTGTGGCGACAAACACATGGCGCTAAGTAAGTCTTGCCCGATCTATCTAAAAGAAAAAAGAATTCGTGAACTAATGTCCGAATGCAATGTTACTTATCGCAAAGCTACCGCAATGTTCGTCCCCACTACTTCGAGTCAACACAGTAGCTCAGCCGGAGTGCCTGCGCCCGCTCTCGCGCACCCACCGCTGCCGCCCGCACTACCCGCCACGCCCCTCATTAGGGACAGTTGTGACGCAATCGAGACCAATGTACAACCATTATCGTCCAGTACATCGCGCTTTACTTCATATGCTGAGGTTGTATCAAACAAGTCAAAAAAACAACGTTCTCGTAAGCAGAGAAACGAACGCAGCTGTGAACGGGATTTATTCGAGAACGGTTGCGTCGAGAATAGTTCGTCCGACGACGAGACTAATTGTAATTCGGAAAAATTGGCTTCATTTGAGATTTTGATACAAAAACTAAAGGATATATTATTTTTGAAAAGAGTAAATGTGGTTGACAAAATTAAAAATATTGGTAAAACTTTTGTTAGTTGGATTGTTAGTTATATATACTCACTATTGTCAGACGTATCAATCTTTAAGGATATTGTTGAACTTTTCAATGGATAGGTATAATAATAATGTACTTAATTTTAATATTATGCAGTGGAATTCACGTAGCCTTTTGAACAAATTGACTTCCTTTAGGCAGTTGCTGGTCCAGGAGAAAATACATATAGCGGCAATTACTGAAACCTGGTTAGACCCTGAGTTTAATTTAAATATTTCCAATTATTCTGCATTTAGACAGGACAGGGATAGCTCGTCTGAGGGAGGGGGGGCCATGCTATTAGTTCATAAATCTATTAAAACAGAACGTATCCAAATTAATAGCCACCCTCTCATAGAAATTGTTTGTATTAGAGTTTGGAACTGTGGTAAAATTAAATATGTTGTATGTATTTATTGCCCTAGTGATATTCGCACTCAACAAAGCGATTGGGATTATATTTTTTCATTTTCGGTAAGAAACACATTGATTTTGGGGGACTTCAACGGTCACCACACAAACTGGTCCTATAAAATTGATACAAGGGGCAATCAGTTATATCAGTCTAGCTTAGAATACGGATTTATCTCCTTGAATGACGGATCGACTACGCGTTTTCAATTAGTACAGGGTATCTTAAGGGAGACGTCACCCGACATATCGTTTGTGTCAACCGATCTGGCGCTTGATTTCCAGTGGCATACAATGAACGAGTCATTAGGAAGCGATCACGTTATGATAAAAATTTCTGCTAAATTACAAATAGATATTACTAAAATTAAAAAACGAAACTTCAAAGCAGCCAACTGGAAACTATACTCAGAAAAGCTTGTAAATAAATTTAATGACATATTGTTACCTAATAACTGTAATTATCCACAAGTCGCGTACGATTCCTTTATAAATATACTCAATGATGCAGCTGATTCCAGTATTCCATATATTAAGTTCTGTCAAGGGACTGAAAGTAAATTCACTCCTAAACCGTATTGGAGTGCTACTTTGTCAAGATCTGTTGCGATTCGTAGACTAAGACTAGCTCAGTTTAGACGCAACCCCACCCCAGATAATTTGGATTTACTTTCTGACTCCATCAAAGAATCACAGAGACTCATACGCGGGGCTGAACGTGAGGGTTGGCATAAGGTGTGCGACTCCGTTGACGAAAACACTTCTTCTTCTGAGATGTGGCAGAAAATGAAGTGGATTAAAGGTAAAAATAGAACTCAAAATGTCCATATTAGTATAGAAAAAGGAAATTGTCTTTTAAAAAGTTTATGTCCCGATTTCGTAACACCTAGTGAACCTCAGTTTCAGCGATGCGAATCAGTCCTGGAGATGGAAATATACCTACATGAGATGGAAACCTGTATTAAAACTAAAGACACGGCTACAGGTTCGGATGAAATTTCTTACTCCATGATCAAAAAACTACCCCATAGAGGAAAATTATTTTTATTAGCTTTGTTTAATATTTTTTTAAAAACGAACTTTGTCCCCACACAGTGGCGTAACATTAGTGTTGTGCCCATACCAAAACCAGGTCGTGATCCAAATTTACCTTCGTCCTTAAGACCTATTTCATTATTATCCTGTATTTGCAAAATTTTCCATAATATTTTATGTAAGAGACTGGAGTGGTTTTTTGAAAAACAACAGTTATTTTCGGACAAAACTTTTGGTTTTAGGAAAGCTAAATCGTGTATAGATAATTTAGGATTTTTAGTTAGTCAAATTCAATCTAGTTTTACTAAAAATGATATTACAGTCGGTTGTTTCCTCGATGTAGATAATGCCTATAATAATGTGGATTTATCATCGCTATTATCTACATTGGAATATTATAAAATAGGCCAGAAACTCTGTTCATATATTTGGAATTTCTTAAGCGAGCGATATGTTAGCATACGTTTACAAAATCAAATTATTACTAGATCTTGTGGGCGGGGCTTAGCACAGGGTGATCCCCTATCCCCTCTTTTATTCAATATAGCATCAATAAATATCTGCCAATTAATTAAAAATGTATACATAATGCAATATGCTGACGACTTCGTTCTATTTACGTCAAACAAAAACATTAACGATTCGTTGTATCAGTTACAAACGGCCCTTAATACGATGTATTCACTGTTATTAAATCTCGGTCTTGATCTTTCCCCCTCTAAAAGCAAAGTTTGCATATTTAAAAAAAGACCATTCCGTGAAGAAATTTGTTTGAAGGTGAATGGAGTTAATTTGCAGAGAGTCGAATGTGTGAAATACTTAGGGTTGTGGTTGGATCGCGCACTAAGGTGGGGAAAACATTTAAACGGAATACGTGAAAAATGTTCAAAATATTTAAAGATTTTACAAGTGCTGGCAGGCTCGGGGTGGGGTGTGCATCCTAAACACTTGAGGAAAATTTATATTGCGATTATTCGTAGTCGAATCGATTACGCTTCCTTTCTATATGGGGATGCTGCTAATTCACACCTTATCAAGTTAGACCGCATTCAGAACCGAGCGATGCGCATCATTGGGGGATTCATCAGAACAACTCCTATCCACGTGATGGAAAGTGAGTTAGCACTAATGCCACTTAAGAACAGGAGACAGTATTTGTGTGGAAAATCGTGGCTTAAAATCAAATCTTTAAAAGATGATAAGACTATAGATTTGTTGTCGGAGCTCTCGCGACGTCTCTCTAATCACCGATGGATAAGGAAAAAGTGTCCTTTATTGATTGAAACGCATAATAGTTTAAAGAATACTCGAATGATAATTAGTTCAAAATTAGAAATGTTTTCGTTAGATACGTGGGTTAGTAACATAAATTTGCCCCAATATATCGCTGTTAATATGGACCTAATTAATAAAGCCAAAAGAAGTTATAAATCCAATGAATTATTACAGAATTTTGAAAACATGTGTAATGAAAAATTTCATAATTTCTATAAAATTTTCACGGATGGTTCCAAAGATACTAATGGAGCGGGAGCTGCCTTTTACGATCCACAGTTAAATCAAGATTATAGGATTAAGATTGTCTTTGGTCTCTCTATCATGCATGTTGAATTAATCGCTATTAAGGCGGCTTTAACACATTTACTTACTATAAATTTCGATAGGTTTGTAGTATTTACTGACTCAAAAAGCGCTTTGCAACATTTGGCTCGCTGTACCTCGAGTTGTCGAGGATTCCCGATTGCCTACTCGATTATTCAACTCATGATGGAACTCCAAACGCAGTCAAAATCAGTCTACTTGCAGTGGATACCTTCACACTGTGGAATTGAAGGTAACGAAAGAGCAGACGCCCAAGCTAAAGAAGCTGCGATAGACGGTATCGTTGCCCCATCTCTCCCTTTCTTCACAGAGTGTGTATCGTTAGTCAAAAATAGATGCTACTCAGCATGGAAAGAATATTTCGATGAAAGATCGAGAGAGGTGGGTATATGGTATAAGACCATACAACCACAGCCTTTGTATTGTCCCTGGATCAGCAACAGTTTGAATAGGTTCAGTTTGGTCACAGCGATGAGACTACGCTCCGGACACATTCCACTTAATAAATTTGCTCATTTAATGGGTAAAATTGAGTCACCAAATTGCACAGAATGCAATACAGCTGAAGATGTATATCATATCTTGATGGAATGTGTCCGGAACGAGTCGCCTAGAATAGAAATCTTACACAAATATCCCAAAATTCGTACGGTGGGTGGATGTAACAGCGCCTTAGCTGTCCCGATGTCGAGGGCAGCTATGGCGCTGTACAAGCTGGTCAATTTGGGCTTGAGGTTGAGACGTTGACTGTTGCAATCTCAAGCTCATTTGATAGTTTTCCCTTTGTTTTTTGCTTGATGTTTTTTTGTTTGTTTTTGTTTATGTATATGAGAACGTATAGAGCGACATTGTCGATCTGCGACAAAGCTCTTTAAATAAAGATTAAAAAAAAAAAAAAAAAAACAGAAAATTCTATTCTAAACTCAATAAATAAGCAAAATCCCTAAAAACTAATATCTATACGAATGACTAATCCTACCTAACAGTATTATAAAATAACCTACGGTCACTACGTACACTATCAAATATACTACCTATACTTTAAAATTAAAATTTATACTACGACTTATATAAAAATAAACCTAAATAACTCTAAAAACTAAAAGGAATAAAAATTAACTCCATTGCGGGTGACTTAACCTACGACAAACTTATTATTTGCGGTTGGTGCAGTAATCGGGTCTAGGGATCGAACCGCAAAATTAAGTTTGTTTTTTATTGTATATATTTTTCCGGGATAAAAAGTACCCAGTGTGGTGCCCAGGATATTAAAGAATAATTATACCAAGTTTCATCGTAATCGAACCGGTAGTTTTTGCGTGATGCCTGAACAAACAGACAGACAGACCGACAGACAGACAGACAAAATTTTTTTTAATCACATTTTTGGGTTCGGTGTCGGTCTAGTAACACCCCCTGCCATTTATTTTTTTGATATTTTCAATGTACAGAATTTTCACTTCTACAGATTTATTATAAGTATAGATGCCAAGCTTTTTCCCAACAATTTTTGGGGTTGGCTTCCAGTCTAGCCGGATGCAGCTGAATACCAGTGTTTTACATGGAGCGACTGCCTATCTGACCTCCACAACCCAGTTACTGGGTAATACGATACCCCTTGGTAAGACTGGTTTTCAGACTTTCAGGTTTCTGACGATCCGTAACAACTGTCAAAGACCCATGAATGACAGCCAGGACCAAGGCTTAACGTAATCGAGGCACGGCGGGGTATTGATTTGTAAAGATCACCCATCTACGGACCAACCGTGGCAAGTGTAGCTTAACTTTATCGATCGACCCGTGCACCTGTTATTACTTAGCCACAAGCCCCTAAGGTAGAGATAAAATAAGATAAAATACTAAGTATATGGACATTTTGGCTTTCCGGCACGGAGGGGTTCTCGGTATGTACTTAATTAGAAAGTCACACATCCACGGACCGACCGCGGCAAGCGTAGATCGATCGACCCGTGCGGCTTTTATTACTTAGCCACGAGCCCCTAATAAATTTTGTTATTTATTTATTATTGTTTATTAGTAATCACGCCTAAAAAGTTTTGAAGTAAATTAAACCTTTGATTACGTTTCTACTAGTTGTTGCTCACGCTTTCACTAGCATCATTGGAGAAGTAGTAGGTATACTTACGAGTATAAGGATCTATTTGATATCTACCTTTAATGTACCTATCCTTTTCGTATTGTTTTTGTAAAGGCATGAGGAACAGGGCGCAAAGTTCTGTCATCCTCTATAGAAACAACCAGACGGGTGTGGTCTGATAAGTGAAACGGTTGATGACGGGCGCGCGGCAAACTTCACCCTAATTGGGTAAGTAACAAAATGCCGTGCGCGATAAAATACCGCCGCGATATTTTTATGTCCGTCCGAACGTGAACTAAGTAGTGCCTGTAGTAGAGTGTGGACCCTGGCTTGCCAGTGTGATCTATATTCATCACTAGCTGTTGCCCGCGACTTCGTCTACGATCTCCAGGTCATGATCTACCCATGTGCCGAATTTCATCTAAAGCCCTTCAGCCGTTTATACGTGAAAGCGTAACAAACAAACAAACAAATTTACTTTCGCATTTATAATATTAGTTAGGATTTCACAATGGTAGCTTGAAATAAATAAAAAATGTATTTAAAACATCATTTTATTTCATCTTAACTCATTTACATTCAAAAATATAAATCTCTGACATAGGTAACTTCGAAAATATATTTCTCTAACAACATAAATAATTAACTTAACATTATTGTACATTTTACATTGTGACTTCAAAAGATAACTTGAAAAAAATCCTTTTTATTACAACGCATGTTTAGGTTTTTCGGTTTTTCCTATATTATTTCCCTGTATTGTAATGCATAGTTCTCACTCAATGTTATTTCAGTCAAAAATTTACACACCTTTATAATATTGGTTATTCAAAGTTCGCGTCTTAACCAAGCGACAGTCGCGCGAACACGGAATTGTCGCGTTCATTTAGTTCGGCGAACCCGAACGCGTGGTCTCGTCGACAGAGGGCGCCTTCCTGTGTCCCGGACAAAAACTGACATAATGAACGTGACGATCGCGATCATTTTGGTACGTATCGAATAGCCCCGGCCTTACACAATTCGATTACATAAGATCTAGTCAATTCTCATGGATACACAGACATCTTAAATACTAATTTAACTCATTCATATTTCACAATACCTACTGACGGTTTCTGATTGGATAAAGACAACACAAAATTAGGTAACAGACTGTCAAACTCATGCTAACGGCTGTGATTGGCTGACTGATAAAACAAACGCTAAGCCCTTGTTGTACCCTCGGCGATTTTTTATCGAGGGGATTTTTTTCGACCACTGGATTTTCAACGCATGGCTTAGCGCCGAGAGTTGAAATCCAACACTGTGTTTTTGAGACGTGCTGAGACGCGCTGTTGGATTTTCAATGCATGGCTCAATACCTAGAGATAAAAATCCAGTACGCCAAAAAAATCCCCGAATTAAAAAATCACCCGCGCAAACCTGGGCTAAATCATTTGACAGTATGATAACTAGTGTTTGTGGTGCTGATTACTTATAATATTGTCTTTTGGAAACGTGTAAAAGCCTCAATTATAGTGTAAATATGCACCGTTTTACAACAACATGATGTAGGTAATGTGAAAATTAAAAATACACGCCTTTTATAAATATTTACGCAATCTGTTGCACAACAAGAATTTTACTTTAGAATTTTAATGAAAACTTTACCAGCACACTGTAGGCCATTTGTTTGCCAAAAATACTGTTGTGTAAAGAATTGCAATGTTTCAAGTGTCTTTTTGTACTTTGGCCACACATAGATTCTCAATTTCGGCCTAATTTTCGGGCCGTTAATAAATTTATTAGGTACCTACCTTCAAACTAAAATTCATATAAAATTAACTACCTATTATTTCATTTTTATGGATACATAAGAAATTAGAAAGACGAGTTTACAGCAAGATGACAACGAAATATAATATGGCCGATTGTTTATAAAGGACATCGCCCATTTTGGGCGTTGGGAATTTTTTGAATACAGAATAAAAAAAGTACGAGGTCATTTCTAAACAAAAATGGTGTAGTAACGTTTCATTTCAAGCAGGTTTTTTCTACTGTCTAATGTAAGCATATAACAATGATCAAAAAAAAAATTTAAGCAAAACATTTTGGGATCACTGTATTCAAATGTTTGTTAAGAGTATGGCCCTATGCTTGTGGTTGATGGTCATCGTGCCAGCACTGCTCTCGGGAGCCCAAGGTTGTTGTTAGGTAATTGTGGCTCTTCCCAGGTCATCGGAATAGTGCTGTACTTCTTCGGTTTCAGCACGTAAATAAACTGGAAATATAAAAAGAATAGTTTTAGTTACAGGAAAGATAATGACAGCCTGTATAAGAGGTAATAAATACCCATGGAAACTTATACCTAAGACTGAAAGAAGGGTGGTGGATGGTTATCCAGTTTATCGTCGAAGAAGCCCTGAAGACGGTGGCAATACTGTGAAATTGAGAGTTAGAGGTGACGAGGTTACGGCTAATGATAAATAGCTAGTTCCATATTCCCCTGTAGTGTTGAAGCGTAAATGTGGTGATTTTCCACGAACTATAGGTCACTTAATGCCGTGTCCTGCGTGTCCTGTCAGCTGTACGTTACAGGAACTGATGGACGGTGGTGATGACGTCAAACAAGTAGCAGAATTCTGGGCTTAGTTCATTTAGATTGCTATCGACACGCTAAGAAGAGTATCACAGACGACATAGCAAAGACTTTGTTATACCACGAAGTTCCTCAGTACTAGACATGGACAAATAACAAGATTTCGCGAAGAAAACGAGGAGAAAAGGTCCAAGGGCTTCCCGGGATTAAGAAAGACTATTCTTGATAGAATGTCTAGCCAATCTGAATGCTTTCATTTATTAAGGATTCTTTTACAACATGTTCGCGGTCCAACAATCCAGTCTTTTAATAGTTAATGGACAGGTCACGCCAACCTATCAATCAGCCTGTAAAGCACTCGGCCTTATTAAGGACGACAAACATTGGAAGCATAGGTACCTTAGCTGATGTTGTACTTTCGGATACAGCTCCTAAACTGAGAGAATGTTTTATGACATTTTTTTTTGTCACCTTTCAGATCCCATTGGTATATGACAACCATTCAAGAAAGATCTCTGTGAGGACTTACTGCACAGGGTGCATCAGCACAATAACAATGATGAAATGCCATCATCAGCATCATCTCCACTGCTGGGATACAGGCCTCCTCTCTCACGGGCCCAATTCAGGTAGGTGGATGTCACACGTCATCGATTTTTTGGCTCTAAGACATGCCGGTTTCCCCACTATGTTTTCCTTCACCGTTTTTGAGAGCAGTGGTGATGAATTGGCGGTTTGGCGGTGATTGGTTGGTGGTGGTGTTATTACACGCGAAACAAAAGTAAAGCGCCTGTCTGGGTTCGAACCCACGACCTACAACTCGTAAATCGGAGCCGTTGCCACTGAGCCACCACTGCTCTTCCATCCATCCTTCTTCCATCTGATGGGCCATCATCAGATGATATCATAAATCAAGGTCTAATTCTAATGTTAAGACGAAATTTATCTTTTTTTTAGGCGACTTTCGGCAAGCTCTTCCTGTGATGCCTAAAAAAACACGTGCAGATATACTTAAAGCCTGCGCTCTATACAATCAACCAACATGAGAGCCCACTTAGGACGTGGTGATGCATTTATCAAGTCTTCTATTACAAGTAGGTAGGTGACGGAAAATACCTGAATGATGGCCTTATCAACATTGATGTCGGATTTAGGAAAGTCTCATGTCTGAATAATTTTATTTTAAGTGTTTACCGAGCAATCGAGAATATTTTTCAAAAAGATTACACGTCGATGTGCCAGAGGGTAATACTCGTAGTTTCACCAAGAAATTCTTCTGATGATCATGAACCTTTACATAAGTTTTTTTAACACATAACATCACATATACATACAGGATGGATTTTTGAAGTCAGAGCATTTAGCTTATCCATCATAAAAAACAAATTTCCTATGCCCAGTGGGAAAATACAGGCTAGTTACTTATAAGAAACAGTATCGTTTGGCATCAGAAGAAGTTTTTGTGAAAATTAAGCATTTTTTTTGCTGACTGTATTTTTTTTTCAAAATCTGTGAATGCAGATCAAAATTTCTCAAAAAGTTAAGGTTAGTCTCCCATTAGGTAACTAAAAATTTACAAAAAAAACACATTTTGCAAAAATTTTACCATTAGTTACTATTTTTAACAATTGGTTAAGTTTAACAACGGATCATAAAACCGGCCCTAGACTATTTTCCTGTAGCTACAAGGGTTAAAGTACCTATTCTTACTGTCCTGTCCCGAAAATCCACTCTGTATATTGCACCCGTGCGAAGCCGGGACGGGTCGCTAGTATCTTAATAAAATAAAGGGATATCTCACCACAAGACAGCCATATATGGCTCCAATCAGGAAGCCGGCAGTGACGTCGCTCCAGTGGTGCATGTGATCCTGCACACGCGACAAGCCGACGTACCACGCGGCGATCATGACTATGAACTGCAAGCCGTGACGTAGCAGCTTCGAGCCGCGCCATTTGCCTTTCACTTGCAAGTAGAACTGGAAGAGAATAAAGTGCTTATATTTTTAAGTACCAGAGAGGCAATTCTCGTAATTTTAAGAACGTTCTCAGCTTGTTCTAAGTCTCAATCTGTCAAAAAAACCTCTAATTTCCCTACACTTTTGACAAGTTTTTGACATTGATTGTCGCTGAGATGGCATTGCGACCAAATTTTTAACTTTGTTAGTTAATTACGGGAATACGCCTTTTAGTACTTGTTGACAGGCCTACACTGTCCTCCCATACCTATTAACACTGTAATTAGAAAACATTGTAAAAATCTAATTATTTTTAAAAAAGTAACCGTGGAGTTTCTTTCCGGCTCTCCATAGGAAACGACCAATGACACGACGAGCCGTGCACCTAGCTTCTGACGTTTCAAAAGTGGTTAATATGAAATAAAATATTTTGATGTTGTTGATATAGGAAAATCATCATCTGCGTAGCTAATTCTCAACTACGTATGTTGGGGTCAGCTCCCAGTCTAACCGGGTGGAGCATAATACGAGTATTTTACATGGAGCGACTGCCTATCTGACCTCCACAACCCAGTTACTGGGTAACACGATACCCCTTGGTTGGTAACGTTTCTCAAAAATCTACGAATGCCCACCGATACCAATGGCTTAGCGTGCTTTCCGAGGCACGGAGGGACCTCGGTATTTAAAGATGGTCACGGACCGACTTCGGTAAACGTAGCTTAACATTCCATCGACCCGTGCAGCATTATTATTTAGCCAGGAGCCCTCTCTTCTGATATAGCAAGATATACTCACAATGAAAAAGACAGCGCAGTACATCGCGAAGCTGCAATGTGAACTGGGGAACGACAGCCTGGCTTCCTTTATTCTATCAGCATCGTTATTACCGCACACATAGTCCTGGATGTACCCTAGTTTGTTCAGGTCGGAGTTCAAGATGGGGTAAGGTCTGCATACCTGTGAATGTAAATAAAACTCTTCATTTATTAACAATGAATATACTCAGAGGTGTACCTTTGCCTAACCTTTCGGTGAATAGAGGCATGATGTGTTATTTAAATATACTTTATATAAGGTGCTATAAAAATATCTGCCACGGCTTTAATGGGAGGTAGTATTGTGTTTATAGATTACAATAATGAAGAACTTTCGTACCCCGGAACAGTTAATTCAATTTGAGAAAATATTTGACGACCGAGTGGCCGCCGCGCACGGCGGCATTGTTTGATAAGAATGGCAACAGTGTATGAATGAACGTCGCCGGCGTTTTTTAATTGAATTCAGTGCGGTGCGGTAACAGCTTACAAGTCTACGGGATGGTTTTATACTAATAAATCAATTCAAATTTATACGTACATTTTTTTTGTATGAAAAAAAATATGACGAATAATCAATAATTTATCTTTACTATTGTAATCTATAAACACAATACTATCTCCCACTGCAGCCGTAGCAGATATTTTTATAGCACCTTATATACAACATACACATAATCACCCTATAACCTTTTTTTTCTGTCACCGGTCTGGCAGGATGACACCTCAAAATTTTCCGTGTTTTTCAATTTTAATGTATTTTCTTTGAAAAATCATTGAGTTTCAAAAATTCGCAATGAATGTGCGCAATATGGAAGGAGTGATGGGCTATGGAGAAATGTTGCAATGCGTGAGCGTACCGTGATCCATCGCTACTCGTTCGATGTTCACCATGCACAGGATGGATGAAAAGCAGCACTTGCTCCGTTGGTGTAATTGCCTTAAGGCGTTCCAATGTGAGGATAAATAAATAAATAAATAACGTTCCCACTGCTGTGACACAGGCCTCCTCTCTGTGAGAGGGAGCGGCCAATCAACCACGCGGGCCCAATGCGGGTTGGTAGATGTCACATGTCTTCGACAATATACAAGCAACACTACAATATAATTATAGCATTACGCACAATTGTACATACAAAGGGGAAAAACGCATTGGGCATCAAAAAATTCGTGCGCGTCGCTGTCAATGGGAAAAATGCCCGAAAGCCTGGCAGCCATGTTGAATGACTATTCTGATTCTTTGGCCTTTTTTTACTCTAAAATTAATTTCACTGCCCGGTGGCCGAGAAGTTGTGTGGAAATTGGTTGTCGTGTAGGTACTACAGCACGACTCAAATTTTATGGCAGCTCTGAAATGCGTTACTCGCTGCGCAGTACCTCACCCCTCACCCCCGCTGACAGGTGAATCTGTTACTGCGCAGCGACTCGCCTCGTGTTCCGAGCCGTCATAATTGTAGCCGTGTAATTTGAATAGGGCTGTAATACGGATGAATGAGGAATATGTTGCTAGGAAAGTTTTAAAGATGAATGTGAAGGTGGAGATGGGATGAGATGAGGATGGTGTGAAACGGGTAAGACCAAAGAAACTGAAGGGATTGCGTGAAAGATGATGGCTAGAAAGGGGGTGACTGCTGTATTGACAGTTACTTAGTAGAAATATATGGAAGAAGAAGAAAGAATGTGCCGACCCCAAATAAATAGGAATATGGGTAAGCTGATGGTGATGATACTTACCTCATAGAAATGTGGTCTCAGTCGACCGATGACGTATTTGGCGAAGTCTGACGTCAGTTGCTGGCAAGCTGCCCCGAAGGTGAACACGCCTATAGCATGGTAGCTTTCCCACACCCATCCTGGCAACACTGTACCCGATAGGAACTTCTCACCGATGCCTTTGCCTTGCCTGTCGCGGATCACCTCGATGATGAGTATCTGTAATTATTTAGTTTCCCTTGTTAATATGGGATTTTTGCGAAAATCCATCTTTTTTTGGGCAAATTCTATAGCCTGTCAAAACTTTGTGAACATGCTGATGACATTTATTTGGTTGAGATGACCAGTTGATCTATTTTGTAACCATCTCACCGTGTAAACTTAAGTGAAGTGAGCTTGAATTGACCTGTCAATAACGCCGCGCGCCCCGCGGTCCCTCGGGGGATCATTTTTAAACATTTTATGCGTTTGAGTTGTGGCAACCCATAGATGACTTTTAAAGAAAAAAGGCGGGATAGGCGGTCTTGCATTCTCAGCTAGAGACGGCGACCGTGTTCTTGAATTGCAATTACTATTTTACTGTGTTACCTAACAATAAAATTATTTATACAAGTATTCGAGTGTATAATTCTAACAGTTGAAAACTGTTTGCAAACCCAAAAATGACGACTTTCTTTTGTTTGGCCGGTGTTATCTTGAAGTATGCAAGATAAATACATACATGAATCACGCCTTCTTCCCATGGGAATAGGCACAAACGACAGAACGCCACCTGCTACGATCCTTACGAACTCATTTTTGCTTCGTTTACGTAAATTACGTTCATACATCTGAACGCCAATTTCCGTAGTTAAAAACGTTCAAAATCTAGTCGCAATCTCATCTCAGTGACAATCAAAGTCAAAAACTTTCAAAAATGTGAAATGATGGGAAATTAGACGT
Source organism: Apamea sordens (assembly GCA_945859715.1). NCBI lineage: Eukaryota > Metazoa > Arthropoda > Insecta > Lepidoptera > Noctuidae > Apamea > Apamea sordens. The sequence goes on from OX244002.1 coordinate 15,673,033, forward strand.
ATTTTTGACAGATTGAGACTTGAGATCAGACTGCAAACGTTCTTAAAATTACGAGAACTATTATTACTTTAATTAAAACAGTTTAAAACCAATTACAGTGATTAAAGATACAATTTGTATACAGTGTGTAACGGAAGGGGGGTATCAACCCTGAAGGAGGTGAATGTGCTCATGAAACTCAACAACTTTCCCTAAAGAACATAGGTCGAAATATGAAAAAATTTGGCCCTCCCATAGTAAATCAATCAGCTGGTAGTCAGTTTTGTAAGGGAGGGCCAAATTTTTTTTTCATATTTCGACCTATGTTCTTTGGGGAAAGTTGTTGAGTTTCATGAGCACATTCACCTCCTTCAGGGTTGATACCCCCCTTCCGTTACACGCTGTATACACGAACACAAGATAAAATAAAAGGTAAAAGTACACAAAAGATGAAACATAAAATCATCAAGTAAAACAACACTCATAATTAATCCCTCTCACAGTGCCTCTGACAATATGTCGACAAAATCTTCGTCCATTCGTCCGCAAACAGATCGTTTGTCAAGATATTGTGTTATCATTATCATACAAATGTAAATTAAATGACACGTATATTACGAAGCAATAATCTCTGAGAACAAACTATGTAGGTATGTCGTTTTTATCATGCTTTTATGCACCACTACTTTTGTTACAAAGTGATATAAAAATAAAAAGCAAATCGATGGAATAAAAACAAGAACCTGCAGTGCGATTCTGTAACCATCTCACCGTGAAAACTTAGGTAAAGTGAGCGTGGAGTGAGCTGTCATTCCAACTAATGCTAGGGATTGACACTACTGACAACTCACATCAAGCTCACTTCAATTGAGTTTTCACGGTGAGATTTTTACAGAATCGACATGTACAAAGCTAAACAATGGAGCAGGTAGATTCAGCGGTTATCATGCCTAACATTTTCCCAACCAGTTGGTGTTGGCTTACAGTCTAATCGGATGCAGCTGAGTACCAGTATTTTACATCAAGCGACTGCCTATCTGACCTCCACAACCCAGTTACTGGGTAATACAATACCTCTTATTAAGACTGCTGTAATCTTAGTTGTCACTTTCGGGCTTTTGACTACCCGTAACGACTGTGAAAGATTTACGAGTACAAATCACAGCCGGGACTAACGGCTTGTCGTGCTTTCCGAGGCACGGAGGGTCTCGATATGTACCCAATGGATGGACACCCAGTCACGGACCAACCTCCGCAAACGTAGCTTAACCTAGGATCGACCTGATGGACCCAGTGCTTTGTTTGTCATTGAATGTCTCAATCAGGGGAGTTTGTTGCGCCACTTCTTCTTCCCAGCGATAGCACTAGGAAGTGGTGAAGGGCGGGCGTTTTTGGGGGACTGTCTTTTGTAATTTTGACGTTCGAAAAGTGCTGATTTTCAGCCTAATTTGAATAAATGACTTTTGATTATTAATGTTTTTTTTTTTTATTATCTTGAAGAATCCTGTCTTACCGTAGCAACGATAAGCGCGAACCCAGCCCCAGCGACGGCCTCCACGGATATCGTCTCCTCCTTGTAGGGAAGTCGGATGGAGGTGTCATTCTCGAAGTACCCTAGTTCGTTGGGCGGCACCCATATCATAAGCACCAGAAGAGGGAATGATACTGAAAACAAAACAATTAAGGAATTAACACCCGGTTTCTGTATTGAGAATTTGAAGTTGAGTTGAGAAGTTTTCAAACTCTACGACTAAGAAATAAGGGGGATGTGTCGCGCAAACTGTACCTAAAATATAAGCTAGTTATATTGTCACTGTGGCTGTGGTTTGATTGTCATTAGCCTGGGACACCACGGCCTGTCTTGCAGCCGAAGTGCGGGTCGCTTAGCGTGGCACGCGAACATGCGACGAGCTCTTGTCACCGTTGCGTCGCGGCGTTCCAGTTGTATTAGAACCCAATGGCACGCGACGATGACAAGAGACCGGATGGCATGTCTTTATTGCTATGGAAGGTGGGTAGGCTTTTAGGTCGCAAAGTATGCCATAATTATTATAGTTTGTTAATAGTTTTAGTAGGTTATTAATAAATAAATAATCCCGCATGACGAGAACCTCATGAAAGCCGAGAAAGATGAGCAAATTAAGTATCTTGACCTGGGGGTCTACTCCGAAGTAGTATCGGCCGAATGTTCGGCCCTTTCCTGCTACGAAGTTACTATTTGGTTCGGTCGGTTCCGATCCTACACTCTTACACTCTTTCGAATACTGACTATGGTCCCGACCCAACTGAGCCGAACCGAACCTTTTTCGCATTTTTCAATAATATTCCGTTCGGCCATGTGTCGGTCCGATCCGAACATTCGCTCTTTGCACTTCGGAGTAGGCCCCCTGGCTCGCGAGGTTATCGATATCCTTGTGTCGGTCGCCTCGAGGATCAAGAGCCATACTTCTGGACACGGCGCGTCTAATTAGGGAGGTTATTTTATTTTCTAACTATCCATATACGACATTTCAACAAAATATAGATGTTTGGTCCTATCAAGAAATGTAAACTTTCCAACGCCTATAACAATATGTCGGCTTGTGTACAGTCGCCAGCACATCAAGCTACCCGAAACTGTCAAATTTTCCCAATCAACGTTGCACCTTAATTCTTTAGCGATAAAGTTGAAAATCTATTAAAGAAATTTGACAGATTGTAGTAGCTTGATGTGCTGGCGTCTGTGCAAAACTAATAAAATACTTAGAAGTCTAGTTTCCTTATCACAGTTCATTCATCTCCATATTTAGGAGCTTCGACTTGGTAAATACTTGGTGGAAGATTTTAGCGGCATCTTATTATTAACGTAAGTACAGTCCAGTCTTTTATCTCTTCGTCAGTTCTTTCCTTATCAAGTCAAGACGCATAATATATTTTGTAGCTACGGCGGCGCTAAGCAGACTTTTGCAAAAACTATAGGTAGATACCTATTTAATCATTACTAATATTATAAATGCGAAAGTAAGTTTGTTTGTTACTGCTATACGGATTTGGATGAAATTTGGCACACATATACACCATGATCTGGGTAAGGACATAGACTACATTTCATCCTGGAACGCAGACGAAGTCGTGGGCAACAGCTAGTTACAAACTTTTTTAATTAAAAAAAAATATATTAACTGTCAGTCTGTCTGAGTTCCTTAAAAGTTAAAATACTTCCTTAGTTCCTTGAAAGTGAAGGAAGGATTTTGAAAATTCATCCCCTAAATGGGTTAAATAAGGGGATAAAAGTTTGTATTGAAGGTCTGTGGCATACCTACCTGTAAATCAAGGATCAACTTTGAACGTTAATATTTCAGTAACGTGACACTTTACGGGGTATAATCTTAATATTTTTCTGTTTGCATTGATGTCAGCTATCGATTTATAAAGACCTACGCGTTCAATATAATAATGCACTAAGAGTATTGTTGCGGCTGCCGTGTCGTTGTAGAGCATCAGGGATGTTTGCGGATAATAATACGCCATTATTAGGAGTAGATGTGCATCCCTGATGATGCGTGTTCGCGGCGGCACCAAAAGTATTCTCAGTGTCTTCGCAGATCGGTGGTATTGCAGATGTTGTGGGGGTGGATGCAGCTCCACACTGAATTTTAATTGTATGTCTGTGTCTGTAACCTACTAACACTATGTTACTAACCGTATGGACTCCTGTCTGAAATAAAAGTTTTCTATTCAATTCCATGTTTCTATAAAGTTTAGCGCGTAGCCGCAATTTTGAAAAAAATTACAAAATGGCGCGACAGTAGTACCTATCTAGCTCCATATAAATATCTTCAATCCCCTTTGTAATTTTTACCGATGGGAAATACCATCGGGCACACGGCTAATAGCATAAAAAAGAAAGAAAATCAGTATTTATTCGAATTCAAAGAACACAAAAATATATAAAAAGTTTGGTTAAACATGTGTCATATCCACGCAAAACAGCCATCGCTCAACATACTGCGACAGCGCTGGTTTTCAGCAACAGCCGGCGTACCTATGAAGTAATAAATTGTAGGTAGCTAATAAATCAGCAGTTTTATAAGTCGGGCACTAAATTACACTAAGTGCTACAATATTTACTATCAACCTTATCATTGCTACACGGTATTAGGAATCCGGCAAGGATTTCAATAAATATAATGAATACTACCTGTCAGTGTATACAGTAGAGTGGACTTCAAAAATTAGTTGTCACTTTTCCGCGTTAGCTGTGATGTCATAAATCTTCTTAATATATACAGGGTGTAATTGAAGTCATGGGCATTATTTTAAACTAAGGCACTACTCATGATACTAATTGCATTAGAGCTACTATTACGCAAATCAAAAATATTATTAATGCATCGTGAGTAGTGCCTTAGTTTAAAATAATGCCCATGACTTCAATGGCACCCTGTATATAATTCTTCTGTACGTGTGTTTGTCACCTAACTCCTCCTAAACGGCTGCACCGATTTCGATGACATTTTGTGTGTATATTTCAATGGGTTCCAGGATGGTTTGAAAATACCATTGGACCCGGTAGGTGGCGCTGCTGTCGGTATATGATAAATCAAAATCAAAAGTCATTTATTCAAATTAGGCTGAGAATCAGCACTTTTCGAACGTCAAAATTACAAAAGACAGTCCCCCAAAAACGCCCGCCCTTCACCATACAATAATAAGATATGTTAAGTAATCAACAATACAAGACACAGAACATTAAATTAAATTATTTGCCATATTATGTCAGCTAGCAAACTCAACTGGACAGGACGACGTCTGCCTGGTCCGCTAGGTATGATTTAAAATTCTAGTTTGAAATATTTAAACTGTATACTACGACGTTTTTTTGACTAACAATCTGACCCAGCGAACTTCTTACCGCCTCAGAATCAATAAGAACGAGTATGAGAAAATTAATTATCTTAATTTTTTTATCGTGAATTTTTCCCATGTTGTACAATTTTTTTTTTACAGTATATTCGGTTAAAGTTGGGTGATGAATTGAATTCAATGTTTGGCAAAAATCTATCATTTTATGTAAAACTGACGCAGTTATAATGGTTATATTACAGACAAAAAAATCGAAGAAAATATAATATTTGCAGCCACAGGACTTGAAAGATCATCATAGGGTGTCAGTTATTCCGATTTATTTTTCGATACTAATTTGAATAGTACAGGATTTTTTAACATATTTTTCTGATATTTGTCACAAAGTCAAAGTCAATTTGATAAAAGGCACTTTTGAACGTCAAAACTTAAATTAAAATAGAATTGATTGTAGTTGCCCTTTCCAAAAGGTTCCTTCTTATGGAGAAGAATGGACAAGAAACTCCACCGTTACTCTTTTAAAATGGTTTTCCAATATTTTGCATACATTAATTATATGGCAAAGTGAATACGATGCACCTAAAATAAAATTACTATACCTACCACAATAGGTAAAAGATTTAAAATTGATTAATGAACCCATGAAATATAAATTAACTATGTGATAGATACATGGTGCTCACATATTTACAAACATTCTAAAAGTCGATTTTCATTAAAAAAAAATTAAGAGTAATAAGTGGGTACAACTTGTCCTATCCCCCGTTTCCGGCTTGACGTTGATTTCTGGGACACCCTGTATTGTGTCAACTACCTATCAGAAATAATAATCACATAATCCCTTACAATCGTAAGGGATTATGTGATTATTATTTATGACTATGACATGATTATTTTAAATCATAATGTGGTATCATAGCTAGATGGCGCTGTGTGAAATGTCCAGGGATATTATTATTATTATTATAGCTGAAGTGGAAAAATGTCAACTAACTTTTGGAGGCATTGTATATGACAGTATAACTAATTTAGTAATTATCTATTGGTCCCTAATCAATCTTTTGTGTCATCTATACTCTATACTAATAATGAAGGGACCATCCGAAGGGTAGCGGGACCATCCGAAGGGTAGCGGGACCATCCGAAAGGGTTTACCGCTGCCCTGGAACATAAAGGGCTAAGGAAGGAACACGGGTGGGTTTTAGTCAGTAAAAGTCTGACACTCCCTTCTGCTCCACCCAGAGCGGGAGAAGTCATTTGATAATTTCCCATCCTCAAAAAAAAAAGAAAAAGGTAAAGAGTTTGTTTGTTTAACAACCAGTCGAAATTGAAAAAAGTATTTTTGCATTTGGTATCCCAGTTCTTCTCTACTGCTTCCGGTTAGCCAGGTAGCTTTTGTACCATTCAAGTCAAATTTCTCGTATTCCTATGCATTCTAGTTTCTTAAAGAGAAGGCCAGTTGAAACCGTGTCCAATGCATTTGCAAGATCAAGGAAGATGGCAAGGCAATTTTCATTTTTCTCCATATGAGAGGAGACACAATTGATAAGAAGAGTTGCAGCATCCTCGGTTGACCAGCCGATCGATTCTGTAAAAATCTCATCGTGAAAAGTTAGGTGAAGTGAGCTTAGAGTAAGCTGTCAATAGTGTCAATCCCTAGCATTAGTTGGAATGATAGCTCACTCCACGCTCACTGCACCTGAGTTTTCACGGTGAGATGGTTACAGAATCGCACTGCTGTTCCTTCGGAAACCAAATTTGTTATCAGATATGAGATGATTTTTATCAATGAAAGAAATAAGACGAGAGTTAACTATCCTCTCTAATATTTTAGAAACAGACCTTAGCAGTGCTATAGGTAGACACTCACAACTCACTTATTATTGACAACTAGTAAGTGAGTTTGTTTGACTGCACCTTAGTTAAATAAACTCACTTACTAGTTGTCAAAAATAAGTGAGAGTAAGTTTGTTTGTGGAGAGGTGCAGTCAAACCAACTCACTTATTATTGACAACTAGTGAGTTTGTTTGACTGTACCTCTCCAAGCTGTATAATCTAATTTAGTCATTAGCTAAAGGTATCTAATCAATCTATTGTGTCATTATCAGTGAGTCAGCTTTTCGCTATTCCATATTATCTACATACGTTACATGTATGATAAACGCTTATAGTAAATTGGATTGACGTATTTGGATGTAGGTAGATAATGTTAATTTCGGCTGGGTTTGTACTAAGCCGAAATTAACAATATCTACCTACCTATGTCTAATTTAACGGTTTTAGGGAAGTCCCTAAAACCGTTAAATTAAACATTCTATTACCCCATAACATTTGTCCTCAATGCACTTCACTATGGTCGGACTATAGTTATACCCTGTCCATTAGGTTAACCTTTTTTGACAGCTGTCTTAGAACGTAACTATTCCAGATTACGTAAAACTTAACTTTAAAATGCGTAATAAAATAAATATACAAACTGCCTTATCTTAATGAATTATCTTATTTATCGCTTCTTCAGACATTACGACCGTACGTGTATCAATCAATGGTATTGTGCAATCACTAGTTCCACCTGTCAAAAAATGGTTTACGCAATGGACAGGGTATAGTTGCCGTAAAATGACACTACTTACTGTCATTTCGTAAAAAAATGTTGCCACACTATCTCTAGAGATGGTTAGTGTAGAACATCGTTTTAATTTAGATATTTGAAATTGACCATTGAAACAATCAAATATTCTTTGTATTAATCGGACAAAAATATATGTTGTAGTTAAAAGTCAACGTAAATAGACATAGTCTACTAAAAATCATATTATGTATACAATGCGAGGTCAGCTAAAACTGGAAATTTATTTCAGGCTACATAGCAGGGTTTACAGGTGTGAAATTAACGTATCTGATATTTGTTACTCCGACGATAATTAGTAGTTAGCTTTATTTGCTGAATCCTATGAATAATTTCGGGTTCGATTCCCGCACGGAACAAATATTTGTATTGCCTACAGCCGGTCGATTCTGTAAAAATCTCACCGTGAAAACTCAAGTGAAGTGAGCTTGATGTGAGTTGTCAGTAGTGTCAATCCCTAGCATTATTTGGAATGACAGCTCACTCCACGCTCACTTCACCTAAGTTTTCACGGTGAGATGGTTACAGAATCGCACTGCAGGTAGTGGTTCCGGGTTGTTCTGGCTGTTTGTGTATGTGAGTTTAAATGTTTGTAAACGTACCTACGATACCGGAGTAATTCCTAATGCGGGTCAAAGGTTGAAAAAAAAAATTGGGAGATGGGCAGACGACATTGTTGCCATCGTGGGCAAAACCTGTATGAGGCTGGCACAGGAGCGTGGTGATTGGCACAAGAAAACGCCCTATGTCCATGATGAATAGCATGCAGTGACAAGAAGGAATATCGCCAGGAAATGACGAACAAAGATTGATAAAGGGGAATTTCCTAAATCGGTACGAAAATCCTTATCAAAGAAGTGGCAGTGACACATTTGTTATTTGAGCTTGAACACAAGGACATTTCTTACCTAGAAGAAATGGACCAGGTTAAGAGCTATGAATAATACTTAAAGATAAATTAGTACCTAGGTAAGTGTATGGTATGCACACCGCTGTGTTTTTTAAAGTCCTGATAACATTCTATTAATTAATATAATATTAATATTAGGAATTAATATTTTGTACAGGAAATCCTATAGGTATGTTTTGGTGAATAATTTTAATCACCTAGATATTGGTAAGTAGGAGTAAATTCGTTTATCAAAATACTTACTTAATAATATTTTACAGAAAATAGTTTGGCAGTGTTAATAGAATAGAGTATTTATTTGCCAGAAACATGGTGTTTACTTAGGTGTTCATATTGATTTCTTGAGTTGAATAAGCCTAGACTGAACTCATCTGCTTGTCTACTGTTGTGACAAGTGACGACCAACTAGAAAAGCGGAGAGGCAATAAACCAAACGAGTCCCATCGTAGGAAAGAAAACAAAGAAAGAAACAAAAAAAAAACAGTAAAAAGTGTATATAAAAAAAACAAAATGAAAAAAATACCTGTAGATACGAGGCTAATGGCATGTGGAATAGCCTTGAGTTTATGTATGTAGAAGACTCACAGTAATGATAAAACTGTCCTGAAAACCATAACGAACGAAAATCCTTGTTTAGCATGGTAATGCCCTCGAGTAACAGACTAAAGGTCATGGCACATTATACCGGCACCGCAACTGCGCAGCTCCAGCACGGCGTCGCCTCGAATTTAGACTACGGCTAGCTGCCAGCGCGCTAACTACGCGTTGTCCGCAAGGTGCAAGCTCGCAGTCCGCGCGCCGGCCGCGACGTGTAAGCTCACAGTCCGCGCGGTGGCCGCGAGGTGCAAGCTTGCTGTCACCGCGAACTCAATATTGTTATATGGAATTTATGATTGAACACGCCTAGGACTTGCACGTTTTCATAATGTCTCGGTTTACGTTGTGTCGTTTACGTACGGTTGACGTTTCGCTGCCGACTCGGAGTCGGCGCGTAATAAGCATGCCGTCGGCGCGCTGTGCGCACAAGGTCCGCTCGCTTGCAGCACGCGGGCTGCGAGTCGAGTTGTGTGGTAGCGGCAAGCGCGCTGACTGCCCGCCGTTGGCTTTTTCATATTGACATTATGAAATATATTTTACTACACACGATTTAATGCTCTAAATTGAATGACAAGTTAATTGCTGGTTTGGAGCGGTGCTGTTGCGGTGCCGGTATAATGTGCCATGACCTTTAGGGTGTCTCGAGTAAAGACGCGGGTTCCCGGTAAAGATAAGCAGGGTACCGATCGGCGCGGGTAAAATATCTCCGTAATGACGTATTCGCTCACACATAAAGAAACAGGCAAAATATTGTGACGGTTTCTTTTCGTAGATCAGCCTGCAGCGATCTGTACCGGAAAACTCGCTGCTTTATGTAAGCACCCTTACATATAAATTATGATAGGTAGGTACCTATGTACAGTAAAAGCTCTTCAAAATAATATAGTCACAAGTAGTGTTTTAACTACACTAGAAAGTAAACATACCACTTGTTTTTCAATGTATATAAGTAAGAAATAGACTCTGCCTTGAGCGTGGTTATCAATGCTCAATAAACTGCAGTTCCCTCTAACTAATTATGAATTTATCAAACTAAAACACGTTATTCGATAAGTATTTTGATTTAAGACATAATATAACATCACGCCTTGTTTCCCCAAAGGGTTGGGCAGAGGTGTACCTACCTACAGTACATGTCGCCAGTTATATTTACGTTCCATGTGATAGGAGGGCTATTATCATCAACAGGGCACTAATGCAGATTCCGGGCTGCTATTTAGATTTATACCCAAACTATTAAAATAATACAAAAAATAAATATCCTAACTGAACTTTTAAAGAGGTCGAAATATTCCTCCGCATCGCTGTCGACCGGTAATGTACCCAAGACACTGGCGGCATTACCTCGTTGTATGACAATGCATAGCCTCTGACCAAGGGTAAAGCTAGCCCTTGGATTACGAGAAGCGTCAACCAGCCGTACCAACCAGGCATTATGTTTGTGTACCTGCGTAGATCGTGATATTAATTGGTAGTTTCAATTAAAGCAAATGCACCATTATCAATATTGCTGGTGGGTGCAAGCTACATTCCTTAGTGTCAGTTTCCCTGTATACATATCTACGTTATCCACAATATATATATAGTATATTGATAGTATCCGTCAGATTTTTCAATCGATAGGTAATTTCCGTTTCAAAATCGCGATCTTTCGATAACTCCTAATTGAAAATGAAAGTACTTCTTGCAATTGCAATTTTCGAACATTGGAACCTAACCTATATAGGTACTAGGTAGTTGATTGGTTTAAGAACAAGTACCTACCTGTAGATACTAACCAAAATGTCGAGATCCGAAGACGTACAAAGGTTTTCGATATCGGAAAACGAATTATAGAACTCAATTGGAGTTGATCAGGATACCTGAGGGGCAATTCTCGTGCATTTTGACAAGTTTTTGACATTTGTTTGTCGCCGAGATGAGACTGCGACTAGATTCTGAACGTTTTAAATTACGAGAATTGGTCTTCAGGTAAGGCGCAGTGATAACAGGTGAAGTATGGCAGTGACTGAATTGTGTCCAATGACTGGTAGACGAAGTGTCGGTCATCCGGCGGGTAGATGGGTGGACAATATTGTTACCATCGCGGGTAGAACTTGGATGAGACTGGCTCAGATCGGGATTGGGACGAGAAAAGAGAGGCCTCTATGCTCAGTCGTAGGTGAAGTCGGGCTGAGGATGACCTACTGTCTGTGAAGGTGTGTTTATAAGTCCTACGTCATTTTTAGTCGAGCATGAATCATGCTTATCAAAATGAATGCCAACGGTACACAAAAAGTAAGTGAGACAATTTATGTAGGTAGGTATAGGTATATTTATATAAATACAAATATCATAAAAGGACATACTGAGTAGTGTTGGGTTAATAGCCGGATGCTTTGAGTTATTAGCGATTATAATCCATAAGTGTCCATTAATAGCCTTGCAATGGATGATAACCCTGCTAATAATGTTTTGTTGCTAAATAAATGTTTCTTTTTTATTTTATTGTAAAATCTGTAGGTGTGAACATAAATTGGGTGCGTGTACGCAGTGTGATTCAATATATTGCTATTTTTTTATTTTTTTTTCTCTTTTTGTATGCGAAAAAGTGTTAATAATAAAATAAATACACATTTTTCGGGAAATTCAGTTTTGTTAATTTAGAGATTCAATACTATAAAAACCATAATTACTATTGACACATCGCTTTGTGATTTAACCATCTACCTAATTAATTACTTGACTTAACAAAGCGAGCTATATATGTACCTACAAATAATTTTTAACCGATACGTAAAAATGTAAGGTACATTATGTAAGTTACTTATTAGCTATTTTCTGTGAATACGACGTAGGTAAATTATAAACAAAGGAAAATAAACGAGCGGTTAGTAGGTAACATTCATCCCCGCACGAACCCCCGTTTCTCGTGCTATCTCTTTCTGGCGCTAATATTTAGCGCCGCTAATAACTTAGGAGATTTTGAAGAATCCAGTGTTTTTAGCAGTAATTAGGTTGAAAATTATTTTTGAGCAATAAACAAAAAAAAAAACAACTAAAAACGAAAATAAAAAAAACCAAATAAATGACTGATTAAGAATTTTAAAAAAAACTAAGCACATAAAAAATCTAATTATCAAAAATCAATGTAAATAGACTAAATAGCTGATTGAAAATTTTTAAATTGGCCAGATTAGTTTTAAATTGCACATTTATTTACTACAAAGAAAGATGATGAAAATGAAGTCTAATCTGACAGTCCTAGGCCTGAAAACCATGAAGGGAAACTTTCAATCACTAAAATAACATTAGCAGCAGGGTTATCATCCATAATTGCTATTAATGGCTACTAACCTGCTTTTAATCGATTATTAGCCAAATGATATTAACCGGATTATTATCATTGCCCAACACTAATACTGAGGTCATACAACTAATCTGTCGCATAATGGAGCTAACACACTTAACCAATTGAATTAATAATTATTATTTTGCACGGTAGTTTGTAAAGAGCCTTGCAAACTTGTCATAGAATAGTTTTTTGCTGGGGAGTTTGTTGCGCCACTTCTTCTTCCCAGCGATAGCACTAGAAAGTGGTGAAGGGCGGGCGTTAACGGGGGACTGTCTTTTGTAATTTTGACGTTCGGAAAGTGCTGATTCTCAGCCTAATTTGAATAAATGACTTTTGATTTTGATTTTTTGGGTATTTTTCTCATATTGTACAATACGGAGGATAAAACATTTTTATTGTTTGTTTTACTTTATTCCTCCCTGTTAGTTGTTATTTGAGTAATTTATGTGGCTTACCCAAATGTCCTTTATTTGGTATTGTTCGTCGAATCGTTGAGCTCCTTAAGTTTTGAGTTGAGCTGCACGATTACTGACAAGTGCGTGCACTGACTGGATAGGTTCTTTCGTCAAAAGACTATGGCAGTCTCTCTACATGGCCTTCACAAGATTTGAGCAAGATTTTGTCTGGACTTTAAAAGAGACCTCTGAGTTTGTTTCGGCCTTTCTTCTCAGAGTAGTCAGATATAAAACGCCGACGTCATCTAGTTTTTAAACTATGAGTGACTATTAAAATAATTGTGAGCGTCAAAATGAAGGGACCAAATCTCCAATCTCTGTCATACATATATATAAAAAAATAATATCATTAATCTACTATTTCCTACCTTTGCTATAATTTTAGCTACCTCATCATATACATAATATTTTAATAAAATGTTTGGTCCCTCCATCATGATATCAAGATGGAGGGACCAAACTGATAGACTACTCCCTGGAATGTTCTACCTACTTAGTGTTATAATACCTTAATTCTACCTTAATATGATTGATTTTGGCTGCCCGAAACATATGTCGTTTTAAAGATATCGATTATATAAGTTGGTCCCTCCAAATTGACGATTCAATTGTTTAGTGCAACAGGTAAATGGGCGGTTTATTTTCGATCTTCGAAGGATAAATATTTAATACCTATTTACTACATTGTAATCGTGCAAATTTTTTTACGTTTAAGTTTATTTTAACTAGCCAAAAAAAAATTTACTTTAACTTTAATTTACTTATAACATGGCAATGCTGCCACGATCGACGTAAAATTTCAACACGTGATTTCAGAATCATATACCTACTGAATCCATGGTTAAACTGTTACAGGTTGCGCGTCGATGTCCCTGCCACCCTGTGTACCTATGTTCTATGTGATACCTACATGAGTATATGATATTATTTTTCCATCATTTCACTTCACATTATCGATTCATCAACAACATGTGGAGTTTCCCATACATTTCACTAGTTTCACTAAGCAAAATGTTAAGTTCGATTTAAGTAATTTTGTGCTATCGAGTATTCTTGACCAAAGCTACAGGTTTCTTGAATGAAGTGCTCTCAAGTTTGTCGCATCGGTTTTGCTCAGCTGAACGACGTAATTGCTTCCTGGTTTCGACCACTGCACACTTGGGTAGGTAAAGGTCGTTTGCAGATAACGAGAAGTAGCTAGCTGTAATTATAATTATTTTTGATGTGCAGACAGCTCCAACACCTCTCCTTCCTCTGGTTGTAAATTTATTATTGGCCACTAATGTCCCACTGTTGGGCAAAGGACTCCCTACTGTCTTTCCACCTCTCTCTGTTCAGAGCTGCCAAGGACCAATCATAATTAAAAAACTTGAGAGGTGTCAAGGGACACCCGGATGGAACGAAGTATAACTGGCTTGCTTTCTAGAAGAGAGAGAGAGAGAGAGTGAGAGACAGACAGAGAAACACGCACACGCCGTACGGTTTACAACTATAGCAAAAAGTGTCGTTTCAACTTTTGGTCTTAATTTTTTCCGTCTAGCCCCCTTTCGCAACGCGCGATAAGGAACTTCGCTCCAAAAATTCTCAATAGTCAAGTATCTGGCTGAAAAGATGGATTAAAAAGAAAAGAAGAGAGAAAAGTTTACAAACGTTGCTGACTGCTTACAGTGTCTTGGCAAAATGCTTGATATGGGAATGTAGTGACGTATTCTTTGAAACGCTTTCTCATTATCTGCGTAACCTTTTCCAACAATGTTGGGATTGGCTCCAAGTCTAACCAGATGCAGCTGCATACCAGTATTTTACATAAAAGGGCTGCCTATCCGTCCCCCCCAGCCAGTTACTGGGTAGCACGATAGTAGACCTTGTAAACGATCACTGCTCCTTAAAAAAATACTCTGTGAAGGTTATGCTGACGCCAGGTGATAATGGAAGCGTTTAATAAAACTAACATTTGACTTCTGAACCTTCATACTAGGTCTACGTAACAATAAACGCTACCATTAGTAGTATTGCCTAGCGAAATACTGGTAAATGATAAATTATTTTATTTTTGTAAGTAGGTTTGTACAAACACTTTTACACGACAATCATATTTTAAAACTATATGAGGTCGGCGTTTCCTATCTGACTAGTCTGAGAAGAAAGGCCGAAACAAACTCATAGTCGTGGCAATTCTTGTAATTTTAAGACCGTTCACAGTCTGAGGGGTAATTCTCGTAATTTTAAGAACGTTCACGGTCTGATCTCAGTCTCAATCTCTCAAAAATACTTCTAATTTCCCTACATTTTGACAAGTATTTGACATTTGTTTGTCGCCGAGATGAGACTGCGACTAGATTTTGAACGTTTTAAATTACGAGAATACGGGCCCTGATCTCAGTCTCAATCCGTCATAAAATACTTGTAATTCCCTACATTTTGACAAGTATTTGACATTTGTTTGTCGCCGAGATGAGACTGCGACTAGATTTTGAACGTTTTAAATTACGAGAATACGGGCCCTGATCTCAGTCTCAATCCGTCATAAAATACTTCTAATTCCCTACATTTTGACAAGTATTTGACATTTGTTTGTCGCCGAGATGAGACTGCGACTAGATTTTGAACGTTTTAAATTACGAGAATACGGGCCCTGATCTCAGTCTCAATCCGTCATAAAATACTTCTAATTCCCTACATTTTGACAAGTATTTGACATTTGTTAGTCGCCGAGATGAGACTGCGACTAGATTTTGAACGTTTTAAATTACGAGAATACGGGCCCTGATCTCAGTCTCAATCCGTCATAAAATACTTCTAATTCCCTACATTTTGACAAGTATTTGACATTTGTTTGTCGCCGAGATGAGACTGCGACTAGATTTTGAACGTTTTAAATTACGAGAATACGGGCCCTGATCTCAGTCTCAATCCGTCATAAAATACTTCTAATTCCCTACATTTTGACAAGTATTTGACATTTGTTTGTCGCCGAGATGAGACTGCGAATAGATTTTGAACGTTTTAAATTACGAGAATACGGGCCCTGATCTCAGTCTCAATCCGTCATAAAATACTTCTAATTCCCTACATTTTGACAAGTATTTGACATTTGTTTGTCGCCGAGATGAGACTGCGACTAGATTTTGAACGTTTTAAATTACGAGAATACGGGCCCTGATCTCAGTCTCAATCCGTCATAAAATACTTTTAATTTCCCTACATTTTGACAAGTTTTTGACATTTGTTTGTCTGTCTGTTTCGACTAGATTTTGAACGTTTTAAATTAGTAACTAAAGTATAAACCTAAATATAATAATATTAAAATTAAAATAACTGCCTCGTTCGTTGGTCTAGTTGTCGCAAGTGCCACTGCTGAGCATGAGGTCCTGGATTCGATTCTCAGGTCGGGCAAAGTAAGTATTATTAGGTTTTTTTATCTGGAGTTTCTCAGTAATAGCCCGGAGTCTGGATTTGTGCTCGGTTGATGGCAATAGCCTCGCTCCCTATTACATGGGACTAAAACATAACTGGCGAAATGAGGGTGTACCTTAGTTAGGTACACACGGCTACACATCAAGCTATGCAAAACCAGTATTGGCTGACCGTTCATTGTGAGAAAATATTATACAAAGTGAGGCCAAGACCAACTGGTTTTGTATAGCTTGACGTGTAGCCGTGTGTACATCCACATTTCGCCAGCATGCTAAAGCTGTGCAGCCAAACCCTTTGAGGAAACAAGGCGTGAAGTCAAGAATTATCATCATCATCATCGTTTTAGCCGAAAGATGTCCACTGCTGGACATATGCCTCTCCAAGCACCTTTACATCGACCGGTTCTGTGCTTCTCGCATAAATAATAGTTATGTAATATCTGAATTCTAGCATACAGGTAGCTATAATGTATGCATTATGCATAATTAATAAGAAAAGAATTGTACCTACGTGTGTCTCTTTGTTAACGACTACATACAAATATTTCCGAATATGCATTTTATAGCAATACCTACCTAGCTACAGTGATGTATGCACGTGATCTCATCGATGCATATAACCGACCAAGTGAACTCGGTGCTCTGATACAGACATCAAGCTACTACAATTTTCAACTTTGTCGCTAAAGCATTAGGTTCAAAGTTGATTGGGAAAATTTGACAGTTTCGGGTATTCAGGTTGATGTGCTGGCGTCTGTACCTGAATGCAGTTATCGAAAATGAATCGATTCGACTCGATCATAAGCTGTAATCGATTATTTTGATGATGTTGCTATTATTACAGCAGCGAGAGGAACGTGGCAATATTGAGATGAGATTGGGTAAATTTTGGAGTCTAACATCGAATAAAAGGCTTCGCAGATAGTCGGCCACCTGCTTATGAAATAGCTAGGCAGCGGATAAATACATAATCGCAAGCCTTATTTCCATGGGAGTATCCTTAAACAATAATATACATATACCTATTCCATTTGGTTCGTTGACGTGCTTTTGCATCGTCTATTTCTATTTTTGAAGTAAAAACTTCTTTAGCGGTGTTGTGCACTTTTATTGTGATGGATAAAACATTAAACTCGCGTCAGGACACGTGACCTGATCGAAAATTCGTAAGACGGAGGGATAGTAGACCGCATTCCAAAATATAAAAAATGCACAACGTTAATATTCAAGTTTTCACTTCTGCCGGCACTCCCGGAGTGCAACCCGTTGTTTACCTATGATTCAGTTTTTGCTGTAATCTTTAAGATTCTGGTTAAACCTATGGCTCAAAAATTTCCCGAGATTTAGCACAAGTTTCCACAAGATATTTAAACTTGCCTACGTTCCGGCGCACCGTGGGCTGCCAGCCTCACTACCTCGCTGGCTAGGTTAAATGCCGCTTATTTAGATACGGTTTAGATACTTAACCACTAATTTTTGTTAGCCCTCTTTGTGTCCCACTGGTGGGCAAAGGCCTCATCTTTTTCCTTCCACAACTCCCTGTCTTGTACAATCTCTGGCCATGTTGGCTCTGCAAACGTCATCAGATAGGCACACGGCCTTTGCCGCTGTCTACCTCGATGGCGATGTCCTGCCTCAGGCGTCCAGTGAGTGACGATCATTACCTATCTCTCCGGGTGCAACGTTTAAAAATACCGGGGAATTTATTTTTACCACGACGAGCTATTCTCAAAAAGCCCGGGCCGAAATGAGTGAATGTTTTCTATATTAGAATTAAAAACACAGCATCAGCAGGGGTTTCAGTACAGAGATAAGTTCGCCCTTTATCATAATATTCTTATCGTGCTATATCGTATAATGTGGGTCACAATGCAAACATGAAAAACGTATCGACTACCGAAAATACATAATAACAGCCGAGCATTACCTAAACATTATTATTATTAAGCATTATTCTATTTATCGACCCCAAAAATCGTAACATCGATAGCACCAAAACCAAAAAAATCATAATATTGCATCACTAAACCATAGACAATTTCGAGCGGCCATTGTTGTTTACATCTTTGGCAAATTTTGAAACCGGACTTTACTGTATCTACCTACCTAATTAACTTAGTTTGTAAGTAACGTCACCAGAAGAGATAGGTATCTACGTAAGCAGGCAGATTACTGGCAACTATCCACTTTGAATCCTATTATGCTTGTTCTTGGTCAAATCTTTGACATCGCTCTTCTGTTTAAATAAAACGTTATTGTGCACACACGTACCTACCTACCTACATAAACATATTGATAAGACGGCGTGGTAGGAAGATGTCTATTTTTAGCCTATAGCCTTTTACCTGTTGACTGTAAGGACTCAGGTAAGTACTACCGCAATGCGGTGAAGTCATAATTAAAACTAGGTAGTCATGAATATCTATGACTTTGCCACACTACTCAAACTTACAGCATTTATCTATAAGTTCTAATTTGTTTGTTTGTGTGTAGGGGGTAATCTCTGGAACTTTCAGTCAGATTTGAAAAATACTTTCTGCATATTCTTGAGGAAGGATATAGGCTATTTAACAAACCGAAAAAAAAAACCGTTGATCCATAGATTTATGTTCGCATAACACGACATAATGATCAACAGTTTTTTTTTTCACGATTTCGGGCTTGGTCCCGTAGTAAAAGTTGTTCATAATTATAGGTACCTACAATGACCCATTTTAAGGATTAAGACGATCAAAATTGAACGGTGTATTGTTACAAGAAATTGGTTACATCATTCATGTTGAAATTTATTAGATATGTACATGTGAGAACGATGCAGAACTTTATAAGCATCCGTAAGTTATAAAAATACAAAAAATACAATTCAAATACACCATGATATTATATGAGTTACTGTTACGAGTATGTATTGGCGAACCAATTTCAATGCAGGTCAATGAATACTAAATCGCGTGATAACGCGGTTCAAACTGATTGCCGCGGCGAGTGCAGTGTGCGAAGTCCTTTACGGAGTGTCCTGTGCGTAAATAAGTAAACAAGAAGAAACAGAATTATAATACATTTTTACCTACAGGTATATAAATATAATCTAAAATATTTAAGTAGGTACATTTAGCCGATAAAACATTACATACATGATAGATTTAAGAGAAATGTTAGTAAGTATCTTATTCGCAATCTCCTGACTTGGATTATAATTTATGTGAACTAAAACTTGTTCCCACAAAAGCAACTTAATTTTCTCCTGTATCAGGGCTTCCTCTCTACTATCCTTTTGCTGTGCCCTACAGGGTCCATAATGATCTAAATTATATGGTTACCTACCACATAAGTACACATTATGGTAAAGTAATAAAGATATTGGATCAGTGCGTCGTATTAAGGGCGGAGTTAGTCATAACTCTCAACCTCTCTCTAACTCTAACATATGTGTACTTACCTCATCATCTGCCTAGCCTTTTCCCAACTATGCCGGGGTCGGCTTCCAGTCTAACCCGATGCCGCTGAATACCAGTATTTTACATGGACCGACTTCCGATCTGTCCTCCACAACCCAGTTACTGGGTAATACGATACCCCTTGGTAAGACTGGTTGTCAGACTTTCGGGCTTCTGACTACCCGTACCGACTGTCAAAAATCCACGAATGACAACCGGGACCAACGGTTTAACGTGCTTTCTGAGGCACGGAGGGCTCTGTAAAGATGGTCACCCATCCACAGACACATACCAACCGCGGCAGGCGTAGCTTAACCTGATCGATCGACCTGTGCAGCTATTATTATTTAAACCCTCATTATATGTTATCACGTATTCGTGAGTTTGCTGGTTAACCTGTAATTGGCAACTGTGTAAGTCCAAGGCTATTGTTACCTAAGTACTTATAGTACTTATAGTACTTAAGATATAAGTACTGTATGGATGCAGAAACTGTTGATGTAAGCACCTTTAGAAATAAATAGATGTCAGAAAATATGTTTTTGATTAATTTGGTGTCCACCTACTACACCTGTCTATTTTGAATTTTCCCATCCAATTTTAATTTCAGGATTTAATAACAAAAGAAAAAAATACTTAATTAAACGGCGGTAGTGTACAAATTAATGACTTAATTACCTATGTATCTCTTCCTTAATTTATGTAAAAGTAATTAAGTTGGTAAGAATAAAAATTCTAAAAATAAGTATGAAATCCATGCCTCACACCCACTCAATACCACCACGGAAGTAAAACCTAGATAAAACAATCCAAACTCACTATCCTGACCATAGATTAAAACCCCTTACCTAATCAAAATTCGACATTACGAAGGCAACAAGTTTGCACAACAATGAAACATATGGCCAACATGACCAAATAATAAATTCTCACTTACCGCATACTAAGATAAAGAAGTCCAGGACAATTTTCCATATTAATTTGTCGACCGCCATTGTGACACTGTATTATCATAGGTACTATTTACGTAAAACCTTTTTTTCACAACACGCTTGCTCCGACACAGCCAACACTGGCCAACACGATAAAGACTGCTACAATACCTACTGATAATAATATGAGTAATCTGTGGGTAACTTGTAGGCGTTGTTAGTCATTGTCAAACATTGCAAAAAGCACCGTTACTGAGGTCCTTGCTCTATTATATTTCATCTTGTTAGCGATAACACGACTTAGTCGTTATGTACCTACTGTACTCAGTTAGCAGACTGTAAATATTATTGCGGCTGTGAATTAAATTAGTATTGATATAAAACCTTCTTTGTCAAGTTTGAGAATGATGCCATCTGTGGTTTGTAAGTGGAACTCTCTCGAACGTTTCTATTCTATGTTCGTTTATATGATCATAGATGGCGTATAGGTTACTTAAGAATTACTTTTGGATAGGATGGTGATTGGTGGAATCAAAAAAGAAAAAATAAACACTTTATACAGATTTATTATTATGCTTTATAAACTTTTAACCACATTAAAAAATAAGTAAATAAATAACTGCCTCAAAGCTACAATACATCGAGAATTCTAAAGGCAGTGCATTTTAAGTTCTATTTATACATTTAAAAAAACATATAAACAAGTAATTTACTTATAATAGTTTTAATCTGTAGACATCTTTGTGTCAAAATGAGTAAAAGTATTTTTAACTATATTACACTTATCTAGCACCTAATTGGACCTAAAGCTAATTTTCTATGGGTATTTGTAACAGAGATATGGTAATTAGATAATTAGTCGATTATCAGATCTTTATTTTAATTAACTGACTAACTGATGACGTTCGCTGTATTGAGTTTTATTTACAACTGTCAAAGTGTCAACCATATTGCAATTCTGGCGGGAAACATTTGAAAATCGAAGTGCATGCTACAGAGAATCATTTTTTTTTGTCGAATACATAATCGACTAACTAGCTATTGGCATATCTCAGATCTATTATTCCTTTCAATTAAAAGCCTATATCACAGTATAAAAAAATACGTTACAGTTGTCTTCGAGACTTCAGATTACGTTCATTATGACTAACATAAATACAATGAGCTGTGTGTACGTAGCTTTATTCCTCCTCTCTTTGAGAGGGAGTGACCGACTTCCGAGTGGGCCATAATACACCACGCGAGACGACAGCGGGTTCAAAAAAGTTGATTAAAGGTAGTAAATCGCCAACCCGTCTTGAGCAAGTGTGGTGATAAATGCTCAGAGCCTTCTTTGTATCGAAGAGGCCCTTGCCCTTCAGTGGGACAATAATAGGCTGGATTTCCAAATAAAATACGTACACCACATTATTAACAAACACTGAAATAAATGCAATTAAACCTAACTCCATATTGCGTTCAAAATTTTTTGTGGATGCTTATAGCTCATGGGTAAAGAGCAGGAAAGTGCGTACTTTGCAAACATCCAACAGAACACCACTTCTCTTTTCTCGAAGGTTTACCTCAGCACAGCACATAGAGTAAACCTACATTTTGCATTTAAAAGTGCATAGGTACCTTCTTTATGTCTATATTTTTCTACTACTTCGTAGCTACGAAAAGAGCGAAAAAGTAATCTGTGGTGGCTTTTCAAATATGGTAGCACAATATGGAGAAAGATTTCAGCTTTAAAAACTCGTAAAAATTTCGACAAAAACATACATGTGATATTAAACTCTAAGTATCTTAATACTAGTTGTACTATAACATTAAAATTTGCAACTATGATATTTACAATCGGCTCCTGAGAAGGTAATCAACACTAAAATTATCTAACAGACAGTCGAAACTTATGACAAGTGATTTCATTGGCTATTGTTACTTCGACCGATGACCTAAAGCCAGTCTACCCCAGCCACCTTGCTGGGGTAGACTGGATGGAAGGCGGAGGACAGGGTGTTGGGGCGCAGCCTGGGAGAGGCATATATGTCCAGCAGTGGACAGCGATAGCTGAGTTGATTGTTTTCAATGGTTCAATATTACAATGAACATGAGTTTAACAGCCTCTTAGCTAGTTTTTGTGTTGATAAGCCTTTTAAAAACCGCATAAATTTTTGTTTTACAATAGCTAGTGTCTATTTTACTGTAATATTAAGTAGGTAGGTAGTTCCGACGCCATCTTGTGGCGTAGATGTGTACTACGCCACAAGATGGCGATAGAATTTAATCATTTAAAGAGAATACGGATTTTAAGTTGATGCTAATTATGTTTAATAAAATACGTTATTAACAAGGGCACAATAATGATGTAGAATTCGTATTTGCCTCACCCACGGGCTATTTGTCACCGCGCACTGTATTTTCAATGCACTACTCAGCACCGAGAGTTGAATATCCAACCGTGTGTTTTTTTGACGCCCTGTGATGCGCTCTGTTGAATTCTCAACCCTCGCCTCAACACCGAGAGTTGAAAATCCAGTGCGCCATAAAAAATCGCGTGCGAAACTGAGCTTAATTGAAACTTCACTAAGGTTGAAAGTATCTAACTGGCACACAGACAAAGAGGCCTTGTCGTTTTGTGACATGCAAGTGATATTCAACCTTAGGGCCCTATTTATTTATTTATTTAAACTTTTCGCACAAAAAGGTGCAAAGGCGGACTTAATGCCTTAGGCATTCTCTACCAGTCAACCAAGGCTGGTGAAGAGATAGACCTATATACAGCGTGTAACGGAAGGGGGGTATCAATCCTGAAGGAGGCGAATGTGCTCATGAAACTCAACAACTTTCCCCAAAGAACACGGGTCGAAATATGAAAAAAAAATTTGGCCCTCCCTTACAAAACTGACTACCAGTTGATTGATTTACTATGGGAGGGCCAATTTTTTTTTCATATTTCGACCTATGTTCTTTGGGGAAAGTTGTTGAGTTTCATGAGCACATTCACCTCCTTCAGGGTTGATACCCCCTTTCCGTTACACACTGTATATCTATATAGAGATGGCCCTATCTCACTAGGAAACAAGTGTCCGAACAACCATGGTCACACTGACAAAAATGTATGGTTGGTTACACCACGGATCGGACGCCTGGTGACATACCCACCATAAAGCTGAGTATATTTTGCCGACATCGCGACCATGGTTGCGCCACCGTGGTGTCCTACTGATATTATGATAAGCCTATGGGTGGTAAAGTAGTTACGAGGTCAACTGTACGTAGTATGAGGTGACTGATTGTGATTATATAATTATTTTAAGATAATTTATAAAAACGAGACCCTACTCCGTTTTAGCATTAAAAGAATTATTTCAGCAGTTTTCAGACCACATAATATAGAAGACTTATTTCGAGAATGACATAAATTAAGGCTAATTTAAAAAAAAGGCAATCTATTTAGCTATCATCAAAATATTGAAAGATAGGTACCTAGTTTATATTCAAATTAGTACCTAATTATAGTATGTATGTAAAACTGAATACGTGCAAGCAATATAAATTGTACTGTTTTAAAAATATGTACATTTTTTTAATAAAAAGTTTCATATTATTCCTCAACTCGATTTACCTCGTAGCTTTGGGTCAATTAAATAAATGTTGTACACAGTACCCTTTTATTAGCTTTCAAACTTTAAAAAAATGTGTGTTTTTATTATTTCTCAGTTTTATTTAAATGATGTCGGGAAGCACGACTATGGTTGCAATACCTAAAATATATTTTTTCTTTCCTGATTTTGATTTCGAATCGATGGATCCTCTAATTTACTATACAACTACTAAATATCTTCTACATTATAAATAATCTAATAATTCAACACTGTACCAATATAAATCGTTTCACATAATTCGTAATTGAAACCACTACTGTATGTTTCTATATTAAATGTACAGACGCCAGCAGGTCAAGCTACCCGAAACTGTAAAGTTTTCCCAATCAACCTTGAACCGATTGCTTTAGCGATAATGTCGAAAATCTATTAAAGAAATTTCACAGATTGTAGTAGCTTGATGTGTTCGCGTCTGTACTAACTACTGCAATCTCCGCAAATTTTCATATGAAACCTTTTATTGGTACCTATTAATTTAATAGAAAACAATATCCAACCTTTTTTACAATATTTGCCTTAAGGCACATTACACTAGCAATCAGGCTATTGTAGCCAAAAAGATACATAGTCTGACTACTTACTTAATATAGGCATATATAGGGTGGCAGGGACATCGACGCGCAAACTGTTACCATAGATTCTACAGCGTAGAAATTTATGGCCAGTTATCAAAAAAAAAAGTCACCTGTTTCGCGGTCAAAATCTATGAAACAGCAATTTTTTTTAAATTAACAGATGAAAAATTTCCACGGGCTCTAGAATCATGAGCTGAATGCATAGTTACAGTTTGCGCGTCCATATTCCTGCCAACCAGTACGTATTACGCCAAAACGCTAAAAAAATGCCAATATCAGGCAATTATAGCCAACTTTTAATTATAAATTAGCTGCCTCAAGCTGGCTCTAATGGGCTTCAAATAAATACAGGGTGACTTTAAATTCACTGGCTATCTTTCAGGGGTTGAAACTACTCGCGAATATGAACAACTTTTTGTATCAGAACAAATTAAAAATATTCTGCTGTTTCATACAAAAATGCAATTATTAACTCCAGGAAGGACCCTAATTGCGTAATACAATATCAATCGCAATCTGAATCATTTTGAAGGATATTGCCAATCCATTGTTTCATATGTTCGAAAAATGTGACTGCTCAACAACGTACTCGTAAATAACGCAATGAGTGTTGTTGAACTGTCAAAATGAAGCCCATTACTACTAATAGTGTGTTACGTAATTACCCCGCTGGACTCGTTTCATACTTTTTCAATGAAGGAGTTTTTCAATAAAAAGTATGAAACCGTTTTATTCTGATATTTCAGAGTAGGTTCCATAGTAAAACCGTTATTGTAGGTTTTCTACAGTAACGGTTATTAACTTTACCCTCTGAAATAATAATATTTCCCAAGAATTCAAAGTCTATGTTTATATTACAGTGATAATTATCTTAAAACGAACTGTTTCGAGTACTGTTAGTAATACTTCTAGTACCCGATAGTATTATTTAAAATTTATACATATTCATCAGTTATCAACTTCTATATAACATTGCACAATCCTCAAAATTTCATAATTATGTCCATCACGTAAACAATTGACTGCCTATGTACAGACGCCAGCAAATCAAGCTCCTGAAACTGTAAAATTTTCCTAATCAACCTTGAACCTTAATACTTTAGCGATAAAGTTGAAAATCTATTAAAGAAATTTGACAGATTGTAGTAGCTTATGTGCTGGCTGGGGTCTGTACGATAACGTAGCATTTATGCATTTTTATACTCATTGGATATAAAAGTGATTACCTACACACCAAAGCCGCAAGGCTTAGATGCCGAGCTAACTGTGGTGCCTGCAAGCAGCGGCTTTGGTGTGTATACACCTTTAGACATACACCATTTTTATTAATCAGTTTATCTTAGTAAAAGTTGTGAATAGAAATACTAGCTAACAAAATTTTTTCGCAAATTATTTTGAAATATTTTTCATCAAAAACAAATTAAAACGTCAGTAGGTAAAAAAACCTGCATTAATTTCATAAAAACTATTATATTATGAGTATTTTCGACAGTCGAAAGTTTACGCAATGTTATATCATAAACTCTCTGATAGTACACTCCAAAAAGAAGCGCAAGTTCTTTATCTATGCAAAACTCAAAATAAATACACATACTCATAGACAACAAGAAACATACGATGCTCTATGTACCATAAATACTGTCAACATTGTCAACAGCAATTTTCAAATGACTATACTGTTCATAGTTCTAACATTCAACTGTAATTTTCTCCTTTGTCCTGACTGAGTAACGAAAAGGCTTGAACACAGCCTCTTTATAAAAAAATACCATTAAAAATTATCAGTGTAACATATGCCTGACCTTTTGTGCAGCGCTGTGACAAAAGTGCATTGAAATAGACTCCCAACTATGTTGGCGTCGGCTTCCAGTCTAACCAGATGCAGCCGAATACCAGGGGTCTACTCCGAAGTAGTATCGGCCGAATGTTCGGCCGTTTCCTGCTACGAAGTTACTATTTGGTTCGGTCGGTTCCGATCCTACACTACTCTTTCGAATATTGACTATGGTCCCGACCCAACTGAGCCGATCCGAACTTTTTTCGCGTTTTTCAATAATATTCGGTTCAGCCATGTGTCGGTCCAATCCGAACATTCGCACTTTGCACTTCGGAGTAGGCCCCCAGTATTTTACATGGGACTACCTATGGCCTCTCACAACCCAGTTACTGGGTAACACGATACCCCTTGGTAAAAATGGCTGTCAGAGTTCTTTAAGCTTCTGACTACCCGTAACGAGATTGAGGGTCAAGGATCTTGCTGACTGACGACTAATAATTACGGCATATTGCATACATCGTTATGATATTAAATAAGAAGGCAGTGTTACATGACACGATGCGTTACTCAATTAGGCTAAGGTTTTAGTTCATGTAGGTATCCCTCATTCCAACTCACTCACTTCAAAAATTTGTGCTCACTTGAATCCCATCACTGTTCTTGCGACTGCCTACAGGCGTCGATGTACTCATGAGAGATCCACGAGACGGTTGGTTGTTCGTATCATAGTTCTTCAGCGTCGCTTTCACATCGGGAGCTGGTGGGGGATGACTGTCAAACCTGCACTCGGGTGTTCCCGTTGGTGACTCGCAGCTCGGCTTCATGGCTGTGCTGCCGTGATCGGGGAGTCTTGCGAAGGTTTGATACGAAGGCGAACTGGAATGAATGAGGGTGGAATGGTTATAGAAAGGATGGTAGTCGGTTTTCTGGTTTCTTATTGCGTAAGTGTCAAAGTTGCCAGGGGAAAAGATATTCGTTGAATTAGAACTACATCGGAACGCAATATGGTCATGTATGCCACGCATAGCATTTATTGCCATAGCCAACCAAAACCATGATAAGCAGCATTACCATCAGAGCAAAGAGATTGCAGTCACCAATGCACTGATCCATAATGATAGGTAAGTACGAGAAATACATTCTATAAGGAAAGGAGTAATTTAATGGAATCAAGGACTTAAATATTATTCAATTTAAAAACAAATTAAGACATCTATTATGGGTAGCGGGACCATCCGAAAGGGTTTACCGCTGCCCTGGAACATAAAGGGCTAAGGAAGGAACACGGGTGGGTTTTAGTCAGTAAAAGTCTGACACTCCCTTCTGCTCCACCCAGAGCGGAAGGAGTCATTTGATGATTTCCCATCCTCAAAAAAAAAAAAAAAGACATCTATTATTGGAAAAATGTTATTATACTATTGACGAATTCCTTAATGATAAATTGTAAGTTATTTGACATTGATATTTATTTAATTTTGACATTGTATTATTATTATCTTTATTTCCATTAATTATGTATGTTGTGTTTTGTTGTAATAATTTTATTTTAATATGTTGATTGTTCTTTTTTTATAATAATAGTAATTGTGTGAAAGTGAAAGAGTGTACACCTTTAAGTTAGATTTTTGAGGAACTGATTATTTATTATTAAGATCTCATGTAAAATGTACCAAAAATCACACCAATAAATGAATTTGAATTACCAAAAGCAGATTCACAATTAAAATAAAGATACTCACAATAACAATAGCATAAAGCAACCCAATGCTGAATCCGGCAAGCACATCACTCCAGTGATGCTTGTAGTCAGAGACACGGGTCATGATCGTGTACCACGCGAACAGCATGAGAACGAACTGGATCCCGTGTCGGATCAGCTTGGATCCGCGCCAGGTGAAGCGCTTTTGGAGGTACATCTGTAGGAAGAGGATATAGAGTTATTTACCATGATTTATAGATATACTATAGGCCAGAGATGGGGAAACTACGGCCCGCGGGCCAACTTCGGCCCGCGAAGGCTTGAAATCCGGCCCGCGACCATCAACCAAAAATCAAGAGAATATTTCGTATTGTTAGTTTTTTCATTCTCATTGGCAATGGCCAGCTTGCATAGAACAATCAATTGTAATATTTTTATAATTGTGCAATATTTTTATTTCAGTAATTAACATAGCCAAAAATGAAACAACTTGGCCCGCCATATATTTCGTTAGTATAACATATCTACTTTTCAAGTTACAAAATAGGTATACGACTAGTAGAAGATTTAATTCCTGTGCAGGAGTTCGCTCTGTTGATATTCAATCCGTAGTCGTTACAAATTAATCAAAATCAACACTCAGTATGAAAAACCAACAAGTTTCATTCTGATGCTAAGCCAACCCAACACATGCTGTTGGGTAATTCAAGCATGAACTGTAATTTATATAGTTTAGTTTACATAACAAAGAGTAATATATCAATCAATCTATTTATTGCTTTAATTACAGTCACATGACACTTCAGAATTGTCACTAAGGTTTTGCAACATATCGATAGCCCCTGGGGTATGGCACGCGCCTATAAGCGACAGTAACCACTTTCCATCATGCAGGCCGATGGCCTGTTAGCCAACCTATTACTTAACAAAAAGAAATAGGTACCTCATCGAGCAAAATCAGCTTCGATTTTATTTATAAGTATACCTCAATTTAGTTGAAATGTTATGTGTTATGTAATAAGGACTGACGACGACGATTACGCCCTGGCGAATGTAGTGCTTTTTCCAAAAATAACTTTAATTTCGGAAGTCGGTGTCGTTGGGTTCGCATTTTCGTTGTTTGCCACCGACTTCGTTGTTTGACATCGTTT
Organism: Apamea sordens; assembly: GCA_945859715.1. Taxonomy (NCBI): domain Eukaryota; kingdom Metazoa; phylum Arthropoda; class Insecta; order Lepidoptera; family Noctuidae; genus Apamea; species Apamea sordens. The sequence goes on from OX244002.1 coordinate 15,702,417, forward strand.
TTGGAAGTCGGTGGTTTTTTTTTTGCAAAAAAGTTTTTATTTTTCACTTTTAAGTTGTAATTTTTACCAGTAATTTTGGTTTAAAAACCAAACTACTGAACCGTTTCTGATGAAATTTCTATGGGACCATTTGGGAAGTATACCCTTTCCAACAAAAAAAGAATTTGACGCGCAAGAGTTTCGCGCGAACAGACATTACAAAAAAAAAACATCCGAATTGAGAACCTCCTCCTTTTTTAGAAGTCGGTTAATAAATAAGGACTGACGACGACAATTCCGCCCTGGTGAATGTAGTGCCTTTTTCCAAAAATGATGGGACACTTAATACTTGTGTTCTGTCGTCTGCACATTACAAGGGCTGATGCCGGATGAGGGCGGACGTTACTGGAGACGCCAAACTCGTAGACGAATTCTGGGCCGACTCCATTTAGATTGCCATAGACACTCTAAGAAGAAGAGAGGCAATGTCGAGGGTTGAGCTGTTGTCGTTTCAAGCATTTACCCTTGGTCTTAACGCTTAATACTTGTACGTAGTATAGACACTTACGCAGAAATACAGCATGGTATAAGCAGAGAAAGAAGAGTGACCACTGGGGAAGGACAGCCTCATCTCTTTCTTCAGCTTCTCGTTGACAGCGAGACAGTCGAACGTTTCGATGTACCGCCACTTGTTTTCTGCTAGCGAGCAGTCTATGTCTGGCTTGCATACCTGGAAAGATAAGAGAAGATTGGTAAATAAATTTGAATCATTGATGACAATTCTATTAGGCAAACAAAAGGCTGGAACTGTATCATTTTTTTCTTTTTCTTAAGAAGATGTCATCACAATGAATATTCAATGTTGTTTACTTTATATATTCAATGTTCTTTATTATGACGGCACGGTTGGCGCAGTGGTTAAGCGATTGACTGCTGCGCTGCGTGTCGCGGGTTCGATTCCCGCACGGAACAAATATTTGTATGACCTACATGTATTTGTTCCGAGTCTGGGTGTTTTTCTATCTATAATAATTATGTATGTATTTACAAAAAAAAAAAAAAATGTATATAAGTAGTTTATCAGCCATCTTGTTACCATAACACAAGCATTAGGTTGCTTAGCTTGGGACTAGAGGGCGCTGTGTGAAATGTCCAGGGATATTATTATTATTATATTATTTATTTTTATCTGTATAAAAGAGGTAATCAGACGAGCACCAATTATTGTAATAAAAAAAAATAGGAAGAAAAATAAGTTGTCTGCTAGAGGCTTTCATGATAGACCAAAAAGAAATCCCTTCCTTCATTATCCTTTGAATTGCACCAAACTTTTATACCTAGAATAAGTCTTATCCTGGGAATAAATTTTGAAATTTTGACAGTTTTTCCATACCCGAACTGTCAGACGTCAATTTTATTCCACGGTTAAAAGATCTGGGTGCCTACTCCGAAGTGCAAAGTGCGAATGTTCGGATCGGACCGACACATGGCCGAACCGAATATTATTGAAAAATGCGAAAAAAGTTCGGATCGGCTCAGTTGGGTCGGGACCATAGTCAATATTCGAAAGAGTGTAAGAGTGTAGCATCGGAACCGACCGAACCTAATAGTAACTTCGTAGCAGGAAACGGCCGATACTACTTCGGAGTAGACCCCCTGACTTTAGTAAAATCAGTCAGAGAGCATTGCCGTAAATGATAAGGTACACTAGACAGGTATGTAGTCGTCTAAAACGACAAACATAACTGCCTGTAAATTCTGGAACATGCTTTATCTCACCTAGCCGATAAAACCCAAGTTCTTTATTGTTTTGGCAAATAATCCAAAAATAATCAAACAGTGACAGACAGAAAACTCGATAGTGAAATGTTTTATTCACAATAAAACTTGGTAGCATTCTATGGATCTGTTTATTTAACGTTAACAAACACATTAAGTCAAATGTTCAAGGTTATAAGAAGAACGGATTAAAACAAAAAATAGGTGATGATTTAGTCGGAAACAGCTTCTATGTTGATTCTGCGTCTGACACTGAAATGGGGGTAATCCCAATTCCCAATGAATTTCCACGAATTGCTTCGATTCTTACACGAAAGCTATAAGCAGAAGGGCAATTTTCGTATTTTTAAGAACGTTCGCAATCTAATAATCTCAGTCTCAATCTGTCAAAAATACAATATTTTTACATAAATTTTTGACAAGTTATTGAACGGAAAAAATTAATTGCACATTTGACAGGAAAAGTGAGATAATGTCATAATTATGTATTAGTTAGGTAGGTATCTCTTATATTATACTCTTCAAAGCAGTGACCTTGTAGCCTGGTAATTCGTCACCACGTCACCTCTGCCATTCTCATACACCTACAATAGATTTTGTTTTAAGGTCGTTTAAACTTTCACTTGATTTTAAAACCAGACCAGCGCTATTGTTGTACGAATATGCCTGGAAGTTAGCGAAATATATGCTAATACCTGTGTATTTTGTATTGTCAGCACGAGTTTCTATTACGGTACAAGTAATAATTACGGGAGTTGCCAGTACTGAATGCATTATTATGGGCAAAATAAAGAAACGATTTAGAAATAATCAAGATTTTACTGAAATCCGTGGTGTTTGAAGCATTCGAAATGAAATAGATTAAAGATTAACAGATATAGAAGTAGCAGTACTCGTTAAGGCTGAGGATTTCTTATGTTCAACGGTGTGATGAATAGTTGACGAAATTGAAAATAACTGCAATTTTAGGAACGATCATTCAGTTTAAAGTTTAAAAGTGAATAATATTTTTACAACACTTCTTACGGAAGATACAAACCAATAAAATTTACAAGACATACATGATGCAAAGAAAAATGGCGACAGCGCCAATTTATTACTTCCAAAAGTTAATAAGTTATCATTCAATCAGGAAACACTTCCACATGAACCTGTTTGAATTCACAAAGAATTTGTTTTGATATAAAAACTTAATTCGATATCCTTTTTTTTGTTACGATTCGGAAAGATCAAAAGAATCTGCTGGCAGATTAGAATCACATTCAATAAAAACATAACTCTTGAATCCTATCAACTTAGTTTTAAAGGCGCTTATAAATCATGTGTGAAATGGTTCAAGATTGATGAAACCAAATGATGTCTCAAATCGGATTAGATTTGATATAATAAAAATTGCATTGAATGCAAATTCAATTGAAATGTAGACCGGAGAAGTGAATGAAAAGAGGGAAGAGATGCCTTTACCCTGGACTCTGGAGTGGAACAACATAAGTTAATAATATTACTAATTACTTTACTTTTATTACTAACTAGCTGACCCGGCAAACGTTGTTTTGCCATATAAATTATTTCTAGCTGCCCGGCGGCGCTACTTCGTTCGCGTGGTGTCCTACCCCCTACCCTACTCCTGCACTACTCCTACCCTACTCCTACACTACTACCGTACCTACCGAAGGACGGTCATCAAATGTTTGACAGGAAAGTAGGTAGAACAGTTTATATGGGAAAATTAAATTGTTGTTTTTACTATCTTCCTCGCCATTTTTCCATATTTTCTCTGCCGTTTAAACCTTGACTAAGACAAACATTTCAATACCAAAATCAGCTAAATCGGCCCAGCCGTTCTAGAGTTTTAGCGAGACAAACGAACAGCAATTGAAGTTTATATAGATAGATAGATTGCTTATTATTACTTTTAGCCTGAATCATCCCGCTCCTGGAAAAAGGCCCCTCTCCACATACTACTAGGTCTTTTGATCCAGCAGGGCTGCGTAAAACATTATCAATAGCAATGCGTTTCATTTTGACAGTTCAACAACATTCATTGCGTTATTTACGTTGTTGAGCAGACACATTTTTCGAACATATGAAGCAATGGATTAGCAATATCCTTCAAATGATTCAGATTCAGATTAATAGCGTGTTACGCGATTAGGGTGCTGGGCTAATATGGACTACTAGTCGTATAATAATGGCTAATAATTGGTTATAATAATTCAAATGCACCAAATAAGTTTACAGTAACTCACGAGTTTCATAGCGTAAGAAATACAGTATTTAATAACCGCTTATCATTCACGCACGTCGAACAAGTCAATTAAGGAGAAACGGTAACTGCGGCGCTTGTAAGCTTAGCGGCTTATCGATAAACTATCGATACTTATGTGCATTGCGATATTCTAATGCGAAACTTGTTTGATACGTGATTTCACGCTTTTCTGAACCTGGCATTAAAACTGACTGCTGTACAGTTAAAGGGAAAATATCATGATCCTATGCAAAGCAACAAACACTTACGGGAAAGTACGTGAGGACACTGGAAGTAATTTGTATGCTGCATTACGCTGAAAGGCCTTTTCGATGATAATTAAAATATCGTATAGTAGGATAAAATATTGTGGCTGAGTTATAACAGTCGCACGGGTCGATCGATCAGGTTAAGCTACGCTTGCCGCGGTTGGCCCGTGGATGGGTGACCATCTTCCCATACCAAGACCCCTCCGTGCCTCGGAAAGCACGTTAAGCCGTTGGTCCCGGCTGTCATTCGTGGATCTTTAAGAGTCGTTACGGGTCGTCAGTAGCCCGAAAGTCTGACAACCAGTCTTCCCACGGGGTATCGTATTACCCAGTAACTGGGTTGTGGAGGTCAGATAGGCAGTCGCTCCATGTAAAATACTGGTATTCAGCTGCATCCGGTTAGACTGGAAGCCGACCCCAACATAGTTGGGAAAAGGCTAGGCAGATGAATTTATTTTGCTTATCTTTTTACTATAAAGAAGCCCATGACATTGGCTATCAAAACACGCAACTATAAACATCAACAGTATAACAATTAACCATGCAAAATACCATCGTAAAGCATCTGATGGAAAGCCGTGCCATGATCCAATTACGGTACGCTGTCAGCTGTACGCAAAACGTTGTAAATCGTCTGACTATTAATATTATTCCGCTTTAAAACAATCTCTTGATTGACGTCTGCCCCCGAGGCATGTATTCTTGCCTTACTTTTGCTTGATACTTATACATTTTAAACTCAAAGACTAGCACTTATCGTTTTTTTAGAAGTGTAATTTGCTTTAAGTGTAATATAATACTTTAATAGCAAATTATTAGTCTCCGAGACTATTTCTAAAGTGTCTAATGGTTTACGGAATTTATTGACGGTTCAATCCATCGGCCTCTAGTTTCGGATTGCATGTCTGATTAATTCTTATTTTATGCGTAAACATTCACTTAAATGTCCGATTCAAATGTATTATGTATTTTATGACATCTACATAAAATGTAACGAAATACTAGACAAACAGCACAAACATAAATCAGAATCATTCTTATTTACGAGTCCATAAACTTTGGTACATATCTTTTGTTTTATGCATTACTCTATCTTATAAGATAATCTACAGCTTTGGCATATATTTAGATGTTCAGCTACATTTCAGTGGTATTTTTATACAATCATGTTTTGCAACTACTAAATCATGATGAAAGTATACCTATTATATCCTTTATTCCTCAAGATAAAGTGATAAAATTCTATTCTGACTTGAAAAACACGAAAACAATGGTATTATCTTTTTGCGTTTTGATATTTTTATACCAAAACCAACCAGCCACTGAAGCTTTACCGACTGCACGTGATGGCTATCCATAGAGCTTAAAGCATTTCGATTTGATACGAACAATATTAACATTTTTGCTAGAGTTAGGATTTTTTTATTAGACGGTAGTTCTATAAAACTTAGGCCTAGTTATAAACCCTTCTGTAGTTTATTCGGTTTATTACACTCTCGTCTGCCAAACTAAGCGCTCTTTGTGGAAAACTACATTATAATGTCCAAAAACAACTTAAAATAACACTAAACAGAAATAGGTGAATGGCACACTAAACGGCTAGACTAAATTCCAGAATACACTTAGGCAAACACGGTTAAAAGTGAGCATTGTTACCAGTCATCGGGCTGCCAAGAATGTTGTCATCACAGTAAACAATAGATCCTTCATTTCACAACTCGACATTAAAGTCAGCACACTCAGCACTTACAATATTTACCTTTTCGCGCCCTATGATATTACAACTTTACTTCGCTATATTGATTTTGCAAAACTAACAGTCTTACTGTACATGAACAGGTTTAATTTAAACGCATATAAAATGTCGGAAATTTATAATTCTGTTTACAATCTCGATAACATGTTGTTAAGTGCTTTTATGTGCTTTTTTTCGCCATTTATGGGCGAGTCAATCATCCAATCAAGTTAGCGCCCCTTCACTGGCCTAAAAACGAGTTCGTCAGTTAAGGCTGGAGTTAAAATGATGGTGGTTTCGTTTTTGCCTGTACTTTTATGGTCATTGTTCCTTACTAGGTGAACAGCTCTAGGCAGCTTAATATAGACGATGTCGTGGAAAGAAAATAAAGGTGCATGCTACTGCAAAATGCCCATCTTCGTAATTTTATGGAATGCGATGGAGTGGAATATTTGTGGACGAGACAACACTGCCCATAGTTACATGGATGAGCTACGTCGAATTTTGGCACTTGATTAAAAGATGCGTTTTAGCAGAGCTTTTTGACAAGTTTTGTGTAACGTCGCAGCATGATATAGCCAAAACTGATTAGCATGTCTTCGCGAAGCAATGTAACCATTTATATTTCGCAATAAATAAGCTTAACAGTTTTACTTGTAAAGATAAACAAGAATCAGACAAATTCGACACTTTTAAAGGTAAAATTGTTTACACAATCAAACTTAGCAAATCCACTGGTATTCTGATCTCTAACGTGGCATGTCTTTCACTAGCTCTCAACGTGTCCCCACCTCAGTTGACATGACCTTTACCAGCAACTCTAGCCTTTATACCACTCACAGCACTTATAGATAATTGGCATTGAGTGGTGGCAATGAAATCCATTACGATATTAGTAACAGGTATTCTCTCCTTAGTCCTTATATGTATGTACGAGGAATCGAGATTCCCATAGAACTGTCAAGCTACGCTTTGCGAGGTGGCTGTTTGCCTATTATATTGTCCTTACTCGTGTCATTCTCCAATATACCAGACTATAGCTAGTGTCAGGGTGCACAGATTAACCAGTCAACAACATCGGTTGCGAGGCTGTGTCACTGTCAACCCAGGATTCACTGAACGTACTTAAGTATTGCGACTTACGGCGACTCTTTTAATGCATTCAAGTCCTTTTGCTTAGTTCTGAACGGAGACATTTTAGGTGAGTTTAGAAAACAGTGATTTTATGAGAATTTTCATATTCTGTACTAAATGTAAACTTTCAATTCAATTCACTATAATAATCATCATTCACAACTTCACCTTAACAACCACATTATGCGAAATATCACAAAATTGCTTGGTTTTTAAGCCTGCACTTTATAAACAGGTAAAGTATTTATTTTTCGTACATCGCATACTAAAAAAGCTGTTCAGTAATTTAGTGATTACCAACAAGAGGGGCGGGGAAGCCGCGGGCCGGTAGTTACTGAGGTACTGCGTGAGAAACACGATGTATGGAAATAGGCTGTCTGAGAAAATTGATTTTTACTTATACTCGGTATTTTTTTCGAGTGGCAGTTTGAGTATGTTAATTTTGATTGGTTCCGTTGTTTTAGGTAAGGTGTAAACGAGCTGTTGAAGTGATGTAGCTACTAAATTATATTTAAAGTCTGTAGCAGCAATATCTTCAGAATAGTTTCTTTAAAATAATATTCGAATGTATTCGTTTCTTTGATTTTAAAATCTCTGAAGAATGTCTGTTTAACGCGACATTAACATTTTAGTTAATAAAAAGATTATCAACAAGTTGCCAGGTTATATTTGTTGTTATACAGCACTATAATCACTCACTTAACAAAAACACCTGTAACCACTACGTTACTCCAAATATCTTCATAAAACCCTTATCTCACACTCACCACTTACAAAGCAGCAATATACGAATTAATTCCCCATGTAAAATTTATGGCATCATATAATCGCTAAGTCATGGACCGACAGAGTTGTGAAAACGTTAATGTCCGATATTATGGAAGTTTTATGCGCATTGGCCGGTGTTCGGACTTTCCCTCTCTCCGTGCTAACAATTTTATCATTATCTCCTTCACTTGTTGTCGCTGCGTGAATTAATGTGATAAGATGATCGGCAGCTGAAGATTTTATACGGACTTCTATGTAAATTGAGTGGACCTACACGGTTGAATAACTAAGTGAATTTGTAAGGAAGATAATGGTTAGATTACGGCAGACTCGATGTGGTTAGAAGATACTTAATAAGAAACTATAGTGATTAAAATGATCCATGTTAATCTAAAACAGACAGACAGTTACTGACAGACAGACAGACACACACACACAGACAGACAGACAGACAGACACAAGAAAGACAGAGGACACAGAGGTGACAGATGTTGATCTAAAATACTAAATCACAGCGATAGCTATGTTTGAACTACCAAATATGGTAAACAGTCCGTACCACTGGTAATACTAACAAACCAACTATAGGTAATCTTATAAAAACCAGTAATATGAGAACGATTTTAAAAGAGGTATAACATCAAAGGAATCAATTATAATATACATATAGCTGGGACCACCGTACTCGAAATTTTATTGGTTAACAATCAAGAAACATCAATATTTTATGAAAAATTATGACTCCCTGTCATCGAGCAAGTCGTCTTACTTTCCGTGGACGGAAACCAAGTACTACAAATTACCATTTTTATCGCAGAATACATTGACACAGTTGGAGAACACGTTTCACTTGTAAGGGAATTAATTTGGTGAATATTCACATGTACGGGAACGGTTAATATGCAAGCGGTGAGAAGCTACGGTTTGGTGAACGACAATCGTGACCACTTGTACAGGGCCGGAGTACAGTACACGCTTCAATAAAACTGGAATTTTGGATTCATATTTGCAGGGGACCACACGACAATATAGAAGTTTTTGGAGTGGAGGGGAGGGAATTAATAATTAAAATAAAACTTTACTCACGCTAGTCAGCTCATCATGAGTCATGAAAGGCAGACTACTTAAGGTAAGAAATATAGAGCTCTATCGCAAATAAAATTAATAAAAATATGACACTATCTATTAAACTCCACCGAAACTAATTTAATTTTAAACGAATCACACCATGTTAAAGCAGTGACAGTTCATTAACTTTACATATCCAATTATCATCAATTTGCATCAAATAACACTATATCATTCAATTCTAACGGTGTAAGAAACACCGTGACCAATTGCATATAACCATGATAAAACCTAACGTATGGGACGCCTGGAGGCGTTATACGCATATATGTTTTGGAAATATATTACTAATCTGTATATAGCTGTTAGGTATATGGACTGACGCAGGGCATCCATCATCTGCCTAGCCTTTTCCCAACTATGTTGGGGTCGGCTTCCAGTCTAACCGGATGCAGCTGAATACCAGTATTTTACATTGAGCGACTGCCTATCTGACCTCCACAACCCAGTTACTGGGTAATACGATACCCCTTGGTAAGACTGGTTGCCAGACTTTCGGGCTTCTGACTACCCGTCACGACTGTCAAAGATCCACGAATGACAGCCGGGACCAACGGCTTAACGTGCTTTCCGAGGCACGGAGGGGTCGCGGTATGTAAAGATGGTCACCCATCCACAGACCAACCGCGGCAAGCGTAGCTTAACCTGATCGGTCGACCTGTGCGGCTGTTATTATTTAGCCACGGGCCCCTCCTGACGCAGGGCAATCAAACATAAAAAATACATTGCAAAGAAGATTTTAAAGCTGTCACATCTAAGAAAGACGAAGTTTCTTGAAGAGTTGTCAATGTAAGAAGTGAGTTGGCAGTGGGGCGTGAAATTATAGATATAGATACAAAAAAATCACAAGTTTATGAAAAATTACCTCTTCTTTACAGCGAAGCTTCTTTTGACAAGATCAACGATGATAATGATGATCAAAACAGTTTAGATGCAACCTTTCATTTACAGGTTGAACTCCCTCACTGGTCACCTACATAGACTACGTAAAATCAGAAGCGAGTCAATTATCGGAAACAATCGTGTTTGCATGCGTCGTCACGTACGACGGCTTATTGATCTCTGGTCACGACCCGGTGGCACGAGGGTTGAATATAGTCCTATCAGTGAGAGTAATAGTATACAATGGAAAGGTGGAGAAGGTCCACCAAATACATATTTGTCTAAAATAAAAAATTGGATTACCTCTATGGCGAGTAAACATAATTATGTAGGGTCTTCCATAGTGCCTCTCACTCCCGAATTCATATACCACTGTGGACCTGTCCTTCTAGTGCCTTTTCAGGTTGGCAATTTACATAGCAACTATCCTCAGTAACCATTGGAACAATTACGTGTAGCTTAGATGTATTTCGAATTTATTTTCAATAGGAAGAGATGAGCACTCATCGACTTCGTATATCATGTTTTATATGCATTTCTACGTGCTTCTGCTGGTTTTCATGCATTGTATGAAGTAGATCTTCTGTAAATGATTTATTCTTTGTCCATAGAGATAATGATAAAGCATTGTTTTCGAACGAGGGTATTACCTTCGTGCCTGTCGAAGAATATTGAATGGTGCCTGACTGCAAATTGGTGCAGTAGCATGTATTGTGACGTCATCAATTTGATGTGATGCATGGTTTAATAGTGGCGTTTCGATATGTATTCAATGGCGAAATTGGGTTCAAAATAAAGAGTGACAAATGATCTACTTTCTTAACGAATTATAAGAGCAATTATTCTACGTATGTTGGAAATGTAGTAAAATTACTCTAACCTAAATTTTAGTCAAACAGTTAACATTAACGTGTACTTAAAACAGAACAAGAAATACGAGATCGTTGATTGACGAACCATTAATATAATCTCGATTGAAGCGATTCCATTAATAAAGCCATTCATAGTACCCAATAAACTTGTTCTAGGTAATTAACTAAAGTTTGGAGACTAAGGGAAAAAGTGGAAGAACAAGAATAAAGTGCAAAGAACAACTGAACATAAAGCAAATGTAAAGATTTTTAAGCAGCTAAAAGAATTTTGGATGTGGTAAAATGGAAATTGGTACCGAGTACTATAGAGTAGAGCCCCTGGGCACTTATCGGTATAAGTGCCCAGGGGCTCTACTTTCTAAATTCATCAACGAAGATACAAGCCCGTCAAAAGGTAGTTGATCAGTCAAAACAAGTGTCAAATTTAATTTTTCAGACGGACCAATACATATCTTGAGTAGGAATAACTGTGTTAGGAAATCGTGTGGTCATACATTCTTAGTTCGTGCCGAACTAATCATAATTGCCCATAAAGCTACGGTTTCCTAGAAGAGTGGTAACCATTACATGGGGCCGTAATGTCCAAATACAGAGCCTTTTTTAACACCTTAAGGTCAAACACTGGGGACAAAGACAGATTTTCATGTCATCCGTTATAAACATTACAGAAACGCTTCTCCGTAGCTTTTAAGTGATAAGTAGTAGGAAACTCCCAAAACTACGGATTTCGTGCTTAGGGAGACCCACAGACACAAAAGTATTGGGTGGAAGCTATTTTTACTATCATTACAACTCGCACTTTATAGCATAAGGTACAAGCTATCATAACCAACTTATCGGGAATTTAATCAGAAACGCATCTAAGCGGAAGGAAAGATTTTCTCGATAAGGATCAAGGCTTAACGCGTAAATTGCAGAGCCTTATCGGCTAGCGTTGGACCGCGACTTATAATGCCATGTTGAATTGATTCACTCGCCTGCGCAGCGTGGTGAATTACAATATTAATCAACGGACTGACCGCTTGTTATGTAGAGAGTTTGCTTGGGAGTTAACTTGTGTGGTAATGTGGAGTAACTAGCTGTTACCTGTGACTTTTGCATATAAACTTTGGTAAGTTTGAGTTTCTGCGCCGCCGAGGCTAGCTCAGAAAGAAATGGCGAGATGACCTGGACGTGTACCACAAGGGTTGGTTCGAGGTGGCGCGGGAAAAGATTCTTGGAAGGATTTGGTGGAGGCCTTTGCCCTGCAGTAGGACATCACAGGCTTTTAATAATTAATAATGATTTTGTTTCGAAGAATCTTTTCTATCGTATCGTGATGCCTGTGGTCACCGATTTGTAGGTGTGCTAGTCTAAATTACAACTCTGTAGCTGTAATTTGTCTGTCCGTCTGTCTTTAAACCATTCACAACTTTCTGTATCATGTACTTTTAGTCAATTATGGTGGTAACAGCTCAATGAAAACAAAGGGGTACGTTTTATAAAAATACTTTTAAGCTTCTACTTCTAAGTTAACCAGCCAACCAACTGACCTTCCAACTGTTTAATCTTAGTTAAATCATGTTTCGTTATACTGTCACTCATGGAGCCTAGTGCAATTCAATCTACTAAATGAGGAAACCGTCGCCAAAACCAGTTGACATACGATCCACTACCAACACTTCCTAGTACACAACTATTTTACCAACTTTCCTCACCATAATATACTCTAAATATGGCCCAAGACTTCTGAAAGATGTGGAGAATGTTCGTGCTATGCTCTAAGCATGCGGAATTAAAGTAAAAGCCGTTCCTCGTTGGAGGCACTAGATTAAGATCACGTCATGACACGAGTATTAGACGAGCGAGCCGTAACTAAATGTATCAGAGATATGATACGAGAAATGTTTAGATTTGTCCGGATAAGTTGTAAGGAAATTATGTGAAGTATGAAGAGAATTATGTCGGTCGATCACGCCATCGGATATGTATCAGGTATGTCGGATATGTCTTTGCAAAAAACTTTGTGAGGTTCTGTGTAGGGCATGCAAACCGGATACCCGGATAACCGACTGATTTGAAACCCTGGTTTTTTAGGATAACAATACCGGATTTTTTGGTTTTTTCGGTTATGTTTCTCCTATGTTATTGATTTCATAATACTTTGATTTTCCCAAACAAAATATTTGGACAGGACGGCGCACAGTGGACGGAAAAACAAGCTTCCCTTTCATAGGATTTTTGAAAAAAAAAAAGTTCTATTTGATAGTTTTAAGTATACAGTTTTGTCGAGTACATTAAAACATTGAATAAATTAGTAGTTACGGGTTTTTTTTTTAAATCTATACCATAAAAAAATGACTTTATATATTTCAAATGTATGAAAATGGAATTAGTTTTCCTCATATCTTCTGTCTGTCTTGGATTGTAAAGCTGAAACTTTTAGGTATTGTTGCCGAGCCTATACCAAAGCCACCTGACCTTTGACCTTGACCCCGAACTTCCCCGTTCAAAAGATATGAATGAATTAAAAATGCATATTTGGAGGATGTTGTAATACGCGGTTATGTACCTCAAATTTAAATTTATAGGATTCAATTGATAAATATCACATCCCATATCTTTTGTTGTCTGCCTCAATGTAATATATTGCCATTTTGACAACTTTAGTGATTTTGACATACCCAGTGCCTTATCTGTTGGCAAAATTCGTTTAGTTGAATTCAGACAAGCTCGAAGCATCGGTGCATTCTCTGGATTTTTAATTAAATGCTTCACTAATTCTGCAAAGTCCATTTGATTTTCATTTTCACCAGCTTTCATGACAAGAGCATAAGCTAGTGTATCAAAATCATTTTTAGCTAGAAGATCTTCAGTTCGTCTTCTTTTTTGAAGTGGACTTAGGTCCGCAAATTCTTTCCGAGGAGTAACTGTACCTAGTGGTTGACCTCGACACAGACACAGTACGGGGCATAGCGAACTCTGTTGATGTACTAGGTGCTGTTACTGTAGAAACACTTGTTGAGACATCGACACATCTCAATACACGATGGATCTTCAGTTCTAAATTGATCAATGTTTACTTGGAGAAAGTCAGGCCATTTTACTTCTGAGTCTAACCAAATCGCTAAAAAAATAAAAAAATCTGTTGTCATATGAGATTATTTCCATTTTCGCTTAAGGTTACTCGTATACTATGTAGCACAAAATGATTTAAGCTTTGTATTTTCGTCTTCAGATAAAGAAATGTTCACAGAAGTTAACACTTTTTGTAATAACATGTCCACATTAAAAGAATTTTGCTTCATGAATAAAAATATATCGAGATTTGACGTAATTCCCTCCATACTGAGCAACTCAAACAACAAATTAGCGCAAGTAAGTGAAATGAAGTAAAGATGCTCTTAATATTTATACTGCTTTAATTTAGAATAGAACTCCAATCCATTTCCAGAAATGATTGTCTAACCTTAAGTGCACTTAGGACATAATGTTCCCATTATTTGACAAAAAAGGAATCTAATTACCCTAATTAGCAAAACCAGAACTCTAATTCATTAACCGGAATCATTGTTTGATCTTTCATGAGATGTACAGTCATCTACCTAGAATAATAACAAAATTCGCAGAAAAATGGTAAGTGCACTTAAGTATGGTACCATTATTTGATAAACAATGAACCTAATCACCCTAATTTTTGGTCACACCTGCGCAATTACAATGGGAATTGAGGATAGGTGGTGACTATTGTTAAGTGAGGCAGTCTAGTTTGACAAATATATAGGTAGGTAATTAAGGAATTCTTAGTAGAATACAATATTGCGGCTTTAACAACCATTTTTACCATGAAAATCTCCAAAATATAAATTTTTAATTAATTCATACGTTTTGAATAAGGACGGTTTTCGTCAAGATCAATAGTCACATATCTATGCTGTCTATCAGGGCTCAATACTGGGTAAAATAAATATATAAATATATATATTTTGATACATTACCGCGTATTACAACATCGTCCAAATATGCATTTTTAAATCATTCATATCTTTTGAACGGGGAAGTTCGGGGTCAAGGTCAAAGGTCAGATGGCTTTGTTATAGGCTCGGCAACAATATCTAAAAGTTTCAGCTTTACAATTCAAGACAGAAAAAAGTTATGAGGAAAACAAATTCCATTTTCATACATTTGAAAAATATAAAGTAATTTTTTTAGGGTATAGGTTTAAAAAAAAAACCCGTAACTACTAATTTATTGAATGTTTTAATGTACTCGACAAAACTGTATACTTGAAACTATCAAATAAAACATTTTATTTTTCAAAAATCCTACGAAAGGGAAGCTTGTTTTTCCGTCCACTGTGCGGCGAGGCGGCGTTAGTTCCTATTTCGGCCACGTTAATTTAGATCCTTGTCGCACTACTATGCCACGCTGACGCTATTTTATTTTTCGGTCAGTGTTATAAAATCCGTAGTAGGTACCTACTCTAAATGATGACTCCCTTGATGCACTTGTATCCTTACGGTCATTCTATCAAAGTAAAAAATAGTAATTTGGTTTAGCTGTGTAATTTTAATTTTTTTATCATTTCAATTTTTTTAGATATATTTTAATATCTATAATGACTGTAGGCCAGTCATATCTAACACTAAAAAACGTTAAAATAGAAAACTAACGGCTAGTTCTGATTTTTTAATATATTGTTAGTACCACTACCAGTAGCGTATATCCAAGTTTGCAGCTACGAAAGACCTGTGCTAACTTTGCAGCACTCGAAAAACCGCGAAATTTTCACACGTTTTTTTTTATTCGGCGTTATTTAGTGCCGATTTGCCGAGGTGCCGATGCTCATTATTATAAAAATAAGTGAGAAAAACGTAAAATTCCTTTAATAAAAATTAAAAAAAGAAAAAACCGAAAAACCCGATTTAACCGGTACCACCTGGTTTAAAAAAAACCGCATTCCGTTTTTTTAAACAACCCGGTTTTTGCAAGCCCTATTTCGGCTTCCCTTCCTAGGGGAAGGGTCATTGCTTGAATAAAAAAATAAAATGTTAAGTTAGTTTCTCTCCTGGTGTCCTTCAACCTTGCTTACTTTATGAATAGCTTTTTCGTGATAGATGACGAACACGTATGCAAGGATCGTAGCAGGTGGTGTTCTGTCGTTTCTGCCTACCCCCATGGGAAGAAGTGAGTTTATATATGTATAACTTAGACCCGGTTTCTGATTTGAGAATTTGAAGTTGGGAACTAGTCAAGCTTATGGTGAAAGCCGCGTTGAAAATATATTTGCTAAAAATTTATGAAATTTTGATTTGCCTGAAACACAGGTTTTTCATAAACCTAGATCAGGCAGGTCTACATTGCAGTTAGAATTTAACTTTCCTCGATTGTAATTAACGTAAATCATATTTTTACTTTACTTTATACTTGAAGAACAAATTTTATTTATTTATATATTTTCATGGGCTATTTTGAAATAATCACCTTATGTATTGCTGAAGTAGTCAAGTTTGACAAATTCTCAGTTCAGAAACCGGGTAATACTGTTGTTTTGATTTGATGTCAAGCTAACATTTCCTATAGGGTAAGTATTTTATTTTCCACTCACGAAATTTGTCTTTTGACTTTGCTATTGCCAGTCTCAAAAAACACACGTAGTTTTGAATATCTAACAAAAATAGAACATCTCGATATTCTGCCTCGTGTCTGAATAGATTAGCAAGAAAAGCACGCTTCATGAATGTACAAATACTAGTTGTATGTAACTGTGCTAGGTACAATGATGTCATATGTTTTAAGATGTGAATGGCTTAGGAGCGACCTTTAGATAATTCACTAAGGTCAAAAAATCAGATTCAAGATCTTTCAAGAAGTTGGAATAATAAATTAGTAGGTATGTTTTACAAGCTGTTGTTTTGCATCCTCGTCAAATTTCAGGAGGCTGCTAGCAGCCTCCTGAAAGACATAAGTGTGTCCTGTGTTCCTAGCAAAGACATAAATAATCAAATAAAATTACGATCCCTGGTAAATAATGAATACATACTTTTTTTTTGTTATTTAAGTTTGACAGTATTTCAAAATACACCACTTTCAAAGAACAGAATCGCGTTATTGTATCGTAAAAGCGGCCGCGTTTTTGTAAAAGGGCAGTTACAGTGCGGTCTCAGACAGGCCGCGTTTCAATATGCGTGTCCCAAAAACATTTCTGAAAATTTGAAAAAAAAAATACGTACTTATTTTATTATTGATTCATGTGGAGAATCAGTAGCATAGTTACCTCCTTGAATTTGACGAGGTTGCAAAACAACACCTTATTGTATTGTCCCTAAACCTAGATTATGGTAGATAGCACTTTAAATATTTACAGTGTAAACAATTGTTGATTGGCCAATAAAGGAAAATAAATAAATAAACTTTTTGTATACAGTATGTGATGACTGCCTCGTCAGTTTAGTGGTTGCAAGTGCAACTGCTGAGCATGAGGTCCTGGGTTCGATTCCGGGGTCGCGCAGCGTTTTTGGGTATTTCCATGGAATGGAATTCCTGCCCGGACTGTTGATTTGTGCCCGGTTGACGGCAATAGACTCAACCCCTATTACATCGAGCTTAAATATAACTGGCGAAATGTGGGTGTACTGTAGGTACACCTCTGTTTCCTAACCCTTCGGGCAGTATAGAAGTAATGATATGTAATGTGATTTCATGACTTTTTTTTAGAGGATGCTTATTTAGCTTTTCACTTTGCAATAAGTAACCGCATGTGTGTGTATCTTCCTGTACGAGTACGCAATAAATACTTTTTCTTTCTTTCTTTATGCAGGTAGACATGTGTTTTCTATGCCAGCTTCAATTTTTTTTATTGCAGTATGTACCTATAGTAGATTATCAGAGTCAAAATTATTTGAAAGTTCACCTACGCACTTATTACATCTCGAAAAAGAAACTGACAGTAATGGCGACTTTCCAAATGCTATCTATAATTCCATATCATTACCTAAATCGATGATAGCGAATATTTGAAATTGAAATAGCAACTCAAATAAGAAGAAATAAACTATCAATGGCGACTGTGAAGCATGCTAATGGTTCCGTATACTTAAAATTCAGTTCTTGTACTAGATTGAATTTTTGATAGTATTGTTTTAAAAGAACAATGTAAATTATAAACTGCACTGACTGCATATCTATTAAATGATTTTATGATACGAATAAATTATTTTTGTGGTTTGTTTGAATAAGTAGGTAAGTTAAGAATATATTGAACGGTTTTTAGCAACTAGGTAGGTAACAGGCAATACAATCTTTCAGCAATTGAACAATATTTGTTTCATAATATTGTATCAATGTATATGTATGTATGTATGCAGCTACAAAATATATTACACAATGGGTACTTACTTAATTATAGCTACATACACATTAATGCAGTTTTATGGAATAGAAATTGTAGACAATCAACTAAATTCTGGTCGATGTATATGTAAGTACATTTTTTTGGCTCTTTCGTACAGACAGACCAGGTTGGCATAACTCAATCTAATCTTGCTTATCCTGAATGAGCAAGATAAGGTAAGGGATGCTGCAGTTTAAGTCACCTCTGCTATTGGACCTCCATTTTGATTTAAACTCTGCTGGAAACCATCCAACAAATTAAACTGAAGGCTAACACTGGCGATAAATATAAATACAAAATATGAAAGCCCGGTTTGCTTATCCAAACACTATAATCCAAATAATTCAACTGCAAATGTCTTGTACAGAGTCAACTTCCTTGGCACTTTGACAGAGTTACACCTAAGTAAATGAGGTTCTTTAATATTTGTGTTACAAACTCACGGAACCCTATGAAGGCCTGGAATGGTTCCATTTACAAGCGTCCGTGAGTGTGAAAATATTATGGCAGTTATGATACAGGGTATTATATCGCCTACAGCGTACTGGGGGCTGACAGAACCGGTATGAGATGGGAAATCTAAGATGCAATTATAGAAATGTTGTGTTAAATTTCGCGATATGTGGGAATGTTTGTGTCTTGTATGGTATGACTATGGTGTAGGCATATGGTCTTTCTTGGAACTTGTTTAATGGATGGAACAAAAAAACCTTTACGCAGGAAAAATGGTAAAAAAAAACTTCACTATAATTGTTTTTCTATGAACGATCCCATAAGTTGCGGAAAATTGATTTTATGAACCGTTTTTACTTCTGCCTAATCATTATTCTGGAGTGTTATAATGTATTATGAGTTACTAGCTTCTGTTAAAAACTTTCTGACTTTTTGTCAGAAAGTACGCTTTTCTGAATTTTTTTTTTGCTCCACTCCTAGGGCTCATAGCGTGATGTTAAATAGTTAAGCCAGTAGCCTTCCTCATGAAATTGCCTGACAAATGCAAAAATAAGAAGTTAATTGTTGTTAAAAATATATAATACTTATAGCCAATATACACTTGGATTTTTTTGGCCTAATAGACAGTACCCACACTAATGCAATCCATACTATCGTAAACTAGAGACATTCATTTGTCTATTCCACCCTATTTTATTTCTGTACAACGTGGGTATAGTTTACATACATACAATGATGCCCAATGATCTTCACGGCGTGTTACTTCGTCACACACATCCCCAAAAATAAGACCTTGAAAACGCATTTAATTTCCATTCTACGTTTAGTAGTTTCAAAATAACTTTTTTATCGTTCTTACATCAGGACAGTCACATAACTTTAACAGAGTAACGAGACAAAAATAAATTGTATAACCTTTCGGGTCAAAGCGCATAAAAAACTTTTTGGTTAAAACTTTTCCAGTTTCATTTTGTAATCGTAAAAACTTAAATAACCATTGAAATGATGTGTAATAAAAGATGCCATAGAAAACTTGATGGGAGTATTCTGAGTGCATGAATACTAAAATAACATCAAGAGCATTTTTATGAATAGTTTATTATTCTTGTTAAGCGCATCAAAAGAGTTATGACAGAGCACGAGTTGAATAAAAGTTAAAAAAGTGTTTGCTTTAGTTTTTATTGTTTTACGAATTTTGTTGCATTCCATGATGTGCTTGTGGATAAAAATACTGGATGCAAAGTAAGTGTGTGCAAAGTGAAGTTCACGAAAAGCTTCTCGAAGTAAAAATATCCATAAATACGTAGTATTTTATCTTCACCTTAGGGGTTTGTGGATAAGAAATAACAGGTGCACGGGTCGATAAATAAAGTTAAGCTACGCTTGCCGCGGTCGTTCCGTGGATGGGGTGATCTTTACACATCAATACCCCTCCGTGCCGTCAGAAGTTCGAAAGTCTAACAAACAGTCTTACAAAGTAACTGGGTTGTGGAGGTCAGGCATGCAGTCGCTTCATGTAAAATACTGGTATTCAGCTGCATCCGGTTAGACTGGAAGCCGAACCCAACATAGTAGGAAAAAGGCTGATTTTATCACCACCTTAGATTCAAGTGGCTGTTAAGGAACAGGAGACCAAAGATGGACAAGCAATTCAGGACCTGAGCAAAGAAATATACAGCAGTTTTGTGAAAAAAGCAAATTCATAGCAAGAAAAGAAAATCCTGAATAAAAAAAGAGATAAAAATTAAAAACACCCAAATAAAGACACAAGCCATGACTGAGACATGATGAATGGGTAGCGGGATCGTCCGAAAGGGTTACCGCTGCCCTGGAACATAGAGGGCTAAGGAAGGAACACGGGTGGGTTTTAGTCAGTAAGAGTCTAACACTCCCTTCCGGTCCACCCAGAGCGGGAGGGGTCATTTGATGATTTTCCATCCGCAAAAAAGCCATGACTCAGACGTGCCAAAACCACATAGTCAAAAATCAATAAAAAATAAATTAGAATCAATTAGCATAAACAACCAATATCCAGTCAATGGCACTTGACTGATAGTTGTGACGCAAACATACACAATGGCAGCTGACATTCATACTGATATTACTGACGAATGATACCTCAATGGACGATCAATACGTAGAAGGATTGAATTAGCCGTAATTAGGTTCCAAATGGTTCGTGTCTGCGGTAGGGGTTTGGTGTCAGGTCAAATTGGCAGTGCAGGTATGGAATGGCAAAACATTTGAGATCATCGAAGGCACGTAGACACCAGAAGGCCAATTCTTGTAAATGAAAACGTTCAAAATCTAGTCGCAACCTCATCTCAGCGACAATCAATATCTAAAACTTCTCAAAAATGTAGGGAAATTAGAGGGTATTTTTGACAGATTGAGACTGATTAGAATGCGTACGTTCCTAAAACACGGGAATTGACCCTCAGAGCCAAACCACACGGGCGGTGCGGCGCCGCACCGCAAGCCATTTCGCCGCGCTGGCGACCACACGGGCAGAGCGGCGTCGCAACGTTCTACGGAGCCGCGGCGGCGCCGCAGCGGCGGCAAAATGAGGGGTTGCCCATCGCTACGCAACAACTGCGAGCGGCGCCGCTCAGGCGCCGCGCCGCAGCCGCGCCGCCCGTGTGGTTACACCCTCAGAGCCAAACCACACGGGCGGTGCGGCGCCGCACCGCAAGCCATTTCGCCGCGCTGGCGACCACACGGGCAGAGCGGCGTCGCAACGTTCTACGGAGCCGCGGCGGCGCCGCAGCGGCGGCAAAATGAGGGGTTGCCCATCGCTACGCAACAACTGCGAGCGGCGCCGCTCCGGCTCCGCTCTGCTTACACCCCTCCCCGCCTCGTCTCGACACCGATGCGCGCGCGGCGCGGCGCCGGAGCACACCGCACGGCGCCATGTGGCTACAATGCATTTTTGTATGTAGAAAACCGCAGCGGCGCCGCTCAGGCGCCGCGCCGCAGCCGCGCCGCCCGTGTGGTTTGGCTCTCAGATAGACTAACAGACGGCGTTGTCTTAGTAACAGGGTCCCGTTGACACCGTTTATAGATACAGAACCCTAATAAAAGAAAAGAGATTTCTCATAATCATAAAACAAAAGATAGAGAAGGTATTATCATCTTAAATTCTATAGCTCCTAATGAGCTGTAGAATAAAGACTAACTTTATTACAACAAAGGTATAATAAAATGCAACAAAAACTGGTGTTTGACATTGAGACTGAGACACGCAATGTGGGCGCAGATTATTCCAAGGTAAATAGAATAAAAACTGGCAAATAACACAATTGGAGTAGGATGAGGATGGTGTCATAGAACTTTGCTTCTACCTACTTTCATAAGTAGGTATGTCTCTCTGAGTCTTTATGATTTCTCAGTAATAGCCCAGATTTGTAAGTTGGCGGTGTGAAACCCCCGTGCCTTGGAAAGCTCGTTAATCCGTTGGTCCTGCGCCTGATCTCTCTCTGGTTGTGTCGGATTGCGAGCCACATCGGACTATAAAGGTCACAGGTCATTAGAGCCACCCGGCACCCACTCCGCACCGCCTCGCCTCCTGTGGTTAGTATTCTTTATATGGACTTGTATGGGTATGCGCTCACTATATCAACTCCGTAGCATCACCGGATCGCCTCGGTCGTAAGCCCTCCACGCGAGGGCGGCGGGTGGACCACTCGGTGACAACTCGCTGCTCGCATGCTTGCCTTGCGTTGACTGCGCATTGCCAACGCGCGGGTCCCGAGTGGACCGCGCGCTGCCCGCGAATGATTCACGCGAGGACGATACTTGGTGACGCGAGACTACTCGAAAATTCGTGGACCTAGCGACGTCCACTCGTTGACCACGCGGCGTTCACACGTTGACTGCGCGGGGTCCACTGTTTGACCGCGCGACGTTTATTGGTGATAACGCGGCATCCACCCGTGGACTACCTGTGACAACGAGTGGACGCCGTGTGACGAGGCGGTGCGGGGTGGGTGCCGGGTGGCTCTAATGAGCTGTGACCTTTACAGTGAGCTAAGAGTGAATGCACATCTGTCACACTTGCATACAGTCACGAGCACCAATATGTCAACACTTGGCAACTTTCATTTCGATTTTTGCGTGAAATAACGAATGCAACGTTGAAATACGACATATTACATAAACCTATGGGTTCGAAAATGCTATGATCGTAACAACATAAAATTTCATTTCAAAATTAAGGAGTAAATCGCTTTTGAATAAAGCCGAGTGTATACATACTATTGCTCGTGACTGTTCTATAATATTTCCTGCGTAGAAGATGAGTCTCCTCTGAGACTGCCGGCCATGACTGAAATTCGGTCTGGATAACTATTATATCAAACTGAGATAATGCAGTTTGTTATGCGGCCGCGTCATCCGTGATTGAAAGCTGGAATACCCAAACCATGTAAACGTGGCCTTTCGGAAAGACCTCAAATGCGATGGAATTGTTGTATAATTTGGGCTACCTTCGAAAGAGTCAATACTAGTGCTGCAACAACGTAAACTATGTAGTTAATGATTAAATGCTCTTGGCGCCGCAAGAATAATAGGAAGTACCTAATAACTATTGGCGTGACTACCGTCCGTACACATTAAAGTGACCCATTTCCTTCATTGAATAGCATAGCTTCCAATTTGTTTCAAGTGGAACAATCTGTGATAATGACAGACGATTTCATATAACCTTAGTTCACCGATGACAGAATGGAATCTAACCATTTAGCAAGGGACGACCCTAACTGGGAAGATTTCTAACACAAAAACAATGCGCTCAGTTTGGGATTAGAACTCAGAATCGGTTGCTTAGTAGAGCTGTGTACGCTAGACCGAAGGCGAAAAACCAATAGTATTAAATATCCTTTATAGGGTTGATTTCGAGTTAGCCTCATCCATTGTTAATCTTTGATTAAAGCACAAAAAATCGTGTAGCACCGACTCCAAATAACATGGAACAAGGCCAGGAAGATGATGATGATCAATGCAAAGATCACGTGTGATCAGTTTCAACATCACATTTGATCCCTAAGCACGAAGTCCGTAGTATCGGCGAAAGATACGAGCGTTCCCTACTCCTTAAAAATTATGGACATAATAATATAATAATATCCCTGGACATTTCACACAGCGCCATCTAGTCCCAAGCTAAGCAACCTAATGCTTGTGTTAAGATAAGATTAGTGCGGGGCACGAACTAAGAATGAATTAGGAATTACAACACGATTTGACAGATGTCCTTACTCCTGGTGTGTCTTTGCCTGTCCGAAACTGTTTTTGACACTTGTTTTGACGGATCAAATATGTACTGTCGGACGGGCCCATATCTACGTTGACAGACTTCGAGACTAGACCCCCTGTTATGTTACGAGTTTGGGAGTTGTCATAATGTTTTCCAACTGCCTTTTACCTTGGCGGATCAATTCAACTTCCTCAAATGTAACCAAATATCTGCCCAATTAAACATACCCAAGTTCAAAACAAAACCAAAACCATCACAAAGGAAACTTCCAATTAGAACGTATAACAACAGTTTGTTTAACATAACTCCTTTGTATCAATTCCATAAAACAATTTTGAAGACGTGTCTATAACCAAAACATGCGGTTGCGCATGTAGGAGGACCACAGACTATACAGTACACAATCGATTTGGCAACAGTGGCTCATATCGATCTTTTTGCAATCGACGCGGGAGTCGAAAGTAGCTCAGATTATGACCGATATATAAATATAGCGAGGATAATCGCATTCTGTCAATCATATTATGATGAACTGTTGACGTTGAGTTTATATTTTAAATCAATCAAGGTGGAAAAACCGGGATTCAAGTTATTGTTGGTTTTAAAATATTTTTGGAATGAAATGCGATATAAAACACTGGGAGCGTTATTTATTATGCGAGAAAGTAAACAGGGGAGATCGTAAGCACTATTTTGAATCCACAATGGCAACTGCATCATATTATTATTATGAACGCTCGCTTTTGTTACTGCGAGGCAAAATACAATATTGATTACAGGTACAGGAATAACGTAGAACGCGTTACTGCAAAGGTGGACGAGTTAAACCTTCATGTAGCTACATAGTTAAAACTAGAAAATACCTTTACTTAGTTAATTTATGGAGATTGCACATATTTAACGATGTCTCCTTAACCTTCAGAATGACAACGTTCCCTTACGAGGCCTCTATGGACCTTTTATGGATCTATATTATTCTATACAGATACCTATAAAACTTTCACACGATTCCTAAAGCAATATAAATATAAAATCCCTCTATTCCGAAGTAGAGAAACGTTCGTCAGTCAGAGTAGTCTGTAAAACTTAGCGTGTCAGTTGGGACAACTGTTTGCGAACCACGTGAAATAGCTTTGCACATGATGAAAGACAGCCTGAGTATTGGTGGCCAATATTTGTCTTAGCTAAGATTGGTCTTGGAGGAATTCGTTGTTTGTTGTCTCGCAGAAGATAGTATTAGAGTATTCTCCTTGGGAATAAAGGTGTCCTCGTCTCGACCATTTTTTTTTTTATTATCGACAATGGGCTTACTCTTAGCCTCAATCCAGCCCAGAGGCAGGGATGAGATCTACGGTGGAACGAGCTTGCCCAGAAGAAGCCTGAACGACGCTTTCTTGGCCGCGTCAAGAAAATATGCGGTGTAACTTGGCTGCCGACAGTGACACAGTCAAGTGCCACCTCATTTTTCTTGATTATAATTTGTTTAATGTAGCTATTCTCACTTACGTGGAATTAGCTGTACCAGAAAAATATTAAGTACTTTTACAACACCTCCTTCCGCGGAGGATTAACGGCATATCAGTTTAGTACAAACTGCAGGAACGTAACCATAGCGACTTCTAATTCGACGCCAACGCCATCTAGTTACAAAACAGAAACTAACACGGCCTCATAAACACAACTGTTGACGAGGTTGGCTACAGAATAGACATCTAAATTGATATAAAAAAGGAAGAGGTTTTGCGGTCAGCATGTTTTTTTAAATATACGTAGGTTACACCAATTTCTCCAAAATTTCTAGGCCGATTTAAGTGATTCCCTAATTATTTCCTAGAGGAAACCAGTGGAACAGTGGTCCCAATAAAAATTCTGTCGGAGCCTTTTTTTAAACTAACAAGTTTGTTTTTTCTATAAATAGATATAATATAATAAATTCACTTTATCTGATCTGTTGATGATATTTTATTAAATCAGCATTAAATTCAGTAAAAAAAAAAAACATCCTGAAAAATATACTTAGACATAAAACTTTAACGTGATTAATCGTCACTCACTGGACGCTTGAGGGAGGACATCGCCGTCGAGGTTGACCACGACGAAGGTGGTGGGACGATCTGATGACGTTTGCAGGGCCTACATTGCCAGAGATCGTACAAGACAGGAAGGTTTGGAAAAAAAAGGGGAGACTTTTGCCCAGCAGTGGGACACAAAATAGGCTAAAAAACTTTAACCATCTAAAATCTAAATAAGACAACACATTCTATTTACACACCAAATCTTACAGGAATCATCCACTAGCTAATCAAATCGTTTATACTCAGTCAGATTCCCTTTAACTGTTAGACAAACATAACCTAAATCATAGTGAACCCGTTGACAAACGCTATGATGTCACGTCACCGTCAATTAGTGACGAGCGGACAAACTACGACAGCAATAATTGAGGACTCTTAGCAGAAACAACATTATAATTACGTGCACAGGGTGTTGGTTGCAGAAAGTACTCATAGTATTTGTACTGTGTTTTGTAAGACTAGTGTTTGGTAGACTCATTGAAGACTGTTAAATGAATAGGAAACTCAAGTGTTTTTTTTTTTGTAATATGCTAAGGTAATACAAAAAAATACTTTTAGGTAAGTAGGTACTTAAAACATCCTTCTCAGTTACTGGATTCTTCTAAGTTATAGGCAATTTTCAAAAATACCCAACCAGCTTGCTATTTATACTTATTTCAAATAGTCAAAATCTTGCTTCAATAAACAATCATACGAACCAAGTTCAGCTGAACCCTTTCATCGCATTCATTGGTACACAATGCATCTTTGCAGTCTTAGTTTTTTTATTCGCATCGAACCATTAACACTGCAGTTCCCCTTTTGTTTAGTAATCACGACCAATTGTTAGTAATAAAAGTGCAGCATCAACAATCACTCAATCAGCTGCGAAGGGGCACAAGTACCTATGTAATGTACGTCAACGCTTTTGTTTTAGCCGTTAGCGTGTTGGATTTCAAGAGGTTCAAGAATTGGGGGCTTCTCAATAAGATCAAGATGAATTAATTGAGGGGTCACATGAACACGTGTCTCATTGTTTTGTTTAAGTTTTTAAATATAGTTGGAAACTCAAGTCTTTGTCCATGAAGCATATTGAATGGTAGATTCGACATGAAAAAGTACATATCAATGTTTGAAATAAGGAATCTACCTATAAGCTTTAAAAACTAGCAGAGCATTACAGTACAAAAAAATAAAAGACGTACAGTAGCAAAAAATCTGCAACAAAAGCTGCAAGGATACCGCCCATGCTTACATCAGGTGTGAACAAAAAATAAAAGAAATGATACAGGTAACTTGTACAATGCACAAAACACACGACAATTTTTATGTATTTGATAAAGCAAGACAGAATAATAATAAAATAGAACAATTTCACGGTGATTCCACTAATCCCTTGGGCAACCATGACTGTGACACCACAAAAGGTGTAAGAGAGACAGACATGAATTCATTCAAGCCGACAGACATTGTGAACACAAAACCAAAATCCATAGAACCCCTGAATGCATACGTTATTAAAGATGAGAAATAAAATACTAAAGGTCAGGTTAAAATGGATGGTATAGGTCATGCGAAGGGGGAATGCTAACAAATCAACGCGTATACAATGGAAGCGCTATATTTTCGTAGGGGCAACATTGATGCGTCATAACTTTTAATTAAAATGGAACATTAATATGGGGCGACTGGCAAAATAGGTCCAAATGTGAATGAGAGAACATCAATGGACATTGACGTGTAATCGTGAGGAAAGGCGAATGGGAAGATTGGACTATAATAAATTGTATGGGATGATATTGGAAATGTTGTCACGCGTGATTTTCAAAGGGATCCCGCTGACAGCCCTCTTTGTGTTGGCTCTGATAATGATGTAGCTACATTATACGGTTATAAATTACTGGTACGTTATTGAAAAACAAACTACAACTTTGTAGAACAAAATAATGACACAGAGAGTTAAAAACAAAAGCTTTTTCTCAACAATGTTGGAAATTTTATAAACACTTAACACGCACTTAGTATTCAACAAATTGAATGCTATGATAATAATAGGACTCATCTTATTCTACACTCTCTGATATTCTACTTTGAGTTCTCAGATTCTCACTAGTAATTTGTTAAAGATGTACTATCCGCTATAAAGAAAATTACAACACCATCATAAACTATAGAAAATGAGCTCATTCCTAATATCCAATAACAGCTACTTAGAAAACACCATATACACAATTATTTATAGCACTTGGTATCAGACGAGATACATATGGCCCATTTGAAATGTCATTTAAGAACATAGAAGCACATATTGAAGCCATAAAAAAGAATGATCGTATTTACTATGAACTAATGTTTTTGATATCGGTAAGGCTTTAAACAGGTTTATTTAAATTATAGCTATAAGTGAACGATAACTTTTTATATGGAGATGATAAAATACAGAAGTTAAAGTTTTAAATGAAATACGATTTATGCGTTACGGTAGATGAAGTAACTAATGTGTATTACGATGATATGGTCCTAAGTATTAAATGCTATAGAATCTTTATGGAAATATAATCATTCTCCTGCCCATATACCAATTTATTTGGGGTTGGTGCCACATATCCTTTTCTTTCATACTTCTCTATTAGTCATAGTTTCGGTAGTTACCCCCTTTCTAGCTATATCATCTTGCCCACAGTCCATCTATCGTTTCTTGGGTCTTCCGCTACTCTTATAGCCAAATCTATACATAAACAAATCTTTCCTCACGACATTTTCCTCATTCCTACGCATCACATGCCCAATAAATGATTAAAGTAAAAAAATGCTTGGGAAAAAAAATGTAAAGCAAAGCTTGATATAATACAATGACTGATTTAAACACGCATCGGTATTTTATGTAAATGGGATACAATCTTCCAATAAATTACGTACAGACATTTTTAGTTCACATTCCTTAAAGTCTCAGTTAACCACTGCTTCTTTAACACGATTTTCTCATCTTCGTTGGTTATCGCATTCTATAGATGCTTCTAAGCAGTATATTGCTACAGCCAGTCATAAGAAAACCCCTTTACTGGAAACTATTTCTGTAAAATAGTGTTGTAAATGTTAATGTTATTTTATGTCTTTAGATTTTATCGACTGTATCGATAAAATTACTTTCATTGATTTAGGAAATACGTACACGTTTTCTCGTAGCAAATCAACAGATTTTTTTTTCTTTGTATATTTTTGTGTTCCGTGCCTTTTATATTCTCACGATTGTAAAGTTTTATAACGACGTATAATCAATCATTTTTATAAGGTGTTTATTAACTGTTGGTGATCAGTCTTAGCACTAAAGCTTAAGCTAAGGTGTAGGTATGAGAGCAGTGGTAATGGCCCCAACTTACGAGATTAAGGTCGTAGGTTTGAACTCAGGTAGGCGCTTAACTTGGTGTAAACGGTAAACGAAAATATTTTGAGGAAACGGGCATGTAATAGAACCAAAAAATCGAAGACATGTAACGTCTACTAACCCGCACTTGGCCCGCGTGGAGGATTACGGCCTACTCCCTCTCACTGAGAGGAGGCCTGTGTCCCAGCAGTGGGAACATTACAGGTATGTTAAGGCGTAGGTGTTGTCGGATTCAAATCCTATTATTTGTTATATTGTCTTGAACCCACGACTTCTCTGTCGGGTACTTAAACCACTTTGTTCGCGTACCAAATATATAGAGCGCAGAGTATATTTTGTGTTGATGCGCGAAAGCGCGAACATACCAAATAACTTTTTACAAAGACGACGACAGGATAATTAAACTGAGTACCATCTCCTTAAACATTTCCAATAAATTGTAAGTCCACAAAGATTTACATAGTACAATGCAAAGTTTGACTGTAAATATCACACATTTATGTGGTTTATACAGATTTACCTGAACGTGACTTGGTACTGTTTGGTTTAAAATCAATTATTTTCTCTTGTCTAGCTTTGTCTTCCAACAGAGACAGGCATTGTCAAAAAGCAATTAGTTCGATTGCGAGTAGTTCGCTACCGATTCTTTTAATTAATTCGGGATTCTTGTCTTTCGCACTTTAAGTATTGTCTCTAGCTGTAAATTAGTAAAGAACTATAAGGAAAGAATAAGTCCAGGAAACGACAATGACCATATTTATTTATGCCGTCAAGCAGAATGCAGGATTTCGTAGCATTGGCACTTACTAGTTACTTCCTTGTGTGTAACTAGTATAGTATATAGGGAGCGATAACAAGCGACCATTAGCTAGGCCGTTTGCCAACCCATAACATAAACAGAACCCTAGATCCTGTCGGTTAAATCCTTGGCTTTTACGTCGGTTACCGCAATTAGTCTTTGATCAATATATCAGCTGGATAGCCTGGATTGTTACTGTCATTCCTATTCAGTATTTCCAAGTTAAAATACTAAGTATTAATGGTACATAGGTCAATTGATTGAAGGCGGGTTTTAAGCCATAACCATTTAATAAACAACTAGTATTCAGTCCGTACCATAACTTCACATTATTATGTTCTGATTACGAATCATAATTTACAAACAAGAGTATTGTGAAATTCTATGTAAGTAAAACCCACACAGCTTATTGTGTAGTGGAGTGGTAGGAAATAGGTATAAATCTGATACCATGGTGCATGGGGCCCATTATAGTTCCTGCAGGTACACCCGAACTAAAAATGTTAAGATATTTTATTTTTACGTATTTAAATTATGTATTCGAAGAATTAGGGACTACGATTTAGCTCTACATGACAGACCCAATTAGATCGTCACTTGTTGAGATTTGTCAAGAAAGCATTATTAATGTTTCGTGATCAACAGATTCATTTGCTTTACTTAAAACTATAAAGCATATAAAGTTCGCGGTGTATCAAATCCTTTGCTTTTTAATAGCTAATACAACTAGCGAACACAATAGGTCATGAAACTAATAATATTTATAGAAAACAAAACGGTCGCACTTTAAAAGACATAAAATAATACAGCCAGGAAGCGGGTAGGACGTTAATAAAAAGAAATTGCCTTTACTCGACACTAAACAACTTTACGAGTAAGATGACGCCTTAGAACCAGCGGGATGCGGATGCTAGTGGGATTACAGCTATAGATATAAAAGCAGTTTTACATTGATGTCTGAGTTCCTACTGCCTTAGTTAGCCCTCAGACGTCAACACAGGCTGGTGTCTTTGACGGGTTTGATTTCTTGAAGACATAAACAAACTGTAAATGTGGTGCTGTTCCACAAACGATGGGTCACTTAATATATCATGTCCTGCGTGTTCTATCAGTTGCACGTTACAGGAACAGGACCTGACGGACGCAAGTGATGGCGCCTAACACGTAGCAGAATTCTAGGCCCTTTAGATTGGCATCGACACGCTAAAAAGAAGAAGAACTGAATTATTTGGAGGGTTCAGTTATCAACAGTCATATTTTAAAATAATGGTCGGTAAATAATGATAGGTTAGTCTTACATCATCATACATCTAAAGAAAGAAAGAAAAAGTATTTATTGCGATCGTACAGGATCATAAACTAAACTAAACACAGTTAAAAATAAAACAAATTATAAAAAAAGTAACAAAAGGAAAAATGAAACAGAAAGTCCTATACGAGGCCAAAAGGCTCATTTAGATATGTTGTAAAGTATTCCTACACACATGTATCCTTAGAATAGAGACGGTATTTATTCAATATAATAGTGTCGGTTAGCGATACTAAATCGCCTGTTTCGTGACCATAACATAACTAAATGAGATCGTTGACCTAGTCAGCGTAAGGCACACACAATATATCATCTTAAAAAAGAATAAGGAAGCTAAAGGAAAACTTTAAGGGTAACACGCATTATTGACTTTAAAACAATGAGAGATTACGGTAAAAGCTCAGATAAAATTGTATTGTTTCATGAAAGGACGAAATAGCTTATCCGATTGAAACGAAAAACCACTTTTGGAAAGTGTTGCTGTACGATGGTAGTGGTATCCGGAACTATACAGGTTAGCGCGAAAGCTTTTAAATTGTATTTATTTTTAATGTCAATCTTTTGCATTCAGTACACCTTTCAGTGATTCGAGTACTTATGTCGTCTCTCTTATGTTTGTGTTTGTTCCTTGAATATTCTATTGGCATTTTGAGGTTGAATAATCTAATTTATTTCTAGTTTATGTCCTTAACTAATATTTTTAGTCCCTCCATTAATGTGCAAACTTCATTTAGGTTCAAGTTAATTTTGTGAAGCACAACTTGATGTCAGAGGATTAAAGTTATGTGACGTCCAAAACACTTCGTTTTGTTGCTTCAATAATAATTCAAAATGATTCCATCACAGGTTGGTCAGCTTCAAATTCTCGCTAGAGCAATAAACTCGTTTGCAATTCTCTTACATCCGTGGGAGGATTAAGAACAGCGAGACTCAGGCTAAAGGTCATTGGTTTAATTGGGCGTAGGCATTTTACGATTGATTGCAATAGAGGTAGTTTGGCGAATATCCTTTGAAATACGAGCTAAAGTTTATGAGTAATGATTGTTGTTTATATCTTCACAAAGAGTAAGTAGAAAGTGTGAACATAGAGAATTTAATGCTTATCTAATAGGCAAGAAATTCTCCTTGGGTAGGTACTGTACTTTGGGTTTGCAGTTTTTCAGGATTAAAAATACTGTTGCATAATCAAACATGTGATGTTAATGCGGTCTCAAAAACTCTCTTTATAACATTCGCAGGTCTAGGCACAGAATTATTATTCTTTAGTAAACAAGAGGACCTAACTACATGAAATTATTAGCGTCACATAGATTGATCAAAGTCATCAGATATTTATCATCTAGCGAACTGTCAATTAAAAGTTACGGATTAACTTTACTAACAGGTTACATAGGCGGTCTCTTTGCTAACCTGTTACTACATAAGTGGGTACTTAGTTTCGCAATGTTACATACTTAGGATTGGTTTCCTGGTGTTAAGATTTTTGCTTGCCTAATTACCTAATCAGGGAAAGGGCAAGCATATGAATGCTTACAAGATTACCAAGAGGAAGTACAAAATTGCTTAACAAGCATATTATAGTCCCAGCACTGCAGGAGCTTTGATGAAGAAACTTTGGCTGGAAATTTAATTTCTTGGTTAGCCTAATAATCAAGATGCCATAAATTTATTTGTAGGAACTATCGGAAACAAAACAATGAAACGTGAACAGTGTGAACACAGTGAAAATCTTCATTGTCATCTTCATCTTTATTAAAAAAGTACTATATTATGTTTAAGTAATAACATTATTTAATTTACAATTAACTATTTACACTAGATACTAAATAAAATGACACTAACTATACGAATAAGTACAAAAGCAAAAGGGCACTTAGGCGTCGCAGTACTGTCATACGGAAACGTGCTCAGAAGACTGGCAGTGATAACTAAAAAAATGTAGTTACTACAGTCGATCGTGCATACGCAGTCCGATACCCATGAAAACGGGCTTTACCAAAAAAATCTACATAAAATATAGATTATTATAAAGACAGAACAGCGTAACACATAAATATTTTATTTTGATGTGTTAATGAACATAATTCGGTAACGTTCACTTCTTACAACCATAATCATTCAATTCCTATTCTGCATAGGTACAACGACAACAAGTATTTTATTAGCCAGTATCATAGAATATAAATTACTATTTAACATAGCTTCGTCATGCCCCATGGTCATACATATTTTGTGGGAAATCTCAAGAATCGATCCGAGATCCATATTAATTTATAGTGTCCGATCCTTTTTTTTGTTGTAATATTAAGTATATGTCGGAAATGGTATATCTGTCTCTCGTTAGCATCAGGCATAATTTAATTACTGTGGGCGTACTATGGGTAATGTTGGTTATTGCACATTAGAAAAACGGTTTGCAGTTCAAATCAGATTACAATTCACGAACAAATCAGTCACACTAGCGAATCACACACTGTAGGTACACATTTAACGATACGGAATGCGACAGTTTCTCAGCACATGTTGTTCGTACGATGTCCAATGTTTCGATGATCCCGAGAGCTCTGCTTACACCGTCCTTTGTAGCGGTCGCTCCCACCACGAACTCAGGCTAGACTCTGTCTAGCGCCACGAGATCCGAATAGTCAAACGAATGACTCCGACATATATATAAATAAATAATAATATTCCTTAAGAAGTTGAAAACTTTAAGGAGGCTGCACACGATGAGACATGCTGTGAGATATGGACTGCCCGGTCAAATCTTTCAGGCCAACACCGTTGTTTGTAGCCAGTAATCCTGAACCGACCGACTCCAATCGGTCTGGAGGCTGTAGTGTAGTCCACATACACGCCCGAGGAGCGCCCACGTGCCTCTACGCCGATCGATACACATTCGCGCACGCGCCGACTCTCCCGCCATTCAGGCGCCAACCGGCCAGGACCTACCGAAACGTCCCCTGAAAATACAGCCTCCTACATAAATTGTGTTACGCACATCTCTCTAAAGCAAGAGTTCAGAACATCACAAGTCCAGTTTATTTATATACTTACTTAGTACTTACCTACGCTACGTAAGAAACTGTTGTGGGGGTTCTTTGTGTTGAACAATCCAAGCGAAGAGAAGCTCGCATGAGTCGCATAGCAACATAGCCTGCGATTGCAATACATCGTCCTACCATATCTCTTACTGTATACAAGTACTTGCATGTATACTACTAAAATTAATATTTTTATCTTTCTAAAGGAGAACGCAGAAAAATAAGAAAAGGGGAAATCTTTGCGATAACAGATAAATCTAATAATAGACTGACGACTGCCTATTAGAAAGCGACTAGATTTTTTTTGTAACCTGTTTGCTTCCCATGAAAATACCTGCCAGTGGAAATGTTGGTTGTCCCTTAATAAAGTATTTTCAACTATCTTCTGCCCGCGACTCCGTTCGCGTGGAAGTCGTAAGACACCAAATATAAATATACTTACTAAAAAAACAGCCACATTTTTATAAAACTTTCCTGTATACTGCGTTTGTATTTTTGGTCACACCGGCCAAAATATGAAGAGTCAGCACCCTGCGTAACACACGATCAATCGGAATCTGAATCATTTTGAAACAAAATGTTCCTGTTAGGTTCCACAATACACTCCGGTCAACTGGACATCTGTAAGCAAGCGTGAATGGCCGCTATGAGAGGTGCCGCCGACTAGACCTTCATTCAAATCCGGGTACGTCTTCAGTCCAGATCCGTACGGCCAGACTTCGTGTGTAGCCCGCATTACTATGCATAACTTGTGTTCTTCCAAAAATTGAGAAAAATACATGTTTTCTTGTACGTGTTCGAGTAATAATCACATATGGCGACTTGGAATATAAATGGAGTATTTATATTGATTAACGTGGGAGGCTATTGGAATTTTATTGTTTTGTATTTTAATGTGGAGATGCAAAAGGCATATTGAAGTGTGTAACGGAAAACTTTACAACATACAGTGTAATAAATAAAAAATGAGTAATTTAATAAGTGTTCAAACTGAATAACAATTTATTGATTAATTAAAAGAACCTCTACTAGTTTTGAACCCTAACTGCATTTAGATGTGAAATCCCAAAAAGAAAGTAGTCATTCCCGCTAGAAAAATAAGTGGCCGGCTAGTATTTTTACCCCAACATAATCTATACAGGGTCCTGTGGCTAAATAATAACAGCCGCACAGGTCGATCGGTCAGGTTAAGCTACGCTTGCCGCGGTTGGTCTGTGGATGGGTGACCATCTTTACATACCGAGACCCCTCCGTGCCTCGGAAAGCACGTTAAGCCGTTGGTCCCGGCTGTCATTCGTGGATCTTTGACAGTCGTTACGGGTGGTCAGATCCCGAAAGTCTGACAACCAGTCTTACCAAGGCGTATCGTATTACCCAGTAACTGGGTTGTGAAGGTCAGATAGGCAGTCGCTCCATGTAAAATACTGGTATTCAGCCGCATCCAGTTAGACTGGAAGCCGACCCCAACATAGTTGGGAAAAGGCTCGGCAGATGATGATAATCTATACAGGGTGGCAGGGACATCGACCAACCTGAATTCAGCACATGATTTTAGACCCCTTAGAGTAAAAAAATTCTGTCGGTTAACAAAAAAAAATCTGCTGTTTCATAGGAAAATGCAATACCTACGCGGTCAAAATGTATAGAACAGCTAACTTTTTTTTTTAAATAAACGTTGTAATCTATCGACGTTAGGGTGTTTAGAATCATGTGCTGAATCCATGGTAACAGGATGCGCGTCGATGTTCCTGCCACCCTGTACTTTAATAACGAGAAGGGAGACGAAAAAGAATAATTAAAAAATGTTCAACTCATCATCTGCCTAGCCTTTTCCCAACTATGTTCGGGTCGGCTTCCAGTCTAACCGGATGCAGCTGAATATCAGTATTTTACATGGAGCGACTGCCTATCTGACCTCCACAACCCAGTAACTGGGTAATACGATACCCCTTGGTGAGACTGGTTGTCAGACTTTCGGGCTTCTGACTACCCGTAACGACTGTCAAAGATCCACGAATGACAGACGGGACCAACGGATTAATGTGCTTTCCGAGGCACGGAGGGGTCTCGGTATGTCGAGATGGTCACCCATCCACAGACCAACCGCGGCAAGCGTAGCTTAACCTGACCGATCGACCTGTGCGGCTGTTATTATTTAATAAAAAAATGTTCTCTCACGGGATTACGAAAAGGCTTGAGCATGTCACTTAACTCCTTGAGGCAAACAAAACCAGCTTACTCAACATATTGCCCAAACCAAGCATTACAATATGAAAAAGACATTTATGAATAAATAAATAAAAATATTTTCTGATGTACCTATGTATCTGGTGTATTGTGTGTCTTTTAGTTTGTGCCAAATAAATGTATTTACTTTTCTTTTTTTCTCATAAAAATTTAAGCATCATTTAGTATGTCAAAGATCTTCGAGCTTTCTTTGATCTCTTTACATTAATACCTCTTCATTCAACTGTCCAGGAAACTTAGCGTGAAAAAAAAGTCAAAAATCAACCAGGAAATGTGACAGCGAATGTGATTCGTGGACATATTTACACTGAACATTGTTCCAACATAAGCGTGGGACGAAATGGTCCATAAAACGCCATCCAACGAGCCACTCTACGCGATATTACGATAACCAACTTAAGTGTACCGATGAAAAAATGAATGGCATTCAAACTTCAACTTTGTGGTGAAGGTAGTAGAGGATACCAGTTTGGGAAGTGATGGTAGGTGATTTTGTGGAGATATCAGACAGATGGAACAAGCCTTATTGACAGATTGTCAAGCTCTCGAACTTGAAGAGATTAGAGGAAAGCATCTATTCCTATCGGAGGAGTAAATTGTGAAGATATTTCAGAGATTACGGGACGTAATAAAGTTCATATATTACAGGATGTTTACAGATACCAATATCCAATAAATAAAGTGTTCCTAAGAAACTTAAAGAAAAAACTACAGTACAGCTATGTAGTGCAATGTTTAGTTCCACATTTATTTCATACAAAAATACCTATGTATGTTATTTTTAACGTTGATGAATGACATACATGACGCCGAAGTGGCGCTAAGATGAATATAAACATTTAAATAGTACTCAATAACAACGATAATAATGCATTTTGCACATTCCCATTTCAAATACCTACATTATCCTTATTGAGATCCGTGATGTCAGTAGTATTTATAAAGCACTAGCTGCGCCCCGCGGTTTCACCCGCATAAGTTTCGATCCCGTGGGAATATCGGGATAAAAAGTGTTCTATATGTTAATCCTGGTTATAAACCATCTGTGTATCAAATTTCATACAAATCCGTTCAGTAGTTTTTTGCGTGAAAGAGTAACAAACATCCATCCATCCATCCATCCATCCAAACAAACTTTCACGTTTATAATATACGTAGGGTTTGTCTTTATTAATAAAACGCTACCTATGCACCTTTCATGGTCTTCGAATCTGACCTAAACTGTTCAGCAACCTTTTGTAATATGGGTGGGATGATAACAAACTTATAAAATTGTAAAGATTTCATCCATTTTCATAATTACTCGTATAAATTAAGCATAATTCAACAATACCTACCAGATGTTTTCAACATTTCAACTGTTGACCCAAAAATGTAATTATTTTTCTTTTAAAAGCCCTTATTAATAAAATTCTACCTACATACCTTTCAGGGTTTTACTACGCCTTCGAATCTGACCTGAACTGTTCAGCAACCTCAGGTTACATGGGTGGTCTGATAAAAAACTTATAATACACTTAAAACTTGTAAAGATTTCATCCATTTTCGTATGTAAATTAAGCATAATTCAAGAATAAGTACCAGATGACTAACCATTACACACCATGACACTTTACCATTGACCTAAAAAATATCATTCTTTTTCTTTTAAAAGCCCTTCATCACGGTTGACATTACCGAATCTGGTACGAGTTAAAACACAAAGTGGTACGATCCGTACATTCGTTACCGATTCGATTCAATTACAAACTCATGTTACAAAACAAATCCAATTAACTGAATGACGTGGGACGAGTTATAAGCGAAAAGCGATTTAATATAAATCGAGTTGATTATTTTATTTTTGTAAAATTTACTGCAGAATCTTTCTCTTAGGAAATAATTCTGTAGTGCATAAGGTACCTGTCCCATCGCCGGCGATTAATGAGAAGCGAGTAGAGTTAGCAACTAAAAACAAGTTGGCGAGCAGCGAGTGTGTGACGGCGACTGTTTCGTCGGTTATGGTCAAATTCGCAATCGGTCAAGTGACTGAAAAATCGTCAATATCGCGCTCGATCAAAATAGCGATTGGTCCATATCGCGAATATTTAAATTCACATAATTTTCTAATCGCGAACGGACAAATTAGCAAACAGTCAAGATCGCAATTCGATTACTAGCTGGTATGCGTATACCAAGCGTGCGTGTAGTCAGCGAGTGAGTTTATTCATAAATTTATGGATTATTCATAGATTTATGGATTGTCGCAAAAAAAAAATAACCAAAATGTTATAGGATAGTTGTATTTTGGATTCAAAAATAATTTTATGATTTAAAAGAGTGTCCGTGGAGTTTCTTGAAATAAATGCTTTGAGTTTGAGTTTGATTGGAATTTACGTTACGTTTACGTTGCGCGTTTGCCATTCTGATCGTTTATTAAAATACAGTTATGTATACCGCGTGTCTTCTCTACCTTGCACCACATGTAAATTCAGATGGCGTTTCAATCGTCGGCGGCTAGATAGCGCTAATTGATCGTTTGAGACGCGCCGCTAATGTAATGCGCCCGCGCATACTATATGTACGGAACGATGACCTGATGTGGCTTAGATTTAAATAAGGGGTGAGAGAGGTGATGTTGGTTATTTTGATTAGGTGTAAAAACCACAATAAAATAGACAAAACTAAAAATATCAAAAATGATCATGATTTGGAATGCAGATTTTGATCCATTTCCATTTTTATAAATTGGGGAATGATCCGAGAGCATTCCGCCTGGGCACACTCTACCGTGGTCGACTTGGAAATCTCTAAATAGACTTCGAACCCAAGTCGGCCGGAGCAATGGCAATATCCACAGACAATGGCCCACCTTCCATCCTGCGCCGCATGTCCTGTCACCTGTGCACTTGATGATCTTGGGACTGCGTCAGTAAACGGAGTTCACGCAACTGAATTTTGGGTCAAAGATGTTTGAAATATTTGCTATAGATGAGGTGCTGGAGTTAGAAAGCTTCCGTCGATATAAGTACAAAGCATGGTTTTGCAAAATCTACAATAAAACACTAGTACTTCACTATTGAAACTACACATAAATCTCCTACCAGTTGTTACCACACAGGCGTTTTTTTATCTTTATCGACAAATCATAATTCATAACAATACTAAATAAGGACGTGACACATGACCTATTCGATATAAAAATATCGATCGAGCGTAAAATGAACCACAGTTCAAGATTACGAACCGAAACGATAAGGACGTGCGAATCGATACAAATAACTACCGTATCGATATGGATCAATGCTTTAGTATTTTATATGGTTTGATTATTAAATCTGGCATAAAAGCACGCGTCAGTTTAATAATAATATACCAGCGTATTATTGTCGCACTGTAGGGCAAAGGCCGTATATGCCATCAGATCAGAGAATGTCCTAAAACAATTTCATGATTAAATGTTAAATTAAAATATATATAATTTAAATGCAATACAAAACATGCAAATAAAAGGTCAAGTTCATGTGAAAGTAGAAATAAATAGCATCTACGAACATTAAAAGGCAATAAACACAAGAGTGAGAAAAAACACAACACTGAGAAAACAAAGAGAAAGACGTGTGTTGTATTAATACAAGTTGACATTTACGATGTAAGGTGCTAAAATAAATAGGTACACTGCGTCAGTGGTCTAGTGGTTGCAAGCGCTACTGCTGAGCATGAGGTCCTGGATTCGAATCCCAGGTCGGGTAAAGTGGGTTTTTCTATCTGGAATTTCTCAATAGCAGCCAGGAGTCTGGATTTGTTCCTGGTTGATGGCAACAGACTCACCCCCAATTAAATGGGACTTAAATATATCTGGCGAAATGTGGGTGACTG
Source organism: Apamea sordens (assembly GCA_945859715.1). Lineage (NCBI taxonomy): Eukaryota > Metazoa > Arthropoda > Insecta > Lepidoptera > Noctuidae > Apamea > Apamea sordens. The sequence goes on from OX244002.1 coordinate 15,742,983, forward strand.
TAGGTCCAACCAACCCAACCCACCAACCTAAACCACCCACCTGTGTGCCCAACCCTTCGGGGAATGTTATCATGCTACTTAGACATAATTAACACAGTTTCAAAATATTGTTTCAGTTTCATAAATAAAACCAGTAAATTGATTATCATGCATAGAATCCGTGTTACAATTACAAGGTCGATAATTACTCGTGATTGGTTAAAAACGATATCGAATTAGAACGAAGTATGTCAAGACTAATAACTCTTATTGTGATTGACTAAGTGCAAAATGTACACAAAACATACCACTCACATCGAAACCACGAAACTTTGTTTGCGATGGCATCGTATTTCTTAGAGAAAATAAACCAATGACCATATAAAATCTATTTTACCGACGAAGATTCATCTCTTGTCGAGTTTCTTCACTTTGGATACAAATTACAGCAAAATAAACTTTTTTATCAACTGCATCTTAATTAACTGAACAAATGATTAATAATGAGTTCAAAATCCCATAATGAATCTGAAACGAAGAGTTCATAATGGATTTATTACTGAAACCAAACTTATAGTTAACGAAAATAAAATATGGAAGGCTAATAAATCTTTAACCTTCCAACAATTTGTACAGCACGCGTCCAAGAATATCTTATAATAAACTAAAACAGGACGATGCGCAGGATTGCCAGACGCCGCAGACATTTGTCAAGGAGTAAAGAGTTAAAATAAAAAAGTTTTTATAGTCCCGAGGTAAATGATACTCAAGATGTAAAGGGATAAATTGATGCGAAAAGGAAATGTAATGAAGGATTTGTGTTACGTGAATGATTTGCTGTTTTTGCATTAAAGTCAGAAAGAAATAAGAGTATTTTGAAAAATATCTTGTATGTGCCAAAAACATAAAGAACAGAATGTAGTTGAGTAGGAAATCATAAACACATCAGTTGCAATCAATTCTAAAACGTATCACACAAATCTTTTGATAACATAATATCCTCTAATTCTCTTGAGAAAACTAAATTGACACAGACATATATAATGTCTTTCCATTCAGCAATAAAGACACATCACGTCTTGCCGAACTCCCTGGAGCGGCATACATTTTAGGATTACTCCTACCTCGCCTAAATCATGTCACATTGTATGTACCTCTAACACAACAAACACTTTCGCAAATCATTGTTATTTAAAGTGACATAAAAATAAACAAACTAAATGACACGACACATTTAAACGATGTAGAGTACCTAAATACACATCAAAGTGAAACCGAAACGCATACTGACAAGCGGATTCAGGAAATAAATGTTATTGGAGATGACGATGGACGTTTTCCAAAAGAGGACACAAAAGACACTGTGACAAACAAAACTATACTTGACAATGCCGAAGCTCCAAGTGCTAGCTGTCAAATGAGAGACACTGTGTTTAATTTAAGTGGGTTTGTAGAGATGGTTTTTTTGGATAGATAAAACTACTCGTAAGTCCATATGGTAGCTGTTTACGCTTGGCGTGTTAGGGGAACGACGGTACGTGACACAATATTAAAAAGAATATCTATTGAAGAATTTAATAACAAAGGTATTACCGCCGAACAGTTTCCGATCACGTTGGCAATTTTAATACAAAAAGAGTATAGAGATGGTAATGCAAACGTGCGTCTGTTGCGATATTTATAATGAATATTTTTTTGTACGACGCTTTATGCATAAAAGGACCGCGTATGTTATATTGCGTGGTATTGCTTTTTAATAATATCATTAGTATTGCCGAGGGACACTTCATGTTATTCGTAAAGAATTCACTTAAAAGGTCGTAATACTTTTTTACAAAAAAAGGATCGAGGCAGGATATAAACAAAATTCAATGAATGAAAGGAACTACCCAAACAATACAAAAAAGCTCAAACCGCCAAAACAGTCATTCTCAATTAAAATCAAATCCTGGCTAAAAATAACTACACGTCACATCAGACATGTCGTTTTGCCTGCGCCGCCGGTGCAGTGTCACACGTCACCGGTCAAGCATGAACCGTTTCAAACGCACCCTTGTTTGTGTTAACCCTTTTTGCCGTTACTAATACGATTTCTTGTCATCCTTTTGTGACTTAATTGGTTTCTAATATTACGCTTGATGAGATGAAATAAAATGAAGTGAGATTGATTAGATTTTTTGGATTTCTTTATTGTCATCTTATATATTTGATTTTGGTTCAACAGTCATCTGCTTTTATAAATAGTGCATCTACCGCTTCACTTGATGCTGATAAAGCAATAAAATTTCCTTGAACTATTTCAATTTAAGGAACTATTATTACTCAAGCCGGTAGATATTTATTCCCTTAATAAACCTCAACAGATTCTAGTTTCAATCCTATAACGACTTCCCATGACCCGTTATATTATATATTACTAGACCAACACCATCATTCATAACTGCCCATAGCTAAAGATTTATAAAGCCAATAACTTGATTGAGGAAATAAAGTTTCAACTAAAATGATTGAAAGCAATTAATCATTCTGAAGACAAACTTGAAACTTCATTAAATCCGACATTCTGATAGATATATTGATCATGGTCGTTTGATTGTAGGCGTGAAAACTTGGCTAAAGCGTTCACTAACTAACGGCGGAAATTGAATGCCTTGTGGAAATAAATATGAACTTCGATATGAAGCTTATGATAAGCAATTTGAGGGGTGTTAATTTTTTGCATTACTTATAACAACTATTCATACTAGATTCACTATCTATGGTGCAACAGAGAAAGCTGGAAAAGACTGTGGAGAAGACTACTGCCCAGCAGTGGGAATAACTTATCAGTTCATGTAAAACCTGCTTAGGATATAGATTAATACAGTAGCTATAAATCTATTATTCTCATTTGTTTAGTTATAAGCCGAAAGAAGACGGAGGTGTTCTAAGCCAAAGCGATAGTAACGAAGACTGTATGCAGTCTGCGCTCAGCCAATAACTCAAAATCACACGGTCGCGGGCGGCGAAGCGCGTAGCCGCATAAGTATTATTTATACCGGCAGCTACTTAGATGAGGAAACATACAGGGATAAGGTTGTGGAGTACAAGTTAGCGAATAATATTTCCTGAGGCTTGATGAGAAGATATACAGATAGAATATGCCAAAAAGAATGCATAAGTCGTCTTGAAGAAATGTTACAATGTAAGCCGTTTTGCAAAAAACAAAGTGTATAATATTAAAATCATATTAATGGATATTGATTCTATAGAAAGCAATGTTAAGATATTAGATGATAAACATCTAGCTCAAAATATGGAAATGTGAAAACAAAAGTAAATGCGTGTAGACGAAGACGAAGACGAGGAAATGAAACGATAAATTAAGTAATAGCGTACGGTGGACGATCAAAATGCACTAATTTATAATCGTCATTAAATATGAGGACTAATTACTTCAATTTTATTACCAACGATAAAATTACGCACTTATATGGACGGTTTATTGAGGTAATAAACAATTACCCTAAATAGAAGGCTGTTATAGAACAGCTATGTCAATTTTAATCGGTCTTGAATTGGCTCCAAGAAATACAAATATTAATTCTCCAATCAAACGCAATTTTGGACCTATTCAACAATCTATTCATTAATAATAACACCAATCAAGAACACTAACAAGCTTCGTAGAATTTTGAACAAACGTGCAAGCGAGAAATTAACTTGGTTGTGTGACACGAGCAAATAATAAAAGTTTAAGGAAAACATAGGACAAATCTGAACTTACGCATTATTCTAAGAAAAGAATATGGAACACAAATACCAAATAAGCACACAAAATATCTACATCTACATAGAGATAGATGTATATGATATATAATTATGATCTGATGAGGTGACTCCAAATAAATTTTAGTAAGGGGAGGAAGATGATTAACTGAACATTTTCTAAGAAACGGTAAACGGTTGCTCTCAAAACGAAGCTCCGTATATACTCAAGCTTATTTACAAGAACCACCCAGACTACAAAACGTCATAAGAGAGTGTAAGGTAAATATAGAGTGCACATCGCGAAGCTTAACATGGAATAATTTAGATGACGCTAGGGATTTCTGCAGATTTGTGGCGAAATAAGTTTACTAAGTTACTGGGCTTTGTTAAATCCAAGAGCATTTAGAATTTGAATTTAGGGAGACTATTAAAGTGAAAGTTATGTTGGAGGATCCGTTATTATAAATGGTTCAAGTTTATGTGACTGAGCTGTGTTGTACAAAATTATTAGTGATGAAGATTTTCAGGGTCTAGTGGTTACAGTTTTTTTTTCGCAATGGATTTCTTATCGTCTATTGGCATTAATGCAGTATTTATGTTCATCACTGAACAGATTACTGGCGAGGCATATACTTTTCCTTTCCTATACTTGAACTTTAATTATAGTGCAGAATCGACTGATATAATACAATATAATAACTTCGGAAGTAGCGCCACATGAGACAAACTAATAGTTTATCAATTACATCACCGCGATGCTATAAAACAGACATAAAACGGTAAATATAGACATGATGAGGACATAGGATCTATGACCTGACTGGGCCACGCGTATATGTAGATGCTATTAACTGATTAGGTAAATGGGCGATCTGTCATAAATGGAAACTATTTACTGCCTTTCTTCGGTTTATTTTACTGGAAATGCTTTCTATATTTTACTCTTTTGGGCTTTTACTATTATTTATTTGCACCTTAAAAAGTTAAGAAGAATCGACGCTAAGATATGGAAACTACTGACTAAAATCGCCTAAGTCGTTATCAATACTTGGAGTACTGAGAAGTCCTTTTGTTTCAAACCAGGCCATCCGAGCTAGGTCCCATCCCAGATTAATGCAAATACAGCTGGACCAGCTGTCCTTAAGTACAGTCTCTATTTGACAAGCAATTTCGCAAGCTAATTGATACGTCGATTCTCAAGTGGGTCTAATTAGATAAACGTTGAGGTCAAACGAATTATACAAAGTGCATGGATGCTTATTGGCTTAGTGACTATAATAGAGCATTGAAGACTGCGTTTTGAGAGCAGCGGTGCAATTTGAGGGTAATTGGTTGATAAATGTGCGATCTGGGAATTTTGAGAACGTGGATAATCAAACATGAGAATATGCATTCAGGAATGATAATTAATTAAAGTTCATCGGAAACCTAGAACCTAGAAATAAATTAAAGCAGCTGGACTTTTGATTTTTTTAATAATTGGATAGATTAAGGTATGAGTACCTACATAAGAGGAAGTTTGAAATTGACACCACTAAAGAGTTGGGGAAGATAAAAGATGGATGGACTGTGTGAAAGATGATATGGCTAGAAAGGGGGTGATTACCGAGACAACGACTAATAGAAAAGTATGGAAGAAAAAGATATGGAGCGCTAACCTCAAATAAATTGGTATAAGATCAGGAGAGTGGTGATGATGATGAATTCAAGAGTAGAGCACGGAACAGAAGGACGTATTGGGACTCGTGAACCTAGCGGCCCTGCACAATTCGAAGAAAGCAGAAGGTAATAAGTAAGTCTTTGGTAACTGAAGTATCGTTATCAAGGAGAACGTGGACCATGCAAAATCTAATAATAAAGTAAGTCATAATGGTGAGAACTATGAAAAGTTGGAAACCAATGCTGTACAACACCAACCGGAAGATATCACTACAACATTTAACTAACTAGGGAACCCCATAACTAAATTATATGTGGCAATCCTAACATTAACACTTTAACTGCTTAAAGTAAACAGTTTACCAAGCAATATAGTCCCATTCAGTTAGAATAGCTCGCAGTTACGTGCATTCCGTACTTAAATGTTGGTTTATAGCTTGAATAGTAGCAATTTGCTAGTCCGCTGCTTACGATCACTGTAATGAGCTGTTTCCTCAATTGACTTGCAACTTGTGTGGGATTTGTATTGATATAGTGTTGGTTATCTTGTCTTATATAGCCTTCACTTTGCCTACAAATATTGAAATAGTTTTTACGGATGGAGCACAAGGATTACAGGATTAAATACACGGGAGGTGTACGAGAAATTAATCATGATCGAAATCATGTTCAAGAGTTCAGTTGCAAAAGAATCTGTATAAACAATGCAGTGAATAATTTCAATGAAAACTTTAGCCTTTTAACGAATTCACCAAGTGATGCAAATAACCTTAGCCTGTGATTTCAGTCATAGTGAAGTTTGGTTCTGAAGACAAAAGAAATAAATACGTATGTTTGTGTGGCTAGTTATTGGAACGAAGTTCCTTATCGCGCGTTGCGAAAGGGGGCTAGACGGAAAAAGTTAAGACCAAAAGTTGGAACGACATTTTTTGCTTTTTGCTATAGGTAGTTGTAAGCCGTGCGGTGTGCGCGTGTTTCTGTCTGTCTCTCTCTCTCTCTCTCTTTGAACTTCGTTCCATCCGGGTGTCCCTTGACACCTCTCAAGTTTTTTTAATATGAGTAAGGGCTGATTTTACCAAAATGAGATATCTTTTATCCGTGGAATAAAATTGACGTCTGACAGTTCTAGTATGGAAAATCTGTCAAAAAATCAAAATTTATTCCCTGTGTAAAACTTATTGTAGGTATAAAATTTTGGTAGAATGCACCCTTGTATAACAATTTACTTATGTAATTGTTTGTAACGGAACAAAATGTAAAATAAATGTAAGTAGTTTCAAAATCATAAAGAAGCCAACCATAATATTTCCCTCTATCCAAGAATAACCATCAAAGAAATAAAAACAACTTCACGATGATTATGAAAAATAGGCGTACCTCTATTATTAAGAACACGTGTTTTCTAAGATATATAGGGTAACTAATAACGATGTTACGGTTTTTGACCACAACCATTAAGTAAACCGTCACCGGTGCGCAGACGCCGTAAATATCCATTCTCTAAATGTTTAACGACCATTTGTAATTGTTTTACGAGTGGATATAAATATCTTTATTAGTGGCGGTCTCGTGGCGAAACTTGTGAAAAGTTAATGAATTCTGTTTTTCAGAGTGGGCTGGCGCTGGTTATGAAATAACTTTAGAACGTGAAAAACTTATAAGCAAGCATGCAACATTGACGTATCATCAAAAATGATCGCCTTAGCGAGGTAGTAATGGAAGTGGAACATATTCATCTACAAATAAGCAAGAAGAATGTATTCATGACTAACTGCGCCCCGCGGTTTCACCTGCATAAGTTTCGATCCCGTGGGAATATCTGGATAAAAAGTATCCTATATTTTAATCCTGGTTATAAACCATCTATGTGCCAAATTTCATCCATATTCCTTCGGTAGCTTTTGCTTGAAAGAGTACCTAACAAACATCCATCCATCCATACAAACTTTCACTTTTATAATATTAGTAGGATTTTTTAAACAGTCAGGCTCAGTTTGGTCATAGTTCTACTATTCCCAAGTTTCACCACAGCCTTAGAATTCTTAGGCATAAAATCAAGTAACCAAGAAACCGAACCATTAAACACATTAGAAAATACAAGCTTCAATGTGATTTATGTTCTTTGACGTCTCCTATAATTTGCGAACCGTTATTGGTTAAAATTACGACCCTTGTATCTTTACCAATAATGAAGCAAAGACTTCATAGCTTTGGATAGTAGACCCTCGCACATGAAATTAGCACAGGTAAAATTTACTTACGAATCTTATTTATATGCCCAGTTTGGCAATAAAAATGCTACCATTGGTAAGCAAAACGATTCATTTTTGTTTAAAGGAACCGAGGATAAGACTCGGCAGTCACTCACGTTTAACTTAAATATTTCGGTTTTCTAGCACTTCACCATAACCATGAGTAACTGACAGAACAATCGCCTATAGAATACGTAATTTAAAGAAAGTATGACATTATGTTTCTTGGACGCTTGTAATTTGCGAACTGGAGACGGTTACTTTCGACCCAAATAATGGAGATTCTACACTGAGAGAGGTACACAGTATAGGAGAACCAGTTTGGTCAAAACTTTACTTCTAGACGCCAAAGTTAAAACGTTTATGGATTTTATTCCAATTTACCTTAGTTCTTAGGAGTAGTCATAACAAGAAAAGAAAAAACAGAACGCAGAAACAGCTGTTGAAACATTTTCTTTGCATATGAGAACAATGGAAAACTCCATGGCCGTTTAATTGAGAGGCAAGGAAAAACATAAAATGAATCAGCTGATATCATGGCGCTCGAGCCGTTAAATACCTATTACAATGAGAAAGAATAAAGATTATAGGTTCAATGCTGACCCATTGAACCAGTTAGTAGATGATAAGCCTTTATAGCTCGTAGTTTGCAATTACTGTGAGCAGCTTTATACAAGACGAACTAGATTTACATTATGATTCAAAGGGTAATGTGCTTTTAACTTTGACGCTATATGCATGTACAAAGAGCCTTTAAGGTAAGAACAACATCGTAAAAGACAAAGGTAAACGATTGGCTCTAAATCGCAATAGACTGAACAACATATCCAGAATGCGCGAAGGGGAGCGAAAAGATAAACAGCAGAACGCTATACATACATGTACAGACGAAGTCACTAGAAATCTAGGTAACCATACATAATGCTGCAATCTCCAAGTACACATTAAATACATCTTGTATTTATTTAGAAACATACGTGGAAGTCTGCACGTTCGACCTAGCTACACGTGTTGTAATCGCAGAAAACAATGAAAACACAATATTTCTCTTGTCGCGACTATTCAATGTCATAACTTGCGCGTGATAAAGTTTACTTGAAGGGGAAATTAGCTTTTGATAAGCGTGAAATTGACAACGAATAGGAATTGGTACCAGTAGTGAAGGAGGGCAAAGGATAGTAGGTACCTACTATACCATGCCATAGTTGTACCTACAACTATGATATGAAAACGAAAAACGACGGATGGATAGTGGTGCAATAAAAAAATAACCACATACTGTACCGCAATTTGGAATATAACCGTATCCAACTGTGAAAAGCGATAGCTAAAAACCGAAAGAAAAATAAACGGGAAATTAAAGAGGGCAAAAGCGTCAAAATACGAAATTAACATAAAACTTTTTACATAATTGATTTACGATGTGGACATACTTACTTACTACATTTTATGATTTTATATAACACGTCCACAATAAATGTTAAGTTAATATTTATAAACATATTTATGGTACGGATGGTGTTCACACTTAAAAGTAATTTTTAACGTGCAAAATAAGTTTTCACTGTATCCAATTTGAATTCGAGTACGTAAATCTATGTTTTTCTATTATGTTTTCAAGGGATCAGCTTGATAAAGTCCATCGCTAAGTAGCTAATGCTGAATCTGGTTTGTTGGCCTACTGAAGCCTCGTTTGCATTCACAAAGCCCAGAACGTGCCAAGTCTGGCTAGCAGAATTAATTCATTGGCTCCAATATTATAGAAGAAAGCACGACTTCCTCGAAACTTGCCAAGTCGTAAAACAATTAAAAATGACTTACATCAAAGAAATGTGGCCTCAGTCTTCCTATAGTGTACTTGGCGACATCGGTGGTGAGCTGTTGGCAGGCGCAGCCGAAGAGGAACACGCCGATTACGTGGTAGGCCTCCCAGACCCAGGCGGGTATCTCCCGGCCTAGGACTTTTCGGGAGCGCCCACCGACGTAGTCGCGTAGTCTTATCCATTCCGTGAAGCACATCTGGAGAAGAAAGAAAATAACATTTAAATAAATTATCAAAGGTTTCGTTATCAATAAATGTTATTAGCCATGATAAATAATTCATGCACATGTTACTAAATTGTCATGAAATTCGGGTGCTGTGTTTGAATCCAGAAATAGGTCAATTAATAGATGACAACGGCCAGAACGCTTTTCTGAAATAACAGAAGACATAAAAAATATAATTTGACAACACGGTTAGCGCAGTGGCTGAGCGATCGGACTGCTGCGCTGCGTGTCGCGGGTTCGATTCCCGCACAGAACCAATATTTGTAAGTCCTACATGTATTTGTTCCGAGTCTAGGTGTTTTTCTATCTATAATATGTATTTACAAAAAAAAAATGTAGGTATATAAGTAGTTTATCAGCCATCTTGGTACCATAACACAAGCATTAGGTTGCTTAGCTTGGGACTAGATGGCGCTGTGTGAAATGTCCAGGGATATTATTATTATACGACAAAAATAAAATTCCCCAAAACATGCATTTCCATAGGTTTATAGCGAATAAATTGACTCTGACATCCGTGACTTATAAAGATGTCGACAATTAATTAACTATTATATTTACAATTAATTAAAATTAATTACCTACATCTTGATTTCAAAATCAATATTCTTGAAAAAAAAAACAGAGTTAAACATTTTTTAAATTGAATCCGACAGAAAGATTGAAATACCAAAAAAGTGACGACACACTTTTTACACAACGGCAAACAACTACCAACATACGCGTGTACCAATATTGGCGATAAGCCAACATCATTAATTAATAATTACAAACTAATCACTAGTAGGCGGTTTGCATATAAATGAGGCATAGGCGTTGAAGCGTGACTTAGCTAAGCTATTGAACAGAACGGTTATTACTTCTTATGTGAAATCATATTCATAACAGAAATGCAGAATACAAATATGCAAAGAGTATGCGTCATAAATGTTATCCTATTGTAGCTCGCAAAATTCAAATTTACTTACGTTTACAATTATGGCTTTACAAGAGTATAATCATTGGAATCAGCAATACAACTCCTTAAGTTAGAATTGGCCTCAAATGTCACGATGTCATGATGAAATAGTCGTTCAATAGGGTAATGTGAACTTAGAGAGATTGATGATTTTTATGAACATAATCCTATAAATAAATATTTGTTACGATTTCGAATCATATTTAGATCAACATACAACCTGATACAGACTTGCATATAGCTGATATAGCAAAAAAAAAAGTAAGATAATTTGAATTTCGCGGGCTACCTTGAAGCCTTCACCTTAATGCTGTGCACAGTCAAAATAAGTATGACGTAAGCCTTTCCTCTTTAATAAAATAATGTGTTCGTGATCGCTACACCGACATCCTGTTCCTTTGCAAAATTGATGGTATTGTCCAGTGACGCAACTGTTAAGACAGGGGGGACAGTTTTGATTGTCTTCACTCTTTCCCTCTGTCTTTCTTGCTTAAGCTACTTCACCCTTATATCCTCACTAATAAGTATCATAACAATTTCAACTAGCTGTCGTATTTGTTCCTTTGATTCTGACGTGGACGAAGTCAAAGGCAACACTAGTTCCGGAAATATGACTTAACCCTAACTTGAAACCGCGTGCCCTTTTCTTCTCAACAAAAAAAAAAACTCATATACAACCAAACAAGGTCTTGAAATTGAATTTGGAGCATTTCTCTCGTAATTACGTAGGTATTACATATTGTGTCTGTTGCAACTGGCCTTGTGCCTGATACGCCACAGGGTCGGGTCGCACGCGCATGGAATATCATACCATATATGAACTGTTGCTGATTTATCTGCCTCTTTACCATATTGATTTCAGAGCTGCAGAAAATCTAGTCTCTGTTAGGTGGTTGTTAGATCGTATATCTGCATTCCTTATATGTAAGGAACTATTTATGCTACTGGATATATTCGTGGAGCTATTTTTAGTCACGATAGTTATGACTTTCGTGATCGACACTCATGTTCTTAGACGAATACGGTCTGCGATATCGCCGCGTGAAGAGCTTGTGTGTTAAGACTCTATGAAATACACTTATCGCATGTTTTGAACTTTACATTTGTTTATTACTTTATTAAGAATTCGAAGTTCACATTGTTATTAGCTGTGTGTTTCAATATGGTAGTTTCATCATTCGTTAAATTGTGTCTTCTCAATCTGTGTATACGTTCTTATTTCCGAACCTTATCTTCATCGTCCTTTGAAGTATCTTTTAAATATAAACTTGTGTACGTTTAAGGGCTACTATCTACACAATCATGACACCCCATAACCCAAGTTCATGAGCTACATTACCATATTTTATTTCGCATATCCGCAACTCTAATAGGGTCACTACCCACATGATATCCCGTTACTGGGTTTCATGACAATTTTGCATACGTTATCTACGAACCCGGGAACTTGATAGCGTAAATGGTCCTAGATCCGCTGCAATTATATAATTGTCCATGTGAGATTTGTGCCAATTAACAAGTCCACGAATGCCCATGATACAGGAGACATTTTGTATAGAGGGCAAAGTTCTACTGAAGGTTCTTTGCTAATATTATCAATTGACAAGTAAATAGTGCATCAGATTGTGCCAATATACCTACAGTTTCATGTAAAGAGTCAAGAGACAATTGTAAATATACAATCGGTAAATGTTTACTTTGTAATTATCTCAAATTGGGTCAAGTTGATCCTTCAACGCCCACACGTCTAGATTTATTTACTCATGTAAGCAGATAGATCATCTACTATCATTATAAATTATCGTATCATTCAGGAGTCGACAAGTATTGAAATTTGGTATCCACCAACCAGCTCCTAAGGTTTGTAACGTAACTTTACTAGCTTCATTTCAAGATTTAAGTTTTTTAAGTAAATAACTTTTTTTAAATTAATTTTATTTTCGACATCTTTGTTTGAATACGCATTGAGCTTACCTATCGGCTATTGCCAAACAGTCCTGACAACCAATTCTACAGATTCGATAAAACACACATCATATTATCTTAAAACCTTTGGTTATAGAAATATTTACATATAATCAGAAACCTGGAATGTAAGGAATTCGTCACTCATCCTTCTTTAGGCGCAGCCCACAGGCTTGTTTATTTATTTATTTTCACTTCAAGATACACACACCAGTATATCCCTGGCTCTTGTACTAGGAGTTCTTGTATCACAAGAGTCAAAATGATTCCGATGACTCGTAACTGCGATATATCATATGTATATAGCACCAAATCTAACATAGCTGAATCAAAAATCAGACTTCATGACTTGAACGATTCAATCAACGATTCTCCCATCAACCCTTGAATACCATAAAAAAGTAGAAGTGAAATCCGGTATTCAAGTAATAAGCCAGACAAAGAAACGTAACCACAAGTAACAGAAAGTTGCAAGTACGGTACCGGGTCATAATGGCAAACTATTATTACTTATGCACTATTTCACAGTCATTAAACCTAGGCATTGTTTGCATACGCATTGTTTTGATCAAAGTTAATAACACTGCGTTTGTTCTGAAACTAATTAATGAAGAAGCAGGTGAGGCTTTTAATTGCATTATAAATTGAGTGGAGATGTTATTGAAATGTTTGTAAATATATGGTGGTAATGGTGCATATGGTCAGTAATAATTATAACAGGTTGAATCGAAGTATTGGCATACCTATCAAATGTGTAACAATAGATAAGAAGAAAAAAAAACCATCAATCATAAGGATATTCTCCAGAATCCGGAAATTAAGAAGAGCTCGACAAGGTTTATGTGGTATAAACTGGGAAAAACCAAACCACAACATACTAAGAAACGTAGATTAAGAATCTGAATTTAGCAGTTAGTTATCAATCATGAGCACAGCCTCTCACAGAGAGGAGTCCTGTGTCCCAGCAGTGGGTACTTTATACGCTGATAATGGTATTGCAAATACATTAGCATTTTATATAACAATCGTTTCCGGCAATCACAGATGCAATTTCCGCGAAATGTCAGGTTTCTTCCCAATGCCAGTAACAGAACTCATTATCACTTTCCAATAACCAATGAAGACAATAATAAAGACAGCAATACTCACCGCAACAAGACAAACAACAAACATTACATAAGAACCAGATGATCTTGCGCCCGAGTCGGTTTCAAGGGCGTAAAGTGTATAGTATAAACAGTGAGTCATAGTGAGCTTGGTACCTTGACCGTGTGGGGAGAGTACGGTTTTCTCTTATATGGAAGTTGATTGATAATGTTTAGGTGGGTTGATATATTATTGAGATTCTGAAGGTTTTAATGTATTTAGTTTTAAGGAGTTAGAGGAGCAAAGGCTGTCTACTCGCAACGATATATGTAGAGATGTGAAGCAAGCTTCCTCGTATCAGTGCTATGGTTATATGCATGAAAGTAGATAGATCAGCTACTCTTTCTGCAGAGGAAAACTTTAAGATGTACCTGTAAGTTCTTTTACACAATATAACACCACGAATAATGCCAGTGGTAAAGGTGTAGCCATAGCATACCCACATTTCGCCAGTTATGAGTAAGGCCCATGTCCATGGCCAGTATATATCCATGTAATAGGGGGCGGGTTTTTGAAGTGAAAACTTCTTTAGCGGCAATGTGCACTTTTTTGTAATGGGTAAAAAATGTTAAACTCGCATAAGGACACGTTACCTGATCAAAAATTCGTAAGATGGAGCTCGCGTCAGGACACGTGACCTGATCGAAAATTCGTAAGACGGAGGCAGAGTTTTTTGTGATGGGTAAAAAATGTTAAAACTCGCGTCAGGACATTCGTAAGACGGAGGGAGAGTAGACTGCATTCCAAAATATCAAAAATGCAGAACGTTAATATTCAAGTTTTCACTTCTGCCGGCACTCCCGGAGTGCACCCTTTTTTTATTTGCTTTAATTATCTGGTTGTAACCAAGGGTACCAAAGTCAAATAAAGGAGTTATGATTATGTTCGCAATCAAAAATGCTCTATTACAATGTCAGGTTATATTTTAGAGATTCTAGAAGACGGAGCAATTTCATCGTTTGTTCTATCGACTAAACATTATCAGTACAAGATGCGCTATGGAGTATTTGTAATCTCATGTAGTAGATACACAGTGGGTAAATGGGTAAAGGTCGCAATAAATTACAAGATTAGTGTCAATGGTGATGAGTTTTAACTTATCGTTTGCAAGCACCCTGTTAAGTAGCTCCTTTTAGTAGGAAAATAGCCACCCTCTTTTTTACCTGAGGTCCAGACAAAGTGACATTCTATCAGCGATGGCGATGTTGGAAAAGTAAAAAATGTATGAGACTGACATAAGCTACCGACATATGTCAGTACCGTTGAAAGTGGTTTTAGAAATACCTACGAAAACGATTGCCACTTGTTTAGGCCCTCTGAAGTCCGTAATTAAAAATGTTCAAAATCTAGTCACAATCTCATCTCAGCGATAATCAATGTCAAAATCTTGTCAAAAATTTAGGGAAATATGGGGCATTTTTGAGACATTGCGACTGAGCTCAGACTGTAAACGTTCTACAAAATTACGAGAATTGCCCCTCTGGTCTGATACGTTATAAAGGTGATTCCCGCTTAGATTAAAGCTCAATATAGATATCGTTTCCAACTTTATCGAAACCTATATCTCCAATGCGGTGGCAGTTCTTTCCTGGCTTTGGTGGCTGTTCTTTTCCTAATTAGGTTTAATTATTCAATGCCATTTCGTTTGGCAGTGGTGGCCCAGTGGTAACGGCCGCTTACCAGTTGTAGGTCGTAGGTTCGAATCCAGACAAGCGCTTTACTTTGTGTAAATTATATCATCATCACTGCTCTCAAAACGGTGAAGGAAAACATCGTGAGGAAACCGACATGTCCTAGAACCAAAAATTCGAAGACATGTGACATCTACCAACCCGCACTGGGCCCGCGTGGTAATTACAGCCCACTTCCTTTCACAGAGAGGAGGCCTGTGTCCCAGCAGTGGGAACATTATAGGCTGATTATGATTCAATGCTATTTACACAATATTCATTTTTCTACTGAACAGCAACCCAAGTTGACCAATAGCGAAGGTGCACCATTACACTTAAGAAGATGGCCGCAAAAGAAAGAGAAAGATAAAGAAACGTACATATAATGGGTGCTAATGGATGCTAATGGTTCCCAGATAACGTGTGCAAACAAGATTCCTTCATGTTTAGCATAGAACTGGATACTGAGTAAGTTGGTGTATGAGGGAATATAAGGGTCCTATTGTTTTTTGAGAAACAGTGGAGAGTTATGTATGTGCATTAAGTAAAGGAGGAAAAACTTGCTATAAAAATGCTAACATGCTTGTTATCGTGCGAAAACATTGTGTTTACCAGTAAAGAGCTGCAATCGCCAAACCAACATTGACAACATAACATAACCTCGCGTCTTATTCCCATCACCAATAAGGTCACTGTATGTCCTCCTAAGGCGTCCGCTCCCGGCGTTGCCACTCACATCTGCCTTCTAAATACCTTTTGTCAGTCGCCTTTCATTCATCCTCTCAACATGACCAAACCATCTAAGCATTTCCTTTAAATTTTTGTTACTACATCTCCTTCAATAATATTGAACAAGAAAAGAACTTGTAAAAAGCTTTGTAAGACGTCGGCGTCGTGCCAATGTCGATAGCCATATTTGCCATAGCCGATGAGTATACTCATCTCTCTCAAATGATTTATTGACCCTCTCTCTATCCTGCCAAGCATTTGATTTACTAATCTCGTCTCTCCATGCTCCAAACAATTGATTACTACATAGTTTTTCTTCCATCCATTCCATGATGTAAATACCTCATCTCCAGTCTCTACTAATTAAAAGATATTTCCCTCGATTGCTCTCCAATTAGTTGATTCACAGTACTTTACGATTCTTGGTAACGATACACATCTACATCGCTCTGATAACTGTAGAATCATACTCGTAGATCCATCATATGCCATGGATATTTATTAGTTTTCACAATGGAGAAAGTTTAAGAAATATTTATTACGGCGATAACATTGCTATGTTATGACTGAAAGTCAACGTTTCAGCTGTTATTATTTCAGCTTAGTCTATAGCAGTGAGAGAAGTGGTTGCCCAGTGGTGTGTGGTGGTGAACTGTGGCCAAATAAACTTTTTTCTTTCTTTCTTTCTTTCAGTGGTAACAGCTACGACTCACGAGTTGAAGGTCGTGGGTTCGAACCCAGTCAGGTGCTTTACTTTGTGTAGTTTATTTCATCACCACTGCTCTCAAAAACGGTGAAGGAAAACATCGTGAGGAAACCGGCATATGATAGAGCTAATAATTCAAAGACATGTGACATCTACCAACCCGCACTGGGCCCGCGTGGTGGAATACGGCCTCTTCCTCTCACAGAGTGGAGGCCTGAGACCCAGCAGTGGGAACGTAACGGCTGATTATGCTATTGCAGTCTATTGCTAGACAAAGACTTATCCCGACTAGGGGAGCTTGCAAAAAGACACAGGTTCCCGGTAAAGACAAGTCGGTACTGACCGGTGCGAGCAAAATAACCCCGCATTAAATAATGCGCTCACACATTAACAGATTAAACATTGTAGCCGTTTCTTTCCGTAGATCAACCTGCATCAAAAAACCCACTCCTTTAAGCAAGTACTCTTGGACCAGACTTGGCCCTTTTGATATGACTAAAACAATTAAAGATAATTAAACTCAGGTAATAAAGTTTTTAGAAAACAGAGTTGTGATCCCGGAAAAATAAACAGCTCATCAACATTTCTCCAAGCAAATAGTGTTCAAAGTATTTTAACGAACCTTGATAGTGAACAGTGTCAAGGTAGGGTCTAATTAAATCATACCGTAATCACCTAACCGCCAGATGCCGTAAAGCATATTTTAATTGCAATGCATAGTCCTAGTATAGCCCATTACAATAATGATACAGAGGAGAACGTTTAGAAAATTATCATAATGAAAGCTTCTGCCTCGTCTAGTAGTCGCTAGTGCTACTGCTAAGGATGAGGTCGTGGGATAGATTCCCAGGTCGTGCAAAGTGTTAATGGGTTTTTCTTTCTTTAATTTCTTAGTAGCAGCTCGGAGTCTGGCGGCCTACTCCGAAGTGCAAAGTTCGGATCGGACCGACACATGGCCGAACCGAATATTATTGAAAAATGCGAAAAAAGTTCGGATCGGTTCAGTTGGGTCGGGACCATAGTCAATATTCGAAAGAGTGTAGAAGTATAGGATCGGAACCGACCGAACCAAATAGTAACTTCGTAGCAGGAAACGGCTGAACATTCGGCCGATACTACTTCGGAGTAGACTCCCTGGATTTGTGTCCAGGTAGATGGCATTAGACTCGTCCCCTATTCAATTCAAAACGTTTATTTCGGACAATAGCAATCCATATTTTATTAGCAGGTACAGCCGATCTATTCTGTAAATATCTCACCGTGAAAAGTTAGGTGAAGTGAGCTTAGAGTGAGTGTCTGGCATTCGTTGGAATGACATCTCACTCCACGCTCACTTCACCTAACTTTTCACGGTGAGATGGTTACAGAATCGCACTCCACTCCAGTATTACATGGGACTTAAACATAACTGGCAACATGTGGGTACACTAGCACTAAACCCCTGCCTAACCCTACGGGGAAACAGGGCGTGATGTTATGTTTGAAAGTCTCGAAATGTGTTAACCAACCTGCCCTGCCTGAACACAGCCATAAATATTTTATTCAAACAATATTTAATTACGTAAACGAACATAACTACGTACAAGTCCAATTAGGAGAAAACGAAAAGCACCAAGAAACCATTGACTCGATACTGTTCATTATACATTCATTATTTTAAACTGCATCTTGTAAAGATGAATATATTAGTAGCACGCTAACTACGCTAATTTTACCAAGCTATTTTCTTGCCAATTAGCCTATATGTAAGTGTGTATGTGCAATTATCTTTGTGGTTGCATAAACATGTCGTTGGTCCAAGGCGAAGATTCTGTCTTCTCAGTATGGGGTTGAATTAAAAGACGTCCAAGGGTGAAGATTCCTGCTCGTTGCTAGCAAAACTGCGGGCCATCTTTCCTGACACAAATCTTTCTATTAAGGCATATGCTCTTTACATGGATGTCTTGCAGTGTAAGTGAGGTTTACTTGGAGGCATTGGTAATCGCTTCGTCTTCACCTGTTCAGGCTTAAGCTTTTGTGTGAAGCTTTTGCTTCGAATTTCATCATCTTTTATCTGCCCTTATGCTAATTTATTTGGGGTCCGCGCAACATGTATTTTTCTTCCTTACTTCTCTATTAGTCGTCATCTCGGTAGTCACTCCCTTTCTAACCATATCATCATTGACACAGTCCATCCATCATGTCTTTGGTCTTCCCCTACTCTTATAGGCCATCGGCATTCATACTCAAAACTCTCCTCAGGACATTTTCCTCATTCCTCCGTATCACATGCCCGTACCATAACCGATTTGCTTCGAATTTCCAAGGTGTAGAAGAGGTTCGATGATTTCTAAATAGATCATCCACAGGCTACCTACTCGTACATCATTGCCACTAAATGTATTTATAACTAGCTTCTGCAAGCGGCTTCCGACGTCCACGTAAAATTTCGGCCCCATACCCTCCGGGTCGCAACGCATCGCCCTGGCGCGCTATCACTTCGTTTTACTTTTTTTTTCGTTTTGCTCAGCTATTTAACCTTCCCCAAGAATAGGGCTATCAAATGCAAAAAGAATTTATCAAATTTGACCGTTAGTTCCAGAGTTTAGCGCGTTCAAACCAACTTCAGCTTTATTATATATAAGTATAGATAAATAGTTACTTACAAGGTATAGATCCTATCTCTAAAAGCTCACCTCTTCATATTTCCTGCCTCAGGCCTACTACAGAATTACGTAGACATTCTCCCGTAATTTGCAGTCAATTAATATACGCATCTATTAATAAAATAAATATACAATTTATTTTATTAATAGACATTGTTTATTTATAAATTCCGCGCTAAAATAGCGTGCGGGCATGATTAACTGCGTTCATGCAAACGATGGAGGAGAGAATCGCAAGAATTCACATGTAATATGCATTGATGCATCGACCCGAGAAACTGTTTTTGTAGAACATACCAAAGAAGCGATGGAGCACGTTGAACGAACGTCCGATAAAAGATACGCTTTCCTCCCGATACGGATACTGTAATCATCTTGATTTAAATGTATCAGTCTGACTTTAATGTATACGATATGAGCAAATACGAGTAGGCTGGGAAAGATGGATGATTAGTGTGTTCTACAATGTCAGGTTTATTGAAAACAAGTGTGCGTATGAGTGCCTTTTCAACAAGCAAACTTCAGACTTATTTATGCGTAAGCATATTGTCTTATTTATTGTAGTTCAAGCTCTTCACTCTGATTATAGTCAGTGGGAATGATAAACTTAAAGATTTCCTCAATATTTCTATATCTATTACATAACCATTTACATAGTATTTTCTTTTAAACAGCTCCATTATCTAAACCTTTTGGGAATAGTTGAGAAATCTTTCTGATTTCGAAACCATTCCCAAAAGATTAAGACTATATTCTATTTGTTGCTCTGGTATTTACTTCAAAGCAACAATGTTATCTATACCACACATTTTACGGCGTCTTCAAGAATTTGTTAGTAAGTACGAAACCAGAAACAGAAAGGATTATTGACAAAACAAAATAGCTGTAATAACAGTAGCTTAGGATTAACGCGCTATTTCTGTAGAAGTAGCAGCACATGTAGAAGTTACAGATGTTAATTTAAATGTTTCTGAAGATTAAGAAGGCAAAGAAAATATAGTTAAGGACAATGTGGCTAATAAACAAGATAATGCCAGCAAGAAATGGCTAGGCTATTCACAGAATCAATTCGCATAGCTGAAGATAATCGTCTAATCTTCATAGAAATGCCAATGAAATGGGTATTTCAAGAGATTTACATACACAGGGAGAGTATGTAACACCATGTGAATATAAAGCTGACTATAGAACCATAATATTGAGGCTATAATGTCAAGGACTCGCCATGGCATCTGATAACGTTCGAAATACTTGCCTACATAAAACAGGGCTTGGGTATCACTATGCCAATATTGTGGGTGAATTATTTACGCTGTTCAGAATAGTAATATTATCGTGTGTACCTATTTGCTTTAATAATATCGTTTGTTGATTATACTGAATAGAATGGCCTATATTTGATTTAGCATCTGCTTGAATGAATCTGATTATTTGTCTAGCTTGTTTTATAATGCTATCAGATAAGTGACAGATGTTGTTGATGTTAGCAACACTATCTTCATCGTTTATGTTGGGTAATTAGATAATTACATATATGTAGTATATCAAAGTGACATTAAGCAAACCTTGCAAATGCCAGGAAGATACTATTGTCGCAATGACATTACCGTTACCACCACCACCACATATGAGAACTTTAACATTCTTGTGAAAATTCCAAGACTCTTTTACGATGCAGATAGGAATTACAAAAACAATGCATGCTGAAGTTTGCATGCGATTTATATGCTCATAAAAGCGATGAGGCATGTCAATGACATTGCGGACAGCGTATTCTGCGCGGACTATTATTACGGCAAGTTGCGAAACCGCAGCTGAAACTATTTAGACTCCACGCAACTGTACATGCAACACGCTGCTAATGGTCTCCTCTTAGAATATAGTAGATCTTATTTCTTCCTTTCATCTTAAAAGGCTCACTGCAGCATCGCCCGCTAATTGACAAGCCTCAGCCAGCTCATTCTGTAATCTCACCGTAACAACTTAGGTGAAGTGAGCTTCGAGTGAGCTGTCATTCCACCTAATGCTAGGCATTGACATTATTGACAGTTCACTTCACCTAAGTTTGCACGGTGAGATCTTTACAGAATACGAGGGCAGGATTTTTTTAATCGTTATGCTAGCCAAACTAAATCAGCCTTGTTTCAGATAGCGTTGCCAGGCGTCCGGATAAAGCCGGACATAGGTAGGCTTTTTGATTGCGTGTCCGGCCAAAATAAACGGTGTCTGGCTTGTCCGGTTTTTGTTAGGCTTTTTACATTTCGCAAACGAGCGAGCGCCGATGACTGATTATGACAATAATAAAAAAAGCTTGATTTTACATACAATTTTTTTATCGTACCTATTAATATTGAGACACAAAATCCTCAATAATGTAGGGTGTCCGGCCTTTCTACCCAAATGTCTGGCCAAACTGGCTGGTCTGTCCGGCTATTAGGTTTGGCGACCTGGCAACCCTCAGATATATTCAAAGGCCTTATATTCAAAACGAAAGAAGTAGGTAGTATAGTTGATCGTTATTATACCTTATTCAGACTAAGGTATTTGACCGATTATTATCATACATACTATCTACTATTACAGACACGTTAAATTCAATTCAACACTAAAAAGGTATTACAGCCCAGTTACCCAGTAACTGGTTTGTGGTGGTCAGATAGGCAGTCGCTCCATGTAAAATACTGGTACTCAGCTGCTAACGGTTAGACTGGAAGCCGACCCTAACATAGTTGGGAAAAGGCTAGGCAGATGATGATGACTAAAAAGGTATTACAGAAACAATGAAAACTATTTAATGTGTTGTTTAGATCATGCAGTTGTCTGTAACTGCACCATAACTATTTCTTTAAAGACTTTACTCAGAACTAGTAGCAATAAAAAGACTGTAACTATTGCATATAAAATATAAGCTAAGCGAGCTGGTTAGACTAGATGACGACTACAGTGTGATTGGCAATGAGATAATCCTACTAATATTATAAACGTGAAAGTTTGTATGGATGGATGGATGTTTGTTACTCTTTCACGCAAAAACTACTGAACTGATTTGGATGAAATTTGGCACACACATGGTTTATAACCAGGATTAACATATAGGATACTTTTTGTCCCGACATTCCCACGGGATCGAAACTTATGCGGGTGAAACCGCGCGGCGCAGCTAGTACTTCATAAACAAGACATAAGCATTATGCGCACCTAAACTTTTAAACTAAAGACATGTTTAGATAATGCAATAGACCGACACTTCATCAGCACTGCTCTCAAAACGGTGAAGGAAAACATCGTGAGGAAATCGGCATGTCCTAGAACCAAAAATTCAAAGACATGTGACATCTACCAACCCGCACTGGGCCCGCGTGGTAATTACAGCCCACTCCCTCTCACTGACAGGAGGCTGTGTCCCAGCAGTGGGAACATTATAGGCTGATTATGATTCAATGCTATTTACAGAGTATTCTTTTTTCTACTGAACAGCAACCCAAGTAGACCAATAGCGAAGGTGCACCATTACACTTAAGAAGATGGTGACCACGCGGGCCGCATGGTGGATTACGGCCCACACCTTCTCAGCGAGAGGAGGCCTGTGTGCCAGCAGTGGGAACGTTATAGGCTGAGACAAATGGAAAGACAGAAGAGAAACCTTAGCCGTACAGTGGAACACAACTAACTCATAATAATAATAATAAACTTTTAACGATTTCACGGCCCCTTTCGCAACGAATGACACAAATACCTGCAGAAAAGACAAACATACTAAAAATATTTTAGGAGGTGCAAAGTCTCAAAATCAGACGTAGTGTACTCTTATGCTAAATTTAGAACCCAAGCCGTGAAGCGATAGTTAAATGGGCAACAATTTCCTGGTTATAAAATCAGTCTGCGTGGCCTTTTCTTAACTATGTTGGGTTCGGCTTCCAGTCTAACCGGATGCAGCTGAACACCGGTATTTTACATGGAGCGACTGCCTATCTGATCTCCACAATCCACAATCAATTTACTAGGTAATACGATAACCCTAGGCGAGACTTGTCAGACTTTCGGGCTTCTGACTATCCATAATTTATTATAACGGACACACACTTCCCTATGTGTTCCAGTGTATGGCACTCGTGGGTTGCAGCTGAAAATCAGCGTCAGGTGGTACACTTGTGTTGTCATCTGACATTATGCTGAGCTGAGGCCCTTTTGGCATTATAATCTTTGTTTTTGTAGTTTTAAGGTGTCATTTTGTGTAATGCCAATAAATACATTTTTCTTTCTTTCTTTCTTTCATAACGACTGTCAAAGATCTACGATTGACAGCCGGGACCAACGGCCTAAAGTGCTTTCCGAGACACATAGTGGTCTCGATGTGTATAAATGGTCACCTATCCATAAACTGACCGCGGCAAGCGTAGCGTCGTTCGACCCGTGCAGCTGTTATTAGGTACTTAGCCACGAGCCCCTCAATAATTTTCTAGCTATATTAGAGATTAATTATAATGGTAGGTATGAACAAAGCTATACATATACAATGTAGATACGGAAGACTCGATAACGCTTTCCCGTAGCTGTTGTATTTCAGTATTCGTATATTTCCATATTGACATTGTAAGAACAATAGGTTCTGACCCCGAAAGTAACAGTTTATCGCCATCATGCAAAATGTAAATGTTTACTGAGAGAGTTGTTGTATCAGTAAGTTTGTTAAAGCTTTGTTAAAGCGTTTTCTGAATTTGCATTTATTCTATTAGGCACTGGCATCTGCCCGCGACTTGGCCCGCGTAAAGTTTCTTTTTTTCCGACCCACCCCGTCACACCGCATCGCCCGCCCGCGCTATTACTCCGTTTTCGCTTAGCGTGTTTTCAGACTTCTTTTTGCTCGGCTCCTAATGTTCATAGCGTAATGTTAAATCTATAGCCTTCCTCAAGAAGCTGGGCTATCAAATGAAAAAAGAATTATTCAGTTCCGATCGGGAGTTCCAGAGATTAGCGCGTTCAAATAAACTCATACCGTCTTATTACAAAACGAAACCTAACTTTAGTTCTAGCCTAAACTATTGAGCCAGTACTTGTATTTCGAACTTTATTTCGATTTAGGCAAAGTTCTTAATACTAAAATGACAACTTAGCACCGAACTAAGCTGTAATTTTTGTATAAAGAACTCCATTTCTATAACAGTTGGGTTCTTAATTCAATAACTGGGTCAGTGGTTTAAACTTGAACGAAAGAAAAACCTTGTTTTGTAATAAGGGGGTTCAGCTTTATTATTAGTACAGATATGTATTTTGCTTCGTGTGACATTTCGCCATTATCTATATCACCAAATGTTAAAAGCTAAACGCCATTAGGCGCATATTTGTAATTCCCAGATCTAGGCAATATTTGAACAAACAGCTGTCACTATCTATCTAGCCATTCCAGGTAAAATTACTTCACAGTTTGCCAAGTGAATGCTCTCGGAACAAGCAATGCCAACCATTTGTCAAGAGATTTCCTAGACGCAAATTTTGAAGGAATTAGTTATATATGGAACGGATCTTTGTTTGAGGGTTTATTAACCTAATGGCAAAGATGTTACGTTTCGTTGATTACATACACAGTTTAATTACTGTCTCAAGGTCAGACGCGATCAAACGACCTAGCTCTCTATAATCTTAGTGAGTATTTGAGGAAGTTTTTCTCTACACGTGTCGTGATGGTCCACTTGTTAAGGCCTCTCCTCTCATGCACGAGGTTGTGGGTTAAAATCCGGGCAAGTACAAATGTGTGACTTTTTCAATTCATGTGTACTTTCTAAGTTTATCTTGGACATCATTGACATCCATGAATGAAAACATCGCGAGGAAACCTTGACTTATAGTTAGTTACTGCAATCTTTAATCCGCCTTAAGCCGCAGTAGGACAATAATAGGTTGGTACTATTATCATTTCTCTATAATGGACTGGAAGAAGAAAAAAAAACTAAGATGTTAATAGCTATTAACATGTGGTGGCTATTGTTTTTGGCACTGGTGCATCAACTGCCGGCGGTGACAAGGAATGCCCTCAATTCAAAGTTGTGTAATGAATGGCACCAGTCCGAATTAACTTCTACTGGCGTGTTAGACTGAGAGACTCCATTTACTACGGTTCCGATATAGACCCTCTTACTTCCGAGAGATTCATTCTTGTTCAGATCTTGTATTGAGATTGAATCGAGATTGTATCAATACTGAAGTAGTATGTTGGGGGCATGTCATCAAATAAATGATTGTATTTCTGTAAGTAATTTTGTGTGTAAACACTTTTACACGTCATTGATATTTAAAAAAAACTAGATGAAGTCGGTGTGTGTATGTCATATCCGACTACTCTGAGAAGAAAGGCCAAAATAACTCAAGAGGTCACAATAGCTAAAGTCTAAAAACAAACTTGATCAGATTATGTGAGGACCATATAAACTGGTGTCTGGATCGTTCTTTTGAGGAGAGAACCACAGATACGAGTGGACCTGTGCAGCTCAATCATGAAATAGATTTTTATCATTGTCAAAGACCATAACTACTACAAAACATTCAAGCCCGCGATGAGTTTTATGATTACCTATTTCAAAATCACCAAAAGTTACAAAACACAAAAGAAACAATGTTTATCTAATGAGATCATTTTATTCAAAAACGTTCGTGACTGCAATGAGAATCTAGTTTATGACTCTTTATGTTCTTTAATATCAAAGACTAAAGTAATAGTCCACAAAGAAGTTTGTTTATTCTTAGTCAGGAATTCGGCGTATTGTCTGAAATGTGAATAACGTGCTGTCCTACTTAACGTGAATAGTATGAAAGTCTGAGCATCTTTTGTTGGAATTTTTACCTGAAATCAGCAAACGCGGAAGTAGTATTTAGTGATTTCATGGATTTATTTAAGAATCTTTAGTTAGTGTTTAGAGGCACAACTTCTTTCACGTTCGGCATTCTTAATAATGTGCTTTTTATTGGTGTTTCCTGTAATGATTTTTTTTTACCACCGGAAATAAAAGTAGATTCAAAATGAACTACAGCTTTTTTATTAAAAGACTTGAGAAACATATCAAATAAGTCGTAAGACTTCATACAACAGTAATTACAAACACGAAATAATAATAAAATTACAAGTTTCACACATGCAGCATTAACTCCTTTAAAATTATAGTGATATCTACTTCGCAACAACACTTTATCTTATTTTTAAGCACTTGGCGACCACCACCAATTATTTTTACGATCGCACCATTCATTATCGCCGTGTGTGGTCTACACATTACCAGAATTTATATCAACAGTTCAATTAAATTCGTAGAAAAACAAAAGCTAGGTTAAAACGAAATTGATAAGATATAACGTATTAAATATCACATGCCCGAAAGTCTTGCAAATATTTGTTGTTAACTTGTGTAGATATGAACGAGGACAAATAGACTATAATGCGAAAGCAAATATTGCCGATAGATTAATAGTTAAAACAGATGGCTGAAATGTGCGTCAAGTGTTTTTCCACAGTGAAAATGTCTGCTTAAATGTATTCCTAATTGCAAGAACAGATCTGCTGGACGGTTATTTCGCTAAATGTGCGTACGTGTTTAGCGTCATGACAATTTTATATAAATACGCGCCAGCTAGATATAGAATATGCTCTATAAACTGTGTAGGTCAATTACAATATACAAAAAGGAAATGTCAAAAAAAAAAGGTGAAGTAAAGGTAGAATTCAAACTCAAACTGAAATCATTTATTTCAATTAAACCATTTACAGGCACTTTTGAATTGTCAAAATTAAATAGTCGGTCAGTTAGTCAGAAAGTTGAAGCTAGTTGCCCATTCCAAAGCGTAGATCTCTATGGAGAAGAACGGGCAAGAAACTCCATGGACACTCTTTTAAATCAAGACATTTTTACAAAATCCTGGTTACATATTCATTCACAAAGTGGCGAAAAAGACTTAAGTTAAATATACATTATGGTTAGGTAGGTACCCAGTTGTATAGTAACTCACAAAAAGGCGGAATAAAAGACAACAAAATACCACAGCCAAGGCAATTCCATAGACAACAAAAATAATTCAATACACAGACGGTGAAAAGCTGTTTACGCAGTTACGGAAAATAGATGGACGTGCCTGAATTATAAATACAGAAAATGTGGAAATGATTCAGCTACTGATAACGTAGCTAATAATAGACGACAAATAGAAATCCATTTCCAAATAGTAGGAAATAACCTTGATAAGGATTTGAATGAAAATTTAGCACCCACATAAAGTGGAGTCGTGCCAAAATGATGTTGCTTTGTATACGATTATACTCTTGGTATTTGTAAAAATCTATAATGTCATCATACTAAGCTTTTCTGGGTTGTAATGTAATGTTTGAATTGATGGGTTGTCCAAGCTAAGACAGCGCTTCATCGATATATGCATTGATACTATTGACTAATGCGAGAGCAAAGATGTTGGGTTCATTGGGTTCTGTAGGTGTATCCTAAATACCGGTAATTATAATCATTGATAGCTTTAATAACAGAAATGAGTTTTCCAACACTCTTTTAGCTATTTTATCATATGCAAGTCTTAGCTTTGTTATAGCTAAGAAGCACTTGATCATCGCGAGTACCTCGATATTATTTTACTTTATATGTATGTTTTGGAAAATAAATACCCGCAATCGTTCTTCTTACACCAGAACGATTAAGTGGGTGTTACGATATTTTAGTAAAATCACAGTGACATTGGACCAACGTAACAGTTTTCAGAAATACAACGATGATGTAATATGTAAATACAACAGAATTAGATCGATGAAACATTTGAAGATGTATTTTTTTACTTTGGATAGAAAGTCTGGGAAACACCAAAACATCACATCCTTAGCACATTTACACCCGATCAATCAAAATTCTAATAGTTGTCATATATTTATTACTACTACGACTAGTCATTATGGCAACATTATCTTCACAATTTTAACTTCCTAGGGCTGTTTTAGGAAATCTACATAATATTTTCAGCAAAAATGATGAAGCTGATGCTGATAAAAGTAAAAAAACCTGTGATGGAAGAAAATAAGTCAAAAAAGTAGAATTACGACCTTGAAATCTTTGGCACTAGCACTAAACAACCATTGTGGAGACATGAACTACAAAAATAAAAAATATTATCTCCTTGAGTGGTAAGAAACGCAGATGATTTTACATAATCTTAAAATAACTATTTAAATATTTTACTATCAATGCTCAATGACGAAATGTCCATTTAATTAGTCTAGATAACATTTGGCTTATAGTTTCAGGAATTGTAATCGAGTTTGACTATTAATTCATTTTTATTGGTAAAGTTGACAATAATCATGAATATGGGAGTTTTTTAAGAGATTAGGTATATGAAACGGATGAACTTTGACATAGTAAACAATTATTACCTACTCCTTCGTTTTGAGATACCCCAGTATCTCTGTGTATATTTATTATTTACTGTTTTTGGACTCCTTTATCCCATACTTATGATCTGTGTCATACACTGTAAGGAAGCTGGATATGAATGGAAAGAAGATAATGGGAAAATCTGTCAAAATTCACAGGCTAAGGAGTAACAATCCAGGAGTATTTAAAGAATATTGAAGGCGAATTCATCACCCCACTTTAATTTGTTCCCATACACAATAGTAGCAGGCCCAGTATCCGTTTTAATATTTACAATAATTCCTTCTTCCCTCACAAAAATATCATCAACATAAATCAACACAGACCCCTTTATCACCACTATGGTCAAATACAGATGTACAGTGAACTTAAAGCTTATAAAACTATATAGGACACATAATCGAGTATCGGCTGGCATTGTGCCAAGCTGCGCCATCTTGACGGTCAAGGCTAATGGAACGGTGAGGTTCAAATAAACATAAGTGACAATCTTTATGAAGTGTTGTGGTGAAATATTTTCTTAAGTTTTCCTTATTATTTTGGAGAAGACGATTTTTGTTTTGAAGGAGTGATGGATCATTTATGTAAACACTGCTGTTTACGTAAATGCAAGAAGGGATAATATTTTGCACATCAGTATTCACACAAAAAAAAATCTCATTTATTTAGGATATGAACCTGTGTTTTATGCGGAATGTATATAAACTAAGTTGGACCAAACATAATTTCCGCAACTTTTAATACTTAAGACTTAAAAGCTTTTAATGAGCAACGTCTTGGAACTAGACGTTAAGCAAAAAAAAAAACCCAAAATAAAGTCAA
Organism: Apamea sordens; assembly: GCA_945859715.1. Classification (NCBI taxonomy): domain Eukaryota; kingdom Metazoa; phylum Arthropoda; class Insecta; order Lepidoptera; family Noctuidae; genus Apamea; species Apamea sordens. The sequence continues at coordinate 15,772,729 of OX244002.1, forward strand.
AGCAACTTGCAGGTGTCTAAGCTCGAATTAAGAATTGTCAGATTTTAAATGGCAATATACCTAGCAACCATATTGTAAGTATATCTTAAGTACTTTACTATCGAACAGGCAGTAAAAGTGCCAATATGTTTAAGTAAAGGCTTGTCAGGTACAGTATACGGTAGGTACTAAAATTTAATATCATTATTTACCGTAGCCATGTTTACCCTGGACCAGCTATTAATATTTATATGCCTATTGACACGCAAAACCTTTTAGCACTAGCGTAGGGTAACGGGCAGGTCCATAGTTCTAAGTATTAAGATAGGATGGTAACATAGTACTATGAAATAGTTGCTTTTAGACACGCCTGTACTGCAGCATCGCTAATAGCAGAAGAGATAGTGGACGAACGAAAGCCGATCCAGCACATAAATAATTTAAAAGAGAATGCTGGAAATGCTACAGATGGAAGTTTACATTACTACAATAAAGCTGATAAGGGTTTGGATGTATCTTTGAATGAATATGCAGAAGGAATTGGTATTCAAGATGGTAACAAAGGCCTTAAACCAAACAGACACTTATAAAATATTATAGATGTTGCGATAATTATATATAGCCAAATGGACGACTGATCCAAATATCTTATTCTTAGTACGCACGACGACATATCAACCTATTTGGAGTATAAGCTGACCTTTAATTGTACGAAAAGCTTTCACAATGCGAGGCGAGCTAAAATTGGATACGTATAGCTTGATATGACGTGGTGTACATATAGATCTTGCGAAAATTATATATAGCCAAAAGGACGAGTGATCCAAATATCTTTATCCCAGTATCAAGAGACCAGACACGAAGGCAATAAGTTGATCCGCACATAAAACTGGCTACACGATGAATAAATGCCAATAAAAGTGTGCCCCACAGAGTACTTAGAACTGAACAAACTGAACCCACGTTCGCAAAGGTCAAAATCATGGTTAGTATAAATATTGGTCTCTACGGATCACCGCCCAACCTTCACGGTACAGTAATTGGAGTATGTCATCACCGTTATTGTATTATATTTTATTGAGGATATTAGTTATATTGGCAGTGTTGGCAAACTACGTGTATCATAGCGTCTGTATATTTAGATTTTTTTTCGTCCAAACTTTCTTTTTCTTCAAGGCTTGGTTATCCATTTGAGAGAAAAGCAAAGATAATAACGGTAAGCTATTGAAATCGGGAGTGAATTCATTGTTTAAAATAATGTTGTCTCCAGGATATTGGTTGACCCTTCACTGGCTACTAGTAGTACTATATGTTGGTTATATCCTAACTTTCGATTTAATGGGCGTAAAAACATTAAAATCTGTATTTATTCGTTTTATATAGACTTTATTATAAACGCAACAAATCATGATTTTCATGGAACGTATACGCGATATATGCATAAACTCATTTAATGCAGAAAATTAAAACGCAATTATAATTTTATTGTTAGCTATAAAAATGAAATTAGTCAAACTAATTAACAGTCAAAATAATTAAGAATTAATTATTATAACGCATTGTTATATTGCAGGTTGTTAAGTAATTTCTAGTGAAGCTGGTAAACGTGTAGAAAAAAATAATTTGAGGTTTAATTTTAATGTAATAAGACGATTCCGTTTCAAAATTACGAGTTATTAGTTTCAGTCTTATTCTTAAATATAACTGAACCATGGTGTATGTTTAGAACTAGGCAAAACCTAGTGGAAAAAAGGTGACTCTCCCAATTTCACAGAGTAAGATAACAATAGAAAATATTAATTAAAATAATAAAACAATTACGTAGAAAACTAGCAGACATAATTATAAATAATCAGGCTCCCTGCAGTTATTAATAGAGACCATGTAGTGATTAAACAATTAAGCTATGCAACCATGGTGACAGTCTAATTTCTAATGCAGACAAAAGAATGAAAGCGTGAAATCGTTGCTTTGATTCCGACCATTTCTTTTGCATTACCTTTCTTATTACAAACGAAAACAATAGAATAGACTTCTGAAAATTCATTAAACACTTAAGTGTTTTTTCTTAATAAATCAACATTCACTGCAGTTGATACAGGTTTGTCTACTAAGCTACGAGTATAGGTGACCAAGATATTTGTAGGTGTGGGACCCCACGTCCTTGTTTCCTAAAATTACCGGGTCTTTAACGATTAAAACAATAATAATCTCGTTAAAAATCGTTCATGACTGTCAAGTGATATACTGTAAGTAAACTGATGTTGTAACTACTTTACTTTATCTCCATTCCCTTACAAAATATGTTAATGCTCATTGCTAAGGCATTAAATGTAATCATTTTCACATTTACAGTCAATTATATTAATTCAATAGGACCACTATTCATTCATGGCTTGCAAAATTATGTCAAGCCCAAAAATGGCAATAAACATATTTGACGCACACCCCGCAATTTAAAAGTAAAATTCACCCGACAAATTCCTGCATAAACGGAAATAGGAAAATTAAAATAATTAATGTAACCGTAGTACAAAAACATGAAAAAGGCGTGAGCGCACGCAGGATTATCCTTTACGACATTACTGCAGCCATTGAAAAATAAAATAACACCAAACTAGTAGAACTAATTGTAGCTGATTTTGAATAGCAAAATGTTCTTCAGTAAACCAGTTCCAATACATAAATAAATGATTCATACTAATATATTCATGTTAGAATTTCTAAACGCTTCACACTCATGCTAAGAATCCAATAAATGGTATTACAAAACACAAATCACTTGGACAAACATCCAGCCCGTTTGGTATCAAAGGCGGAATCTAAATCAGCATACTACAGACATTCGACATTGCTGCTACGACAGTCTACGCTGTAGTGCCTGTAGTGGTAGATAAACGACGTGACGGCAAGCTGGTAAGGTAACTATGTAATGTTGTTTAATTTACTTTTCATTCATTCATTATGTTTAAAGCTTATAAGCCTGTTTTCTGCAATGTGAAATATTATAGGCATGATCTTGCATGGTATATAAATAATATTTTGGTTTTGCAGGCAATGGACTTGGCACATCGCACCCGAGTATATTAATATAACCTATTTCGCAGTAACAGTTTTCATGCCCCTCCTGGCAGAACATGGAATTATGCACGCACAAAAAAAAACATCGCTGATCTAAATAAACGACATATCAAATCACGAGAGGCAATTTTTAACCCTATCATTAACGATAAATTATGAACAGTTAGTCACGATAAACATATAAACGCTGATGTTGATAATTTAAGTGCCTAATTTCGGTACGGAACTTAAAGACAGGAAATCTAATAGTATCTATAATGATAGTAAGCTACACCGAATAGCTGCAGACGATGTACTATTTTATTGCGATCAAGCTATTAATCCTATAATACAGGTCAATGGAAACAATTGTAATATAATTAATGGGATTCAGACGTGTTTGGTATACGGTGAAAGTAAAGGGCTGAATCGTGCAGAAACACTCAATCATCGAGTTAGATCGTGCAAGTAATTATAATAGAAAACATGCACTTATAGGTAATGTAAAGGGCAGAGGTAATAATTATGATTCAATTGATATGGTTATGTCGGAAATTGTTCAGGTATATCGGTACTATTTTCTTATTGATGCCAATTTTCTCTTCGTTACAGAAACTTTTTTATGAACACACGTATTTGCAACAATCAGGTCAATTACTTGGCCAGAATTTCTGCAAAAAATAACTCTAATTATATGATGATAGAACAACATCTACAGAGACATTTTTGTTTTATAAAAAAAGCTATATTCTACTTTTAGGCGCAATCATCTCACGCGGTTCGCCGCAAACCCATTTTGCTTTACCACGACCGCTCGCCGCCTCTTTTTACAGAGTCCATCCACCTCAACAAAAAACCTGAGCAAATTGCTAAACGCCTTCAGAATTTTTTCTACATACGTCTACATACCTTCCTAAGATTAATTCGGTCTAGCAATTGAAGCTTTTAAATGAAATGTTCACTCAACGATATGTTTTTCTATACATTATCATCCATCAAACCAGTTAACCTATAAATCTTGAATGAACTTGTCTCAATTCAAGACATGTCTATAAGAAAAGAAACTGAGTTCTTTTTGTATATTTGTTATCTGAATAATTGATTATAGATTTATTTCTACTTATCGCTTAAATCGCAATTTTGTAACCACAATCAGTATTATTAATTTTCCTATCATCCTCGTATCTACAAGCATAGCCAGGATGAACTTTAATTGTTAACATAACGTGTTCAGAACCCACTCAAGCAGTTTCAAGGTTTACGCGGTAAGATACTACGATTTAAGAACAAATATTTTCCTCAAGCAACACAACCAAAGACGGGAGCAAAACACAGTCGGTAATAAACGAATAAAAAAATCTAATCGAACACCGGATGGTCTGGCAAATAAATAACACAAGTACATTAACGGACATGTATAGCAGCCGATTGATCTCGATGTCTTGTTTGCATCGAGATAAAAACTCAGCAATAAAGCAATTTACTGTTTAAAGATTGTTGATTTTAATGTCACAAAATAGGCAACTTCAGAACTAGATAATGATGCGATCGCATCACGATGTGATCTAGTTCTCGATAATGATACGTTCCAGTAATTACGGAGATCAATCTTTTTGTGCGCATAGTTCGAGTCTGTTAACAACATGTGTGGTTGCTGATATTATGTTTCTTCTCCGACTTAAAGATTGCTTTCAAAAGGGCAACTGATACAAGGTTTAAAGTTCCACATATTTATGTGACAGTTTTAAATTAATTTAAAGGAATGATCTTTGCGAAATGGTTTGCACAAGGTTCTTAAATACAATATGACATTGTACAGATGTATGTTCGGTTCTTACATGATAACATTTAAAATAAAAAGGCACTTAGCACGCAACAGTGAACCCTCCATTAATACCAAATCTGTCCCGAATGCCACCTACGTAGTAATGACGTTCAGGGTTGACTTCTATCGTAGAATGACAAAAAATTATCCACGTCTTAAATACATGAGACGCGGAAAATGTGCAACATTTCCCGTATGAAAGGACAAATCGGATCTATAATTAACAAACCAAGGCCGATCTTCAATGTCAATCGTTATTTATAGCTTTTTAAGTGGGGACGATCGATAACAACGTGGGAATCGAACCCACTTGTCCTGTTAAACATATCTTCTTTGACTGCGATGGACAAAAACGATTAGAAGGGTCCGATTGTGACGGCGATAACAGAACATTGGATTATGTAACAGTTTGTATTGAATATATTAATGAAAATGGTGAGAAAGGTGTTAAAGTAAAAGATACCGGTGTTAAAGCAAACGACATAAATAAAACCTCCAACATAAAGAGAGGTAAGTTGAATACTAAAAGTAATTGCAAGTTAGTTCTAGCAAACCATTGTTAATTACGATCGTAGAGACCGAATGAGCGTTGGAGATTTATCTTTAATGGTGGCGACAAATCCGGTAGTTTGCACGCGAATGAAGCAGAAAATAATATGAAACACATTTATGCAATAACTAAAGACAACGATTTTGTTATATGTATGCGGCCAAGCCTTGAGCTGACTATAGAACAAAATTGAAATATTCCTAATCTCGTGATCAAAACTAAGACCACAATGGAAGTGTCCTTTAAGCTTACAAACACCAACTAATGAGCCGATATAGATTGTAAGATTGACAGGCTAGCACTGAATTATTTAACAGATTGTACAGAATAAATTAATACAAATAGTGTTAATGAAAATACTATAAGATAAAATAGCCCTTGTAAGGCATGAAAAGATATGCTGAATGCTTGAGTGTCAGCCGTTGTTGATGCCTAGCATTCGATATTATCCACTTTGCATAGTTAATTAATGATCAGCATGACAGGTGACATAAACTGTTAAGGTCTTGCGATTACACGTGTGTTGACCATGTTATTCTGTAGGTACTAGGTACGCATAAAACTATATTATATTCTATTATACTCCTTTCTCTAGTTTCTCATGTTGATAAAATAGCACTACAACTTCTCACGGAAGCATCTATAATCAAACACGGTAGCGTATGAGGAGTGAAAATTATCTAGCCATTATTAATACAATACTGAGTAACTGCTGGTGTTTTTACAGATCATGGAGGATATTATAGTAACATAATATAACTTCACGCCTGTATTAAATGAAGGGTTAGGCAGCGGAGTACCTATAGTACACCCACATTTTGCCAGTTATGTTCAAGTCCCATGATATACTTAGGGGGTGAGCCTATTGCCACCAACCGGGCACAACTCAGACTTTAGACTGCTACTAAGAAATTCCAGATGAAAAAACTCAGTAATACTTTGCCTGACCCGGGAATTGGACCCAGGATCTCATGCTCAGCAGTAGCGCTTACGAACACTAGACCAACGAGGCAGTCCATACATAATAGTTGTTCCAAATACTATCCTACTAATATTATAAACGCGAAAGTTTGTATGGATGGATGGATGTTTGTTACTCTTTCACGCCAAAACTACTGAACGGAATTAGATGAAATTTGGCAAACAGATAGTTTATAACCAGGATTAACACATAAGATACTTTTTGTCTCGATGTTCCCACGGGATCGAAACTTATGCGGGTGAAACCGCGGGGCGCAGGTAGTACAGAAATATACCAAGTCATTGATAAAGAATTAAACCCAGTAGCGAAACATAAAGCCTGGCAATATCGGTAGAATTAAGTATAGGTACATTGGTAAATACCATTATATCGAAATTACTACAGTCGCATATTTGTCAGAACTATAAAATTTATGTGTTTGTTAATATAATAATGGCGTTATGTAAATGATTTAAGTAGTACTAGAATTGATATTTGAATTTATTATAAAGTGGGTAAATAGAAGGGAACTTACCTTGTTTGAATAGATACGGTAGAAAATAATAAAATAAACTTTGAAAGTGTTGTTATTGCTAAAATCATCGATATACCCTTTCAAGTATTGGAAGATTTGAAAAGTAGAAGCTTCAGATGATATAAAATTGCCTTGGATACAATATTAGCAACTCAATGCCCTTTAACATTTTGTGTGGGAGGGTAAGTTACCTATAAATATCCTACTTTACTCCGAAAGCGACTGCGATTGGCAATACAGTTCAAATCAAACACTTATTACCGTGAGAAAATATCGAACGGAAAATTAATATAGGAGGCTTAAGTACTTGCATACTCAATAGAACATAATATGGGACCCAATTTAGAAGTGCAAACCAAACAGGAAAATATTGAACATGAAAGTTTTCAATACTTGGCCCTAAAAGTCACATAATGAGAGAAGAATTTAAGGTTCTTTATCAGGCCAATAGCAAAGAGTTAAACCAAACATTGGTCATATTTGTCATTCGAATTCTAATCGAACTAAAATGTGTTGAACCAAACAAGTTGAACCAACATTGGACAGATAAGTATATGGACATAGAAATTATGAGCAAACAATGATCATGGCCCACTAAGGCTGTATTGACAAACTATGGTAAATAGAAAAAAATATCATTCTCATTCCGGTGATCTAATTCTGTGTGTGTGTGATTTCGGGGCACATAACCGCATAATTATAGTAAAATATAGTGTTATTCGATTTTGTGGTAAAAATGTATGTCACGGAAGCAAATTAAGGTCTAAACAGAAATAATAAAGGTGTTCACTTACCGTAAGCACAGGAAGGCCGAGCCCAACGATGTACAGCATAACATTGGTGACAGTAGAATCTTTGTATGGGTGCTTAAGGGACTCATCATCGCAGAAGAAACCCCTTTTGTATGGGGTGCCCCAAAGGTAGAAGACTAAGATCAGGAATCCAACTGTAACAAGAAGAAAAATCTAATTAGATCATCATACTAATTAATAAAGGCTCATTGGGGTCTCCCAAAGATTGCACGGTTGAAATTGTCAAAAATAGCTCCAAGCATAATTAAGAAAATATTTTAATTTTGTTTCTTCTGACAGTACCTTTTAACTAAAAGATGTCGTTGTTATCAGGCCTTGATAAAACCAGAGACATTACAATAGATAAAAAAGAATATTAGTCTAAACACATAATAAATAAAGTAATAGAAGGTTAAAGATATCTCGAAAGGCGAGGTGTCAACAATGATATTTTTATTTTTACACTATCGCTTGTGACAGTGAAACTTATTACGACATTGGCGCCGACCCTTGCTCACAAGTCACAAACTAAACTAAATTTAAATTCAGTGCATCTTTTTCTTTCTATTTCGTTAAGAAAGGGACAGATGATAAATATTAGTTTAGTCCTGTCAAATTTAGATACTTGATAGCAAGTTTAAACGTGATTAAAAACATGCATGGCTACTAAAAATACGTCAATTTACGTCAGGCGCTGACTAATTTGACAGGACTAAACTAATATTTATCTTCTGTCCTTAAAAGATGCACTGAACTTAAATTTAGTTTAGTTTGTGAACAACGGAATCGTTGCCATTGTGTGTTTGTGAGTTTATTTCTACATTTTTTGGACGAAATAAAACGACTGTCAGTTATAATTTCTCGGATTAACATTGTAGAATTCCATTACCCTGTGCTATGATTTGTTTGCAGAAAGAAACTAATCTAACTGAACTACCAATAAATCTAAGAACTTCATAAATAATAATCCTTCGCCGGCCGTTTATCATGTTCTAAGCCTTGTCTTAGTTGTCTTCGCTGAAGTATTCACAACTGTTGATCACTTTATGTGCGACAACAGCTGCGAGGATGGTAACACTTCATAAATCATCTTACTATTATTATAGTGTTATATCAAAACTGCTTTGTCCGTCTGCTATTTTACACCTAACATTGCATTCCGACCAGAAAATGAGTAAACTTGAGAACATTTTAAAAGTACTATCTTTATATATTATTTTCGATTGCTTTTTGTACGTTTGCAAAAATCACAAAATCACTGTAAAAGGAACAACTATCTATGGTTTAGGATCTGGGGACTTGTCAAGCACTTATCATCAAATTACCATAAACAGAAGCTGAGAGCGATAAATTCAATCCAGAAACAAAAAACGATGCAAGTGAAGCTGCAGGCGAAAGTATGAACAATAAGTAGCAGAGTAAGGCGCCATAAATCATATAAGTATAGATTTAGCGTATTGCTAGCACTCGAGGAGTGGATTAAATTTATATATAGACTCCCGATTAACTCAGATTAATGTCGCGGACAACGAGACTATTGATTAATGAGTTTATTTATACGACAAGTCAAACAAGGCGAAAACTTATTAGGGCTGCCTACAGACTGGAATGTGTAACGGAGAATAGATTTATGCGGCGCCTAAGAATTTGGCCTGGTAACAATAACAAGATGTTAATTTATACCCCTTTATAATTATCAGCTTGCATTGTTGGTGTGATCTAGTCAGTAAATAGAAAATAGGTTCATATTTTGGTTAAAAATGATGATGAATTTGATAGCAGCACGGTAAATAATGACTACTAGGTATGATGAAACGCTAGTAATAAAAGTGATAAGAAGTTATATCATCTGAATTTAATGATTTCTTATTCAAAACACATGACACGGTTAAAATTACTTACAATGATGTAATATCTAAGTGAGCCAAGAGATATAAAATGTTAAACTTAAGCCCATCTTAACACAATCTTTATAAAACGTCTGCATTTTATTATGTTAATCTTATTTATCCGCCGGTTAAGTCACATAAAAACGATTAAATCCAGCTGTCGTTGAAGATAATGGCAATATAAAGAATACTAAAGATTTCATCAACTTAAACTTCTCACAACTATTTTTCATTCGTCTTATCCGAGATAAAAAAGGAATTGGATTTTATATACAAACAAAAGTGCACACCTTTTCAGCCCCATGAATTTCCATAAACCCCTTGTACTCGTCTACATTACGGCTGTATGCTTATATGTCAGTCAGTTCCTCCTTTTATTTACATAATATAAATTGATTCACATTTCGCCAGTAATATCCGTCCCATGGAAAAGGGGGCGAGACTAATACCATTAACCGGATCAAATATTGTAATTATCTAAATTCCAAAACATATACAATATAATCAAAAGTTCAAGGAAAGGGTAAACCCTCCTGGTCTAGTAGTTAATCAACTTTGGGAAAGGATTTGTGCCCGTGGGCGATGGAGGAACGGCTAAAGGTGTTACCATATTCTGGCACAAGTAGTAATATAGACTCAATACATTATTGGTATGGCAACAGTAATTGGTTCCATTACAGCTATTTACCGAAAAAGGAAATCGTGAGAGCCAAGAGAAATGTTGGTCCGGTTATTTGTATATCGAAGGCACGAAGTAGGTACTGAAACCAACACTTCCCTGATCTAGTTAAAACGCTAGAAGACCGAGTTTTGATAATAGAAAAAAGAACAGGGAGTTTTGTGCGATTGTATAACATAGAAAGTCTTTGTTCTTTTTTTACTAGACATTGTTTAAGGAAGCGTTAACAAAATCAAAAATATAAAAACTGAAGATAACAAGAATAGAATGTAGTACCGTTAACAATAATATTTTTGTACCATTAATGTTTTAATTGTCCTTGTACTAATCGTGGAACAAACATAAGAAACCGTTAAATTACTACACCACGCGATAAAAAACAATTAAAATAACACGCTCTATTTTATAGTAGAAAAAATATTTTCATCAGGCAACACATCATAAATCACAGAGAATGTGTTCGAGCAATAAATCTGAACAAGCAATTAACGTTCTCAAAATGTTATAAAAAAAGATTAAAATTGACTGAGTGTTGTCAGAGCGGAATTTAAATTGGTAGAAACTAACCCCATTGGTACAAAATTAACTATTGTTTCACGGATTGCTGCTTGTCCAAACATTTGTATGGATGGACAAAAAACAGCAGGTACTACAAATGGGGTGGCCGTAGAGATAGATGGATGGAAACGTCACGTTAATATCAAAATAACAGCTCTTGAGGTAACTTAATGACATAAATAGGGGTTTGTTTAATTTACATTATTCTTTTGGTGATGCGAGCAGGTGTCAATTTTAAAGACCAATTTGCATTTTTTTTGTGTAGAAAAGAGGTTTAGGTTGGGTAGTAAAACGTTACCATAAAATACATATTGGCCGTGCCTTGTTTAAAACTGACTCAATTTTTATTGTATTTAAATAAAAGTACTAAAATTGTTACATAATTAAAACTTACGACCAACCGCACGTCACCAGATTTTGCTGCTACGAAATAAAAGTGCTGTTACAAAAGTTTATTTTTATAAAGTGTTTATCGATTAAAAATGTGTTCAAGTGCCATTTCATTTAATCGATCAATGACGCGCAGAGTTATCAAAAATGCAACTAGATGGCGTTGGGATCGAATTAGATCACGCTATGATTTCGTTACACGTATTTTGTTAGGTTCGATCGGTAGGACTGATCGTTCGGTCGAAACTTTATCCAACAATAATAACGGTCGGAATCTTATTTTAAAACACTTCCAGCAAGCTAACACAATGCTAAAAGGACTCGGTTTTGTTATTGATCTGGTTAAAAATACAAACAATGTTTTATGGCTGCCATTATCGAGTTACAGCCGCTCCTATAAACAAGTGAGTGGACTAGTCTGGCCAGCTGGTCGGGTGGATTTGACGATGAGATATTTATCTTAAGAGACAAACAACGGATATTTTGTCACCAAGATTTGGCTAGGTGACGGTGGAGAAGTAGTAGTAGTTAGATTTCACTGATAATTTTGAGTTAAGACATAATATTAGGTCAACAAGGAACGAAATGTCTGCAGCAGCTAGGGTTAGCAGCAGAAGCAAGATCTTTCAAAATATTTCTTCGCACAGAAGTTTAAGTAATTCCTTCCTGAGTTTGGTGACCCTACCAAACTCAGCAAGGAATTACTTAAATTAAAAACATTTTTTTTTAAATAAAATACATGATTTAAAGTGGGTGTGCCATACAGGTGATACACGCTGATTCAGGGGCATTCGGTTTGTTCTTGACACCTAATATAAAATAAGACTGAACCTATCGATTGTTTATAATTTCTAACGTGACGATACTATCGCGGACGCCCACGGCATTACGATAACACAGGGAAGTAACACGTATGGAAAAATATGAAGACGCTTTTAAATTTTCGTCCACGATAACGTTACAACATGCACCGATATTTTAAAATCAACGATAAAATCGTAACCGTCGACATCGGTAACATGACGTGCCGAATTATTAACGAGCACATTGGCAGGCGCAATAAGATAAATAGATACCTAGTTACAAAGATTTCTGTCGAGTGTTTCAAAACAAGACAGTAGAAAAACTTATTTCTCTCCCAACCTTGACTTTTGTTGCAATTCAAGCAAACGTATAAAAAAACTAACAAATGTAAGACTAGCAATTAAAAATAATTGCGAAACACACGATAAAAACGAAATTATGTCAGAGTTACGTGCTTATAAAGGAGGCCAGAGTAGTAAAATTACTGGTTTGTAAGAAATAACAATGAAATTGCTAAACAAAAAACGATCATACATCAAATCTTCATGCATTTCAATTAGGTCAGTAAGACTGCTACTGTGTGAGTGATAGTAGAAATGAAATGTTAGAATCACAAAACCATAAAATTAATAAAAAAAATATAACGATGTATATGCTGTCTTATTGGTTAGAGCTAGGTATTTCAGACATCCTTGTAATGGCGTCAAACCATGTAGGATGACAATGTAAATATAATTTACATACAGACATACATTAGTGCGGTTCTGTAGTATCTCGTCTACAATCGAAGACCTTCAAATTTGAATAAGGCAATGTCCGTAAACTGATAATATCGGGATTATTGACTCCATTTCTCTTGCTCCAATTGAACCTGATCTTCAAACAAATTAATACTAATGGAGATAAGACGGGATGTATTTGACTAATCAACATTGTATAACAATTACATAGTACCTGAAGAAGGTTCAGGCCTGAAACAGGTAGCGAAGCTGCATGCAGTATGCAGTAAACTAGGTGCTATGGCACGTCACAAGAAGTCTGGGGATTGTCATAGGCCGAGTTGATCATAAGACTCAAAATCGGTGTAACAGCAGCCGGGAACTACGCAGGAAAAGATCAATACTTATAGATATTTCCTCTATCAATCCAACAATGAATAAAACTGCTCTTACGATAAAAAATAATTGCTTTAGCCTACCACAAGAAAACCCTACTGGAAATATTGTTTTTTATTTTTTATTACTATCAATGTCATCCACCATCAGACATCCTCGATCGCGACAAAGTCAGTGGCGCGTGGTAACCTTGCTGCGAAGTGTACATTTGATAGATAATTAGATATAGTAACTAATTTTCCATAGGAACCTACAACGTTTTTGAATGGTTAACTCGCTTCATCTTTCTGATTAAAAATGAAATTTCTGAAATAAATGGTTTGAGTTTGAGTTTTTTAATTCTCAAAATTACATCTACCTACAAGTAATATATGCAGGGGTTCATTTATTTCTAGATTAAGATGCCTTAACATCAAAAGGTCAAGGAAGAGAGATGAGTCACAATCACGTGGATAAAGTTCTAGATGACCATAAGATACAGTATTGGGTGCTTCTATTTTGTCATATTGGGCCTCAGGGATCCCCAAAACATTTGCCGAAAGAGTAGGCATGCATAGGCGGATGCCACTACATCGGCCTATGAAAGTGACGACACAATACATTTAGGCATCCGATAGATAGTTATCATCAATCATTCTGGGTTAAACCCAAAGCGGAATCGATTGCCACAAATACGTCACCAGGACCAAATTCTAAGAAACAGTAACGTGTTGGAATTTTAAGACATCTTGATTGAATAATGACAGGCACCCACTACATGTTACCATTGTACAGCTTATTACGCGCATACTTAATGAGGTTCCGAAGATTTCAGACCGATTAGCAGTGGTATAAGCATAAATGCAAAGCCGCTACTTGAAACCTTTGGCGTGAAGACTGAGGATTAAAACCTGATCCAATTGCGGTTTGTAGCGACAGGTGGGTAACTGGCCAGTCTTAAACAGATACAAGGGATTAGGGATACTTGGTATTTCATTTTTCTTCAATTGACTGCAACTAACTGTGTTATAGTCAAGACTTCGTAGAGTTCTTCCTTGATTTAGGATAGATTGGTGCAAATGCTGGTAATTTTCTTGCTGGATAAGATTAATTAGCAGTTTTGGGCTCTTGACTATATAACAACTAACTTGTGGTCCTTTGACTGTTGACGTTCACATATGTATATGAGTCAGACTCTCAATGTGCAAATAACAATCGACCCTCCCAAAACCAGACCGCGGTAACCGCCGCTAGCACTTTTCTAAGTAAAAATAAATTATTTCCGCAACGTAGATATCAGAAGGAAAAACACGCAATAAAGATCGCAAGCAACAATTTTGTGCCGCGAAAGAACGTTCATTGAATGACAATGGAATGAATGAATTATTCACAATTGAAGTCTTCCAATGTCAATCCCATTATGTAAGTGACATCGCTACAACCGTAAAGTGTGGCGTTAGCTGATGTATTAATTGTACAAAGACGTGTTCAGAATACAACAATATTTCAAGTTTAAAATATGGCGTAGATAGTGTATAGCTAGAAATGGAACCGAACAAATTATGATTTATATCTCATCTACAGTCTTATCCTTACATGCGGATTTCCTGCGTCGTAGCCATTAGAAATACAAATCAAAGATAAATTCCAGACACCAGGTATAAATTACAACGCGTGTATAAATTCGCTCATATACACGAATCTGATGTTCATTTATATCTGGCAAGGGTATGGACACAACTTGATTGGGAATAGGTAAGGGAGATAAGTTAGAAATTGCGGTTTTGATTCTTGGGAAGCTTGGGGTAGTTGGATGTATATTGAACATGCAAGTAACTCTTTTAGCAGTGTTTCTCTTTCTGACACCATATCTACAGCAAAGGATAGCGTTAGATAGTAATATTTTATTGGATATTCTTAAAAATCCATCCTTAAATAAATTTACTTGACCAATGTAACCGTCTAGACATGCTGCTCCCTCAATCGACACAACTCCCGTCTCTTTCACATTCATTATCTGTGAAGGCTTTATCTAGCAATAGTCAGCATTATTTAGCATCTACTTGCTAAATCCTATTCAAGAGTAATTTACATTCAGGACAGGAACACAGGTAATCCTCAATTATACAGGCTCAGTGATATTTAACACCACCTGCCACATCTGGCGTGAGCTACCGGTATTACGTGGATGGCTGCCAAGATTTGACCATTAAGAAATAATCGTTTGGCTATGGTTGTCGTGTGGGAAATATAAGAGAATTGACCTGGGACATAATTAGACGGTAAGACTAGACTAAGTTATTTTTAGAGGTTCTAAATCATTCTATATCGTAATATATATTTCATCTAGCAGGATATAGACAAACTGATTTATGGATAAAAATAGGAGTCGCATAAGAGCATAAGGGAGAATGCATCACCAGGTAAATTTTTACGAATCGGTTTTAGTCAGTTTATTAAATTCAATCTGTTGTTTAGATTTAACGTTAGGCATATCTTTAGGACCGATGACCTTGCAAGGCCATCAGGGGACTTCCCGACAAACTTCAAAAAACCAGTTAGACCAGTTTTATAAATTTGTTTTTCTTAAGACAGCTGTCGAATAATAATGACATCTAAGACACCCACGACAAAATCTACAATCTTCCTCATACATAAATTAAAACGGACATTCCCTTTTATCCTCTCGTAGACGTAAGGCTCGGTACATTACCGGACCGGTCTAAGCCTGATTTATTATTTTATATTATCTACTGATCCCGCGAAGGAATTTGACCTGCGTCCTATGCATATGCAAATATCCTTGAAAATCATGAGCGTTGAAAATATTTACGTAGGCACGTGCTTATTTTATATGCATCAGTATCTGGTTTATGGTTAGAAAACCAACACAGGCTGATACTAATTAGACGATACATAATAAGAATTTGACAAAAGATGTCGAAGAGCAAATAAAAAAAAAGAGTGGAATAAATTCAACTATAATATAGTCAAGAGCACAGAGAGAAAGAGAAAAGAGAAAGATAATAGTAACGGAGAACGAGAAAATGCAGCACCAAGTAACGGAGAAAGAGAAAAAAGATGTGAATCATGAGTTGTGGAAAAATAATTAAAGGAAGCCTAACTCAACAAATATATGACACAAGCTGACAATAATAGTAACGGAGAACGAGAAAACGCAGCACCAATTCCGACCAAAAAAAAATCTCACCTTGCAAGGCAAAGCCAATAAATTAACTCAAGATAAAAATCTTAACGCACTTCCCATTCACATAATACACGAACTATCTAAACATCCTATGCATTCATCCTTATACGGCCATAAAACCGCAGTGAGTCACTAGCGGTCTCGTCTGTCGCTACAAATTGGGCCGATGACCTGTCAGTTGCATAATGAAACCGTAATCTTAGATTATGGGTGAAACAAACCACACGTGAATGAGTATCAGTGTATTCACAGCTTAACATTAGCGGAGAACTTGGCACGTGACTTTGTTTTTTTTTTCACGTTTTGTGGTTTTTGAAGTGTTGTATTTGTTATTGTAAAACGGTCTTTAAAAGATAAAAATCAAAGTTTTTCCTCTCAGCCTATGTGTACATGTGTTATATTACTAATCTTGAGGACGAGACGCACGCAGAGTATAATAAGATGCAGTTTCACATCAGCTTCTTTCATATCTAGCAAATGTATTATTTATATGTTTTTATGCTCCCAAGGACTGGGAGACGAAGAGTCGGTCGTCCGGTGGCGGATGGGCGGACGACATCGCGGGTACAACCTGAATGAGGCAGGCATACTCGTAGGAGCGTAGGGATTGACACATGAAAAGAGATGTCTATGCTTCGCAGTGGGTGAAGTCTGGCTGTGGGTGATGATGATGATACTGTAACAACTCCTATTGGTGCAACTTGATATGAAAAGTGTTATGATGAATCTATTACTTCAATGTTTCGTATATTTTTCCTGGGTTTAATTATATCAACACTTTACCGTTACAGTTTCCACCAATTTTGGTTCTATAGTTTTTAATAGCTATATTATTTACATTTTAAGATTTTTTATCTTAAATTTAAGTAATTATTTATTTTTCATCTTGTTCCGCGGCAATTTTATTGCCAACAAAATTATACGCGTAGATTTTAATAGTTCTGATAACACTTTATGTGTTACTATGTAAATTATTTGAAACTTTAAGTACTTACCTAATAGCCTACTTAATGCAAGTTTTAAAGTAGGTAAGTAATTGAGGAAAATATATTTTTATTCCTGTCGACCTCGGATTTAAATAACACGTTGTATTAACAAATAGATAGTAATAATAAGTAGTAGTAGTAGTAGTGGTGGTAGTAGTAGTTGTAGGTAATTAGTTTGATAAGTAATGTTATAAAATTAACAATTAATGCTTCCTCTCTCCTAACTCACTTATTTTGCTGTGCCCAACAGGGTCCATTATGATCTAATTGTAAGTTTACCACCTAAGGATACCTACATGTGGAATGCAATAAAGTATTGAGTATTGAGATGAACAAGGTGAAGAATTGAATCGAATCATAAAAAAAGAAAATTATAGTTGGAAATTGAAAGTCATTCCCTTGGACAGAGACCTCGTGATTCTGTGAAAGAATAGTCGGAAGTTGGCGACTATAAGGTCTCTGAATAGGTTTTTTCTATATGCAGATTTAACTTCTATCAAAACCAAATAAAAGTAAATTTGCCGATGAAGTATCGCTAAGAAATAACAATGTAAAAAGTAAAGTTGCTGATGAAGTATCGCTAAGAAATAATAACGTATATGGGCGGGGGACCCTGTCTGAAACCAAGGTTCCTTACGCGATACAGCCACGCACACACACTCGTATATAATAGAAAGAGACAGAGAGAATGTCGCATGACCATAACGCTTATTCGTTACGTGACGATTTCTACCTGTTTACCCCTACCGCAAGCCGAGTTAAAGAACTTCGTTCCAAAAAAAATTAAAGCCCTGATAAATATCTCAAATCGTTTAGGTTACCACACGTCTAATACACACCATACGTGCCGCCCATCGAAAGCCCTCAATTTCTAATTAAACAAACAAACTAATTACACTTCTACATAACGAATCATCGCCTTATTCAGATGAAAAGATTATCCGAAGTTAACTTAAACAAGAAACCGAATCAAACGATCTCAGTTTCGAAAGACAAGATCAAAATATTTTTAACTCGTTTTAGTTATAATTTAATTACGAAATATTAAATGAAAGAGGAAGTATCGAACATCAAAGTGCACTCATAATGTTAAAAATGAAAACTATACCCAGCGATATATTGTATGTATATGCATATGTATATTGATCATAAGATATTTTTTATGGCTGTACCTATAAAATAATAATTAATTATATTCTTACGTCATTTTTAATTACATACATGCTGATTGAGGATTTCGAACTGTCTATTATTAGCATATAAAGCGTTCTTTTCATTAGTGTAAATTCAGTTAATTTGGCTTGTTTTAAAGAAATCCAATGTGAACGGCGGCGGCGTAAGTACTCTACACAATAATATACCTTCAAAGGTTCCATATCACCAGAAGCTCAAGCAGTTGTCTACCCATCCGTGAAAAAAGCACAAAAGTTAGCAGGTAGCTCTTTTATTAAAAAAACACATAAAGGGACATAGGGACGCACTGAGTTGAGCTGCACGATTACTGACAAATGCGTGCACTGACTGGACAGGTCCGCTCAATGTGTGGTTCTTTCCTCAAAAGACTACAGCAGACACCAATCTATATGGTCTTCACACGATCTATTCATTATGTCTGGGCTATAAAAGAGACTGACATCGAGTTTGTTTGAGCCTTTCTTCTCAGAGTTGTCAGATAGGAAACGCCAATCTCATATAGTTTTTAAAATATGACTGACGTGTAAACGTACACATTTATAACTCTGACACTTGTAAATCTGCAGTGTCAAGAACGCTCTCCTCATCATCTACAATTTAGTAAGTTCCCCGAATTCAGACCAAAGCATGACACAGACGCTGATAATCATTCACCATCCTACAATCTTTTCCCTAACGAAGTTGTCTCCTAGTTGAATAATAGATATGCAGTTCCATATAAATATGACCTTACTGCCCACACCAGTTCACTTTATGTCCGATACCAATCCATATCTGATATTGCGTTCAACTTAGAAACTTATGTCTAACGGTAAAGCCTGCATTGGCAATACATACTCATTAATAGTTACAAGATCAGGTTACTATATTGAATATCATAGCAATCTATTTAGTGCAAATGTACTACTGTCACACCCTGCATTTGTCACTGTCGAATTTGAAGGGCACGCCGCGTGTCACATAATCATATCAGTATAAGAATTTAAGTGGGCTTAAAATACTTACTAGGGTTAAGGAATCATTTAAGACTATACTCATGTACATTTTATCGGAATTACTGGATTCGTTTCGACGTTGATCGAATTTGGTCATGTTGAGCTAATTATTAACCTTAAAACGAATTTAAGTGAATAGGTACTCATATTCTTTAATTTAATTAATTTGATGTTCGGGGTAATTGATATGTCAAATGCCACGATTATAAAATTCGCAAAATAGATTAGTCAACGCGGAGTATCATTAATACAGGAAGCTGTCAATCCTCAACTTAACAATCATGAATACATAAGCATCTCTTCGAATTTCTTGACGATGAAAGAAGTAACTGCTGAAGAAGAAATTAACGCAGCACTTGGTGGTCCAACATTTTCTTTATCTTAACATTCTGACATTAGAAAGCCCAAAGCTCAACTTAAAAACTTTACATTGCTTAGCACCTATCAAAGCGATGTTAGACCAAGTTAAACAGTTAGTTAGAACTACCCTGATCTACTCACTGATAAGGCCGCACGTTAACGCCACTTCAAACAGGTAATCTGGGTCAGAGCAATGACATCACAACATACGTTCAGAGCACACTTACGTTTTTTAGTCGTCAGACAATCTTAACAGTTTATGGAGTTCTCTAGTTACAAAGAATATCTTTGGACGCAATCCTAGGGTTGCATCTTCAGCAAAAACATAATAGAAGGTGAAGATTTATGCGGGTTAGTAGTAATTTATTATGACACGCAAACGTAGAGACAAATGTTTACTATATTCTGAATATACTTGAGTCTAAATCACTAACAGGTACATCGAAGTAAAAAGATAGGCAGCATAATGAAGCCCTGCGGCTGCTGTTTGTAATGACAAATCAATATCAGATTGTCAGAAAAGTTAACAAAATATTCCAAGCATTCACGTTATCCGTTATACGGCTCGTGTATAATTCCGATTCTGACGAAATCGGTTCGTGTACTGAATACGAGAGATAAACGCGATTCTACTGAGCACTTAGAAGCTTCTGTCTCGACGTCGAGAGAGATTCTGTCGCAGCTACAATCGTAACGCGTGTCTCAGCCCTTAAACGGAGTTCCGTCACTTGAACTTTATCTTGAAGAAAATAACATATTATAAGCAACAAATCTCACAATCACAGTTTTGGAGACACAACTGTCGCCAATCGAGGGTCATTGACTGAAGTCTGTACTGGCCTTAATGATTGTATTATATGAGCAGATGTATGGTCAACCAACCTATTGAATGACAAACTGGTTCCAAGGATGTCTTTGAATCGCCGCAATGAGCGATTGTTGAATAAATTTGCAGATTCGCGAATGATCAGTTGCAAAAACGTAAGAGACTTATGCATGAATGTCCCTTACGCTCTTTCAAACCTTGAGTATTTGCAACACTTGATTGAATACGTATTGTTAACCAACTATGTCAACCAAGTCTATAGATTCGACACAGTTTCATTAGAAGGTCCTTCTAAAGAGTTGCATTCAGACGTTTTCCTATAAGGAAGATAAAGGTAGCCTGGATAGTAGTCTCCCTTTTGAGGAAAGGCTTATGTCGAGAACGAAACCCGGGGCAATTAATCTTGAAGTACCGTATTTCGTAGATACATATATCAGCTTGGAAACAAACAACAGCTGTAAATTGAATAAGTTGTGGCCAGAAGGTCTCTTTATACAATTCATCTTAATATAGCTATAGATATTGTGAGCGAAACTATATTACAACGAATAAGGATGTTGTGTTTTAATAAGCTTACTGCGATCATTACAAACATATTTTTACTTGGATCGATTCTCAGAACCGTCACAAAAGTAGCTTTAACCGGTATCAAAACAAGCAGTCGATTAAATTATGAATTATTTGTATCTAAAAACACACATATTGAACAAAACTCTATGACCTTTAGTAGCTACAGAGGTATATTTTCTTTCCTACACCCACAGATCACCAATGACGTCATTCATAATAAGTAACAAATGACAGGGGCGAGGCTTTCCAAAAAAATTCCACGAAACATTAAATTTCGCGACAGTGTTTGTATTTAAACAAGTGCTTTTGAACAAAAGAATAAATTATATTACTTAATAACTTCGCTTGTTGTCTTTAGGATTTTAGTTTTATTTGAGTTACATAACCTCGAGGCTTCAAGAAAGCAGAAACGGTTATTCTTTAATTAATGCTTACACAATTTATGATTCACGTCCCCTTCTGAATCTTCCAGGTTAATGTAGGTGTATTACACACCTTTATCTAAAAATAAAAGTGCAACTGCAATAAGCATGCTGTCGTGCGTATTGAAGGAGTTGCAGCTTTAAAAATACCGTAAGTATAAACAAAAACAAGAGTAACCCAAAAACACTACCTTGCGGAAGGCCATAATTTATTTCCCTTTACGAGAACAAAGTGAAATAAGCCTTGTGTGTTTATAATGTCACACGTAAAAAAACATTGTTTTGACTACAACAGAATGCCTATACAAACTCATTAGCAAATAATACACAATGTAATCAGCATTTTACCTACTACTACGGTATAGAACGCTTCATAAACAACTTTGGCCTACGGCGTCTACAACTCTATTGACAAAACTTCAATATTCACAAAAGAACAGTTGGACAAACAGTTGCTGATCAAATAAAAATACGACCACACAGCATCACAGTTACGTAGACAAGCATATCTTAAATGTACTCTGTCGTAATAGTAAAGAAAGGTTGCGTTCTATTATGCTTCTGACTTCTCAGATGTTTGATAGCATGATTTTTGAATTGTCGAGTAAGGTTGGAGGAGTTTGAATATGGCTGCGTTTTAACGACTACTTGAATATAAATTATCTTTAAAAAAGCTAGCAGACGATATGCAGCAGTTTCTGTTTTGAGCGTTTATAAAAACAAATCTTTCAGTGTTTCAAAATCCGTAAGCCTGATTATGGTAATATGTATTTCCATACTCATAATGTGGAAGAGGCTTATCTACTGCAGCAGGGTTGCATGGTATGTTTCGAATGAAAACGAAAATTCTATAGTTTTTACAAAGTCTATACACATATAGCTGTCGTTATAAAAACACTTATCGATCGATATTTTCACCTTCGACCAAACTATTGTTCAACCGCAATTCGATCCAGGGGGTCTACTCCGAAGTGGTAAATTTATCGGATCGGCCGAATGTTCGGCCATTTCCTACTACGAAGTTACTATTTGGTTCGGTCGGTCGCGACCTAACAGTCCGATCCGACTGAACTTCATTTTGACATTTGTTGTATCGTAAACCCTACTCTGAACGAGAAAAGACCTACCGATAATTTGATTTTGACAAGAGTTACAGCGTCAAATTAATGTCAAAATACACGACAACAAAATAGCTATCGTTTGAGCATCGTAAGTATCGAATTTAATGAATAAAGTTTGTTTAATATGTTAAAGTGAATGTGTCATACTTGAAATTGTAGCGAAATGGCAGCACGTATGTTTTTGGTGGAAGAGGCTCTGCGAGAAGAGCGTTTGGAGCGGAGGACTCGCAGACGACTTCGTGACTCCTTCGATAGCAACTTAGTGCCCGACCAATAATTACACTCAGTCGATCCCTTTTTGAGGAACTGTGCCAGGACATAGTCGCCCCTGTTACCCCGGAAGCATAATAGCCGTGCAGTTGAGCCTACTACAAAGGTGATTTGATACATAAAACGCTCCATTGACCGCACTTTTGGAATACTCAAGGGTCGGTGAAGGTGTCTCTTGGCAGCGAGGGAGCTGCACTACGATCCAGAAAGAGCAGGCAGAATAATATTGGCCTGCTGTGTTTTGCACAACATGTGCATAAGGGCCGGAGTGAGTGCCCCAGAGTTAACTCAAGAAGAGTTTCAATCTGAAAACTCCCGGCAGGTCATATACCAGCCTGTTACATCTGCCACAGAGGCTTTCAGAAGGGGACAAATACAGAGGGAAAGATTGATACAAATATTAGAAAATAATACAATATATTTTTTTAAATCTATTATAATGTCTTTTATTATTTATGCTTTTGAATCGGAGAACTCCCAGCAAGTCACATATTAGCCAGCTACATCTGCCATAGATGCTTTGAGGAGACAAAGAGAGAGGGATAGAGGGAAAGACAAGACAATCATTAGAAAATAATGAGCAAAATTTATTTTTAACAATACTAAACCACTAGAACTAATCATCACTTTGTTATAAGTAAAAATAATATAGCATTCAGCGTGGTGCAAATTTCTTCCCACAGTCGATGATTCAGCGTACGAACGTCGATGCTCCTCAAGTTTCCATGAGCCAAATCTCGATGCTCTACACGGAAATTAAGGAGAGCATCTATTTGTGCCGCTGTCGGTCTGGACATGGTGACTTCTTCTTGCAGAATGTTTGTTCATAACTTTCATTTCCAAGCTGCCAAAACACGAACATGAGAAAACGATAAACCCAAGGGGCACTTTATCACGCGTAAAGTGAATAATATATGTAGTATATAGTATATTTAGCTTGTTTTTTGTATACATCTCATAACTTCACTTTAACACTTTACACTTCAGTCAGTACTTGATGATAAACGACCGAAATACGCTTATTGCTATAACGATAGAGACAGACGAGATTTGGTTTGAGTTTATACTTTTTCCAGCTTTTTTCTCAATTTTGCAATAATAAAAATCTCAATCTATCCAATTGTTTGTTTACTTGTCAATTTTGTCATCCTCCTTTGACATTTATCGTTTTTCTTTTTTTTTTTGACAATCGGCAATGCCATCTGCATGCCAGCTACAAATATATTGTTTTTTCGAGAAATAGTACTATGTTCCTAGGTATAAATGTTGAAATAAAAGCAAAGTTCTATTTTGTTACTATAAAAAATAATTTTACCCAGTAATTCAATAGTTTAATTGTATCGACATGAATAATAATGACTAATAAAAACATATCGATAAAACGTTCACCTCTGGCACTACATTTCGTTCGGTCCTACACTCTTCCGAATATTGACTATGGTTCCGACCCAACTGCGTCGATCCGAACTTTTTTCGTAGTAAGACAACAATATTCGGTTCGGCCATGTGTCGGTCGGATCCGATCATTCGAATGTGTCACTTCGGAGTAGACCTCCTGCACTCGACCCTTTAGTGCGCAATTTCAAGAACCTATACAAATACTAATTAGACCTTAGGCACATTTAAAACAATACGCATACCATTTGTTGCAATAAAACTCCATACCAAAGTTGTATCGAAACATTAATCTTTGGCTACACAATTGAGGTGTCCAGTTTCAGAGGCGATATATGGGTAATTCTATTTAATATGTTGTGTGTGGCAGCTTTCAAATAAAAACATTGCTGGATGAATGGTCCCGCTGTTTCCTTCGAACGACCTATTACGTACTGCGATGGCGATTGCAATTACTCTTTCCATGATAACGAACGGCTACACAGCTAACGACCGACACAGATATAACATTTATTTTTAACTATTTTATCGAATGCATTTTCCTTATTTTGTAAACAAATAATTACCTATATTATGAGTGAGCGAATCTGAGTTTGCAACACGTGGCTTTGCTACAATCATTATGACTAATCATTTTATAGTGGTTTATTAGAAGGAGGCGTTATGATTAGTCTTGTATTTCCCTTTATCAATATTTTCTATATAAATATGAAAATGATTAAAAATATCCGGAATATTATCTAGCTACGTCAAAAACTTCGCATGAAGTAATTTCATCTTCAGGGGAAAATCCGCATATTTTAACCAGTTTTGAAGATAACAACTACTACAAGATACTAGAAATAAACACTCATTACTTACCGAATGATTCAACAATGTCATAGTCTGATTCCTTGGAATCCTGTACTGCCGAATACAAGTTTAATATTATTATAATGAATCACCTAGCTTATCCATCAATTGATAGGTGTACTCAAGATAAGAGAGTGTGTTAACAGCATAGATTATGTCTAATCATTTAAATCAAAGTCATTTTTCCGAGCATAGATAGATGCATACATGTCTTCGTTAAGTGAAAAGCCGAAGACATGAAAGGGAGTAAACCTTTCATGCCTTTGGCTATCCACAAGATAATATTAAAATGTAAAAGTACGAACTATTCATCTCGATGTCTATCCTAGGACATCCCGAATAAATAGGCTTATTTGCAGAAGGCAGTTGCTCGCTAGTCCTGCTTCACTTCTGACAAACTACGAAATGTATAGTTGATATCTTGTTCCTGAACTATCTCAACGAAGCCTCCCATAGCATAGGCATGACTACAACAAATCAAAAGCCATGTACTTGAAACAAAACACCGTCACATTTTTTATCTCATCCCCACACATACCATAACCATAACCATCTCAAACACTATTACCATTAATACCAACTAGTTTAATAGCCATCAAAACATACGACACGTAATAGGGCCGTTGGTCATTCAGTGTAGTCGATCGCGCAATGACCCCGCTTCTGCGCTCGCGCCGGGAAGCCGCACCATTTGTTTTTGGGATATAATCGACCAATAACTGTTCGTGTCGATGACTTGCGTTTGGAGGGTTGGGGAATGGAGCTGTTGTTAATTAAAAACGCAGTAAAATTTGGGTTAAATTTAACTTTTAAAGAGGTTTAAGTTATCCGCTAAGATCTTTGGCATCTGTGCAATGTTTTATTATTTTACACTTACCAAGACCTAACGTAACCAAATTAGGACTTTTACTGACTAACTTATCAAACTTTTTCTCAACTATATTAGGGTCTGCGAATAACACCGTAAGAATATAAAAAAAAATACGGTCTATGTTATGGGTACTTCGAAGGCTTGAGAAAGTAGGTACTTTAAATACCCTATAACTACTAATATGATAGGCAAGATCTTGATGGGTTCAAAAGCATCACTACGCATCTCGATTTCGGGATATTGATCTACTAATGACTCTACGGTTTCAAGTTTTATGACTATGCAGTAGCAGGGTTAGAAACTCGATCCACTTTTTAATTTAAAATGTGAAAGAAACTTTATAGTTAAATGTATCTCATATAAGAGTTATAAGATTCAAATAATACACGAAACCGATAAAATTTCTATCGGCCATTTAGTATGTACATAATAATGATATTGTAGCAAGACTGCAAAATATTTTAAAACATGCAACGGAAGCATAGACATACATAAAGAACAAAATTATAATTACAAGCACCCGATAAGGAGAACATGCATCATATTATATTAGAGCGTGGGGCGACAGTATTTGAAAGCTATGTAAATATAAACCCGGATAGGAAACGATTTTAGGTCTTGAGAGTTACATCAGGAACTGTCAGTCCAGAAATATAGGTTCCGCCACTGGATGAAGTCAGTAAAGGATAAATAGATACACTGATATAGAACAATAAAATAATATACAATTTTGCCCTTAGGCAGAGCTTGAAAGCTGAAAGTACATTTGAGTCCAAGTGTTGGTGATTCATCGCTCCCGGGCAAAGTGTCGGACTTGAAGATTGCAGATAAGAGCACGGACACGATTGCTAATTCAATGTTGCTACCGAAAGAGAATACAGCATACACTAAGAACATTTTATTAATTTTCATTTTCATTAAAATAAATTATAAATGTTCAACCCTAATCTTGGGAATATCTTGTGTGTGGAAGAGTTATTTTTGAGTCCTTAAATGTTAAGACAGATGATAATAGAAAAAAATACAATGACATATACAAAAATAACAATACTCTAAATTTAATACTTGCAAATGAATCGGCACACAATTCTTATAACAACAACATAACCGAACAATTTAACATAAATTACAATAACAATCCATTGTAAGCAAACTGATTTCAACAACCAACTGTTGTTCTTGCTACAGGGATTCTGTTGAATATTTTAAAAGGGAGCTTGTTTTATTTTTAGGATTAACCGTATAAGTATCGACGCCCACGAAAGTTCACTAGGTTACATGAAGGATAATCTGTTCAGTTCTTCGCATTCTTAGTTAAGATAGAGTTAAACAATGAAAAAAAAAATGAAACATGCAAGAAAAAAAATCGTTGAAACCATGGGAATAAGAGGAACCAAGTGAGAGAAGATGAACCGAGCCTTAAAAACAACAACAATCAAATAGAAACAAAAATAACAACTTTTATTGTCTAAACCATACATGGAATACCACTGTTCTATTTTAAGTCAACAAAGACGATTATTTTTACCAAATAAAGCTAAAAATAAAGGCCAAGAGAACCTAACTCCTTCTTTGCCATAATTGGTCTATTAAAACAAGCAATTAATCAAACTTATAGCACAATTGCTCAGCAGAGTACAAGCAATGACCATTGATCTTAATTCAAGTCACAAAGTTATGTCAGTTTCATTACAAAAATAACTGTATTGATGCAACAGTTATTTCTAACTGGTACCGCAGCAAAATTCTGTAAAAGTAGAATGGAGCGGAGAACATTGAAGATGGTTTAGTATCAATTGTCTTTAAAAGGCAGGATCACCTGTGATTAAAACTACATTTGTTGATAGTACACTAACTTCTTAAAAGAGTTCAATCTTATTTACCTGGTTTTATGATTGAACTTAAAGACAAATATAAAATTAAGAAGAAAGACAATCAAGAAGAAGAAGAAAGAAGAAAAAGTAGAAGAAGTAAAAGTCAATTAAGAAGATTTGCTTTTGCAGTATTAATAATTCACAAGGATACACTAGATGGGGTGCATGTTGAAGAGCCTCCTCGTGGCGCACCCTGGGCAACGTCGGCTCCAGGTGACCACCAGGTTTTGGTGGGCACTTGGGGCCGGCGGCTAATCTTCAACACACGGGGAAGGGCACGGTTCCAATCACCGATCATCCTCGATGGTCGTTGAAGGGAACCGGGCTATAGACGCCTACTCCCCCTCTGCTTACAGAGGAAGGTGAGTGGGCGTATACTGGGGGGGGGGGCGGTTCGCGCCGCTGTGGAGGAAGTCCATATCTGCGTTGCGTCTGTCCGGTATCCGGCGGCAGCGTGGGGACGTAGGGGCGGTGGTTGGTTATGCCAGCCGCCGGCCAAACCGTAATCCTGGGTTCAGGACCGGGGGCCCGGGCCACTGAGGCTCGGGCTGCGAGGAAGACAACCTCTCTAAAAAATCACCCCAATCCCAAGGTCTAGCGTGCCGAGGGGATGCATGGCCGGAGGGGATCCGGTCATTAGCGCGTCCAAGGGACCTCACCCTTAAAAGGAACAAAATGGAAAGTCAGCTATTGGAAAAAAATCCCCAGGCGGGCAACCTCCTCATGGAGGCACAATCCCGTCCTTCTACGGAAGGCAGCTCCAACGTATATGGGGGGAGCAAAGATAGCTTCGTAGGCCGGCAGACCACCGCCGACCTTCGTCAACCTCCTGCGTCGCAAGAAAAGGAGCTCCGGGCTAGCCCGGAGCGCCTGTGCGACGCAGATGAACCGCTTGCCGTCTTAGATGGCAACAAGAGCCGAGGAGGCTCACGGAAGAGTGATGCGGGGTCGGAGTCCGACGTCGCATCCGGAGGAGCGAGCTCGGGAGGCTCAGGGAGCCCCTGCCGAGCCAAGGAGATGGCCGCTGCCAAGAGACAGGCACGGAGCAAGCGGCCAAGGTCAGTGGGCGGCCAGGGGTCGTCCTCTGACGGGGAGCTGGCCTCAGCCCGAAAAATCCCCACCAGTAGGCGGGGAGGAGCCCGAGAGCGAGGCAAAGGGAGGGGGCTCACAGACCGGGAGGCGGCGGAGCGAACGATCGCAAAGGACCGGACCGGTCACGCGGTCGCTTCGGAGCCCTCCAGCGACGAGGCGGGTGAGGCTGGCGGTCCTGAGGCGGACCGCAAGAAGAGGTTTGCGGCGGTCGTGGAGGCCGCGATCCGGGACGTGTCCCTGAAGAAGTTACAAACTTCTAAGAACAGGGCCATAGTCTCGGCAATGGCCTCCATCATGGCGGCAGCGGAGGAGGCCAACTGCACCGGTCCTTCGGCTGGCGAAGTGGCCGAATTGCGGGCGCAGGTCGCCCGCCTGACGGCTGCCACGGAGCGTCTCCAAGAGGAGAATAGGAGGCTCCGAGCAGACCTGGCCATCCTGAAGGTCCCCGACAAAGGGCGGGCGACACCAGCAGCCAGCCAGCCAGCGGCCAGCCAGCCAGCCAGCCAGCTAGCAAGCCAGCCCGTGCCAGTGGAGAGCCAGGTCCTGAACCTGGTTCGGCAGGAACTGGCGGCCTTCCAGGCGCGGTTCACCGCCCTGGAGGGCATTGTCCTGCGCCCGCCCTTGGCGGGTAGGATGGCACCAGGGCCGAAGGCGGCCTCGTATGCTGCCGCTGCCGCCCCTAAATCCGGGCCGTCCGGCCGGGCCCAGGCGCCGGCCAAACAGGCGTCGGCTGGAGGAGCCGCGGCACCGGCGAAACCGGCGTCGGCTGGCGGAGCCTCCGCGCCGGCAAAACCGGCGCCTGCCGGCAAACCGGCCAAGGCTAAAAAGAAGGGCAGAGCGGCTGGGGAGGCGAAGGGCCCAGAACCTACGCCTCCCCCAGAGAAATCTCCCACGACCAATGCCGAGTGGCAGGTGGTCGGGGAGAAGAAGAAGGCGGCCAAGGCGGCCAGGAAAAAGGCGCAGAGGAGGCGCCGCAAGGAGCGAGCCGTTGCGGCTAGGCTTCGCTCCCCTAAGACCGCGGCTGTGGTCATCACACTGCAGCCAGACGCGGTTAAAAGGGGGGTGACCTACCGCGACGTGCTCACCAAGGCGAGAGCGACGGTGGATCTCCAAGAGCTGGGGATCACCGGGGGCCTCCGGCATAGGGTGACCGCCACTGGTGCCCGCATGCTGGAGATCCCCGGTGCTACGAGTGGCCCCACCGCTGACGCCCTAGCTGAGAAGCTAAGGGCGTCCCTCAATGCGGACGAGGCTCGAGTCTCCAGGCCCGTCAAGTGCGCAGACATGCGCATTGTGGGCCTGGACGACTCCATAACGGAGACGGAGGTGGTAGCCGCCGTCGTCAGGACGGGCGGGTGTCTGGCCGACCAGGTGAAGGCGGGCACCATACGTCCTGACTTCACGGGCATGCGAACCGTAACGGTAAGCTGCCCGGTGACGGCGGCTAGAAAGATAGTGGAGGGTGGAAGGCTCCTGGTGGGCTGGGTGTCCGCGCAGGTCAAACTGCTGGAGCCCAGACCTCTGAGGTGCTATCGATGCCACGTGGGTCACCACGTGAGCGTCCAGTGCACCTCGGAGGACCGCAGCACTCTGTGCTTCCGCTGCGGTAAGCCCGGACATAAGGCCGGCTCGTGCAACGCCGCGCCGCACTGCGCTGCATGTGCGGCTGCTGGCAAGCCGGCCGATCACCGGGCGGGCAGCAAGTCCTGCGCCCCACCCGCCGAAGCCAGGAGGAAAGGCAGGCCCTCCGCCGCCGTCACCACCACCACCACCGTCGCCGCCACTGCCGCCGCCGCCGCCGCCGCCGCCACCACTGCCGCCGCCGCCGCCGCCGCCGCCGCCGCCGCTGCCGAGGGTCCCTCACAAGGGGCCCGGGAGGGGGCTGAAATGGAGGAGTAATGGCTCCGCCTTTACGCCTCCTCCAGGCGAATATCAACCACTGCGCCTGCGCTCAGGACCTGTTGCTCCAGAGCATGGCGCAGTGGTCGATTAATATCGCCGTGGTCGCTGAGCCGTACTTTGTCCCGCCCAGGGATAACTGGGTGGAGGACCTTAACGGCTCAG
Source organism: Apamea sordens (assembly GCA_945859715.1). Classification (NCBI taxonomy): domain Eukaryota; kingdom Metazoa; phylum Arthropoda; class Insecta; order Lepidoptera; family Noctuidae; genus Apamea; species Apamea sordens. The sequence continues at coordinate 15,803,944 of OX244002.1, forward strand.
TGGCCATAATTTCGTCGGCTGCCGCCGGTACCCCGTCCCTCGAAGGTGTCACGAAGGGACAGGGGTGCGTAGCAGCACGGTTCGGAGAGATTGTGGTAGTGGGAGTCTACTTCTCTCCGAGCCGAACTCTCGCCGAGTTCCAGAACTCTTTAACAGAGTTGGGTGTCGTCGTCGCCAGAAGCCATCCTTTCTCCGTGCTAGTGCTCGGGGACTTCAACGCCAAGAATGTGGCCTGGGGTTCCCGTTGCACGGATGTGCGGGGCAGGATGGTAGAGGACTGGGCTCTGGAAACAGGCCTGGTCACCGTGAATCGGGGTTCTGTCCCTACGTGTGTGCGGATGCGGGGCGAGTCGGTAGTGGACATCACGTTCGCCAGCCCCGCTCTGTCACAGCGTGTCATCGACTGGCGCGTCATGGAGGAGGTGGAGACCTACTCCGATCACCGGTATATCCGGTTTGATGTCTCCACCCAGACCTCTAGCGCGCTGGTCCGACAGGCCCCGAGTGGTCCGCGTTGGGCGCTGAAGCAGCTGGACCGGGAGCTCCTCCTGGAAGCCTCGATCGTGCAGGCCTGGGTGTCTTCACCGGACAGGCCTGCTGATATTGACGATGAGGCGGAGTGGTTCCGGGAGGCCATGTCCGAGATCTGTGACGTGGCAATGCCCCGAGTCCGGCCAGGATGCGCCCGACGTCGGGTGTACTGGTGGTCGCAGGAGGTGGAGGCGTTGCGCAAGGCGTGCGTCGACGCGCGACACCGGTACACCAGGCACCGCAGGCGCCGCATCCGCCCTCCGGATGCGGAAGCCACAGAGGCGGAGCTGTACGAGGGGTACAGAGCGGCGAAGACCGCCCTCCGAGAGGCTATCCAGCGGGCCAAGGACACGGCCCGCGAGGAGATGCTGGAGACTCTGAACAGAGATCCATGGGGGCGCCCTTACAAAATGGTGCGGAATAAACTCCGCACCTGGGCCCCCCCGCTGACTCAGAGTCTCCGCCCTCAGCTGGTGGAGGAGGTGGTGAGCGCTCTGTTCCCTTCACGCGGGGAGCATACTCCCCCGCCTATGGCTCCGCCACTTACGGTGCCCGAAGCGGACCACACGGACGACGACGACGACACCCCTGAAGTGACCGGGGTAGATCTGAGAGCGGCGGTAGGCAGGCTTAAGGCCAAAAACACCGCCCCAGGACCCGACGGCTTGCCGGGTAAAGCCTGGGTCCTGGCCTCGACGGCTCTCGGGCCTCGACTGGAGGCGCTCTTAAGCGCATGCATGGAGAGAGGCCAGTTTCCACTCCGTTGGAAGACGGGGAAGCTGGTCCTCATTCAGAAGCCGGGGCGCCCTGCGGACTCTCCGTCCGCATACCGGCCCATAGTGCTGCTCGACGAGGTTGGCAAGCTCTTTGAGAGGGTAATTGCGGGCCGCCTCGTCGGGCACCTTGTGGGGACTGGGCCGGATCTTGCGGATTGCCAGTTTGGCTTCCGCAAGGGGCGCTCTACGGTGGACGCCATCATGCGCGTGAGAGCCCTCACGACGGGGGACGCGGTGTCCCGGGGTGGGGTGGTCGTGGCGGTGTCACTCGACATCGCCAACGCGTTCAACACCCTGCCCTGGAGCTGCATTGGGGAGGCACTCCGGTATCACCGGGTGCCGACCTACCTCCGTCGAGTAGTCGGGGCGTATTTGACGGACAGAGCCGTCATCTACCCCGGTCGCGACGGAAACTGGAACCGGCGAGAGATGTCGTGCGGTGTCCCACAGGGATCGGTTCTGGGGCCGCTCCTGTGGGACATCGGTTACGACTGGGTGCTGCGGGCCGACCTCCCTGAAGGCGTCAGCGTAGTTTGCTACGCTGACGACACGCTGGTCCTGGCGCAGGGGAGGTCGCATCAGGCGGCGGCCGACGCGATGACACGCGGGGTTGCGATAGTCGTGGAAAGGATCCGGCGGTTGGGTCTCGAGGTGGCATTGCACAAGTCTGAGGCCATGTCCTTTCATGGGCCTCGGTACGGGCCACCTCCGGGATCCCAACTAGTGGTAGGAGGGGTTCACGTCGGCGTCGAGACCACGATGAGGTACCTGGGTCTCGTCCTCGACAGCCGATGGAACTTCGTCGAACACTTCCGACGTTTGGCCCCCAAACTGGAACGGGCCGGGGCCGCCCTAAAGCGGCTCTTGCCCAACCTGAGGGGGCCAAACGCCTCCTGCCGGAGGCTTTACGCGGGGGTCGTGCGGTCCATGGCCCTATATGGGGCCCCGGTATGGGCGCGTTCACTGCGGCTTCGAGCCGCACACTACCTGAACGCGCCCCAAAAGGTGGTAGCCGTAAGGCTGATCCGGGGCTACCGCACGATCTCGGGCGAGGCAGCAAGCCTCCTTGCCGGACTGCCACCATGGGATCTGGAGGCGATAGTCCTCGCGCGCCTATATGATTGGCGCGCGGAGGCACTACGCCGGGGGGAAACTCCGCATCCGCGGCAAACCGCGGCGGAGCGGACGAACCTCCGGCGCGATCTCATGGTGGCATGGAAGGAGCGACTATCGCAACCCAGCGCAGGGCACGCCACGATAGCGGCGGTAAGACCCCTCTTTGAGGAGTGGCTAGAGAGACGTCACGGCGCTCTCACCTACCGCCTGACGCAGGTCCTCTCCGGACACGGATGTTTCGGGAGGTTCCTGCACATCATCAGGCGGGAGGAGACGCCCGGGTGTCACCACTGTCAGGATCGCCCAGAGGACACGGTGGAGCATACGGTGGAGGTCTGCCCTGCTTGGGCAGAGCACCGCCGTGTCCTCGTAGAGGCGATTGGCAGCGGCGGCGACCTCTCGCGCCCGGCCCTGGTTCAAGCCATGGTCCGGGGTGAGAGGGAGTGGGAGGCAGTCACCTCCTTCTGCGAAGCAGTCATGCTAGCGAAGGAGGTGGCGGGGTGGGCGAGGGAACGCGCCTTGCGCACCTCACGCCTCAGCCGCCGCGGGAGACGCTCCGGGCGTCGGGAGCCGCGTGACGACTCCCGGCCACCGTAGGCGCGGGCCTGCGGGCGGAGAGTAATGGGTAGCTCTCCGTCCGATCAGGACTAGGCCCGTGCCGGACGGCGTGTTCGTGTTCCACGCGCGCCTCAAAGAGATGTCAGCAAGTGACGGGGCCCCACAGGGCCGAAGCCTGCCAGGGTAGCGGGACCATCCGAAAGGGTTTACCGCTGCCCTGGAACATAAAGGGCTAAGGAAGGAACACGGGTGGGTTTTAGTCAGTAAAAGTCTGACACTCCCTTCTGCTCCACCCAGAGCGGAAGGAGTCATTTGATGATTTCCCATCCTCAAAAAAAAAAAAAAAAAAAAGGATACACTAGATACTTATAGGGTTTTCACTTGTATTCATTATTTTGTGGAAACTGGACTTGAACAAACAAACCAGTGTTCACTCTAGGAATATATTTTTCAATTCGGTACCCTGAATTATATGCCGACACCAAATGAATACAAAGAAGAAAAGAAATCCAAGAATTTGTAATTTTTTTTTCATATTCAAAGGGGACCACCAACCGCTTCACTTATAGATGACACTTACGTTTTTAATATCAATAAGCAAAAAAAAAATATGTACTGAATAAAAAATCGACAATCACGTAGGTCCAAGCAAAGGCAATTCTGTATAAAATTACGATAAAACTCAACTAGCCTTTTGAGAATAGCAATAGAAGATCATTAGTGCTCCATCATGGCAACATTAGGAAGTAAATAAGCAATTGTAATTGCAACATTGGGTCGGAAACTTTTAAAATTCAATTCATAGCCAAAATCATACGTGATTGAATTGTTTGTTGCAATTCGATTGGCTATAGAATTAGAAACAATTGATTTTATCACAGGATATGCCATAAATCAGCCCAAAATATGGCCGTTGGGTCCTGAATAACAATATATTAAACGCAATAGTATAAGATATTAGAGCGCGTTTCTAGCGTTTTAACTAAGTGGCCATTTTTGGACGGACGGGCATGCAAATATGAAACGTATGGATTTGACAATTAAATTAAGTCAATGCGTGTGTTCTGGCTCGCATTTACGCAAATGTGGACGAGTGATAAATCTGAAAGAAGCTAAACGTGCATGTTGAATATTAATTGTGTGGTGGAGTTTCCTAGAAACACCTACATATTCTCAAAATGGTCTCAAATATATACTTACATAGAGAAGTAACCTAGGAACAGGTTGTTAAAGCAAAAGTGTTGTGTAGACCCACCCAAATCTGTATTTATTATAGCACATAAAGCAGTAAGCAGTTATAAATATAGGTACAGCTTGAAATAATAAAGAGAGTAGAGGAGCTGGCATAGCATATAAAGTAATATCAAAACGGAAATTACTTGAATTTCTCTTCAGAAAGGCAAGCCTTACGCACACGTTTTACGGGATATTACCAACTGCCATACCCTTCATTCATCTTTTATCATCTATAAAACTTTCTCGACTATACATCATTCGGTTTCCGACTATAAATATCAGAGTATATCACAGTGGTTCTAATTCACGTTTCTATTCACACCACAATAAAACAGTCGTTAATATACACCGCCTTTATGTCCCCCCTTGTGGGTAGTTGTAAAACGACCACATTAAAGTAGAGAGTTTGTTCAGTGAAGGGAAACGAATCACTGACACCTACGCTAAAGGGAGTCATTTGTTTGATTCCAAGAGAAGATATGAAGTTATGGATGCTTCTACATTCAGACACCTAACAAGGTAAGTAGCATTAACTGCCGATGTGAAAGCATTATTTGAAGCCAAGGTAGTAAAATTACGTTGCGCAGTGATAGATGGCAATGTAACCATTATTCATAAGTTGAATATAGAAATCAAAGCCAGGAAGGCGAACGGGTCGAAATTGTAATTTGATTTATGGACTCCTAGATGCTATCGAGCTATGTCTTGTGTCAAAGAATGCACCAAAGGCAGAAGACAAATGGATTATATTTTGAGAATAAGAGCTCTTTTACATCTATATATACTTATACATCATCAATGGCCACTTCAGACTTTTTAAGCTCACCATAAGCATCTGGCAAAATGGCAGTTGCAAACACCCCCTCGATTGTTTCCTTAGCGTGACGGTTTGTACTCATTATATATTTACATAGAGGTATGAGTACTACTACAACCAATATCTACAGTTCAAAGCCATCAAAACCACGTGCTCCGATATAATGTTCTGGATTTACAGATCAGGGTATTGTACCGAGATTTGTTACTCCTTTACGTTCAAAAGCACTTAGGTGACTCATATAACTGAACGTGACAAGGGCCATGTCCAGGTCAATATTGAAATTATTGGAAGTTGGATCAATAACCTACCCTTTCTCCAGAACTATGTGAAACTTCAAACTTGTTCGTCAAACGATAGATATGGAGATACAGATGTTATGACGTCCGCCAATGAATAGCGAGTATTTTAACCGTATATAGTTGTGTTGCATTGAGAATCTTTTTGGTCGTTTGGAGCGGGACACTTGAAATAAATACTCTTGATTAATAAAAGAGTAATGAAAACATCTCATCCATCAATTGAAGTTGACTAAACTTTCACTGTTAAAAACTGTTATTTTTTTTATATTTAACGAAAAAAAGTTTTCAATTCAATTAATTTATTTCAGATAAATTACAGTCATTATAATAAACTATAAATATTTTGTTTTTAAATAGTGTAATATGTAGAATACATTAAATACATAAACACAACAATAGAAAATAGACAAAGAATTCAATAGACACAAAAAAAATCGAATTAGAAAAATACACCCCAATTAAAAGCCTCAAAACTGAGACCATACCACATAAGTCATAGAAGGTATGTACTAACAACGGTAAGTAACTCCGTCCAAACAAACAAGCCACGGTAGATCAAAGTAAAAGTTTTAATTAACATACAAACACAAATCAACATCTACTTAATAAACGTAACATTAATTACAAGCGGTAACTAACATTGACATTGGTACCGCTAATGAGTCAAAAGCGATGCGCTTGCGCTCCTCCGATAAAGTATAGCGTACACGCCCACTGATGCGTAACATAACATATTATATTCTAGTCAGATCCTTGTTTCTAATTGATGTTATTTTCACTTAAACAAATATCAACTTTTATGTAGCGTAAATAAAATTGATTCCAGAATTGCAAGAACTATCGAATGTCATAAAAATGTGGAAACTGAAGTTTAGCTACTAAAGTATTTTTTCTATAAACACATATTTGTTTACATTTTGGAAACTGAATCGCGAACGCAGTGTAGGGAGTAGAAATTAGAACATACCGGTGAAGTATGGTCGATAATGTGTGACTTCTGTTTAAGTGGTAAATATGAACTTGAATATTCTATTTACGGACAGGAAAATGAGGTTGCCTATTATCGTTATTTTCCTAAAATAATTGGCTGAATTATAGCGATAATGATTATTTCTAGAGAAGGAAAAGAGGTGACCACCTTTTTTATTATTTACGCATTTAATAATTGGCTTAAATTAGAAGCCCATTATCGTATAATACGACGGAATTGGCAAGGGGAAAATAATATCGTTATTCGATGTGATAATGCTAATTTGATACCTAAAATATCTGAAACATAGCCTAAAGTAAGTAAAACTACGTTGGTAGAGCACACATTCCATAATCACACTATAATACTTATTATAAAGGCAAAAGTTTGTGACTGTGTGTTTGTATGTTTGTTACTTCTTCACGCTCAAACGGCTCGACCAAGGCTAGACATAGGCTACTTTTTATCCAGATATTCCCACGGGATCGAAACTTATGCGGGTAAAACCGCGGGGCGCAGCTAGTAATAATATAAATATGAAATTTTGTTAGGATGAATGGACGGATGGATGTTTGGTACTCTTTTACGCAAAAACTACTGATCGGATTTTGATGAAACTTTAAAGTTTCATCAAAATCCGATCAGTAGTTTTTACTTTAAAGTATTATAGCTTATACATCAGAATAACACGTAGGATACTATTTATCCCGATATTCTCACGGAATCGACATTTAGGCATTGCAACGCATGCCAAGCATTAGCTAGTCCAAAATAACGAAATAGGAAATTGTGCAAAACGAATCAAAAGAGATACATATCTCTTAGAACAAAATATTTAAAAATATATCTACTGCAACTCGCCTTAGTCAACGCTTAGCTTTATACTGATTAGAAACGCCATCAACCGTGTAGCCAGGTAATTCTGTGTCAATAAAAACATGGGAAACGATGTTATCACTTAATTCATATCCCTAATCATTGCCATTATCAATCAGCCATGTTTTACGACCAATTACTTTCTTTTTATGGTTCTTTACTTTATTGTCTTCCGTTGCATCGTATTTTAAATTGAATTTATGTTTCTATTTGCATCTTGTCTTTCTCCTCCCATAAACTTTTTCCCGAAAGCTAAGTGTCTGATAAAACTATTTACATAGCCATTAAAATGTGCCATTAAATTAAACCGGCTAGGTAATTATTTTATTTCTCTACGGTTCTTCAGGTAGCTTAAGTGCTGATATATCGTCATGATACCACTTTTTTCGAAGCTAAGGATATAATCTATATGCATTACGTTCATATCAAAAAGATCATCTTTATCGTCATGCATTCCGTTTAAATCTTCATTGATAATCTTACTAATAAATACCTTAATTCTACAATGTACCAAACCCTTAATTTCCCTTATTGAAGCTATTCAACCATTTATTTTCAATACTCAACAGTATAGAAATGAGCCGCATTGTAATCTATAAGTCGTAGAGGCGGTACAGTACAGGCGTGTCTGCGTCGGTCCCATCATTAATAATCCCAGTCATACTGCGGATATCATCAGGGCTTTTACCAATTGTTCGAATGCTGTATTTTATTGGAATGGTTCCAATAAAATACAGCATACTTGAACAACAAAAAGGCCACAACGATAGTTATAGTTTCTAAGAAAACTTTGAAGACAATGTCTATTGGAAAACTTTAGTCAGAATCAATCATTTATATTTATTTGGTTTATCATTCAAGCGACGAAGCAATAAGAGCAGCAGAGAATAAGATAACAAAAAAGCTTATAAATAATGTAGACAAAGGTCAAAACCGTAATGAGCTCTCGAAGTGAAAAGTTGCAGCTACCTCCCGGCAACAATAAATAACTTTAATTGCTAAATTTGTCTCTGTCCCAGAGCATAATTTGTAAAATGAATCAAAATTTACAAATGGGCCACACCTGACAAGAACAAAACATTATAAACGCGTTCTGCACTCATTCATTTTGTCGTCGGCCGCAAATCGTATTTCATGGTGTCTGAACTAAACACCTTAAATTATGCAATCGTTTTACTTTAATCTTAGCCCTTATTAACAGGTTACAGAGTGCATTTTATGCAGTTGAAGATTCTCAACGCTTTGGTCCAAATGTACTTGAACAGATATTGCGATAAGGGTAACTTTGAATCGCGTGGGTGTAGCATTAAGAACTCATAAATCTTACGCAGGGCATTAATTATTTCACATCTCGGAAGACGAAGCTCAAAAGAGTTTTTATTTCATTAGACAGTGAGATAAGACCCGATGTTGATTTATTGATGCTGATCGGATCTTTGTCGTAATTTAACTGGACACTTCCTGCTAAAGGATTTGGTCCTTTTTTGGTCTTTTTGGGATGCGTAGAGTTTGTGGGTTGTTCTTTTATTTCTACAAGTTACTCTAATAACATCGGGTTTGAGAGATTAAGACACCTGTACGTTGTCGAAGGCACAATAGGTCCTCCGCAGGAATTTGATAATCGTCTCAATTAACAATGAACTTTTTTGGTCCTGATTTCCGTTCAATCTTTATTGAGCGGTCAGCGTTTTTATAAGTAAACATTTTTGGTTGAGACGTCTGCCTAATATGTTAATGTATCTGGCCTTAATGCAATTACGCGTCATTATAATATACACAAAAAGCCAACATTTCGCTGAATAACGTTTGTTTGACAAAACATTTAAACCAAAATCTACAGGAGACGGAAATAACTGGCGCCCTAGTTCTGAATTTGCCAGAATCCATCCAAATTGAATTTATGTTTCTCTCAATCTACATTACTAAAATGCTTTTAGCGTGACACAATTTTGATATTTAATAGCTCATCAACTTTATTGCTCGCTTCCTCTTTGCCTTTCTCATTCCCTAGTTGCTATGACAATTAGATCCGCGGATGTGATCATTTCGTAACATCCTCAGGAGTGGCAAATGTGGTATTAGGAGCAGTATAACATTGTGAATTGCAGCGAAAACTGAGATAGGTGGGCTTAAGTAGTGAGTACTGTACGGTGGATTACGCTAATGCAGCATGAACCTTGTTTACAGGCGCGAGCGCCGAGTAATTCAATGCTCACGAAGAGCGAAGTGGTGGAACTATTTTTTCAAATAAATTATGGAGTGCTATTTATAGCAGCCTAGTTTAAATTGATTACGGAGACATTAAAGCGGCGGTTAAAATCAATTAATGCTTTGATGGTAATCAAGATTTTAATGGAGATGAAAATGGGTAGATGAATTTTAAGATTGAAGAGGTCTGGGGAGGTTTTGAGGTGCCTACGGCGGCGCTGCGTCGGGAATAGATAGTAGAATTAATTCGTGGAAGATAAAATTTTTAGAAGATGGATAAATAAAGTGATGGGTTGATTCCAATTGGTTATGTATAACCCAAACAAAATCACAAGCACTAATGCAATTTCTGATAGCACGGAAGCTGATTGAAGAGACCAAACATACTATGGGTAATATGTTTGTATACTTTCAAACAATATTTGTAAACAAAACATATAATGTTTTGTGTACTGTTTATCTATGTGTCACAATGTGATTACAGCGTGTGATATAACGGGGACACACTTAACTAATATCCATTGACACAAATGTTTTTACTACAAATAGTTAGTTGACACCTTCCGTAAAAATATTTTGTTCCTTAACATCTAAAGCTTATTACTTGAGCGACAGCTTTTTGTCAATGGGTGTGCCAAAAGTTGATAACGATTTATCGCCTTTTTAACAAGATACAATAGGAAAGTCCTTAGTCTTGCGCAAGCTACCAGTACATGTGCACCTTTCCGAGTATCTTGGCTTAAGTGCCGCGATGTACTTTTATCGTCCATATCTTTTTATTAATCGGGATCCATCATGACGTTATCGGGTGCTGTCCATCCAATTCATTGATTTCATGATCGATTATACATATTGGATAGAGGGCAATAGTTAAAGTATAAGCCTATCATGAAAATCCCTTGCATATACTTATGCCAATTACCAACCCATATATTTTTACTCTTGCCCTCCCAATTGGATAAGGATATTTAATTTCCTCCCATTCCATCATTTAATTGATCGAGTTCAGCATGTTATTTTACCCAGGATTCAGCCCACGTAGCCAGGAAGGTATCGTTTAGGAGGCACACCATCAATTGAGAGCAGACGCAAAATTGCAGCAGATTGATTATGATAAATAAGGATATGATTGTTGCACTGACAAAAGAGATAACGGAGGGAAAATGGAGCAGCAATTCCATGAAACGTAATCTGCTCACAAACAGTGATAAAACAGACTTCTAAACAGCAACAAAACAGACAACTTTTTGTGAATTAAAATTGTTGTCGGGGATAACGAAACTGTTAGTACCTATTATTATATTTACAGCTGCAGATGGAGAAAATAGTAAGAAGCTCAAGGCTCTTGATTTTGAGGTAAGGATACAAAAGATGGAAGAGCGTGTAGTCCAATAGTGAAATATGAAAGTAGGTATTTAAAAAGTCTTAACTACAGGCTTATTGTCAGCATGGAACTACATGTCAGGTACGCCGCAGATATAAGGTAGAACACCACCAGACAAAATAGATCCCCAGCAGACAGACCAACCAATATCGATGGTGGTAACGTATAAATATGACCACATTCCTAATTGGACAATGTTAAAAATATGGTCGATTAACTTTTGGATGCAAGCCACGCAGGTGTAAGTGTAGTGCGTAGTGCGGTACGGATATCGCAGCTGATAATGCAGGTAGATACAAATATTGATATAAGGCACACAGCCCACCACGTGGGAACGAAGTACTACGCTAGTATGTGCGTGGCAAAGATTAGGGAGATTAGAGGAGAGGATGCGGAGAGGCATGAAATGAGAGAAACAGTTTTTCTTTTTGTTTTATTGGTTGTATTTTTTAAGAATTTTTTGTTATTTTGCAACAACCAACTTTAACACTTACAACACAACACACAACTTTTAACCAGTTAAAAGTTCTTAACTGTCAGTGTTGTTGCAGGAAAAATATCATTGCTTATTTAAAAATAAATATCAGTTACTGTTGTATGCTCCCAAAATCATATTCATTTCAAGATAATAACTGACGCAATGTGCAGAATAACATTGTGTGTTACTGTATCATGAATTGCTAAGCAATCTTATCGCAAATAAAGGTCAACAGACACATTAAAATTAGTCTCATTACTAGCGTCTATCAATAAAACTGACACCCATATAATTAGTATTACATGAAGATTAGCACGAACACTGATATTTATCACGTAACAAAAGACACGTGCTCTTTACATCTTCAAGCAATCGTAATTATAATCATTATGGTAAATACATAGTAGGTATACCTAGTTTCCATTCAAACAGATCAAGTGCGCATAATATATGTTTGAGTGATCTAAAAGTCAAGTGAGCCGAGCGAGGACTTAGGTTTTCCCATATCGAGAAAACTGTTTTTTCATTTGGGAAATTCTGGGAAGTACTCAAGAGCTTGAAAAGTAAGTCACTGCAAAATTTCAATAGATGGCACCACCAAGGGATACTGTGGTGTCCTAATAATACAAGACTATTTGAAATTGCTCAAATAGTATACATTTCCGCACTATTTCTCATTCCGAACGAAAAAGCGTATTACGCTAAAACTGCTGAACGGATTTAGATGAAATTTGACACATGGGTAGACCATCATCTGGAGAAGGACATAGGCTACTTTTCATCCTGGATCGCAGACGAAGTCCCAGGTAACAGCTAGTCGTTTATAAATAAACCCCTTAATTGTTGTGCCTATACATATCTGCTATTAAAGTGGGAAAAGGCTTATCTCCTACTAGCTTCTGCCCGCGACTTCATCCGCGTTAAATTTCTTGTTTTAACATAATATCCTATGACATTTTGCAATACTGTAGCATCCCATTAGTGAAAGAATTTTCGGAATCAGATCAGTAGTTCCAAAGATTACCCCCTACATATAAACTCGCAAATTTTACCTCGTTGTAATATTAGTATAGATTATTGAATCGAACAGAACACTGTTGCCTATTCGGGGAACACTCTCATGACGTGTCATTCACGTAATGACAACAGAACAATGACAAATATATTACAGCAAACGTTCGACATCGTTACATAATTAATATCCAATCAAGCAGACTTAAAAGAAAACTAATTATAGACCTAACGAGATAATGAGTCAGATATTAATTACTTTAAGTACTGAATATTCGTAATTGATTTATGCGTGTGAATTAATTAGCCTGTACTTTCTCGAGTCATGATTTTTTCGTGTTAAAATTAATATATAATTAAGTAGTTAAATTATTATGATGGGTATGAATTAAGAAAGTACCTAATGGTTTGGGCTTGGCTAGGAACTTGCGAAGACGGGCAGAGCGGAGCGGAGACGTGTAGGAATCGACCAATCACTGTCAGGTGCACGGTACAGGAACTGATGGATGCTATCGATGGCGCCAAACACGTGGCCGAATTCAAGGCCGAGTCCATTTAGATTGTCATCGACACGCTAAGGAGAAGACGAGACGAGAGCCGAATTGTAGATTTCAATTTCAACCAATAGTGTCGATTTCTCCTCCGCTCCGCTCAAATCCGTCTCAGTGGAAACGCACCTAAGAAATAGCCTGTTACTAGATATTTTCTTTCAAGACAGATTTTGCATTATTCCAGAATATAGCCAAATGCGATTAGCTGAGTTCTAGCCATAGATTAGAGATTAGACAAAGAAGGCTGGTAATAGAAAGAAAGAAAATGAATTTATTTGCGGTAATCTAAACTAATTGCGTTTGCATACCAACGCAAAATTGCACATAAATCATTAAGGCCAAGCTATAAATAACGTAATTACAAGGATGTCTAATTATCACTTACAATTGTTATTACACATTATAGTTATGTCAAATGGAATAAATAGGACATGTAATAACGTCACAGGCGCGTAGAAATTATCTATCTAGTTGAACGGTATTTACTTCCTGTTAATGGAATCATAATCATCCTGCTGAAAGAAAGAGAGAAAATACGTTTACTTGCGGTAAACATGACGCAGAGAAAAATCAGACACAAAAAAAAAATACAAGTTGTGGAGTTTGTTGCGGCACTTCTTCTTCCCAGCTAAAGCACTAAGCAATGGTGAAGGGCGGGCTTTTTGGGGGACAGTCTTATGTAATTTTGACATTAAAAAAGTGCGGATTCTCAGCCTAGTTTGAATAAATGACTTTTGATTTTTGAGACTTAATTCTTTTAAATAAGCCGTGTGGTCGATGACGTTCCCAACGGCAAAAAATTACGAACTTCCATATAGGTAGTACAAACTTACATCCCCAATTTAAAACCTTAAGGGATGAATGAATGCCAGGGTAGCGGGACCAGCCAGGGTAGCGGGACCATCCGAAAGGGTTTACCGCTGCCCTGGAACATAAAGGGCTAAGGAAGGAACACGGGTGGGTTTTAGTCAGTAAAAGTCTGACACTCCCTTCTGCTCCACCCAGAGCGGGAGGATTCATTTGATGATATCCCATCCTCAAAAAAAAAAAAAAAATAAGGGATGAAGGAATGCTCAAAAATTCTTCCTTCATGTTCATCTTCGTTATATGTTTATGGAACTTTTGTGCAAAATAATATGATACTTAACGGGGAGTCTTAGCCTGTTAAAAAAAATATTTCACTCAATTGTCCGGGGTTTTTGAAGTTTTTATACGGGGTCCGTAACTTAGGTGATGGCAACCCTAATCCCAGAGAACTTACTGCAGGTTTCGCATGAAGCTAAGCGAGACGTAGGCACAAACCGATAAACAAAGTGTCTCTCTACAAATATTTTTTTAATCTATGACAGCGTCGGCATCGTCAAGAGAAGACATACCGCCTAATTATTGTACACGCAGCATGTTTGAGTGGAATACCGCAAAGCTGGTTGCAATACCGTGCCCACTTAGACGTGTTAAGTAAGTACTTAAGTTTTGAGTACGACTTAACCGTACATTAGCTGCGTTTCGGAGAAATTCACTGATATACAGGCATACAGCCGCTGTTCATTACAAACAGGTGTGTTGGAGATAAAAGATTTAAGCGCTTTTTTTCGCTGCGTACAGATTTTGGGATTGGTTATGGTGTATCTCTGAGTTTGAAGAAGAGCTTACCATATTCTGTACCGCACCTAATACTTTTTGTAATGATATTTATTTATGATGAGATAGTAGCAATGCGAAGAAAGTGAACCACACGATAATATCCGTATTTTTTTCAACTTTATCACGATGAGATCAAAATTGGTATCAAATGTCAAAATGTGCTGATAATCGACACTTACAAGTAAAATGAAAATTGCAATGGATAGCCCTAAAAAGGTCAATTTTTTTGACTTCTTTAAGTAAAAAATAAAGCTGGTAGGTTCAATGACACCACTTCGTGAGCATATTATATGTAATATGGGTTTAGCCTGAATTAAATGAATTTTATTTATAAAGGATAGCTTATAGTAATAATCCCATTTAGATTAAGGGAAACGGCTACCTTTCCTCCTAGCAAAATAGTCCTCTTAGCCTTAGTCTTTTCCTGAGGGTGTATTAAAAAATACACCCCCAGGAAAACAACCAGCCATATATTTCTTTGAAAGGAAATTGCACACAAGAGCTACACGATAGTTCCAAGTAATCCATGTGAACGAATAGTTAAGTTAATTACTGCATACGACGAGAATTCCTGAAAGTACTGCAATTAAACTACCACCAAACGACTTTATAATGGATGGCCGTGTATTTATTAAATAAGAAGAAGGCTTCAACGAAGAACTTGTTTATATTTCTGGTATTTTATTTACTGTAGAGGCTATATACGGTTGATGAAGGTGGGAAACGCGCTTATTGCTGTCACTAAGCAGTGCGTTCATGTGATTGATGGATCGTTAAATTGGAACGTCGTTCCTGGCCTTATTTCTGACAGCATTGAATCTGACATATGTCAAGTCAAACTTGCCTATAAAATTAGGCCTTTCGAAAATGTACAAGCTTTCCGCTTGGTTTCCCCTGAGGGGACGCAGATAGTGGAATATCGAAAGGTCAGTAGTTAGTGCGGAGAAAGTTTGCAAATCAAAATGTCAGTGCTATCGGCATTGAATGTAGGGAGGGACTGGCAGTACGATTCTGTAACCATCTCACCGTGAAAAGTTAGGTGAAGTGAGCGCGGAGTGAGCAGTCATTCCCACTACTGCTAGGGATTGACACTATTGACAGCTCACTCTAAGCTCACTTCACTTAACTTTTCACGGTGAGATTTTACAGAATCGATCGGCTGATTACGAGCCTGTTTAACAATGTTCGGATAGGCAGTATCTAGCAAATAAGTTAACCGGAACTTATGCAGAGGTACAGTCCGGTCGTCGAGAGAAGGCGTTCCTGACGCCTGTCAGTGCGACAATTCTCTTAGCTAATAAAAATCAAATGCGCAAAACACGCATTCGTTTGTATGAAACTGATAGGTGTCAACGCATTCTCTCATCAGCCGTACTGTAGTAAAAAGTCCAAAACTCTACCAAAAAAATGAATGCAAGATGCAGCAGTTTTCTTACCACGTCTTTCACAATCAAAACGCCAGCCAACAAAGAAATACCGCGAGATTTAAAATTGGAACGCTTTTTATTTTTTAAATTCTCACACGCCACGGCATCCTGCCTGTCATACGCGAGCCTACTTAACGGATACGTTTAATCTGACAGGTCAGACGCGTCGGATGTTTTGACAGCGAGCCAATTACCTGCCACTTTGTATGGCGGGCCCTGTACGCAATGTTTCACATCCTGCGAACCTGGGATTTGATCTGGGGAGAGGTAGGTAATGACTAGTGTTGCTAGATGAGCTGTGGGTTTTTCTACTAGAATATTTCGACAGATTTTCTGACACATCTTAGTTTGGTTTGATAGTAACTATGTAGGATTGAATTGATATTTTTTGGAAAAGATCTCCCGTTTGTCTTATATAGGAAGGTAGTTTAGCGTTACAGCGTTTGAATTTGACATTACATGCGCAGTTGACGGAAAGTCAAGGTAAGTACGTTACCGAAAATTGCTATTAGTATAGACGCCAACAAATCAAGCTACTCGAAACTGTCATATTTTCCCAATCAACCTTGAACCTAATGCTTAGCGATAAAGTTGAAAATCTATTAAAGAAATTTGACAGATTATAGTAGCTTGATGTACAGCTGGCATCTGTACCTACATACATATGTAGGTACAGACGCCAGCTGCATATCAAAAAAGAAAAGTAACAAAAATCTAGCGGGTATAGGTATGTACCTATACCCGCTAGATTTTTGTTACTTTTCATAAAACGTCGATGGACAAAGCGTGAGAATACAGAAGTGAATGGTGGCGCTAAATAGCACATTACTAATAGCAAATACTTAAATAACTAAGCAACTTAGCTTAAACACGCGATCTCGTTTGCGTATGTATGGCGGTTTCTTAAAGCTGGCTACTCACGTAAATTCGAGCCTGTCAAGCATGCCTGAAGGTTTGGTTTAAACTTGCATGATCGTCTGTAGGAAGGTTTAGGGTGGTCGCACACCTGACGGAAGAAGCGTCGCGTAACGCCAGAACGGACAATTAGAGAATAACACACCCAACGGATGATGCGTATTGCTACGCCAGCATTAGTGTGTCTACCGTACTTCCAAAGTTAGCCTGGGTACGCACGGGCGCGTTTTTCCAGCGGCGATTATTTTCCACGCACTGCTTAGCGCCGAGAGTTAAAAATCGAAAAGTGTAGTTTCTTGACACGCTGCTGGGATGCGCTTTTTTGGATTTTCAATGCTCGTATCAACAACGAGAGTTGTAAATCCAGTGCGCGATAAAATTCCGCCGCGATATTTTTACGTCCATGCGTAAGTACGTATCTACGTGGGCTTAAGCCCGACGCATCTTCCATCAGAAGTGCGACCACCTTTAGATCTTTTATTTTGATGCCTCGAGCTCTCGGCCTTAAGATTTGTCCAAGATGACCTAAGTAGGATAATGGCGCCGATTCCCTTGTTCACAAACTAAACTAAAAAGTTCAGTGCATCTTTTTCTTTCTATTTCATTAAGAAAAGGACAGAAGATAAAATATTAGTTTAGTCCTGTCAAATTAGTCAGCGCCTAGCGTAAATTGACGTATTACGTTTTAATCACGTCTAAACTGTCTATGGAGTATCTTTATTTGACAGGACTAAACTAATGTTTATCTTCTATCCTTTTCTTAATGAAATTGAAAGAAAAAGATGCACTGAACTTAAATTTAGTTAAGTTTGTCAATTGCCGATTCCCTTGTTCACAAACTAAACTAAAAAGTTCAATATGGCTTCTTGGAACTCCCGTTCAGTGCCTACGTGATAAAAAAGTCACACAAAAAATAATTAGGTACCTATTATAATAAATGATAAGCTCACCAAATACTTGTTTTGGTTAACTTGTTATAATAATCTAGAAAAGTTTCGTACCTATTTTACTTTTAAAGTTTTTTTCCTTATTGTAACATTGAGATGATTTAATGTTAATGAAATGAATTTTTAGTAGGTACCTACTTAAGACTACCCTTTTTTTTAAAAAAAAAAAAACGTTGCCCCACACTAAGAATTACTCCTGTATCGTGGGTGCGTTTACAAACATTTAAACTCACATACACAAACAGCCAGACCCGGAACAACTACCTGTAGGCAATACAAATATTTGTTCCGTGCGGGAATCGAACCCGCGACACGCAGCGCAGCAGTAGATCGCTCAGCCACTGCGCCAACCGTGTCGTCAAAATTCCAATACACTATTCCAATAAACAGATATACTCGTAAACATATATTATGTTATTCTGTGTAATAAGAAACATTTATTGCATAATTATGAAAACTATGTTGTTGTGTATTAAGTTGCATTTAAGTATAAAAACTGATATTAATTATTTTTTCTTCCAAGTTCTAGCAGTGGTATAAAACAAAAAGTTGATTGTTCATAATGGGCAATTATTTGGGCATCTTTCCACAAAATTACCTTCAATCAAAACATTATTAAGGTGCCTAAATAAGGAAAACATGCTCACAATCACAACCTCAATACAAAAATAAATTACAGTCATCCAAACTTTTTCACAGAGAAACCTATTTTGAATCTAAAAATAGCTATAAGTACATCAAGCAACAATATAACAAAATGGAATATTTCCAAGTACAGTTTGTTGAATGGGAATGTGACTGGTCAATCAATGGGGCCACTGTGTTGGGACAGTGCAATGCAACCATCGGTTTAACATGTTAATGTGTCAGTAAACTCTGTTATGTCAGTCATTATTAGCTGAGGAAACAAGGAGTTTGCATTTGTTTGCATCAACCTCTTTTATTCAATTATTCATAAATAAATAGCTGGCCGGTAACAGAGTTATTGTACTTATTGTAGCTTCAAATAAGTATTATTTTAAAAAGCTAATAATGTTCTTTTTTTTTAAAAGACATTGCTATTGTTTTCAATTGTGTTCAATATCATGTTTAAAATATATAACGATTTTATTAAATTATTTAAATGTAATCTAATTCAGTTAATATACCAATACCTAATTTAGAAAACTTACGAGTATTTAATTTAAGGAAAGTGCTTGATTTTAATTTCCTTATGACAACTTATTACATAGTACGTACTATTTGAAATGAAGGTTACAACAAGTAATCATAATATACATATGTGTTTGCCGCTTGAATGAGGTGTCTGTTAGTCCGTGAATGCTGAAATGACATGTGTTTTTAAATACAAAATGTTGTTGTAAATATTGAGTATGTGTTGTTGTCTAACTTGTAAACTATGAATCTAAATTAGACATTATCAGAAGTGATTGTGTTTTGTTCCAGCATTTTGCATTCCATGTAAATGGTCTAAACTCAGATTTTTTATTCAGATTCAGATTGATGGCTGCAATCAACCTTTTTTTTGTCAACATGTAGTATATTTTTACTATTGTAGCATATATTTTATAGTAACTGTCATTTTGGTCCAGATGAATAGTGTTTTTTTTTTTGTTTTGAATTCAGTATTGAAATGGAATGTTACCTATTAATAATTTCAGTACCTATTGAAATGGAAAGTGAGTTTTCGTCATTGATAGTTTAATTTAAATTATTTGTTGTAACTAATTAGTTGATAACTTGAATCAGAAATATTTCATACAAGAGATCTTTTCAAATAATGTGTCCCATTAGTAAATTGTAATTACATAGTTCTAATAAGGAACAGTGATTAGCACAGGAAGTACTTAGATATGTACTTATGTAATAGTGCACTTGTCTGTTTGTTAGCTAAGGGTTATTAATTATAATCACATTCGTAGGTTTAAAAAAATATGTTTTTTTACTGGTTAGGTACCTAAGTAACGAAATAATGATCAAGCCAAGAATTACATACCAACATCATTTTTGTTTACATCAGTCGCGCGATAATTTGCCCATTACATGCTATGCCTTTTATTAAATAAAAACATCAACATGGTAGCATAGAATGAAATCTTTTTTTTTTATTTGGTCAGAGCCTCAGAGGGTAATGTTTAGGGGCACAAGTATTTAAGTACATAATTCAGTTCTGTAGAAAATCTTCGCCAGTGTTTTAATAGGTACAGGCCTACATAACTACTATATTTCAATACAATAATTCATTCGAATGACGAAAAAATTGGTAGTATTACGGCAAACTATGTTGATAAATTAATCATTTAAAGT
The DNA here is from genome assembly GCA_945859715.1 of Apamea sordens. Classification (NCBI taxonomy): domain Eukaryota; kingdom Metazoa; phylum Arthropoda; class Insecta; order Lepidoptera; family Noctuidae; genus Apamea; species Apamea sordens. Next base: position 15,823,998 of record OX244002.1, read on the forward strand.
ATATTGTATAGTTTGCGCGATAATAATAAAGTAGGCACAACTGCTACGATAAAAACAAGTTGGATTGGTAATTTCCCATGTTTTAATCTGCATATCACTACAACATTATTACAAATAATCAAATTAAACAAAAATCACTCACCGATAAATAAGATGGAGAAATCCAAAACAATTTTTCGCAAAATAAAATTTGATTCTCTGTCAGTTGTGATTGTATGGGTACGAGAGATCGTTTTGCGGTCATTTCTTTCCATTTTAACTTATTTTTATACTAAACTACAGTTAGAAAACAATAAAAACACTATCACTGCGAACAAATTTACGAAATGTTAACGTCAAAACGTTGAAAGAAAATTTGACGATAATCTCACGTCAAGCATCGGGCGCATGCGCTCGGAGACTGGTCATGGTGCGTTCGGAAACAGCCGGTGCGTTCGTATCGTGAAGCTCGCTACTCTATTCATGTCGTTTATTGTTGTTGATATTGTTTGACAGCCGGCGACTGGCAGCGCCTTGGGTTACCGCGACTTTCAATCTTATTGTCAAACGAAGTTATTTAAGCTTTTCCAATGACTATTTGTAGGTAGTGCGCTTTACACAAACATATATTAAGTATTTGTAAAAAAAAAAAACTGATTCTACACATCAATACCTACCTAATTATAAGCTCAACTTGAATGCCTCAATCTATTGATTATGGAAACTATTGGGCTTTGGTAACCTACATGTTTGAACCCACAGAAGGCAGGTACCTAGTAGGTAGCTCAGTGGTAGGTAACAAAACCAGTATAATATAATCTGGCCTCTTATTCTTGAATCTTCGTAGGTGCTACCCTAGGCCACCTCACCTTGTAAGGTCGTAGGTCAACCACCAATGTGCGATCGTCTGTAGGTACCTCACACCTACACATCAAGCTAAAACTATAAAACCTGTAGGTACCTGATTGTACGAAAAACCTAATAAACATTGTCAGCTAAAACTGGAAATGTATATCTAGCTTGATTGTAGCCGTGTGTACAAAATGAACTCACAATCACATTGAGCCGCCGAAATACCCATGATTCAGAGGATATAGGTACTTAATCCATAGTCACTAAACTTGAGAGGTGTCAAGGGACACCCGGATGGAACGAAGTTCAAAGAGAGAGAGAGAGAGAGAGAGAGAGAGAGAGAGAGAAACACGCGCACGCCGCACGAAGTAGTAATTAAGTAGTAATTAATTAATTAAGACTAAAAGTTGTAATTAGCAGTAATTAAGACTAAAAGTTGGAACGACACTTTTTACTATAGTAAAAAGTGACACGTTCCAACTTTTAGTCTTAATTTTTTCCGTCTAGCCCCCTTTCGCAACGCGCGTTATGGAACTTCGTTCCAATAACTAAAAGCAGACCAGCATACTTATTACTAGATTTAGCTCTTTCGTCCAGTTTTAGCTGACTTCCCATTGTATTTTCGTACAGACTCCAGCAGGTCAAGCTACCCGAAACTGTCAAATTTTCCCAATCAACCCTAATGCTTTAGCGATAAAGTTGAAAATCTATTAAAGAAATTTGACAGATTGTAGTAGCTTGATGTGCTGGCGTCTGTACAGAAGTCAGCTTATAGGTACTAGTGTGTAGCCGTGCGTACATCGGTCCTTGATCATTCATTGCTAAAATATCTATATGAACTTAAATAATGGCTAGAATTCAATACGAAACGGCAATAGTAGATTATTCACTAAGGGAATAAAACAGTGTTTTTATGTCGTAGGCGCTATTTTGAACCCTGGATGTAACGGAGAAGTCTAGCCCTGAGTTAACTACTGAGCTAAGCGAGGGAGGTCATTGTTCAGCAAGGGATTCAAGCTCGCCCATGACGAAGACACCCGTAATCCAGAGGAGAATATTCTACTTTTCGCACCACCTTGCACGTGAGGTAATAAAAACCAATTCGGGTAGATATCGTATTAGTAAGTAGTATGAAACTGTTAAATAGTCGGGGAATACTTAGTTATGTGCAGGTTCATTCATCATTATTTACCCGATTAGTGATTACGTGATAGCAAAGACAGGGTTGTTTTTCATCTATGTACTTACCTATCTTCATATGTGGAATTCTTTAAACCCACGATCGAAGCATCGTAGCGGCCGGATAGATTTGAATATGAAGTGTCTATCGACTCATCTAGGTGGCGCGAAGGTTTAGCTAGGCTAGGTTTTGTTTTATAAAATCAAAATGATTGTTTTTAATAAATAAGGTCTTGAAAAAAAATACTATGATTATCTATGTGAGGTATTAAAATAAAGGGCTTGGGTAGACGATTCCAAAATATAACACATTAAGAGCTGATTTTTCGATCTTCTGATAACTTTATTCAAGGAATAATTTTGAAATTTTGACAGTTATTTCATACAAAAACTTTCAAACGTCAATTTTATTCCTCGAATAAAAGTTATCTGACGATGGAAAAATCGGCCCTTGGAAGGGTTAAAATAAAATAAAAAATGTCAAAATTTAAAACCCGACTGCAACAGAATCTAAACAAGCTTACTTTTCAAGCAGTCTGATGCAGCTAGTGGCATGAAATCTGAGATTCAATTAAAATTACTTACTGCCTGCCTGCCTGTCCTAAAAGGTACCTAGGTACCTAATTTCATCAAAACCCCAAAAATTAGATAAATAGTCGACGGTAATATTTAATGTAATTTTACGTGACGTTCAAAAGTGCTTTTTAAGTGCCTATTTGAAATAAATTATTTGACTTTAACCTTGACTTTGACGGCAAGTAAAACAATGAACCTCTTTCGTCGTTAACAGAAGATTTTTTTTTTTTGTTTGTGTATTAATGCTTTCAAATGAATATTTATAATCAGGATTCCTGATCCAAATCACATTAAGCACCAGCAGGCAGCAGATCATAATTAAATTCAGTACAATATTATTGCCCGGCTAGAGCCTAGGGCTTGAATTTACTTGCTTTAGGTTAGGTTTGCATGACATTTAATTTGACATTAGCGAGCGAGTGGTGGAGTAGTGTGAAAAGTAGGTAAATAGGGAATTTAGTTCTAAAACATAAATTGTATTTTGAACTAAGTACCTAACCTTATTTCGTAAAATATTTGTTCTTATCTATGGTACAGCAACAGATACAAAAAATATATTTATCTCGTAGACAGACTGTCTACGATTTATGTAAGTAAGTAGATCCCGAAGAATGAAGCCATAAAATATTAATGTTCTAAACTAAATTGATTATATTTCACGCTCATAATATTCTGAACATGATAACGCATGACTTATTTTTCTAGTTTCACAAATCCCAGACGAAGCGTGAAAGATTGGATGCGACAAAGACCTTTTTAATCCTTTTTTTTTAGTTGTTTTTTTTTTTTGTTGAAGGAATGCCGCTGATCGGTAGCTATTGAGACGACACCTGTGTAATTATTATTATTTATTTATTGCGTTGTCTCTGTATGTACCTAGCGATTGAGATTGACCATGCCCTGCGTTTTAAAGTTCCTTATCGCGCGTTGCGAAAGGACGCTAGACGGAAAAAATTAAGACCAAAAGTTGGAACGACACTTTTTGCTATAGGTAGTTGTAAGCCGTGCGGCGTGCGCGTGTTTCTCTGTCTGTCTCTCTCTCTCTCTTTGAACTTCGTTCCATCCGGGTGTCCCTTGACACCTCTCAAGTTTTTAGATCTATATTTGTTTTATCGAAATATGCATAATACGCAATTAGTTACGTTTTAGTTTTAAAAAAATTACTTCTATAACAGTTAGCCGGCGATGTACTTTTAAATTACGCACTTTAAACAAACAAAATCTAGTTAGGCGATTAGTTCTACATTAACTCTAATTACTTTTCTACTTTTTACTTATAAAATTCAATAAGTAGGTACCTACTTTAAGTTAAAAATACAATACAAAGAAGTAAACCTAGCGATGTATTGTAAAATAAATGATTACTATGATACTTAACAAAACAAATAAGTAAAAACAAAAAAAAAACAAAAATATAACCAGTAATATTCAATACTACCCTCAAATTATTTCGTACGTCCTTATTTTATATAAAAGCACACATTTTTAAAAGAACCTCACCTGACAGTAAAAAAGAGAACTGTTTTGAATTTCGATATATTATCTACATTACAAATATTAAATAAAAAATATTAATAAAATCTAACTTGAATTGTATGGGGACAAAACTGTCACATTATAAACGAAAGAAATTCATTTACTTAGAAATACATCGCTAGGTTTACTTCTTTGTATTGTCTTTTTTAACTTACCTATAGTAATGAATTTTATAAGTAAAAAGCGGCCAAGTGCGAGTCGGACTCGCCCATGAAGGGTTCCGTTTTACGATTTATGACGTATTAAAAAAAAACTACTTACTAGATCTCGTTCAAACCAATTTTCGGTGGAAGTTTACATGGTAATGTGCATCATAATATGATGCACATTACAGAGACATCTTTTAGACCATGTTTTTTTTTTATCTATTTAGCACTTAGCTGCCCCTGTAAAATGATGACGAAGAACGGTGCCTCTGTATTTTTAAGTAGGAAGACCTAAACTTTTAATAATCAGTAATAGTTAAAGTATGTTTACGGCTAATCTATACTTATAATAAATCTGTAGAAGTGAAAATTCTGTACATTGAAAATATCAAAAAAATAATTTACAGGGGGTGTTACTAGACCGACACCGAACCCAAAAATGTGATTAAAAAATTTTTTGTCTGTCTGTCTGTCTGTCGGTCTGTCTGTCTGTCTGTCTGTTTGTTCAGGTATCACGCAAAAACTACCGGTTCGATTACGATGAAACTTGGTATAATTATCCTTTAATATCCTGGGCACCACACTGGGTACTTTTTATCCCGGAAAAGTATATACAATAAAAAACAAACTTAATTTTGCGGTTCGATCCCTATACCCGATTACCACTGTCTGTACTGTACTAACCGCAAATACTAAGTTTGTCGTAGGTTGGGTCACCCGCAGTGGAGTTCATTTTTATTCCTTTTAGTTTTTAGAGTTATTTAGGTTTATTTTTATATGAGTCGTAGGTATAGATTTTAATTTTAAAGTATAGGTAGTATATTTGATAGTGTACGTAGTGACCGTAGGTTATTTTATAATACTGTTAGGTAGGATTAGTCATTCGTATAGATATTAGTTTTTAGTGATTTTGCTTATTTATTGAGTTTAGATTAGTTATCATCAGAAATAGGTTTATTTAGGTAGGTATTTAATTTTCTGTTATTGAGTTTTTTTTTTAATTAGGTAGGTACTTAGGTAAAGATATCATATAGGTACCCTCTTAATCACCACTAATGAGACACAATTGGTTTTCTACTGTAATTAGCCACAAAGGGCCCGCGAGATAGATGGCATTCTGGGGAAGCACATACATTTTATCCTGTTAGCACGTTCCCGTGGGATAATTTCCGACATCCACGCGGGCGAAGCCGCGGGCAGAAGCTAGTTTAAAATGAAAGTGTTGCGAATGTTGCGATACTACCAATAGGCAATAGGTAGGTATTTAGTTAAATACTATAAGTATACAATACCTATTACCTACATTAATTAGGTATAAGCTGACGTAATAGCAAAATAATGTCGCTTTGGTTGATTTTGGCGGTTGGGAACCAAAGAGTAAGTACTATAAGATACCGGGTACTGTGAACGAACACGCCTGATTGTCATGCTATAGGTAAAAGCTAGAGAAATTCATTTAGATAGTCCTAGTGGCGCCGATTCCCTTGTTCACAAACTAAACTAAATTTAAGTTCAGTGCATCTTTTTCTGTCTATTTCATTAAGAAAAGGACAGAAGATAAATATTAGTTTAGTCCTGTCAAACCAGACAGCGCCTGACGTAAATTATCGTATTATCTTGGCCCTTTCTTGTACAGACGCCAGCACATCAAGCTACTACAATCTGTCAAACTTTAATAGATTTTCAACTTTATCGTTGAAGTGTTAAGGTTCAAGGTTGATTGGAAAAATTTGACAGTTTCGGGTGGCTTGACCTGCTGGCGTCTGTACATACAACAAAATTAATGCAAGTATTTCTGTATACTGTTTATCACTTCAAGAATGTAAATCAGCAGTTCGCTCTTTCCTACTAGACAAAACGTATGACGAAAATGATTCTTTTCTTCCACACTGAATCTTTTTATCTACCTAAGTATACTGATACATCTAATTTGGCGACTTTCGACTAATTAGCGACTAATTTTTTTGTGTTATCAAAATTAAAATCCCTGATGGTGGCCCTGCCAGAGTCAGTGACACCAAGAGATGAGAAACATAACCCTATCTTTACTGTCACGCAAAAAAATTGTCACTAACTGCACCCCGCGGTTTCACCCGCATTAGTCTCGATTCCGTGAGAATATCGGGATAAAATTATCCTATATCCTAATCCAAGTCATGGTCTATCTATGTGCTAAATTTCATCTAAATCCGTTCAGCCGTTTTAGTGTAAAGGCGTAACAAACAAACATCTGTACAAACAATCGAATCTATTCTCTTTATAATATTAGTAGGCGGTCGCAAAAGCGCATGACATTTATAGAATGAAGATTAGGTTACCTATCTACTGACTGACGGAACCCAAATGCTTCGAGTTTGATGACCTCTTTATTATAATTCTTACACGACATGACGTACTTAACAATAAGGTTACCTGTACCTTTTTTTGTTTTCTGGGGAGTAAACCAGGGAGTGTGCGATTATTACCTCGCTAAAACCACCCTGGTGGGCTGTGGTCACCATCTGCATATGGAAGGACACCGTCGCAACGCCTGTTAAGGCACATCTGGGGAGACTGTAAAGGAATCTCCCCAAAACCTAACTGTGCAAGTGTGCAAGGCACATGACCACTGTGCGCCGTCTTCCCTGAGGTCACTCGGTGGGCAGACAGAGTCCTCACTGTAATCGCCCGCGACCCCAAATTTCCGCCTGCCTTAGATGATCTAGGCGGGGTTTCGGCGTGTTAGGCGCCGAGGCAGTTGCCTCCCCGACGCCTTCTTCTCCGAGCGGTATCAGCACAGGTACCTGCCGATCGATTCTGTAGAAATCTCACCGTGAAAATTTAGGTGAAGTGATCTTACAGTGAGCTGTCAATTTATTTATTTTTTTATTTTTATTAAAAAAAGTGTCAATAGTGTCAATCCCTAGCATTCGTTGGAATGACAGCTCACTCCACGCTCACTTCACCTACGTTTTCACGGTGAGATGGTTACAGAATCGCACTGCTGTACCTACAGTCCCTACATTTTTTTACAGTTATTTTACCTCTGACATCGGCAAACCCAGCAGCAACCTTATTACAACACCAATAAAGATCACTGTGATTTTGACAGACTTGATAGTTGCAGCAACCCAAAAGCAACCTTATTGTCAAGAGGTTAAGGATCATTGTGATATTGACAGTGATGTAAAATCAGAGGTAAAATAACTGTGAATGGACTGTAGGTAAGTTCCTAATTTTATTTTTAAGTACAAGCAGACTTTGTTCTGTCAAAATTTCAAAACTACAGACGCCAGCGGATCAAGCTACCCGAAACTGTAAAATTTTCCCAATCAACCTTGAACCTTGATGATTTAGCGATAAAGTTGGAAATCTATTAAAGTTTGACAGATTGTCATAGCAGTTTGATGTGCTGGCGTCTGTAGGTACTTATTCTTGAGTTCGAATACAAAAATCCTGAAGAAAAAAATTACTTTCAGTTTTTCCAGAATTTTACAATTTACCGGCAATTTTTTATGAACATTTAGAAAAAAACAAAAAATAGCTGAATCGGTCTAGCTGTTCTCAAGTAATGCGCTTACCAAACAACAGCATTTCATTTTGATTTACCTATACCTACATGCACATTATAGATCTACCTAAGTGCTGTATCATAATTCTTTACTCTAATAAACTGGCCTACTAAACCACATTTTAACTAAATTGCTGGTGTACGTGCCTACCCTAGCAATTGCTTTATACGCATATTTTACCATTAAAACCTTATTACCCTCAGATTATTGAGCTTATACCTACCTAGGTACAGACGCCAGCAGGTCAAGCTACCCGAAACTGTCAAGTTTTCCCAATCAACCGTGAACCATAGTGCTTTAGCGATAAAGTTGAAAATCTATTAAAGAAATTTGACAGATTGTAGTAGCTTGATGTGCTGGCGTCTGTACCTAATTAAATAAGCGGGTATTTAGAAAATTACAATAAGTAATATGCCTAACGGTTAACATCAACATGTAAAACCTTATTAGCAATAATTAAATTCAACAGGGAGATAAAGTTCTTTACAAATTCATTAGCATATCAACTTCACAACAATTAGTATTTTGTTTAGAAATTAAATAATTGAGAACAGCGCCATCTATTATTCTTTGCATGAACTACTTCGGCAGAAACTACAAATAGAACACCGAATGACTACGGCTCTAATTGAAATTGGTTTTAGACAACAGATGGCGCTTCAACAAACTTCGTTGTTTACTGCTAAGTAAAATAGAGGGCACCACTCGATTTTTATTTTATTTTTTGATAGTTTAAAAAAGATATGGAAATATAACTAATTATTTTATATAATTTTAGATTTTTTAGTGTGCTTTTCGAAAGACTAAAATGTAAGTTTTTTTAGTGGTTATGGCACCAGCAGCACAGCCGGTTTCTATTCAGAGTGCAGTTTCCTGATGAGATTAATTTTATAATCCGCATTTGTGAATCTTTGTACCTCTACCTACTACGTGAGTAGGTACTTACAGGAGGCACCTAACATGGTTATCTAACCGCAAAACTCGCTGCAACATTCTTTATGTCCTAGTAGACACTTAAGAGAAAAAACCCAAAGCGCTACACATCCCTGGACTTACAGTGTAAGCATAATAACCACCAAATGCTCAAACTAAAATGGCATAGAAATTACCCTATCCTACTAATTAATTACCTACCCTTCGCTCTTTAATTCAATCACAAATATCTACCCTTTCAGGTTACCCGAAACTGTCAAATTTTCCCAATCAACCTTAAACCTAATGTTTTAGCGATAAAGTTGAAAATCTAATAAAGAAATTTGACAGATTGTAGTAGTTTGATGTGCTGGCGTCTGTACAATCCTATTGTACAGTCAGCGTCAAAAATATCGGGACGAACAGACTGTTCAAAATGATCTCAACAACTAAGAAAACTAAACTTTGTGTCAATTGGATAAAGTTCTTGTCAGAATGACATTTGTCGTATACTGTCCTCTTTCTGAAACATTCCTTGTGTCATTGAGTTAATATTTCATTTTCATAGTTGCTTACACCACTTTACTACTTATAATATCATTGGTTGCTTAGACATTTTGAACAGTCTGTTCGTCCCGATATTATTGACGCTGACTGTACCTACCTACTTAGACCATCATCTGCCTAGCCTTTACTCAACTTTGCAGCTGAATACTAGTATTTTACATGGAGCGACTGCCTAACTGACCTCTTTATCACAATTACCGGTGGTAAGACTGGTTGTCAGACTTTCGGGCTTCTGACCCGTAACGACTGTCATAGATTCACGAATGTCAGCCGGGAGCAACGGCTTAACGTGCTTTCCGAGGCACGGAGGGGTCTCGGTATGTAAAGGACCCATCCACGGACCAACCGCGGCAAGTATAGCTTAACCTGATCAATCGACCCATGCGGCTGTTATTACTTAGCCATTATATTAAGGGCGAGAGAATGATAATACATACCATTGTGGCATTGCCTACTGACGATTCACCTCATACAACTGACTACAAAAAACGTAAGAATAAAGATATATACCAACTGATACAAGCTACTCAAAGTGGATGTTAGATTCTAAGCCGAGTAAAGTTTGCTTGTCTATCGCCTGGCCGCAGTAATCCTGCTCAAAAGGTAAGCTAAGCTAAACTGAGCTGTCTTCGGTAGATATTGAAATGTTTGCTCTTCACCGTTGGCCAAAGACGGATTACCTCAAACTACCTATGTTTACTTTGTGAATAGTTGAGTAAAATATTTTATAGGAAAACAGTGTTGTTTGTGGTTTAAACTGATTTTGAAGTCTTGAGGTATACCTAAGTAGCTAGCTTGTGTAAGCCGGATCAATGGGAAAAATTACCTTCTAGATAGTTTTACCGGTGTGGAAGAGATAATTTTTCATCTTCAGTCTCCGAGCTGACACAGATGCTAGAAGATCTCAGCACGGCAAGCCTAGAGGTCGGACTTCAAATGAATATGTCAAAGACCAAGTTGATGACGAACAGCATGCATCACAGGAACATCCGTCGGCTCAACTTATTTCTGCCACCGAGTTGGGCCGAGTTCATCTTCTATATCTATACTTATAATAAATCTGTAGAAGTAAAAATTCTGTACATTGAAAATATCAAAAAAATAAATGGCAGGGGATGTTATTAGACCGACACCGAACCCAAAAATGTGATTACAAAATTTTTTGTCTGTCTGTCTGTTTGTTCAGGCATCACGCAAAAACTACCGGTTCGATTACGATGAAACTTGGTATAATTATTCTTTAATATCCTGGGCACCACACTGGGTACTTTTTATCCCGGAAAAGTATAATTATACAATAAAAAACAAACTTAATTTTGCGGTTCGATACCTAGAGGTATACATACCTGCGGTTGGTACAGTAATCGGGTTACTGTACCAACCGCAAATAATAAGTTTGTCGTAGGTTACGTTATCCGCAGTGGAGTTCATTTTTATTCCTTTTAGTTTTTAGAGTTATTTAGGTTTTTTTTAAATAAGTCGTAGGTATAGTAGTATATTTTATAGTGTACGTAGTGACCGTAGGTTATTTTATAATACTGTTAGTTAGGATTGGTCATTCGTATAGATATTAGTTTTTAGAGATTTTGCTTATTTATTGAGTTTAGATTAGTTATCATCAGAAATAGGTTTATTTAGGTAGTTGGGTATTTAATTTTCTGTTATTGAGTTTATTCCTTTATTAATTAGGTAGGTACTTAGGTAAAGATATCATATAGGTACCCTCTTAATCACCACTAACGAGACACAATTGGTTTTCTATTGTAATTAGCCACAAAGGGCCCGCGAGATAGATGGCATTCTGGGGAAGCACATACATTTTATCCTGTTAGCACGTTCCCGTGGGATAATTTCCGACAACCACGCGGGCCAAGCCGCGGGCAGAAGCTAGTATGTTAATAAATTGAGTCGATTTTTACGAATTTTTACTATTTTTACACTCACATTTCGCCAGTTATGTTTTAGTCTCATGTACCTAATAGGGGGCAAGCCGGGCGCAAACCTAGACTCCTAGCTGTTACTAACAAATTCTTAATAGAAAAACCTATTAAATAACACATTGCCCGTCCTGGAAAAAAAATAAATACGGTGTCCTCTAAGCCACCACTATAGGACAACTAGTGAACCCGTGACGACTGTAGCGATATCTAAAACGCCACATGCGAACAACGCGTCATACTGACGTCACGCAAATCCTGCATCTCGCAAGCAGAGTTTATCGCGCAATTAGCATGCTTATAACTTCTCGACATAAACCGTTGGGCAGTTGCCCGCCAGACACAACACCCGTCTGGTCGGAGGATCCTCCCTTTTCTATGGAGGATGAGTGAACTTTACACCCTGTTCCTCATACCTCTAAACGACTAAAGTCGCTTTATAATACTGTGACAAACTACGTCGCCGCTATTTTTGTAATCAAACATCGAAATTACGCCTCGAATCCCCCATAAAACCCCTTAAAAACTAAGTAGTTCTCAATGTAAGTTGCCGAGCCTTGGATCGGGATTTATGTTCTACATTCCTCCAACATTAGAATTTTCTTTTCTTTCAACACTTGTTAAGAGTAAAATCTGTAGTAAGTACCTACTTACTATGTAGTTATAGTTAAGTCTAACGTAGTTATTATCTACTAGTTTCCGCCCGCGACATCGACTGCGTGAAATTTCTTGTTCCTCCGACCCGTCACGTCGCATAGCATCGCCTGTCCGCGCTATAAATTCGGGTTCGCTTTGCGTTCTTTGTCTTTTTTGTTTTTGCTCAGCTCCTTAAGGGTCTTAGCGTGGTTATTCAAATCCAAGTGATAGTTCCAGAGATTAGCGACAAATAATTTCTTCTGATTTATAATTAGTAGGTATAGATTTAATATCGCTTTACTAAAGGACATTTCAATTGTGTATAAAGTTATAGAGCTAAACGCTTTCATCGCATCATGCTTAACGCTTTTATACAACAAGAGGTCACCAATAACACTTTTGTACAATGTGTACGGGTGTTTTAAAGAGATATAAGTTTTTGTGTTAAGAAAATTTTCGCGATTCTACAAATTGCCGTAAGATGGCTTGCACAGGATTGCAGATTGTTATGGTTTATGGTTTTGCGGAAAAATATTTTGCCTGATAGGTAGGAACTAAACCGTCGTTACGCGTGCCAAAATAAAAACATAACCGAGATTATTTTGAACCTAACTAGTGTGGGGCCCAGGATGCTTCCTTGTGGAACGCCACAGTTAATAGTCTCTTCATTACCATATTATGTTACTTTATGTTCCCCTCTTTTCACCACTTGTACATGATCTCTTATATTGACATAATACATAGGTAAATGTCACCAAAAAGCTTATGTCAATCCTGTTGAAAGTTGTTGTAGAAATACGAAACGCTTTGAAAGCAACATTGCCACTTGTCTAGACTCTTTTATTATAAGAGAATCTTAAAAAAATCTGCCTGCATAAACTGTGCGAATGTGGTAACCGAGGGAGAGTGGCGTCCCCTAACTTTTTTCCTCTTTCTTCATCTGTGCGGTTTTCATTAACGTCTAGTAGTATACACTATCTATCCCACGAGGGACCGGTTTGAAATCCTAAAAACGTCAGCACCATTTTTTTTTTTAAAACGTTGCCCCACACCTGGAATTTCTCCTGTATCGTGGGTGCCATTGTGTAACACTTATTATACACCCTGTCCTATTCTGTGGTTAACCGTTTTTTGACAGCTGTCTTAGAACGTAGGTAACTATTCCAGATTACGTAAAAGTTAACTTTAAAATGCGTAATAAAATAAATATCAAACTGCCTTATCTTATTGAATTATCTTATTTATGGCATCTTACAGAGGTTATAATACCGGACGTGTATCAATGTAATATAAAAGTAATATATCAATGTATTGTGTGTTGCTGCAATCACTAGTTCCATCTGTCAAAAAGATTACAATAATCCCATTCAATTAATCCAAATCAATATTATTGTATCAAATTAAATATATAAATTCAAAGCAATTAGGTATATTAATTTAATATAAGTACCTAACTTTTATTGTAATGTCTACGATTGGCATGCACTTAGCTTATTTAATTTTTCTACACCAGTAATGGTATTATATGTGAATCAATGTTTAATTTAAGATCTCAATGTACCATATACCTACTTAGAAAGAAATAATAATAATTATTATTATTATTAAAAAACGGTTTAGGTATTTAGTGGACAGGGTACAATGATTTCAGCTTCACTTCATCTCTTTGAAACCGTATAAAAATATTAAATGTACTTACAAAATACACCTTGCTAATGCCCATTGTTCACCAAAGCGGAGATGAGCGGAGAGGAAAGGAGAGTCTTGAGCAGGGAGGGTGAACCCACCGAAGATTCTACTAGTCTTCTGCGCGTCGCTCGCGCTTCCAACCTGCGAGACTGCTAGTCATACACAAGTAACAACTCTACTATGGTCGTGCAAGTAGAAATGTGAGACATCTCCTCTTGACTCGAACAGTGTCTACTAGAGCTATAGAAAAGTAAGCGAGAAGGAAGAGAAATTAGGAATTGGTTAATTAGTCTTAAACAAACAATTCCTAATTTCTATTTATATAACTATCTCTATTTTTCGCCCATCTTTGCTTTGAAGTCCTAAACAATAAGTTGAAATTAGACAAGCCTCCTAACGATATAAAATGAGAGACACTATGAGATCTACCTACACACAAAAGAATCCAAGATTCATAGTAAAACACATGAACAAATACATGACAATATCGCCACTGAAATCCCAAACCAGGACCGAATAAATAACGCTCTAACCAAAAGCGCTGAACACAAATAAGCAAAAATATTCACCAAATCCTAACTTTGTATCACAAATTCTGTAGAACGGAATCCCGCGAAAATTCGTTCATTAAAGCCAACAATGCCTTCAGACGGGGTACATACAAATAACCAACCGAGTCCAATTTAAATAACAGGCTCGCAAAGCTGAAAAACAAGCCTTAACCGAAGTTGGGAATAAATTAGCAACCCCCCCTTGAACACCCCCTTACCCCAATGTGTACATTGTGCAAAATATTATTTGCCTTGCCAGACAATAATAGGATCTAATGCCACGCCCTGACATGTTAGCTTTTGCGAGCTCCGCCCATCGAAATCTCGTCCCCAATTGGTCTGCCTTTATCTCCATCTCTGTCTTTGGTGTCTTCCGTCTTGCTCGCTCGTGTAGCTTTTCCCTCAACGCCCGAGGGGTAAATGTTATGGTAGGAAACATATACGAGGGTTTTCTAGTACCGCGCTCGCATTGTCATGCCGCTTTCACGAATATTTTTTACGCAACTTTTATTTGAAGATATCTACCTGAATGGAGTACTAGAATTCGTTTTATGAGATTTTTTTCAATACGCGACTCCTTTAACGGATTATGGGATGAGGATGTCTTTGTAAACAGTTTTTATTTGGAACGTGTAGGATTTTATTTTTATCTTACTTTGAGTCTGAGTACTTTAACATTTTAGTAGAGTTTATTAGTATTCATTAATTATCTACTTACTATAATAAATTATTGCAAGTTTCATTTGAGAGTTTTATTAAAAGTAGGACAATACCTAGGTATATTCGTGTATAGGAACGTACTATTGAATTAAATTATAATCATCAATAGCTTCAATGATTTCAATCAATCCAACAAAATATCTTTGAATAGTGTCAATGACAATATTAAGGGTAAGCACCAAATACCAGTAGGTACCAGTGAAGGCATTATTGCACAAAAAACGAAAAACCCTAACATAAGTGCAAACAAACCCTTTCACAAAACTAAAAATAAATACCACAACAAAGTCGAATCGATAAACGCGAAGCGGCCTAATAATTATTAGTCGACGGCCTGAAATTCATGCACAAAGCTCCGACCCGCAGTAATAATAACGACAACTGTTGTGTTTAGTGGAACGTAAACGCGGGCCGGGGCGGGGGGAGGAGGGGGGGCCCGGGGGTGCGCCCGTGGGCGGAGCCGCCGGGGGCAGAGCCTCCACGCGCGAGGGCGAAGCCGCAGTCCGCGCCGCGACACGCGCCACAACGCACCTCTGACATGTGACCGAAAGCATGGAAGATTGTGATCTTGCCCAATACCGCGATATGATCATCGAGGGCGAACTTCCGCTGGACCTGCGACCGCCGCCGCGGCTTTACCTGCCACACTACCTACGCGACGACCGCGACCCCGAGTACCCCCAGGACGACACCTACGTGTCCGTGGACGAGGACACTCCTGAAGTTCCACCGGCGTCCAGTGACTCAGAACGGTACGACGCCTCCAGCCCGACGGAATCAAAACCATCGACGCCAAAGAAGCCAAAGCAGAAGTCCTCATCACAACTCATCAAGCCGCCTTACTCCTACATCGCACTCATCACGATGGCCATCCTACAGTCTCCACACAAGAAACTGACACTCAGTGGGATCTGCGAGTTCATCATGACGAGGTTTCCATACTACAGAGAAAAGTTCCCTGCCTGGCAGAACTCGATCAGGCATAACTTGAGTCTGAACGATTGTTTTATAAAGATTCCGAGGGAGCCAGGGAATCCAGGGAAGGGAAATTACTGGACGTTGGATCCTTTGGCTGAGGATATGTTTGATAACGGGAGTTTCTTGAGGAGGAGGAAGCGGTACAAGCGGCCGGCGCCGTCGCTGCAGCACGCGCACGCGGTGGTGGCAATGCTGGCGCGCGAGGCGTACGCACCGCTGCTGCCGCTGCCGTGCTACCTGCCGCCGACGCCGCTGCTGTCGCTGCCGCGCCCGCCGCCGGCGACGCTCCGGCCCGTCCCGCTGCCGCCGCGCGTCGCCGAGACAACAGAACCACGAAGTAAGAGATCTCGAAACGGATTCTCTATTGAATCCATCATTGGTTCGCAGGATAGTTCAATGAACGAGCCAAGGAGAAGTGCCTTCTCGCCTCTTCACCAAACCAACTGTCCGCCAGACGACTGGGCCAGATGAATGTACCTAAACGGGTACGGTTCCAGTCCATCCCCGTTTTAAAACGTCCCGTCGGAAACGTGATCCTCGCAGGTTGACTGATGTGTTCCGATAAGAAAGAGGTGTTCGACCAGTGATATATGATAAACAATTCTATAAAATATTGTACATTTTGAGAGGGGTGTCGATTTCCTATGTTTGATTGGGACTAACCAAATAATTAAAATGTTACCATTCCATAAAATAATGCCCGTATGTCGGTAACTGTTTGAATTTGTTTTTTCAGCTGAAATAATAGTGTAAAGTTTATTTTTTGTGAGTTGATAAAATGTAAGATTCCTCATTCAACCGATTTCCTCGTAGTTCTGGGAATTTAGTTGCCTACATAAATATAGCCAAAAAATTAATAAGTTAGCAATTTTATGAACAGAATTTAATTCAGTTTCACAATAAACTTAAATAATTTAATTTCTTCGAAGTAATCCAATAAAAACTGTACAGGTTAATAGGTTTTCAAGTTAAAAGCTTTTTTAAGCAAAGCATTTCTGTAACAATCATTCGTCAGTTTTTGTTGTTGTTGTTGTCAAATAGTTATCTTTTGTAATACGTTTTAGGATTTAACAGCAATTTATTTATCGAAAAGATATTATCGATCATGATAATTTTTTGTGTAGTTTTTTCGAAGCTGTTATATTTCTTTGCCAAATGTATAACTAACTATTTTAGATTGCTTTTGAGACAGACAACAATGTCGTATTATCTTTATTTTGTAATTTTTAATCAAAAAGATAGTGATCTATAAATAAGTCTAGTCATTCTATGTACAAAGTAGTGTCGAGTTGTAAATGTAAGTATTCTGTAAGTCCTACTGTAAATATTAACTTTATTATTGTCAGGCGACATTAAATGCGGTGATTCTTTAAAATTAACTGAATGGCGCAATATTTTTTAAATATGGCAACTTTTTAGACTTAAGGTTTTAAAGTTATAATTACTTAATTACGAGTAATTATAAAGAAACTAGGTTACTTTAAACACGATTTTTCAGGTATAATTAATTAACTTTTATTTTTGCACTAATTTATCTATATTTTCAAGGGTTATAAAATAAAAAAGGCTTGTAGATAATTAGCGTATTTGCACCGTATTTAATGTCAACGGTCACCACTGCAATATTTCTTGTAAAAAACACTGATTTGGTTCAAAAGGAACTGTGTATCTAAATGTTATCATAAACTGTAGCTATTTTGTGTAACGTAACATCATATTTTTAAGGGAGAAATATAAAATAATGAAAATGATATCATTTCGTTTCACTTATTTTGCTGTTCACTGCAAAGATTTAAATCGGAAGATTCGTTTTAAACCGCATCAAAAGATGGTTGCGTTTTGATGAGACTGACTTGATTGTCAGGGAAACGCCATTCTTACTGTGTGAGGTCACTCTTTTCAGTGTACTTGTATACCACTTTTCGCGTGATTTGGTGAAGGGCACATCTTACGATTTCAATATTTAATTCACTAAGAATTCCGTTTCTTTTTGCATCAAAAAACAAATCTTGCTGAAGCGAATGTCCCTCAAATAATTTTATTCATCTCTATCGAATATGCTCTTCGAAGTTGCATTCCAACTTGTATACCTACTTGATTTTAGATCTACCATACTATAGGTTTTTTTTTTAACCCTTTTGGTGATACTTTATGCACATTACAATCTAGCTTAATAGGTAAGTTACTATAAAATTAAGAAATCATTCGATAACGTCTTTCTTATTTACCTTATGAGGGGAAGACATTTAATTAACATGCTCAGCATTATAATAGTCAGCACTTGCACTGCCGTTTAAGTTCAATAACACTGCACTAAACTAAATCAAAAGATTTTTTCAGGCGATCTTTCAGTAGGAACCTGATAATTATAGGAGGTCAAAAGTAGGTAGACTACCTACTTTACAGTTACTTATGTAAATAGTAGATTTTACAACAAGTGCACAAAACAAACCATTTTTATCCGAGACTTTTAGCAGCCCGAGCCGAAGGAGAGGGCTGATAGTAATGTCGAGGATAAAAATGGTTTTGTGGACGAGTTATAAACTCTGCTTTTCACTTCGATTGCGAGGAAATAAAACAGTAGTATAACATAACATTTCTTTAATTAAAATTCAAAGTAAAATTAGAACAGTTTTGAATACTGAAGGAAATTGTTTTTCACTTCTCATGCTCTGAAAGTGCTTCTTTGTGCAGGGTATAGGCTGCACAAAATCGAATTTTGTGCACAAGGGCATTAACGTATCTACTCATAAATGTATTATATTAAGGCAAAGAAAATGAGCCATACAGCCAAATGCAATAAGAAGTTCATAGATAGAATTTGTTATTATATAATATTTACTTTAATTTATTTGCCTTATGTGTTTTTTAAGATATAATAGATATTAAAATTTTAATTCAAGTACGGTAGGTTAGTTGATTTAAGAAAATTATTATTACAAAATTAATTTAATAGTAGGCTGTATAGGTCTGCAGCCTAATATCAATGTCGTAAGATTTAAAAACAATTTCCTTCAGTATTCAAAACTGTTCTAATTTTACTTTGAATTGTAATTAAAGAAATGTTATGTTATACTACTGTTTTATTTCCTCGCAATCGAAGTGAAAAGCAGAGTTTATAACTCGTCCACAAAACCATTTTTATCCTCGACATTACTATCAGCCCTCGCCTTCGGCTCGGGCTGCTAAAAGTCTCGGATAAAAATGGTTTGTTTTGTGCACTTGTTGTAAAATCTACTATTTTCACTTCTCATGCTCTGAAAGTGCTTCTTTGTGCAGGGTATAGGCTGCACAAAATCGAATTTTGTGCACAAGGGCATTAACGTATCTACTCATAAATGTATTATATTAAGGCAAAGAAAATGAGCCATACAGCCAAATGCAATAAGAAGTTCATAGATAGAATTTGTTATTATATAATATTTACTTTAATTTATTTGCCTTATGTGTTTTTTAAGATATAATAGATATTAAAATTTTAATTCAAGTACGGTAGGTTAGTTGATTTAAGAAAATTATTATTACAAAATTAATTTAATAGTAGGCTGTATAGGTCTGCAGCCTAATATCAATGTCGTAAGATTTAAAAACAATTTCCTTCAGTATTCAAAACTGTTCTAATTTTACTTTGAATTTTAATTAAAGAAATGTTATGTTATACTACTGTTTTATTTCCTCGCAATCGAAGTGAAAAGCAGAGTTTATAACTCGTCCACAAAACCATTTTTATCCTCGACATTACTATCAGCCCTCGCCTTCGGCTCGGGCTGCTAAAAGTCTCGGATAAAAATGGTTTGTTTTGTGCACTTGTTGTAAAATCTACTATTAAATCTTACGACATTGATATTAGGCTGCAGACCTATACAGCCTACTATTAAATTAATTTTGTAATAATAATTTTCTTAAATCAACTAACCTACCGTACTTGAATTAAAATTTTAATATCTATTATATCTTAAAAAACACATAAGGCAAATAAATTAAAGTAAATATTATATAATAACAAATTCTATCTATGAACTTCTTATTGCTTTTGGCTGTATGGCTCATTTTCTTTGCCTTAATATAATACATTTATGAGTAGATACGTTAATGCCCTTGTGCACAAAATTCGATTTTGTGCAGCCTATACCCTGCACAAAGAAGCACTTTCAGAGCATGAGAAGTGAAAACAATATTTATTGTTGCGAATGGAACAATTAAGTTAATCTCACTTCGCGAAATATTCGCCAAAAATGTAAACAAATATGTGAGTTTATGGAAAAATAACTTTAATTCCAACTTAATAAACTTTAGTTTACGCTACAACTTCAAAAAAACTTGAAAAAATTATAAAAATGTTATAAATTTTTCAATAGTGCTAGTCACTCTGAAATCAACTCAATTACCATTTAAATAAAGTTGATATTTGTTTAACTTGAAATAACGTCAATTTGAAACGTAAATAAAATTTGAATAGAGATGCTATTTGGAATACAAAATCGTTCATTCAAATTATGCTGAGAATCAGCAATTTCGGAAGCGACATCTCATCAGCTCATTAAAATATAACGTTTCAGGTTTTCACGAAAGATGACGTCTATCTCATCAGAGATGATGATGATGATTTATTTATATTATGTAACAATTGCTTGCTGCACTTACAGTAGACACCAAAGCGCGCAACAAGCCAATGATTTGATGTTAATGAATGGAGAGGGAGAGGAAGGCGAAAGAAAAGATGGATTGTGTGAAGAATGATATGAAAGAGAAGGGAGTGAATGATAGCGTGACGGTTGACAGGGGATGTCTCGTTGGTCTAGTGGTCGTGAGCGCTACAGCATAAGGTACTGGGTTCGATTCCCAGGTCGAGCAAAGTGTCATTGATTTTTTTCATCAGGAATTTTAAAAGCAGCCCAGAGACTGTGTGTGAAACATAAATGGAGAAATGTGGGTCTAAAATGATATTTACGAAACTTTAGAGCCCAGTCAGTAACTGCCTTACAAATAAGTTGGTAAGTAGAAAATAACCAGCTTTAAAGATATTTGCCACAAATGTATTGTGTAAAATAAGCGAGGTAAATATTTTTCTTAATAAATTCGAACGCTGAAAGTTGATGTGAATTTCTGAATTTCATGACATAATTCACAACATCCCGTCGAGTCAGCTAATATGTCATGTGTCAAAATCTAGTCGATCAGAGTGGTTAAGTAACTGACTGGACAGGCCCTCTCAAACTGTTTGGTTCTTTCCTCAAAAAAACCATCTCAGATATTAATCTACATGGTCTTCACATGATCTGACCAAGATTATGTCTGGACTTTAAAAGAGACTGTGACTTCTGAGTTTGTTTCGGCCTTTCTTCTCAGACTAGTCAGATAGGAAACGCCGACCTCATCTAGTTTTAAAATATGATTGACGTGTAAAAGTGTTTGTACAAACCTACTTACAAAAATGAAATCATTTAACGTTTAGGTCGATTTTTCAAACTCTTTATGTAAATCTATACTAATAATAAATCCGAAGAGTTAAGAGTCCGCTTATCTCTGGAACAACCGGTTGGATAAAAAAAAAACATGTTGCATTTGATAGCCCATTTCTTGATACTATTAACATCACGCTGTCATCCTTAGGAGCCGAGCAAAAGGAAAAGAAGTC
The DNA here is from genome assembly GCA_945859715.1 of Apamea sordens. NCBI lineage: Eukaryota > Metazoa > Arthropoda > Insecta > Lepidoptera > Noctuidae > Apamea > Apamea sordens. The sequence continues at coordinate 15,845,445 of OX244002.1, forward strand.
TGAAATAACGGCGAAAACGAAGTGATAGTACGTGCAGGTGATGCGATGCGATGCGACGGAGTGGGTCGGGAACAATGAATTTTACGCGGGCGATACAGCGGGAAGAACTTATAGTTCCTTATAAAAACTTAACTCGTGAAACATCATAAATATACCTGTAAATTTTTGACATGAGTAAAACAAACACAAAATACTAAAGGTCTTATGTTCAACTTATTTTTTTTTTAATTAGCCGTTAATGTCCCACTGCTGGGCAAAGGCCTCCCTACTCTCCTTCCGCCTCTCTCTGTCCAGAGCTGCCAAGGACCAATCTTTGTTAAAGGAGTCCAGCTCATCCCGCTATCTCCGTCTGCGCCTGCCGCGATGTCGTTTTCCATTAAGCAGGACCCACTGGGTCGTAACTTTGGCCCATTGATCGTCTGACATGTGGCAGATATTTCCAGCCCAATTCCATTTAAGCGTGGCAGCTTTCCGAGTCACATCAGTTATTTTAGTAATGTAGTTGAAGATGGATTTTCCACCACTAAAATCCATCTTCAACTACCCTCGGAAAAACTCGCAAAAATTTTCAAAGGTCGAAACGAATTGGAATAAAGTAACAAAAATTCGATTACCTACTCAAGGTAAAAGAATCAAGTTTAAAACTAAACCCTCAACGTGTGAGGTGCTCATAGACAAACACTTCAAGTCTGGGACAGCAAAAGCTCTGGGATTACTGAGCTTATCAGCGCGGGGCAGTGATAAGCGCGAATTACGTCACTAGCGTCAAATACTGGCTGTTGGGTGGTCTGGAATCCTAACAAAGAAGTTTGGTAGATGGTTTTGTTGATGTACGAGTAAGTAAATGATATGAAAAACTTTTCAGCCAGCATACTATGGGTCTCTGCAGTATGCTCTGAAAAGTTTGCACCTCAAAACAAATCACTAAATGCTTATAACGCTAAAACATCATTCTGTTTCTTTCAATCATTTGAAGATGACGGAGACAGTGTATGTTTTAAATATTTATATAAATATCTATTTCTAGTTTATAAAAAACCATACCATGTAGTAGTCATTTAATAGATAAGATATTGAGATATATTATATGATATATTCGCACTGTAAGATATTCCCCCTCCACCTTATCAGTTAAGTCGTTACTCATTTACTTTATTGTTAATATACAAATATATTATAATTGACTATTTATAAATAACTGAAAATACAAATTTTAGAATTTTTAGAATAGGGAAATTCGGGAGCTGTCTTGGGCTGCCTTAGCGCATTCGGCTCACACAGATGGTGGGATGTGTTGGACATCTTTAACAGAGATTGGTCCTTGGTAGCTCTGGACAGAGAGAGGTGGAAGTAGAGAAACACCCCTATTATACCAGCCGATATATTTTAGGACCTAATATTTAGGTGTGTTTTTTGAATAGGGACTCTTCTTCCCTTTCTCTTATTACATCATCCGGATTTAGGGAAAGGGTACTGAATATTCCGTAGTGTAATAAGGCTTTGTGAATGGTTTTTATGTTTTTTTATTGCGAACGCTTTTAACGTGCACGTCTTTCTACATCGTTCTCAATGTGTCATTTCAACATGAATGATGTAGCCAATATTATGTAAAACTTTTATGATTTTTTGCCCGTTACTCATAGTCCATACGAATCTACTACGCTTTGGAATTGACACACATCAAAAGTGTGTAGGGATCAAGTACATTTCAGAGTATCGCCGCAATTGAGGATTTTTTATTTTTATTTTATCGTTATTGATTCTTTTTAGTTAATTTCACTATTTGACTAAAGAATTTTGATTAAAAATAGAAAATCAACTGTCAATCAGGATTCCTATAAAAGAGTGTTTTAGCGTTTTTACAAAACCATTACAATTTTTGCATCGGAACTGAAAAAAAATGCATTGATATCGAGGGACGACATCATTTGACAGAAGAAGAGATGATGAGAGCCGTCGGAATGTTGCAAGCTGGTTCCAGGCAATGTACTGTGGCTGTCGCTCTTGGCACTACACAGAGCGTCATAAGCTGCCTCTAGACACGCTATCGTATTAATATCGTACACGGTAGCGTGGCCGAGCGACATGAAGGACGATCTCGCATCACCACAAGCAGACAGGACCGGTACATCCAAAATACTGCTCGACGGAATCGTACCATGACCACCATGTTGGCTACGAGGCTCTACAGCTCTTCAGGCTTGCTGATAAGCGACCAAACCATCCGCAATCGTTTACGTGAAGTGAGTCTGCGTTCCCGAAGGCCGCTGACAGTTCCGCCTATAGCACCCCGCAATCGTAGGGCCCGTTTACAATGGGCTTGCGGACACAGAAATTGGGAGGAAAAAGACTGGCGTTGTTTGCTTTTCTGATGAATCTCGTTTCGGTATGAGTCCGGATACAAGACGTACTCGACTTTGGAGGACCTCTGGATATCAAGAACGTTTGAAAACGTGTCGGCCGGTATTTGGATCGGTGGAAGAACCGATCTCATTTGGATCAGGGGCAACCTCAATGCTCAGATTTATGCGGAGAGGATTGTTTCAGACGTGATCATCCCTTTGTGAAGTCGGTTGGGTGATTCGTTTCGATTAATGCACGATAGTGCACGTCCACACATGGCTAGTCGTAAGACGCACCCTTGCCGATGCTCGTATCCGCCGTGGCCTGCTCAATCGCCAGAACTCAATCCAATTGAGCACGCATGGGATATGCTCCAAAGAAGAGCTCTGCCGAGTATGGATGCCGTGCATATCCCACAACAACTTTTTGACTTGTTAGAAAGAACGTGGGCCGCCATTCCTCAAAGTGATTTTGATGAACTGATTTAAAGCATGCCAAATCGCTGTGATTCGTGTCAATGGTGGAAACACAGGTTATCAATTTTTTTATCCCCACAATAAAAATTTAAAAAATCCTCATTCTTGCCTTTTTTTTTGTCATTTAATTGACGACATTAACTTAGGTTAATTTCCCATAATTAGCAAAAATTGCAATTTTTCTTAATTTTTACAAAATATAGGGATACGCTGTTTACTTAAATATAGGAATTAAAGTAAGAAGCCAGTCTGGGAGACTGGTAAATATTAATTGGATATTTTTTTATAGTTAAAATGTACCTATTTGATCCCTAGACACTTTTGATGTGTGTAGCTTCATCTTTCTGACTGACCGATATACTTTGACAATTCAAATGTGCCTGTAATGAGTCATTTGAAATAAAAAAAACTTGAGAGGTGTCAAGGGACACCCGGATGGAACGAAGTTCCTTTCGATTAATTAGTGAAGGAATTGTATTTTTTTTTTTTATGTTATAATAATATTTTTTTTATTATTAACAAATAAAAAAAAAGAAACACGAAACGAAAATAACTGGCTTGCTTTCTATAAGAGAGAGAGAGAGAGAGACAGACAGAGAAACACGCGCACGCCGCACGGCTTACAACAAGTGTCGTTCCAACTTTTGGTCTTAATTTCTTCCGTCTAGCCCCCTTTCGCAACGCGCGATAAGGAACTTCGTTCCAATACTTTGAGTTTGAAGAAAGCCTTTGCCCAACAGTGGAGATATAGTAGCTAGTATAAAAGAATTAAACATTTTAATCGATTCGATGAACTGTAGCAAGGTCTGTCTCAGTCGGCTGCTTAACCGTAAAATAAATAATATGATTAATTTGAGTGTCAGACATTACAAGGTCGAGATTTTTATTATTACAGATGTAGGTTTTAACATATTCTTCATGTTTATTTTATTTCCATGGCAGTTCAAACCGGATACCTTAGTTTTGTAAGGTAGCAACTGGGGGAAATGTTAATTATTATGTACACACGGCTACACATCAAGCTATGCAAAACCAGTATTGGCTGACCGTTCATTATGAGAAAATATAATACAAAGTGAGGCCGAGACAAACTGGTTTTGTATAGCTTGGCGTGTAGCCGTGTGTACTTAAACTTTACATTTATTTATTATAGAATCGTCGTTTGGAAGGAGAATGAAAGAACTTGGCTATTTTAAGATAAAAAATCGATTTATTTAATCACTAGCTGTTGCCCGCGACTTCGTCTGCCATCCAGGATGAAAAGTAGCCTATGTTCTTATCCAGGTTTCATGGTCTATCTGTGTGTCAAATTTCATCCAAATCCGTTCAGCCGTTTAGCGTGAAAGCGTATCAAATAAACAGACCCTATCAAATTACTTTATTAAATACTGTACCTACTGTACATACCTACGAGTATTATTGTATAGAATCAAGTTTTTCTAACTGAACAGACAGATGTGCTGCTGGGGAGTTTGTTGTGCCACCACAAGTGAAAGCATTAGGAAGGGGCTGAAATTTTGGGGTCTTAGTAATTTCGATGTTCGAAAAGTCTCAGCGTAATTAGTATAAATGACTTTTGATTTATTAGTTAGAATTAGGATTATTTAAAGCAAACTAGGGTTACTTACAAATTGTCAAGTAAATAATTTAATGTCTTTGCTTACAAACAACCACAGCGATGAACACTAGACATTTTCAGAATCATCTGGTGACACTGAAATATGAAACCTTACCATTACCAGATTTGGCTGATTAGGTAATAATCTGATCCAGTAATGAATACTGTCCAAAATTAACATAATATCACGCCTGATTTCCTTAAATGGTTGGACAGGGGTGGAGGTACCAGCAGAGCCAAATCTTGTCAGATATGTTTAAGTTACATGTACGGCGAGACTGCAAAATTATTTAATAACCAACGCAGATGTTGCCATAACAGCATTAATTTAAATACAAATGTATTAAACAAAAAATTTACCTACTATTAATTTTAACACTACTTAAAGCACTTCTAAGAGGGGCTTGTGGCTAAGTGTAATAACAGCTGCACGGGTCGATCGATCGGGTTAAGCTACGCTTGCCGCGGTTGGTCTTTGGATGGGTGACCATCTTCATATACCAAGACCCGTCCGTGCCTCGGAAAGGACGTTAAGCCGTTGGTCCCGGCTGTCATTCGCGGATCTTTGACAGTCGTTACGGGCCGTCAGAAACCCGACAGTCTGACCGAGGGTTATAGTAGGTATTACCCAGTAACTGGGTTGTGGAGGCCAGATGGGCAGTCGCTTCATACTGCGCAGATGACGCACCCCTGCGCGTGGTTTTTTAGAAAGAAAGAAAGAAGAAAGAAGAAAGAAAAATATTTTATTCTGCACAAACAAAACGCACAATTACATTTAAATTTAATAAAAACGCGTTTCTGCGGGAATCTGCCTCCGTTTCTCCCGCTTGCGTCGCGTGGTGCGTTGTAGTGTGTAATGCGCCTATGTGATGATACAATATTATCTCATTTCTATAAAAAATAAACTTCACTTCATTTGGTCCGTAAATATTTATTTAGAAATAAAATGAAAAAAGAAACGTTATTCTCGTATGAGCCACTTGTGTTAATTTATTTAATTAAAATAATACTTGTGTCCTTGTATACGGAAGTCTTAAATAAATAATTTTATGTTAAATATTCACTACTGTTTACTTTTCCCATATTGTGACTACAGAGTAGGTACATTTAATTGTGACTGTTTCTTAGCAGGTTATACAGCTGTGTCTTTAAAATATAACGGTAAAATCATTTGACAATTGGTCCTTTCATTTTCATTCATTTGTTGTCAACTTATCAAAATATCATGCTTCGCACAGCAGTGCGATTCTGTAACCATCTCACCGTGAAAACTCAAGTGAAGTGAGCATGGAGTGAGCTGGGCCAAATAATGCTACGGATTGACACTACTGACAACTCACATCAAGCTCACTTCACTTGAGTTTTCACGGTGAGATTTTTACAGAATCGACCGGCTGGCGCAACATGACAATACTTTGAGATTTCTTTGCTATATCTAAGTTAAATATTTATAGAGGTATGAGGAACAGGGTGTAAAGTTCACTCAACCTCCATAGAAAAGGGAGGATCCTCCAACCAGACGGGTGTTTTGTCTGGCGGGCAACTGCCCAACGATTGATGAACAAAAACACTTACTCGAAAGAATATATTTAGGTACTATTATATATATACAAGTATATAGTAGTAGTAGGCAGGAGCTCATTAGGCATCAAAAAATTCGTCCGCATGAATTTCAATGGGATAAGTGCCCAAAAGGCTGGCAGCATTACCACGTTGGATAGCAACGCTGATTCTTTGGGCTAAAAATAGGCCAGCCTTCTGGTCACGCGAACAGTCAACCAACTGCTTGGCGATGTCCCGAAAAATTTAAATCTACATATTATATTTAAATTAATTTAATATTAAATTATTATTTCAAAAAACAAAAGATTTTTACTAGGTTTTAGACTAGACTGTGTTTATTTTTAAAACATATGTAGTATATAATGAGGGGCTCGTGGCTAAGTAATAACAGCCGCACAGGTCGATAAATCAGGTTAAGCTATGCTTGCCACGGTTGGTCTGTGGATGGGTAACCATCTTTACATACCGAGACCCCACCGCGCTCGGCAAGCACGTTAAGCAGTTGGTCCCGGCTGTCATTCGTGGATCTTTGACAGTCGTTACGGGTCGTCAGAAGCCCGGCAGTCTGACAACCAGACTTATCTTTTACTTACTTTTTTATAAATGCCATCTTGCAATCTAGGATGTTATTGTCGGTTGCTTAACCAGGCTTGCCTGTGGGTGCCTCAAGAAAGTAAGGCCTTCAGTCAGGGTTTAAAAAACTTATAAACTATACGACTACACGCTCTAAGGGCACCCCCTGGGCCCCTGTGGGGTACGGACCTCGGCTTAGGGCGTCGCTGGGAGAGGGCAGCAAGGAACAGGCTGGATCGGATTAAAGAAAAATACACTATCTTCTTACCGACCCCAACATAGTTGGGAAAAGGCTAGGCAGATGATGATGACACTATCTTCTTACCAGAGAGTATCGTAGATATTACCCAGTAACTGGGTTGTGGAGGTCAGTTAGACAGTCGCTCCATGTAAAATACTTGTATTCAGCTGCAGCTGGTAGACTGGAAGCTGACCCCAACATGTGGAGAAAAGGCTATGCAGATTAGGATGTATTTTAAATTTAAAGCCTTGCTCGTCATTCTTTTGATAAGACGTCAACGTTTCCGAGATGGCACCTGACATTTCGCAATAGACAAACATAGCACAGAAACACGTAAATAAAACTAGCCACAGTTTAGTGTTGTATGAAAAAACAAACCTCGCTGTTTGTTTAGAGATCTGCGTACTGGCGGTGACATAAGTTTTCCCTGGAAATATTATTATAAGTATTCAGAAGGCCAATTCTCGTACTTAAAAATTCAAGTCGCCATCTCATCTCAGCGGCAATCAATGTCAAAAACTTGTTAAAAATGTAGAGAAATTGATTGTATTTTTGACAGAATGAGACTGAGATTAGAATGCGAACTTTCATTTTGTATTTTTTCTTTTTACTGAGTTTAGATAGATAATTGGTTTTGGTAAAGAAACAATAGAATAGAATATTCTTATTAGTTGCACCCCGCGGTTTCATCCGCATAAGTTTCGATCCTGTGGGAATTTCGGGATAAAAAGTATCCTATATGTTAATCCTGGTTATAAACCATCTGATTGCCAAATTTCATTTTCAATTTTATCCAAATCCGTTCTGTAGTTTTTGCGTGAAAGAGTAACAAACATCCATCCATCCATCCATACAAACTTTCACGTTTAAGTATAATATTAAGTAGGATTATGTAGACATAAATATTACAGATCTATGAGTGTAGAAATTTTATAGGGGGTGACATAATGGGCGGTCTTATTGCTAAAAGCGATCTAATAAACAAATCAATCAATTAATTAATTTCCAAGTCAGCATTTGGTATTTAGCCTGCCTGTACTATGGCAGGAAAATAACATAAAATAGTTTGCCTATGCCTTAAAATATTGATTATCAGAGGTCGTTCTCTCATTTAGTACTTATAGTCCCTTGTTTTTTTTATTCCTTTTTTTCTTGTGCAGTCATCATGGCTTTTCTCAGCCTTGGAGCGGGCGTAGGGGTCTGTCAGACTTTTACTGATAATAAAAATCCTTTGGTAGGTATGGTCCAGGCAAATAAGATAAAATGGTCGTCCCTTAAAAATACATTTCTGTTAAGTACGTGATTATCAGTATTATTATTTACTAGCTTCTGCCCGCGGCTTCGCCCGCGTGGATGTCGGAAATTATCCCACGGGAACGTGCTAACAGGATAAAATGTATGTGCTTCCCCAGAATGCCATCTATCTCGCGGGCCCTTTGTGGCTAATTACAGTAGAAAACCAATTGCGTCTCATTAGTGGTGATTAAGAGGGTACCTATATGATATCTTTACCTAAGTACCTACCTAATTAAAAAAAAAACTCAATAGCAGAAAATTAAATACCTACCTAAATAAACCTATTTCTGATGATAACTAATCTAAACTCAATAAATAAGCAAAATCCCTAAAAACTAATATCTATAAGAATGACTAATCTTACCTAACAGTATTATAAAATAACCTACGGTCACTACGTACACTATCAAATATACTACCTATACTTTAAAATTAAAATCTATACCTACGACTCATATAAAAATAAACCTAAATAACTCTAAAAACTAAAAGGAATAAAAATGAACTCCACTGCGGGTGACCCAACCTACGACAAACTTAGTATTTGCGGTTGGTACAGTACAGACAGTGGTAATCGGGTATAGGGATCGAACCGCAAAATTAAGTTTGTTTTTTATTGTATATACTTTTCCGGGATAAAAAGTACCCAGTGTGGTGCCCAGGATATTAAAGAATAATTATACCAAGTTTCATCGTAATCGAACCGGTAGTTTTTGCGTGATGCCTGAACAAACAGACAGACAGACAGACCGACAGACAGACAGACAGACAAAAAATTTTTTAATCACATTTTTGGGTTCGGTGTCGGTCTAGTAACACCCCCTGTAAATTATTTTTTTGATATTTTCAATGTACAGAATTTTCACTTCTACAGATTCATTATAAGTATAGAATAGATATAGATTTTATAAGGAATACTCGGCAGAGGTATACCTATTTAGAGAAATATATTTCGCCTGAATTTGTAGTAAAATCTTCATGCTAGATTCACTTCAGAGTTCTATAGATCAAAATATTATACTGATTTTTAATTTGCTAGACTAAAATTATAGCTGCGATCGACCTTTTTTTGACAACATGATATTATAATCATATACATGATATTACTCGCAGCTGTAATTTAACGCAGGGTATAAAAACGAATGCGTCCGTAGTAAGTTTGTAACCGACCGTACTTGTACAGTACGCAATGCGAGTAATTTAATGTTAAACCAACACAAGCAGTGTTCTCGTTTAAAAACATTGTAACATTTCGTGAAATCTCGTCGAGTTTTTAAAGTTTTGATAGTGTGTTGCAGTGCAGTTTTAGTTTAAGTCTTCTAAGAAATTTTCTATTCTAATTGTTGTAGGAAGATATTATAAAAAGATTTGGTCAGTATCATAAGAACAGGCATTAACAGCATATTTTAAGTGAGTGCCGTAGAGGCTGTAACCTTTTTTTTTTAAACCTTCAAGAGGCAGGATTTTTACCTCACTAAAACCACCCCGGTGATCACCATCAGTATATAGGGGTGGTCCCGGTTCCTCTGAAAAGATCAATTCCGGGACCCCCGTGCCACGCCTGTAAGGCACATCAGAGGATGTAACCTGACATGGTTGTAGCATGCAATCTGCAGCAGGCAGTCTACCGCAACCCCACCTGACTATCTTGGGGCACCAGTACTGTTGTATTTGTGCCCACAGTTGGTCTGGCATACAGCAGACATGGTCTGCCAGACCCATTTAAGTTGGGCAGCCTTTTCAGCCACGTCAGCTATCTTTGTTTTGGAGCGCAGTATTGTGTTCCGAAAATTGCTGAGAAACTAATCTAATCTAACTAGCCTGTATTGTCCCCTACAGGGCAAAGGCCTTGCTGCGGGTTGTTCGAAAGAGATACCGTGGCCCCTGGCACAGGCAACTGAAGGAACACGGGTGGGTTTTAGTTAGTAAAAGTCTGACACGCCCTTCCGCTCAGCCCAGAGCCATACGTAACTATTCAGTAATCTGTGCCAGAGCGGGAGAGGTCATTTGAAAAAAAAAGGGCAAAAAGGCCTTCCTTTCCCTTTTCCACATAATTCTGTCTTTTGCTAGTGGCCGGCCAGTCTTTACGGTAGAAGTCAACCTCGTCCCGCCGCTAAGAAACTATGTCAAAATATTAGTTTGTTGGTTAGATTTTTAATAAAGTGCACACAAAAGGCATCCTCACTTTCCTAGTTCACGACGCAGACGCAATGCAGCCAGCCAGAAAATTCAGAAAAATCAAAAGTGTTATACTTTCTCTGCTACATGTAAGGCTCATCAGAACTCACGAAGTAAGTACCTACTTAGTTTATAAAAACAGTATGAACCGGCACATTTATTGCGATTACATAATGTATCTAGTTTGCGTGTGTTATCTTTATTTTTCGTAACGCTGCAATGAGAGCAATGTCTGATAGTATTCCAGATTGACACACGACGGGTTTGTAAGACAAACATTTTGTTCCATTTTATTTTTTTGTGGTATTTGCTTGTGGAGTAATGCTTACAAACTTTTTTTATGAGTCATTTCTGAATGTGGCGGATGACTACTATATGTTAGGTAAGTACTAACATAATCAGTCTATAATGTTCCCACTGCTGGGACACAGGCCTCCTCTCTGTGAGAGGGAGTGGGCCATAATCCATCGCGCGGGCTCAGTGCGGGTTGGTGGATGTCACGAATTTTTGGTTCTAGGTTCGAATTAAATAAGTCAAACCAGTTAACGCATCCTATCGCAATCCACTACTGAATATAGAACACCCTGTACCCCGCTTTCCGCATCCAGTCTGTCTCAGCCACCTTCTTAAGGTTGTTGGTCTATCTAGCTGGGGAGCGTCCCAGGGAATTAAACGAAGCACTTGACATCAATTCTCACTAGGTATTCAGAATACTCGCAGTTCGAGATACATTTTATTTTAGGTTTATTGAAAGGAATCGGTGAAGGAAAACATCTTGAGGAAACAAAAATTCGAAGATATGTGACATCTACCTACCCGCACCGGGCCCGCGTGGTGGATTACGGCCCACTCCTTCTCACACAGAGAAGGCCTGTATCCCAGCTGTGGGCTGTGTGTGTGTATTTAGGCTGATTATGTAGTTCACCAAAATGCCCGCCCTGCACCACTTCCTAGTGCTTTCGCTGGAAAGAAGAAGTGGCGCAACAAACTCCCCACCAGCACAGCTGTCTGTTCTGTTAACAAAAAAAACCTTGCTTCTATATAGACACATTATACAGACATTAACAGACACATTATACAGACATTACGAAGCACAGACATTAAATAAAATTCTGTTAAACTGAAAATGTATCAAAATGTATAGGTACGGTCAGCATCAAAAGTCGGTTAACACTTTAGTTGTTTAAATCTTAATTATTGAGAAAAATATTCTTAAAAAGCTTATATTAATAAGATATTTAAGAATAATTAACTCTTTGCTATTACATGAAATAGAGAAAACCAATGTATCACATCATTTTGTATCAATTTAGATGATTTGTAAAAGTAACAGTGTTAATTGACTTTTGATGCTGACTGTATCTAGCTGTTATAACTTTTACTCTTTAAAATGCGCCAAAACTATCTGTTTGATCAGTTTATACGGCTACGTAATTATAAGAATTAAATTTATTTATAAAAAATAATTTTAGTTTCATTTTGTTTTTCAATCCTACTAATATTATAAATGTTGCGAATGTTTGTATGGATGGATGGATGTTTGTTACTCTTTCGCGCAAAAACTACTGAACGGATTTGGATGAAACTTGGCACAAAGATGGTTTAACATATAGGATACTTTTTATCCCGATATTCCCACGGGATCGAAACTTATGCGGGCGAAACCGCGGGGCGCAGCTAGTATTAATTAAATATTATTGTATACTTTGTTTCAAACAATGTTTACTTACACTCACAAGGCCACAAGTGCCTGAAACTCGATCAAACTGGACGAGACAAGAAAGAAGTCGCGTGCCCGCGAGAACGTTTACTATACGAGAACGTTTACGATACGAAACCTACAAATATTCGTGCTAGGGGTACAGCAGCTGCGTGTATTTCATTTGCGTGCGTGTGTTCATTCTGCGTGTTTCATTCGTTTCATTTGCGTGTTTTTCGTTTTTATTTTTTAGTACAAAACTCCAGAAGGCCAATTCTCGTAATTTAAAACGTTCAAAATCTAGTCGCAGTCTCATCTCAGCGACAAACAAATGTCAAAAACTTGTCAAAATGTGGGGAAAATAGAAGTGTTTTTTGACAGATTGAGACTAAGATCAGACTGTGAACGGTCTTAAAATTACGAGAATTGCCCCTCAGGTCGCAAAGTCCCGGATTGACAGGTGTAATGTATGGAGTGACAGGACTCGACCGAATTCGGCCGTAAAACGATGGCTATGAATGTCGAGACTGCAGCCCCAGGATGAAAAGATACTAGCAGTGACCCGCGGTTTCACCCGCATAACTGTCGATCTCGCGGGAATATCGGGACAAAAAGTATCCTATGTGTTATTCTGATGTATAAGCTATATTATTGGAAAGTTTCATCAAAATCCATTTAGTAGTTTTTGCGTGAAAGAGTAACAAACATTAATAAATCCATTCATCTATCCACCCTCACAAACTTTTGCGTTTATAATATTACATAGTATGATTTTCGCATTAAAAATATTATTAAGGAGGTACTTACTATGGTGGAACATTACATCTGGCGCTTGTAGAGAGTAGCCGAGAATCGAGTTTAACGGCTTCTGGTTGGAGAAGCCTGTCCAGCAGTGGAATGCTGTAGGCTGATGATGATGATGATTCGGAGATTTTGAGTTTTAGATTTAGCAGCCACTTCAGTAATTTCAGTTGTACCTGGGAAAAACCTGGGACTAGTATCATTAACCAGGGAGAAAACAGAGGAATATGTTAGTATAGAATGACATATGCATCCGGTTAGATTGGAAGCCGACCCCAATATAGTTGGGAAATGGCTAGTTAGATGATGATATTGGTATGGAATGAACGTCAACGAGCACGTGATCGCGTTTCCTCTTAACATCACAATCATAACAATCATCATCATCATCTGCCTAACCTTTTCCCATCTATGTTGGGGTCGGCTTCCAGTCTAACCGGATGCAGCTGAATACCAGTATTTTACATGGAGCGACTGCCTATCTGACCTCCACAACCCGGTTACTGGGTAATACGATACCCCTTGGTAAGACTGGTTGTCAGACTGTCGGGCTTCTGACTACCCTTAACGACTGTCAAAGATCCACGAATGACAGCCGGGACCAACGGCTTAACGTGCTTTCCGAGGCACGGAGGGGCCTCGGTATGTAAAGATGGTCACAATCATAACGAACAGTTAAAAAGGTAAATAAAAGTACTACTCTTTACTATTCTTGTACTCAGTCACTAGCAAAACAATTGGCAGTCTTAAAATAAACACGCTGTGATAATATTTGTACAACATAATGCTATTTAAGAACTTCTATCATGTATACTCGTATAATTCAAGGTCGTTCACACATTGTTATGTATTTGAGCATACTAAACATGATACTTGTAATTGTAGGTAATTTTTATTATATCCACTTATTATATAAATAAAAATGAAATGCTGTTCGCTGGTAAGCATCACTTGAGAACGGCTGGTTCGATGTGGCTATTTTATGTTTTAAACTGTTTGTGATAGTCCGAATTAGCCATCAGCCATAATATATCAGCCATCTTGTTACCATAACACAAGCATTAGGTTGCTTAGCTTGGGACTAGATGGCGCTGTGTGAAATGTCCAGGGATATTATTATTTATTTAATTAGGTTCTAATGGAAGAAGGTTTTGTAAAGTTTCCTGGAAAATTACAAAATTCGGGAAAAACTGAACGTCCGTTTTTTATGAGATTTTTGAATAAAAAAAGATAAAAATTCATTTAGGTCCTTTTACAAAGTAATACATATGTTATTGTTGAAGTTGTTTCTATAATTCGTTCTCAAGTATGTATACTTGAGAACGAATTATAGAAACAACTTCTATCAGGTCAGCTGGTTTATATTAGATGCGATCTTCACCACATTTTCCTGTTTACTTATGGGAATATTGCACTATGTCGTGAATCCCTCTTAGGGTTGATTTTTCAATCATCTGATAACTTTATTAGAGGAATAATTTTTAAGTTTCGACAGTTGTTTCATACAAAAAAAACGACACTACAAAGTGAAAAATAACTTTAATTTCGGAAGTCGGTGTCGTTGGGTTCACACTTTCGTTGTTTGCCACCGACTTCCGAAATTAAAGTTATTTTTCACTTTGTAGTGTCGTTTTTGGAAGTCGGTTGATTTTTTTTGCAAAAAAGTTTTTATTTTTCACTTTTAAGTTGTAATTTTTACCAGTAATTTTGGTTTTAAAACCAAACTACTGAACCGTTTTTGATGAAATTTCTATGGGACCATTTGGAAAGTATACCCTTTCCAACAAAAAAATAATTTTTCAAATCGGTTGGCAAGCGAAAGAGTTATGCGCGAACAAACATAAAAAAAAAAAAAATACAAACATCCGAATTGAGAACCTCCTCCTTTTTTAGAAGTCGGTTAAAAATGTCAAACGTCAATTTTATTACTCGATTAAAAGTTATCTAGCGATGGAAAAATCAGCCCTTAGTATCACCGACATAGCCCGAAGAATTTTCAAACTTAAGTGGCACATCGAAAGAAAGAAAGAAAAGAAAGAAAAATGCATTTATTGGCATTACACAAAATGAATACACCTTAAAACTATAAAAACAAAAAACAAAGATTAAAATGCCAAAAGGGCCTCAGCTCAGCATACTGATGAACAGATGGCTGATGGGGCCGAAAGGTTCTGGAGTGGCGACCGCGTACCGGAAGACGTAGCGTTGGAAGGTCCCCACAAGGTGGACTGATGACCTGGTGAAGTCCGCAGGAATCCGCTGGATACGAGAAGAACAGAACCGGTCGAAGGTGCTGGGAGGTTTATGTGCAGCAGTTGATGTCTTTCGGTTGAAATGCTGATGATGATTAGGCAAGAGCGCAATTATCGATTTTCCACAGAAACGAACATTTTTATTAATTACCTACCAAAAACTGATTAGATAGACAAACGTACTAGATCCAGCAAGTAACAATCATAGAATATAATGTTTATACTTAATGATATTCTTTGAGAACTGAGGTGGCCCAATGGTAATGGATCCGAGTTACGAGTTGTAAGTCGTGGGTTCGAACCCAGGCAGGCGCTTTACTTTGTGGAAATAATTTCTTCACCACTGCTCTCAAAACGGTATGGGAAAACATCGTGAGGCAAATCAAAGACATGTGACGTCTACCAACCCGCACATGGGCCCGCGTGGTAGATTACAGCCCACTCCCTCAACATTATAGGGTGATTAACACGCTCAGCGCCATGTGTATCTTTTGGGATACACACTGTCTAAACACTTGTGTATCCTTTTTGATACACAAGCACAATTCCAGTCTAAGCGCCGTGTATCGCTAACGCGCACACTTTCCTTACATTTTGTATACAAAAAATGTGGCCCTGGCCTAGGGAATTTTCCTGGTGTAGTGGTATTGGCATATGGGGCTTGGCGCTGAGCGTGTTAAGCTAATTATATCCTTTATTTTGACAAGTAGGTACCTGTAATGGAAAAGCTACCTTTGCCCTTGCAGGAGTCAAATTGGGCGTGATGAAAATTAAAGTTATATACATGTAATACTTTCCTCCGGAATTTTACAACCCGCTAATCACAATTCTAATCACACTACAATAACTACACAAGTACTAAGAACTATCACAAACAAAGCTAAACAAACGATAATTTCTCCGTTATTTGCTAAACAAATATTTAGCTACAGTTGTATGTTAAGACAACAGGCATTAACAACATTGTAACAACAATAATAATTAAATTAGAGTTTGTTTAAATATGCCGAGTGTGAAGCGTTGCGATGTTGCGATAGTTGTGTTTGTTCAGTCATTGCGAGGAGACGCGAGGTGTTGCAGTGGAATCTTTTGATGTTTGATGATTTTGTCGCAGCTTGAGTAGTTGAGTCTGTGAACAGAGTCCAAGGGTCTATCAGATAATACAATGTGGAAACGACAATAAATGAAAACACTGACAATACTAATGCCAGAACAACACTGAACCAAGAATCAAGGACAACGCCGTGAGGAAAACAGAGGGGCAATCCTCGTAATTTTAAGGGCTCGATCGCAGGATACCAGATTCTCAAAATACCATAATTATTCTCTGAATACCAGATTCGCAATATACCAGAAGCACAGTTAAATGAAAAATTGTTTCTGGTAAATTTGTATAATGAACGTTCACAGTCTGATCTCAGTCTCAATCTGTCAAAAATACCTCTAATTTTCCGACATTTTTGACAAGTTTTTGACATTGATTGTCGCTGAGATGAGATTGCGACTAGATTTTAAGCGTTTTTAATTACGGAAATTGGCCTTCCGCACCCAAATTGCGTAACACATTATCAACCTCAATCTGGACCATTTTGAAGTATATACACGGAGAAGGTATGTCTGTCTCTCGTTAACATCAGGCATATTTTAATTACTGTGGGCGTACTGTGGGTAGTGTTGGTTATAGCACAATAGAAAAACGGTTTGCAATTCAAATCAGATTACAATTCACAAACAAGTTAGTCACACTAGCGAATCACACACTGTAGATACAAAACTCAACGATACGGAACGCTGACAGTTTCTAAACACATGTTGTTCGTACGATGTCCAATGTTTCGATCATCTCGAGAGCTCTGCTCACAACGCTTTTGTAGCTGTTGCTCTCGTCCCACCACGAACTCAGGCTAGACTCTGTCTAGCGCCACGAGATGGCGCTAACGTTCCGAATAGTCCAACGAATGACTCCGACATATAATTATATATATATATTTTTTTTTATAATAAAAACGTTGCCCCAGACTAGGAATTACTCCTGTATCGTGGGTGCGTTTACAGACATTTAAACTCACATACACAAACAGCCAGACCCGGAACAACTACCTATAGACAATACAAATTGACGACACGGTTGGCGTAGTGGCTGAGCGATCGACTGCTGCGCTGCGTGTCGCGGGTTCGATTCCCGCACGAAACAAATATTTGTATTGCCTACAGGTAGTTGTTCCGGGTCTGGCTGTTTGTGTATGTGAGTTTAAATGTTTGTAAACGCACCCACGATACAGGAGTAATTCCTAGTGTGAGGCAACAAATTAAAAAAAAAATATTTCGTGCGGGAATCGAACCCACGACACGCAGCGCAGCAGTCGATCGCTCAGCCACTGCGCCAAACGTGTCGTCAAATAATCCATTGCTTCATAATATGTTCGAAAAAGGGTGTCTGCTCAACAACGTAATTAACGCAATGAATGTTGAACTGTCAAAATGAAATCGATCGCTACTGATAGGTATCGCTGGACTGGACCAATTTGTTCAGATGACTGCATCAACCGCATGACAACACTCTCTTCTGCTTTGTTACATCACAAATTCACAACACTTAGTATCATTATTTCCGGTTTTGAAACCGATCTTTATTGTACGCATCAAATTGAGTATTTAAAGACTCCCCACAGTTCCCGAGACGTATCTATCGTAGTACAAAAGTTAACGCAATGCGCGCACAATTGATCGGAGCAGGGCTTGTTTAGTGCGCATAATCGCTTTGTGTTTTGGATTGGCATAGATTAGGTGTGTGCAGATGGGATACTGACTAGAAATAAAGATGAAAGCAAGAAAAAAAAATATTTATTTGCGGTAAAAATGACGCATAAAAAAGAATACAAACAAAAAATTAAATAACAAGTTGGGGGTAAACATGCGTCACATCCACGCAAAACGGCCATCGGTCAGCATAGTACTAAGACCTTAGAGGAGACAGACTAAGGGCAAGATTTACCGACCACAATTATCAATACCTGCACCCTAATTGCGTAACACACGATTAATCGCACTCTGAATCATTTTGAAGCAAATTGCTAATCCATTGCTTCATAAGTTCGAAAAAATTTTCTGCTCAACACGTAAATAACGCAATGAATTTTGTTGAACTGTCAAAATGAAACCGATTCCGATTGATCGTGTGTTACGCAATTAGGGTGCAGTATTCTACATGGAGCGACTACCTTTCTGACCTCCACAACCCAGTTATCTACTGGGTAACACGACACCCCTTGGTAAGACTGGTCACAGACTCTTAGACTTCTGAGTACCCGTAACGACTGTCAAAGATTTACGAATGACAGCCGGTACTAACGGCGTAACAAGCTGTCCGAGGCACGGAGGGGTCACGATATGTATGGTCACCCATCCATGAACCGACCGCGGCAAGCATAGCTTAACCTTCAATCGATGCTGTTATCATTTAGCCACGAGCTCCTACCACCTTTTTGCTACAACTCCTCCGTAATAGCATTTATTTTACGCTAAATAAAATCCTCACAGAGTAACCACAGTATTCTCCCTACCTTCACGTCTGTAGGAAACCGCCCCTATACTTAAAAAATTATGCCCTAACAAATGTATCTACTATATTATGATGTGTGCACTCAAGTGGGTACAATTGTGCTCAAGCGCGGCCGATTGTACTCGACCACATGTACCATATCTTATTGAATTTGTTGTTTGAAGATGTTTTTTTCGTACTTCAGTGGTTTGAGGACGTACTTAGTTCGGCTACTGTGCATAATGTGACTATAATGTGTATGTGTCATGTTTTGTGGTGGTTGAATTTTTACTTTTGATTTTGTAGGAAATGTGGGTTATTATCTATACTAATATCTATACTAATATTATAAAGAGGAAAACTTTGTTTGTTTGTTTGTTTGTTTGTAATGAATAGGCTCAAAAACTACTAAACCGATTTAAAAAATTCTTTCACTATTTGAAAGCTACATTATCCATGAGTAACATAGACTAAATTTTATTTTGGGAAAAAATAGGGTTCCGTAAGATATTTGGGTTTTTCGGACGCAAGGTGTAAAAAATCAACCAGAAAAGTTACTTATTTTGCGTACGCTGCCTAAACTATAAAAGATAGAACCATAAAATGTTCAAATTAATTGTAGATCTTACTACTACTATATATACTATTATAAAGAGAAAAACTTTGTTTGTTTGTTTGTTTGTTTGTAATGAATAGGCTCAAAAACTACTAAACCGATTTAAAAAATTCTTTCACTATTTGAAAGCTACATTATCCATGAGTAACATAGACTAAATTTTATTTTGGAAAAAAATAGGGTTCCGTAAGATATTTGGGTTTTTCGGACGCAAGGTGTAAAAAATCAACCAGAAAAGTTACTTATTTTGCGTACGCTGCCTAAACTATAAAAGATAGAACCATAAAATGTTCAAATTAATTGTAGATCTTATAAATATCTACAAAAAAGTCCGCGACACACTATACCTATCTATGTCGAGTGAGGCACAACAACCATTTTTTTATTTAAAAATCTTGAATTTTTTTGGACTACATTTATACGCATTTATTTTACTCATGCTATTCATCCTTATCAAAATAAATTATTTTATCAGTAAGTACAGTTTATGTAGATAATATTTGGTCGTTGAATGATTAAAATTGGTCGTTTTGTTTTGAAGTTATGGCGAAATTAAAATATTACGATTTCTGCTGCACGGCCCGTTGCGAAGTGGGCGTCACCAAGGCCGTGCACGTGCAGGAATAAGTTTACAAAATCAAGTCATAATATAACTATTTACATCACATCCATGATCTGTATAGTGTTATAAAGTTTTCATAATTTTCACAAAGTTTAAAAACATCATCTTCTTACATCTATTTATTTAAAAAAAAATTATTATGTATCTTTATGGGTTATTTTGATTTCATTTTTCGCAAAGTTTAAAAAATACATCTTCTTCTATTTACTTAAAAAATATATTTTGTATTTTTATGGGTTATTTTGATTTCCTTTTGAGATACGCAATCCTGTCACAAATCCGAAATCTACGCGGACGAAGTCGCGGGCAGAAGCTAGTATTAAATAAATGTTTGATAGCGTGTTAAGAAGTGTCAGAATTAATTTTCTGTCTTTGCCAATGATGTTCGTGCTTTCGTAGAGACTTAAAATTTCAGTGTACAAGATGTCTATTATGATGTAATTTTTTTTTTATGTCATAATACTTTTTTAAACGACTTCTAAAAAAGGAGGAGGTTCTCAATTTGGATGTTTGTATTTTTTTTTATGGTTGTTCGCGCATAACTCCCTCGCTTGCCAACCGATTTGAAAAATTCTTTTTTTGTTGGAAAGGGTATACTTCCCAAATGGTCCCATAGAAATTTCATCAAAAACGGTTCAGTAGTTTGGTTTTTAAACTAAAATTACTGGTAAAAATTACAACTTAAAAGTGAAAAATAAAAACATTTTCGCAAAAAAAATCAACCGACTTCCAAAAGAACAAAAATGTGAACCCAACGACACCGACTTCCGAAATTAAAGTTATTTTTCACTTTGTGGTGTCGTTTTTGGAAGTCGGTTGATATTTTTTTTTGCAAAAAAGTTTTTTTCAGATGCACGTTTTCTTATTGCGCAACGTAGCGTAACATAGTGACACTGTAGGATTATTAATTAAAGAGTTAGCCCACGGAAATAATGTATTATTATTTATTTATTTACACGAATAAGTACAACATCTTACAGATGAGAATATTATGTAGGTATGTCTAAAGACACTTCGATGGTAAAGCCCACATTTGGCAATCGCAGTGATCTGCAGTGAATAGTGTGTTTCATAAGTGCCCATGTAGGGTTATGTGAACTATAATTTTTGGATTTTTGATTTTTAGAACCTTCTTAAATTGCACAGATAATTGAACTCAATATTAAAGATTTGTATTCCCATGTAGGCAGAAATTAGAGAACGCCACCTGACTACGAACCTTACATACTTCTCTAGCCTCGTTTACGTTCATACATACGCCGGTTGCGAGTACTACGCACCTGACCTTCCTGAAGAACTTCACCAATAAGGTCTCCCCCGGCGTTTCCACTCACATCTGCCTTGTAAATACCATTTGCTAGCCGCCTTTTACTGATCCTCTCAAAAAACCATCTAAGCATACTCTTTTAAATTTCCTGTGTCTCTAGTCTGTATACAGGGTGGCGGGGACATCGACGCGCAAACTGTAACCATGGATTCAGCACATGAGTTTTAGACCCCATAGCGTCAAAATTTTTCGTCTTGCACTTTTCCATGAAAAAGAAGATTTTTTTTAATAAACGTCGAAAAATTTTGACGCTGTGGGGTCTAAACTCATGTGCCGAATCCATGGTTACAGTTTGCGCGTCGATGTCCCTGCCACCCTGTATAAATCTGTCATCTCTTACCATAGGCAAACTCCCAATTCTTAGATACAGGCCTCCTTTCTGTGGGTGGGAGCGGGCCTTAATTCACCACGTTGGCCCTGTACGGGTTGGTAGATATCACAGGTCTTCGAATTTTTGGTTCTTGGATATGCCGGTTTCCGAACGATGATTTCCTTCACCGTTTTGAAAGCAGTGGTGATTAAATTATTTACATAAAGTAAAGCGCCGGGGTACGAACCTACAACTCGTAAGACAGTTCCACTGAGCCACCTGCTTCGTCAACTCTTGTATTACTCGTACCAAAAATATATTATTTTCTTCTAAATAAATATACTACATCAAACACGTTACGTTGTTACACACATATTCAATCAATTCGTCAGAAAATTGTTTTCCACACATCCCCTCGGAGGGATGTCCATTAGATTTACCGAAGGGCCGACATCCTTTCCTTTATAATCCATATATTGTGTACCATGTAAAGACACAGTGGGCTCGGGTTCCAATATCAATGGTACCTATGTTTTATAAGCTACATTATTATGGTTTTTCTTCTAATTGGAAAAGAGCTATGGTACAGCCCTATGGAGCTATGGTACAAGGGGTATGGTATAAGGGGTATGGTTTTTTCATGAATTTTTATACCTCAGGTAGTTCAATCATGGATCGCCCAGAGGACACGGTGGAGCATACGGTGGAGGCCTGCCCGGCTTGGGCAGAGCACCGCCGCGTCCACGTGGCGGCGATCGGTGGCGGCGATCGCTCTCGTCCGGCCCTGGTCCAGGCCATGGTACGGAGCGAGAGTGCATGGGAGGCAGACACCTCCTTCTGCGAAGCAGTAATACTCGCGAAGGAGGAGGTGGAGTGCATGAAGGAGAGGCAATCACTGCGCCCTCACGGCCCTTGTCACTGCAGGAGACACCCTGGACGGGAGTCAACAGCCGACTCCCGGCCACCGTAGGCGCGGGCTTGCGGGCGGCGAGCAATGGGCAGCTCGCCGCCCGGTAAGGACCAGGCCCGGGTCGACGGCGCATTGTGTTCCACGCGCGCCTCATAGACATGTCAGCACGATTTGACGGGGTCCGCTAGGGCCGATGCCGCCGAGGCTGCGGGTTGTTCGAAAGAGATACCGTGGCCCCTGGCACAGGCAACTGAAGGAACACGGGTGGGTTTTAGTCAGTAAAAGTCTGACACGCCCTTCCGTTCAGCCCAGAGCGGGAGAGGTCATTTGATGATTTCCCACCCAACATTTTGTCAACTTTTTGACATTTGTTTGTCACCGAGATGAGATTGCCACTAGATTTGGAACGTTTTAAATTACGAGAATTGGCCTTCAGATTGTGAATGGTCTTAAAATTACGAGAATTGCCCCTGTGTTATGTTTACTCATAATATTCATCTATTTCAAATTCTGGGTAAAGTGGACCTCTGCTAATCTCTAACAAACACAAGCACGATATTATGAAAAACTCAATTTATGTGCTACGACAGCAAAATTTTAGTGAATTTACTAAACAATACGCTTTCAGAAACTTGGCCTACGGCGCTACAATAATAAAGCAATTCGTACTACGGCGTAGCGCGTAGTCTTGCGTAGCACCTGATGCTGGGCCAAAAATAACTGTACTGAAATTTGCAGTCGCTTTAGCATTTATTTTATTTTTATAACATGGTTGTTTCGCCTGGTTGTTCTACTGGTCGCAATGCTACAGCTGAACAAGAAATCCTGGGTTTGGTTCCCAAGTCGGGCATAGATTTGTTGGATTTTCGCAGTAGCCCGGAGTCTAGATTTGTGCCTGGTTGAACGCAAAGTACCTATTTGGTCGGCTTTCAGTCTAACCGGATCCAGTTAAATACCAGTATTTTACATGGAGGTCAGATAGACAGACGCTATCTGATCTCCACAGCCCAGTTACTGGATATCAAGATACCCCTTGGTAAGACCGGTTGTCAGACCTTCGGGCTTCTGACTACCCGTTACGACTTTCAAAGATCTACGAAAAACAGCCGGGACCAACGATCGAGGCACGGAGGGTTCTTGATATGTAACGGATGGTGACCCATCCACGAAACGACCGGAGCAAGCGTAGCTTAACCTGTAATCCACCCATTCGGATTAAGCCACGAGCCCCTTCGATGAAAGCTCCGAAAAGGAAACCTCTTCAAATTCAAAAATAAAATAAACATCTTTAAAATCCAATTTATTATGCAGATTCATATATATCACAGAACTATTAAATGCAAGCCACCTAGTGTCTCCGTTGACACACCCTACAAATATTACATTCAAAATTAAGAGTCCTGCCTGCGTATGTCTACATGAATTAAACGAATCTCACTTAGCCCCTTATGCAAAACCACTATCAACAAAACCCAAAGAACATTAAACTTTAAACTTACGCGATAAAGTTTAAAATTCTTTACCAGGTACAATGACAATGGGTGTACGTTTGATCGCGGTATTATCCTCACAATAGTGTTCCGCATTGAAGCTACGTTGACAAATTGTTGTCGGTGGATTTTCAACTTTATTGTTGTTGGAATAAGGTTGGTTTTGATGGAGGTTGGGTGATAATATCGCCGCGGGGGTCGAAAAATCCAGCCCTTGATAGTGACGCCCCGTGAAGTAAGCTATGATCTGTTCGTATACTGTAATGTTGTAGTTATAGTTTGAAAATGTGGCAGTTTGGGAAAGGTCTGTTTTTATTTTTATTTGGGCATCGATAGACTGTCAGTTTTGGGATGTGGGTCAGTGTTGGCTGAAGGCTTGATGGTGATTGATGATTTTGGTGTTGATATGTATATGTTATTTTATGGTTTAAGGAAAGGTTAAAATTAGCGGTAATTTTGGTGTACAGTCACGAGCATAAGTATGTATACACTTGGCTTTATTCAAAAGCGATTTACTCCTTTATTTTTTAATCCAATTTTATGTTGCTATGAACATAATATTTTCAAACCCTTAGGTTTTTGCAATGTTTCGTATTTAATTGTTATTTTCGTTATTTCACGCAAAAATCGCTATTGAAAGTTTCCAAGTGTTGACATATTAGTGGTCGTGACTGTACAATAAAGTAAAATCTATCTATCTAAGGGCTGATTTTTCAATCGACAGATAACTTTTATTCGTGGAATAAAATTGACGTCTGACAGTTTTTGTATTGAAGAACTGTCAAAAATTCAAAATTATTCCTCGGATAAAATTGTCTGGCGTTGGCAAAATTAGCGCTAAGTGTATATTTTACACTACTATTTTGGCTATGGATGATAGTCTTCTTTTTGGTTTTTATAAAACTAGAGTTTAGCAGAGCTAGTAGAGCAATGTTCTCAAAATGGAATATTTGCAGCAGATTGTTGTGATCTTGTGTTCTACGCGGTTCTACTTTATAAACCACAACAACGAAAAAAAAAATGCCTTGGTAGACGGTGTACAAAAAAGCATATTCCCTCTATCTTATGTAACTAACGATACCAGAGAGGCAATTCTCGGGGTAGCGGGATCGTCCGAAAGAGTTACCGCTGCCCTGGAACATAAAAGGCTAAGGAAGGAACACGGGTGGGTTTTAGTCAGTAAGAGTCTGACACTCCCTTCTGCTCCACCCAGAGCGGGAGGAGTCATTTGATGATTTCACATCCTCAAAAAAAAAAAAAAGAGACTTTTCTCGTAATTTTAAGAACGTTCACAGTCTGATTTCAGTCTCAATCTGTCAAAAATACCTCTAATTTAGGGAAATTAAAGCGACAAACAAATGTCAAAAACTTGTCAAATGTAGGGACATTTGACAAGTTTTTGACATTTGTTTGTCGCCGAGATGACACTGCGACTAGATTTTGAACGTTTTAAATTACGAGAATTGGCTTTCTGATCATGATAATACTTTCGAATACTACCTCTATATATTTTTCGAAACCGTTAAATTGTTAATATACTAGAAAAAAAAAAACAATTTCAAACTTCCACCGCAACACAGATTAGAGCCTATGAATATACGTAATGAAATAAATATTATGCCGGTGGGGCAAATTGTATGACGCCCGGCTGCACAAACCCCCAATTTGACGCTGCCCAGCCATTTCGCAAAACACCCGATTGTGTGTGGTTAAGGAGCGGAAATAATTTGAACCGCGTGAGATTGGGTGGAAACTAACTACCGGTTCTTTTGGAACTAAGCTACGATATGCCTCATGATGTGTGAACTCGCCTTTATGTGGTTTTTGAATGAGCGAGAGTACCTACAAAATGAATCGGTAATATACGGTTGTATTTTTTTTATGTGAAGTTTTTTGTTGCGTTGAAAACACTGTTGTTTAGTCAGACCTTTGCAACCATTGTGGCTACTTTGTTAACAATTGTGTACTGTTTTCATTAAAGGAGCAGGAGTTATTCGTGAGTTTTCTCACTTTTTTAGAGTAAAATACCACCACAACTACACCAACGCCAATACTACCACTGTTTGTCTCTGCATTACCGGTTGACGCCTCTTCGTACATTTGTGTACTAAAGTATATAACACAAAACTGAAACTCAAAGAATACTCGTACAAACCCAAACGCCCGCCCATCACCACTTCCTAGTGCTTGTGTCAGAAAGATGAAGCTATTTGTGAGTGTCAACACATAAATTATTGTTGTTATTGTTGTTGTTGTGTTTGTTTTGTCAACACGGTTAGCGCAGTGGCTGAGCGATCGGACTGCTGCGCTGCGTGTCGCGGGTTCGATTCCCGCACAGAACAAATATTTGTAAGTCCTACATGTATTTGTTCTGAGTCTGGGTGTTTTTCTATCTATAATATGTATGTATTTACAAAAAAAAAAATGTGTATAAGTAGTTTATCAGCCATCTTGTTACCATAACACAAGCATTAGGTTGCTTAGCTTGGGACTAGATGGCGCTGTGTGAAATGTCCAGGGATATTATTATTATTAGTGAGTCAGAAGGATGAAGCTAGTTGCCCATTGTAAAGCATAGTAGGTGCCTATGGAGAAGAACCGGCTAGAAACTCCAAGCATAGTGCGATTCCTTCATTCAAAACTGTGGTCTGATTTCTTCTTAGATGTTCAGGCCCTCTTGCAACACAAATTACTACATTCGTTAAGCGCTTCACTTTGATAGGTATTTAAAACATTCTGGTTTTTGTTAAGCGTCAAGAAAATAACTGGCATTAGACCAGTAACCATTAAAATGAAAACGTTACCAATATTTCAAACAGCCAAATTTTTTTTTTTTGTACTTCCATCTCAAAGGCATAAAAAGGCGACATTACTTACAAAAATGAGCATTAACAATTTTCATATAAAACACTAAACATGCAAAATGAAAAAAAACCTCTACATTATTCATTACGCGCCTCGCTAATTCCTTCCCCAATATTAAATTCAACCCTAAACTCGTCGTCGCTCTCATTTAAATCTTATTTGTAGTTTTTAGTGAACAAAGTCAATAGTTTAGCACTTTTTGGGGACGCGTCGGATTGAAATTAAAGTAATCCTATGGGAGTGCAGCTTATTTGTACACTTGAGTCGATTGTGTAAGATTAGGGATAATATTTGTCAAATAGAAAAAAGTATGGAGCACTGATGGCTTAGTGGTCACGGCTGCGACTTACGAGTTGTAGGTCGTAGGTTCGAACCCAGGCAAGTACTTTGTGTAAACAATAGCATCACCACTGCTCTCAAAACGGTGAAGGAAAACATCGTGAGGAAACCATTATGTCCTAGAACCAAAAATTCGAAGTGTGACATCTACCAACCCGCACTGGGCCCGCGTGGTGGATTACGGCCCACTCCCTCTAACAGAGAAGAGGCCTGTTTTTGTTCCCCATTGCTTAATACCCATCATAATTCACTATCCGTGCAATATTACGAGTTACGAGCAAAGCAGATGCTAATATAAATATGATTATAGACTAAAAAAAAACAGAATAGAATGATATCAGGGAAACTACTGTTGAATATGATAGATATATGTTTAACTAGCCGCGCCCCGAGGTTTCACCCGCAGAAGTTTCGATCCCTTTGGAATATCGGGATAAAAAGTATCCTATGTGTTAATCCTGGTTATAAACTATCTGTGTGCCAAATTTCATCCAAATCCGTTTGGTAGTTTTGGCGTGAAAGAGTAACAAACATCCACCCATCCATCCATCCATCCATCCATACAAACTTTCACGTTTATATTAGTAGGATTGACGTCCTACTAAATAATTATTACGTACCACTACCTATAACAGACTGATCTGATTTACTTATTTAATGTTAATATTTTAAATATTGCTTATTGTTAATTTGTGTCTTAAGTTTATTTTTTATTTTAAGAATCAATTTTATACTTTTTGCTTTGCTCTACAGGGTCCATAATTCTACCTTAGCTTTAAACCATTAGATCACCTCTACAACATTATGGAATGCAAATAAATGTATGAATATGATCGCCATGATATTTTTAAGACTTTGTCCATGAATAACTTATTTAAAACCTAAACTTTTTCCTACATTATGCCAGTATTATTAAAATCCACAAAGCTACACAGCGTCGCCGTCGCCGTAGGAGGGTTCAGAAGCTGTTTGCGATACCGCTTACTGCACTGCACTGCAGATGGGGATATTCTCATGAACAACTGAGCTCAACAAATAACACTTGTTTAAGTTACATCCATTATTCTACTGTTTGCAGTTGTTGAAATTTTGGATACGATTGTTCTTTAATATGTTGATATAATTTAGTTATTCACTGAATAAGACTCAGGTATTGGTGGTAGGAGATCTACAATTCTACAGCCATTAAATTGATGCTATTTCCATCTACATTGTTGAGGTCATGCTTAATTTAAGCGCGATAAAAATATATCTATTGTTAAAAAAAATAAAATAAAACAGAAGTATACGTAAAATTAAAAACGTTCTTAATTTATTCGCAATCTTATCTCAGCGACAATCAATGTTAAAAACTTGTCAAAAATGTTGGGAAATTAGAGGTATTTTTGACAGATTCAGACTAAAATTAGACTGTGGACGTTCTTAAAATTACGAGAATTACCCCTCAGGACGTATTGAGTAAGATAAGAGACCACAGCATGCATAATAAAGTTAACAATTTATTATTGTTGTTGATATTACCCTGACCTGTCAGTGGCGACTGTGTAAATCCAAAGCTCATTTGGTAGTACCTATACTTATGATAATATAACAGCCGCACAGGTCGATCGGTCAGGTTAAGCTACGCTTGCAGCAGTTGGTCTGTAGATGGGTGACCGGCTGTCATTCGTGGATCTTTGACAGTCGTTACGGGTAGTCAGAAGCCCGAAAGTATAGTTGGGAAAAGGCTAGGCAGATGATGACTAACAACCTTGCAGGACTCGATTACAAACATCATAAACAATGACTTTTGTTCTATGACTTTTTACAAAACATAATACATTTACCAAAAACAAACCTTTAAGATTTCGTTGTTCTATCTAACCCCCGCTCCCCTCCGCTCTAAGCATTAACCTCCTCTGACGTGATGTATTCCGGTTAGGTAGGTATTTGTCTTATAAAAGTTTACAGACCTGATTTAAAAATGTACAGACGCCAGCACATCAAGCTACTACAATCTGTCAAATTTATTTAATAGATTTTCAACTTTATCGCTAAAGCATTAAGGTTCAAGGTAGATTGGGAAAATTTGACAGTTTCGGGTAGCTTGACGTGCTGGCGTCTGTACCTATTCATCTACAAGAACCTACATGGATGATGATGAATAGGTAGATGTTTGATTCGAAAATGACATGGTGTGGCGACCCCAAATAAATTGTGATAAGAACAGGGTATGATGATGAAGTTTAGTTCAATGTGGGCAAACTACCAAAACCCATCCAGCAAAGGCAATTTTCAAACCAAAAAGTTAAAGAAATCGTAGAACGTGTCATCATCAACCACCTCTCCCGACTGTGCAAACTAATCCTAACAATGCGCACAGATGTAGCACATAACAGTCGCATAAGCACCAACTAAGCCACGTGCACACTGTAGGTGCGAATGCCGACGGTGGCGACTGACTTAATCTCACTTGTGTTGCGCTCAGCGCTCACTTCAGACGTGTCATCGCACTGAAAGCCACTATTTTTGTTCGGGCTAGGGTGAGGATTGACAGTGGAATTGGAAGGAACTGCTCTGTGGATATGTCGACGGCCTATGTGATGGAAAATGGTTATGCTTATTTTTAACACAAACGAGTTTAATGATCTGCAGTGCGATTCCGTAACCATCTCACCGTGATAACTTAGGTGAAGTGAGCGTGGAGTGAGCTGTCTTTCCAACTAATGCTAGGGATTGATACTATTGACAGTTCACTCTAAGCTCACTTCACCTAACTTTTCACGGTAATATTTTTACAGAATCGATTGGCTGTTACGATAGCTTACCAAGAGTAGGTACTGTCGGTTTCTTTCTTCAGTACCTATAATCTTTGTTTCGCTAAACATGGTGTGCCGACCCAAAATAAATTGGGATCAGAGCAAGATGAAGATGATGATGATGAAGTTTGGTTCAAGGACGTACAGACGCCAGCACATCAGGTTACCTAAAACGGTAAAATTTTTCCAATCAACTTTGAACCAAATGTTTTAGCGATAAAGTTGAAAATCTATTAAAGAAAGACAGATTGTTGTAGGTTGATGTGCTACCAAAAACCATCCAGAAAAAGCATTTCATCATTATAATCATTGTTTGGTGTTCACAGTATCAGTGTTAAAGAGTTAAAGAGGATACTGCCACCGATTTCACACAATCCCTTATAAGAAAATATATATTCCTAATCCACGTTCCTCTCTACGCTACCGTCACAGCCGTTGCCGGTTCGCGCACGGCACGGCAGCCAGAGATCCGGTTTATTTGCGCTTATATTGTGTGGACACAATACTTCAGGAGGATCATGTCACGGCTCGCGACTGGCGGTACTGTTATAAAGTTATATGTTTTGGATGGGTAGACATGCAAGGAGGTACGTTATGTAATATAAAATGTATTTTTAGAAGAGACAAGTTATTACTTTACTAGCTGCGCTCCGCGGTTTCACCCGCATAAGTTTCGATCCCGTGGGAATATCGGGATAAAAAGTATTTTATATGTTAATCCTGGTTATAAACTATCTATGTGCCAAATTTCATCCAAATCCGTTTAGTAGTTTTGGCGTGAATGAGTAACAAACATCCATCCATTCATCCATCCATACTTTTACGTTTATAATATTATCAGGATACTTTACCTTTTCGTGTTTAGCGATTGATTCGATATAGTATCGAATCAAGTTCTTCTAGCTGAACAGACAGCTGTGCTGCTGTGGAGTTTGTCTCGCCACTTCTTCTTGTGACACCCTGTCATCATTAACTGTCTTGCTTTTAAAAGTTATATTGTAATCATTTTAATGCTGTACAAAAAACAGCGTTCTATCTGTCTTATAAAATATAAACTCAATCGAACTGACTGAACATTTATCGATCAACTTTGAAGGGTTCCTATATCTTGTGTAACTTTCTTTACTTTTCCCGAGTCGAGATCATCGACATCAACTGCACCCTAATTGCGTAACACACTATCAAACACAATTTGAATCATTTTGATGGATATTGCTAATCCATTGCTTCATAAATATTCGAAAAATTTGTAGGCTCAACAACGTAAATAACGCAATGAATGTTGTTGCACTATCAAAATAAAAGCCATTGCTACTGTTGATGTGTTATGCTCTTTCCTCGCTGTTTTGTGACATTTTATACCTAAAGAAAAATTACACTTTCAAAAATGTGTAACTTTCTTCGCCAATAAAACATACTACCGATTTTCCAGCATAATTAGCCTGTAAAGTTCCCACTGCTGGGACACAGGCTTCTTCACTGTGAGAGGAAGTGGGCCATAATCCACCACGCGGGCCCAGTGTGGGTTGGTAGATGTCACACTTCGAATATTTGGTTTTAAGACATGCCGGTTTCCTCCCGATGTTGTCCATCACCGTTCTTAGTGCAGTGGTGAATACTTTACACAAGGTAAAGCGGTTGTCTGGGTTTGAACCTATGACCTACAACTCGTAAGTCGATGCACCACTAGGCCACCACTGCTCTGCTCTCTACTACCAATATTTAATTTATTACAAATGTATCAATTTAATATAACCCTCGTGAACATCACAACATCAAACTAATGTCTTGTTCAGACGCAATAAGTGTTTGCAATTGATAAAAAGGCGTCGATTGATCACATCGACACGTGTCATGGCGGACAACAAAGGCCATGGGACATGGGACATTGTGACACGGGACATCAAAAGTGTGGCGATTAACTATCATTTCACACTACGATGGGTACCAAAGTGTTGTGTTAATTTAGGAATGTAATTTCCGCTAGTGTTGATTGTGAGGTCTTTATTTGTTTTATTTGGGGTTCTGTTGTAATACAAGTGAGAGATTTGTTTGTGAATTTATCATGTGTAACACCTAGACACTTGTCACCTTAATTAAACATTATACATAGTTCAGTTCTGCCGATTGATTCTGTAAAAATCTCACTGTGAAAAGTTAGGTGAAGTGAGCTTAGAGTGAGCCGTTAGCTCACTTGTAGCATAGTGTCAATCCCTAGCATTAGTTGGGAATGACAGCTCACTCCCCGCTCATTTCACCTAAGTTTTCACGGTGAGATGGTTACAGAATCGCACTGCTGATGGTCTATTTTGTCTTAAGGTAGGTGAGGTGAGCTGTCATTCTACTTGCCGATGTATTCTGTATCTCACTTCACCTAAGTTCTCACGGTGAGATTTTTACAGAATAGCACCGCTGATTTGATTCTGCTAAGTTGTTAAAAATGTGTATTGTAGTCACGATAGCATTTTTTTAGTAAAGCTACTATTTCTAAGAGCGGTGACCGCCAACATAGCGTCCAAAATTTACTGGTGAATGACGTCACTGAAACGTTGTTTATGAAAGTAAGTTAGTGTGTTTTTCTTAAGAGCGTTTTCGACACCGTAAAGTCAAACCCCGCTTCCCAAAATTTTTAGTAGTTAAGTCATAAACTCTTGTCTAAGTTTGAAGCCTTTCATCTCTTATTTCATGTGTCCTAGCGACATCTTCGTCATCGATTCTAAAACACAAAGATAAAAATATATTGATAGACATAAAACATATTTAAAACTATTTCTGACCAATATTATTAAGCTCGCATCGTAGCAGGTGGCGTTCTGTGGTTTCTACATACCCCCATGGGAAGGAGGCGTGAGCATATGTTATCTATTTGACGGCACGGTTGGCGCAGTGGTTAAGCGATTGACTGCTGCGCTGCGTGTCGCGGGTTCGATTCCCGCACGGAACAAATATTTGTATGACCTACATGTATTTGTTCCGAGTCTGGGTGTTTTTCTATCTATAATATATATGTATTTACAAAAAAAAAATGTATATAAGTAGTTTATCAGCAATCTTGTTACCATAACACAAGCATTAGGTTGCTTAGCTTGGGACTAGATGGCGCTGTGTGAAATGTCCAGGGATATTTATTTATTTATTTATTTGCTCAGAAACAAGGACAGTCTCCATCTCTTTATCAATGACATTCTCACAGAAACACAACCCATAAAGTAAACAAAACACACATTAAATACTCCAAAATACAAATTACAACAAACAGTGTGATCGTGTATTTCAAGTACGTAATTAATAGTCGCCGTGTTGCCGCGAGGGTGTTTGCTATTCGCACTGTCGCTCAGTCGCGTGTCTGAACCCGCCCTTATGGATGGCTTTAAGCGTGTCGTGACAATCGCGATTTATTTGCAAAGCTGAAGGGGTATTTAGTTATAGGTTTAGCTGTATTAGAACTGTGGGGTTTAAAAGAGTGTAGTATGTTAAAGCTGATGTTGAAAATAAGTGAATAATATTCGATTTCTTTACCTCAACATTTGTATCACTTATTCAAAACGATGCAAAGACTTCGAAGTTTAGCGCCAGATGTCAAATCATAACTGAAAAAAAACTGTTAGGATTTCAATCAAAACGGCACTGGCGAAACTGGCGATCCTAACTGATTGGCCGGAGAAGGCCAATTTTCCCAGCACAGCCAAACACAGTGGCTGCATAGGTCAACCAAAAATTAAAAAAATAAAAATTCAATCGATTTCATATTGTTTGCTACGAGGTACTACGACTGCTACGAGGTGCTACGCGGCGTAGCACATGAATAAACCGCAGAATGCTTAGATTTAGGAAGTAGCGGACCTTAGGGTTTAGGCCCATCGTTCACGACGCTCTATTTTTTGGATTAGAATCACGATGGTATTGACCTCATGAGAGTAGTCATGGCCCAGGGGTAACGTGCCTGGATTTACGAGTTGTAGGTCGTGGGTTCGAACCCAGACAGGCGCTTAACGTTGTGTAAATAATTTCATCACCACTACTCTCAAAACCGTGAAGGAAATCATCGTTTGGAAACCAGCAAGTCCTAGAACCAAAAGATCGAAGACACGCATTGAGCCCGCGTGGTAGATTAGTGCCCACTCCCTCTCGAAGAGAGGATAGGCAGAGGTTTGTCCCAGCTGTGGGAATAAAATAGGGTGACTATCATATTGACCTCATATTACGTCACCAGATTTAAACCGAACCGATTTCATACTAATCGCCACTGAAACCTAGCTCCTAAATAAGTATCGTTGTACCATACGAGCATATTACTTAGTTTAGCATTGAAACTAATTGGCGTTCGCAACATGTTGCTAACTTCTAGACGAGTTGAGAGTTCCACATACCTACCCACTGAAGTCTAACTGACATACAACCGGGCCCGTATTCCCGTAATTTAAAACGTTCAAAATCTAGTCGCAGTCTCATCTCGGCGACAAACAAATGTCAAAAAATTGTCAAAATGTAGGGAAATTAGACGTATTTTTGACAGATTGAGACTGAGATCAGACTGTGAACGTTCTTAAAATTACGAGACCGGTCTTAGAATTAGGTTAATTTGTACTTGCTACCTAGTAAAGTCTGCGTTGTAGAGGTCATACAGGCAGTCACTCCATGTAAAATGTTGGTATTCAGCTGTATCCGCTTAGATTCGAAGCCGACCCAAACATTACTATTTTTTACAAATTATCAGCCGTATTTGTCCAACTGGACAAAGACTAGGCTGATAATTTGCTAAAACTGACAAAAAAGTATCAACGGTTTTAATGAATTAGGATTTTAGCATCACAAGCCCAAAATGGGCCAAAAGGTAGGTAGGAGTGGTGACCGTGTCCAGGAAGATGTTAGAAAGTCTCCCACAAGATGGACCGATGACCTTGTGAAGGCCGCTAGAATCCGCTGGATGCGAGATTGCGAGAAGCACAGAACCGGTCGAAGTGGTAGTGCTTGGGGAAGGCCTATGTCCAGCAGTGGACGTCTTTCGGCTGAAATGACGCTGATAATGAAGCCAGACCCCAGAAGGGCAATTCTCGTAATTTTAAGACCGTTCACAGTCTGATCTCAGTCTCAATCTGTCAATAAATACTTCTAATTTCCCTACATTTTGACAAGTTTTTGACATTTGTTTGTCGCTGAGATGAGACTGCGACTAGATTTTGAAAGTTTTAAATTACGAGAGTTGGCCTTCAGGTTAGATGAAGAAATGTTCATCGCAACTTGAGTGGCAGTAGCTGAATGAGAGGAACCGAGGATTGAGTTAATATCGTGTGGTTGGAGAGGCAAAAAGAGAGGACTGCCTCTTTGGTCTAGGGGTCGCAAGCGTTACTGCTCAGCATGAGGTTCTAACCCTAGGTCGGGCAAAGTGTTTAGGTTTTTCCATCTGGAATTTCTCAGCAGTAGCCCGTGGTCTGGATTTGTGCCAGCAGTGCGCTTCTGTAACCATCTCACCGTGAAAATTCAGGTGAAGTGAGCGTGGAGTGAGGTCATTCCAACTAATGCTACGGATTGACACTATTGACAGCTCACTCTAAGCTCACTTCACCTAACTTTTCACGGTGAGATTTTTACAGAATCGATCGGCTGGTTGACGGCAATAGACTCACCCCCTGTTTCACAGGACTTAAACTTAACTGGCGAAATGTGGGTACATATACTATAGGTGCATCTCTGACTCACCCTTTGGTAATTACAGGCTTGATGATATAGTTTAAACTCTCATCATCTGCCTAGCCTTTTCCCAACTATGTTGGGGTCGGCTTCCAGTCTAACCGGATGCAGCTGAATACCAGTATTTTACATGGAGCGACTGCCTATCTGACCTCCACAACCCAGTTACTCGGTAATACGATACCCCTTGGTAAGACTGGTTGTCAGACTTTCGTTCTAACTACCCGTAACGACTGTCAAAGATCCACGAATGACAGCCGGGACCAACGGCTTAACGTGCTTTCCGAGGCACGGAGGAGTCTCAGTATGTAAAGATGGTCGCCCATCCACAGACCAACCGCGGCAAGCGTAGCTTAACCTGACCGATCGACCTGTGCGGCTGTTATTATTTAGCCACGGGCCCCTCCCTCCTCCCTTATATAGTATAAACTCTCAAGTACTAAAAATTAAATTCAACTAAGTAACATAAAACATTTTAAAATTAATCCAGGACAATTCGATTCTTCTACAGCAGAATATTCGAATATAAACGTTTAATCGTTTAACATTAAGTAGTTAGTAATGAACGGAGCGGCAGCGACGGGATGGGCGACGGCGGTTGTAATAAGTGTTAACTCACCAATCATGAATATTGTACACCCCATTCGTCTGGTAAAGTGTTCACAGTGAGGTACTAAGAGAATTTTCATCATAATTTGCTTTTATGTTCTTGCATTTTCCGACTTTTTGTCGATTTGATTCACGATCTTACTGTCATGACTTATCATGTAGTCTCTTCTATCTTTCTTCTTCTAAGAAAGAAAATTAAGGTTTATTTGTCACAGAAACACCTGCATACAAAAAGATAATGAACCCGTGGCTAAATAATAACAGCCGCACAGGTCGATCGGTCAGGTTAAGCTACGCTTGCCGCGGTTGGTCTGTGGATGGGTGACCATCTTTACATACCGAGAACCCTCCGTGCCTCGGAAAGCACGTTAAGCCGTTGGTCCCGGCTGTCATTCGTGGATCTTTGACAGTCGTTACGGGTAGTCAGAAGCCCGAAAGTCTGACAACCAGTCTTACCAAGGGGTATCGTATTACCCAGTAACTGGGTTGTGGAGGTCAGATAGGCAGTCGCTCCATGTAAAATACTGGTATTTAGCTGCATCCGGTTAGACTGGAAGCCGACCCCAACATAGTTGAGAAAAGGCTAGGCAGATGATGATCTATAATCACGAGCACAAAACAGAAATAGTCGACAGCTGCACGTTATGAATGTTACAAGAAGGCTTTTTGTGGCGACCGTGTACTGGAAGGCGTAGCGTTAGAAGGCACCCACAAGATGGATCGTTGACCTGGTGAAGGCTCCTGGAATCCGCTGGATGTGATAAGCACAAAACAGTCCAGCAGTGGACGTCCTTCGGCTGATATGATGATGATGAAACATACATTTTAGGTATGACCAAAGTATGTACAGACGCCAGCAGGTCAAGCTACCCGAAACTGTCAAATTTTCCCAATTAACCTGGAACCTTAATACTTTAGTCATAAAGTTGAAAATCTATTAAAGAAATTTGACAGATTATAGTAGCTTGATGTGCTGGCGTCTGTACAATCATTTAGCCATTCTAACTTGCAGATTAAATAATAAAACACTAAACCCTTTTTACAGTTATAAGCTTTTTCCATCGTAATCTTGTTCCTTCTGGTAGAAAAATATTGCGATATTTTCTTCGATGTTTTTCATCATCCAGAATTCCACACAATGTAACGGACCCCGAGCCGCCTAATCTGAACACCACTCACAAGAATGGACCCGCTGAATCTGTCAGCTTTTTAATAATTGAAATATTTATAATTGCGTGGCGGCTTACGGTTTCATTGCGTGACTATGAAAAATAAAGTGTCGTTTAGAGCCATTATTATTTTTCCTTTGGCTTGCCATCTTAATGAACTGTTCTTCAACTTAATAGGATCTTTTCTTGGTTGTATTAGTGAGGTTGTGTTGGTGTAGAAACTTGGAGTTTGGTGACGCATGAGGTGATGTTTTTAACCTTGTTGATTAAAGGAAGAATTCTGATGTATCAGTTTGTAAGTTAGTTTAAATGGTGGTACAGATGACAGCACATCAAGCTACCCAAAACTGTCAAATTTTCCCAATCAACCTTGAACCTAATGCTTTGACTATAAAGTTGAAAATCTATTAAAGAAATTTGACAGATTGTAGTAACTTGATGTGCTGGCGTCTGCTGTACATAATGTGGATACGCGAATAAATGAAAACACTCGCACTACTAATGCATAGAAAGAATGTGAAACTATCAAATAAATCCTAACATTGAAATTAAAAACGTGATTTTTTCAAACAAACTAAATAGTAGTGATTAGTGTCCGCTATGGGTTTTGCCCACAGACTTCCAATATAAGTCTGTGGTTTTGCCAATCTTAATCTAGCTACAGTGAATTCAAAATTGGATATTTCTGATTGAATTTGTATACGCAGACTGGAAACGACATATGTACGAAGTTTAATTTATTGTAGTATTGTCGTCTCCACCTTGTATAAGGATGGCTTTTATGCTGCTATCTGAAATCAAATTTTAAAAAACCCTCTGAGTCTATTCAAAAATACTGCCACCTTACCTATTTCAGCTGCTTTAAATTTGATGTAAGAATTTAGAGGTAGGTACTTCTGAAATTTCTGAAAAAAAAGTTCATAAAATCCAACAAGTTCTGAAACACTCCCATAGCTAAGATATATTGTATTTATAAGATTAAAATTTTGACAGGACGACAGTCTTCTATAGGGTAGCTTGTATTTTAATATAAATAATTTGAAGTAACTAAAAATATCACGCTGAAAACAGAAGGTTTGTGTGACACAAAAAGAATCAACAACATTACTTCAGCTGAAAGACGTCCATTGCTGGAAAAAGGACACACAAAAGAATGCCACGCTCTAAAAACCCTAAAAACATGTTTGTTACTTCATCAAAACACCCCAATTTTAACGGCAAATTGAACGGCAATTATCGCAACACCATCTTAATATTAGAGAGATCAATTCCCATTGCACGTGGCGCTCTTCAAGCCCGATATTACATTTTTATTTGCTTCGCCCCCTTGAAAAGTTGTCAACATGTAACGACCGGACTATACTGCGGTAGCTTTACATTTGACCTCAAAACCACACGCAAATATGAACCTTATGTTTTGGGGGTTAAAGTTTAGGGTCTAAATGATAAAATTGCCAGGCAAAATTGAACTTTGATTCGATGAAATAAGGTGGCGGTACTCAAAATATAGTCGGCAAAACGTATGTTGGCATAGATGTCTGTTTTTTGTTTGCACAACGGATATTAGTGTGCCAAAGCAGTGAACTATTTGCACATGTACTTTGTGATGTTCCCATGGAAATCGTATTAGGATTTTGTTGTTTTTGAATTTTGGACGCGTTACGGCTTTAAAGATTTATTAAATCTTAAATAGTGGATTTCCCGCCCGGAGCCTGGATTTGTGCCTAGTTGATGTGCAATAGGCTCGCCTCCTATTAACTACATGGGACTTAAGCATAACTAGCGAAATGTTCATCGCGCTTGTGTTTAATAGGGATTACCAGAGGACTACTTCACCCAGAGTTTGAAATAGATGAATATTATGATGAGCAATGATTGCTCATGTAGTTAATAGGAGGCGAGCCTATTGCACATCAACTAGGCACAAATCCAGGCTACGGGTGGGACATCCACTATTTAAGATTTAATAAATCTTTAAAGCCGTAATCTGGCGAAATGTGGATAAAGAAAGAAAGAAAAAGTATTTATTGCGACTCGCACAGGAAGATGTACTATAGGTACAGCTCTGCCTAACTCTTCTAGGATTACAGGCGTGTTTATAGCGGATTCTATTATATCATGAAAAGTGCTAAGTTTTTGCCCGAAAATCCTAGCTTTTTCATACATTTATTGTAGGTACTAATCTCTGAAAAACCTCTAAGATTTGCGTCATTTGGAACGTAAGCGTTAAATTAAGTAATAATCACCTACACAAGGTGATTATTACTTAATTTAAGGGTGTTCCAAATGACGCAAGTCTTAGAGGTTTTTACACAATAAGTACCATAAAACTTTTATTTGATTTTGTCTTAGAACCTTCAATATTTCATTAGATATTAACAATAACTCAATTCCCTCTAGAATATCCCTCATCATCATTCTCCTGGCGTTAACTCAATTACAAACTTTTATTTTTGCGGCGAAATATGTCTCGTCTCCTTTTCTAGCCATACCTTCACACAGTCCATCCATCGACGTTATTATTAACAGCCAGTAATTACCCAACACATTTTCCTATACCCCTCAAAAAAAACAGACGCCGCAAGAAAAAAAAATGGCGCATAAAAAAAAGGTTTCCCTTTTTAAAAGAACTCGGACGGAGCTTAATCAACGAAGTATTTCATTAAGACCTTATCGGATAGAAAGAGCCTGAAAGAATAGAGCCTCACATTCTTTCGCGGCTCGCTCTTGTTATGAAGAATGTTCATTTTATAACTGGCGTTTGTCTTAAATTCCTTTGCCTTTTGTTTTTTTTTTTATGACCTTTTGTTCGATTGACGTTAAGGACAGATATACGTGTCATTGTATCTGTGTCAATGTGTGTGTGCTATACCTAATGAAGTATAAGTGTATATGGTAAAGTGGGGCTACCTTGACGAAACGGCAGTAGTGATTGTGGAGCTATGTCACAAACCATGCTGTTCTCTGTATCCCAAAACATGTAGTCGAAGTGACCACTGCCGCTGCCACCGACAACGCAGTGGAAGTTGCAAAGTTTTGAGAAAATAACATTCAAAATACAGTCGTGCCAGCGACGCGAAAACGAATGAAGTATTATGATCTTGCTGTGATGTAGCGAGTGTCATATAGCTATCTTCTCACCTACATATAAAATTTTCGATTGGTTCAAGTCAGTGCACCAGTTTAAAAAAAACTGAAATGATCACTTACATGTCCAAACTTTTTCCTTCAGTCTCTAAGTAAAAGGTAGATGTTTTATCTCATAACAGTAAGTATGTAAGATATTGGATTTGGATACTTGTCTGAAGTTCCGGATTCAAGGGGTTTGTTTGTTTTTCAGTAATGATTCGAGTCCATTTAGATTGTTATCGACAAGCTTAGAAGAAGTACCTGTAACATAGTGTGTGAAAATATTCTTACAGGTTTACATTCCAAATTAAAAGAATAAAAGTATGTCTAATACACAAAGTTAGTCAAAAATTTTCAATCGTTATAGTACTGATAAATCTGACATTAACATAATTTCAATAGATTTTTATTTTGAAAACCTCATCATCAGCCGGAAGACTTCTACTACTGGACATAGGGCTCCCCTAAGCACCTCCACTTCGGCCTAAAAACCTCATAACTGATTAATTCTTTAGGTTTAATCTTTTCGATACTTCCTAACTAGGTATACATTCCGACCATAAAACATTTATTGCTCAAATTACCAAAAACAAAACTAAAATTCCACTATTTTCACGAGCCAAAACGCAAATATGTACTTCACAAAGTACATAAATAATCCAGTCCTGTCCATTACAGTACATAATATGCACCAGTAGGGTGGCAACGCGATGCACTGTCGCTAGTATCGACCCGCTAAGTGATTTGTCCGCTTGCATGCATTATTGATGTGCACCGGGCCCATTTCCCAATTCACTCCAAACTCGATACACTCTGTATACGTATGCCTAGATAGCAGCCTGTATATGGAGTGAATTGAGTCTTTAATTAGGAAGTTTTTATTTTGAATCACAGTTTGTGGGTTGGTTTTTGTTTTGGTTGTTGGTTATTTCCCAGTCTTACCAAGGGGTATTACCCAGAAACTGGGTTGTGGAGATCAGATAGGCAGTCGCTCTATGTAAAATACCGGTATTTAGCTGCATCCGGTTAGACTGGAAGCTGACCCTAACATAGTTGGGAAAAGGCTAGGCAGATGATGATGATGATGTTGGTTATTTATGAGAAAAAAGAATTACAACAATGTTACTGTAAACAGTGGGAGGAAACAACAGAAAAAATCAAATCAAAATATTTTATTTCACATAAACCTACATGGGCACTTACGATACGTCAGAAGCTAGGTGCACGGTTCCAATTGGTCGTTTCCTATGGAGAAGAGCCGGCTAGGAACTCCACGGTTACCCTTTTAGAAAGAAAAGAAAGAAAGAAAAGAAAGAAAAATATTTTATTCTGCACAAACAGAACGCACAGTTACAATAAAAAAAATAATAATAATAAAAAAAATAAAACCTTTTTAAATAATTAGCTTTTACAATGTTTTCAAATTACAGTGTTAATAGGTATGGGAGGACTGTGTGGGCCTGTCAACAAGTACTAGGTACTTAATAGAATAGAAAATCCTTATTCGTCCCACGTTAAATATATTTCATATTTAACTTGGGACTTTTATGGAATTTTTCGTAAAGGAAATATGGAAGAAAACGTGGTAGTAATCGTTTAAATGATTGCGGGAAATATGTTGCTAGCAATATTTGGCAGTAAAACATGTTGCCACGGTTGCCAGCAACAATGTTACGCAACTTTGGTTTACCATGAATTGAAATTCAAGCTTAACCTTTTGAACGCCATTGTCACATATACGTGACAAGCAAGCGCGTGCCCTGTACGCCAACGACACAAATATGTGACAAAAATTGCGGTGCACTTTTATCACGAAATAAACAACTAAATCATTTTGGAATCCCTATTCTTTTTGTAGGTATTTTCGGTGAAATTGTGGCTTGGCGTGGAGGGCACGCGCGTGCGTTTATGCTCTGACGTTCAAAAGGATAAAGGATTTTTTGGTAATCTCATTTAAAATAACGAGGGTATGGTAATTGCGTTACAAACTATCAGTAGGAATGGCTTTCATTTTGACAGTTCAACAACATTCATTGCGTTATTTACGTTGTTGAGCAGACACATTTTTCGAACATAAGAAGCAATGTATTGGCAATATCCTTCAAAATGGTTTGGATTGAGATTGATAGTGTGTTACACAACAATGGTTATGTAGATTTCCAACATTATCGCTAAAGCATACGGTTCAAAGTTGATTGGGAAAATTTAACAATTTCGGGTAGCTTGATGTGCTGGCGTCTGTACAATCAATAAATTAAAAAAAAAAACAACTTTTATCCGAATTAATTTATCAAAGAAGTTCATTGTATCAAACTATTATGTTAATTTTCACATGTGTCAACACAATTTTGTCATATCATATTTATGAACGTTATTTTTCAATTGATCAAATAGCTGGTTAAAATATAAAATTTGCTTAATTATATGCAAATATAGGTGTAGTGGTAACTTGAACGATGAATAATTTATTAACCTATTAATTTGCAACCCAAATTCTTGCCAATACCCTCTATTAAATTGCTTTGACGTTTAATAAAGAGTTCAGTGGAGAAAGGAGGGCTTTGTGGAGCATGATATTTTTTAATTTATACGGCCTTTTGGTCTCGGCTATGTCGTGGCCAGTTGAAGTGACAAACTGACAGAAGAAGGTGGTATAGTACTGAAGGATAAATTATAATACGTGAAAAACAGGAGGTTCAACACAAAAGCCTTTTTTACCTGTGCACCTTCGATCAATAATAGTACTAGATTCCCGATAAGCGCTTCAAAAACGGCCCGAAAAACAAGACCACAAATACTTTTGTGGTCTTATTTCAAATTAGTATGTTTTTAACCTTATTAGTTAGACTTTATGTTTCATTTTAGAATAAATGACTGAAAATTTAAAAGTAGAATGATTTTATTTTCAATCGACTTTTTAAATATATTTTGCAATGGTAATTAAACTTTATGTTTAAGCATTGAGGTTTATAATAAACTGAAGTTGTTAATATTATTCATTTTTTTTCTAAGAAATGTAGATGTTTACGTGTGTGCAAACGTGGCCACTTGAGCTACTGATTTTTGTTCCTGATCCTTAATCTAGTACCTACTATTATTGATCGAAGCTGTGCACAGTGCAATCATGTTCCCACTGCTGGGACACAGGCCTCCTCTCTTTGACAGGGAATGGGCTGAAATCTAACACGTGGGCCCAGAGCGGGTTGGTAAATGTCACATATGTTCGAAATTTTGGTTCCATAGAATCTAATATGCTGGTTTCCTCACGATGTTTTCCTTCACCATTTTGAGAGCAGTGGCGATGAAATTATTTACACAAAATAAAGCGCTTGTCTGGTTTCGAAGCCACGAAAGTCGTTCGTAAGTCGGGGCCGTTACCACTGAGCCACAACTAACTGTGGAGAGAGTAGGGTGTTTTTAGGGTTCCGTAGCCAAATGGCAACGGAACCCTTATGGATTCGTCATGTCTGTCTGTCTGTCTGTCTGTCTGTCCGTCCGTATGTCACAGCCGCTTTTTTCCGAAACTATGAGAGCTATACTGTTGAAACTTGGTAAGTAGATGTATTCTGTGAACCGCATTAAGATTTTCACACAAAAATAGAAAAAAAACAATAAATTTTGGGGGTCCCCATACTTAGAACTGAAACTCAAAATTTTTTTTTTCATCAAACCCATACATGTGTGGGTATCTATGGATAGGTCTTCAAAAATGATATTGAGGTTTCTAATATCATTTTTTTCTAAACTGAATAGTTTGCGCGAGAGACACTTCCAAAGTGGTAAAATGTGTGTCCCCCCCCCTGTAACTTCTAAAATAAGAGAATGATAAAACTAAAAAAAATATATGATGTACATTACCATATAAACTTCCACCGAAAATTGGTTTGAACGAGATCTAGTGAGTAGTTTTTTTTAATACGTCATAAATCGTAACGTAACGGAACCCTTCATGGGCGAGTCCGACTCGCACTTGGCCGGTTTTTTCAACAAAAGGTAATATGGTGAGGAAATAGTTAGTTAGGTAGATGGAAGTTTTTAGTACAATAAACTTCTACCGAGAATAATTTCTAAAAATTGCCCGTATTTTTCTCTCGTTCGTTGAGCCCCAGCGGAGATCGATGAAAATATTCATGTTCTGCGAACTATAATGAAGTCAACCTTATCCCCTTACCACAAAGACCAATTTAAAATGTAAATATAATTAAACGCATGCTGCTAAATACACCAAGCGGAAAACTTGACTCTAAGATTCCACTCAATTTCCCTGTTGACAAAAAAAAATCTCCAATGTTCTTTAGCAGCAACTCTATCGAACCTTGTAAAGTGGGGCTACCTCGACGGCAGGGTGTGGATGTGGACATGAGTCACAAACTATGCTCCATCTCCTATCCAGCCCTCTGTGCCCTAAAACATTCAGCCCTGTGACCTGAATAAGGATCACCAGCCACAAAACCGTCTTTCATCACACTCCAACATCACGCATCACC
Organism: Apamea sordens; assembly: GCA_945859715.1. Classification (NCBI taxonomy): domain Eukaryota; kingdom Metazoa; phylum Arthropoda; class Insecta; order Lepidoptera; family Noctuidae; genus Apamea; species Apamea sordens. The sequence goes on from OX244002.1 coordinate 15,890,388, forward strand.
CACACAGCATTACGCCACCCAAACATAAAACATACAACAATATCGATCGCTCCAAGCCGTATTGTCTTCAAAGCCACATCCCGCCCAATTGCGTGCACATAGTTCAAGCGCAGTGCAACTCCGCGATTCAATTTGAATCGGAGACAAGGGATGGGAGGGTGACAGGAGGGTGGTAGGGGGACGACTGACGATGCCGCGCTGATGGCTAAATCGTGTTCGATTCGCACCTGCGATGTGTGGTGATCGGGATGTTGCTCTACTTGGGGGATTGTTAAAAATTTATAAGGTAACGTTTTGCGGTTATATTTTCTTAGCCGTTTTCTGGATAAATGCGCTGAAATCCTTTATTTTGACCACTTCGTCTTCTTCTTTTTAGCAAGTCGATGGCCAATACTGTTTTAGAAAAGAAGTTTTTTTTTTGTTTTGCCAAATATTCAGCAACCCTGACACCATTTGCTAACGCAGACACTGAGTCTTCACGTGTAAAGGGCTATGCGGCGTGGGGATTCAATGCCTCTGCGTGGGCAAAAAAGTAGTCACAGCAAAATAGGTTTGTTTGTATACAATTAATAAGTAAATTATAGAGAGGTTGTTGATTTGTATGTTTATAAAAGATTATCTCCGGAAGTACTGATCCTTTTACAAAACATCTTTCACCGATAGAAAACTATACTATTCCCAAGTGACATAGGATACATTTTTATACCAGAAAACTACACGGTTCCTGTTTTAATATCCATGCGGATGAAACCACGGGGCGCAGCAAGCGTGTTTATTATGCAGATGGCAAAACATTGATTTACATAACCTGACCTACCAAATTCCGAAAATACATTAGTTACAATCAAATCCAACCTTGAAGTAGAGCATACTCCCAACCGTTCGCTTCATCCGATACTTGCAACACTACACGATAGGACCGCAATGTTCGCCACGGTAAACTGTCACCTCCTCGGCTCCTCGCGACGCTTAACCGAAGCACTCGCGGCCGCAAGTTTCGCCAACAACTTCGTAAGTTGCGAAGCGAATATCGAAAAGAACTTTCGACTAGTAGTTCCGGGTCACTGATGTTCGACTATTGGTATTTAATACAGTATAACAAGTGCAGTTGAATGTCCGTTTTAAGGACGGTGATTAAGGTTGGTTTTTGATTGGGAATTACTTATGAAGTAGCAGCTAATAGAAAAGTTTTAGATTGGTAATTACTTGCAGGCTTGCAGCGATAAAAGTTTATCAGTCTTATGTAAGTAAGAGGTGTCAGATTTTGTATTTATTTTGATTAATTAAATCTCTTATGTATGAACAATATAAACATCTAATGTACCCTGCTTAGAAGCTACGGTTTACGGCACTCTTTGATGATTTATGAATAATCCACCAAGGTCAAGGAGTGAAGAACATGTTTCTTTCCGACATAGAAGGTATAGGTATGCCACCTTTTCGAACTGTCATTTTAATTAAAAATGTTGGCAGTGACGTTGAAAAAAAAGCAGTACGAGCATAAATATTACCTTGGTATGGTGCTTAACCCTTTCCTTCGTTCACTGTAAGTTTTCAGTCTTTTTTTTTTTAGAAAAAAACGTTGCCCCACACTAGGAATTACTCCTGTATCGTGGGTGCGTTTACAAACATTTAAACTCACATACACAAACAGCCAGACCCGGAACAACTACCTGTAGGCAATACAAATATTTGTTCCGTGCGGGAATCGAACCCACGACACGCAGCGGAGCAGTTGATCGCTCAGCCACTGCGCTTACCGTGTCGTCAAGTGTCGTCTTTAGAGCTTTACTGTACTTCTGATTTATGCACACTATTATAAATAGTTTACTTTAGCATTTATTTTCCCGCTTTTTTACTATCATAATGTACCGTTCTCTTTGATTTTTGCTAGTGTTTATTGAATAATTGTTAATTATAATAGAAACGCGAATTCAAGAATGCTTAACTCGGAATCTGGAATCTGCACGCTACTGGCCTTATTTAAAAACGTAACTCTTGTAATAAAATAAAGAAACCTAGGGATTTTGGTCTGGATTTTTGATAAACAGTATTTTTAGATTTTTTTGTGTTTTTGTTTCTTGTAAATTGTTATGTGACCTATATTTCTGACCTTTGTGTGTAAAGGTATCATCTATGAAGTATTCTGACACATTAAGATAGGTAATAATTATGTAGGTATTTAAGTATGAGTATTTTTCTAAAATAAGCCTAACTGGGGCAACAGAAAGGATAACGTGAAGTAAAAAAATCAAAGTGCATTTAAGTTTTAATATACACCGTTAAATTTTGATCGTTTTAATCCTTAGAAGGGGTCATTGTACTCACCATTATGAACAACTTTTACTACGGGACCAACCCTGAAATCGTGAAAAAAAAATCAGTTGATCCATACTTACATTATGTCGAGTTATGCGAACATAAATCTATGGATCACCTGTTTTTTTTTCACGATTTCATGAGTACAATAACCCCTTTTAAGGATTAAAACGATCAAAATTTAACTGTGTACCTATATTAAAATTTGAATGCTCTTGGATTTGTTTTTTTTATTTTCCAGAAAAATTAAAGGTGTTCCTGAAAAAAAAATCATTTGTTTTATTCAAATACCCAAGTCCTTTGAATACATTTATTTTTCCTTGTTAGTACCTATTTCTGCGGACGTGATCTTACGAATTCCCGGAAAATGATTCACATATTTTTACAATAGCTACAATACGTGTAAAAAAAGTTTGTAAAATATTCCTGAAAAAAAAAATATACATGTAACAACCAAATACTCCAAGAAGAAATAAAACAAGATAGAGCTCAGAGCAAAATTAAATTTCGTACCATATTATTTTCTTCGCAAAATTCATTATCCATTTACGGTTTCACAGGCAATTGTTTTAATCCGATAGCGGGAGCGGCCCAATGTGGAATGAAATAATTTAATAGCCCCCCTCCGCCTCCCCACTCGGATCCAAGATGGCGGCGGGGCGGGGCCGGGGGTGGGGCGTGCCGCCTCATTTGAATTTCGAACGCGAGCTTTCCGAACGTGTGTTCGGACGGGTTTTCGGCCAATTAATTTCTCGGTAATTCGTTTTCTGCGTGCATCGTGTGACGGCTTCATTGTTATTTAATACCCGGTTTATATTTAAGGGATAGGCGCACAGAGAAGTTTTGTCCCTTTTTTTGGTTATTTATTTTTTGTTGCACATTTTAGGGGAATGAATAATAAAAGCTCTTACAGATTTGAAAGAAACTCTTACAAAGGAATGAATGCATTATTTTGAAAAGGCTTATTTTACATTCGATTTTTCGAGAATATTTTAATATTATTTTTATGCGCAAATAAATAGTACAATATAAAATACCTACCAATAATTTAATAAGCCTTCACGTCAACCTCAACTACTCTACAACAAACACCGACCCACCGCCTAAAAAGACAGCCACCTCATAAAACTCAAAACATAATCCGAATCACCTCCCGAGTCCCGTACAACAAGTCGCAATTTTTCTGAGCCTCATAATACGTCCTAGCAAACAGAGCATTGTGAGAAGTTTCACAATATTATGTGAAGTGGTGTAATGCCGACACAAAGGCTTCTCCCGGCTCGGTAAATAACGCTTTGTTCTACGAAGCCAAATTTTGACAATCACTAGCTCACTCTCATATAGCTATGTACACGGGCGGTTGGCAAAGATTAGCCAGGGGAGGCGGGAATCGGGTTATTGTTTGAGGAACGGTTATTAAAAAAGTGAATTTTATAAAGTTCTATATCAGCACGTTACGTAGAGTTTTTGGTCCGTTCTTCTCCATATTACCTACTACGCTTTGGAATGGGCAACTAGCTTCATTTTTCTGACTGACCGACCCCTTGAAAGAAGTGCCTTTAATTGTTTTATTTGAAATAAATGCTTTGAGTTGGAGTTAATTGAAGTAGTAGCGAACAAAATGGCAATACCATCTTGGTACATAACTTATTTGGAAACTGTGTTAAAAAATTTAAAACTTTTTAAAGTAAATATAAACCAGTCATGTCCGACTTTTGTACAGTAAACCACAGTACTGTTGATAATTACTTAGTTGCTGATGTCAGACCAGTCGTTTGAGCAGTTAATTATGTACCCATCGAATTTCATTTTCGTCAAACCTTAGGCCGCTTGTGGACTACTTACAAGGAATTTAACCGGCGTTCAAGCAAATCTTCTAGAGAGATTTCACAATTCCATGTAGTGCACAAGCGGCTTTAATAAGTAGTTCAAAGCAGTTCAATAAGTTTTTACGCAAGAGTCTATTAACAGGCTTCCAAAAAAAAAAATCTATCTATTTGAAAAAGGGGCTTGTGGCTAAGAAATAATAGCCGCACAGTTCGATCGATCAGGTTAAGCTACGCTTGCCACGGTTGGTCCGTGGATAGGTGACCATCTTTACATACCAAGACCCCTCCGTGTCGGAAAGCACGTTACGCCGTTGGTCCCGGCTGTCATTCGTGGATCTTTGACAGTCGTTCGTCAGAGGCCCGAAAGTCTGACAACTAGGCTTACCAAGGGGTATCATATTACCCAATAACTGTGGTGGTGAGAAAGGCAGTTGCTCCATGTAAAATACTGGCATCCAGTTAGACTGGAAACTGACCCCAACATAGTTGGGAAAAGGCTAGGCAGATAATGACTATTTGAAATGAAAAAGAGACCCATCCATTTCTCCAAACCGTCCCATCTGCAAATTTAAAACATCCAACATAATCTGTGTCAGTTTTCCCCTGTGTGAGTGTAGAGGGAGGGTGGCAGGGAGGCAAGGGGACGCACCGCCGGTTCAATGTTGACAAATGATGGATATCTCTTGTCTTGAAAAGGCAGGATTAATGCTCTGTCTCGGGAGTACAATAGTGGCGATTCCTGAAGGATTACGCACTTGAAAGCGTGAAGACGTGCTCCAAAGAATGAGGAATGTTGACCGACAATGGTGGAAGTATATTTTTTATGGTGACGGCTTACTTCAGTTGATTTTGTTTGAGGAAATTGTGGAGGGAAAGTTTTAGTCTTGGAATTTGTTTCATTACGTCACAGATTGTATACTTAGTTACACAAGTTGGCTCAAAACGGTGAAGGAAAACACCGTGAGGAAACCGGAATGTCCTAAAACCAAAAAATCGAAGACATGTGACATCTGCTGAACCGCACTGGGCCTGCGTGCCTTACAGCCCACTCCCTCTCGAAGAGAGGAGACTAGAGGGTCTACTCCGAAGTAGTATCGGCCGAATGTTCGGCCGTTTCCTGCTACGAAGTTACTATTTGGTTCGGTTGGTTCCGATCCTACACTCCTACACTCTTTCGAATATTGACTATGGTCCCGAGTTCCCGACCCAATTGAGCCGATCCGAACTTTTTTCGCATTTTTCAATAATATTCGGTTCGGCCATGTGGCGGTCCGATCCGAACATTCGCACTTTGCACTTCGGAGTAGGCCCCCTGTGTCCAGTGGGAACATTATAGGCTGATTATGCGTATACAAGGTGGAAACGACAATACGACAGTAAAACAAATTTCGTATAAGTATCTATAATGACGTTCCCAGTCTGCATAACCATGCAAACCCATAGTGGCGGACTATGGGTTTGCATGCTTATGCAGACTGGGAACGCTATTTAATTTCTTTGAAAAAAACACTTTTTTTATTTCGATGTTAGGATTTATTTGATAGTTCCAAAATACTCTATAAGAATGCCAGTATTTTTATTTATTGTCGTCCCCATATTGTTAGTCTCCACGTTATTTCCGCTAGAAAATTTAGAAGTATTGCGCTTAAAATCATAGGCGAATTAGGTACCTACATAACAATCCTAAAATCATAATTTCTATTTTAAATATTCTATTATATCTTCTTTCTTTTTTTATTATTTTTACCTTTCCTAAGTTTCAGTTTAGTTTTATTTTTTATATTTAACCATACTCTATATTCAATGTAGGTAATTTACATCGCACGCCGTTCGTGTTTGTTTAACTTTTTTATATTATGTGGAAAATGTTGTTGGTTATACATTTATACTCCCATTTTAGTTTTAAGTTCCTTAAAACATTGTAATGTGTAACCGTTTATTTTCCCAAATAAAATAAAATTGTATAAAGCTTATAAATGAGTCACACGACTATGTTTGTAATGATCGTTAACGTTACTATGCCAAAATTGGACAGTTTACTTAATAAAATTAAGGTTTTCCCTATACGAAAGTACAATAAGTAAAATGCCAGCTACTACACATTTTGCGATACAAGATACCACCGGCGGCGGCCATTTGTAACCTTACAAATACTTTTCTATATTTTTATTGTGTCGCGACGCCGACGGCGCGAGGAAAAGGAAAGCACGGAGGTCAGACAACTTGTGTGGACTAGGTAGGTATGCCTATGTTTATATATGTTAAACCTGAACCAGACAACGGCGATAATAAAGAAAAAGTTAAAACATTTTGGTAGTATACTGCTGTTCTGAATAACTACAATTCAAGCCTTACTAGACTTAGAATAGCTGATTTTTCAAGAGATCTGAGGGCCTAGAGAAAGTTACATTCTATCAACGACAAGGATGATAGAAATGTCAAAAGTGTATTGGATTGACATGTGCTACCGTAAGCCGTAAGTCATGTCAATCATGTTGAAGTTGATGTAAAAATATGGAACGCTCTGAAAGCGATTGTCACTTGTCTCTCTCTTACCGGATTCGTATTGATTTCCATCTTTTAACAGTTATAAAAATAAAATAGAAGCTATGTAATATAGATAGCTTTGTCCCAAACTAAAAAATTCTACTATTAAGTTGAAAGCTAAACAACCTTTCAAAGGATCGAGACAAAGACCCGAATCAAGATTTGCCCATAGACAACCCAACTTTATCATCATAAAACATTATAGAAATATTCTTAAGATAAAAACAATGAGAGAGTTAGGAAATCATAACTTCAATGCCGATGATAATGATAAAGGTGACGAAGAAGAAGAGATTATAATAGTTCCAGAGACAATCGATCGATACGAAGTCACGGTCAAGTAGGCATGTGTGGGTACTACCCCAGCCGATTTATGTGACTATGATAGAATGATGATGATCAGGATTTGCAACATAAAAATGATTACTTCAACATAAGTTTATTCACAAAGACACAACAATTACAATTTACCAGCTAACGCTAAACTATATAGCCATATAAAATTTCGTCCGCATCGCTGTCAATGGGATAAGTGCTCAAAAGGCTGGCAGCATTACTTCAACTATAAGTTCTTTGAGAAAATGTATCCGTGTAGTTTATTTCCATATCATGGTCCAGCAAATTGATTGTGTCTTCAAATATTTTTCTGAATTAATAAAAGCGGATCTCTCAAAATTTTTTTTTATGATGGGCTCATATGCTGGCACTGATTTGATCGTTCCTTTAGTTTTCGATAAGTATCTTTAGGAAACATACCATCTAACTATTTAATAATAAACTCCAGTTAGTTGCATATAAGGTGGACCGACGACCTTGTGAAGGCCGCAGGAACCCGTTGGATGCGAGAAGCACGGAACCGGAAGTGGAGGTGCTTGGGGGAGGCCTATGTCCAGCAGTGGACGTCTTTCGGCTGAAATTATGATGACGATGAGTTGCATATATATAGTTTAAATATTTGGTGCTGTAATTAGAATATATGAAATAAATGATACCTTCTGATATGTTATATAAGTTAGTATTATATACATAAGTTACGAAGAATAATATGCTACGCTACAACTTATACAATACTTCAAAGGTTCCAAAAGTCCAAACAAAGACCCAAATCACGCTTGGTCCGCTGACAAGCCAACATTATCGTTGACAACGTTTATTGCTATCTGTATATACAAATATGCTGTCTAGTCTCGGCATTTGTCCCTCCAGCAGTACATTATTGACTCGTCCAATAAGCGTGCAATGTCCGCGCGCCTTTTATCAGCCATCTGCTAAGTAAGGGTAGAGAGAGATCTTGGAGAAATTCGGGAGATTTTGTAGTGAAACGAGACTAGGCTAAAGTGTTATATGGACCATTAGACCTACGGTTTGGATATTTGTTTAGAGATACCTCATCTTTACCCCTGTGCAAAGTGGAATCGAAATCTGAATCGAATTTTGCGAACAATACAATTTTTTTTTGTATTGCTTAAGATCTATAGACCCCTTCCCATACAAAATGGCCCAGTCTCTTTTTCTCTTCCATCTGGTAATTGTCTGGTGAGTCTTCATTGATGACAGATAAAAATTTACAGCAACAACAACCTGTTTTCCCCGAAGGATAAGGCCTACATAGTACATGGACATTAAGCCAGTTATGTTTAAGTTTCATGAAATAAGGGGCGAGCCTATAAGAATGTACCGGTTCTGAAATCAATGCAGTTTGTACAGATATGAATAATAATTATGAGTATTATGACAGTTGCAAAAGGTGGCAAATGTTAGCTGATCACATGATTCCAAATTCCAAAATGAGATTTTCCCAATACCTACCAAAAAGTTAAAATGTAAATGCTGAAAAGAAACTTCTAGAGATAAGAAGGTCTTATCGATTCCATTCGAAGATGATCTAGTGGTCTGACGGGGTCCGCCAGGGCCGATGCCGCCAGGGCTGCGAGTTATTCGAAAGAGATACCGTGGCACAGGCAACTGAAGGAACACGGGTGGGTTTTAGTCAGTAAAAGTCTGACACGCCCTTCCGCTCAGCCCAGAGCGGGAGAGGTCATTTGAAGATTTCCCACCCAAAAAAAAAGATGATCTAGTGGTCTAGCGGTCGCAAGTCACTACTGCTGATCATGAGGTCCTGGGTTCGATTCCCAGGTCGGGCAAAGTGTTGTTGGGTTTTGCCATCAGAAATATCTCTCAGTTGCAGCCCGGACTCTGGACCTGTACCTGTACCTGTACTTACATGGGAGTTGAACATAACTGGTGAAATGTGGGCATACTATGGTGCACATCTGCACCAAGCCCTTCAGGGAAGCCAGGTGTGATGTTATTTATGATCAGCAGATTAGAAGTCAAATATCCCAGTTGCGTGTAAACACTCCTCGATACTTGAAGCTCGTAAATATCACACTGTAAACGTACAAAGTTGTGACTAAGTCCTTGAAAACTGCAAGTTCTGAATCAAGTTACATGGAAGAAACGGGTCAAGGAGTTTGCTTGCAATGGACATGAAACTTGACTTGGAACTCTTGCTTTACATTATGTTTAGTTGGATAACGAAAATAGTGGACTGTATACGTATAGCATGTGTATCTATCTATTCAGAGAAACTGCTCCGTTGGTCTCGTAGTCGCAAACTGCTCCGTTGGTCTCGTGGTCGCAAACTGCTCTGTTGGTCTCGTGGTCGCAAACGCGACTGCCGAGCGTAGGGTCCCTGAATTCGACTCCCAGTTTGGTTAAAGTGTTATTAGGTGTTTCCATTAGGAATTCCTCAGTAACTGTCCTGACTTTGGAAGTTGGCGGTGTGGTACCCCAGTGCCTCGGTAAGTAAAGACGCCAGCACATCAAGCTACTACAATCTGTCAATTTTTTTAAATAGATTTTCAACTTTATCGCTAAATCATTAAGGTTCCAGGTTGATTGGGAAAATTTTACAGTTTCGGGTAGCTTGACCTTAAGCCGTTGGTCCTACGCCTCATCTCTCTCCGGTTATGTCGGATTGCCGTCCCATCGGACTATGAACGTCAGAGAAGAGCGAGTGCAGCTTTGTCTGCGCACACGCTTGTGCACTATAATATCTCCCACGTAGATGGTTAGTCTCCGTTGAGATGGACTGTCATGGCCGAAATTCGATCTGAAGGACTATTAGAATGTATCAATGATGTAACCTAGTATTTAACTATTTACATCATCTGCCTAGCCTTTTCCCAACTATGTTGGGGTCGGCTTCCAGTCTAACCGGATGCAGCTGAATAACAGTATTTTACATGAAGCGACTGCCTATCTGACCTCCACAACCCAGTTACTGGGTAATACGATACCCCTTGATAAGACTGGTTGTCAGACTTTCGGGCTTCTGACTACCCGTAACGACTGTCAAAGATCCACGAATGACAGCCGGGACCAACGGCTTAACGTGCTTTTCGAGGCACGGAGGGGTCTCGGTATGTAAAGATGGTCACCCAAGCACAGACCAACCGCGGCAAGCGTAGCTTAACCTGACCGATCGATCTGTGCGGCTGTTATTATTTAGCCACGGGCCCCTGTATTTAACTATTTACGATTGGTGAAAAAGCTCTCATTGAATATGAAATGGCACCAAACAAAAAGGTGCCTTAGCAAGGCTGGTGGAAAATTAATGATAACCATTGTAAACCTTTTACTACTCATTCTTAAGTCTTTTGTCTTTTACTAGGTATGCAGTTTGTTGTTATTATTTTGTTTGTGAGCATTGACCGATTGATCTTCACCAGCTTCGACACAAAATCTTTCAACATTGCCAGAATCATCTACAAAGTTATCAGAACCTTTCCGTCTCCACTCTAACCCACCCCGAAGGTCTCCTTATCCTGCAAATTCCGTCGCGTGATTAAATGAGCCGCCGGCCATCGCGATATTGCCGCTCGCGACTACATGCGCCGACGTGGATTGCCCCCCCCACTACTTCTATCTACTACAATATGGACGGTGCGTCTCTCCCGGAATCTTTGTTAGTGGTCAAATGGACAATATTTGTTGCTCATAACTATTTATATGGTGTTTTCTTACGTTGCATGTGCTTGTTTGGTATTTTGTTGTTGGCTTGTGTAAGTTCTGAGTTCAGAATTTGCAAAAGTGCGCATAAGTATTAGGCTAACGAAATTACACGAAGCGTTGAAAGATGAGATTCTAATTGACCATTCTTCAGTATAGGAGCTTATTTCTGTAATAGCAGTAAAACCTGGGTTTTGGTATTGAAATTAATGAGGTACTGATTCTGCGAATACAGAAGTTAAATCAACTTTTTTTTCAAAATGTGTCGCCTTACAAACATCTATATCGAGGCAAAGACAATACAAGCAAATGTAATAAGCGAATTTTTGTTCAAATGAATTTTGATTGGAAACAAATTTTCAATGATTCTGTTGTGTTTCTTTACAATAATAGAAACCGGAATTTACTGTTAATTTTACTTAATAATGTGTACCTACAGTCAGGCCGTCGAGAGAATGTGTCCCTGACTCCTGTCAGTGCAACAATTCTAGTACCTAGCTAATAAAGATCAAATTTGCAAAACACGTATTCGTTTGTATGAAACTGACAAGGCATTCTCTAATCGGTCGCACTGTAGGAATTTGATGAAAAATCTATCAAAGTTCTTTTTCGGCATGTAATAACAATAACAGAAATTCTCATTGCATTAGGCATTGATCCCCAAAATCTGCCAAACAACTAACAGTTTTCCCGAAAACCCTCAATCAGGGGCAGCATCAACACAAAACACAGAAGAAGTATCTCCAGCTACATTCCCGGTCAATATTTCCGTCGGCCATTTTCAAAGGTCCGACGGTACCATTAACCCTCTAAATTCATTAGGTAGGAGGCCCAATGGATTGCTTTTGGGAAAAAATGTTTCTTCGGACCCGTCCAAGTATTAATGTGCTAGGGTTTCTGTTGTCTGTACATTGTATATGTAGGTATGTGACGCGGGGAGAATAATCGTGTTTTGTTTTTCGTAGGGCGCTGGATTTTATTTGTTAATTACTGACAAACATTTTTTCTTTGCTGTGATTATTTTTGTCACTCTTTGCTATAATGATAAATTATATTTTTATATCAAGTGAATGGTTATACACATACAATATATTATTATGTATAACGCAACTAAATATTTACACTAGATACTAAATTAAATTACTAAGGGCGCATTCCACCAAACCTTTATACCTAGATTTTTTTTAAAATTTTTGACAGTTTTTCCATGGTAGAACTGTCAGACGTCCATTTTATTCCACGGATAAAAGATCTGACTTTGGTAAAATCAGCCTCACTAACTAAATATACGAATAAATACACAAAATCCTTTTGTTTTTGGCCACTTAGGTGTCGAAGTACTCGTCCGCATCGCAGTCAGCTGGAAATGTGCCCAGAAGACTAGCAGCATTACCACGATGAATGGCAATGCTAATTCTTCTCTGTAAATTGGTAATCAAAACACCTTTACTCGTTAATGGAATTATAAAGTTTCAAAACTAAGTAAGTAATGGTTGTCGATGTTTTCTAAACTACTACTTGGAGAAGAAACACTGAAACAAACGTAGAGTTCACAATCTCTTTAATGTAGGTATAGTCAAAACTCAAACCCAAAGCTTTATTTCAGTTAAACCATTTTCAGGCACTTTTGAATTGTCAAAGAGTCGGTCAGTTAGTGCACAGTTGGCGCTTTAGTTACCCATTCCAAAACGTAGCTCTCTATGGAGAAAAACGGGCAAGAAACTCCAAGGACACTCCTTTAAATCAAGATATTACAATGTGAAAATAATGTATATGTGAATAAGATTAAAAATTAGATGAACAATTTCTACGGACGGGCGGCGCACGTTCACGAATATGACGCGTGGATTAGCACCATCCAGCTCAAGACCAGACATTATGTTGGTTAACTCATGTAAGGAATATAATCTACAGAAGAAACACTCAAGAAGACTTTTATTTGACTACAACAGTACAGTCCTGAATAGTCTGGTCCTTCGAGCCGGATGCGAAGGACCAGACTATTCAGGACTGTATTGTTGTAGTCAAATAAAAGTCTTCTTGAGTGTATGTTGCGGTCAAAGTCGGGTGCTATTCTTTATATCGTGTAGTAAGGATTTATTACCTGACATTCAAAGTTATTCCGACGGCTTTTTCAAAATAACTTCAATCGTTTCCAGTTTATCAATTTAGCTTAGGTACTTTTAAAATTACCAAGGTTTGACAAGTGACAATCGCTTTCGAAACGTTTTGTACTTCTACAGTGACTTATAACAAGATTGACGTAAGCTTTTCGGTAGCTTATGGTAAAAGTCAAAATGTCCAATACATTTTTAATTTTCCGTCAAAATGTATTGGACATTTTGATTTTTCCACCATCGTTATCGCTGATAAGAATGTTACTTTTCCAGGCCAGAAATCATTTTTTTTTACCGTTCATATGGTCGAATTGCTTCAATTCATCAATGACCTAATTTAACCTATCACTATAAACCTCCGTCCGCCTTCTTCCAAGAAAAGTTTCCTCTACGTCATGGCTTACCGTAATAAAACGTATTTTCATTCTTCTTCCTGTAAATACAATCTCTAAGAACCTTCGAGCCTACACAAAACCCCCAAAATAGCACTATCTCCAAACGCCAAACAAGATTCAACAGCTCCAACATATAATGCAATATAATACAGTGAATAACGTCGTATTTATATGAAGGCAAACATTTGCTACAAAGTAATACGCCCGATGGCGGCTGGTACATTTTTCAGAGTAACAAAGCGAATATTGGAGAGACTCCACAAAGGCCACGCGGCGGCACTGGTATGCTAGGGGTGGGGGCACGTCGATAAGTGAAGTGTCGATAGATGTCTTTAGTTAGGTATTGGAAGATGTCTCCCACATCTTTGGGCGTATAAAGTTACGGGCTGTTTTTTTTGGCAGCCAGCAATAATAATCAGCCTATAGTGTTCCTTCTGCTGGGACACAGGCCTCCTCTCGATGAGAGGCAGTGCACGGTTTGTTAGAGGTCACACGTCTTCAAATTTTTGGTTCTAAAGCCAGTTTCCTCACGATGTAAGATCCTTTTGCACAGTAGACCCAAATAGTTTAGAAGCTTTAAGCACTTGGGCAGGTAATATCTTTAGAGTCTGTTTTAGGACCCAATTTAGCAAAACAAGGCCGACTTTGATAGGGCGATAGGCGAGCCTAGGAGTTGGTTTTCAAGTTTGCATTCACTTTATCAGTGCTTTTCAGACTTGTATTATTTAGAAAGAAAGATAGAAAAAGTATTTATTGCGACTTGTGCAGGAAGATCATAAAGTAAACACAATAAAAAAACAAATTATATAAAAAAACTAACAAAAAGAAAAATTAAACAGAAAGTCCTATACGAGGCGAAAAGGCTTTATTTAGCTATATCTACTAAATATTTTACAGATGGAACTATTTCAGTTAGATACTGACACGGAATGTTCTACGAAAACTATGTAAACATTTCACGAAGTGCTCGATCAAATCAAAATAATTTATTTGCATACATAAGGTACAGAAAGTTCTAAAGATAATTACATCGATCTCTTATGCTTTTCATGTCTGTGTGCAAATTTTACACATTTAATTATTATTTTAAGAAATTAACTTAAATAATGGAGGCGCTTAGTAAAATTATATTCAATTCAATCAAGTTTGGTCACAAATCCTTCTATCCTACTATATTATATTATTATAATAAATGCGAAAGTTTGTAAGGATGAATGGATGGATGTTTGTTACTCTTTCACGGAAAAACTACTGAACGGATTTGGTTGAAATTTGGCACACAGATGGTTTATAACCAGGATTAACACATAGAATACTTTTTATCCCGATATTCTCACGGGATCGAAACTTATGCGGGTGACCGCAGGGCGCAGCTAGTAATTCATAACGTAATAGGCCAAAAAAATATTTTCTACAGTAAGTTTATCGACACCACCGCCCCATCCCTCCTGACTGACTCAGCTCCCTCCGGAGTGCCTCATAGTTACATACGTAGGTGTAATTGTTGGTAAGTACATTTTTCTTTGAGGTTACTCTCTATTAAACGCTCTAAGTGAAATAGGACGCAATGGGTCCTACCTCAAAGGTGTACCAAAGCTCCAAAGGTCGGCCCACCTTAATTGTTCCTCAATTATTATGAATTTCATACGAGGTTAAGTCAAAGGGCTGAGAGGAAATTATGGGTGGGTTGTTGAGCTCGGCCGCGGGTGTGACCATGGTGTGGGTTTTTGAGTACCTATGTGGACTGTTGGATCCTATTTTTAGACCAGGACTAGAATAAGAATAAATTTATTTAGCTAAAGGCTGATTTTTCCAACGCTAGATAACTTTACCGGAAGAATAATTTTGAATTTTTGATAGTTCTTCCATAGAAAAACTGTCAGTCAGACGTCAATTTTATTCCATGAATAAAAAAATTCGGGCGATTGAAAAATCAGCCCTAAATTTTACGATGGGGTTGGCATATCTTTGATAAAAGCCCCTAAACAAAATTAGATTAAAAAAAAACGATTCCAGTGGATTGAATTCCTAGACCTCACACTAGGATTCCCTGTGTTGTGAGATCCACGCTCCTTAATTCCGTTAACAATGGTACATTTTATAAACTAGGTATAGATAGGCATAAAAAGAGTGTATATGTATACATACATACATGGTGGTGTGATTCGTGTCAGTTGCGTTGGTGTTGTAATAGAGTGTCTGTGTGCTATAGGTACCTACTGGAAAAAGGTACTAGGAAAGGACTGTTTTGGAACTAGTCCTTGAAGGGAATTTTATATGGGTAAGGTAACTTTTTACGCTAAGGATACGAGTCTGAAAATAGAGTGCTTTATGAAAAAGATTTTTTATAGAATCAGGTGGGTAAGGCAAGGTATGTTCATAGCCAAGGGAAAAGGTGAACAAGTTCTGAAAATAGATGAAAAATACTGTTCAATTTAAAAATAGGTTAGCAGGTATTTTTCTATAAATAGTTACATTGGAAGAAAGGTTTAACGGTTTGTGAACATGATAAGACATAATTTTAATCTAAGTAAAGCTTAGGTTTCTAAAAGAGAACGAAGAAAAGCGTTTATGCAATTTTCTCTGACGGAAAAGCATAGTTGGAATTTTCAAGCACACTTTTCGTTTTGTATCCTTCCTACTATAATATTCTAAAGGTGAAAGTTTGTATGGATGGATGGATGGATGTTTGTTACTCTTTCACGCAAAAACTACTGAACGGATTTGGATGAAATTTGGCATACAGTTGGTTAATAACCAGGATTAACATATAGAATACTTTTTATCCCGATATTCCTACGGGATCGAAACTTATGCGGGTGAAACCGCGGGGCGCAGTTATTATTATTTATTATTATATCCAGGTTTTTTAAGGCTCACTTACTATGACATGTTAAATAAACATAACCGACGAATGTGGGTGTAGGTTCTATAACTATATCTCTGCCTAACCCGTTGGGGGTAATAGGCGTGATGTTATGTATGTTTTTGCCCTTTTGTGTACTCGTACTTCTTAGGTAAAATGGCGTTTTTCTCTATGCGAAAATTAATCATAAATTTTCTCTTTAGATTTTATGCTCAATTATATCATAATTTTAATATTGTGATGAACTTTATTTTCCCAGTTCCTGTATTCATTAAAGTAGCTGCCTAAAAACACGGTGAAAACTAAGTTGAAGTGGTTGAAGTGAGCTGTCATTAGATTGACACTATTGACAGCTTACTTCACCTAAGTTATAACTGTGTAATTTTTGCAAAGCAAATCAACTGTTTACAAAACAAAACAAGCATGAATCATTATTTAACATTCTGGTCACAACTAACTTCAAAAACTCATAAAAAAAACGATTGTTTACAAAACATCTGTAGTTAGTCCAGCCCCTTGCTCAATAATTAATTTTCTCATAATAAAATGTTAATAATCCTCTTTAATACGAACAGTTGCTTACCCTACTGTAAATATTTACAGAGCGTCATGTGTTTGCCGTGATTTCGTATCGTAAATCTCTTTAAAGGTTGTCTTTTAAAATATGTGACGGTGTGACGATATCCTCTTGTGTTATGTATGAGCAGATGTATCTAACCTTACTTTGTGTAATATTACTAATATTGGATAGCTAGCTTCTGTCCGCGAGTCAGTCCGCGTGAAATTAGTTGTTTTTAACATAAAATATATGCTAAGACACTCGGAAATACTGTAGCTTCCCATTATTGAAATAATTTTTGGAATTGAATCAATAATTCCGAAGATTACTTACAAATATCCCTTTTTAATAGATAAACGTTATTAATAAATTTGATTGCAACTTATTGCAAAACGCATTCATAAAAGCCAAAAACTTTTTTTTAATGCTTGATATCCGAATATAAAGTCAAAATAATCTAGGTATAACTACAAGAAGTTAAAAAAACATGCTGAAAAACTGAAAAGATGATTTCTGTATAAAAGACGCTTTCGCCAACGCAAAAAAGATCTGATCTAAATTAAAAAAAAATCAAGTAAGTACTTACTGTATTCAAGTCTGTTTCATACAAACAAGACCATACCTTCTTACTCCTTATACGCAAACCCATAACACTAGTGTTTAACAAACAACGAGTCCATAAACTATAAACAATAAAGCATCCATTCGATTTATATCATAACCAATACTTACCGGTACTAGTATTAAGTGAGAACGCCATCTGTCGGCAGATTTGAACACCCAACGAGCACCAACTTACCAAAACAGTGTAATCTACAGAACTGCATTCGATTTTTAACCTTAACAGGCTGTGATAAGGATGGTGGTTGGGTTTTGAGGGGTGATGAAATATGATTGTGAAATATTAAAGTCAAAATGTGGAGATGAATCGCGGGTGGTCATACCAGCTGCGATGACACCGAGCCGCGATGAGCGCTAAAATGTGTTGGGGTGGTTTTAAATCTGTCGTATAGAATATCCAGAAATATTATTTTCTATAGCGTACTACACCACCTCCGGCTAAGTAGGTACCGTTTAACCATATCTGAGGGATAATTTCATACAAAATCATTTAATTTTTTAATTTACGTATGTAAATAGTGTCCTTAGAAATTACCTACCTAGATAGTCTGAAACAACCATTTTCAGAGATTATGTTATGTTACAAAGAGATTAAAGAAAATTGTATGTTCTCATATCGGCAGTGTAGTGGTTTCTATCCTGCGCTCAGTCTAATTTCCAAAATTAAACAAATATGACGTGTGACAAAAAGTAGGTACAGAAATAGTCATAAAAATGTTTTAAGTTGTAGCGCTCTACAACTGAAAACTTTTTATGACATTTTCAATAGTAGGCAGTAGTCATTTTAAAATCAACTTAATGTACCCAGTCGTAAAGTTGATATTTGCTAAAGATGAATTTCTTAGATTGCACAGGTTTCTAAATTTTTAAGCGAAGTTTTACAAAAGTTATTTGTTGTTAATTTACGGATCATTTTCAAAACAATTACTTTATAAGAGGCTTCATGAAAATATATAGTTTTTTAAGTAGGTGTACTTTGACACGCAGCAGCATTTTACCGCCCCGCCGACCTACTAACTCTACAAAGCAGGAATCAAATCCACTATGATCCGATTCATTAAACACTTGCACAGAACAAGTGTCAGTAATAGGATTAGGCTTTATTGGGAACTATCATACACGTGGTGGGCGAAATTGTTTTGATTTAATTTTGGATGAATTAAATCTTCCATCAGAACTTTTTGGTCGAAAAGGAAAATTGGCTACGACATCATTCAAGAAGCAGTGAATCTTTGGAAAATCGATTATCATTATGGTCATTCAAGCCCGAAATCACCCGAAAAACCACCAAATTCGCACCCCAAAAAAACTTTTTTGACAATCGATTAAATTACTTAAAATAATGTTAGATGGGTTTTCTATCTAATAACATCACTTCACCACTAAGTAGGTATGCGCAGTTCAAAAAATCTCAAGGGATTGCTATCTACCAAAATTAAACGTAACCAAGGATTATCGTGTTACCCAGTAACTGGGTTTTAGAGGTGGTTAGATAGGTAGTCGCTTCCTGTAAATACAGCAGTGCGATTCTGTAACCATCTCACCGTGAAAACTCAGGTGAAGTGAGCGTGGAGTGAGCTGTCATTCCAACTAATGCTAGGGATTGACACTATTGACAGCACACTCTAAGAAAGAAAAAGTATTTATTGCGAGCTAAGCTCACTTCACCTAATTTTTCACGGTGAGATTGTTACAGAATCGATCGGCTGGTATTCGGCTGAATATGAAGCCCAACATAGGCGGGAAAAGACTAGGCAGATATTGATTTATCTAAGTATCTAAATTAAAGCACTATTAGCATGGGTTTTTATCATCGATTGGATATTTTTTGTAAATAGACTGCCAACTTTCCTTATCAATGATGGAAATCAAATACTTATGTGCGGAAATAACATTCCTTTTTTGTAAATATACACTACTACACAATTCTAAATTTTTCGTTTTACTAAGTCTGGGATTTCTTTTTTAAATCAAATTGACTACCAACTTAAGTCCGTTCATTCAAATTACAATTTTCATTCTTTGACAGTTGTGTGATATTGATTTGACATGTTAAAGTGACGTAGGGTTTCAATGGCGTAACAATTAAATTTCCCGACTCTATCCATTTTCATTCCACAAAAATCCTATAAAAACAATTAAGTATATAAAATTTCTACCAAAGACAAGACAAAATTAATATTTATTTATGCAACCAATAAAACCAAAATAATCCCATGCGATTCTGAAATATCACGCCCTTGCCATTTGGGGGTGAACAGAGGGTCTAAATGATCGGGTATTTTGTCAGGACAGACAATAAATTAAAGTATTAGTACGTATTGAACATTATTGATATTTGTCGGTTAAACGGGGCTCCTTGTGGCATATGGACACACTATTAATTTATTATGAAAGCATAGGTCGGTTTGATTGTAACGAGTTTAGATAAAGTAGGGTACACAAATGTGTGGTCTGATGAGTTGCATTTGTTTGCAAATGAGAAGTTTCAATACAGCGGAAGAGTTAGATTTTTTTTTAAAATTTCTTTTTTTTTTAAACATTGCCCCACACTAGGAATTTCTCCTGTATCGTGGGTGCGTTTACAAACATTTAAACTCACATACACAAACAGCCAGAATCGAATTAGGTCGAATTAGTTCGAGAGCAGTGCTGGCTCAGTGATAGTCCACTGAAAGTAGTGCTGGCCCAGTGGTAAGAGTATAGGCTCCGACTTACGAGTTGGTAGGTCGTAGATTTGAACCCAGTCAGGCCCTTTACTTTGTGTAATTTATTTCATCGCCACTGCTCTCAAAACGGAGAAGAAAAGCATCGTGGGGAAACCGGCATGTCCTAAAACCGAAACTTTTAATACATATGATATCTACCAACCCACACTGGGACCGCGTAGTGGATTACGGCCCACTCCCTCTCACAGAGAGAAGGCCTGCGTCCCAGCAGTGGGAACGTTATCTATAGGCTGATTATGTATGAATTAAAGATTTAGAAGACTATCATCACTATTCTCCTGCCCCTGTCTTAGTTTATTTGTGGTTGTCGCAGCATTTCTTCTTCCAAACATTTCTATCAGCCGTCACGTACTCACATAATACCTACAGTCCGGGCGTCGAGAGGATGCGTTGCTGACACTTGTCAGTGCGACAATTCTAGTAACTAATAAAGATCAAATTCGCAAAACACGTGTTCGTTTGTACGAAACTGACAGCTGTCAAGAACGCATTCTCTCGGCTGCGGGACTGTACCTACATAGATGTAGGTACCTACCTACTTACTTTATTGACCATTCATAGTACTTAGATATTTAACCTCGTTTCTGATGATGTTCACCTCAATCCTCAATTTTTTATTGCATTCCATAATGTTGGTAAAACAGCTATTGAAACAATTATGGACCCTGTCGGGCACAGCCGGTCGATTCTGTAAAAATCTCACCGTGAAAACTCAAGTGAAGTGAGCTTGATGTGAGTTGTCAGTAGTGTCAATCCCTAGCATTATTTGGAATGACAGGTCACTCCACGCTCACTTAATTCACCTAAGTTTTCACGGTGAGATGGTTACAGAATCGCACTGCTGCATAGTAGGAGAGAGGAGCAAGAGCCCTTACCTATTTGTGTTTATATTATTTGTATGTATTCTGGTAATTGTATTTTTATTTTATTACAAACTTATCTTATTCTTCTAATATTTAATTTATTGTAGTGTTTTAATATCTGATCTATTTTTTTTTACATAATATTATTTTAATTATTTACAAATAAATCAATAAATAACATATTTTAATTAAATATTTTGGCTTTATCTCTTTATGTTACAAACAATACCGCTTGAGTAAGTTGGTTTTTTTTCCTCTCACCTTTATAAAAGCTCGTGTTATTAAGTATCTAAATTATGTACAGTCAGCGTCAAAAATATCGGGACGAACAGACTATTCAAAATGATCTCAACAACTAAGAAAATTAAACTTTGTCTCAATTGGATAAAGTTCTTGTCAGAATGACAGTTGTCGTGTACTGTCTTCATTCTGAAACATTCCTTGTGTCATTGAGTTAATATTTCATTTTCATAGTTGCTTAGATCAATTTGGACAGTTTGTTCGTCCCGATATTATTGACGCTGACTGTACTAAAAATAAAATAACCCAAGTATCTGCCAATAAGAACCCGATGAACATTATCAATTATAAACTCACTAAACTATGCTGAATCATCCCAAATATGAAAGTTAAAAGTCGTTGTAATCTAACTCAAATAATTTGATTCATCAGTGATTTATGTGTTTACCCAGATTTAGCGATTTGTGGTCAGCATTGTATAAATGTGGTCAGTGTGGGAACTGGACGGTTATTGCTATTAGAATAATTTATTTCGATTTTAAGTAAGTATTATTTTATGTTAAGGGGTTCAGAAGTTAATCTGTCTGAGCCTAGAAATCCATTAACTCATGCGCTTACACGTAAACAGAGCCAAGTTAAATATTATAGGTATCTTTAATTATATTGTTATTAAATGGCACATTTCTAGGTAATTTGCTTAATCTACTTAGGGCGAATTTCACCAAACTTTATACTTAGAATAAATAAGTCTACGTTTTTGAATTGTTGACAGTTTTTACATACTAGAACTGTCAGACGTCAATTTTATTTTACGGATAAAATATAAGTAAACTAGTATCTGACTTTGGTAAAATATAAGTAAACTAGTATCTGACTTTGGTTAAAAATCAGCCCTGAATGAGACATTCATAGAGGCACCATCTATGTTTCTGTTTTAAAAATCTAAATGTCAATTCAATCTACACATCAACATCTGTAAAAACCCGCCAAAACCTGAGAGACAATTCAAGTAGGTACTTAATTTTAAGAACGTTCACAGTCCCAATCTCTGAAAAATAGATGCGTGTAATTTCCCTACATTATTGACAAGTTTTTGACATTGATTGTCGTTGAGATGAGATTGCGACTAAAATTTGAACGTTTTAAGTAGGTACGAGAATTGCCCCTCTGGTGTGTCGACTCGATAGATTAGGTAATCGGTAGGGAAATTCACGGGATATGCCGTTGCCGTCGGCGGCGCGGCGACAGCAGCATCGGCATATTCAAAACGGATCAACATGAACATGACAGATTGTCTCATGCGAAAACGATAAAACCTAAAACACAATCATTATTTTAAAAGTGAATTTAAATAGGTACCTACTGACAGAGGCTCCTTCGTGATGATTATGAAATTTTTCCTTTGAAAGAAGAATAATCACAAAACTGCTTTGTAAACGGCAGGGTAACACAACAACAACAACATAGGTACCTATCGCTCGTCTAAAAGAAGATACTTACCCATTTTTATGATTACAATCGTGACGTCAGATGTCATCAAAGAAAAAAAAAAATACTTAAAAGCAAAAATTATTCCTGCCACTCTTAATAAAATTATCAACAATCAAATGCTCCAAACAACTTTAAATGGCATAAAATCAAATAAAAACGAGCGATACACAAATAATACCGTTTTAAACGCACCACTTGTGTTAAACAATAGGTTATATTGGCGCCAAAACCGGGGTGCGTTCCCGCCACTTGACCATCTGTGATTTTTTTGTTATTCAATGCTATAGCAATGGTCCAACTGTGTTCAGCCTTCAGATTTTTCTTTTTTATTTATATGTTTGAAAAGCTGTTTGTTTTAATGTTTATATTCATAGCAAGCCACCTCTGGAACCATTTTAATTTAAGCAGCTGTTTTCGAAAATGTTTCAGGTGTTTGGGAAAAAGGAAGATGAGACTGAGCCATTAGTGGATGACTGATGACTAAAAAGAAAAATAAGGGAGAAAAACACGCCTAGCTAAGCTACGTAAGTAGGTAATGCTGATAATGAAATGAAGGCTATAGGTATAAGGGCCTACTCTGTGCTGAAGACCATTAGCTGACAGTCGAAGCATGGAAAATATTGTGAAGAAGGAAGTTGGTTAGACGACAAGATGGCAGTCCGTTTTGGCCCAGTTGTTAAGGTATTGAAAATCAAATTGACTCCAGAGGGCCTAGAAAAGTTGACATTCTATCAGGGATAACGATAATGAAGAGGTCAAAAACACGATATTACCGCGTCAAAAATGTATTGGATTGACATAATATGCTACCGAATGCGTTCCTGTTGAAAGTCGTAGAAATACGAAACGCTTTGAAAGCGATTCCCACTTGTCTGGGCCCTCAGGCTTTGTACCGGAAACTAGGAAGCGGGTCCCTGAATCCTTGCATTTGAGTTTTAGTAAGCAGTTATTAATTGCCTAGACAGGGAAGAGAAAGAGCGAAAACCCTTGAAAAGATGGCAGGATGACTTGGTGAGAACGGCTGAATAGACATGGACTAAACAGGAAAGGAACAGGAAAAAATGGAAGGGGTCTGAGGACGCCTTTGCCAAAGGGCACACTGAGACCCAGAACTGATATCGAATACAACATGATATTCATTACAATCATTATGAATATGTCTATAAATAAAATAAAATTAGCAAGAGTCGAGGTTGTCCTGAAGCACCATGTTTCCAAGCATGCAGGTAAAACCTAGTCCTATTTTTAAGTTCTAGCCTTTAGTTTTGTTATTGTATTATCTGTGATCACTTATTTCTGAGATACAAACCTTTAATTGGCGACTGTGTAAGACCGAGACTATTGTCACGCTATTGGTATCTATAGTACTTAAGATAAATTATACAAATAGAAGCTGTAGGTGTACCTTATAAAATAAACAAAGTCCTAAGTACGGACGCCAGCAGGTCAACCTACCCGAAACTGTCAGATTTTCCCAATCAACATTGAACCTAATGCTTTAGCAATAAAGTCGAAAATCTATTAGAGAAATCTGACAGATTGTAGTAGCTTGATGTGCTGGCGTCTGTACTTACTTATGACTACAAAGAAGGCCTACCTACTGAACATGCATTCTTTCTACTGTAAGAACCTACAGGTCACGGTCCCGCTTGTTCACCGCGCTTATTCAAACTTTTGTCGACACACCGTCTATAGGCCTACCAGCTAAAACAAAACGGCACTGTTAACGCTCCTTATCTCAATTAAAATAAGTTTTGTTAGTGTTCCTCGAATAACAATTAACAATACGCGTTAAGGAACCTCGTGTTACACTAAACATAACAAAGAGTCAGGTGTCTGGGCGTCAGCAGAGTTGTAGGGGACTAAAGTTCTGCCGCAAAGGTGTAGTACGTAAACAGGAACGTAGTACCGCAGTTATTGTGAGTTAAAACTAGCTTAGGTACCTGTGGTTTTGCTTGCGTGGACTTGTGCCACTAAAACGTTTAAACTTAGCCAGAAAACATCTTAATTAAGTTGGTATTTATCTATGTTTTTGGAACTAAGTTCCATAACGCGATTTGCGTTGAGAGTTGACTGGTAGAAATCGTCACGTGAGGAAAAATTGTTATGCCCACACCATGCGATGCATTTTTTCTCTCTCTCTACCTTTTTTTATTAACAACGATTTTTTTTTAAATCTTTTAGTCTAACGAGACTATTCCAGGCTCATCGTACCCCGATAAGATTAATATTAAGACAATTCAATAATAGCCGGAATCAGATATGAGGTTATTGAGTTTGGTAGGCCTATGCACTTGACTGACAGGGAGCGAGACCAAGTGATTCTAATCACAAATGCCTATAACTACAATTTCCTTACAACCTCAACCTCATCATCTATTATTACCAGTTGAGAGAGGTACTTATCAATCAATCTTAGCCGACAGACCCAAGCATCACCATTCACCTTCAGACCTCCATCTTCCTAAGGTCGAAGTCAGTATTCAAACTAAATGCATTCAGACCTTATCACTACCGAGCTATCATAATTCATTAAATTAAACCTCCACAACAAATTACACACAAATAAAATCGTCTTTCCCTTTCAAGTTATTAGACAGCAACAATGAATTCAAACAAATTAAACATTATTTAAGTGTAATGCATTTTATTGTCAGCACTTTAGTGACTAGTGAGGGGACGCGAGGGATTAAAGCAGCGCCTGCAATAAAGGGGCGGTTTTGATCGCAGCTCGTCAGGGGTGAAATTTATAACTGTGGTCAATTGGTGTGTGATGAACGGTTTTATTAATGTCTTTGGAAGTAGTTTTATAAGTAATGTTTCAGACTGATCTTATTTTTTTTTAATACCTAGATAGACTTTAAAGTTTAGCAGTTTGGGTAGGTATGTACCTATCTGTTGTAACAAAGTGTATTAGTAGTTTAGTAGACAATGAGAATAGTTTAATATAATACACAAGAGAATGCTTCCCTTTTATACTTATGTGCCTGACTATCTCGTTCCTAACATTCTAATCAAAGTTCAATGTTAGAGTCTTTACCAAGTTACCTTCATCGCCATCTATCGGCCATTATCTAAAATAAAATGTCTGCGATTACGTAAAATGGAACAAATATAACTCGTTCAGAAATAAAGTAGTGATCTGTGGCGCTGTGATTTTACAAAATAAAGAAAGTAATAGCATTTTGTATTAATTTTTTTTTAAAGTTGATTAGTAAGAATACAGTTTTTTATATTATAGTTTAACACGATACTGCTGATATTTTTTTGCCTTTTAAGTACATAAGATAGTTCTCTCTTAGTAATTGGTAAGTACGTTTCTAAGCTGTGAGTATTACGTCATCGTTTTGACAGTAGACAGTGACATTGGACTATGGATTGAGGTTATCAAATCAATTTTCAGGAAATAATCTGCATAATCTTGATAATTAAGACTAAAAGAATATGTAAATAAGTGATTTTTAAATAGGGTAGTAAGCATAATTTTATAAAAATGTGGCAGTTAATGCAAATGAACTCTTGTCAGCTTGTGAGACAGAGGTAAATATTAGTAAATAAGTCACATCCTACTTTGATAAATAAACATGAAATTACACAGACAAACTTACACAAAACTTTTCTTACAGGTTACTGACAACCAAAAGCAATGTATACTTTACAAATCTAATGAAAAATAAGCCGTCAAATGTCGTAAAACGATACTTTTCTGAAGTCAAAACATCGTCGGAGAAAAATGCAAAGCCTGGGCTATTATTGCTTTGTAGCCCATGGAAGTTGTGTACAGGGGTCAGTTTAGCGCTCGGGGCTCGTTATTTGTTGAGCAATGGCCCAGCGTACTGCAAGGCTCTTGTGGCTCACTCTAGGGTAATACAGAGAAGGCCGAATTTAGACGAAGATACTGCTAAGTTCGATTGGGAAAAGTTTCTTTCTTATCTTCAACCTCACAAGTGGCTGTTAGCTGCTGCAATTGCGGTGAGTTCTTTATAGTTTATGTACTCCTGGTACCTGAATATTTATCTTTTACGTCAGTCTATGAGAAATGATTTTGACCTTGCTTAGCAAATTAATTATTTTCACTACCTACTATTAAAAAGCTATGTTTTATTACTAATCTACAAATGAGATTTTAATCTTTTAAAGTAACCTAACTCGGCCCTTGGTTACTCAAAGGTTAGGTTACTACCCAAAAGAAAAAGCCTTATAACCTAATAATAATAGGTAATATGGGCTGGTGTCCGCAACTAAACGACAATGCGCGTATTTTGCGTACGGGTGGGAAAATCGATCATTCGATCCACCCCAGCTCCTCAAAAAAGGCCAGCAACGCCTTGATGTTACTGACCGTCTCACGTAGGGTACCTGGGTTACCAAAGTACTTTGCTCTGTACATGGCGACCACCGGGCAGTTTAGTAGCACATGTGCAGCTGTCTCGTCAACCTCCATGCAGGCCCTGCACAGCGGACTGTCTGTTACTTCTATGACATAGAGGTGTTTGTTAAATGACCCATGGACAGTTAAAGCTGCAATAACTGTACGCAGCTTTAGTTTATTTAGACGGAGAACCTGTTTTGTGAGGCAGCCATCAATTGTGGGAAGTGCTTCCTTGGCCTGCCTACATTCGCCTAGCTCCGTTCAAAGTTTGTTGTGTTGGTATCTGGTGCGTTTTCTTACCAGAGTATGTATGTATCCGAATGGGGGTGGCGCGATGGGCTCAGGTCCCACTGGTGCCATGCTCGACCCCCTTCTGGCAAGTTCGTTCATCGGCTGCATGGTTACCTAGTGAACCGCTGTGTCCTTTGATCCATAACCTATTGGCCACTGCTAGTTTTATCCTGAAGAAAATAAAATAGAATAGAATAGAATATTTATTTGCATAAAACATGGTATACAAGGGTGTTAAATACAAATTGAGATTTTTAATCATAAAAGATGCTTTAATTCATTTTAAGAAAAGCAATGGTTTAACTATTTATTAATTTTACCCCACATCTAAATAATTATGAATTCTTCCGTTCCAGTCAGCATTAGTAGTAGCATTTCTGAACGTGTACATCCCAGTGTTACTTGGAGAAGTGGTGAACGTACTCGCGAACCAGAGACAGAACCCTTCCACCGACTTCCTGGAGCAGATCAGATTGCCTGCGCTTAAACTAGTTGGATTGTATGTGGGACAGGTGAATTATTATTTAATTTATAATAACATGAGCTGTGGGATGTGTGGGTTGACTATGTTTATCGAAGGACCGATGGCCGGAGGAGCAGACGAGTCCTGGGGGCCTACTCCGAAGTGCAAAGTGCGAATATTCGGATCGGACCGACACATGGCCGAACCGAATATTATTGAAAAATGCGAAAAAAGTTCGGATCGGCTCAGTTGGGTCGGGACCATAGTCAATATTAGAAAGAGTGTAGGAGTATAGAATCGGAACCGACCGAACCAAATAGTAACTTCGTAGCAGGAAACGGCCGAACATTCGGCCGATACTACTTCGGAGTAGACCCCCAGGAGTGGAGACCGCGTATCGGCAAGCATAGTATGGGAAGCCCTCCAGCTAGATGAACGGAAAGAAGGTGGGTGGGGTTAGGTTAGAAGTGGAAGGCGGAGGACAGGGTGTTGTGGCGCCGCCTGGGAGAGGCCTGTGTCCAGCAGTGGACTGCAATATAATAATAATAATAATATCCCTGGACATTTCACACAGCGCCATCTAGTCCCAAGCTAAGCAACCTAATGCTTGTGTTATGGTAACAAGATGGCTGATAAACTACTTATATACATTTTTTTTTTTTTTGTAAATACATACATATTATATATAGAAAATATGCTGAGTTGGCTGATTATAAGAGTAGGGGAAGACCATTATAGACATGCTAAGAAGATGAATTTAAAATGACCTATCTATCTTTATTTTCCAGGCTATGTTCACATTCTTATACATCCACTGCCTATCGCAAGTGGGTGAAAGAGTGGCCGCTCAGATGAAGCAGGAATTGTTCACGTCCATTCTGCAACAAGACATGTCTTTCTTTGACCAGGAGAGAACTGGGGAACTTGTTAATAGGTATGAAGATCATTTTGATTTACATTTGTTGCATATTAACACTTATACTTTCTTAAAATCCATCCAATTTATCTATAGGTATGTCGCAGTAAAAAATTGCAAATTTGCGAAAATCTTAGGATAAATGGCAAATTACTAATTAATTAGATCTAGGAATTTGTAATCAATCCTTCCATTTAATATTTTAAAAAATACAGATTTTCTCAACTCATACTTCGAGTAACTGCACTAAAATCTATTCATATTGAAGTTATTTCAAGTTATACAAATATCAACTTTATTTTAATGGTAGCTAAGTGGATCTCAGAGTGACTAGCACTATTGATAAAGTTATAAAAATGTTTGAAGTTTTAGCGTAAGCTGAACTTTATTGTGTAGGAATTAAAGTTATTTTACCATAAACTCATAATTTGTTTACATTTTTGGCAAATAAATCGCGGTCGTGGACCGCCAAAAAATTCGTCAAAACATATTTTTGTTTTGTATACATTTCGACACCCATTACGTCTGCGAAGTTTCGCTAGCTAATTAAATTTGACCCCGTATGTGTTACTTGTCATACCAGGCTAACAGTTGATGTGCAAGATTTCAAGAGCTCCTTCAAACAGACAATTTCTGGTGGCATGAGAGCTACTACTCAGGTAATTTATTTACTTCTTAATAATATATTATTATATCCAAATAGTAACTGCTTAAGTTATAAAAAAAAAATATACCTTCTTTTCAATTTAGCTTCTAATATATTTATTGTTGTCTTCTTTTTAAACGCTTGATGTAAATTGATGGCCTGAAACACAGGTTTTTCATAAACCTAGATCAGGCAGGTCTACATTACAGTTAGAATTTAACTTTCCTCGATTGTAATTAACGTAAATCATATTTTTAATTTACTTACTAAAAATATTATTATTCCTTTATTTCATTTAAATACTTACAAATTACATTTTTAAATATTTTTGTAAACAGATAAAATAAACATTTAAAAATATAAAAAAATATTATTATTATTACTTCTACTTCTGTAATTTTAATAATAACAGCCGCACGGATCGAGCGCTTGCCGAGGTCGGTTCGTGGATGGGTGACCATCCATTACAAATCGAAATCTCTCCGTGCCTCGGAAAGCACGTTAAGCCGTTGGTCCCGGCTGTCATTCGTAGATCTTTGACAGTTGTTATGGGTAAGCCCAAAAGTCTGACAATCAGTTTCACCAACGAGTATCGTGTTAGCCAGTAATTGGGTTGTGGAGGTCAGATAGGCAGTCGCTCCATGTAAAATACTGGTGTTCAGCTGCATCCGGTTAGACTGGAAGCCAACCCCAACATAGTTGGGAAAAGGCAGATTGATTTTTTCAGTAATTCTAAAAATCAATGCTTTATGTTTGTTAGCAACTGAACATAAAAACTTCCACAGATGTTAATTAATTTTCCAAATACCAAAAGCTATTTTGCATTTAGGCGAAAGCGTAGAGAGAAAAAAAAGAGTAGAGTAGCTCGCGAAATTAAAATTTTCTTACGTTTTTTGCCATTTACTGCTCAGTTTCACGTTGTATATTGATCTAATATAAACCGCGGCCATAATGAATATGTCGCATCACTGGGTGGCCGAGATGCGAAACTTCGGGTCTTTTTCACGATCCGACATAGTTTACGTATGTGTGGGCACTGTAGCGGGTACTCGAACGAAAAGATAATTTGAATTTAAAGTAACTTTAATAAACTAACGATTATCAACCGAAACGCACACTTGCGTCGGAAACAAACACGTGCGTACGGTACTGAGCGTTTGCCAAGACTGTCCGAGCTCGACTGTCCTCTGTAGACTGTCGCCACACTCGGTCTCTCCACCAGTCCTCGCTGCATCCCCTCCACCGACGATCGTGTCCAAGCGGTAGGGCTCGCTTGCGTTTCCGATCACATGATTACTCGTTTACCCATCAAATTGTTAGATGGCGCTGTTCGCTGTACTGTGTTGCCATCTATCCACGACAAATATTTATTTATAGAATTATATAATCATAAAAATCATAAATACAACTCTCAAGTTCATATTACCCTATTGAATGACTGTTTCGTGTAATCAAGACATTTGAGGCCAATTCTGATTCAAGGAGTTGTATTGCTGATTCTAATGATTATAATTCTGTAAAGCCATACTTGTCACGAATTATATTATAATCAACATATAACCTCACACTTACCTGCAAATCGCAAAGACTGGAAAGAATCGCAATCGCGTAAGACATTTTGAATTTCGCGGGCTACCCTAGCGCATCCCCATTAAGAAAGGAGGTAAATATTCGATCTTCTATATAAAAAAACCGGCCAAGTGCGAGTCGGACTCGCGCACGAAGGGTTCCGTATCATTATCTATAAAAATCAATCATGAGTGGTTTGAATGAAAGGTAAATTGCGGTTTACGATTTATGACGTGTTAAAAAAAAACTACTTACTAGATCTCGTTCAAACCAATTTTTGGTGGGAGTTTACATGGTAATTTAAATTTAAATTATTTTAGAAGTTACAGGGGGGGGGGGGGGGGGACACATTTTACCACTTTGGAAGGGTCTCTCGCGCAAACTATTCAGTTTAGAAAAAAATCATATTAGAAACCTCAATACCATTTTTGAAGACCTATCCATAGATACCCCACACGTATGGGTTTGATGAAAAATGTTTTTGAGTTTCAGTTAATTTTTGTGTGAAAATCTTAATGCGGTTCACAGAATACATCTACTTACCAAGTTTCAACAGTATAGCTCTTATCGTTTCGGAAAAAAGTGGCTGTGATATACGGACGGACAGACGGATAGACAGACATGACGAATCTATAAGGGTTCCGTGTTTTCTTTTTTTTTGTGTTTGTTATTGTCAGGACAAGGTTTGTATACCTACAAACTTGGACCCGGTAGGTGGCGCTGCTTTTTCGGGCAGGATGACGTCTGCCGGGTCCGGTAGTTGTTTATACGATTATATTTGTTATTTCTATTTCCAGGTAGTGGGTTCCTCAGTAAGTCTTCTAGTCATATCTCCACAACTGACAGGCCTCACACTGTTATGTATACCGTCAGTTGTCATTGGCGGCACGTTCATTGGTTCACTGCTGAGGAAGCTGTCAAGAGAGGCGCAAGCGCAGGTGAGTTGGTTATTGGAACGAAGTTCCTTATCGCGCGTTGCGAAAGGGGACTAGACGGAAAAAAATTAGACCAAAAGTTGGAACGACACTTTTTGCTATAGTTGTAAGCCGTGCGGCGTGCGCGTGTTTCTCTGTCTGTCTCTCTCTCTCTCTCTTATAGAAAGCAAGCCAGTTATACTTCGTTCCATCCGGGTGTCCCTTGACACCTCTCAAGTTTTTTCTATGTAATTTGTTCAATTTCTGAGTTCATAATGTTGTCTGTAAAATCATTGAGCTATTGATTTGACAATGTTATCTTGCAAAGCTTTTTTTGACTAAGTTTTTGGAAACGCCTATATATGCTTAGGTAATCAAACCTATATCACTTTGTTTTGTTCAGCCTGTATGTGTCCTATTGCTGGGCAATATGACACATACATATCCTAAATGTGAAAATTGTTCCTGGACGGACTTGGGGGGTCCCAAGTCCCAACTATTTTCACATTTCACTATGCAATAAAAACTAAAAATAAACTCCGGTCGACAAAACTTCAGAAACGGCATTAAGGGCCACTGTTTGTTATAGTTTTGTTTAATAGGAATAAATGATTTACCAGTACCTAATTGGTAATATTTTTGAAGGCACGGTTGGCGCAGTGGTTAAGTGAT
The DNA here is from genome assembly GCA_945859715.1 of Apamea sordens. Classification (NCBI taxonomy): domain Eukaryota; kingdom Metazoa; phylum Arthropoda; class Insecta; order Lepidoptera; family Noctuidae; genus Apamea; species Apamea sordens. Next base: position 15,922,821 of record OX244002.1, read on the forward strand.
TGACTGCTGCGCTGCGTGTCGCGGAACAAATATTTGTATGACCTACAAGTAGTTGTTCCGGGTCTGGCTGTTTGTGTATGTGAGTTTAAAGGTTTGTAAACGCAGCCATGATACAGGAGAAATTCCTAGTGAGGGGAACCTTTAAAAAAAAACTACACGTTTTGTTTCATATGAAATTTCAGATTAAATGTGACACAGAGAAGGTGAGATGTATTTTCTTAAAATGTCTTAACACCGCACTTATATTTCCAGTGTTTGGTGTTTTCCCATGCAGTTGGGGGCAAGCCTATAGCCAAATACCTAAAACTCTTAAAATAAATCTAAACTAATATTATAAAAAGAAAAGATTTGATTTTTTGTATGTTTCTTACGCTTTCACGCTAAACCGGCTGAAAGAATTTGGATGCAATTTGGCACATGGGTAGACACATTAGGATATAGGATTATATATTAATACATTTTCAAAATCAAAAGTAATTTATTCAAATTAGGCTGAGAATCACTTTTCGAACGTCAAAATTAAAACTAAGGTAGCCCAAAACGCCTGCCCTTCATTACTTCCTAGAGCTTTCGCTGGGAAGAAGTGGCGCCACAAACTCCCCAGCAGATTTTTATCCTGATATTCCCACGGGATCGAGACTTACGCGGGTGAAACCGCAGGGCGCAGCTAGTATTAAATAAATTTCGCTCTCAAAGTACAACAAAAACTTAACCTTTATGTTGTGAACTTTTCAGATAGAAAAATCAACACTTGTAGCAGAAGAAGCGATCTCAAACATGCGAACGGTTCGTGCATTCGCGGGCGAAGAGAACGAGGCTCAGTTGTTTGCGCAAGAGTGTAAGGCGGCCGCTGAGATGAATATGGAACTAGGATTGGGCATAGGACTGTTTCAAGCTGGGACTAACTTGTTTTTAAATGGGTATGTATGATTTTGGTGGTATTGAAGTAGAGGTTAAGAGGGGCTTCATAATCAGCCTATAATGTTCCCACTATGGGGACACAGGCCTCCTCTCTGTGAGAGGGAGTGGGCCTTAATGCACCACGCGGGCTTAGTGCGGGTTGGTAGATGTTACAAGAGGGCTTGTGGCTAAGTAATAACAGTAAAAAAGTATACTTGTGGTACCTATATTACATGACTATTCTTGTCTATGATTTTACCACAGGCTTATGGTAATGGCAACTCTAATGATAAATTATATTTGACTATGGTAAGAAGACATCTGAATATTTTTGACTTCCTATTCCTCCTTCAACAGGAAAGAGAGGGGAGGGGCTTGTGGCTAAGGTAATTAACAGCCGCACGGGTCGATCGATCAGGTTAAGCTACGCTTGCCGCGGTTGGTCCGTGGATGGGTCACCATCTTTACATACCAAGACCCCTCCGTGGCTCGGAAAGCACGTTAAGCTGTAGGTCCCGGCTGTCATTTGAAGATCTTTGACAGTCGTTACGGGGCGTTAGAAGCCCGAAAGTGACCACCGGTCTTACCAAGAGGTATCGTATTACCCAGTAACCGGGTTGTAGAGGTCAGATAGGTAGTCCATGTAAAATTCTGGTATTCAGCCACATCCCACCAAGTAGAGGTAAAGTTTGTGAGGCATGACAATCCTCGAGAAGTCTTCTAAAATGATGTAGCTCATGCAGGCTAAGTCCACGTTCGCACGGACGTAAAAATATCGCGGCGGGATTTTATCGCGCACTTGATTTTCGACTCTCGGTGTTGAGCCGAGCGTTGATAATCCAACAGACCAAATCTCAACGCGTTATAAAAACACACTCTTAGATTTTCAACCCTTCCTCCGGTTTCATGACAAACTAGAGGAAATTACTTTAAAAAAACCGGCCAAGTGCGAGTCGGACTCGCCCATGAAGGGTTCCGTTACGTTACGATTTATGACGTATTAAAAAAAAACTACTCACTAGATCTCGTTCAAACCAATTTTCGGTGGAAGTTTATATGGTAATGTACATCATATATTTTTTTTTAGTTTTATCATTCTCTTATTTTAGAAGTTACAGGGGGGGGACACACATTTTACCACTTTGGAAGTGTCTCTCGCGCAAACTATTCAGTTTAGAAAAAAATGATATTAGAAACCTCAATATCATTTTTGAAGACCTATCCATAGATACCCCACATGTATGGGTTTGACGAAAAAAAAAATTTTGAGTTTCAGTTCTAAGTATGGGGACCCCCAAAATTTATTGTTTTTTTTCTATTTTTGTGTGAAAATCTTAATGCGGTTCACAGAATACATCTACTTACCAAGTTTCAACAGTATAGCTCTTATAGTTTCGGAAAAAAGCGGCTGTGACATACGGACGGACAGACAGACAGACAGACAGACAGACAGACATACAGACAGACAGACAGACATGACGAATCCATAAGGGTTCCGTTGCCATTTGGCTACGGAACCCTAAAAAAGGCAAGCCTGAGTATATGGATATGGCTGAAGGTAGCTATCATTATGCTAAGTTTCATGTAAATATTTCCTAGAGTTTACAATAAAAGAAGACAGATTCAGGGAGACAGAATATATCTATACTAATAATATAATTCGATTATAATCTATACTAATAATAATGCTGACGAGTTTGTTTCTTTGAACGCGCTAATCTATTGAACTATCAGTCAGATAAGAAAAAAAAAAAATTACATTTGATAGCTCAATTCTTGAGAAAGGCTATATACAAGGTGTTGTTTTGCAACCTCGTCAAATTCAAGGAGGTAACTATGCTACTGATTCTCGACATGAATCAATAATAAAATAAGTAGGTATTTTTTTTTTCAAATTTTCGGAAACTTTTATGGGACACGCATATTAAAACGCGGCCTGTCTGAGACCGCACTGTAACTGCCCTTTTACACACACATAAAAACGCGGCCGCTTTTACGATACAATAACGCGATTCTGTTCTTTGAAAGTGGTGTATTTTGAAATACTGTCAAACTTAAATAACTAAAAAAAAGTATGTATTCATTATTTACCAGGGATTGTAATTTTATTTGATAATTTATGTCTTTCCTAGCAGCCTCCTGAAATTTGACGAGGATGCAAAACAACAGCTTGTATATAAAGAACGTGTGGCGCACGCGGATGAAGTCGCGGACTTTAGTCACTGAACGATACTGTTGAAACAAATGAAATAAAAAAACTCACATACAGAAATAGTGCTGATACATTTTTTTTCTTTTTTTTTACAGTATGGTCCTTGGCACCATGTTTATGGGTGGCCATCTTATGTCCTCGGGACAAATGTCAGCTGGTGATGTCATGGCTTTCCTAGTGAACGCGCAAACTGTTCAGCGATCAGTCGCTCAGCTGTCTTTATTGTTTGGATCCGTAGTGAAAGGAATCAGCGCGGGAGGACGAGTGTTTGAGGTTAGACCTTATTTGTATAGGTTTAGTGTCTCATGTCGAGCAAAAAATGTAAGATATTTAAGATTTATTAATGTTGTATACGTATGTTGCGATTGATTTTGGACCTTACTACCAAGGTGATAAAGTTTGTTTCTTAACGTCAAAAATTGATTATGCCGGTGACGTCATGGCTTTCCTAATAAACGCACAAATTGTGCAGCGATCACTTCAGTCGGTGCCAGATATAAAAAGCTGACGTCTCTTAGTTCTCGTAACGCGTGTTTGAAATAATTAGACCTTATGTCTGTAGGAATAAGGTTCAATTAGAATTGCAAACGTGGAAGTATTTGAGCTGGGTAAACTCCATCTTTAAATATTTACCCATAAAGTTCAATTTCCTATCACATAACATACATAATATTATTATTACTTCCAGTACATCAACAGGAGGCCTGTAATGGACCAATCAGGCAAGGCGGTCATAAAGTTCCATGAGTTCCACGGTGACATCGAGTTCAAGGATGTCTCCTTCGCATACCCGACTAGGCCCGAAGCGGTGAGTGACTACGTTTTTTACGGGTTCTACGGGTGTTGTCTGGAGTGCAACTGCCCGATGAATCATGACGGGCTGTTGTATATATGCTAATTGCGCCGTAAACTCTGCTTGCGCGATGCAGGATTTTGAGTGACGTCAATATGACGCGTAGTTCGCATGTGGCGTAGTAGATACCACTACAACGATATTAAAAAAAAAACACCAGCCATCTTTTTGGGATTTTAACTTTCGGCGACTATTCACAAAAGATAAATTGTTCTTATGATTAATTGTTGTTTTTATAGACCGTGTTGAAGAACTTCAATCTGAAGATCCCGGCTGGCAAAACTGTGGCTATCGTTGGCTCGTCTGGCAATGGCAAGTCTACAATCGCTGCTCTATTAGAAAGGTAACTTTATGGCAAGAAATAATAACTTCTGCATTTACAAAAATACAAGGTGTAATTGAAATAACTGAAAACATGTGACATCTATCATCCCGGACTGGGCCCGCGTGGTGTATTACAGCCCACTCCCTCTCAAGGAGAAGAGGCCTGAGTCCCAGCAGTGGGAAAATTATAGGCTGATTATGTTCATGCAATTCTGTAAAATCCCACTCAGCGCTTAATTAATAAACTTTTCCAGTTTTAGCTGACCTCGCATCGTAGAGGCTTTTCGTACAATGAGGAGTTAACTTAAACTAGAAATGTATAGCTTGCTATGTCGTCGTGCGTACAAATGCTCTACTTTGCTTTACAGTTTTAATGTTTTATTAAGATTACAGTTTCCTTAAAATTTGACGCTATCTTCTAACTACATCCCACTTATTTCTCACAAAAAAAACCTTTAGGTTCTACGACGTAAATTCCGGTGAAGTCACAATCGACGGCATCAACGTTCGAGAGATGGACGGCAAGTGGCTCCGCGGCCGAGCTCTCGGCATCATCAGCCAAGAGCCTGTTTTGTTCGCCACCAGCGTCAAGGAGAACATCCGGTATGGTCGCCCGGAGGCCAGTGATGCCGAGGTAATGTATTATTCACTAGTAAAGCCCTGTGTGAACGGCATCATATCAGACGAGCTCTAGACATCATCAGACCAGAACTTGTTTTGTTCGCCACCAGCGTCAAGGAGAACATCCGGTATGGACGCCCGGAGGCCAGCGATGCTGAGGTGATGTATCATTCAGTAGTAAAGCCCTGTGTGAACGGCATCATATCAGACGAGCTCTAGGCATCATCAGCGAAGAGCCTGTGTTGTTTGCAACATTTGTACTAGCGAACATCCAGTATGGACGCCCGGAAGTCAGCGATGCTGAGGTAATATGGGAATATTCCTGCCAGCTTTTGGCTACAGATTTCTGCTCCAAACAAATGGGTCTGCTTACAACTGATAATATACTCATTGATGAAGAGCGTAAAGTGTGGTATGCCCATATTCTGAGTACGATCACCAAAACCTATATCTGGCCATTTTGAAAACAAAATCCCGTGCACATGAAGACCACAGTTGCGTCCGTGAGTAAAACAAAAGAGGATCCTTTTTAGGTCCACTAATAATATGCGCTGCAAGCAAGAATAGTCCTTACGGTCAGATATAGATTTTGGCGATAGTGCATAGATGAGTGCTGCTTAACCATGAACGTTTATATTTCATAGCAGCCCTAAAGACAGCTAAAACGACTAAATATAAAGAAAGAAAGAAAGCAAATACATTGAGCACACACATACATTCTCCAGCTGGGTAAATCCTAGTTCCTACTAATATTAGAAATGCGAACGTTTGTGAGGATGGATGGATGTTTGTTACTCTTTCACGCAAAAACTACTGAACGGATTTTTATGAAACTTAACAGTAATATAGCTTATACATCTGAATAACGCATAGGATACTTTATATCCCGATATTCCCACAGGTTCGACACTTATAACAGGCGAAACCGCGGGGCGCAGCTAGTCTTTAATATTTAGCGATTTTTTAAACCTGTACTCAAACTCAAACTATTTATTTCAAATAAACTAATTACAGGCACTTTTGAATTGTCAAGGTTGGTCGGTCAAAAAGATGAAGCTAGTTGCCCATTCCAAAGCGTAGGTACCTATGGTATGGAGAACGGGCAAGAAACTCCATGGACACTTTTTTGAATCATAATAATATTGTTACAAAGTATTGGTTACATCATTCATGTTCAAAATTATGCACGTGAGAACGATGCAGAACGTTAAAAGCGACCGTAATGAAAATATAAAAAAAGCAATTCAAATATTAAATTAAATCAAGATAAGCTATGGCAGCAAAGAGTTGACCAGTCCCTACTGACGGCGACTACGGCGCCCGATCACGAACATGACGCATAGATTAGCACCATTCAGCTCAACCAATTTGAAGGGAGCTACGGTACGGTCCCATAGCTTCCACGGTTCCCTGTGTGTTGCCTCATATTCACTTTATTTCTACTTCACATTCCAGGTGTACCGAGCAGCTCAAACAGCCAACGCTCACGACTTCATCGCCGGCTTCCCCGATGGCTACGACACGCTCGTGGGTGAGAGAGGGATGTCACTCAGTGGGGGACAAAAGCAGAGGATAGCTATCGCTAGGGCCGTGCTTAAGAACCCACCTGTTCTTATATTGGATGAGGCTACTAGGTATGTAAAATAATGATGAATCTTACTTTTTTTTTTATAAAACGTTTCCCCACACTAGGAATTTCTCCTGTGTCATGGGTGCGCTTACAAACATTTAAACATTTTAACTCACATACACAAACATCCAGACACGGAACAACTACTTGTAGGCCATACAAATATTTGTTCCGTGCATGTTTGTCGAATTGAAGTCGCTTTTCGTGTCTCTTGGTGTGACCGCGTTGTACTTATAAACTACGCAACGGATTTTGATGCGGTTTCCATCATCATTTACACAATTTATTCCGGAAGGTTTATGTATAACACATTTATTTTATAAGGGATTGAAGATTTTTATATGGAGTCCGGAATACCTACTGTCGCGCCATTTTGAACCTATATAAATCGAAGTTTAATGCGTGGCCGCCATTTTGAAAAAAAATGGCGCGACAGTAGGTACGCCACGAAGCTCCAAAGCCCTTTACATAGAATTAAAAAAAAACGATGGTTTGTAAAAACCGTGAAAGATCTTTTTTTATGCCAAGTATTTTGAACTGATTACTACACTCTCTACACAATTAAATTTTGATCAAAATTTTACGATTAAAACGATCAAAATTTAACGGTGTCATAAAAAACACTGGTATTCAGCTGCATCCGGTAAGACTGGATGCTGACGCCAGCGTCTTCAGGAAAAAGGGTAGGCAGATAATGATGATGAACTACATTATGGAATACTTTCAATGTCTGTTCAAAATAACTGGCATAAAGTAAAATAAATAAATTCGGATCGGATGAAACGCATCAAATTTTTTTACTGCGCCATCTCTACGGTAATCCACACGTCTGTGGTAACAACAGCGCCTTTATTTCGTAGCAATAAGGCTGGTTTTCGTAATTCAAGTGTGACGGACGTGTAGCTTTGTAGTAAGTTAATATGATAGTTCAAAAGTACATAATAATTATGTTAGTCAAAAAGACAAAAGACTGTTACTGAATGTCTTCGACCCTACATTCAAATTTTATTTACGTTCCAAATTGACGTTATTTCAAATTAAACAAATACCAACTTTATTTTAATGGTAGCTAAGTTGATCTCAGAGTGACTAGCATTATTGAAAAAGTTATAAAAAAGTTTGAAGTTGTAGCGTAAACTGAACTTTATTGTGTAGGAATTGAAGTTATTTTTCCATAAACTCATATTTGTTTACATTTTTAGCGAATATGTCGCGGATGCAGATTAGTATATTTCTAAATGTTTTTTTTTTAATTTTGTTTTCTCAGTGCCCTCGACTCAGCAAGCGAAAAAGTGGTACAGACAGCATTAGAGACAGCAGCGAAGGGTCGCACAGTGTTGGTCATCGCACATCGACTGTCCACCGTCATGAACGCAGACCTTATAGTCGTGCTCAACAAGGGAAACATTGTGGAGGTACGATAAATTAAAATAATACCAACCTGGTGGAGGCAAAGCTTCACAGTTTGGCTCACCGGCGAAGTGTCGCCTGTCTGTCCGTCTTCTACAGATTGTACTTCGGAGAGTGTGCTCAAGAGCTACATGAGCTCATCCCGCCTTCACCTTTCTACCATCGAGAGTCCAGACGCACTGCGGGATACCACCCCTATTTGGTTAATATACCATATATACGCACTAAGCGCTTCTCGTCATGTTTTATGATGCGCACAGCTAAGGAGTGGAACCGTCTGCCTGCGTCTGCATTCCCGAGTTCATACAACCCGAATCTCTTCAAGGCGAGAGTGAATAGGCTTCTTCTGGGCAAGCTCGGTCCACCGTAGATCTCATCCCTGCCTCTGGGCTGGATTGAGGTCAAGAGTGACGCCATTGTCAATAAAAAAAAAAACCTGACGATGCTGAAGCTGACGACCGGTGTTGACACCTAGAGTTGAAAATTCAGGTATTCATATTATGAATGTTTTAACTATTTAATACTTAATAAGGAAAATTACAACGTGACTGTCAGAGCACAAATCCATGGACAAGAGAGCGCCACTAGTTAGTACGATGACGACATACGCATCACACAACATTATGCTATTCATTTTAGCGCAGGCGTCCATACTCTCAACATCCTCTCCTGGACGCAGACGCTTTAAGATGAAAACCCATTGATGAGGTGAAGTTTTCATGCAACGGTCGATGAAGTCCCTTTGTCAAAACATCAGCGACCATGTCTCCAGTGCATTTGTATTGAACCATGACTTGTTTGGCAGCAATCTTCTCTCGTACGAAATGGTAGCGGACGTCAATATGTTTACTGCGTGCGTGGTAGACAGCATTACCTGAAAGACTAATCGCACTCTGATTATCACAGTAAACAGTTAAAGGTGTACCTTTAAGTTCTGGTTGCAACTCGTCTGTCAGTTGTTTTGCCTTCATTTGCCCAGTCTGAATCGCAATAGCCTTCTATGTTCTTGTTATCCTTAATTTAGAATTTTCACTGTTTAGTGCTTCAGTATGATCTTGTGATCATTATCCAATAATCTCATTGCAGATTCTGAATTAATATTTCTTGTAAAAGTGTTTAATTTTTTCTCTTCTATTTTACTCTTTTCTTCCATTAATTCCTTACACTTTGTATCTGTGGTTTCAGTACAACTGGTATTTTTATTTATTTTATTTTGGTAGACAGTTTCTTCTAAAAATACTACATTTCTACTTATTAAAACTTGCTTGGTTTTCTTATCTATAAAGCGATATCCTTTAGAGCATTCGCTATAACCAATAAATGTCAACTTACGAGACTTAGCATCTAATTTGCGACGCTTTTCTTTAGGTATATGTACCATTGCTTGGCAACCAAAGACTTTCATATGACTTAGGTCAGGCTTGAATCCAGTCCATCGTTCCTCAGGGGTGTTGTACGACAGTGAGCGAGTTGGTGAGCGATTGATGATGTAGGCAGCAGTAGCTATTGCTTCTCCCCAATACTCCTTCTGTAGTGAGGCATTGAGTAACATACATTTAGCTCGTTCTATAAGAGTACGATTCATTCGCTCGCTTACACCATTTTGCTGAGGTGTGTATGGAATAGTTGTTTGGTGCTTTATGCCAAATTTCTTTAGACATTTATCAAACTGACTGTTTATATACTCTCTACCGTTGTCGCTGCGAAGTATTTTTATTTTACAGTCCAACTCGTTTTCTACTTTATTTTTAAATTCCAGAAATTTTTCTAATACTTCTGATTTACATTTGAGAAAGTAAACAAATACCTTTCTAGAGAAGTCGTCTATGAATGTTAAGAAATACCTTGCACCTCCGAGTGACTGGTTCTCCATGGGTCCACATAGGTCTGAGTGGATGAGCTCTAGCAAGCTTGTTGCCCGGGAGCCCTCATGTTTGAACGGTTGCCTGGTTTGTTTTGCCTCCAAGCAAGATGTACAAATGTAGTCCTCATCTTGTTGACATAACTTCACACCAAGAGTACATTCTGGAATCTTATTAATATCACTAAAATTAAGGTGACCTAGCCTTTGGTGCCATAAGTACTTGTCTTCAGCTGTAGCTGCCATTGCCTGCCCACTTTGGTAGGAGAGTAATTTGTAACTTTGCATTGGCCACTATCTGATTATTCCTGTTCATTATTGAGCAACCGGTACTGATGAATTCAATTTTATTGCCATTCATTATAATCTTGCTCACAGAAAGTACATTTGTGGATAAATCAGGAATAAATAATACATTATTTACCTGAATACAGTCAGGTTTTCCTGTCTTTTCATTTGGTACCTGGATATTTACAGTGCCACAGCTCTGCACGGTTAGAATTTTGTTGTCTGCGATCCTGATACTTTATACAGGCGGTGCAGTTTCATTTTCTAGCCAGTCACGGTTCATCGTCATGTGGGCTGATGCTCCGGAGTCCACATACCAGCTACTGCTATCATTCACCGATGTTGCTGAGAATGCTGCAACAAAACCATTTTTAGTACCTTTGTCTTCCTTATTTTTAGTACCTTTTTCTTCCTTGTTTTTAGTTTTAAACCAACATTGCTTGCCCAAATTCCCATATTTGTTACAGTTGAAACAACGGGGGCCTTTTGGTTTTTCGGAGTGACTGTCTTTATGTTGAGTATTGTTCTTGGTTTTCTTAGTCTTTGCATAAAAAGCGGTAGTGCTTTCTGATTTTGTTTTTATTTCTTGTAATAGCTTTGTTTTTATCATGTCTGCACTAATTTTTATGCCTGAGCTTTCTATACCCATTATCATAGGTTTATATTCTTCTGACAACCCGGCCAACATTAGAGTTCCGAGCCACTCATCATCCACATTGAATTTTATATTCCTTAGCTTGTGCGCTGCTGTCATTACTTTGTTTACATAATCTTCTACTGATGTACTGTTTTCCAAATTTGTATTAATGAGGTCTTTCAATAAGCCTACTTTACGAGTTAAACCGCTGTCTTCAAATGCCCTTGCTAAATTTTCCCATACCTGTTTTGCGTTTTGGGCTTCTTGAATATGTACGTATAAAATCGGGTCTACTAATAGTATTAACTTTGACTTAGCTTTGGTGTCTTGTTTAACTGAGACAGGGTCAGAAGCCACAGGTTCTTTTAAAATGCAGTTATACATATCTCCATGTTGCAGAAATGCTTTTACTGCAAAACTCCAACTTGCCCAATTCTCACGACCCTTTAGCTTTTCAATTGACATCATTGAATTACTTCCAGCCATATTTATTTCGTATATATTCAATCTGTCAGTAAAATAGCTGAAATGAAAAAAAACACTCGCGAGCCGGTAACCGAAAAGTGAGGTTATACTCGTGGTTTTTATTCTACTTTCTAAATACTGATCAAAACACAAAGATAACTTTAAACGGCAGGCTTGGGGCGGCCCATAACCTGATGAAATAAGAAGCGAGGCAATATGAATGTTTTAACTATTTAATACTTAATAAGGAAAATTACAACGTGACTGTCAGAGCACAAATCCATGGACAAGAGAGCGCCACTAGTTAGTACGATGACGACATACGCATCACACAACATTATGCTATTCATTTAAGCGCAGGCGTCCATACTCTCAACAAACAGTTGAAAATCCAGTGCGCCGAGCTTTGAGAATCCAACAGAACGCGTCTCAGCGCGTCAAAAAAACACACGGTTGGATTTTCAACTCTCGGCGTTAAGCAGTGCGTTTAAAATCCAGTGCGCGATAAAATCCCGTCGCGATATTTTTATGTCAGTGCATTCATCGACCATTGACGACAACGCTTTCACTCTGCGTGTGGAACATTTCAGACCTGCCTCATTGGTCTACCCAGTGATCACAAGTGCGATTGATGAACGCGTGGACGGCCCCGCGTTCATCGATTGATTCCTCGGGTTCGATTCTCGGGTCCGACAAAGTGTTGTTGTGTTTTTTACACCACTAAATTTTGATCGTTTTAATCCTTAAAAGGGGTCATTGTACTCATCATTATGAACAACTTTTACTTCGGGACCAACCCTGAAATCGTGAAAAAAATCAGTTGATCCATAGATTTATATTCGCATAACTCGACATAATGTATGGATCAACTGATATTTTTTTCACGATTTCAGGGTTGGTCCCGTAGTAAAAGTTGTTCATAATGATGAGTACAATGACCCCTTTTAAGGATTAAAACGATCAAAATTTAACGGTGTAATATCTTAGGAAATTTCCTGTAACAGCCAGGAGTGAGATGGTGGTTAGGCCTTCACTTTTCTACCCCTTTACGGGACTTAAAAACATGATGGGCGAAATGTGGGTGTACTATTACTATGCGTAACGCATCCACGCGCTTCTTCTCTATGGTACATTTATCATCAGCCAAAAGCATTGTTAATTCCATAGTTACAAGGTTTAACAGTGAACTCAAAAAATTCTTATTTACACCGCCATTCAAAAAAACAATTGATAAATTTACAATCGCAAAAAGCTATAAGGCCGGCCATTGTATGTTTTGTAGTGTTAAGTGTTAAATGTATATTTTTTGTTAGGTTTTTTTCTGGTGTACAATAAACTATAATATAAATAAAATTAACTCTCTTATAAAAACCCTACCTCCTTTTTCAGATGGGAACCCACAACCAACTGAAGAAACAGAAAGGCTTCTACTGGAACCTGATAAAGCAACAAGATCAAGAAGCGGACGCGACAAACAAGTCATTATGAAATGATGACGTATAATAGTAGCTAAAGTATCGTAGTTCAAATTGAAATAGTCTGCCTACCCTAGTAAGAGTATGAAGGTATTCATCGGTTGATTAGACTTAGCACTTTGACACAGGACGAGTTCGTAACAGATCTTCCTGGAAAAGTATGCGCTTCGGCAATCATCGTCTTTCTTCGGAAATACGATCGGGCGATGATGAGATCTAATATAGAGCTGTTGCAACTATGAAAGTACTTGCACATTTCGTATTACTATGTTTAATTATAGATTTACTACTCTATGCAATTCCAAAAAAACTTTTCAATACTTTTGAATGACACATGACGAAGTGCGACAGGAGTTAGGTAACCCGACAGAGAGAAAACTTCATTCAAACGCGCAATGAAAGGTGCTACAAAGCGCGACAGTATAAAACTTAGAAGCTCTACCGCTGTGGGAGTTTACTCAATGGCGCAACATTCGTGCTAATTCGGAAACACGAAGATTACCGAAGCGCAAACCTTTTCTGGTTTAACTGTACATAAACTTGATGGTTTCCATGTATTGCCACTTACTCGACTATCAACTTTAGCGGTATGTAGTCTAAGGGGATTTTTCAGTAGCCATATTTTGTAATAAAGAGTTCCTTAGAACATTTTTGCTGCAATGCAATTTGAACTTTGCCTTGTATGACATTGAGTTGGTTTTGCCAAAACTTGAGATTTTGGATTCAAATAAAGGGCGAAATTCTGGTTTACAGAAGATAGACCAAAAACTCCGGATGATTAATTATCTTTTAGAAAATGATGTCTGTATCTAAATGTTCCAAGTCAAATCAACTAATTATTATAAACTATTTATGTATTTATTGCACGAGGCTTTGAGCAGTGCTACTTAGGGTAGGTACACTTTTGCTTACTTCCATAGCTAAAGTAAGCGTAAACATATGACAAATTAAACCTTATTCGTCCAGTGTAGTTACCTCAAAGAGTAAAATTAAATAGAAGCGTTGATATTATGTAAAATCAGGAAAATTAATTGTTTATCAACTTTGAATTGTCCACTCACACACACAGTGTCTTTTTATAAAATGGTTTAAAGTCTGTCAGTTATAATCGATATCGCTGTCGCGGTCGGTAGCGACTTACGAGTTTTAGGTTCTAAACAGGCGCTTTACTTTGTGTAAATTACTTCATCACTGTTCTCAAAACGGTGAAGGAAAACATCGTGAGGAAACCGGCATTCGAAGATGTGACATTCACCAACCCGCACTGGGCCCAAGATTACAACTTACTCCCTCTCACAGAGAGGAGGCCTGTGTCCCAACAATGAGGACATTTTAGGCTGATTATGCTCGGTATCGATACTGGTCCAAAGTGACTAACCAGAAGGCGAACCTGGAGGCCTACTCCGAAGTGCAAAGTGCGAATGTTCGGATCGGACCGACACATGGCCAAACCGAATATTATTGAAAAATGCGAAAAAAGTTCGGATCGGCTCAGTTGGGTCGGGACCATAGTCAATATTCGAAAGAGTGTAGGAGTGTAGGATCGGAACCGACCGAACCAAATAGTAACTTCGTAGCAGGAAACGGCCGAACATTCGGCCGATACTACTTCGAAGTAGACCCCCAGTATCGCTACATTCGCTACCGAACGCGACAGTGATATCGCTTATATCTGAACAGGCCTTTATAGCCACGGAAAATTTATTTATTTATTTAAACTTTTCGCACAAAAAGGTACAAAGGCGGACCGGCGGCGGCGGTAAAATTGACGTCCCTTTTCAATTTGATTAACAATTAATTTCCCTGACCGTATCTAAGGCGAGTTATAGTTATTTGTGATTTAGAATTTATCTAAAGCCTGTAGCTGTAAGTAGAAACTGAAATTGTTTTGTATATTTTAGCCACAGCCTAGCCGATAATTTTAGAGGCTGTATATATATGACCGTATATGATGTATTTTGACCGGCGCCCACTAGCGGCACGGCACGGCAAGGGATTTTTATGCGTCGAATAGAAAATATTACTTAAAAGTATGACAATAAAATTGAAATTTCATCGGCAACGATGCCGCGGTATCCTTAGGCATGCCGAAACGTCCTTTAGCATCATCATTGGAATATCAATTTTATTGTCATAATTTTAAGTTATATTTCTATTCGTCGTATAAAAATGCCTTGCCGTGCCGTGCCGCCAGTGGGCGCCGGCAATTAGACAGTATCATGAGTTCATTAGTATCCCACGACATTCGAGATATCCTGCTCTGGAGGGCAGTGGTGGCCTAGAGGTAACGGCGCAGACTTACGAGATGTAGGTCGTGGGTTCGAACCAAGACAGGCGCTTTACTTTGTGTAAATTATTTCATCACCGCTGCCCTCAAAACGGTGAAGGAAAACATAGGGAGGAAACCGGCATGTCCTAGAACCAAAAATTCGAAGACATGTGACATATGCCAACCCGCACTGGGCCGCGTGGTGGATTATAGCCCACTCCCTCTCGAAGAGAGAAGGCCGGTGTCCCAGCAGTTGGGTCATCATAGGCTGATGATGCTAATACTTCTAATAAATTATGTGTCTTACGTTTTTTGAAGTCACTTAGAAAGAAAACAATCATGTTTACTAATAATAAATTCCAGCTTTCGATGTTTATGCGGTCTCGCGTCTACATTCGGTTGATGCCAATGCGATGCCGTTCCAGTGCCGAGCTGATATGCGATGACCTCAAGCGTATCGATTCGTCCAACATCCAGTGCGAGTGCGGTTCTCCTGAACAGAGTATGTCCTATCTGCTATTGTCCCATATGGCCCTGCACTCTTGACGATCTGAGCAATGCCACAATAAATGTGGTCACCTACTAGGTCAGAACAGTGTGAGAAACATAGATGTACCGTCGAAACGAAAAAAAAGGGGGTGTGTGCTAACACTACACTATAGAAATGGAAACAAAAAAGGGGGTGTGTGCTTACCCACTATACTATAGAAGCTTACGAATGGAGCTGAGTATACGAGATTCAGCGTCACCAACCGACTGGACTCGAGTATACACGTTTCAACTTCACCGACCAACAGGAGTCGAGTATACACGATTCAGTGTCACCGACCGACGCGCCCAGAGCGATAAGTGCACCTAAAGATTACTTCAAAAGAATCTTAAGCGTTGTAAACGATATTGCTGGATTTTTTCATTTTTATGTTGGTAATTTATTGTTACCTAGTGGCTACCTTAAGTGCTTGTTATTAGGTGTAAGGATATTTAATTAATATTAGCAAAGTAATTAATAATGTATTGTTAATAATGATTTTTAGGTATACGAGTGTTGTTGGGTTTAACTGGTTTTTCCATAGGTTTGGATATTAACCATATTGTCCATCAATTAACGGATTTAACCAATCTATCAGGGCAATTAACTAGATAGATTTAACAAATCTGTTAATCGATTAATGGATAAAACTTTAACCGGTCCAGAATTTAACCGGATGATTGATTGGTTAAAAGGTATGCAGCTCTGCTTTTCTTCCATTTTGTTGTTGTAGAAGAAACATTTTTTATTAAGTTGTTTAAATTGGATTCGTGATCCAATTTAAACGACTTTATAAAAAATGTTTTCTGCTCATTCAGCACAATATATTAGGAATTTATACCACTGTTTGTTAACCGCGAAAAGATTCCGATGTAAAATGCAATCAGTGATATATGCATTTAAAGTAAATAAAATTGCTCATAGACTTTGTAAAGAAATCCTACGTTAGTCGATGGCACATACAGTCCTTTCAGTTTTCATACCTCGCAGCAACGCAATCTGCAACCTTATTGCAACGACTATAAAGATCACTATGATTTAGTCAGTGTTGCAAAATCACATATAAAATAACTGCTAAACGACTGTACACGACATTGGGTGGTAAAAATACGGACGTAAAAAGCATAATATTTGCAATATCATAAAAATGTAGGGAAGAGTCATTTGTGAAAACAAAAGACAGTCGTTACTTACTTGGTCTGGATTTAGAAAAGTTTTTATAATGTGTGAGATGTTCATGTTGATAATCATGTTGGTGTGGAAATTATATTATGAGAGAATAAAATGTTGTTACCAATATTGCATTTTATTTTTATATTTTTAAATATTACAAAATTTGAAAAAACAAAAATAGTCCACCGGTATCGGGAACAGGGTCCAAGCTACCCGACGGTCAGGGCTTCAGAGAGAGGACTCGCTAACAATCAGGGCTGGGCAAAATATGTACATGCTTTGCTTTAATTGAAATACAAAATACAGTATCGCAAGTAATTAAAATACAAAATATCTTTAAGAAAATATCTTTTATTTGAAATATAAAATACAGTATTTTAGCTACTTTTTGAAATACAAAATACAAATTACATATTACAAAATAAGTAATCTAGACCAGCATAGGCTGAAAAGTAGAGGAAAACCAGATTAATTAATCAGTAAAACCAGAGTTTCCTTTCATTCGAACACTAGATTTTTAAATGTACTGTCAGACAAGCCGCTTGTTGGAGCCGTAGACAGAGAATGCTATAGACACCTGCAAAGCGTGTCGCAGAAAGAGACAAAAAAAAATAACGTCATCATATTTAGGGTTACCGTGCGAGGAAAAATTTACCCCACAATTTGTGTGATTCTAAATAAGGTGGTGTTCCACGAATTGTTAGAATTAGGAATTATTATGTAAGAGAGCCTGAAAATAACACTTATAATTATAGATTATTATCGGTATAGGCGGAGGCATAATAAAGGTGTATGGATGTGCTGCCGAACTCGATTAATAAATTGCGATGAGGACAGGATGACGATGGATGTTATTGTATTGTATAGCGGGCTGGTGTCCGCAACTCCACGTCAAAGCGTGTATTTTGTGATAGAAGGTTCTGGCTTTGAGAGTCAATAATACAACATTGTTTATTTTTAATTAGCTTTTATTGGTTTAGCACGTTATTGTCCTTTAGGTAATAGCTTCTTCTTTTTGTTTAACATTTTTTTCTCAAAATGTCTGCTGAAAATTTTTGATGACGGTTTTGGTGTCCAATCTGTTCGTCCTGTAGCTACAATCCATATCCGACGTAAATTATCATGTTCAGGAAAACTGCAACAAGTCATTAAATCTTTCAGATACTATATAATTAATACACATTGCCCATAATATTGGGTATTAATTTACAGAAAAATTGGCAACACTAAAATTCATAGGTTAGAATGAATAATTGTTATTATTGTGCTTTTTTGTCGATGAATTTATGTCTAGGGTACATTATATACAATATATGAACACCATAAAATGTTATCATCATATATAAATTGATACAGAGTGGTATACTTACGAATGAAAAGACAAGTCTGGCATTTTCGTTCCACTATCACTTTTACACCCTTTAACGCTACAACGCACCATGTTTTTTTTTTAAATGGTTTATATACTATGTCTACATTGTTCACAACAAAATATACCATACATTATTTAACTTTAAAGCACATAAAACTGTATTTTAAAGAAAGATGATACCTAGCTGCACGTTAACTGTCAAACTTTGTTTAGCAAAGTAGTATGCTAACCTTGAAAAACATGGCACGCACCGTGAAACAAAAAATCTCATCGTTCTGTTTCATTTCTTTACACGACATCGGCGTAAGTCGCTCTTTTTCTTGTTAGAATGCGACCAAAGATATCAATTAGTCTATAGCATTCTCTGTCTACGGTTGGAGCAGTTAAACAAACCGTTATGACTTGACATCTTAGCTTGACATTGACAATTCAACGTACATTTTTTTGCGTTTCGTTCATTGACATAGAAAAGTATGGACTGGAAATATACCTACAAAAAAAGGGTGCATACCTACAACTCATATGGTCGCATAAAATGGCTGCCATTGCTAGGGTTGTGTCAATCAAGGAACAACTGTTATCTCGTTGTTACTATAACGAGTAACGATACTATATACGAGTTTTACTAGTTATCACGTTTGGATCACGATGGATTTTGGTGCTGTGAAGTGTGAACCACAGGCCGGACCTAGCTAGGTCACTCGGGCCGAATAAGACGCAAGATTATTTATGTTAACATCGCAGAATATACTGATATCGTTCCAGCGGAGGAACTAGTTTCGGAAACTATTACGGTAAGTCGGCAACGGTACAACACTATTCCATTATGACATCTGTTTGTAAACAAACGAATGAATTAACAAATATAATAAAAAGGCCTGTTTTATGGAAATGAACCCAAATATCAATACTTTAGCCATAAATTCATGATCGCGTTACAATTGTATCATCGATTGTGTATTATTGTATGTATTAATGCATGAAAACCGGCTACTAACCTGTGCAACTACAATTGAGGTTGATTTTCATTCTTTCTTGCACCACACTTCACAATACAACACACAGGCATGTTGAACTTCTGTTTTCCAACATTTACATGCAGTTTTAAAAGGTAAAATCCTCGTAATTTTCTCGCAAATCTCAATAATACAAAAAACACACAACCATTTGACAGCAAAACTACCACGAAACTCGTCACCTAAGATGGCTGCTACGGCACTTACCTACAACTGTCACTACGTCAAGACAAAATGTTGCCATAATTAGCAACAACTTAAAATATAGTTGTCTCTTTTATCAAATGAGATTATCTTACTAGAAAGAATGAGACATAACGATATTTCAAATTCTGAATCATATTTCACTCATATTTGTATAAGCAAATGTATGTATAGAATAACGCGGCATCTCCATGTTATTTCCTATCTCAATGGTTTCGTTGGCCAATTTTGACGTACAGTCATAGCGTACAGTGTACATAACAGGTGCAGTGTTGTCAACTCTAATAGCTGCTTTACCATCATTGCACTCTCGCCTCGCACTCACACTCACGATCGCTAAATGGTTAAATGTATTTTAATGTTAAAATGTATTTTGAAGCCTCAAGTATTTGAAATACTAATTACAAAATACTTCGCCGTCAGGTATTTGAAATACGAATTACCAATTACATTTTAAGGAAGTGATTGAAATACAAATACCAAATACGTATTTGTATTTCAAGTACGTATTTTAATTACAAGTAATTCAAATACTACCCAACCCTGCTAACAATGTGTGCACGAAGAGCGAGTTTGTTCCATTTGCCATTACGTTCTCAGTGACATCCCGGTGACGATGGCGGTGGACAAATGCCCTAAGAGAAAAACGCCATCCCATAAGTTTTAACCAGCGTCTGTAAAATCTGTAAGAAATAAAGTCCCTAAGTAAGGGAAAATAAAACTCAAAATCCAAGGAAATTTATTATTTATTGCATACATGATCACCGAAATATTATTTACATTAAATGATTTTAGTAACATTTATGAATTTATTTACAAATTAACTAATAGTATGACTAATTTACTATGTTATTTTATTATATCATGTTGTATTTACAAGAAATAACAAACTTTTATAATCAAACGTTCAAATCTTAGTTAAAAGTATACTTGTGGTGCCTATATTACATGACTATTCTTGTCTATGGTTTTACCACAGGCTTATGGTAATGGCAACTCTAAAGGTAAATTATATTTGAATATGGTAAGAAGACATCTGAATATTTTTGACTTCCTATTCCTCCTTCAACAAGAAGGGGAGGGGCTTTTGGTTAAGTAATAACAGCCGCACGGGTCGATCGATCAGGTTAAGCTACGCTTGCCGCGGTTGGTCCGTGGATGGGTGACCATTTTCACAAATCAAGACCCCTCCGTGCCTCGGAATACACGTTAAGCCGTTGGTCCCGGCTGTCATTCGTGGATCTTTGACAGTCGTTACGGGTCGTCAGTAGCCCGAAAGTCTGACAACCAGTCTTATCAAGGCGTTTCGTATTACCCAGTCACTGGGTTGTGGAGATCTGATAGGCAGTCGCACTACTGGTGCTCAGCTGCATCCGGTTAGACTGGAAGCCGACCCCAACATAGTTGGGAAAAGGCTAGGCTATGATGATTCCTCTACCTTCAACAAGAACTGGTCCTTAGCAGCTTTAAACAGATTGAAGTGTAAAGAGAGTAGGGAAGCCTTACCCTGGAGTGGGACATCACAGGCTTTTAATAATTATTAATAATAATAGGATAAGGATGAAAAGCCGCAACAGCTTTTTAAAGTATGTCGTCGAATTCACTGGCGAACGGTCTAAGGAAAGGCTAAAGCTGTGAGCGAGATAGAGCTTCCCTACTCAACCCATTCGTTCTACCTGCTAAAAATCTCCCACCTGGATATGAGTAGCCTTGGCTTACCAGAAGTCTTTAAATAGACTCCAAACCCAAGTGGACCGAAGCAAGGGAAATCTGTGCAGGATTAACAGATGACTCCGGAGTGTAAACGGGTTGCTGTTCCACAAATAATAATAATAATAATATTTGTATTGCCTATAGGTAGGTCTGGCTGTTTTTGTATGTGAGTTTAAATGTATGTAAACGCACCCACGATACAGGAGTAATTCCTAGTGTGGGGCACGTTTTTATAAAAAAAAAATATTGGACACTTAATATCGTGTCCAGCGAGTCCTGTTGTCTGCGCGTTACAGGAACTGATGGCCGCTACTGAAGATGACAATCTCGCAGCTCTATCTAGATTTCCATCGACACCCTTAGAAGAAGATGGTTAATTGTGCGAATATTCTCGATTTTATGTTTATTTCAGCATATCTTCAAGTAAGAAGTAATATTTCATTAGGTAACTATACCAAAATTTTAACCGTTTTTTTCCGAATATATTTCTGTCATGATGTTTCGAGCTCGAAAAGAAATATCAAAGTGTCGGGTATAGGGAATCCAAACAGCTGGGATATTCTTAAAAATCTCACCGTGAAAACGTAGGTGAAGTGAGCTATAAGTGAGCTCTCATTCAGTTAGGGACGACACTATTGACAGCTCACTTCACTCAAGTTTTCACGGTGAGCTATTTACACAATACCACTGCAGAAGCATAGAACCCACAGAACAATAGAACCGGTCGAAGTGGCGGTCCTTGGGGAAGGGCTATTTCCAGCAGTGGAAGTCTTTTGGCTAAAATGGTGATGATGATGGGGAGTCCATTTTGTTTATTGTTTAATAAAATAAATTCAGATGTCTAATTACCTAGCTAGGTGTTACAATAAACAGCCTAAATTAGAAATATCTTAATTTTAATTCCTGAGAATTTACTATTAATTATTACAATATCCATGAGTCGATAAGGTCGAAAATGTTTATAATTTCGATTCAATTATAGGTTAATAAATAATATTTTGAAAGAAATACTTATAAAAGAAAATGTATCTATATTTATTTTCTTTAAATATTATAGTATTTCTGGCACAGAATAATTTGTTAGTTTCTATAAACATTTCAACTTTTTACACTTCGTACGTATAATTTAATTGACCTCATTTTGAAATCTGTTTTGTTCAGTTTAGAAATAATAATAAAAATATCATAAACAAACAATAAATATTGTTGAGAAATATTCGACGAGAAAATCTTATTTCAGGAAAATCAACGTTCATATGTTTGGTCTAAAAATTGAATTGTGATTTTCATGATTTCTGAAAATCACAATCAAACAAATTGTCAGGCTATTTAATTATTTACATTTAAATGAATCAAACTATTATTATTTACATTACGAGTATCAGAATTTGTTTATAATTTTTGAGCATTAGATATTTTAATGATGACAGAATGTTTTTCCACTTAATTTTTAACACTTTTATAATTTTGTAGCTTAATTTTTTGAGAACAACAATTTATTTAACTTTATAATTATTCGAATTTTAGGGTTGGTTTCCATTATTTTTATAATTGAATATTAGGGTGTGAATACACCTACAATCTTATGTGTCTACGTTTATGCGTAGCCTGCACGTAGCGTCATAGGTGTGCACACACTTTTACATAAAAAATCTGATTTTTTGTAAAACTCTCTGACTAAAGCCCCCTGAGAATATTTGAGTACCAAAACATCAAAAATCCCGTTATATTTTTATACTAAGAAACTTTTAACTGTACAATATTGTGCCTATATTAAATACGTTCTAAATAAATCTAAATAAGTAACTACGTTACGTCATTATATTTGTTACTTTAACTAAGTAATGTTACAATCAACTTATGTTACAATTCAATGATTGGTTTATTGTAAATATTGAATTATTTTTCTACGTTGGCACTGTATGAGGACAATCCTTGACTTCTGATATTGATCGTTACTTGATTGAAATTATAAATACATATTTTCGGGAATAATTTCGTGGTGAATCTTAGAGACGTCAGACTTTTAGGTTCCCTTATCATAATATTTTTCTTCTTCGTATCGCTGACACGACTGTATTTCAAAACGTGTTGACCTAAACCTTCGCGACTTCCACAGCATCATCAGTTGCCACTGATGATGCTGTGGAAGTTGTGTGGAAATGTTTTGGAACTCAAACTCAAATCATTTATTTCAATTAAACCATTTACAGGCACTTTTGAATTGTCAAAATTAAATAGTCGGTCAGTTAGTCAGAAAGTTGAAGCTAGTTGCCCATTCCAAAGCGTAGATCTCTATGGAGAAGAACGGGCAAGAAACTCCACGGACACTCTTTTAAATCAAGACATTTTTACAAAATCCTGGTTACATTATTCTTATTGCTTCTATATGTGAGAACAATGTTAAGAAACAAATTAAAATATAAAATTAAAAATAAGCCTTGGCAGTTAAGAGATGACCAGTCTCAACAGATGGCGCCCGTTCACGAACATGACGCATGGATCACAGAGGGCAGGATATGAGGTGGAGCATAGTTTGCGACAAAGCACATCCACATCCTGCTGCCGTTCCGTCAAGGTTTACCAGGTTAGAGTTATATCTTAATGTTGATGTGATGTTATTTAGAGCGAATTTCACCGATCAAACTGAACGCGACCAGTAAACTGCGTTCAAGAGCTATCAGTGTCAATTTTCCTCAACAATAATGGCACTGACAGTTCTTGAACGCGGTTCGTACTGATCGCGTTTAGCTTCATTGGTGAAACTCGCCCTTAACCTGCCTGTCTAGACAAGACTTGTAAGGATTCAAAAACATTACGAGCAAGATGAATAAGGGACGTCTGAAAATACGTTCGTAAAATTAGCCATGAAATAATCCGTAAACCAATTTTATTTCGACGTAAAGTTATTTTTATGGTTTCAAAGCTAATAATAACTTATTGGAAGTTTTGGTTCTTTGATTTATTTGTTGAGCAGTCCTTTTAAGGTATCCTAACACCTAGTTGAAATCTGTTTGAAATGTAAAACAATGATCATCATTAGCTACAATCTTTTGTGCAAGCGTGTTTTGCCCATGCTTAGTGTTTTGGTCAAGTAGATTGGTAAGTAGGTACCTACTCTAACTTCAACATATTTAAAACACGCCGTGTTCCTATGGGGGTAGGCAGAAACTTCATAGTGTCACCTGCTACGATCCTTACACAATCCTCTTTTTACCTCTGTCATCAAGTTTGTCTAAAACGTTACAAATGGAACAGACTTCCGCCTTTTATTCACAGTAAAAAAAATCAAAACTCTCGACCTTCCTTAAGGACCTGAACGAAATATTTAGGTCCAAATTAAAAGTGGAGCAATTTATTTTTGTCCAGAAGTTACACAACAATATCTATTGTAATTGAATTGAGACTTTTGTAATCTCATAGCCAGGGTAACCTAACAGAAAGCATGAGCAACACCGCAACCTATATCCGTCCCCCTCTCTCATACAGTGCCACAAAGCTTGCCATCCCTTTCTAACGTCATCGGAGGCCGAAGTGCATGAGCACCGAGGTCAGCAGCAACAGACACGTGCCGCTGGTGGTGATGCCGTGGATAGCGCTCGTGTTGCGTCGCAGGATGGCTGCCATCTTGTTACCTGAAAAGAAAAATTGCAGAGGATTAATATACACCGTTAAATTTTGATCGGTTTAATCCTTAAAAGGGGTCATCATTATGAACAACTTTTACTACGGAACCAACCCCAAAAACGTGAAAAAAAAATCAGTTGATCCATACATTATGTCGAGTTATGCGAACATAAATCTATGGATCAACTGATTTTTTTTTTAAAAAACAGCTCCGGGCTGATTTTTCAATCGACAGATAATTTTTATTCGTGGAATAAAATTGACGTTTGACAGTTTTTTGTGTGGAAGAATTGTCAAAAATTCAAAATTATTCCTCCGATAAAGTTATTAGTTGAATTTAGTAAACAGGTTCTCTCAGAAAAATACTAATGGTAAATAAGAAACTTCAGCACTAAGTGTTCATACGCCAACGCGTCGACGGCTGTCGTAGACGAGTGTCGAAGGCTGCAATCGATGCGTGCTGCTCGAACACTACTAAGATTCAGCTGATGTAGGTTGATACCTACGCTTGATATACATTGGACTTGACACCTATAATTTTTTGCGAGTACCGCTTTTTCTTTTCTACTAATAGAGGGGCCCGTGGCTAAATAATAACAGCCGCACAGGTCGATCGGTAAGGTTAAGCTACGCTTGCCGCGGTTGGTCTGTGGATGGGTGACCATCTTTACATACCGAGACCCCCCCGTGCCTCGGAATGCACGTTAAGCCGTTGGTCCCGGCTGTTATTCGTGGATCTTTGACAGTCGTTACGGGTAGTCAGAAGCCCGAAAGTTGACAACAGTAAGTATTACCCAGTAACTGGGTTGTGGAGGTCAGATAGGCAGTCGCTCCATGTAAAATACTGGTATTCAGCTGCATCCGGTTAGACTGGAAGCCGAACCCAACATAGTGGGGAAAAGGCTAGGCAGATGATGATGACTTTTTATTGTCTACTTTGGTGCTTGGCAAATTAGAGAAATTCATAGCCGTTTCACAGGTACCTTCTCAGGTCACGTCTAAGCTATTTATTACCACGTTAATTCCTTGTTATCTAAGCCCTCATAGGTACCTACAGCTTGAGAGGTAATTGAGTTCCTTAGGGGGAGTGGTGGTAAGCCTAGATAATATAAAAAAAATACTTACTGCCTTCAGAAACGAAGACATGTATGGAAGCAGGCTCGGTGTTGCTGGCGCTGCAGGTGTAGTTCCCGGAGTCCTTCAGGGTAGCCCCGCGGACTGTGAGCCGGGACTGCGTGCGAGCCCCGGGCTCCGTCTCCACGGTGATCCCGCCCCGCGTCGCGTCGTAGTTGATCATACGGTCATTGTGGTACCAGAACACGTATTGTGGGGGGGTTGGGCTCTGGAAAGGGAAAACAAAAATCATAATTAATAAATAACCAACGTCTCACATATGTAGAAACTAGCAGTGCCCCGCAGTTTCACCTGCATAAATGTCGATCCCGTTGGAATATCGGGATAAAAGTGTCCTATGTAATAATCCTGGTTATAAACTGTGTGTGAAATTTCATCCAAATCATCGTATCGAGTAACAAACATCCATCCATCAGGATATAGTTCCTTTTCCTTATCAACAAAATCATCGTTTCAGCCGAGACATCCATTGCTGAACAAAGGCCGGTCATGTGCTTCTCGTATCCAACGAATTCCCCCGACCTGCATCTGAACTTCATCGGTCCACCTGGTAGATGGCCTACCCAAGCTATGCCCGAGACTAGCATGCAATTAAACGTGACATGCGCTACTGCGTGTGTGTGGGGTCCACTGTATTCCATGCCTATCCATCTGCTGATGATAGAAATGGGTTCACTCAAATAGTGCAGCAGACTGGGACAGCACATATATGCATACATATGCATACCGTTGTGTATGTATTTTTTTTAGTATGATTTAATTATTACCATTCTAGTAATATTTATTTTAGAAGTATTTATGTATGTTTATTTGTATGTATGTTAGTGTATTCTTGTAATTTTATTTACTTTTTAAGTGAATTGTTTTTTTGATTCTGTGTATTATTTTTTGTCTCCTTTGCTCTATCACACGCTGTCTACATCTCTGTATCTATTGTCTCATCTCAGGTATGCTGGAAGAGATTTTTTATGAAATAAGCATCACCTCTGTACCTATTTTTCTGTTCTGTTTTTCAATGTCTGTTTATATATGTGTGTACATAAATGGTAAAATAAATAAATACCTCCCTGATCTCGCTTGAGAGTCCTACTTAAAAGACAAATGAATTTCGTCAAATAGACAAATGGAAGACATGTCTGCTAATAACA
The DNA here is from genome assembly GCA_945859715.1 of Apamea sordens. Classification (NCBI taxonomy): domain Eukaryota; kingdom Metazoa; phylum Arthropoda; class Insecta; order Lepidoptera; family Noctuidae; genus Apamea; species Apamea sordens. The sequence continues at coordinate 15,949,682 of OX244002.1, forward strand.
AACTGCCATCACCCATCCTTCTACCAAGCGTGCGGTTTAATGTTATAAGTATTTTAAGACTGCTTATTTAATTTGTTGTTGATAAAATCAAGTTCAATAGTGAACGTTTACCAGCTCATGAGGTCAGCATACCCTCATTACCTTCGAGGTCAAATCAACACAAAAACTCATTCGATTTACCAAAGAAAAGCTTTCGTAAATGCCACAAATACGCCGCCCTATCAACCATTCGAATGTATGGAAATAAACCCGACGGAATTTACGAGCACGACGGGACCTCGTATAACACGTCACTTCGGCTGTAAACATTGTAAGTACCTACGCAAACAGTAAAATGAGTGACGTCGATGAAAAACACCCTTTTGTGATTGTTGTTGAGGTTTTCTCCTACCATTCAGATGAAGGAATGGTGTCATTGAATGCAAGTAGGGTTAGAATTCCCCGATGAAAAAGCTTAGTAGAAGTTATGTCAGTTATGCGGGCTTTACAGAGGTGACTATAGCCGCACGATTTTCACCGTACGGCGAAAATCTACTGTCTAAATGGCAATTCTAGGCCGCTAAAATCACAAGTTCTAGAGTAGGTTTCGACTTGTCGTGCGGCGACATGTCGCATGCGGCGGGTAACTAAAATCGACCGTGAAAATTCTCAGTCGCAGGCGATCGCACGCCGCAAGAAGGTCGACAGTTTGATGCAAAATGTCACCTGCGATTTTTAGCGACCTCTGAAAATGGGGTGGCGATTCGGCTTGTGAGGTGATTTGGTAAGCGACCAGCCGCACGGCGACGACTTAGTGTAAATCCCCCATAAGTTTACAGTATTTTTATAACTGGGCATATGCCATTAAGAGGACATAAAGACTAGACTGCGGGCAGGACTGAGAACCCAAACTACATTATCCCAGACCCGGGGATCAAATCTCGGATCACAATCCATGCAGTGTCAGGACCACGGCTGGTTGCTCAGAAATAGACGAAATGTATCAAAAATGAACGCACGGCTACACATCAAGATATACATAACCAGTATAAGCGGACTTCTGAATGTATGAAAAACCTATACAATGCGAGGTCAGCTAAAACTGGAAATGTATAGCTTAAAGGGTAGCCGTCTGTACCAATAATTAAATAATCTGTACCTCGTGCGATCGTAAGGTATTGCAATTGTTTCATACACCAGCCATTCTGACGTCAGGTTGGCGAGTGTATTTTTGAGTAGCCAAGATTACTGAGAAATTAGATAAAAAAGAACATACATGGATATTTAGTACCTAATTTGCAGCCATGATACCACCACCACCACCACCACTAGCCTAACCAAGCAGTCATTCAGTTGCGTAAATAATTCCAAAATAAATAGCTTTTCTCTATACCAACGTAAAGTTCATCATTATTTGCCTAGCCTTTATCCAACTATGTTGGGGTCGGCTTCCAGTCTCACCGGATGCAGCTGAATACCAGCATTTTACATGAAGCGACTGCCTATCTGACCTCCACAACCTGAGTAATATGATACCCCTTGGTAAGCCTGGTTGACAGACTTACGGGCTTCTGACTGTAACGACTATCAAAGTTCTACGAATGACAGCCGGGACCATCGGCTTCACGTGCTTTCCGAGGCAGATAAAGATGGTCACCCATCCACGGACCAACCGCGGCAAGCGTAGCTTAGCCTGATCGATCGATACGTGTATCTATTATTACTTAGCCCCAAGCCCCTGAACCATTGACCAAACCACCGTAAAGATATGCGTAAATATTGCTTGTTAAAAACGATACGAATCAACTCCATCAATAGTGCTCATGATTCCCAACTTGGTTAAGCCAAGGTACCTAACAATTAGGGGCATTAATCATTGATCAATGCATTCAGCTTGTATTAAGCGATTAATGTTCACGCTTACCGAGGTACTAATCTATTGAAAACGCATTCTAGCATTAAGGAGAGCTTACGTAAATGATGGTGTGATGCTAGTCTGTGCACACTGTACAGTTAAGCACATAACAGAACATACCATCACGGTGTTTATTTCCCGACGGGTTAGGCAGTGGTGCACCTATAGCAGTCTCAAAACGATGAAGGAAACATCGTGAGGAAACAGGCATACCGGTTTCCTCACCCAAAGTTTAAAAAAATTAAAACAAATTTCTTTACCACATAGCGGATGCGGTAAAGGTTTTTTTTTTTTAATTTTACCGCTCCTTGTCCGTACTAGAAAAACCTCGTGATATTATATTATTTTGTACTTCCAACTTTACATTTTATCCAGATCCTCATTAAAAATAAGGAAAATAAAGTTTTACAGCACAAAAGAGTCTACGAGTAATTAAGTTTCAACTACGTCCGGCATACTCTGGGCGTTGTACCATATTAGTCTAATTCTCGTATGACAGGAAGATGGTAATTTTTTATAAATAGGACAATGGTGTATAGTAGGTGTTATATATGTGTGTGTCAACAATGTATGTGTGCATGGGCTGCGTCCCTGCCCTGCTCTAACCTTATAATAAAACAGTGTGCTTTTAGCTGTCAGTAGTTTCACTTGTGTCCCTACGTACCTACATAACAGTAGGGTTAAAGCCAGTTGCAAACCAGCGTCAGGCACTAGTTGCCTGGAACTTTTGGCGCAGCTGTGAGGCATAATTTCCTGCATTGCGATTCTGTAACCATCTCACTGTGAAAAGTTAGGTGAAGTGAGCGTGGAGTGAGTTGTCATTCCAACTAATGCTAGGGATAGTGTCAATAGTGTCACTATTGACAGCTCACTCTAAGCTCACTTCACCTAACTTTTCACGGTAAGATTTTTACAGAATCGATCGACTGTTACTATCTTAAATCGGACTTTTCACTTGTGATTTGTTTTTAACTGATGTACAGTCACGAGCATAAGTATGTATACACTCGTCTTTATTCAAAAGCGATTTACTCCTTTATTTTTGAATGAAATGTTATGTTGTTACGAACATAGCATTTTCGAACCAATAGGTTTATGTAATGTGTCGTATTTCAACGTTGCATTCGTTATTTCATGAAAAAATCGCAATTGAAAGTTGCCAAGTGTTGACATATTGGTGCTCGTGACTGTATGTGTTTGGTGTATTGTGTATCTTTTAGTGTGTGCTAAATAAATATATTTTCTTTCTTTATTTCTAGGGGTAAAGAACGGGATATTATAGGATACCTTTTATAGGGTAAGAAGTTTACCTACCCCTTTAAAGTCGATGGAAGATCTATGGCAGACGACGAATCTATTTTCAAATAGGTAAGTAGTCGAATAAATCCGATGTTGGGGCGGGATTTGAAACGAGGCAGACGACAAGTTCATTTAGCCATAAAACAAATCTTCTGAATGCACTCAATCTGCCTAGTCTTTTTCCAACTATGTTAGGGTCAGCTTCCAGTCTAACCGGACCAGAATTTTACATGGAGCGACTGCCAATCTGACCTCCACCACCCAGTTCCTGGGTAACATGATACAACTTGGGTAAGACTGGGAAAAAGTGTTCTGAAGGCTTTTCTAGCAAAATATTTTGTTGCATCACACGAGACCAACCAACCCAATATAAATCTAGATAACCAACTACCCTCTTTTAACGTCGAGTTTAAAACGAAAATACCCATCTAAGGGGCGGTAAATCGATAGATTGCGACCGCAAACACGACCTCGCTGCTCTTAATTACACCGGAGCGATCCTACATACTTCTCCGGCTAAGCTCCTCGTTAAGAAAAGTAATGTTCAAAAAGAAAAAGGTCCGAACGAAAATATTATTTTTTTGTAAAACAAGCAATTAGTCCGTTCTATAATTCGCGCGGGAATTATTTGAGATCGTTTTTAATTGTTTTTTTTTTCTTGTTTTCTTTTGTTTTTTTGAAATAGGTCGAGGTGTTTTGTGTTGTGGATTTTGTAGATCGTAATGTTAAAGGGAGATGAGAAATTCTGTTTTAATGAATTAACGAGCTTACTTCTGGGCGGATAAAACAGAAGCAACTGCAGGAAAGGAGTTCGGTTCTCAAAATTCTGAGAATGATCGCACTGGGAAGAGAACAGTTGGTAAGTACCTATAGGTATGAGGAACAGGGTGTAAAATTCAGTCGTCCTCTACAGAACCGGAGGATCCTCCGAACACACGGGAGTCGTGTCTGTTGGGCAACTGCCCGACGATTGATGCCGGGACGTTGTATATATGCTAGTCGCTCCGGTAAACTCTGCTTGCGCGATGCAGGATTTTGCGTGACGTCAGTGTAATGCGTAGTTCACATGTGGCGATGTAGATGCCGTCACATCCCTAGACGTATTAGATTGAGTGGTGCTTGCGCGGTGCAGGTTCTTCAGCCACATTGGAAGTTGGACCATTCTACTAACGTTAAGTGAACAAAAGCAAATTATTTGACGGATGTTATGTTACCTGCCGACGACGCACATTGACTTTATAAACGATGTCCTTAAAAAAGATCAGCTGCGCTTTCGACTTCACATAAGGTTGAAAATAAACAAAGCTAAAGAAATTTGAATACTGTTGTTGAAGCCAGGTGGGTTACTGCTGGTAAAAATTAGTCAGGTGGGGGCCGATGAACCACAGTGCGACTATGGAGCCACATCACAAACGATGCCTCACCTCTTCTCGTGCCCTCTGTGCAAAAACACCTGCACTATGAATGACCTTTGCGAGGCTAACGCTAACGCTGTTGAAGTGGCAGAATTCTGGTCGAAGTTTATACAAGCTGACTTTTTTTAACAGGGTATAAAAGGTTAACGGAGTAGAAGCCTCAATCAATTAAATATTTTCAGAAATAAAAAAAAAGTAACGAATAAATTGACAAATAACATCAAAATTCAACTTATAGGCACCCCTCTACGCGCGAAAATTAAGGAATTCGCAGGGACATTCAATCAAATCAATCGAATTTCTTAACTTCAATCAAAAGACTGAACGTAAAAAAAGAGATTTTTTCTTTAGGCTCCGTTCACCTTTTATACCATGTTATTATCCAGACGGTAAAAAAGAATGTCGGTATAAAATCAATAAAAGGGAATCATCAATGCGACGAAGAAGACTGTTGTAGTGCATGGGGCTTTGAAGTCTCTGCTTACCCTTATGGGCAAAATGCTGATAAATGTTTAAAAAAATACACTTAGAGTACGTACCTTTTCCACGATACAGATAAGATGTATGACGCTGCCCAGATCCACGTGGTGTTCTCCAGAGCCCAGGATGAAGGCTTCTGGCACCACTATCTGCAGTCGCACGTAGTGGGACACGATGCCTGTGCGGGTCGACACCTGAAATTCAACGAAGAAGCAGTTTAATTTCACTGGTGTACATAGATAAGATAGGTTTCAGCCGATCGATTCTGTAAAAATCTCACCGTAAAAATTTTGGTGAAGTGAGCTTAGAGTGAGCTGTCAATAGTGTCAATCCCTAGCATTAGTTGGAATGACAGCTCACTCCACGCTCACTTCACCTAAGTTTTCACGGTGAGATGGTTACAGAATCGCACTGCAGTTTCAGTGCTATAGGTCATCACTGTCAACATGCACTGGTCTTTCATCTTGAGACACTGCGGTATGTGGGATGAGAAGATATTGCGGAGAATCCCGAACGCTACCCAGCCAAGTCAGATTCGACGATTGACGTCTTTCTCGAAGTTGGACCGGCCTAACTGGACAGTTTGTCCTAGGTAAACATACTCGTCTAAAATTAGAGTTTAGCGTCTCCGATCTTCACGAAAGTGGGTGTTACATGGGCATTTGACATACCCTTTGTCTTGCCCATGTTAATGTTGGCTTAACCTTCAAAGAAAAACCATTTTCCTTCTTTCCACGTGACTGTCCAGAAGAAGTTAAAAATCCTACTTCCTACTATATATATGTACATATAAATATGTATGATATTATAAACGATGGATGGATGGATGGATGTTTGTTACTCTTTCACGCAAAAACTCCTAAACGGATTTGAATGAAATTTGGCACACAGATGGTTTATAACAGGATACTTTTTATCCCGATATTCTCACGGAATTGAAACTTATGCGGGTGAAACCGCGGGGCGCAGCTAGTAATTTATAATCTTACGCATCCATTGCCCTGAGTTTGTTCTATTTGGAAACGAAGGACGGACGTTTATTTAGCGAGGAAAAAAACTAGTAAAGGTTTAAGAAAAGAAGAAAAACAATTTATGTTGTAGGTATTTGAATAAATTGTCTTTTGCCATTGTTCGAGAGGGTCCTAAAAATAACACCTTAAATAAAGCTTGACGAATATATAGCTACTTAGTACGTAATAGGAGATATTCCAGAAAATTCTTCTTTCAGGGAAAAAATATGTTCGTACACCGAGATTTAGTAGCCTTTTCGTCTGTTTAGCGAAGTACCTACCTTGAATATGCTTACGGAAGAAAAGCAGCCGTTTGGTTTTTTTTTTTTTTTTTTTTGAGGATGGGAAATCATCAAATGACTCCTCCCGCTCTGGGTGGAGCAGAAGGGAGTGTCAGACTTTTACTGACTAAAACCCACCCGTGTTCCTTCCTTAGCCCTTTATGTTCCAGGGCAGCGGTAAACCCTTTCGGATGGTCCCGCTACCCTGGCAGGCTTCGGCCCTGTGGGGCCCCGTCACTTGCTGACATCTCTTTGAGGCGCGCGTGGAACACGAACACGCCGTCCGGCACGGGCCTAGTCCTGATCGGACGGAGAGCTACCCATTACTCTCCGCCCGCAGGCCCGCGCCTACGGTGGCCGGGAGTCGTCACGCGGCTCCCAACGCCCGGAGCGTCTCCCGCGGCGGCTGAGGCGTGAGGTGCGCAAGGCGCGTTCCCTCGCCCACCCCGCCACCTCCTTCGCTAGCATGACTGCTTCGCAGAAGGAGGTGACTGCCTCCCACTCCCTCTCACCCCGGACCATGGCTTGAACCAGGGCCGGGCGCGAGAGGTCGCCGCCGCTGCCAATCGCCTCTACGAGGACACGGCGGTGCTCTGCCCAAGCAGGGCAGACCTCCACCGTATGCTCCACCGTGTCCTCTGACTTTGGTTTAAATACCCATTGTTTTTCGTACTCGCAAACTGTATGGCTTGTTTTACGGCCCGCTGTTTTTTAGACTAACGTTGAGGAAAAATGGCGGAATTGTTCTTAAAATGGCGTGAAAAAAAATTAAATTGGATATTGTTGTCTCGCTGTTTTTAGAAGTTTTTAAGAATACCAAATGTATTTCATTAGTAATTCGAAGTAGACTGCAGTAGACTGGGAGGCATGTGGCTAAGTACCTAACAGCCGCACGTGTCGATCAATCAGGTTAAGCTACGCTTGCAGCGGTAGATCCGTGGATGGGTGACCATCTTTACATATCAAGACACCCCGGTGCCTCGGAAAGCACGTTAAGCCGTTGGTTTCGGCTGTCATTCGAGAATCTTTGGCAGTCGTTACGGGTCGTCAGAAACCCGAAAGTATGACAACTAGACTTACCAAGGGGTATCGTGTGTGTTACCCAGTAACTGGGTTGTGGAGGTAAGATAAACAGTCTTTTCATGTTGTGTATATGTAGCTGCATCTGGTGAGATTGTGAACCGACCCTAACATAGTTGAAAAAATATGAAACACGATTGCAAAAGTGAGGTCGGTAATTTGAATATCAAGGAACTCAACCTAGTCTGGAATCGTTACACATTCACATCCCTATGAATGTTGATGAACTATCAAAATTAAAGCCTTTGCTACTGATAGTGTTTTACGCAATTACCCTGATGAGACCTGTTGGTGAAACAGAAGTAACCCTAATTCTAAAGTTAGTACCTAATCGTTTCAAATACATAGGTATTTTATTATTTTATTTCATAAGGAAAAACAAACCATAGTACATTAATAACAAACGGAAAATAACTTAACATTTAACTTAGCAAATATACTACTCACTACATTTACAGATATGAATGGAGTTTGTCTCTTGTCATCGCATTCTAATGTAGATGACAATGTACCACTCAACAACCGACAGTTCCATATAAACAAAAACAATCCCAAATTCTAAAGACACTCATCCAAGGGCGTACCATTGTCCCCCGACCCATCCCTACCCGAAGTGTAAGTTGTGAAATCATTTTCGTTTATTATGTAAATCGCGTACGATACCATCTGCATGCAGTGTACGTTTTGTTAAAAGATCCGCCATCTTGATTTTTCAGATCTTGTTACTTTTATTGTTTCTAAGGGAAACAAAAGTCGGGGAGTTAATCCTGTATATTGGGGGAATCAGAGTTGTTTTTGAGCATAGCTTTCAACGAGATCTGTATTATATTCCGTTGGGTTTATTGGGTGGTTAATTTTTCAGCTGATTTGAATTGAAAGGATATGTTTGGGGATGGATGAAGGCTCATAGGTTTTGTGTATTGAATTGGTTTACTATTGACAGTCTTTTTAGTTACTTATTAGCTTAAGTCTTGTTTAATTACTTATTAGCAAATAAGACTAGATTGTAATGTGAATAAAGTAACACCAAACGTGATACTTTATTTAAAAAAAAGATATTACAGCGATGCGTTTAGAAGATTCAAGAGTAAATGTATAGTTATAAACCAAGCTTATCTTTATGGCTACTCATGAAAATAAACGAACTCAATCTTGCATATTCTTTTTTGAGATGATGGTTTGATTTCTCTTTTTAGTTTGGGTAGGCAACTAGCAAATTTTACAACACCAGCGTACAGGGCCTAACATTTACGATCAAAATTTACCTTCAAACCATATCTCGCTGGAAAAATAATAATAATAATATCTCTGGACATTTCACACAGCGCCATCTAGTCCCAAGCTAATCAACCTAATGCTTGTGTTATGGTAACAAGATGGCTGATAAACTACTTATATACATTTTTTTTTGTAAATACATACATATTATAGATAGAAAAACACCCAGACTCGGAACAAATACATGTAGGTCATACAAATATTGTTCCGTGCGGGAATCGAACCCGCGACACGCAGCGCAGCAGTCAATCGCTTAACCACTGCGCCAACCGTGCCGTCAAAAATGAAACTATATCAAAAATATTTCGTGATGCCATTGTTTTGTTTTAAGAATATCTCTTAAGGCCCCTTGTTCACGGGATGGTGTCTTTAAGCTTCGGCGTATGAGCCGTGCCATCGAAAAACGTGTCTCTAAACAAGCTTCCAATAGTGATCTATCTATACAACACTGACAACCGTGCCTACACAAGGCGTATACACCGCCTCGTAGAAAAAACGTGTCCATGTACAATGTACATTTAGACATTTATTGAAATATTTAATTTAAATTTGTTTATTTTGCTACATGGAAAACACTGGTTAGTAGGCATGCATTTAAATTTCATGACACAGTGTTAAAACATGTACCCTGTAAGGGCACTGCAAATTGTACTTGATACTTATTATAATATTGATTCTAATTATTACAATTTACATTATACTAAACATTAACAATTACTTAAATATAATTACAAAAAAAAATATTAGATTTTATTTTAACATTTATCATTATTATTATTATTATTATCAATTTTTTCATTAATTTTAGTCATATAGGTAATTTAGTATTGTCATTTATTATTTCACATTTACGTCAAGCATATTTTCAAGCATAGCATAATATTTACAAGTTCGATCGATTCACAATTTGTCAGTTTTAAATTCTTCAACGGTATAGTAGCCTTTCATTATTAGCAAAGATTTTAACTGTAACATGCTTCCATAATGATCCATGCAACACTGGCGACCGTGCCTATACACGGTGAATAACCCGTAGTTTTTCACGGGAAGAAAAACGTGCATGTATAAAGGGCCTAACTATTCTATTCTGACCGGAGATATAAATCGATGCTTCTGATTTAAAAACTTAAGATAGCATCCTACTAACATATGCTACAGATAACACACCATGTATACATTATTATTGTATACTTAACATAACACCATAACCTGCACCCTAATTGCGTAACACACGATCAATCGGAATCGGTTTCATTATGACAGTTAAACAACATTCATTGCGTAATTTACGTGTTGAGCAGACAAATTTTTCGAACTTATGAAGTAATGGATTAGCAATTTGCTTCAAAATGATTCAGATTCCGATTGATCGTGTGTTACGCAATTAGGGTGCTGCTTACCATCCCATCGCGTCTCGAGTTTAAAGTGAACTGAGAGAAATAGGTCAGTGTGTCAGCGGTTAACTATAAACAAGAGTAACCGGCTATCGCTTATGTGTTCACTATTACTAACTTTATTGTAGTATTACATAATGGTAAGGTTAGGTTAGTACTCGTAGTTATTGCTTTATTAATTAACTAGCTTATGCCTGTGACCTCGTCCGCGTGACCCCTGAGACTTTGTACCCACACCGTTGCATTACATCGTCTGCCCACGCTATTACTTGCGTCGTCGCTTAGCGTTATTTCTGACTTTCTTTTTATTTTTGCTCGGCTCCAAAGAGCCTAAGCTTGATGTTAAATACACAGTCTGCAGCCTTTCTCAAGAATAGGGCTGTCTGAAATGCAAGAAGATTTTTTTTGAATCCGACTGTTCCAGATGTAAGCGCGTTAAAACCATCAAACAGCTCTTTAGCTTTATTATTTAGTATAGATTTGGATTATGAGCCGCTTAATACTATGATGTAGGTATGTACATGCTCAAAAACCGTTTTATATAAAAAAAAACCAGAAATATAATGCTAATTTTAAAAAGTATGTAATAATAAAAAAACAATTCTTCTCACTTTAGAGGCATGAGGAACAGGGTGTAAAGTTCACTCATCCTCCATAGAAAAGGGAGGATCCTCCGACCAGACGGGTGTTGTGTCTGGCGGGCAATTGCCCAACGATTGATGTTGGGAAATTGTATCTATGCTAATTGCGCGGTAAACTCTGCTTGCGAGATGCAGGATTTGCGTGACGTCAGTATGACGCGATGTTCGCATGTGGTGTTGTAGATACCGCTACTTCACATTCATACAATAATAATTGCAGCGATATCTTTAAGTCATGACAATTCAGTCCGGATAGACTACGGTAACGGCTCTCACGGATTGAAAATGTATGAGAATGGAAGACGAGCCGCACATTTTTCAACCTTATGCATTGATAATTCCTAAAGTGCCTATAACCAAGCCGACTCGTACTATAAAGGTCATGGCACATTATACCGGCACCGCAACAGCACCGCTCCAAACCAGCAATTAACTTGTCATTCAATTTAGAGCATTAAATCGTGTGTAGTATAATATATTTCGTAATGTCAATATGAAAAAGCCAACGGCGGGCAGTCAGCGCGCTTGCCGCTACCACACAACTCAACTCGCAGCCCGCGTGCTGCAAGCGAGCGGACCTTGTGCGCACAGCGCGCCGACGGCATGCTTATTACGCGCCGACTCCGAGTCGGCAGCGAAACGTCATTGCGTCATCAAATGTCTAATATTCTTCCAGTATTCCCCTTCTGCTAGTCTTTCTTTTAACATATTATGCACCCAATATCTTCTTCTTCTTTTATTTTCCTGTTCTTCGTCGAGAGCAATAGCGATTATTGCTAGTTCGCGCAACGTAAACCGAGACATTATGAAAACGTGCAAGTCCTAGGCGTGTTCAATCATAAATGCCATATAACAATATTGAGTTCGCGGTGACAGCAAGCTTGCACCTCGCGGCCACCGCGCGGACTGTGAGCTTACACGTCGCGGCCGGCGCGCGGACTGCCAGCTTGCACCTTGCGGACAACGCGTAGTTAGCGCGCTGGCAGCTAGCCGTAGTCTAAATTCGAGGCGACGCCGTGCTGCAGCTGCGCAGTTGCGGTGCCGGTATAATGTGCTATAACCTTAATAGTGCGAGGAGACGGAGTGCACCTGTGTCGCACACACACTTGTGCACTATTATATCTCCAGCGCCGAAGGCTAGTCTCCGTTGTTGAAATCGTCGAAATGGTCTGGAAAACAACGTATAACCAAGCCACAAGCCAGCTTGTACAATAATGTTCCATGTGATAGTAAATGAAACGTAAATTAGAATAATTTTTTAATCGAAAACACGACTATTCTATAGGATTTTGTTTTAAATTTATGCGTTAAGCACAACTACTATCACTTTTCCCAACTATGTTTCTTAACTACATACTTACTTCATCGATTCACACTTAAAGCTCTAGTGGCTATTAAATCTTTTAAATTGCCATCTAATACATATTATCCAAAAAATACGGACTAGTACTTTTTTGGGCGGGTTGTTTCACGTCCACTTGACGCACGCGTATACGTCACAAATGGTGCTAACTATCGTCAAACCAAAAAAAGCGTTGTTTCAAATTAAAATTTCAGAATTATGGCTTTTACATACGTCAAATAATTACGATTATGTACTCGTTAATATTTCACGTACGTGTGCCCTAATACGTATTATTCCAAAAATACGGACGATTACTTCTTACAATTTTTCTGTATAATTAACTAAACTAACACGCACTAAAGTATCGCGGACATAGGTGTAGGTTACACGTTAACCTAGTTTTTAATTTATCCTGTCACACTTAAACAGCACCCTAATTGCTTAACACACAATCAATCGGAATCAGAATCATTTTGAAGCAAATTGCTAATCCATTGCTTCATAAGTTCGAAAAATTTGTCTGCTCAACACGTAAATTACGCAATGAATGCGTAACACACAGTTCAACAAAACTGTGTGTTACGCAATTAGGGTGCTATTCTATGTCCAAATATGTCCCAAAAAAGTAAAATAAAAATGTTGAGATCGGCTTCCAGTCTACCAGATGCGGCTTAATACCAGTATTTTACATAGCAAGACTGCATTTTGGGCCTCCACAACCCAGTTACTAGGTAGGACTCCGCGCGTTCGTGCTACCTCTCACTATCCTCACTATTCTTTCCCAATTTCAAAATAACTTACAGATAACAAAAAAAAACTTACAGATAACAAAAAAAAGACCCTAATATTTCGTGTGATAAGACCCAGAACTTTATCCCGTGTAATATCGCGCCAATATCTATAATTTTACGCTTGAATATATTCTCGAAGAGAAACAATCAAAGCGTTGATAACGGCGATACCGCCCCGAGTACAATACGAATTCAATTTCTAACTATTTTCACTAAGATGTTATCGTCTAGAAACGTTTCCACAGATAACTGCGGTTTCAATTGACATTTGATGGTATTATGGTTTTACTATGGAAAGCATTGCGGTGGCATTAAGTTTGTAAAAAACTTGAGAGGTGTCAAGGGACACCCGGATGGAACGAAGTTCAAAGAGAGAGAAAAAGACAGACAGAGAAACACGGAAACACGCGCACGCCGCGCGGTTTACAACTATAGCAAAAAGTGTCGTTCCAAGTTTTGGTCTTAATTTTTTCCGTCTAGCCCCCTTTCGCAACGCGCGATAAGGAACTTCGTTCCAACTAGGTAAAGGTTGTTTACGCACGATGATTGCAACAACATGGGAACGGTGATAGCACTACAAAGATGAGGGCAAAATGGAGCAAATGCCATGGAAGGGAGAAACACGTGCCCAGAATTTTATTGCCGTGTGAAGTCGTTGCTTTTCGAAAAACATGAACCTCGCTTTTGAAAGAAAACTTATTAGGAAACAAAGAATTAATTTATATGGGGCCTGAAATAACTAAAACGCTATGAGCAACCATGCTGTACAAAAGAAGCTTTTACCTAATCCTACAAATGCTAACTCGTTTCCACAGACAACTGCGGTTTGACTTGACATTTGATCGTATATTGTTTTAATATGGAGGGCCTTGCGGTGGCATTGTAATTTGTAAAACTATGTCAAGGTAGTTTTCTATTGGCCTGCACGGTGGTCGGTGAACAGAACAATGCAATAGAACCGGTGTAGTACTGACAGCACGGCAAAGACTTGTGCAAAATGTGGCAAATATCGTAAAATGGCAAAATACGTACTTAGAATTGCCGACTGAGAGTGGTGTTGCCGTGCCGGTCGTTGTAAAAACAACAACCTGATGACTCTAGTATTTGAAAGATAACTTAAAAAAAAAACATAGTCCACAAATCTACATGGACTGAAGTCAAAACACTATGAGTAACCGTGCAGGATCAACAGAAACACTCTTTCCCTATGGTTAATAAGAAAATACTTTTGGGTTGCACTAGGTTATTACTGGCTGCATTTATTATCTAGGACTTTTAACTTGCAGATTGATCTAATAGGTAGCTGTGTATTGTTTTTTATTTCACATGATCTGACCAAGATTATGTCTGGACTTTAAAAGAGACTGTGATGTCTGAGTTTGTTTCGGCCTTTTTTCTCAGACTAGTCAGATAGGAAACGCCGACTTCATCTAGTTTTAAAATATGATTGATGTGTAAAAGTGTTTGTACAAACCTACTTACAAAAATAAAATCATTTACCATTTATTACGCTTTGTATAATATTAACATTAAGTTATAGCAAATAAAAGAAGCCTTTTACCTAATCCTACAAATGCTAACCCGGCTCTCCCCAAAAAAACTCTTTATGTATAAAATAAAAGCTTGTTGGTTTGGTAAAAGGGATGTATGTGTAAATATAGTTTACAAGTAACAATGCGTTGTACTAGAGCCTACAAAACAATCAGGGGGTACGTGACGCGACTGTACATGACGCTGTAATGGAGTGCCCATTGTGAAGGGAAGGACAGAAGTTTTATTTCGTATGACCAGCATTATCTAATTTCGGCATTATACAAATCCTACGAATATTATAAACGTGAAAGTTTGTATGGATGAATGAATGGATGGATATTTGTTACTCTTTCACACAAAAACTACTGAACGTATTTAGATGAAATCTGGCACAAAGATAGTTTATAACCAGGATACTTTTTATCCCAATCCCCAGGATTATTATTAACACATAGGATACTTTTATCCCGATATTCCCACAGGAACGAAACTTATGCAGGTGAAAACGCGGGGCGCTGTTAGTACGGTAAATAAATACAGTATATGGCGCAACATACTTTAGAAAGAGACGACGGTACAAAAGATATAGTTTTTACATATAGTATTTTTATCTCACGAAGTGACGCGCGCTTTACTTAAGGCAAGTAAGTGTATAAACACGTGAATGTGCGCGTGGAGACGAGTAGCGTCAGCACAGAACACACACATGCACACATTGACACTCACAGACTTTAGTCTTCGCCATTGTCTCGGCCGGTACTGACAGTTGCTGCGCTTACACACACATTCACAGCATGTTTGTCCACTTGGTAACCACAAGTATAGTGACCATCACTTCTTGAGATAAAAAAAAACCGGACGTTGATTTGAGACAATAGTAAGAGTTTCACCAACAGCCATACAGGGTGGCAGGGACATCGACGCGCAACCTGTTACCATGAATTCAGCACATGATTCTAAACTCCCTCACGTCGATAGATTACATCGGTTATTTAAAAAAAAAGTTTGCTGTTCTATACATTTTGACCGCAAAGGTATTGTATTTTCCTATGAATCAGCAGATTTTTTTCTTGTTAACCGACAGAAAACATCATCTAACATTATGTGCTTAATTCATGGTTACAGGTTGCGTGTCGATGTCCCTGCCACCCTGTATAAAGGACTGTGGGTTCCTGAAGACCAGGGAGTCATGGGTCATAAGGGAGGAGGCTTGCGGCACTGAGCAGAGGGTGGAATAAGGCTGTCAATGATGACGATGATAGAAACTCTGGTTATAGGATCGTCAGCAGTAAATAACGTTAATTCAAACTGCAACTGATATTAAGGATTCATACATAACATCACGCCTAAAGTCCCCGGAGGGTTAGGCAGAAATGTACCTATAGTACACTCACATTTTGCCAGTTACCTGTAATAGGAGGCGAGCCCATTGTCATCCTCGTGCCGGCGATCGGCGGCGGCGATCTCTCGCGTCCGGCCCTGGTCCAGGCCATGGTACGGAGCGAGAGTGCATGGGAGGCAGTCAGCTCCTTCTGCGAAGCAGTAATGCTCGCGAAGGAGGAGGCGGAGCGCGTGAGGGAGAGGCAATCACTGCGCCCTCACGCCCCTAGTCACCGCAGGAGACGTCCTGGATGGGAGTCAACTGCCGACTCCTGGCCACCGTAGGCGCGGGCGGCGAGCAATGGGCAGCTCGCCGCCCGGTAAGGACCACGCCCGGGTCGACGGCGCGTTGTGTTCCATGCGCGCCTCAAAGAGATGTCAGCACGAATTGACGGGGTCCGCTAGGGCCGATGCCTGCCAGGGCCGCGGGTTGTTTGAAAGAGATACCGTGGCCCCTGGCACAGGTAACTGAAGGAACACGGGTGGGTTTTAGTCAGTAAAAGTCTGACACGCCCTTACGCTCAGCCCAGAGCGGGAGAGGTCATTTGATGATTTTCCACCCAATAAAAGCCCGTCCGGGCAGCTGAGAAATGTTAGATGGAAAAACTTTTATTAAGAAACAACTTTTGTAATTGTGGATTGTACTGATAAACTATTGTAGCCTTTGTTCTACATATATTTTCTTTGATATCTACATCATTCTTGCGATACAATAGCCTTATGTCTTGTTGTAAATAACGTTAGTGTCGGCGAGAGAATTAATGAAGGTTACCCGAGGTTTTTGTTAATTTAATGTTAGGGGCAAGAAATTAAGATGAATGTAATTTAATTTCTAGTGTCGTTCGTATTCTTCGCTACAGTGGTAAGATGCCTTTCTGCATTTACATTAACAAAAAGCTAGGGAATTCGTAAGGCTAAAAAAATCACGGAAAAGTGGCTCTTTTGCCTTGGTTGCTATCTGCAGCTTTTTTAATAAAGTCATTTATTTCAAAACAATATACATTGTGTAGAAATTTTACTAAAGATAAGAGGGGCAATTCTCGTAATTTTAAGAACGTTCACAGTGCGATCTCAGTCTCAATCTGTCAAAAATACCTCTAATTTCCCTACATTAATAGTCAACCATTCAGTCATTTAAAATTAATTCCATTCGATAAATTAATATCCAGAACGATAATATTATGATTGTCGCTTATCATCTAGGTACTCATCGACACTGTAATAGCCCTTCCTCAATAAATATGTCTTTAATTTGTTTTTAAATAAGTTTGCGCTATTTATGCTTTTAAATGCTATTATAATATTAAACATTACAAAAAGGTCATTACATAGCAACTAGTCACATTGTCATCAACTAATTAAAATGGTATATGGGGTGGCAGGAACATCAAAGAGCAAAATGTAACCATGAATTCAAGGCGTAGCTTAGAAATATTACTAAGGTTAATAAAAAAATATTAACTGTTTGTTTTGAAAAGTGCAATACCTACGCGGTCAAAATGTACGGAAAAGCATGTATATTAATTGCAAATTAGTTAAGTAATGCTACAATATTCACATGATCTGACCAAGATTATGTCTGGACTTTAAAAGAGACTGTGACGTCTGAGTTTATTTCGGCCTTTCTTCTCAGAGTAATCGTATAGAAAACGCCGACCTCATCTAAAAGTAATATTATAAATCTTATATTGTATTAATATGAATTGTAAATATTGTCTGAAATATATGATTTATTGTTATTATTATATTGTTTTCCTGTATCGCTCTGTTAAATGCTACGAGATGCTACGAGGCTACGAAATAGATAGCCGTCTTGTATAGCGCAGAGAGCTTGCATGTGCGAAATGCTCCATTTACTACATAATAGGTTATATGAGAAAATGCCTGACCTATTTACTTTATGTATAGGAAATTAGAAAGCTCATAATATTAATATTTGTTTTGAGATTCTTTAAAATACTATTGTTTCGAACTAAACAGTTGAATATAATTACAACTAGCTGAGCCCAGCGGCTTCACCCGCATAAGTCTCGATTCAGTGGGAATTTGTAGTCCAGGTCTTGGTCTACCCATGTGCCAAATTTCATCCCAATCCATTCAGCCATTTTAGCGTGAAACCGTAACAAACAAACTACACAAAAACATTTTTTTTTCTCTTTTTATGTATATTAGAAGTTAGTTTAGATGTTGGCAAAAGAAGGTAAGCATGCTGGTAGGAAGGTAACTTTAGTGTTGGTAAGACGGTAACTCATGTTACGCGTGTGCGCAGTAGTTAAGTTTTCGACAAAGCTCGTCTAATTGTGAGCTTCAAATAATTTTATACAGGAAACTAGGTTCTGTTCCTGGCTTCGTCCGCGTGAAATTTCTTGTTTCCCCGACTCACCCCTTCGCAACGCATCGCCTGGCCACGGTATTACTTCACTTTTGCTTAGCGCACATTTTGAATTTATTTATATTTGCAGAACTCCTAAGGGATCTAGCATGATGTTAAATAGCCTATAGCCTTACTAAAGAATTGGGCTATCAAATGCATCTTAGCTTTATAATTGAGGCCATGAGAGCCACAGTGGCCTAACTGTAATTTTTTCAATAATTCTGACTTTATTTGAAAAAACTGCTCTAAACGGTAAAAGTCATAGCGCCACAGTGGCCTAAAAATTTGTTCAATTTTATAGTTAGGCCACGGTGGCTCTAAACTGCTCTAAACGGTAAAAGTCATAGCGCCACAGTGGCCTAAAAATGAGTTCAATTTTATAGTTAGGCCACTGTGGCTCTAAACTGCTCTAAACGATAAAAGTCATTGCGCCACAGTGGCCTAAAAATTAGTTCAATTTTATGGTTAGGCCAGTGTGGCTCTAAACTGCTCTAAACGGTAAAAGTCATAGCGCCACAGTGGCCTAAAAATTTGTTCAATTTTCACAGTTAGGCCACTGTGGCTCTCATGGCCTCAATTTTTGTAGATATATTTTTTAAAGCGACTGTTCGTTCCTGAGATTAGCGCGTTCAAACAAACAAACAAAATTTTCAGCTTTATTATTAGTATAGATTCATTCCCTGTGTGCTAAGATATACAAACCAAGACGGACACTAACCCCTTTATGTATGGAGAGTTTGCTCTCCATACATATAGGTTTTAGTGTCCGTCTACAGTTTCTCAATAACATACCCTAGTATAGAACCGCCGTGGTCATCACTTAACGACATTGCTACGAGGTGCTACGAGACGCTACGACGCTACGAAGTGGCTACGGCGTAGCAAGAGACGTTGCATAAACTAAATGATGTTAACGTCCACACTAGTTATAGGTTGGAAAATGTACGCTATATCGGTTATATGATTAAATTATATGTTAAGTGACATGTGACAGGAAGGGGAATCTGATTTATTATAGGTTTTTACTTTTCGCAAAGTAACGTCACGGAAATTGGTTGTTAAGTAAATACATTACCAACTTAAATTGTCTGTATTTAAATTCAAATCACGACTGTGATTCTTTGACAGTTGTTTGAAATGCAATATGCAAACTGAAACTATGAATTCAGCACATTATTCAAGGGGTCTGGACCCCTTGAATAGTTTTGAAGTCGCTCAAGTTTATCTAGTTGTGCCTCAGTAAGATCTGGATAACTGACATCAGCATAGTCAAGGATGGGAAGTAAAAGAGATTGTGCAAGCGCAGTTTTAGTGGCAGTTGGAAGAAAGTTCCGCAAGTACGAAAGTTCTTCATAAATAAGATAATTCAATAAGATATAATAAGGCAGTCTATATTTATTAACTAACGTTAACTTTTACGTAATCTGGAATATGTACATTCTAAGACAGCTGTCCAAAACCGGTTAACCTAATGGACAGGGACCTACACCGGACCAGGGACCTATAGTTTCAAAAAAATACTTTTGATTTTTGAAGTTCCGATGTCAAAATGTGTAAATAGAAACCACGTATCCACGTAATCTACGACCACGTAATCTGGTAAACTGGGTCTACCTCGACGGAACGGCGGCAATGTATGGGCGAATGTGGAGCTATGTCGCAAACCATGCTCCACCTCATATCCTGCCCTCTGTGTTCCAAAACATGCAGTCAAAATGACATCTGCCACCGACGACGCCATGAAAGTGGTGAAATCTTGGGCTAACAAAATTTGAAATACTGTCGTGAACGCGACAGAAGATTTGAAATACTGTCGTGCCCACGACACGAAGGACAAGAAAACGTATTTTTATTAACATAGTTAGAATAGTGTAATAAGAATTTTAAGCATTTTAAAAACCAATACAGCATCGCTCGTTGCCGTCGACAAAGTGCATTTAATAAGCGTTATAAGCAGCTACAAATATGAACAACGTCATACCATTACAGCTAATCCTCTAAGCGAGGTGATTATCGCAACATCCCTAAGGATTATACAGGGTGAAGCCAAAACTCAACAACAAACATTTACGACCCGATTCGGTGACGCACCGTAAAACCGAGGATTTATTCAAATCAACCCTGTTTCAAAAACAAAACGAAAAAACCCAAGAAAATCAGATTTCAACTTGTTTTTGTCGATCTTAATTGATTTTTCCGAACATTTTGAGTCGAAGCCGCGCATGAAATATAACAAAGGGTGATTCAATTTCGCTTGTTTTTTTTTTATGAAACGTGGACAAGGGCGCGTTTAATTTCGCCGTTAATTAAAAATTTCGTCGTATAGGTACAGGGTTACAATACGATTTCTATAAAATTTATTCCGTGTAAAATATAATGGAGGTTTCAGGGTTTAAAATCGCAATCAGTCAGTGTATTTTCGAACTTTTTATTGCTTTTTTTTATTCAGCAATTTTCGCGCGTAAATTGTTCGCGTTGACTTATTAAACTGCATCGTCATGGTGTATTGTTTATTGGGTGAGCGAGGTGCAAATTTTATTCATTACAGCCTTTTGTACTGGGTACGGAAGAGGGATAATGGTTTTTTTGGATGGGTGGCGCCGTGTGTATTATTTCTTTCTTTTGGTACTTTGAGATGGTTTAAATCCTACTAATATTATAAACGCAAAAGATTGTATGGATGGATGTTTGTTAATCTTTCACGCAAAAACTACTATACGGATATGGATGAATTTTGGTACACAGATGGTTTATAACAAGGATTAACATTAGGATACTTTTTATCTCGATATTCCCACGGGATCGAAACTTATGCGGGTGAAACCGCGGGGCGCAGCTGGTATTACAATATTTACAACACTATAACACAACACAGCCCACAGCATTTATATAACGATACCACAACAACATACATTACGTTTGAAAGTTATGGCTGGTGACTACAACTCAACTTTTCTTATCTTGTTACAGTTCTAGATTTACCGAAGTAGACAATCGTAGGAAAATTGTGTTTGGCAAAGAAATATCAACTGCCTAGCCTTTTCCCAACCATTTTTGGGGTTGGCTTCCAGTCTAACCGGATGCAGCTGAATACCAGTATTTTACATGGAGCGACTGCCTATCTGACCTCCACAACCCAGTTACTGGGTAAAACGATACTCCTCGGTAAGACTTTCAGGCTTCTGTTGACCCGTAACGACTGTTAAGAATCACGAATGACAGCCAGGACCAACGTCTTAATGTGCTTTCCGAGGCACGGAGGGGTCTCGGTATGTAAAGATGTCACCCGTCTTCGGACCGACCGTGGCAAGCGAAGCTTAACCTGATCGATCGATCTGTGCGGCTGTTATTACTTAGCCACGAGCCCCTTGAGTATGGCAAAAAAAAAACAAAGAATTCTAATTCTTGAACAGCCAAAGTAAATAAAAAGAAAGAGATGAAGAAAACAGCGTATTTTCAACGTAGAAATATTTATTATAATGTACCTATGTCGGACATTGTAACCCGGACAATGATAAATGGAAAAAAAACGAATAATACAAAATTCTTTCAACGGGTTTTTTTTTTAATAAAGATTGTTTCTGTAAGAATGTTGTTATTTCATATATTTTCCCGTCTATAAACGATTATGAGGTTTGAGATAACTTTACTTTAATAAGAATACAATAATTCACTTACTTGAGAATATTAAAACAACAACATAAGTCGATATTGATGAGCGTTTTACAAAAACTAGACATTTGTACAAAGCTGACGTAAAGAAGTCCTAACAACGCTCCTACCTAATCTAATCAGCCTGTAACATTCCCACTGCTAGAACAAAGACCTTCTCTCTGTGAGAGGGAGTGGGCCGTAATCCACCAGGTGGATCCAGTGTGGATTGGTAGATAGATGTCTCATGTCTTCGAATTTTTAATTCTAGAACATGCCGGTTTCCTCACAATGTTTTCCTTCACCGTTTTGAGAGCAGTGGTGATGAAATTATTTACACAAAGTAAAGCGCCTGTCTGCGTTTGAACCTACGACCTACAAACTCGTAAGTCGCGGCCATTACCACCGTGTCACTACGGCTCCCCACCACTGCTTCACACTATAATAATTAAAATACAACTTCTTCGTGTCGCTAAAACTTTGCTACTTCCACGGCGTCGTCGGCACCAAGGCAGAGGTCGCTTTGACGGAATGTTATGGTACACAGAGGGCAGTGTAGTGTGTAATGTTTAGTACTTAGTTTAGTTAGAGCTGACACATGTGAGTTAGTTTAGAAAAGTATTACAATATACGTCGTACAGAAAGGACGTCTTTTATTTCAATAACTACCTCGTCCCTCTACATGGCGACCCTGCCAGGATCGCCATGTAGGGGACTAGGGGAATAGGAGATGGACTATAGCACGGGTCGATCGATCAGGCTAAGCTACGCTCGCCGCGGTTGGTCCGTGGATGGGTGACCTTTTTCACAAACCAAGACCCCTCCGTGTCTCGGAAAGCACGTTAAGCCGTTGCTCCCAGCTGTCATTCGTGGATCTTTGACAGTCGTTACGGGTCGTCAGTAGCCTGAAAGTGTGACAACCAGTCTTACCAAGGGGTATCGTATTACCCAGTCACTGGGTTGTGGAGGTCAGATAGGCCAGTCGCTCCATGTAAAATACTGGTATTCAGCTGCATCTGGTTCGACTGGAAGCCGACCCCAACATAGTTGGGAAAAGGCTAGGCAGATGATATAGTTTGTGACACAGCTCCACATTAGCTCACATCAGCTCCACTCTGCTGCCATTCCGTCGAGGTAGCCCCAGTGTACTAGATTAATAATACTGGGTTTGACGCTACGACCTACAGCTTGTAAGTCGCGGCTGTTACCACAGGACCACCAGCCGGTCGATTCTGGCAAAATCTCACCGTGAAAACTCAAGTGAAGTGAGCTTGATGTGAGTTGTCAGTAGTGTCAAACCCTAGCATTATTTGGAATGACAGCTCACTCCACGCGCACTTCACCTAAGTTTTCACGGTGAGATGGTTACAGAATCGCACTCCAGGGCTCACTATTAACAACGCTCATTAGTTTTAAAAATAAAATATCGTCTCTCAAAACATCTAAACCCCCTTCCATTTGTATTAAATCGTCGTTTCCTTTAATGCAGCGGAGCACTCCTATACAAACGAAGCTACAGCGGTATTACTATTTAGTTAGAGAAACAATGACACTTTTGCCTGCGCGCCTACGATTACTGTTCCAAATTGCTTTTGCTAAATTTAATTTCGCCACAACCATTTCGAGAACGAGTTTAGCCTCTAGTTTAGAACGTTTTGTATTACTGTTATGACGGTAGATGGATATTGAATGAGAAGTTATTTTTCGAAGTGCATGGTTCGAAATAATTTTGAATATCAAATAATGTTGGGAAGTTGTTGTTTTGAAATATATCTAACGGCAAATGGAAATGAAAACTGTTTCCGTTCGTTTCTTGCATAATGAAAATGAAAAAAATATTAATTTAATGTTACATGCGAGTCATTAGTTAATGCGATAACTAAAACGGGAAAATTAATCAATGTTGCCCTCACTCCGGTATCAGTTTGTATATTACCTTTTTCAATGCTGAGAAATATAATATCGATTAACGTGAAAATATCGTATCGGAAAAACCCTTTTTGTGAAAGAGAATTTTATTAACCTTGATTTTTTTCTGTTTAAATATTAATGATATGGGCTTGTTTCACAGAATCCAGATAGGCACTATCCACCAGATAAATGAAAAAATGAACATAATTTGTATCAAACTATCTCGTAGATAACTAAACCGAAAGTTGTCCGGAGGTGGCAAATAGGCAATACATGAAATTAAAACCCTCGATATTCTTACCTGACACTCATAGGTACCGTTGTCCCTCTTCTGCACGAACTTGATCTGCAGCGTCCAGTCTTCTGAACCTTCTCCATGTAATACCTGCAACAAAAACACAATATCATCATCAATAATTCGACAACACGGTTAGCGCAGTGGCTGAGCGATCGGACTGCTGCGCTGCGTGTCGCGGGTTCGATTCCCGCACAGAACAAATATTTGTAAGTCCTACATGTATTTGTTCTGAGTCTGGGTGTTTTTCTAATTTACAAAAAAAAAAAAAAATGTATATAAGTAGTTTATCAGCCATCTTGTTACCATAGCACAAGCATTAGGTTGTTTAGCTTGGGACTAGATGGCGCTGTGTGAAATGTCCAGGGATATTATTATTATAATAAGACATACACAATTGATTACAGTCGTATCTAAAGTTTTAGTCACCAAGGAAGGTGGTTCCGTCATGTCATAACGACCGGCACGAAAATCACCAGTATTTAACATTATGATATACTAGCTGCGCCCCGCGGTTTCACCCGCATAAGTTTCGATCTCGAGGGAAGATCGGGTTAAAAATTATATATTATCCTATGTGTTAATCCTGGTTATAAACTATCAGTGTGCCAAATTTCATCCAAATCCGTTTAGTAGTTTTTGCGTGAAAGAGGAACAAACATCCAACCTGGATGGATATAATCCATCATTAAAAACTTTAATATTAGTAGGATATCGTTTATTAAGGATCACACATAATAGTACACACAATCCATATAGTATTAGTAACAACGACTAAAAACTATGTCAGTAAAACTTACAAACTAACCTAAAAACAACTATAACTACGTGGATCAACACATGTCGGCACGTGCCTCTGCACCCACCCAATAAATACTTTTTCTTTCTTTCTTTCAGTGCCTAATAAAGGGGCTGTCCACCTTGTTGAACAATGTTTTTAGGATGCTGTTGGGACTTCCGCGCAACCTACCCATTATTGTCGCCACCCTCTTTCTTAAGCACTGCAGCAGCCCAGAAGCTCCATTGACATCCTAAATCCATTATTAAACTGAACGCGTAGGACGTTGTGAACCCTCAGCATATACTTCGCTCACAAGCTGTTTGGCAGTAGGCCTTAAAAAGTAACACCTTCACGATAAGGTGTCAAAAAATATGCTTTGTATTTGGACAACCATTATCGTGTGACCGTTCACCGCTTTCTTAGCAAACCAAAACTTAACACGTAACTGTCCACAAAGTAGACACAATAGTTAAAAACTTGAGAGGTGTCAAGGGACACCCGGATGAAACGAAGTATAACTGGCTTGCTTTCTATAAGAGAGACAGAGAGAGACAGACAGAGAAACACGCGCACGCCGCACGGCTTACAACTACAGCAAAAAGTGTCGTTCCAACTATTGGTCTTAATTTTTTCCGTCTAGCCCCCTTTCGCAACGCGCGATAAGGAACTTCGTTCCAACAATCAACCTGAACCATTTATGTGGTTCATGGGACAGGGAATGGGTTAAGGCTCATGCCGCTTTATCATAATCAGCTTATAATGTTCCAATTTCTGGGACACAGGCCTCTTCTCTGTGAGAGAGAGCGGGCCGTATTCCACCACGCGGGCCCAGTGCGGGTTGGTAGATGTCACATGTCTTCGAATATTTGGTTCCAGGATACCTATGCCAGTTTTTTCAAGATGTTTTCCTTCACCTTTTTGAGAGCAGTGGTGATGAAATAATTTACAGTCTAGTTTCGAAGTCATCACCACTAGGCTACCATTGCTCAAGCAGCTAATGTCAAAAGTTTGGGCTATAGCAAGGCTGCTCAACCCCAGGCCCGCGGGTCACCAACGCATTAGCATAAAATCCTCTTCAAAGTCAGTGAAGTTTTTTTTAGTAACTTAAACTTTTGTTTCATTTTAATATCTGGGTATTTATTTAGTATCTACCATAACTGTAGGCAAGTTTTATTCACTAGATGGCCTGCCTGCTGGCACGGTATTAAAATTATGGCCCACCTTCAAAATTGGTTGGGCAGCCCTGGGCTATAGCGTCTTTATATTTAACAAAAACATACTGAGATCATCGACCCCTCTGCCAAGAGTCGCCTTTTGCCAATAACCCGCCTGTCTGTCACTTCACCTAACAATAGGATACAAAAATAAAATACACCAAATCATTCTGAGAAATGAAATTGGTGAAGTTTTTCCGATAGTCATCTTTGATATAATAAGAGCGAGAGATGCGGCGAGTTATTTTTGGAGTACAGTCACGAGCATAAGTATGTATACACTCCGGTTTATTCATAAAGACTTTTTAACAAAAAAATTAAACTGCCAAAAAAACTGAAAATCAAAAAATAATATACCTTTACTATTTAACCTTAATAATTAAGTTGTTAAACTAATATAAGTATACCTAAGTAATTTTGAGTCGGCGCCAAACAATCAATAAACAAAGATCACTAAATTTCCTTAAATTTAAACGGCGCCGACTCAAAATTATTTATTAGCCATAGGTTTATGAAATGTGTCGTATTTCAATGTTACATTCGTTATTTCACGAAAAAATCGCAATTGAAAGTTACCAAGTGTTGATATATTAGTGCTCGTGACTGGAACTACTTAGAATCGATCAAGTTATTGGATAACTTGCCTCCGGTTCCAAGAAGCCTGTATTATTTAATCTTATGTTTGATGATTTCGTGATTTGATTTGTTTTTTGTTATTTCGGTGATCGTTTCAATCAAAGGTAACATGAGATTAGACAGCGTGTTTGTCAATTTTCCACCATTCAGAAACGGGAGTCGCTACTTATTTATTTACTCAATGTCATGGCAATTTTTGAATAATATATGAACGCAACCTTCTGTTATGCTAACGAAAGTGACGCTCTAAGTGTCAAAATTAATGTTTTATTTGTCTGTCTCCTGTCTGCTTTGCAACGATAGCTCCGTTTTTTTTTATTTTAATCTTTCTCTTACATAATCTAGTCAATCCATAAATCAAATCAAATCAAAAGTCATTTATTAAAATTAGGTTGAGAATAAGCACTATGGTACGTCAAAATTACACAAGAGAGTCCCCCAAAACGCCCACCCTTCACCACTTCCATATTATTCATATTCATATATTTATTTGCATTCCATAATGTTGTAGAGGTGTTACAATGGCTTAAAGCTAAGGCTAAGCTAAGCAAGCCAAGCTATGGCTGGCTAAGCTATGGCTTTTTCTTCAGTGCTTTCGCTGAGAAGAAAACATGGCGCAGCAAACTCATACCCACACATAAGTTGTCAGCAAGTTACGGGCCCAGACGCCCGATTAGTTAAGCCGTAGGGAAAGTATTAAGTTTCCATCAATTTCTACAATCAACCTTCGGGCGATAAATATTAATAAAAGGTCCTTACCTACGAAATTGCCGTTTTACGTAGAAAATAGCTCGCAATATACCTAGATTTTTCCATGGTTACAGAGACAGCGATATTATAAATAAATCGAACGGCGGGTAAACAAATGAATAACCGATTTTGAAAAACACAATGTCATGCAATGTTATAAAATTAATATGAATTTGGAATGCTAAATAGAATTAAAGTTATCGATCTTCACAGTGGCCAGTATCAAAAATCAGCATAACATAGCATCATCATCCATCATTTATTTGGTATTCCTCTACTCATCACATCGCGGGCGAATACTCTTTTGTCGCAGCAACAAGAGCTATCAAAGAGAGTACTTGCTCAGTGACGCTCGCTTAGCGGGCAGAACACTAGCTGAGAGATTCACACTTGGTACATACGCATAGCATAATCAGCTTACAACGTTCCCACTGCTGTGACACAGGCCTCCTCTTGGTGAGAGGGAGTGGGCCGTAATCCACCACACTGGTCTAGTGCGGGTTGGTAGATGTCACATGTCTGCGAATTTGTTTGCGTTTCGAGAGCAGTGGTGATGAGATAATTTACACAAAGTAAGTAATTTCATAGGTAAGGAATTAATAATAGGTTTCTAAAGAAAAATAGAAAATATTAAAAAGATAATAACGTTCTTAATAACGCTCGCATTACTACAAAAGCTTACAAGGCAAAACTCAAGAATGCTGCGACATTCCGGAGCTCAATTCGTGCAGTTCGGCAGCGCACAATGAAATAGGAAGAACAAGACTCGAATTCTTTCAGTCTGAATCTGAGAAAACACAGTTCTTAGATCCGGATCGGGTCAGTGCACAAACGGTTTTACGATCTTCGATTAGGTAAGTAGAGTTACGATCCTAGGAATGGCAATAGAGGGTAGGCTCTAGTGTCGGTGACGTATTGGCGTTCGAGATATTGTGATATCGTATTCTGCCTATCGACAATTTATTCATAAGTATTTATGGCGGAACTAACGTGTAATTTCGGGTTTACATACATACATACATACTCACGAGTTGTTCCCTCGAAGGGTTGGGTATCTATAGTAATCTCACATTTCGCCGGTTATTTTTACGTCTCATGTATTAGGGTGGGAGCCAATTGCCATCAATCGAGCACAAATCTACTGAGAAATTCCAGATAGACAAACTTAATAATACTTTGTCCAACTTGGTCATCTAAACCAGGGGGCCTACTCCGAAGTGCGAATGTTCGGATCGGACCGACACATGGGCGAACTGAATATTATTGAAAAATGCGAAAATAGTTCGGATCGGCTCAGTTGGGTCGGGACCATAGTCAATATTCGAAAGAGTGTAGGAGTGTAGGATCAGAATCGACCAAACCAAATAGTAACTTCGTAGCAGGTAACGGGCGAACATTCGGCCGATACTACTTCGGAGTAGACCCCCAGGACCTCACGCTCAGCAGTAGAGCTTGCGACCGCTAGACCAAATAGGCAGTGGAATTTGTGTGATACACATAATCGTTTAAATGAGAGTTGTTATGGGTGGCAGGGACATCGATAATAATAATAATAATAATATCCCTGGACATTTCACACAGCGCCATCTAGTCCCAAGCTAAGCAACCTAATGCTTGTGTTATGGTAACAAGATGGCTGATAAACTACTTATATACATTTTCGATGCGCAAACTGTAACCATGAATTCAGCACATGATGCTAGATAAAAAAAAAACGTGGTAACAGGCTGTGTGACTATGTTCCTGTCACCTTTTATTAAAAAAAATCCATTGATGTGAAACCACTCTTATTTTAAACACAGGTAGTTCAAGATAAGTTGGACGTAGTTATGCAAATTAGAACCAACCCAGATATCGAGTGAAAATTGAATAACATTTAGGTAGAGGTAGACAACAGAGGGGCAATTCTCGAAATTTTAAGAACGTTCACAGTCTGATCTCAGTCTCAATCTGTCAAAAATACCTCAAATTTCCCCACATTTTGACAAGTTTTTTACTTTTGTTTGTCGCCGAGATGAGACTGCGACTAGATTTTGAACGTTTTAAATTACGAGAATTGGCCTTCTGATGGCGTTTTTTATCTCCCCAGAAAAAATCCTGGCCAATATACCAAGCCACAGTCATAATACAAACACCGTTAGTAATAAAAACCTTGTTAGTTGTCTACCTATTCAGTTTCACTCGATATGTGGGTTGGTTCTAGTTTTCATAATTACGTCCAGTTAAGAAATGTGCAATGATTTTTCACGCGAGTCGTTCATACAAACAACAGGCATACACCCACTTCACCGTACAGATACCACACGAATCATAAACGGACACATTCGACCCGGAATAATATCCCTATAATATCCCTGGACATTTCACACAGCGCGATCTAGTCCCATGCTAAGCAACCTAATGCTTGTGTTATGGTAACAAGATGGCTGATAAACTACTTATATACATTTTTTTTTTGTAAATGCATACATATTATAGATAGACAAACACCCAGACTCAGAACAAATACATGTAGGACTTACAAATATTTGTTCTGTGCGGGAATCGAACCCGCGACACGCAGCGCAGCAGTCCGATCGCTCAGCCACTGCGCTAACCGTGTTGTCGAAAATAACTAACTTGTATCCTGTCCATTAGGTTAACCGTTTTTTGACAGCTGTCTTAGAACGTATATATTCCAGATTATGTAAAAGTTAACTTTAAAATGCGTAATAAAATAAATATTATATAAAGTTATCTTATTTATGGCTTCTTACAGACAATATAATACCGTACGTGTATCAATCAATGTATTGTGTGTTGCTGCAATCACTAGTTCCATCTGTCAATAAACGGTTTACCTAATGGCAGGGTATAATGTACAAAATAATACCAATACGTGTTTGTTTCGTGCGAAAATCGGATTCGCCACCCGTAGCGATTAACCACTGTACTAAAAATGACTTAACTCATACTTGTCCAGAGTTTGTTAATTAAAAAGCGCGCTTCGTTATCTAAATGCTGAAACGGACGAATTGCGTGAAATCAACTGTCAATTTGACGTTCAAATGAATCAGCCAGTTTTAACGATGAGGAAAACGTTGTTAAAAGCTAGGGCGTGAAATTATCGAGAGGAAGTATTAATTAAAATGGAGGTAGGAATTAAAAATGGTAATGTAGCAGCTTTTATGTCGATGTAAAAGTTGATAGATGTCAGTTTTTTGCGTCAGATAAAGTAATGCGCAGTCAATGGATTTTTTTATTGAAAAAAAAAATCTGACGTTATGTTTTTGTGCGCTGCTCTTGATACTGTTATTGTTTGTGCAAATAATGATTTTATTGTAATGAAATGAAATGAAATTTATTTGCAAGAATTGTAGTACAGACGCCAGCACATCAAGCTACTACAATCTGCTTTAATAGATTTTCAACTTTATCGCTGAAACATTAAGGTTCAATATTGATTGGGAAAATTTGACAGTTTCGGGTAGCTTGACCTACTGGCGTCTGTATAAGTTAACACTAAAATAACTGTATTAAAAATTATATCCTAAGTTAACTAAAACTATTTACAAACTAAAATATAGCGTCGAAAAATTCATCCGCATCGCTGTCGACTGGTAATGTACCCAAGACACTGGCGGCATTACCTCGTTGTATGGCAATGCTTAGCCTCTGGCCAAGGTAAAAGCCAGCCTTGGGTCATGGGAAGTGTCAACCAGTCGTTTCGAAATTTCCTTGAAAATACCATGCTTACTCGGACCCCACGTCCCGAGGGTTTCAACCCCAAACGGCTCGAAAATATAATTATCAATAAGGTTTATTATATTTCATGATATTATATCATTAGATAATTTTTTTTTATCAAAATACATATTTTGCAGAAATTTAACCATTAGTTACTATTTTCAACAATTGGTTTAGTTTAACTACGGATCAATAAACCGGCCCAAAGGTACTCGTGCCGAAAGTAAAGGTAAACGAAATTACCTTTTCTAAAAAAAACTTTGTTTTTATTTTCCTTATAGGACTAAATGTTACGATATTATTAGGCTCGACGGTTATGTACCTACGTAATTATCTACTAAATATGAGTACATACAGAGGGAGCACATCAGCTTTTGTGGAGCCAAAAGCTTTTGACTACTAAGCTCCTAACGCTTTTGAGCTCAACACAACCCATTAACTCTGTTGACTCTTGCAAATTGTACCGAAAGCCTCGCAGTAGCTATTTCCCTATCATTTTTGGAGCAACACGGAAATAATACCTACTAATCCTATGTCCAAGCTGAATTTCATCCAGCAAAGATGACGTCGGCTAAATTCGTGAACACGAACACTGTCGAAGCGACTTAGGTCGAACTCACACAGCTATGGTCTGTTCTAAAAGTACGTGATAAAAGGGCAAACAAACCCTGTTCAGCGGGGTAATTGCCTAACACAGCAGTGGATTTCATTTTGTCAGTTCAACAACATTCATTACATTATTTACGTTGTTGAGCAGACGAATTTTTCGAACATTTGAACCAATGGATTAGCAATATCCTTCAAAATGATTCAGATTTAGATTGATAGTGTGTTATGCAATTAGGGTGCTGGTTTATGCAAGTACTTACAAAAGGG
This sequence comes from Apamea sordens, assembly GCA_945859715.1. Taxonomy (NCBI): domain Eukaryota; kingdom Metazoa; phylum Arthropoda; class Insecta; order Lepidoptera; family Noctuidae; genus Apamea; species Apamea sordens. The sequence goes on from OX244002.1 coordinate 15,981,717, forward strand.
GATTAGTAACACATTCATCTATTTTTACATGGTTTCAACTTTATATTTCACCACTTTTTTGTATCAATATAACACTATTTCCATGAAAATTGAGGTTTTAAAATAAACCACAATTGTCAAATGAAAAACGTCTATAGGCTGCTTTTAAATAAGAATAATAAAATCAAATCAATGCAATAAATTTGTAAGCGGAACTACAAATTGGCATCTACAGGTAGGTTTTCTTATCTTATTTGTTTACATTTTCATGAGATACTTTTGAAACAGATTTTAGGGGCCTCGCTTAGGGCTCAGTGCTGTGTGCAGGCGACATGCGCCTAGCGAACGAACGCATGGTTTTACTATTGTAATGGTTTCTCTGACGCTTGGTGCCATGCTGCATGACTCATCTCTAAATTATTCTAGATAAGCTACTTGCCAAGCTGTGTGGCTCCAGGCTTAGGCACCTGTCCCAATTTCGACGAGAAAACAACGAACTATCGACTATTTTTTCGCCAGCAGTGTGAACAGTCAGCGATCAACTATAAATATATGTATCTTTTGGCTGACACAGGACTACATCTATTCTACGTTTCTTGAGCGTCAAAATAGTTGAAAGAAGAGATCGCAGAAAGCGATAAGGCCGCCAATTGTAGGTTTTGTGGTGTCAAATTTATTTTTTTGTTATGTATTTTCTGGTGTACAGACGCCAGCTGACAGGTCAAGCTACCCGAAACTGTAAAATTTTCCCAATCAACCTTGAACCTAAAATTATGATTTATTTCATTAAATTCGTAAAGGTCATTAAATTCATAAAGTAGGATTTATTGGAATTTTACAGCCCTTTTCTGATGCCATTAAATTATTTACTATAGAACAAAGTTACTCAAATTTTTCTAATTAAATTTGTTATTATTTTTCTCCTATAGTAAGATTTATTTTTAATTATATTTTATTTTGTTATTTTTATTGCTTTAGCGGTAAAGTTGAAAATCAATTAAAGAAATTTGACATATTGTAGTAGCTTGATGTGCTGGCGGTTGTACAACAAAGTTTATATAAATAAAGAAATAGTTGATAGCTAGCCGCTTCTTCGTCGGTAGTGGTACAGATGCCTTAGGTAGGGTAGAAGAATTCTAGACCGTGATCGAATCGCCTGACGCGGCAGAAATCAGAAACGACGCGTCAATGATGAAATGAGGCCGCCGTTGGCCGAAAATAGCCGAAAAATACCGAAACAAGCATTCGGCCATAATGTAATGTTTTTTTGTTGTATAAAATGAGTTTTTATGCCAGCGTCGTCGTCAATATGAAAAATGTGTCAGCGGTTTTTAGAACGCAATTTTTCCAAGTTGTGTTTATTATTTTTACGTCGGAGTAGAGGGCAATAATAAAATAGGGGGGAGAGGGGGTTGTGTCTGTTTTATATTCTGCTAGAGTTGTGTGTTGCAGATGTCGGATTAGGTTCCCCATCGCATCTCGATTTTAAATCGATATTCTTCAGTTTTCTTTCAAATTCAAACTGTCTTATTACAAAACGAAATCTAATTTTAGTTCTAGCCCAAACCTTTGAGCCAGTAATTGTATTTCGAACTTTATTTAGATTTAGGCAAAGTTCTTAATACTAAAATGACAACTTAGCACCGAACTAAGCTGTCATTTTTATATATACAACTACATTTCTATAACAGTTAGGTTCTTAATTCGATAAATGGCTCGGTGGTTTAAATCGATCTAAAGAAAAACTTTGTTTTGTAATAAGGGGGGGGAGGGGGGGGGGGGACAGCGTTTATTTCAATTAAACCATTTACAGGCACTTTTGAATAGTCAGGTTAGTCGGAAGGTAATATGTAATACGGGCTGGTGTCCGCAACTCCACGTCAATGCGCGCATTTTGCGGACCGAAGGTTAGTCGGAAATATGAAGGCCAGCTCCCGTAATTAAAAACGTTCAAAATCTAGTCGCAGCTTCATCTCGACGACAATCAATGTCAAAAACTTGTCAAAAATGTAGGGATTTTTGAGGTATTTTTGACAGATTAAGACTGAGATCAGACTGTGAACGTTCTCAATATTACGAGACTTGCCCCTATGAAGATAGTAATATGAAAATTACTGGGTAATACCTACGATAGCCCTTGGTAACTTGGTAAGACTGTTTGTCAGACTTTTGGGCTTCTGACGACTCTTAACGACTGTCAAACATCCTCGAATGACAGCCGGGATTACCAGTTTAACGTGCTTTCCGAGGCACGGAGGGGTCTTGGTATGTGAAGATGGTCACCCATCCACGGACCAACCGCGGCAAGCGTAACTTAACCTAGTCGTTCGACCCGTGCGGTTGTTATTACTTAGCCACAAGCTTAAATTATGTAAATATGTCTAAGTAAATAAATGGAACGCAAGATGATTAAAATACTAGGAAATAATTTACTTATAATACTTGTTTGCTTCCATGTATGTCTGTTATGTGTATTGTTGTATATGTATGTGTGTTCAATAATTGTACAAAAAGAAAAAGGTTTTGGGAGGAAAATTTTTACGTTTCCGAGAAAAGTATTTTTCTGCAAGTACGATGTTAATCAAAATGATTTAGGTACATTACGTGTCTGTATGTGTAACTTTTAATATTAGTATTCACTGTGTAATATTTTTGTAGTTGGATATCTGTTATTGTGACTGAAAAGAATTTAATAAATCAATTTTATTACTTATTTATATATAATTCATCAGAACTTTAAGTTTACATACTTCTTTCTTATTTGTTGTGCTGTATTTTACACAAAAGCCGAGATTAATAAACGTCACTCATCATGACTTATTATTACTAAGCTATACATCTGCCGAAATTACGCGACCGAAAGTTCGGCGTGTTTACGCCTGCAATGCTTTTTACTCTACTACGACAAAGCTAAAGGAGGATTATGATTTCAGGCTATGTATTACCCATGATTTGGTGAAGGCCGTAGGAATCCGCTGGCAGTCAGTTCAGTTCATCTGTCTCCTCATAGCTCCTAAACGTCTCGTCGTATTCCGACAAGCGAGGTCTCGTTGGAATAATTATTTTGTTATATGACATCACACAAAATACAAAACCATGCGAAAACAGAGCATGCAGAAATTCCGTCGCGTAATTTTCAGCTACGCTTAGACGTACAGAAAAACGACACTACAAAGTGAAAAATAACTTTAATTTCGGAAGTCGGTGTCGTTGGGTTCGCATTTTCGTTGTTTGCCACCGACTTCCAAAATTAAAGTAATTTTTCACTTTTTAGTGTCGTTTTTGGAAGTCGTTTTTGTCGTTTTTTTTTCAATTTTTTTTTATTTATCACTTTTAAGTTGTAATTTTTACCAGTAATTTTGGTTTAAAAACTAAACTACTGAACCGTTTTTGATGAAATTTCTATGGAACTATTTGGGAAGTATACCCTTTCCAACAAAAAAGAATTTTTCAAATCGTTGGCAAGCGACGGAGATATGCGCGAACAAACATAAAAAAAAATACATAATCCGAATTGAGAACCTCCTCCTTTTTTAGAAGTCGGTTAAAAATATAGATATACCTACTATAAAAAAATCCTAACTTCCAACTCCAAGAGTTCTGCTCACCTCACAAAAGAAAAAACAAGTTTCTTCTACCGTAAACTTACATTACAAGTTAAGTAGTCACGCGAAATCGTGCCCACTGCTTATTTTCCCACGCTAGCACTTGGCTGAACTAAACTAAAACGTGTTCTAGTTCTCACCGTTATTATTTACGAATTATTATTCACGACACTCATTCACTCACTCATTTCTATAAAGAAATGTCGCTTTTTCGTTATTTTGATTTCCTAATTTGATTAAGTTTGAGATAAATATTGTAGTTATGTTATGTGGTATGTTACTTGGACTTTTGGGGGTTCATGATAAGAGGCATAGTTAAGAAAAGGACATACATCATCAGCAGACCCCAATATAGTTGGGAAAAGACTACATTTCCTAACTATTTTGGGGAACCGGAATATTGCAAAAGAACATTAGTATTTTACATGGAGTGACTGTCTATATGACCTCCACATTCCACAACCCAGATACTGGGTAATACGATACTTGGTGAGACTGGTAGTCAGATTTTCGGGTTTCTGACGACTTGTAAGAACTGTTAAAGACCAGCGAATGACAGTTGGGACCAACGGCTTAACGTGCTTTCCGAGGCACGGAGGGGTCTTGATCTGTAAAGATGGTCACCCATCCACGGACCAACCGCTGCAATCCCGACCCGAGCTGCTGTTATTACTTAGCCACAAGCTTCCAAAGGACATGATATTATTATACTTATTTGAAATATTTACTATGTATTTGCTATAGTAAAAGAGTATGGACGTGCGGGCTCGTGAAGGAGTCGAGGGAGACAGTTGTCCAGAAGTGGGACAGCAAAGGATAGTAAAAAAACGTGTAGGGTCGGGGGACCCCCGGCAGGAACGATGTTCAATATGAAAATCCCAGATGGGGCTGCTGCGCTTTCAAAATGATGAAATTTTGAACATTTTCGCAGCCGCCATCTTGGATTTTCATTTTGACCTCACTATCGGCTTCCAAAAACCATGACAACTATAATATACATATATCTCTCTCTCTCTGTGTCTCTTTCTGTTACACAAGGTGTCGTTTTGCATCCTCGTCAAATTCAAGGAGGTAACTATACTACTGATTCTCGACACGAATCAATAATAAAATAAGTAGGGTTTTTTTTTCTAATTTTCGGAAATCGGCATGTGTGGAACACGCATTTTAAAACGCGGCCTGTGTGAGAGCGCACTGTAACTGCCCTTTTACACACACATAAAAAAGCGGCCGCTTATACGATACCATAACGCGATTCTGTTCTTTGAAAGTGGTGTATTCTGAAATACTGTATAACTTAAATAACTAAAAAAAAAAAAATATGTATTCACTATTTACCAGGGATCGTAATTTTATTTGATTATTTATGTCTTTCATAACAGCCTCCTGTAATCTGACAAGGATGTAAAACAACAGGTTGTATATAAAAAAGTCTCATGGGCATAACGCTTTTTCGTTACGTGATGATTTCTCACAGTTTACTCCTACCGCAAGCTCCGTTAAAGAACTTCGTTCTAAAATATATTCATGTTATAAGCCTTTTATTTGTCTACCTCTACATAAATTATTCGTATTTTGCGTTACATTAATTAAATAACTTTATCAAGGCAAGTAAAAATATTAATGAGTTTTCAGGTCTCGTCGGAGGCCAGGCGTTTATTTGATTAACACTTATAAAGTCCCCCACTTAGGTCCTTTTTTACGGAATGTTACTGGGAACAAAAAATTAGGAGGGTCTTAATAGCAATTAGCCCTGGAAAGTATATTCAGTGCTAATTACCTGATTTCATTTTACTTGCCCTTATCAATTTTTCATAGATTACTGAAAATATGGCTTTGCTAATAACTGTTTGTGAATTATTAAAGAACTTGCCGTTTTCAGAGAGAGAGAGAGAGCCAACTTCTTTTCATTCTATTTTAATTCTCCTTTTCGCCATTTGCAAATCCCAATGAAGAAAAAGAAAAATTATTGGATGGGTATCGCAACTTCATCACAAAACTAAATTAAACACAATTTTTAAAAACAAGAAACAAAATGGAACTATTGATCGTGTAAACTTAATTATCTTTGATCATTTTAATTCATCATTTTAAAGAGACGTTACAGGTATAGTCAGCTTTACTAGACCTCGGATTTGCTTTACCACATTTGACAACAATTACCAGAAAATTGAAACATCAATAGAGTTGCACATGTCTGTCACTAAGACAACTAGCTAGACCTTGACGTTTTATGTGATAAAGCAATTACGTAATTAATTACAGGTCGACTATTCCAATATTAATTAAATTCGGTGTAACAAACCTATATTAAGAAAGAAAGAAAGAAACATATTTTATTTGGGACACATACAGGAAATACAAATAGTAAAAAAGGAGTATAATAAAACTAACAAAGTTACATTCAAAACAAAAAAAACAAAGAACTGTGCGAGGCCAAAAAGGCTCCTATCTCAGTATAATGCTGTGATATTTAAAAAATAAATACCGCAGCGCTGATAGGGCCGGCTGTGATGCCACGGACATACCTTTGGATATTTATAAGTCCCATTATGGGATTAAAAATAAAGAAAACAAAATATAGTAATAAAATAATTACGTCCTTGTGTTTTTCTTCTCAGTTAATTTTAATAATTGTTTGATTACTTTAAGCGGCCTACCGAATGTTCTTTCTTTGGTATTGTTCGTCGAGTCGTTGAGCTCTTTAATTTATGAGTTGAGCTGCACGATTACCGACAAATCCGTACATTGACTGGACATAAAATCAGCCTATAATGTTCTCTCTGCTGGGACACAGGCCTCCTCTTTCTGCGAGAGGAAGTGGGCCATAATCCACCACGCGCGCCCATTGCTGGTTGGTGGATGTCACATAGTCTGCGATTTTTTTGTTAGAGGATGCAATTCCATGTGGTTCTTTCCTCAAAAGACTATTTCTAACCCCAATCTACGCGGTCCGTACATGATCTGACCAAGATTATGTCTGGACTTTAAAAAAGAGTTTGTTTCGGCCTTACTTCTCAGAGTAGTCGGATAGGAAACGCCAACCTCATCTAGTTTTTAAATTATTACAAACGTTTTAGTGTTTGTAAAAACCAGAAATAAATCCTTTAATAATAATAATATAATATCCGTGGACATTTCACACAGCGCCATCTAGTCCCAAGCTAAGCAACCTAATGCTTGTGTTATGGTAACAAGATGGCTGATAAACTACTTATATACATTTTTTTTTGTATATACATACACATTATAGATAGAAAAATACCCAGACTCGGAACAAATACATTTATCATTTAAGTTACGTTTACACATCGACAACAGTATCCTAAACTAGGATTCCAGTAATTTAGTCAAAACTAAACAAGAACCGAATAAAAACTTTAAAAAAATCCCCAAAATACGCACTGCGCATTTCAACACACGTCACACAACGCCCTACATTCCCAAATTCCGTCAAAAAATGCATTTCTACCTATTTGTCATACTCATAGCGATAAGAATCGCTTGTACAGCTTGACACGGATTTAGCGTTCGCCAAGCACATTCTCATTTATGCCATGTCGCTCGGAATTGCATCTGCGTTTATTACGCTGTTAGGCAAGCGATATAACAGTATGCTGTGTAGCTGGATAGCTGTGTGTGGCGTCAGCTTTATGTGTGGACGGGTTATTCTAGGTCAGCTTGTGTTTGTGAGTGATAGGATGTTGGTTTTGTTCTTGAAATGGGAATCTTTAACTGTAGTGTTTCCATACATTTTTTGACGTCACAAAAAGTGGTCCTACCTATTTAGAAAATGATTTATTGTGAGGAAAAACAAGGAGAGTAATAACGCTTAATTCTGAATTACACAAAAAAAAACTGTACTACATAGTTTAGTTTTTACTGTAAAACATTTCTAAACAAAATAACCGTCACAACTTGCAAATATCAAATGAGATCAAACTCCTGCACCGAAATAGCCACCGTTCCATTCACGCATCGAATCCTCCGCTAAGCGTTATTCTAAAATAATTACACGTGCTCCTGGCTCCGAAATTTCAATGATGGCCGAATTATCCGTAATTCCTACGCATTCGCGCTCAAATTCAACCACTGTGGTCCGGGGATCACATATTCGTTAGCATTTTGAGGGCGTTAATTTTGCGGCGAACCAATTTAGGAACAATTTAGAGTGCATTGACAATGTAGCTTGCCGTTCTATGCACCGTTCTATGCTAGAATTAGAATTAATATGGAAGTAAGCTTTTAATTTGGTGGGGTATCTAATTGAAAAGCGAATGGATAGTGGTTTCCGATATGATTAAGTCCGTTCGTCCTCGATGCTACCCAAAAGTACCTTACCCGTTACACTGACTTCTTTTTAGCGTGTCGATGGCCATCTAAGTGGACTCGGTCCAGAATTCGGCTACGTATGTAGCGCCATCACTAGCGTCCTGTAACGTGCAGCTGATCTGACATCTGTCACTCCAGATACGGTAACGCTGTTTCCGCTCCTGGCGAAAGCACTATCCATCAAGTTAGTGCTCAAACGAGAACGGCATAGAAATCATCGCCATTAATGTTGGTTACAAACTAATTACACCAATAAGTCAGAACACATAGAACGCTGTGAGTCTGTGTTATCTACAAACGGTGCACATTACCGCTGCTGATACAGAAGAAAGTAAGAAAGAAATGTTTATTCTGCACAAACTGTTCACACATTTCAAAGTAGCCAAAAACCTCGTATTCAACAAATTAAAGTTCGACAATTTTGTCCATTGCTTGATGTCAGGGCTAGGGACCAAAGACAATGTACATACTGGCAAGTGACAACAAACATACAATCAAAACAATAAGGAACTCCGTTCCAAAAACACGAGAGTGCACAGTGGAAAAATAACAACTTTGATAAATATTATTTTTCATGTTTATAAGGTAGCCTGGTTAACAAAAATTTTACACTGAAGACACTGTTGACACATCATCATTGTAGCCAACCTTATGCATAAATCTCTAGAAATTTGCATCCAATAAATGGTGGCAATTCCCAGAACCGCCGCGCTTGGCAAACAGAATTGTAATCGCAGTCCGTCATTAGCATGCGCATTTTGCAAATACGAGGGCGGAGTGATAAGTCTGGTAAAAATCTATTTTGGAATAAAATGATCGCAAATTGCATGGAACCTCCTTGTTCACAACTCTTTTGAAGGACTAAATTAAAATTTTCAGCCAGTACTGCCAGTTAGTTTTCTTTTTGAGAGCCATTAAAGAAAACAACTGAACAAGTTTTTGCAAAGATGGAGAAAAGTGAATTTTGTGTCGTGATAAAACATTATTTTTTGGGCAAAAAAACAATAACGGAAACGAAACAAAAACTTGATAAATGTTATGGGGACTCTGCTCCGTCGATTAAAATGATTCATAAGTGGTTCAACGATTTTCGGTGTGGTCGTACTAGCACAAGTGATGCTGTGTGTCCAGGACGCCCAGTTGAAGTCACTACTCCAGAGATGATCGCTAAAATCCACGATATAGTATTGAACGACCGAAGAGTAAAAGTGAGGGAGATAGTCAAGATAGTAGGCATCTCAGACGAACGTGTTCGCAATATCTTACACCAACATTTAGATATGAAGAAGCAATCCGCGCGATGGATACCGCGACCACTTCGGAGGCAGGTTTGGGGTTGTTTCAACGGGATAAAACTGAATTTTTGCATCGTTTTATAACAGTAGACGAAACATGGATCCACCACCATACCCCAGAAACCAAGCAACAATCGAAACAGTGGATTGCTACCGGCGAACCAGCTCCAAAGAAGGCCAAAGCAGTTTTATCGGCCAATAAAGTGATGGCTACAGTATTTTGGGATGCACGTGGGGTTATCCATATTGACTACCTAGAGAAGGGTAAAACGATTAATGGCGCATATAATGCCAATTTATTGGACCAATTTGACACAATTTTACGTGAAAAACGACCGCATTTGGCTAAGAAGAAAATCCTCTTCCTCCAAGACAACACACGAGTGCACACCTGCGCGATTGCCATGGACAAACTTCATGAGTTGCGCTATGAGTTGCTTTCTCACCTACCGTATTCGCCAGATTTAGCCCCTTGCGACTATTTTCTGTTTCCGAATTTAAAAAAAATGGCTTGGTGGGAAAAGATTTGGCTCCAACGAAGAGATCATGCATAAAACCAATGCTTATTTCTAAGGGTTACCTAAGTCATACTTCATGGAAGGGATTGAAAAGCTAGAGAAACGCTGGAAGAAGTGCATTGAGTTACAAGGAAACTACGTTGAAAAATAAATAACAATAATTAAATAAAATTGACTCCTTGTTTAATTTTTACCAGACTTATCACTCCGCCCTCTTACCTATCGATGACGAGAGGTTAGCTATATTGCTAGATTCATGTAGTTTTGACTGTAGATAATTTGAAAAATCTCACGTATCTACCTACTTGATACAAATATAGAGGTACTTCGATCAATAATAGTACTAGATTCCCGATAAGCGCTTCAAAAACGACCCGAAAAATAAGACCACAAATACTTTTGTGGTCTTATTTCAAATTAGTATGTTTTAACCTTATTACTTAGACTTTAAGTTTCGTTTTAGAATAAATTACTGAAAATTGAAAAACAGAATGATTGTATTTTCAAGCAACATTTTATATATATTTTGCAATGGTAATTAAACTTTATGTTTAAGCATTAAGGTTTATAATAAACTGAAGTTGTTAATATTAGTAAACTTTTTTCTAAGAAATGTAGATGTTTACGTGTGTGCAAACGTGGCCACTTGAGCGACTGATTTTTGTTCCTGATCCTTAATCTAGTACTATTATTGATCGAAGTAGAGGTATGAGGAACAGGGTGTAAAGTTCATTCATCCGCCATAGAAACGAAGGATTCTAATGTGTTTGTACTGGCCGACTATTGATGTTGGGACGTTGTAATATGCGCGGTAAACTCTGCTTGCGCGATGCAGGATTTTTAGTGACGTCAGTGTAATGCATAGTTCGCATGTGGCGATATAGATGCCGCCACAAACATCTTGAATGCTTTCACTCATTGAAAGACAACACACAGCCTAAAGCGCTGAGTCTAGAAGCACTTAAGCTCGATTTACATTACACAACTTGATGCGCAAACATAGTTGCGCATCAAGTTGTGTAATGTAATGTATTCATTAATAGTTTCACGTGTAAATAGATAATTATGTACATGTTAAACTATCAATGAATAACTAATGCGCAACTAGTGTCGTAACATGAATCAGGTTTTATAAGGAAGGATGTTTGAAAATATACCCCCTAAAAAGGGTTAGTTAAGGGATGAAAGTTTGTATTCATTCCTCATTTTTGCCGATGGGAAATCCTTTCGGGTCATTATCATTCTCCTGCCATTATGCCCATTTACTTGGGGTCGGCATAACATATATCTTTCTTCCAAACTTCTCTATTAGTATTCATCTCGGTAGTCACCCCCTTTCTAACTATATCATCATTCACACAGTCCATCCATCGTTTCTTTGGTCTTCCCCTACTCTTATAGCCATCGAAAAATAGTGAGAGATCCCACACGCCATACATAATATTTGTATCAAACTATGTAGATCACGACTTTCTCAATCAAACAAAAGACAGTCCATATAAACACTCCCATTGTTCTCTGTTTTCTTGAACCTTGCAGCAATACAAAGACTTCCAAAGACTTTGAAACAGTGCATACGAGGCCCTGACGCCTATAAAATTCTTAGTGTAACTTTCATACAAATTCAAAGAGCCTTCATTAAAAAAATGCTTTTTTATATGGCTACCATTATTATATATCAGCCTTTAAGCATTTACTACTGGAAGTTCCTCTCAATTAACTTTCTGAAGAATACTAAGATCCCCACACTTTGCAGACGGATGGGTGATCGCAGCGTATTAAAGACCATCTCAGACATCGATCTACATGGTCTTCACATGATCTAACCAAGATTATGTCTGGACTTTAAAAAAGACTGTGACCTCTGAGTTTGCTTCGGCATTTCTTCTCAGAGTAGTCAGATAGGAAACGCCAACCTCATCTAGTTTTTAAAATAAGATTGACGTATAAAGTGTTAAGCCTACTTACAGAAATACGTAAAATCATTTATCATTTTGATTTCATTAGACGCCTTTTAGACACACACAGACCGATGTCCACTGGTTAGCAATGATCAGAGAGCCATACAAAGTGACATTCTATCAGCGATAAAGTGGATGCAAAGTCCAAAATGTATAGGACTGGCATAAGCTACCGAAAAGCTTTATGTTAATCCTGTTGAGGGCGGAGATGTGATACCCGATCACATCTAGCATAGTAGGTAGCAGGCATACCGCAGTAATTCCGCCATGAATAGTCCGTTGTACGACAAGGGTGACAGAATTGAAACTGCCTGTTTTATTTAACGTGCAGATTTGATTTCAATTCTACCTCTTTTCCGCGTGATTTCGCCGATCTGGTCGGAAGCTAGTTACACCTCCGCGCTCAGCCCGCTTTTTTGCTGCGGTGCGGTGCCATGCTTGTAGACAAATGCAACTATACCATTGACGAATTTCTTGCTGACAAAATTTCTTGTGACTGATCCTGTATTTATAATGTAATATTCCAATCTAAAGACTTTTAATTTATTTTAATTGTATCGTATATAATGTTTTATTTGATTTCTAATATTTTCTATACAGGGTGGGTAAAAAATCGTGGATCAAACGAAAAAGGGCGATAGTTGGGGTTATTTGCAGTAAAAAATATCTTTGTGGCAGAGCACTCTCTTGATCACTTTAAAAGTTATGACTATTTCAGTGTTTTTTGGAAAAAATACCAAAATTTGTGATAAATAGGCAATTAGAGTAAAATGGATACCTATTTTAAAACAATAAATAGTGTTTAGTAGCTTCTAGGAAATGTATCATCACTACAAAAGTGCTTTTATGATAGTAGGTGCCATGATTTAAGAGTATTGGCACTTTTTTCAATATCTTTTAAGTCTCACGTAAAATTATTTGTAACTTTTAATAAATGTACTGCCAAAAAATGACCCTGTATTAAAAAAAAACACCCATTTAATGACGATTAAAACGAGGTGTAACACAGCTGTTTGTAGCTTCATTATTTTTTTTATGTTAACTTTTTCATAGCAAGGTCTAAATTAAAGTAAATCAGAGGATAGTTAAAAACAGCTATTAGAATTCATATTTTTTTATTTAATGATAACATAATAAATCTAGTTACAGCAATTGTTCGAAATGCCTTCCTCTAGCGACAATACACATACGACATCATCTAATAAAATTACGAAGCAACCTACGAAATGTGTTCTCATCACAGACTTGTCTGTGGTTCTCATATATATGTATTTACGCAATCGTGAAACGGAATTCATTGTAAATAGACAAATGATTGCAAGTAGGCAGGACAAACACACCCATTGATCGAGAGAACACACTTTTTTCAATCAAACAAAAAACAGTCAATACAAACATACAAACACTCCTATTATTCTCTGTTTTCTCGAACCTTGCAGCCACACAAAGACTTTCAAGGACCTTGAAACAGTGCATACGAAGCCCCGACGCCTGCAAACTTCGTCGTGTAACTTCCATACAAACTTGCGAGTTGTTCTCGTGTGTTTGTGGTTGATAAGAAGTTGATACAGTGCCTCTGTTTCTGCCCGGATGGGCGCAAAAACAGTTGCGAATTCAATGTGGGAGGTGGGTGTGTGGACTATGATTGTTATATAAGTAAGGGAATGAGTTATTTGCAGAATATTTCCTGTGTTTTGTAGTGAAGCTAGCTAGCTGTATTTGGATGATCAAAAATTGTTTCGTCGTATTTGTTATCCGTAGTTTATTTATAGCGGTATACGAAGGTGTCTCACTTACACCACTTTTCGGGTGCAAAAATTATGCAACACCTAAATGCTTAAGAATTTCTTATGAAGGCCTTTGGTGTTAAAATCAAGGCTTCACAAAATGCTAGGTCCTGCCGCAGTGTATGACCAGTCTAAGTTGAATACACACCACCATTGGGGTCAAAAAATTATGCTATACCTAGTTATCCATGAATTTCTTATTCCCAGAGGTAATAAAACCAAGGCTTAACAAAATGCTACTGCCCAAGTGTTTGGGAAATCTAAGTTGTGCTTTTGATAAGGAAATCTTCCTTATAGTAAGTATAAAAAGGGAAGTTAGACACCTGAGACACAGTCTTAATACATAGAAACTTAGAAAGTTTACAAAAACGCGTCCAACTTACCTGAAACCTTTCATCATTGGTGTATGTGAACTTCCCGGAGCTCAGGATATGCCAGTCCCGCTTTCTGATCCACGACACTTGCTGAAAGACAAAAGAACACACTATTAATATAACATAACATTACGTTTGTATTCCTCGAAGGGGTAGGGCAGAAGTCTTAAGTATGTTAGATTACATTACAACCACATTTCAAAAAGTTATGTTGAGTCGTTTATTATCCCGGTCAGATTTGAAAAATTCTTTTTGAATTTGATTTCCCAATTCTTGAGGAAGGCTATAAACTATTTAACATTAAGCTATGGCCATATTTACATGCATTTTGACCGCGTTGGTGTTGCACTTTTCTATAAAATAGCAGACTAGGCAGAAAATGTGCTGAATGAATTCATAGTTACAGTTGCCACCCTGTATAGAATCATCATCAACCTAGCCTTTTCCCAACCATGTTGGGGTCGGCAATTCGGCATCCAGTCTAACCGAATGCAGCTGAACATCACTATTTAATATTAAAACTATAACATAGAAAAGTACTTAAAATACACGTGTTTTAAATTAAGTACCAAACAGACACGTGTTTTAAATAAAATAGGTTTGGCACAATTACAGGCCTTGTGTAAAATTAAACCCCAGGGAATGAGTTGTGGCGTCAACGTTCCAATTGTCGGGTCGTCGTGTCAATGTCGTGCAGAATTACAGGTGCCACACCGCAAAATACGCGTTGAAGATTAACATGTAGACTAATTTGTTGGCACTAAAGGACCGCCCATTTGATTACAATATTCTGTTTAATTTTGTTAGTGTAGAATTGAATAAATACGGGTATGACGATTTGCTGTACTCTGTACTTTAACGTGTAGGTGAATGTTACCACTTCATATAATTATTTCATGTTTAAACCATCTTTTTGTATCGCAGTCAGTGCGGTGAAGCTGTCGACTGCCTCGGACACCATGGCCTACCCTGCAGTAGGAGCGCAGGCCGGATAGCACGGCATGCATGACATCATCCGTCGTGCTCTTGTCTGCTGTTTTAGAACCCAACGGCCTGGCACGCAACGATGGGAAGAGACCAGACGGAATGACCATAATGCCCTGGAAGTTAGGCAGACCTTTGGTGCCGGATGCTCAAACTCAAACTCATTTATTTCAATTAAACCATTTACAGGCACTTTTTAATTGTCAAAATTAAATAGTCGGTCAGTTAGTCAGAAAGTTGAAGCTGGTTGCCCATGTTGCCCATGATGTAACATGTGTGTGTGACACCCTTGTGCCATCCCATCTTCCTAGCACGGTGGGCTGTGCTGGAGCGGCTGCTGCTGGCGCAGAAAACCTCAAACGGCGAAAATATTCCAACCTGATTGGGAGTTATATGTTCGAGCCGTTTTTGGTTGAAACACTAGGGCCATGGGGACTGAGTGCCCACTTGGTTTTTCGAGATATCGCCAAGCGGTTATTCGACTCTTCACGTGACCAGAGGGATGGCCAGTTTCTTGGCCAAAGAATTAGCATCGCCATACAACGTGGCAATGCTGCCAGCCTTTTGGGCACTGTTCCTGTTGACAGCGATGCGGACGATTTTTTTGATGCCCTATGATCCTTTTGCTTATTTTTTCACATGTACATATTATTATTTTTGTAATGACGGTATATTTATTTTATTTCTTATTTTGATCGTTGTTTTTTATTTATATCTAATAATATGCTGCACTGGTTGAAAACCTGCGCTGGGACTCTGTAGGGTTTTAGCATAACGCTGTGCGATGGCCGTTTTGCGTGGATGTGACGCATCATTTTCCCCTTACTTGTTATTTTTGTGTGTTTGTGTTCTTTTTATGCGTCATGTTTACCGCAAATAAACGCCCTTTCTTTTTTTTTACATCGTTCTCACATATAATTGTAAATTCAACATGAATGATGTAACTAATCTTTTTGTAACAATATAGTTTAAAAGAGTGTCCGTGGAGTTTCTTGGTCATTCTTCTCCATAGATATCTACTACGCTTTGGAATAGGCAACTAGCATCATATTTTTCTGACTGACCGACTCCTTAATAATTCAAAAGTGTCTGTAAATGGTTTAATTTAATATAGACTATGTCGACTCTCAAGAGAGCCATGAACAATACATCATTGATAGCGTCTCATTAGTCGAGGCTTGGTAGGCTAAGCGAAACTTATTTTGTTAGTAACTGTAGATAGTAGATAAAACAATAGGTATGTTTTATTATTAAATACTAATACTATATGTTTTATTTGTTTTATAACATTTACATAAATACTGACTTAAAATAATATTAATAATATGTACGTGTATAAGAGGGAAACACTCGGAAAGAATTACCTACAATACACCCACATTTTGCCAGTTTTATTTAAGTTAGTTATGTAATTGGGGGCGAGCGAGTTTTTTAGATATTTATGTTGGATACGCACACATTAATGGTCGATACTCACACAAGTATTGGAAAGAAAGAAAATACGTTTATTTGCGGTAAACATGACGCAGAGAACGAACGTAAACAGAAGAAATAAGAAGTTGGCGGAATATATGCGTCACATCCACGCAAAACGGCCATCGCTCAGCATAATGCTATGACCCCATGCGAGACAGAGCCCCAGCGCTGGTTTTCAGCGACAGCTGAGTTGACGTGATGACGTCAACCGGTGCAGCATACGACAAGATAAAACAACAACAATCAAAATAAATATGTATACAGGATGCGCAAACTATAACCATGGATTCAGCACATGAGTTTAGACCCCATAGCATATAAATTTTTCGCCGGTTATTAAAAAAAAAATTGCTGTTCCATACATTTTGACCGTGTAGGTATTGCACTTTTCTATGAAACAGAAGTTTTTTTTTTTGATAACCGAAGAAAAATTTCGACGCTATGGGGTCTAAACTCATGTGCTGAATTCATGGTTACAGTTTGCTCGTCGATGTCCCTGCCACCCTGTATAATACCTAGTTCTAAACGTTTGTATAAGCATGAAATTGCTTCATTTAGATAACACTTAATTAAAATCAAGCCAAGCTCATCAATTTGCCAACTAAATTAACTATCTCGTTTAATTAAATGAAATCTCTTTCGTCACCTTCAATTTTGAAGTTAATGATTTAATTCTGTTAATCTATACCTATTTATTATAAATTATAGTCGCATATTTTCGTGTCTGTCTGTGTGACCGTGTCGTTTTTCTAGAATAGAATATTATTATTTTATTATTATTCTTTTTTTTTTTTTTCTAAGCTATGCAAAGGTTTTTGATGCGGTTTTCGCTATCAGTTAGAAAATTGATTCCGGAAGGTTTATGTGTGTAGTATGTTCCCACTGCTGGGACACAGGCCTTCTCTCTGTGAGTGGGAGTGGGCCATAATCCAACACGCGGTTCAGTGCGGTTTGGTAATTTTTTTGATTCTAGGACAATCTCCTCACGATGTTTTTCTTCACCGTTTTGATAGTGGTGTGTCTATACATTATATTACATAATAAATATTGTTTGTTTGTGTTTTTTAAAAACGTTGCCCCACACTAGGAATTTCTCCTGTATCGTGGGTGCGTTTACAAACATTTAAACTCACATACACAAACAGCCTATATTAAACTTTCATTATCTATACTAATACTAATAATAAAGCTGAATAGTTTGTTTGTTTGAACAATCTAATCTATGGAACTACCGGTAGGATTTGAATAATTCTTTTTGTTTTGATAGCCCAATTCTTGAGGAAGGCTATAGGCTATTTAACATTACGCTATGACCCTTAGGAGCCGAGTAAAAATAAAAATAAACTCGGAAAGAACGCTAAGCTTAAACGAAGCGATAGCGCGGGCAGGCGATGCGATGCAACGGCCACCCCGTTGCATCACATCGCCTGCCCGCGCTCCATCACCTGTCCGGGAAACAATAAATTTCACATGAGTGAAGTCGCTGGCAGAACCTAGCTAGTAATAGAGAAATCTCGTTGCCAAGTCGTAAAAAAGGTGTGAAGCAGGTGCGGGTCGCAAGTCAATTATATTCATACGTCAAAGTTACTGGAATATTAGCTCAGACTTCAGACTTTCGGCATCAATGTCAAAGTGACTTAGTCCTAATCAGATTTATGACTATTGTCTAGATACAGTTTATCACTTTAGCGGCTTAAGTTATCCATAGTGTTTGTAATTCTTTGGTCTTTTATGTAATGCATTAGGAGGATTTATTGTTTTATATTATTCTTCATTAAGAACGGCTTGATTCTATTATCTAGGGTTAGACACAACATATTTTTTTTCATATTGTAACGTTCTTTACAGATAATTGTGAAAATGTTTCTTATTTATCCTTGTTTTAATTGTAATTAAAATCTTTGTTATTTATAAACAATTTTACATTTGATATTATTTGGCTATTTGCACCACATGTTTCCGGGAAGTCAAAGCGTATTTTTCAAAATATAATATTTCAACCGATTTTTTTTTCACGATTTCAGGGTTTGTCCCGTAGTAATAGTTGTTCATAATGATGAGTACAATGACCTCTTTTAAGGATTAAAACGATCAAAATTTAACAGTGTATAATATTACACGTTTTAATAGCCGTTTCAGATTAACGACAGATGGTAAATAAAAAAAATTGGGAGCTCTATAAAATTCTCAAAGTCGGGCAAAATAAGGTTGAGAACCTATGGTTTAGTGGTTGCGCTGTGTAAAAAAGTATTCTAAAAGTGATACTCACCCCTCTTTCACTCAAGTGCCCCACTAAACAGTGGAGGTAGGCAGTGCCTCCCAGCTGGGCAGTGATGTTGCTGACTGTGTTGTTGGCAGTGACGTCAGCGGCCGGCTGCACGCCTGCGCGCCAGCCGCGAGCTCTTGAAGTGCCGTGATGTCCTGGTACCAGAAAAAATGGGTTTTAGAAGAAAGAGCATAGTGTGGATTGCTATAGGCTGATGAGGGGCGGAGGATATACTTTATAACATAAACTGGTTTTAAAAAAAATCGAAAATCAACGGGTTGTACTCCGGGAGTGCTGGCAGAAGTGAAAACTTGAATATTAACGTTGTGCATTTTTTATATTTTGGAATGCGGTCTACTCTCCCTCCGTCTTACGAATTTTCGATCAGGTCACGTGTCCTGACGCGAGCTCCGTCTTACGAATTTTCGATCAGGTCACGTGTCCTGACGCGAGCTCCGTCTTACGAATTTTCGATCAGGTCACGTGTCCTGACGCGAGTTTAACATTTTCTTCCCATCACAACAAAAGTGCACAACGCCGCTAAAGAAGTTTTCACTTCAAAAATCAATTCAACAATCATGAATATTATGACACCAAAAATTTACAGCCCCAATGAATAAAACTTTACGCCAATTGATCAGGTGTGCAACTCTCAGCATAAACTACATTAATATTAAAATTATGCTAATTATATTTCATTTCATCACAATCGGGGACCATTTATTAACTTATTAGTCATTCTATAATTAATTTAATGGACATTATTATAATAAACCTGAGCTCGAAGCCGATTATTGGCAAATATCTACTTATCTCGTGGACGCAGACTAGCTTACGCTGACAGAGTTATGAGCAAATACGTCGCGTTTTTGTAATTAGTGTTATCATTCGTATACTTGCTTTTATCAACTAGACTAGATTTGCATATTTTTTCAGCAATCATAGTTGAGGCTCCCACAGACAGGCGGGACGCGAACCTGGTGGAATAATTTTTAAAAAAAACTTTATGGGAATTGTTCTACCAGAGTCGTGTCGCGCCTGTCTGCAGCAGATTTTGCGGTTCCATCGCAGTTAAACAGAATTAGCTTGAATTGTGCGGCGAGACACAAGACTTCTCTTCTCTTACAGAGAGGAGACTTGCGTCTGCAGTTTGCGGGGGCTCTAATGCTCCTGGCATTAGAGCCCCCGCAAACTGCAGACTTTTTATCGGCCGATAGTTTGGTCGGGTTGGGCTGTTAGTGCGTACATTGGGCCAACAAAACAATTGGGTTAGACGTGAGTGTGCAGACTAGCCCAACAATCGGCCGACTATTCTCGAACGATTTTACTAGTTTGTAACTGACTGTTAAAGAGAACACATCGGAGTACTCGTTTAATTTTTTTTTATAAAGCGCAGGACTTTGCTCGATTTCTTCAATCAATTTTACGTTGGACGTTTCTACAATCAACTGCTCTGCATGTGCCGACGCCATCGTAAAATATATGCACGACCGTCCGAAAGCTCGGAGCGAACTGAACTATCGGAACTATCGGCCGAGTCGGCCGACTAAATAACCGGCAAGTGTTCGGGCGGGGCTTGAGCGCCGTACTGAACAAGCGGTCGGCCGATAGTTGGCCAACAGTTTAGTTTGAAGGCAATCGGGAATCCCATCAAACTGATTCATCGGCCGATTACTAATCGTTACAATTTGCGCACTTGCATACATCTCCATATTGATTAAGACGCCGATCAAACTATCGGCCGATAGAAAGTCTGTAGTCTGCGGGGGCTCTTATACTTAGGCTGACCGCGAAATTAAAATTTTGCATTTGGCAGGTTAGTGTGGTTGTATTTTGAACAAAATATGATTTTCGGGACCGTAATCAATTATACGACCCGCACAATTCAAATTCAGATCTTATAATATTGATATTACATGAAATAGTAATTCAATGAATTACTATTTCATGTAATATCAATATTATAAGATTTGAATTTGGCGGTCTACGCTGGTGCTTGGTGGTATTTATGGAGAGAGATAAGAGATGGACAGTAGACTCACGTATATCTCCTGTCGATGATGTGAAGAGTGGCAGCATGCAGAATATGGCCGCCGCAAGCTGTATGCCCATGCCGCCAGTCTCTCGCCATCTCATCTGAAACAAAGAAAATTAAGAATTAGCGAAGTAATATGATATGTTTGTATGAGATAGGAGATCATTCCAGCATCGCGGCTGTCTGTAACAGACACAACGCTTATAAAATCACTGGAATGGTAAAAGGTTTGTAGGTTTCACTCCTACCAGATACCTAGTTCAGAAATACACCACTAGTGGCGCTTTTCTGACGTCAACCTTATGTCATGGTTGAGACAGACACCTATAGATTTTTATTCAGTAATTTGAATTAATATTATTATTGTTCTTTAGTGATCTAATCCTATCTATTGTGTTTCTTCTGTCTTACTCCTTCTGTGTCTATATTTATATCGTGCTGTGTACGGACATTATATTTCTATAAATTCTAAGTTGACTTTTGTTTCTTGTTCGTCCGTACATTTTCTACTAGAACTAAAGGTTTATTTCTTCTGTGTGCAGAAGGCGTTTGAGAGCAGTGTTGGCCCAATGGTAAAATCGGTGACTTCAGAGTTGTAGGTCGTAGGTTCGAACACAAACAGGCGCTTTAAGTGACGTTAAATTGCATCACCATTTCTCTCAAAACGGTGAAGGAAAACATCGTGACGAAACCAGCATGTCCTATGACCAAAAATTCGAAGACATGTGACATCTAGAAACCCACACTAGGCCCGCATTGTGGATTCCGGCCCACTCTTATTCACCGAGAGGAGGCCTGTGTCCCAGCAGTGCAACACTAGGCTGATTATGCAGCAGGCGTTTTAGAATTGAATAAAAAATAATTTAAAAAAAATAATAATAATAAATTAATTAATAATAATAAAAAAAAATATTATTAATATTTATAATATTATATTTTTTAGTAATTAATTGATTGATATTTTTTATTTAATTGATTTTTTTTAAATTGTTTTTTATTGTTTGGGGAATCTTAATAAAGAAAAACATCTTTTCATTCTTTCACGTCTATGCTGCGTGCACGTGGCGTATGTTCCTAGGCACACGAAGGCATAAACTAGCCAAACATGATAACAGCACGGATCATAAATGTTATCAGCGTCGGAGAACATCTAGTTTGAGACAATATCTCTGTTTACTCTCGGGTTATAGTTCAGCGGGCTTCGTGCTAGCCAATCAATACCTTTGATGCTCTAGACGGAGAGATAGTGATTGGGTTTTTGACGTCATCAGGAGCTTTATAGCGAATGACGTGATTTTCTGTTACGATATCTGTTTACTGGATTTAGGCCCAGTTACTCAAAATAAGCCGATTATATACATATTATATTATGCAAACTGCCTAACAGAACTGGAATTTTTGAACGCTATTTTCGGAATATAACAAAACAATATACCTAACAAAACAAAATTGCAATTATGTAGTTATGGAACGTAATAAAAATTATACCTTTTGACATTTTAATTTTAATATTTTTGGGAATGAAAAGCAAACGGTTTTAAAAAGGCATCCTTTTTAAAACCGTTTGCTTTCACTTCATGAAATCTTACCAATACTCAATACTTTTATTGCATTCCACATGTACCTAGGTATTCTTAGGTGGTAAACTTACAATTAGAGCATATGGACCCTGTCGGGCACAGCAAAATAAGTGAGTTAGGAGAGAGGAAGCATTAATTACCAATAACCTAACATTGAATAATTCTGACTAACTGACCGACTTTTTAATTTTGATAAATCAAAAGTGAAAAAGTGGTAAACGGTTTAATTAATGAAATAAATGCTTTGATTTTGAGTTTATTGTTACATTTTGTGCTATTCCTACGTTTTAATTATGCTAAAGTTCCATATAATCTTACGAATCGTCACTAAATATACCTACAATTCGTCTACAAGTTATCGTTCCTTCTAATCTTTCTTAAGCGTAGATAAATCAAATCCCTTCAAAACTATTCACGAACAAAGCCGAGCTCTCAGTCTATAAGCAGAGGGAAGCAACACTATCCCCTAGGTGATATCTTTAACTAACTCCAAAATCAGTTTCCGCCCCATTTCGCGTTGCCAAGGACGGTGACGTATGGCACAGTGTGCGTTAGTACAAACAGTAGGACAAATACACAATGCACGAGGAAGACGTATGTGTATAAGAATAGTTCACACCCTGTTCCTCATACCTCTACATATAATACACGTGTTAGCGTCATTAAAAAGTTGGAGTGAAAATTGAAATAAGAAAATGAATACACAAATACTTTCACATTTTGTGATGGGTACTTATTAAAAATCGGAACAGATAAATAAATAAATAATATGTTAACTATTATAAACTAACCACCAGCCCGTACTGCGCACGGTTTTTACGACTAGACTACGAGATTTCTTTATTATATAAATGTTAAATATGAATGTATTATAACAATTTCAAACATACACAAACACATACATATATATCCGTCAGAAGTTCGCCAGCTTTTCATAACGCACTTGGTATTAAAACAGCACACCATGCTTTCCTATAACATATACATTGAAAGTACTAATAAGATAGGTACGGAATGATATTGTATGTGAGTCAAATGCATCCTCTAAATATGTCTTCGTAAACAGATTTTATACATTTTTAGGCCCATTTCTATACAATAAATTAAATAGGAAATTAAGTTTTTTTTTTACTTGTGCTTAAAGTTTTAATAAATAAACACTTACACATAAACGATCCGGAATAAATTCTCTAAATGATAGTGAAAATCGCATCAAAATCCTTTGCGCAATTAAGAAGAACAACGCGGTTACACTTTAATTTAAAATATGTACGAGTACTTATATATCGTCACAAACAATTTCAAGACGACAACATTATCAAAATATTCAAAATACTACTACCCGATGATTTCGTAATATTGGTCAAACTGTAACTTAATCCTCATTGGTTGATCGGTTAGTACAGTGAACGCTGTTAGGGGGCGCTATAATTTTGCGCGCCATCTTCTATACGTGGACAGAGTCGATTTGAAAAAGGGCGGCATTCGATTTGCGGTAGCTGACGCCTTTATAGTTGAGAGCATACGATCGAAACTGTCACGTTCACAGTACATGCATTTGTTTCTTACTACTCATAAAGTCATTGACTCATTGTAAATTATCAAATAAACGTGTTTGTGATTTGTGCTCCAACCTACATTTTACTGGTTTACCTGAGTACCCACCTTCCTCATGGAACCCGTACCAAGAAATGATGATGGCTCTGTTATCGCTACGCCCACGTTCGCGCCGTCATTTAGATGAAATGATGAAATTAATGTATCAAATAACTACATAACCTGACATCAGGCCTGTAATCAGAGGAGAACCCATAGCACACCCACAATCTGTCAGTTAGAATGTTGCTGTGTGAATAATTTTGTGACAATTTAGTATTTTTTTTAGATAAAGTGTAAAATAGCAGTAATAATCGACTTTTGTCGGTGACTCACTCAATATTTTCCCTCTAAGTTACAACTAAGTTACAAGCCATAAAAACATTTCTAAACCAAGAAAAACTGGACCTCTTTCGAGATTGATGTACCGCTGATTATGTTCTATCGAGAATAATCCTGTTATCCTCAAACCAAATTACATTCGGATTGATTCGTGGTTTGCTCGTAAAATTGCAATCCTCTAAGGTCATCACTGAATAAGAATTGTCAGAAGTTTCAACCAATATGAATAGGGAACGGGCGATAAAAAAACTTATCTTGTTTTCGAATAAACTTTGACGGAATACAGACATTTTACAGTTAAAGATAAAAAATAATGAAAACTGTGATTTTGACAGACTTGTTTTTGACAAGTCTGTCAACAGAAAATGACTGACAATGTTGTCAATGACTTCTCAACAGCAACCTTATTTTAATGAATATAAAGAGCACTATGATTTTAACAGAGATGCAAAATGACTGTGAAAGGACTTCAAACTTCGTTTTCCTAGTCAAGTTTATCGAACTGAATATCGTAGTGGTCCAAAGATTCATGAACGAAATGACGAAAGTTAACTATTAAAGCAAAAAATATGAATTTTACTATAGGAGTCAGCATAGATATTAAGTCGTATGTATGTTATGGAAGTGTTGTAAGATTTAAAAATATTTTATATCTTACTAGCCCGCCCCATGGTTTCACCCGCATAAGTCTTGATCCCGTGGGAATATCGGGATAATTAGTTTTCTGTGTTTTATTCCAGGTCATGTTCTACCCTTGCGCAAAATTTAACCCAAATCCGTTTAACCGTTTTAGCGTGAAAGCGTAACAAACAAACATACAACAATAAAAACATTAAAAAAAACAAATATTTTCTCTTTACAATATTTGTTTAGATTTACATTAATTGGCCGTAAACAATGCTAGTATCCAAATCGCTCAGATGCAGGGACTGTGACCACATCACGGACACGCACACATTCACATGTGTGTGCTATGTATGCAAACAGTACCTATGCGATATTGAACAGGCTTGCATAATGTTGGAACGGTTAGCATGTGATATTTTAGCACAAAGTGCGCTTCAGTTGCGCTGAAATACCAAAACTATCCTAACCGTATACATAAACTTTCGCTTTCTTGCCATGGGGTCAGACAGGAACTACAGAACCCCATAATATACGGTCTTAACATACCTACTCCTTTCAGTCAGTCAGATTATCTGACCTGACCAAGGACATCTATGAATCTGACCATTAAGTTCAAGGAAAAGTTCCTATTGTATGTGAATATAGTTATCATTGTACGGTTTTTATTGTTGAAACGAAGTTCCTTATCGGGCGTTGCGAAAGGGGGCTAGACGGAAAAAATTAAGACCAAAAGTTGGAACGACGGGTAGCGGGAACATCCGAAAGGGTTTACCGCTGCCCTGGAACATAAAGGGCTAAGGAAGGAACACGGGTGGGTTTTAGTCAGTAAGAGTCTGACACTCCCTTCCGCTCCACCCAGAGCGGGAGGAGTCATTTGATGATTTCCCATCCTCAAAAAAAAAAAAAAAAGTTGGAACGACACTTTTTGCTATAGTTGTAAGCCGTGCGGCGTGCGCGTGTTTCTCTGTCTGTCTCTCTCTCTTTGAACTTCGTTCCATCCGGGTGTCCTTTTTTCATAAAGGCTTTCCCTAGATTTTTCTAATAATTGTAACTGGTATGTGCTACGAGTATCATTATCATTCTCATAATCTCAGCCGAAAGACGTCCACTGCTGGACATAGGCCTCCCCTAAGCAGAACCACTTCGGCTGGTTCTGTGCTTCCCGCATCCAGTGGATTTCACAAGTTCATCGGTCCACCTTGTGCGCCTTCCAACGCTACCTCGTCCAGCACGCGATCGCCACTCCAGAACATTACAACAAACATCTGTTCTGCGAACAATGTGCCCTGCCCACTGCCACTTAAATTTGGCAATTCTTCGGGCTATGTCCGGGACTTTAGTTCTTCTGCGGGATTCTTCTTTTCAGATTCTTATCACGTAGGGAAACTCCAAGCATAGCCCTCTCCATTGCCCTTCGGGTGAGTTTTAGCCTTCCGATGAGGCCCACTGTGAGCGACCACGTCTCAGTGCCATAGGTCATCCTCATCACTGGCATCACGCACAGGTCACGACTTTCTTCTTGAGACACAGCGTTATGTGCTACGAATATATTACAAAAGAATATCAGTTTAATCACTTACTTGAAAAAATTATACGGGCTATATTTCACCAAAGCCTTCGCAGTTATTTATGACACACGTCTCTTCCTTATTGGCAGTTGTAATGTACGGACCTTCTTTACCTTTTTATTTCGTCTCAAGACGAGCTCTTGACAACGGCAGTGGATAGGATTCGTCAAGTTATCCGATTGCCGAGCGTTTGATTGATTAAGTGCCGAAGTATTTTGAGGGATTTCGTTCCTTTTGTTACTTACGATTCTTTTTCTAGATTTCATTGATTTTTTGAGACATGACCGTGACAAATTGCGTTTGTGCGGATTCACGAGTTATGACACTGTTTTTTCGTAAGTCAGGAGCATAAATATCTTATATTTAGGTACTCAAGCTTCAAAAGTGATTTTCTCCTAAAGTATTGATAGATATGTTTTATTGTGTTACGAACAAATTATCTTCGAAACTTGAAATAAATCTTTTCTCAAAGTTGCAATTATTATTTCACGAGAAAAACGCTTTTAAATGTAAAGTAACTATAAGGTATTTATGCTCGTTACTGCATACAAAGGTATATTATTACTATCCCACGAAGCGACGCGCGTTTTACTTGTGGTCACCAAGTGTACAAATACGCTGTGAATTTGTGTGTAAGCGCAGGAGCTCTCGCTCGGTACCGTCCGAGTCAAGGGTGAAGTCGGAAGTCTGTGTCTATGTTATGTGCTGACAGTACTCGTCTTCGCACACATTGTGCATGAATTACCCAGCGTGTTTGTACACTGGGTTACCACAAGTAAAGTGCGCGTCGCTTCGTGATATAAAACACTATAAGTACTTATTTTCGTCAAAATGATGTTTACAGTGGGTACAAGTGATGGAAATAAATCCAAATCAAGTAATTCCAAACAAGAGCAAAGCAAGAGATTTAATCAAGGAAGCAAATAGGAAAACAAAACAACTACCAAGGTTTCCTGATCTAGCTATGTGTGTGATTACCTACCTACTAAATCAGCTGTGAGTTATTGTTCTAGTTATCTGTTGCCGAATAGACTTTTAGAAACTAAGATTGGTTGTACAAGACATTGTTTTATTATTGTTCTGTGCCTTATAAGACGAGAACCTCAGATTTAATAATGGGAGTTTGATATAAAACCTTTTTGCTGAACTGGGCGTTTTTGGCATGCCGTGACTCCGTGAGGCACACTTTCCTGTCTTTACACTTTTTATTTGATCTTAAATTTTTTTGTTTTTATCTGATGTATGTCTCTGAAGGCCAATTCTCGTAATTTAAAACGTTCAAAATCTAGTCGCACTCTCATCTCGGCGACAAACAAATGTCAAAAACTTGTCAAAATGTAGGGAAATTAGAAGTATTTTATGACAGATTGAGATACATCCGATCAACATAATGCCACGATATTTAAAAAAATAAATACCGCAGCGCTGGTATTCTGATAGGGAAAAGAAAAAAAAATATCCACCTAAGCGAAATCTGTGTTATAAATTGGAGCAATATGGGTCAATACACAATACACGTTTTATCACACTCGCACAATCCCTTAAAAAATATATTATGTCGCAACTCTGAACTTGAATTTGTAATACAAAATCTCTTTTTATACAAAAATCCAATACGTACACGAGAAGTTTTAAAATGGTGTTTTCTTCAAAAGTTTCGTCTTGCGACAAGTCCAACTCCTTTCGAGTCGAATGCGAGTGTACTGTGCGACGAATCTCAAGTTTGATGAGTTCCGACCGCCCGCCGTCAATTTTGTCAAAGGATTGAAGATATTGTATATGTTTTCTGCTCATGTAGCTACGTGTTATTTGGTGTTATGGTAGTTTATTTTATTTCTTTTACTATCCTACTAATATTATAAACGCGAAAGTTTGTGCGAATGGATGGATGGATGTTTGTTACTCTTTCACGCAAAAACTACTGAACGGATTTTGATGAAACTTGTCAGTAATATAGCTTATAAATCAGAATAACACATAGGATACTTTTTATCTCGATATTCCCACGGTATCGACACTTATGCGGGCGAAACCGCGGGGCGGTATATTATACTATAAATCACAGACATACAGAGCAATCATAAGTCAACACATATTAGGTATTTGATAACTTTGCAATAAGCTCACTCCCTATTACATGGGACTTAAGGTAGATGCTCCAAGGTAGCCCGCAAAATTCAAATTTTCTTAATTTTTTTGCAATTTGCTGGTCAGTACTAAGCTGTACGTTGATTACAAAATGATTCGCGGCCGTAACAAATATGTATTTACAGAATTATAATCATTAAAGTCATCAACACAACTCTCTAAGATCAAGTAATCCTACAGAATGACTATTTCATGAAATCTTGACATTTTAGGATTATGCTAACTTAACAAGTTTTATTACTGATTGTAATGATTATAATTCTGTAAATACATATTTGGTACGGCCGCGAATCATATTAACTAACATTACATCAACGTACAACTTAGTACCGACCAATTGCAAAAAAACGTAAGAAAATTTGAATTTCGCGGGCTACCTCGGAGCATCCACCTTAAGCATAATTGCTGAAATGGTGTAAGTACTATAAATGGGTACACCTCTACCTTATTTATTTATTTAAACTTTTCGCACAAAAAGGTACAAAGGCGGACTTAATGCCTCAATATCACACACATCACCGTCATCATCTGGACATCATATTTTTGAATAATTAATTATACTACTTTTTTAAATGGACGCCTGAATAATAAACTGGCAATTTGTATATGTTTGCTAGTAAGGATCACGATCATAACCGGTTATTATTTTATTACTTATAATTATTGAGGATTAATTGAGATACAACTCTTTTACCCCGTAGCGGGGTTTTTTTCCATGGAGCCTGAGCATTCTCCTTTAATAGTCTCCTTGGAGTTTCTTGCCCGTTTTTCTCCATTGAAACCTAGGAGGCTTCATCTTTCTTACTGACTCCTTTGACAATTTTAAAGTGCCTGTTAATGGTTTAATTGGAATATATGCTTTGAGTTTTGTGTTCAAAACCACACGACTACACGTCAAGCTATACTAAACCAGTTTGTCTTGGCCTCACTTTGTATGATATTTTATCACAATGAACGGTCAGCTAATACTGGTTTTGCATAGCTTGATGTGCAGCCGTGTGTACTATTTGAGTTCAAATTAACTCAGCCTATCGCAGTCCACTGCTGGACATAGACCTCTCCCAGGCTGCGCCACAACACCCTGTCCTCCGCCTTCCGATTCCAGTCCTTCCCCACAACCTTCTTTAGGTCGTCCGTCCATCTAGCTGGGGGGCGTCCCACCCCTGAGTTCAAATGGTAGACATATTTTCTAACCTAGTATAACCTATTCCAATTGTTCGGGGTGCCCTAGCTTAGTTACAGCAACCAACTTTGAGCAAAGCTGGCCAGAAACTTTAAAATAGGGTCATTTATAGCCGTTTCCTCACGATGTTTTTCTTCACCGTTTTATGAGCAGTTTTGTTGAAATGAAATATACAAAGTAAAGTGCCTGCCTGGGTTCGAACTGAAGACCTACGTAAGTCGGGGCCTATACAACTGCAGTGCGATTCTGTAACCATCCCAACGTGAAAACTTAGGTGAAGTGAGCGTGGAGTGAGCTGTCATTCCAACTAATGCTAGGGATTGACACTACTGACAACTCACATCAAGCTCACTTCACTTGAGTTTTCACGGTGAGATTTTTACAGAATCGAGCGGCTGCTCTCTAAAAGAAAAGAAAAATAAAGTCATTAAAACACCAAACATTTTTAGAGGCTCTCATTTGTTTAAAAAAGCGTGCGATTTTAATAAAGGAGCCTTTTTACCGTTTCTAATGATATACGCGTCATATAATTATGAGCTCAATAGGTTATTATAGGATCAATTTAATATCTCCCATTATTTAGTTTCATAGAGCCGTGGTGGCCCAGAGGGTTACCTCTGGGCCACAACCAACCTCTGGGCCTCTGGACCTACAACTCGAATGTCGCGGCCGTTAGGCCGCGACATTCGAGTTGTAGGTCGTTGGTTCGAACCCAGGCAGGCGCTTTACTTTGTGTAAATTATTTCATCACCACTGCTCTCAAAACGGTGAAGGAAAACATCGTGAGGAAACCGGCATTTCCTAGAACCAAAAATTCTAAGACATGTGACATCTACCAACCCGCACTGGGCCCGCGTGGTGGATTACAGCCCACTCCCTCTCGAAGAGAGGAGGCCTGTGTCCCAGCAGTGGGAACATTAAGGCTGATTATGCATTACTTAGTTTCATATTAGCTAAGCTAATCCTTGTGTGTATACAATCCTTACATGTGTGTGCACGTAAATTAGGTATGC
This sequence comes from Apamea sordens, assembly GCA_945859715.1. Classification (NCBI taxonomy): domain Eukaryota; kingdom Metazoa; phylum Arthropoda; class Insecta; order Lepidoptera; family Noctuidae; genus Apamea; species Apamea sordens. The sequence continues at coordinate 16,012,386 of OX244002.1, forward strand.
CAATGTTTAGATTAACTACACCAGAATTAAGTAAACATGTTGAGTGTATGTACATACATATGTACCGACATTATCACAGGATAATAATTGCCGTGTTGCTGTTCTGTATAATTTCGCGAATAAATACCGGGTAATACAAAGATACTCGTACGTCGAGTCCTTAGAGGTTTCTAACCATGTAAAATTAGCTCCATGAATATAAATTATCGCTTTGTTTGTTACAAAATATTGAGTGCGGTGAGAATATGAGTTTAGTTATGTGCACTAAAGAGTAGTAATTAGATGTTTCAGTTACAAGGATGTATTAGTATTTTTATCTCACGAAGCGACGCGCGTTTTACTTGTAGTAACCAAGTGTACAAACACGCTGTGAATGTGTGCGTGAGCGTAGGAGCTCTCGCTACAGTCTGAGTCGATGGCGAAGTCACAAGTGTGTGTGGGTGCGCGTGTGTGTGTTATGTGCTGACGCTACTCGTCTTCACGCACACATTCACAGCGCGTTTGTGCACTTGGTGACCACAAGTAAAGCGAGCATCGCTACGTGAGATATATATACTGTAACTGTTTTAGTAGGTACCTACTAGTAAAGTTTTTTATTCGTTCCAGAAAGTACCATGCCTACATCTGCCACTTAACAGCAATCTGGAACTGAAACTCACTTGAACTCACTGACGCGTTCACTAGAGCTTCCGAAAGAGTAGATCTTAAAATGAACATTGACAAAACGAAGGTCATGTCAAATACCCAAGTTGTCGACTATATGTTTACCTATGTACAGACGCCAGCAGGTCAAGCTACCCGAAACTGTCAAATTTTCCCAATCAACATTGAACCTTAATGTTTCAGCGATAAAGTTGAAAATCTATTAAAGAAATTTGACAGATTGTAGTAGCTTGATGTGCTGGCGTCTGTACTAGGCACATGATATAAACTGATTCAAGTCATCATCAGCTCTTACGGAGTTACTTCGTAATACAGTCGAATCCGACAGTCCACAATGAACCGTTTGTCAGATCCGTCCATAAATTTACAATCACAAAAGGTAAAATATTTGTAACTTCTCGATTCGTTATTTGTTAACTGTTGTGCTGTAACTTTTAACTAGTTTTGTGGTTTGCGTTGACGGTCGGCCGAGTTGTGTTGAAACTTTTTAGTTTAAATGCTTTTATTATGTTCGCTTTTTACTTTGATTGAAACATTTTTGTTGAGAGGTCAGATAGGCAGTCGCTCTATGTAAAATACTGGTATTCAGCTGCATCCGGTTAGACTGGAAGCCGACTCCAACATAGTTGGGAAAAGGCTAGGCAGATGATGATGATGATTGTATTTGTATCATCACGCGAAATATTATAGCGCACCGTGTGCGCAGACACAGAATTCTGATGTACTCTCTCTTCCCTCACGTTCACCCTCAAATGCGTGCACTTACTGGACAGGTCCTCTCAAACTGTTTGGTTCTTTCCTCAAAAAAACCATCTCAGACATTAATCTACGTGGTCTTCACATGATCTGACCAAGATTATGTCTGGACTTTAAAAGAGACTGTGACGTCTGAGTTTGTTTCGGCCTTTCTTCTCAGACTATTCAGATAGGAAACGCCGACCTCATCTAGTTTTAAAATATGATTGACGTGTAAAAGAGTTTGTACAAACCTACTTACAAAAATAAAATCATTTATCATTTCATAGTCCGATGGGACGACACGTAACCTGACACGACCGACAGACTATAAAAGTACAATGTTATCCATCCCCTTGACAAAATCTTCAAGCCTTTTTAGAATAAAGTGCCTTTTTTATTAAATTCACAAACCAGACCCTCACAAGTACCCTCAAATTACAGTACTTACCTACTACAAACAAAACAATTCAATTGGCGGTAATAAATAAACCTTATTATAAGGCAACCGCAATAAAAATAAATCTTCCATAATACCAGACGTATAAAATAGAAAATCATTGAAATAAATTACAGGTTTTCAGCTCGGCCAGTGGTTGCTGTAAAGGCGGGTGCACATTTCACTATTTAATTGTCTTGGGCTGATTTTTCAATCGCTCGTAAATTTTTTTACGTGGAATAAATTGACGTCAGACAGTTTTTGTATGGAAGAACAGTAAAAAATTCAAAATTATTCCTCCGACAATTTTTTCTAGCGGTGGAAAAATCAGCCCTTATTAAAAATCAGACCTTGTTATAACACATTTGAGGATTCAGCACCCTAATTGCCTAACACACGATCAATCGGAATCTGAATCATTTTGAAGCAAATTGCTTCATAAGTTCGAAAAATTTGTTTGCTCAACACGTAAATAACGCAATGAATGTTGTTGAACTGTCAAAATGAAACCGATTCCGATTGATCGTGTGTTACGCAATTAGGGTGCCGGTCTAATGTGTCAGCCTTTGACGAACTGAACATTGACCTAATATTGCACGCCACACTTGGCAGAATGTGATGATACATTGGCTAATCTTTCTTTTTTTAGGGTTCCGTACCCAAAGGGTAAAAACGGGACCTATTTTACTAATACACTACTGTCCGTCTGTCTGTCAGCAGGCTGTATCTCACGAACCATAATAGTTAGACAGTTGAAATTTTCACAGATGATGTATTTCTGTTGCCGCTATAACAACAAATACTAAAAACAGAATTAAATAAATATTTAACTGGGGCTCCCATACAACAAACGTGATTTTCTTTGCCGTTTTTTGCTCGATATTAATAACGGCAACAGGTAGACGCTTGAAATATTCACAGAATATTTAGTTGTATGTTTACTTTAAAAATAAATAATGAAATTAAAATAAAATAATATTGCCCCCCGCACACAACAGACGTGATTTTTATAGATAATGGCACGGAACCCTTCGTACGCGAGTCCGACCCGCACTTGGCCGGTTTTTTGCCCTATTCTGACAAATAAATGATTGAGCACGCACTTTGTGTATTGCTACATCTTTATGTGAAAACCTGCAAAGCGTACTTTTTATAAGTGTGTATCATTTCAACGAGCAACAGGATGAGCGCCGACACTACATTATGACATGGAGTGGAATGAAAAACGAGAACGAGAACAGTTCTTCAAACAAACTGTCGAGCTGACGAATGCTGAAACGAATGCTGTTTTAAATTGAGCTTTTCCTTCTAACGAAAGAACGTAACATTACATAGAAAAAAAAATGTTGTTTTGTGGTTGTTGACATTATTATTAATTCATCATCATCATCTGCCTAGCCTTTTGCCAATAACTCAAACTCAAGTCATTTATTTCAATTAAACCATTTCAGGCACTTTTGAATTGTACAAAATTAAATAGTCGCTCGTTAGTTAGAAAGTTGCCCATTCCAAAACGTAGATCTCTTTGGAGAAGAACGGGCAAGAAACGTAACGTAAACGATAACGTCGTAATGTTGGGGTCGGCTTCCAGTATTACCAGATACAGCTGAATACCAGTAGTAGTAGTTTTACATGAAGCCACTGCCTATTTGGCCTCCATAACCTAGTGACTGGGTATGACGATACCCCTTTGTAAGACTGGTGTGACATTATTATTATTTATGTTTCTTTATTATTACTAAACATACTTGATTTAAACAGACACGCGCTAAAACAAAAAACTTGAGAGGTGTCAAGGGACACCCGGATGGAACGAAGTTCAAAGAGAGAGAGAGAGAGACAGAGAAAAACGCGCACGCCGCACGGCTTACAACTACCTATAGCAAAAAGTGTCGTTCCAATTTTTGGTCTTAATGTTTTCCGTCTAGCCTCCTTTCGCAACGCGCGATAAGGAACTTCGTTCCAAAATCACTCAATGGCTACTACAACAGGACTACCTCTCAACGGAGAATCTTCTAGCATACATCTCGTAAAAATACTATCACAATTCTACGCCCATTTACACACACATACATGTACACGCACTCACACTTACACGCTCATACACGAACTCACACTCACTCTTACATACACAACCCTAACTAAGCAACCTACCTACATTTATTTCATAGAATAACTTTAGCATAATTTTATTATGTAACACCGACACCGTTTCACTTGTTACATAATGTCAATTATTTACTGTACCGATATGGCTGAACCCTATCTCTTAAGATACAGGCTAGACCTAGTTTTAGGGATAGAGTCTACAAAATTGTGCATAAAATGTGACAAATGTTAAATTTACAATCTACATACAGTGTATACAGTGCAATGTGTTTCTTCTTTTATGAAATAAATATTTTTATTACCATTATTATTTATAAGCTGTGGGCCAAAATAACCACCATGTGGAGCCCTAACACAGTTAGAAGGCGTCGCGCAGACCCCGTAGAAGATGGCAGAACAAGCTGGACATAACTAACGACCAGTGGTCTACTTTAGCCCTGGATTGAAAGAGCTAGAAGTCATGGAGAGAGGCCTATTACCAGCAGTGGGATGGTGCAGGTTATCAGTAACAGTATGGTTTTTTACTTTTAATAAAAGTTTTAAAACAGTTTGAAATTTAAAACTATGCCCCACAATACGGTTGCACTGCTTGTATGTGGGAACAGACCATACAAAAAGAGTTCACTATAGCAGTGTTAATAATCTCAGTTAATTTACATTCCATCGCAACTTAATCAGTTATCTGCTTTAGTGAAATGTGCATTATTCTAAGTTGATTTTTGAGTGACCATTTGTAACAAAAGTGTCTTTAGTTTTTGGTTGTAATGGAATTTGAACTTTGTTAAGTGTAACATTCAGTGTGTTGTTCCATAATTTGAAAATTATCTCAAATTCTTCATTCAAATATAGACTAGAGAGCTCTTTTTTAAGTAACACTATGTGTGTACTCACCTTAGTATTTATTAACTGCGAACTGGCTATGATTGTGGGGTAATACGGCCGCGGAAAATTCGCCTGTTTAGTCCAACTGCGGGTTTCAGGTCAATTGATTATTATTTGGTTGGATCCAGCACACGAATAGGTGCTTATTTAAAGTTTATTGCAGCAGGCTTTAGCATAGTTTGCTGTCGTCATTTTTTCTACCAATTAATCAATAAGTACTCGATTTATTTCCTAATTATTCTAAATATTTTTTATCTTGTGAAGATGTTTGTGTTATGAGGTTTGAGGAACAAAGTGTAAAGTTCACTCAACCGACATAGAAAAGGGACGGTTCTCCGACCAGACGGGTGTTGTGTCTGGTGGTCTACTGCCTGACGATTGATATCGGGACGTAGTATAATTCTATTCTATCTATTCTATTCGCGCAGCAAACTCTGCTTGCGTGATGCAGGATTTTGCGTGACGTCAATGTGACGCGCATGTGCGGATGTAGGCAGATGTCGCCACAGTTTGTTTATAAATGGTTTACCGATAATTTATATCTCTAGCACCTACTAGTGAATACAACACCATCGCTTAACATCAGCTGAAATATTGATCTAACAAAAATCTATGCAATACCTGCAAAAAAGATTTGTGTTAAAAATGGCAGTCTTGTAGTAGACCAGTAATAATGTACAGACGCCAGCAGGTCAAGCTACCCGAAACTGTCAAATTTTCCCAATCAACCTTGAACCTTAATGATTTAGAGATAAAGTTGAAAATCAATTAAAGAAATTTGACAGATTGTAGTAGCTTGATGTACAATAGGCATCAATTTTCTTTGAACATAAGGGTTTTACCATCATCATTTCAGCCGAAAGACGTCCACTGCTGGACATAGGCCTCCCCCAATTGGGGTACCCCCAAGCACCGCTACTTCGGCCGGTTCTGTGCTTTTCGCATCCAGCGGATTCCTCCGGCCTTCACGTGGTTGTCGGTTCACCTTATGGGAGGCCTTCCAACGCTACGTCTTCCGGGACGCGGTCGCCACTACAGAACTTTTTGGCCCCATCGGCCATCAAGGTTTTACCAATTCAGTATTAATTGATTTTGTATATAAATACTGCCACAGCAGTCCAACACTTGTATGTATAAAGTGACCCTAATTGAAAAATAATTGAGCTATTAGGGACTTTAACACGAACAGTGGCAGTGTTTGTTTCTAATAGTGACGGATACAAAACAATGTGATCAATAGAAATATTATTTCAATTTGTATTGAGTTGTTGTTTGTTGTACCTACAGACGCCAGTACATCAAGCTACTACAATCTGTCAAATTTCTTTAATAGATTTTCAATTTTATCGCTAAAGCATTAGGTTCAAGGTTGATTGGTAAAATTGATAAACACATACAATTTAATATTAATATAACTTAAAAATACTATAAATACATACCACAATAGAATTACACTAACGCACACGAAGGGTCTACGACGTACGAGAATCGAACAGCCAGTCTCTCAGCCACTGCACCAGTTTTCCGATCACCTACGTTTTAATACTCAAAAGTCTATTTAACTCATACAAATAAAAAAACTCAGTACCTACCCACCATAAATATTCATTTGACCCAAATAAAGATGGCCGCTCTATGCCCGCAGCGGATGGGACATATTTGTATAATATAGTCCATAATTTTCACGGTTCAACTCATCTGAGTGATCAAAGCTTGCCTAATCGTTCGGGTCGGTTTGACCATTAAATAGAGTGGTCACTACCTAAGGTTATAAATAGGCACTAGATATTGGTGTATACTGGGTTATTATTGGGGCTCGTGGCTAAATGATAATAGACACATGGTTCGATCGAAGGTTAAGCTACCCTTGCCGCGGTCGCTTCGTGGACGGGTGACCATCCATTACTTAAAGAGAAACCTTGGTGCCTCGGAAAGCACGTTAATAAGCCGTTAGTCTCGGCTGTCATTCGTAGATCTTTGACATTCGTTACGGGTAGTCAAAAACCCAAAAAAAGTCTGACTGAACTTTATATGAGAAAAAAAAAACTTGGGAGGTGTCAAGGGACACCCGGATGGAACGAAGTATAACTGGCTTGCTTTCTATAAGAGAAAGAGAGAGAGACAGACAGAGAAACACACGCACGCCGCACTTACAACTATAATGTCGATTTACAAGGCAAGTTTAGCAAAGCGTGCATTGTGTTGTGAGTGTGTGTATTTATTCTTCGGATAAAAGTTAACTGACTATTGAGAAATAAGCCCTTAGCGTTATAAATTATGCAAGTTAAGCAAGTCCAAAGTTAACGATCTAATAGAAATTACTTTTCCTGATATGCTAAAATCAGCCCTATTCCTATTGGCATAAGATCAACACGCAAGCAATTTATTGCTTAGCCTGCCAGATGCCACCTAATGCTAATACAAACTAAATGCCTACTACTTCCAGAACACAATTATGTTTATACTATTCCCTTATGCTTCAAGAACGACCTATAACTAAAGCATTAAGAGAAAATAGGCTGTTAGCCCACAACGGAGGAACCCGTCTCTAATGTCGGAATGGCGTGACAACATACTGAATTCTAACTAATATTATAAACGAGCTGCGCCCCGCGGTTTATCCCGCATAAGTTTCGATCCCGTGGGAATATCGGGATAAAAATTACCCTATGTTTTAATCCTGGTTATAAATTATCTGTGTACCAAAATTTCATCCAAATCCGTTCAGTAGTTTTTGCGTGAAAGAGTAACAAACATCCGTCAATACAAACTTTCGCGTTTATAATGCATATTAGTAGGATGCGAAAGTAAGTTTGTTTGTGGTTTGTGTGTTACCTTTTCACGCCTAAACCATTGAACCGATCCTGAAATTTTGCAAACGTTGTCAGGTGTACAGAAACGGACATAGGGTACATTTCATCCGGAATAAAAGTGCTGTTTTCGAGAAAAGCAACAATAACGTTATTATGATAATAGATGACGCCACGTGTCTTTCGAATCATGATTTAATTCTAAATTAACGCGAGCGAAGCCGCAGCCAAAAGCTAGTTAAATAAATAAATGTTCACACTTAATAATAAATGGTGAATTAGACGTTCCTTTGTCTGGGTTTAACAAGCAAATATAATGACTATGTATTTTCAATATGGACTAGGTTTATATGTGTGTTTAAGACTCGAATCTTGAGGACTAAAGACTCAAATTTGGATTCAGGAGTCTTGTAAGTTCTGAAAACAGACGCTTTGCCACTGAATTGGTGTTAACCGTTCAATAAGAAAAATGGGAAGTGTTGGCTTAGTGTTACCAGCCGCGACTTACAAGTTGTAGGTCAAAGTAGTCTAGATTTTTTATTTTTTTTTAAACATTTCCCCACACTAGGAATTTCTCCTGTATCGTGGGTGCATTTACAAACATTTAAACTCACATACACAAACAGCCAGACCCGGAACGACTACTTGTAGGCCAAATACTTGTTCCGTGCGGGAATCGAACCCGCGACACGGTGCGCAGCAGTCAATCGCTTAACCACTGCGCCAACCGTGCCGTCAAAGCTAGGTTCTAGCCTAGTGAGGCATTTTGTTTTTGTTTAGCCTGATACTGTTTTGTTTACGCACTGCTGGGCAAATGCCGTCACCAAGTCCCTCCAGGAACTCTTTTCCCGCGCCAGCTCGAACCAGCACTCGCGGTCAGGCACTTGAATTTGTGTTAGTTATATCATCATTACTGCTCTAAAAACGGTAAAGGGCGACCACGTGAGGAAACCGGCATGTCCTAGAACTAAAAATTCGAAGACATGTATGTGACCTTGTAATAACCCGCACTAAAGCCAGGAGGTCTACTCCGAAGTAGTATCGGCCGAATGTTCGGCGGTTTCCTGCTATGAAGTTACTATTTGGTTCGGTCGGTTCCGATCCTACACTCCTACACTCTTTTGAATGTTGACTATGGTCCCGACCCAACTGGGCCAATCCGAACTTTTTTCGCAATTTTCAATAATATTCGGTTCGGCCATGTGTCGGTCCGATCCGAACATTCGCACTTTGCACTTCGGAGTAGGCCCCCAGGTGGTGGATTACGGCCCACTCTCTCTCACTGAGAGTAGGCCTGTGTCCCAGCAGTGGGAACATTATAGACTGATTAGGTATGCTATTACGTTCAAACTAACGTTTAAAAAGAAAAGGGTTACCAATAAGAATATTAATTACCTACTGAACGTGAACATCTAAAAGAACATTTATCTGAATTTACTAAAAGACGTATCTATCATTAAGTACTCGTAACAAAGCTTTTGATAAATAACGTGATATTTTACACTTTAGAGATTTACCTGCCTTAATGAGTTCTTTGTCATACCCAATAACAAACGCCGTTGTCAAAAATGTTGAAGTGTGAGCAGTGGCGTAGCTCATCCTAATGGGGCCCTGTATCAATTTTTTTTGGGGCCCCTTTTTACTCAACTGTGAAGCTACAGAGGGTATTGTTCTCACAAAATAAAGAATATAGAATACTGACTTAGAAGGTGAGGGGCTCGTGGCTAAGTAATAACAGCCGCACGAGTCGATTGAAGGTTAAGCTACGCTTGCCGCGGTAGGTCTGTGGATGGGTGACCATCTTAACATACCGATACCCCTCCGTGCCTCGGAAAGCACGTTAAGTTGCTGGTCCCGGCTGTCTAAAAAAAATTTTTGCTTATACACGTCTAACACGTCACGTCGGGGGGGCCCTGTAACTCAGGGGCCCCGTATCATTGATACGGCTGATACAGCGGTAGCTACGCCCCTGAGTTTGAGGGAATACGTGTGAAAGTATTTGATTACCTACAAGTAACAGTACACACACACACATACTACTCATATATACAAAACCTCTCAAACATTCCCTTTCACGCTCCAAATATTTAGAACATAGCAGACAATTCATCGAAATAATCGAGAGGCTTTGTAAACTAGATTCTGTTTAAACTGGAGCTTTCAGCGACTTAGATTACAAGTACCTTTGTGACGACGAACTTGCCGAAAGTGCTGAAATTCAATTGGTAGCCATTTTGATTCCCGTATTGGTCCGCTCCAGATTCAATTTTGATGACAGAGTTCTCTTTTGAGGTAGAAATATATTAGGTACTGGTTTTCGCTCGCGATTTCCCGCCCAGATAATGTTGGTCCCTGAAATTGGAAGAGCTAAAGGGTAGTGGATTCTCAATAAAGTGGTGATTCCAGCTTCTTTCCGCTTGACGTTCCTACTGTTCATTATTGACTTTTCTTTAGTGTATCTCGTTTCTTATGCTGATGTCGACAGAATGTGGCAGTTATTTGATATTATTTTTTGGTTTATTAACTTTGCTATTTTCTATCTGCGGCGATAAAAAAAGTTTATGTCGAATTAATGATCATCATCTGCCTAGTCTTTTCCTAACTATTTTGGGGTCGGCTTCCAGTCTAACCGGATGCCGCCGAATACCAGTACTTTACATGGAGCGACTGCCTATCTGACCTCCACAACCCAGTTACTGGGGAATACAATACCCCTTGGTAAGACTGGTTGTCGGACTTTCGGGCTTCTGAAAACCCGTAACGACTGCCAAAGATCCACGAATGACAGTCGGAACCGTCGGCTCAGCGTGCTTTCCGATGCATGGAGAGATCTTGGTATGTAGAGATGGTCATCCATCCATGGACCAACCGCGGCAAGCATAGCTTAACCTGATCGATCGACACGTGCGGCTGTTATTACTAAGCCAATAGTAAAAGTAAATATAGTGATCTTCTAAAAAATCGGGTTCTTGTCAAAACAGTGAGGGAAGGACAAGAGGGCGCAGACAAGTGGCAATCGCTTTTAAAGCGTTTCGTATATCTACGACTTTCAACCCGATTGACTTAAGCTTTTCGGTAGGTGTCAATCCAACACATTTATTAGTTTTCCCTCGTCGTTATCGCTGATAGAATGTCACTTCGTCTAGGCCTAAAGGTCAGGAGTTCTGAAGGGCAATTCTCGTAAATAAAAACGTTCAAAATCTAGTCGCAGTCTCATCTCGGCGACAAACAAATGTCAAAAACTTGTCAAAATGTAGGGAAATTAGAGGTATTTTTGACAGATTGAGACTGAGATCAGAACGTTAGTTTTAATAAATGTGAACGTTATTAAAATTACGAGAATCGCCCCTGAGGAGAGATAGTGTGAAAATCAGAATTTGAATTTGATGAGCAAGTGAGGCTGCCAGGGTAGCAGGAACATCCGAAAGGGTTTACCACTGCCCTGGAACATAAAGGGCTAAGGAAGGAACACGGGTGGGTTTTAGTCAGTAAGAGTCTGCCACTCCCTTCTGCTCCACCCAGAGCGGGAGGAGTCATTTGATGATATCCCATCCACAAAAAAAAAAAAAAAAGCTTGCGATAGGAGTAAACTGACAGAAATCGTCACGTAACGAAAAAGTGTTAGGGGCTCCATGCGACTTTTTATTATATAATAGAACGAGTCAGAGAGTGAGATAGTTTTCACGGTTTTCGAGAGTGCTGAAGCCAATAGTGAGGTCAAAATGAATATCAAAGATGGCGGCTGCAAAAATGTTAAAATTTTAATTTGAAGATACGCCGACATATTTGATCGTTTTTTCGAAAGTTGGAAAGAATTGCTCTTTCCAACTTTCTCCAATTCTCCTCTGTACAGAGTAACAGGGAAATCGGCTCATAAACTGTAACCATGAATTCAGCACATGATTGTAAACATAGCGTAGAAATTTTGCGTTGGTTATAAAAAAACAGCTGTTTCATAGAATAGTGCGATACCTACGCGATCAAAATTTATGGAACAGTTATTTTTTTTAAATCATTAAAATTCACAAACATTTCATTGCAGGGTGGTATAGAATCATGTAGTGACTCCTTGGTACCAGGTTGCGCGTCGATATCCCTGCCACCTTGCATTTCTCCAACCATATCAACTACACACCCTTGCCTCAAGTTTAAGTATACCTTCCACACACACACATTCTAACATTTCAATCTAGATCTATTCCTAATCTAGCGTGACCAAAGGGCCTGTATACTCCATCTCAGGCTCACCCACGCATTCATTACAGATCTGTTATTTTTCTCCCGAACAGCAGCGATACATCCGACATCCAAGTATTCCTCACAGAGTCCTTAATCCGTAGCTTTTCGTAACTGCCGAACAAATGTGTATGGGTCCCGAGATCGATTGCTCTGAGCTTTTTTTCCTCTACTTAGATCCAAGTTAAGGGGTGGACCGATTTCTTTATTCACTTATCTTAAGGTCTAGGTATATTGAGCTGTGTTAGCGAAGCGAGGCTATTGAACGAGGTTCATTTTTGAAGATAACAATTATCATACTTCAAATAAATTTATACAAATAAATAAAATTTAGTTTTTGTTTGTAATGTAATGATACGGTACTCATGACAAAAAACTCAATTTTTATATTTTTGTATGTCTGTTTCTTCCCGCTAATCTCCGAAACGGCAGGACCGATTTTGACGGGACTTAGTCGCTATACGCCGTCATCTTTTCTTTTATTAGCCATTAATGTCCCACTGCTGGGCAAAGGCCTCCTTACTCTCTTTCCACTTTTCTCTGTCCAGAGACCCCCAACTTGTTTTTTTTTGTGTGTTTATGTCCTTTTTTTATGCGTCATGTTTGCCGCAAAAAAAATGCATTTTCTTTCTTTCTTTCTTTCAGAGCTGCCAAGGACCTGTATTGAAGGAGCTTCTCTTTGCGTTTAGAAATTTTCAGCCATTTCATCTTTTTCATAACTCATCAAAATTTTCCCAGCTGTCTTTTCTTAAACATGCATCCAAATTCATGTTCACAAATGTTTTCGCTAACACGCTCTGCATTATGGTCGTTTCGGTCACAAATATAATAGTCCTGGCATTAAACGTGTGCTTTGAGTAATTTAAATCTTTTATGTCCTCGTAAAAGGGGGAATATATTTCATGGCATGGTAATTCATATCTCTAACATTATAAATTATCTGTCGCCATTTCGAGAATATTATGCGCGATTAGAATTTATTGGGTTTTACAACGGAATTACTGTTTTGGCCTGCTTTTGCATTGCGGAAATATCAATGGATTTTCATGGGAGGTGGATTAAAACGCTTTGTTTAACCAGAAATGGCTAAACCACAAATTAAACTCGGCAGCTACTGATAAAATGTTTTACAGGTTTTAGTATAACTATAACCAAAATAGGTACTATCGGCAAGCAGCGATATAGAACTTCGTTCCAAAAAAAATTTTACGGTGTAAAACGGCTCACGAACTGCAGTGGATTAAAAAGGCGATGTGAAGACAGTGATGTTAATAATAAGCAAGCACTGCTATTTATTAGAAGGTAGTTACTATTATCTATGATACGATGCAATGCATCTTTCCTAACCAGACACGCGTCACACAAACCGATAACCCGAGAAGCAACCTACTGAATCCCAACCCAAATCATTCGCTTATCACTGGAGCACAACACCACAATTCACTGTCCTTATCTAAAGCCTTACGTGCTCCCTTAAATTTATTTATTCCCATTGATTGAGGGTTACTTTGTGACTGATTTCTGTGACAACATTAACAGAGAATGGTACAGAAGGTTCAAGGCTCTAACGCATGGACGCAAAGACGTGTAAAAGGAGCGAAAACGTTAAGTAATTTTTAAACATTTCCTTTGCCACATAGCGGGTGCATGATTGTCACCTTCTGGCGCTGTGATATTGCGAAAAAAATGGTCGAAAAAAAAATTGGTGAACGTAAAAATTATTCTGAAGGTGCTTTACTAAAAATATGGATAAACAATATGTAAATGATATTGGGGGTTTTTTAAAACACTTTAGTATTTTGTTTAATGCACCTTAAAATTTATAATTTAAAACCTGTTTTTTTAAGTACTTATACATTTTGGAATGGCCTATGGGGTTCAAAGTGTTAAAGTATGTTTAAGCGTACCAATCCTGGTTACAGGAGAAATTATTATACATTCAAGGAGAACAAAACACAAAAAAAAACCAAACTAACATTTTGTTTAAAAAATAAATAATGTTTATACTGAAAACACTAGATAAACTTTATTTATCAATTTTTTTTTTTGACTTATTAGGCGATGTTGCCATCATTTTAAAGACTGGTATGTGATAAATGATTTTACGTTCAGCAATCTTAGTCTATCTCGGTCGAAAGCTAGCCACGCGTGCGCTTGCACTGTATAAGTACATACCTACGTGAAGCGTGTGTGACTATTGCGTGGGAGCTCGTTGTAAAGAGCAGACCTTCTGCACCTATTTGCGTTGTGAAGTTAATGCGGGACACGTCTCACTTAAACCGAACGATGCCGCAACGACAACGTGACGTGATTACACGACTTGTGCCGACTTAAAACACAAAGACGTTAATATCCTTCAAGGTAAGTAGGTAAAGGATTTTTGGGAATTTTTGTGACCCTTTTTAGTGTTTCGCACCCGTGCTAACGGAACCCTATTACTAAGCCTCCGATGTCCGTGTGTCTGTTTGCCAGCGGGCTGTATCTAATGAACCGTAATAGGTAGACAGTTGAAAATTTCAGTGTGTATTTCTATTACCGCTATGACAACAAATAAAATAAAGTTATAAATGAATGAAACGTGTTATATTTGGCGTTTTTTGCCTTGTAGTACGGAAACCTTCGTGTGCGAGTCCGACTCGGACTTGGCCGGTTTATCTCTAAATAAATATGATTATTTATGTCTTGGCCATTCGACTGTTTATTACCTAAGTAGATACTTGATGCTGCCCACGATTTTGTCTGTGTGTATTATAATACAAATCCAGCAGTGCGATTCTGTAACCATTTCACCGTAAAAGTTAGGTGAAGTGAGCTGTCATTCCAACTGTACCATGGTTTGTATCTGCATCACTCTAACGTAGTCTGCGCGCACTAGACATTCACTGCCAGACTTGCCTGGGGCATTACGTTATCCTTTGTATAAGTGGATAAAGTATTGAATATTGCGAGCTTGTACTAAGGGTTATGCGAGTCTCTCCGAGGAATCCGCTCCGGAAGGAAGTGAACCAGAGTGGTCGACAAAGCACACAGAATAAGGAAGCTCATCTTGTACACGATCTATACAATTACGACTTAGAATAAACTTTATTGCTTTGAAACAGATGAGAATAAGCTACAAAAATCCTGTAAACCTTGTAACTTTTTAGTCTAAAGTCTCGATATTTAAAGGATGGTCACCCATCCAGGGATCGACCGCGGCAAGTCGCTGTTATCACTTAGTCACGAGCCTAAGCCTTTGTCGTGTGGAGTTACATACACATAATAAAGCTTTGTGGTTGCAAAACCTTACTCAGAGCATGGAAGCGGGTAAGCGACACCATGTTTTAATGTAAGCAAAACGCGACATCTTGCACGAAATTGCTTTTGTCTGTTTGTCACGTGAAAATGTCACGTTTAATAACGATAACGGCTTGCTCCACAGCCTGGATAGGTGCTGTTAAAGAAGAAGAAATACTTACCTACCTATTCAAAAATGATTTTGATAAACTTTTGGATTTGTATTTTTTATTTGCATTGTATTGTATTAGATGAGAATGTTAAGAGAAATGTGTTGTGTTAAGCGATTAGATTGAATAAGAAATTAGTATATAAGAGGAAGTCAGAGGTGCCACTTTCAGACTTCCTCTTATATACTATAAGAGTAAGTCTGAAAGTGGCACCGGTGATTGAAAGGTTGCGTAGAAACCGGTTGTCATGGTATACGCCGGAATGAGGAAAATGTCGGGAGGAAAGTTTTGAGTATGAATGTGAATGACTTTAAGAGTATGGGAAGATCAAAGAAACGATGGATGGACTATGTCAAAAATGGCATGGCAAGAAAGGTAAGTCTCTCAGCGAGTTCGGCCTGCCAAGCGTGCGTCTCTGAGCGAATACTCTCTTTCATAAATAAATGATAAATGATTTTATTTTGTAAGTAGGTTTGTGCAAACCCTTTTACACGTCAATCATATTTTAAAACTAGATGAGGTCGGCGTTTCCTATCTGACTAGTCTGAGAAGAAAGGCCGAAACAAACTCAGACGTCACAGTCTCTTTTAAAGTCCAGACATAATCTTGGTCAGATCATGTGAAGACCATGTAGATTAATGTCTGAGATGGTTTTTTGAGGAAAGAACCAAACAGTTTGAGAGGACCTGTCCAGTCAGTGCACGCATTTGTCAGAAATCACATGATATGATCAACATGATAGCTCTTGTTGCTGCGACAAACGAGTATTCGCCCGCGATGTGATGAGTTGGGGAATGCCAAATAAATGATGGATGAACTGTGAAAGATTATATGGCTAGAAGGCGGGTGACTGCCGAGATGACGACTATTAGAATATGACGATGATAAATAATAAATATAGAAGAAAAGCACATGTTGCGACGACCCAAAATAAATTGGGATAAAGCAAGAAAAGAGAACGATGATTGTTGTATTTATTTTCAACTGAAAAAAATTCAATTGAAAACCATAAACTACCTTCTACATTTTAGACTTTTTTAACAAAAACGTGACAAACTATGAAAGTCATCCCAGATTGTATAAGACTTCCGTCCTTTCGTTGTTGGATAAGGAACACTAGAAACGCCCGTCCTCTTAGACAAGAAATTCGAGTTGTAAAACACTTTTTTTCTTTTTGTATGAAAGCAATAAATACCCTTTTTGGGCCGTAATAAAAATTTAATTCGCGATCCGAACACCTTCTATCATTGTACGAAGTAACTGAGCTTGGGCGATCAAAAGACACCTTTGTGTTTTAAATTGGCTATCAAGAAGGATTTTTTTTGTTAATATTGTAGGAAGAATTAATAATTTAGGAATGGTTTTGTTACTAAGGCTTTGGGGGACATTTTTCATTTTTCAGTTGTTGTCTCGGTATCCCAACTTCTTGCTAAAACCTCATAACGAGTGCTTGTATAATTAAAAGTACCTATAAGTACTTTGGTAAGTGGTTAGTGAAAACCACGACCACCATAATAATATGAAGACCATGTAGATCGATGTCTGAGATGGTCTTTTGAGGAAAGAACCACACAGATTGAGCGGACCTGTCCAGTCACTGCACGCATTTGTCAGAAATGGTGTAGCTCAACTCAAAACTTAAGGAGCTCGACGATTCGACGAACAATACCAAAGAAAGTACATTTGGGTAGATTAATTACTCAAACTGCCAGACCATGACTAAAACTAACAGAACAGAGAGAAACTTAAAAAAAATAATAAAAATAAAATAACCCACATACTCTTCACATTCACAATAATTATAATAATAGAATACTTTACAAAGTAAGCAAATGTCATAGTATATATAAAATTCATTAATGTCAAAGTGTGTAATACAAAAAAAAAACTACAGCAAAACAGAACAAAAATAAAAACATTCAATATGTAAAAATTGGAAGCAGCTTAATCCCAAGCCTTTTTGTCCTCGATATAATCCTTAACGGTATAAAAGGCTTTCTGGCACAACTTACTTTTACCTAATGAATGATTTGAATTTATTAAGACTTAGGCTTATAACCATGCCAACGTGAGATAATACATTTGACTAACTAAAAGTAAGAGGCTTGATTGGCCTTTATCAAATAACTACAGTTTTGCAAATTACAGTGAGCCAGATATGAAATGTCGACTCAATCTAGCTTATTTTGTTTACATGACCTGTAAAAGTGATTCCGATATCCTGCTTACAGCATTAACAAATTTCATTATAAAATATGTAAATTCTTTGTGTCATCGCCGTTTAGTGAGCATCCTAACGAGTTAACTCTTTTACCATACACAAAGTTTGAGTAAAACACTAATAAAACTGTCTAAATGCTTACAGTATGTTATCTTCCCTAAAACGCGCAAAAAAAGTGGAAATAGATATTAAAATTCCCTGGCAGAACCAACTCTAAATACACATAAACCTATCTAAAAAAGGGTTGACACATTCAAACAAAGAGTATTATAAGTGCTTTATGTTATTTACAAAAACACAGCAAACGAGATTAGCCCAACTTTATGATATGTTGACAAGGGTCATTAAAAATAACGCGACATTCCCAGTTCAGTGACCTTTCAGTATTTCAGTTAGCTTTCTACAAACAGTTGGAATTTTTTTACGTAAACCGCGGTGGATAAAAATGAGAGATGTTTTGCAAACAAAAATTATAAGGTCAGTGACTTTAAGCACCTGAATTTATTTTTTTCACGTTCTGGTACTTATTTCTGAAGTATGTTTAGCCATGTATTTTTTATTTCAGCGTTTGTGTACGTGGCTTATGACAAAGCGTCGCTCTAAAATAAGTATCTACCTAAAAGTCTTATGGTCTTATGTAAAACTCGATTTAAGACTAGATTTTAGTTAAGATATGAGATGTGTCATTTTTACACGAATACCGCCTTATGGATCACGCGTTTAGGTTCCTACTGCTTTAGTATTTACGTAGAAACTAGAAAGACAAAGAACACTATCTGTCCACTTCATCATAGTTGTATATGTATTTATTTTAGAAGTATTTATGTATGTTTATTTGTATGTATATATTCTCGTAATATTTGTTTAGTTTTCAAGTGAATTTTTTATTTTTGATTCTATGTATTATTGTTTGTCTCCTTTGCTCTATCACACGCTGTCTACATCTCTGTATCTATTGTCCTATGTCAGGTATGCTGGAAGAGATTTCTTATGAAATAAGCATCACCTCCGTACCTATTTTTTCTGTTCTGTTTTTCAATGTCTGTTTATATATGTGTGTACATAAATGGTTAAATAAAATAAATACATAAATAAAGACGCTACTCAATATGAGCAATCGGTGCCGTACTGTAGGTTCCCATAATAATACCTAATATTATATTTATTTGCATAAAAACAGCATCATGATGAGTAGAAGAAGCCTTGCCACAGTCACGACGTGCAGCTGCCGATTATTTCTGTTCTGTGCTCGTGATTATATAATACTAGCAGCGCCCCGCAGTTTCACTCACATAATTGTCAATCCTGTAAGAATATCGGGATAAAAGTATTCTATGTGCTATTCTGATGTATACGCTATATTATTGTAAAGTTTATAGTTTTGGCGTGAAAGAGTAACAAACATCCATCATCCAAAAACGTTCGCGTTGATAATATTAGTAGGAAGTAGGACAGGATTTTAATCTGATCCAGCCTGTCCCTTGCTGTCTTCCCCCAGCGACGCCCTAAGCCGAGGTCCGTACCCCACAGGGATTGCCTTTAGCGTTTAGTCGCTTAGTTTTTTTAAATGTTTTTCGCCCTGACTGGAGGCCTTATACTAAGGCACCCACAGGCAATCCCCTACCCTGGAATTGACCTACGATACATTTTGTTTTTTATTTAACTTTTCTTATATATATAAGGTGCTATAAAAATATCTGCCACGGCTGCAGTGGGAGATAGTATTGTGTTTATAGATTACAATAGTAAAGATAAATTATTGATTATTCGTCATATTTTTTTTCATACAAAAAAAATGTACGTATAAATTTGAATTGATTTATTAGTATAAAACAATCCCGTAGACTTGTAAGCTGTTACCGCACCGCACTGAATTCAATTAAAAAACGCCGGCGACGTTCATTCATACACTGTTGCCATTCTTATCAAACAATGCCGCCGTGCGCGGCGGCCACTCGGTCGTGAATTAACTGTTCCGGGGTACGAAAGTTCTTCACTATTGTAATCTATAAACACAATACTACCTCCCATTAAAGCCGTGGCAGATATTTTTATAGCACCTTATATATATTATATTACTTTTGAACGTCAAAAATTACAGAAAAATAGAATTGATTCTAGTCGCCCTTTCCAAAAGATAGTTTTCGTATGGAAAAGAAAGGGCAATAAACTCCACCGTTACTCTTACGTGCTCTTACGTTACGTGACTCTATGACAAGTAAACATATTTTTCTTTCTTTTTTTTTACTGCATAAATATAATTACCCGGCTGATCCCTTAGCTACCCATAAACACAGGTTTTAAAGAGTCGATCTTTGCTTAGTGAGCAGTCACATAGTTTAGTGCATGTTTTCAGGTTGATAACGATCTTCCTAGTATACAAGTAATCTTCCTAACCTTTTGCCAACTAAGTTGATGTCTGTTTCCATTCTAACCAGATGTAGCTGAGCCAGTATTTTACAAGGAGCGACTGCCTACTGTACTGTGGGAACATTATAGGCTGTTTATGATATTAACTAGCTTTTGCCCGCGGCTTCACCCGCGTGGATGTCGGAAATTATCCCACGGGAACGTACTAACAGGATAAAATGTATGTGCTTCCCCAGGATGCCATCTATCTCTATGCCAAATCAGAAGTTCAGTGGTTTAGGCGTGAAAATGTAACATACAGTTTCAAGTTCAAATCCTCCCCTTAAAAACTGAATTACCCCTTTTTGTCCCGTCAGTGGTAAATTTTCGACAACTTTACATACTTATTATTAATTATTTTCTGTCAAAAGTATCAATACTGAGTTTCGAGTTACTCGGACCGCGCAATCAATTTCTTCCACACAAACTTAACACCCCTATATCGGAGGATATAGGGGTGTTAAGTTTGAGTAAGGTGTAGATTTTGAGGAGTAGTTTTGAAAAACTTATAATGATAAACTTTACTTAGGCGAGTATTCTTGAAAAGTTTCAAGCTTATTAACCTAATGAAGAAGATTTTTCATATAAACTGTATCCCCGCTTTTCACCCCCACAGGGGTGGAATTAAAAAAAAATCGTTTGGGATGTATTCATAACTTGACTCAAAGATTATTTATACTAATTTTCAAGTTAATCAAGCCATGCAGTAAAATCCTCCCCTGAAAAATTGACTACCCCATTTCAGCCCGACAGGGATAGATTTTCAAAAAACTCTGATACACATTATTCTTTACATGACATTCAATATTAGGTATAAATCTGGTTCGAGTAAATCGGACTGCGCGCTAAAATTCTTCCATACAAACTTTGAAACCCCCCAATCCCTTAATATGGGGTAGTTTAGAAGAAAAAAAACTGACATCTTCATAATTTATTTAGATAAGTATTCGTGCCAAGTTTCAAGTTTATTAACTCAAGGAATAAGATTTTTCATACAAACGAATTCCCCCCTTTTCACCCTCTTAGGGGTGGAATTTCGAAAAATCCTTTCTTAGTGGATGCCTACTCGTCACGAAGAACACACCCTCCAAATTTCATGTCTCTAGGACCAGCGGTTTAGGCTGTGCGTTGATCTATCAGTCAGTCAGTCAGGACTTTGAATTTTATATAAATAGATAAATTATCATGAGTGCCTATCTGACCTCAAAACCCAGTTACTGGATAACACGTGGTAAATCATCTAACTATAAATCTGTACAAAATTCAGATAGTTAGGTACAAAATATTCCACAGAGATATTGCACCAAAATCACGATTTCGCACTGTCTAAATAATTAAGATGAATGTTTCGAAATTCGTGTGTTCGGCAAATCCTGACAAATGGCGTGCTTGATGTGTAACTATAGCAGCGATAAATGCGATGTGTGCAGTGACTGTGCAGGTGAAGCAGTAGGTTCATAACATAGGAACATTATTAACAAAAATTTAACATCGCACCTGTATTCCCAGAAAGGGAAAGCAGGTCGACAGCCTTTTGGAACGAAGTTCCTTATCGCGCGTTGCGAAAGGGGGCTAGACGGAAAAAATTAAGACCAAAAGTTAGAACGACACTTTTTGCTCTAATTGTAAGCCGTGCGGCGTGCGCGTGTTTCTCTGTCTGTCTCTCTCTTTCTCTTTGAACTTCGTTCCATCCGGGTGTCCCTTGACACCTCTCAAGATTTTTTTTTTGGTTGGGAAATCATCCAATAACTTCTCTCGCTCGCGGCGGAGTGGCATGTCAGACTTTTACGGACTAAAATTCACCCGTATTCCTTCAGTGGCCTGTGCCAGGGGCCACGGGAACTCTTTCGAACAAACCGCGACCCTGACAGGAGGTGGACAGCCTTGCATGTGGCAACGCTGTAGGCGACATGAGGGTTCATGTCGCCTAAATTATTTTAAAGACCCATGTAATAAGCAAGCCTATTGTTATCAACCGGGA
The DNA here is from genome assembly GCA_945859715.1 of Apamea sordens. Classification (NCBI taxonomy): domain Eukaryota; kingdom Metazoa; phylum Arthropoda; class Insecta; order Lepidoptera; family Noctuidae; genus Apamea; species Apamea sordens. Next base: position 16,034,317 of record OX244002.1, read on the forward strand.
ACAACTAGAAACTCTGACTCCGAGTTGATACTGAGATATTCCTGTTGGGAAAACCCAGTAATGCGCTGCCCGACCTGAGGATCGACCCCAAGTTTAGCAGTTGTACTTGCGACCACTAGACCAACGAAGTACATTTATTATAGTACTAGCTTTTGCCTGCGATTTAGTTCGCGTGGATGCCGTAAATCAACACGTCTACCACAAAATACTAAAATAACTGTCCTTGTATTAGATATCTCAAGAAGAATGGTTTGAAATGGTTTAGTTTTTCAAATCAAACGATCATCATCATCAGCCTGTAGCAGTCCTCTAGACATAGGCCTCTTCAATTGCACGCCATTTAGCTCAATTCTCGGCAACTCTTGTCCAGCTGCTACCAGCCACCCAGCGAAGATCGTGGCTCCACCTAGCCTGAGGGCGTCCTACTTTACGTTTGCCGATTCGCGGTCTCCACTCACAGTGCGGTTAGTGGAAGTGCTCATGTGCCGTTCGCGGAAGTGCCGTTCAAATCAGTGCTATAAGTGGAATACCTCAACAATACGTCTACCCCAACGGTCATCGGCCCATTGCTACTTCAGCTTGCTTATTCTGTGAGCTATGTTGCAAACGATACATTCACTAAACTACACTTTCCAGTAAAAGAACCTTCCTAATCTACTGCTCCACTCGTACAGTACGATTCGATCAATACACAAATCAACATTAACTAGGGATGTTTGTCGACAATCGCTTTTAAACGTGGCCATTGTTGTGTCAATAGTTGCCTGATGAATCGGGGTTGACACTACAAAATGAAGGGGTTTATAAGGTACCTTTTCGTTCAGTATTTGCTAGATTAGCTTTTCAAATTAAACTTATACGATCGATTCATACTAGCGTCAATTTAAAAGTCAAATTCAACCTTATCTTTACAACGTAACTAGCTCGCACCAATCAGCTGGTCTGAACTGGCTGGTACAATGCACGCGTATCTGCGCGTCTTTTTTGTTCTCGATAGAAATATGTGTAATACGGTATATAGATAAGGGTGTATTTGCTATGCTATCTTATAGATTGACGAATTCTTGCGCGTCGATTCTGCGAATGAATCGACCCATCAAAGAAAAAACCGTATAACTGGTTATGAGTCGAACACTGGGATTCATTAGGAAACTCCTTGCGGTAACCCGAAGTCTGCATTTGTGCTCAGGAAATGGCAATAGCCTCGCCCGGTATTGCATGGGATTTATACCTACATAGCATAAATGGTAAATGTGGATTTTCATCCCTGCCCTTCTCTGGGGGGATCTTCTTCATGATGTTATGAAAATCCATGAAAATTTAAATGAAACCATTTACTAACTTTTTTAAATTGAAAAGCAGTCTGTTAGAAATATGAAGTTGCCCGTTCCAAAGCGTATTTACGCTTATTATTTTCTCCATAGGAATCTTCCTATGGAGAAAAGGTTGACTGGCAGAAATTACCTATGGAATTAAGTCCTCCCTGTGCATGTATGTGCTTGAAGTATTAAATAAATAATAAAATAATACCCTATAGCCTATTACTGTAAAGAGAAGGCACGAGCAGATTGACCACCACGCTTGACCACGAGTCGGCGATTTCAAACTTATATTAAGTATACGTCCAAGTTTCATCACGATGTTTTCCTTCACCGACGTCAATATAGAGAAGAACGAAGAAATAAACTTCATGGATTAAACCGATTGTTCCTTGAGTCATAATCTGACCCTTCTATAGACGAAGTGTCTTCAAACGGTACACGAGACCAAACCTTTATCTACCCTCTCACTCAAAGGGAGGTTATGTCCTGCACTTCTATTGTCCTTGCGCAGTGCAAACACGGAACAATTCCATCAATTCACGAGTGAACAGTAAGCGCTGTCCGTCAGCCTGTTTGTGCTGTGAATTGCTTTTAAACGTTGCCAGTACGATCGTTACCTATTCCGATGTTACCCGTATGAACGATGTTACCCGTACGGATCTACATATGTCGATGTTATTCGTGTGGACGTGTCTGCGTTACTGTTGTGTATCATATGAGACGCTAATGAGAATCGTATGTAGGTGAATAATGAGCGTCTATGTATTAGACATAGGTAATGAATGTTCCTCTATATGTATAGGTATATAGTAGGTAGAAGGTAAGTAACAACGCCCAGCAATGCATATAGAAAAGTAGATGTAGGTACTTTGATATTGTGAGCCTGATTTTTTTAAGGTTGTATGCGACATTCAAGATTCTGACTAAGTACCCTTAATAGTAGCTAAAATTCGATCTTCTGATTGTCATTCAAATGCGTAATATAACCATTGGAAATCAAGACGCAATGTTTCCAATGTGAAAGCAGAAAGAAAGAAAATACGCTTATTTGCGGTAAATATTACGCAAAAAGAACATAAAAAACAAAAAAAAGCATTAAGAAATGGTTGACATGCGTCACATCCACGCAAAACGGCTATCGCTCAGCATTATGCTTCGACCTTATGCAAGACAGAGCCCCAGCGCTGGTTTTCAGTGACAGCCGGCGCCGACGTAATGACGTCATCCGGTGCAGCAACAATTATTAAACAAATGATATTTATTTTTAAAGCCAACAGTTATTAGGACGCCAAAATCTGATAGAAACAAACGAATAAAAAAAAAAGGAAATACACCTATACGTTTTACGCTTTATGTAGTGGCAACATTTCGAAAAGTCCCATTTGACGTACGCGCACCCAACATGTGCAAAGAACGGTCATCCAGTGCAGAATAGTTTAGTGCAGTGCCACCTTACAGAATGAATGAATGAATAACATTTATTTGGCAACAGATCTTGAAACACAAAACACAAATTAAAAAAATAAAATATTTTTACACCAACAGTGTGTGCCCATGGCTGCGCCAAAAAGGTCCATTTCAGCATTAATAATACCAGACAGATGCTGTCTAACGCTGGTTTTCTAATGAACCTCAAGGGACACATGACGGATGTGTAAAAACAGTCAGATCGACCATTAAAGTCAAAATCAGAAGTAATTTATTCAAATTAGGCTCAGAATCAGCACTTTTCGAACGTCAAAATTATACACAAGACAGTCCCTCAAAACGCCCGACCTTCACCACTTCGTAGTGCTTTCGCTGGGAAGAAGAAATGGTGCAACAAACTCTTCGACAACACAGCATGGGATCTTAGCCACGAGCTCTAGAAATTGTTTTGGATTTATCAGAATCAAAACACTTAAAAGAAAGGTTGAATTCACACTATTCACATTTTAAACATTTCACTTAAAATGATCGAAAAACCGGATGATTAACCGTATTTTCATTAATGTATAAAATTTAGTATTATATGAATAAGATTTATTAATTTTCATGTTTAATTAGTAATGTGTACTCGTACTCTTCCAAATTTTTATTCGAATATGTAACATGTGGATAACGTAGTTGGTTACGCACTGATATACCTAGATGATTAGTAATTGTTAACCATATATAGTGTCTAATTGTTGGTTTTCCTTAATAAATAAAATAAAATAAAAATAAACCTGAAGTTGTACGTATTTCCGAATTCTGTTTTATCGTATTGCTACGATAAAACGGAATTCGGAAGTAAGGAACAATGGAAGCGAATTTCATTAAGTATCAATACCTTTTGGAAAGCGATTCTGTATCGATACAATTGAAAAACTAATGAATAATTAATGGTCTTGTACACATTAATGAACAATGCATTTTATTGGTATCTGGGCCGACTTGAAATTGAGTGGAATGTGAAAGTACATTTAATAGCGGTTAATAGCGGTTTTTAGCGGTTAATAGCGGTTTTTTTTTGCTATTAATAGCGGTTTTGAGGGGCTTGTGGCTAAGTAAAAACAGTCGCACGGGTCGATCGATCAGGATAAGCTACGCTTACTGTGGTTGGTTCATGGATGGGTGACCATCTTTACATATCAAGACCTCTCCGTGTCTCGGAAAACACTTTAAGCCGTTGGTTCCAGCTGTTATTCGAGGATTTTTGGCAGTCGTTACGGGTCGTCAGTAGCCCGAAAATCTGGCAACCAGTCCTACCAAGGGGTATCGTATTACCCAGTTACTGGATTATGGAGGTCACATAGGCAGTCAATTCATGTAAAATACTGGTATTCAGCTGCATCGGGTCAGACTGGAAGCCGACCCCAATATAGTTGAGAACAGGTTAAGCAGATGATGATAATAGCGACTTCGACCGCGTAAAATTTCTTCTTTTATCACAAAATATATCCTACACCACCACGTCGCATCGCATCGCCCGCCCGCGCTCTCACTTTGATTTCACTTAGCGTTTTTTCTGACTTTTGCTCTTTTTCATAGGCTCCTAAGGATCTAAGCGTAATGTTAAGTAGCCTATATCCTTCTTCGAGAAGGCTATCAAAAGCAAAATGATTTTGTGCAGTTGTAGCTAGTTCCAAAAATTTACGCGTTCAAACAAAACACGCCAGCAACGAAGTTGTTTACACGCACACACACTCGTATATAAAAGAACGAGACAAAGTCGCATGGAGGAGACATAGGTTTTTTACTACGTTATACATAATAATATGTATATGTCGGAGTTATTCGTTTATTTCGGAACGCCAGCGCCATCTCGTGGCACTAGACAGAGTCTAGCCTGAGTTTGTGGGGGTGGACGGAGAGCTACAGCTACAAGAACGGTGTGAGCAGAGCTCTCGAGAACATCGAAACATTGGACTTCGTACAAACAACATGTGCTTAGAAACTGTCGCGCGATCCGTATCGTTGAGTTGAGTACCTACAGTGTGTGATTCGCTAGTGTGGCTAACTTGTTCATAAATTGTAATCTGAATTGAACTGCAAACCGTTTTTCTATTGTGCTATAACCAACACTACCCATAGTACCCTCACAGTAATTAAAATATGCCTGATGTTAACGAGAGACAGACAGACAGACATACACAGACAGATACACAGACACACACACCCCCACAGATATTTTATGTATTTTTTTACTTATAATGTGCGTTTTGTTTGTGCACAATAAACAATTTTTATTTTTCTTTCTTTCTTTAGGTGCGTCCACATTATATTATTACATATGTTATAAAACATAACATAGTTTTACCACATGTTTCCACAGAGAACTGTCTTAGCAGTGTTAAATAGTTTGGATGTGTTATATAACATAAGTTTATGTGTTATACAACATAATTTAGACGCACCCTTACATAATACTTTTTAAGTATGACGATTTCTACCAGTCAACTCCTTATTAAGTGAGTCAACGAGTTATTAAGGAACATAGTTCCAAAATAAAAACTCTTCAGCTTTACATTATTAATATTGTATCTATCAATAGGTACAAATAAATAACTAGTATTAATTTCTACTAATACCTTTAATACAAATAGAGAATGACAATCCGATTCATAAAATATTCTACCGATTGCGTACGCATTACTAGGCACAATACACATAATAGCCTAAAACCATTGAAGCAAATGCCGCACAATTAACCGAACCGTTTACGGTTTTAATGAAGTCTTCCGAAACACCGGAATTTATCGGAAGTGAGAGGGCGCTATAACGGTTTTTGGCATAATATTAAACTTTAGACGGTTTTAATGTGCAATTTAACTTTTTCGAAGTGCCGCACAGCTTAGCGAAAGGAGGATTTATATCATTACTTCTGACTTCTATTGATAAAATGGTTCGGTTTTCAAATGTGTGAGTTTTGTGATCGTAGCTACTTTTGTTAGTTTTCGTACGAGTTCACATTTCAAATGTTTGAATAGACTTTGATTTTGGAACAAGGGAACTGTTCGATGCGATTGCGGCTTTTTATTTTTGGTGGGAATTCAATAAAATAACCAATGAAACGAACATACATTTGGGAATGGACCACGTGTTTGTTCACAAGTTTTTAGAGTCAATTTATTATGAAATATATGCCACATAGGTATGGCGCCTACACGTGCTTCTTGTACATATACTCGTATCTGCCTAGGATCAGAAAAATATATTTGGTGCCTGTAGGCAATTTTTTATCTCTCTAAGATTTCTTGCAAGAAACCAATCCGATAAACATCAATAATACAAGGATGATACGCATAATGTACTAATAATGATATGTATAATGATAATATTTTTTTTACGCAATTTATATAAGATGGCAGGGCCATCGACGCGGAACCTGTTACCATAGAATCAGTACATGATTCTGAAAAATTTCAACGTAGGGGACGTTGAAATTTTTCGTAGGTTATTTACAAAAATTGCTGTGCCGTGTAAGTCATCATCTGCCTAGCCTTTTCCCAACTATGTTGGGGTCAGCTTCCAGTCTAACCGGATGCAGCTGAATACCAGTATTTGACATGGAGCGACTGCCTATCTGACCTCCACAACCCAGTTACTGGGTAATACGATAAGATACCCCTTGGTAAGACTGCAGGTTGTCAGACTTTCGGGCTTCTGACTAACCGTAACGACTGTCAAAGATCCACGAATGACAGCCTGGACCAACGGCTTAACTTACTTTCCGAGGCACGGAGGGGTCTCGGTATGTAAAGATGGTCACCCATCCACAGACCAACCGCGGCCAGCATAGCTTAACCTGACCGATCGACCTGTGCGGCTGTTATTATTTAGCCACGGGCCCCTGTGCCGTGTAAGTACGCGATTTAAATGTTTGACCGCGTAGGTATTGCACTTCTTTATGAAATAACAAGAAAAAAAAATTGTACTTTAACTGTACTGAATTTATTGTTACAGTTTGCGCATCGATGTCCTTGCCATCCACATCCATAACAAACGGAATTATACGATACTAAATTGACAAATAGAAACCCAAATAGACACAGAAGGCTTAAATAGACATAAAACCAAAACAAAAACGCAACTAACGTTCAATCTAGCAAAAACTTCCGAACTCAATCCAGTCTTTATGACCCAGTTCTCCCTAATCTGTCCCACAAGACGTATGACCGCATTTTTTCCCGAAAATATTTCGAGATAAGACATGACGATCCTCTAATATACATTACATGCTCCCCTGACCATGTAGTGAAGGCCAATTCTACCCTATTCGTACGTATTTAAAATTTGCACGCTTAGGTTAGCTCCTTCCTTCATATCCTGTACGATTGTGAGCCAAAGATTACACCGGGATCGAGATAGGTCCCTTAATATTTTATGAAGAAATATTGGGGGTTGGTGTGTGGTACAAGGCATAAGAATTGAACTGCCTTAAAAATAAAAAGAGGGTATGTACCTGTGTACTTATGAACATACGAACATACATATGAACATACATAACATAGAAGTGAAACCTTACGACTGGAGCCGCGATTCAGTGTCTTCGACCGACTGGAACCGAGTATATGCGATTCAGCGTCGAGTGTATGCGATTCAGTGCCGAGTATACGCGATTCAGCGTCGTCGACCGACTGGAATCGAGTATAAGCGATTCAGCGCCGAGTTTACGTGATTCAGTGCCGAGTATACGCGATTCAGCGCCAAGTGTACGCGATTCAGCGCCGAGTATACGCGATTCAGCGTCGCCGACCGACTGGAACAGAGTATACGCGATTCAGCGCCAAGTGTACGCGATTCAGTGCCGAGTATACGCTATTCAGTGCCGAGTATACGCGATTCAGTGCCGAGTATACGCGATTCAGTGCCGAGTATACGCGATTCAGTGCCGAGTATACGCGATTCAGTGCCGAGTATACGCGATTCAGTGCCAAGTGTACGCGATTCAGCGTCGCCGACCGACTGGAACAGAGTATACGCAATTCAGCGCCGAGTGTACGCGATTCAGAGCCGAGTATACACCATTCAGCGTCGTAGACCGACCGGAGCCGAGTATACCCGATTAAGCGTCACCGGCCCGAGCGTGACGGTTCAGTATTGTTTAGTGTTTAGAAAGACTGCAAAGTGCGCTTAGAGAAGTTTTCGTTTAAAAAAGGCAGAGTTTTCATTTGTTGCGAAAATTAGTTTCTTCTTACCGTAATATGGTAAGTTCCAAGCTTCTCTCTGTCTGCCTGCGCGGAACTGAACTGATCGCAATGGGATTAAATTTGACAGTTCACTCACTGCGTTATTTACGTTGTTGAGCAGTCGATTTTTTCAAACATATGAAGCAATGGGTTAGCAATATCGTTAAAAACTCGAATTTTGATTAAAAGTGTGTTACGCAATTAAGGTGCTGCTGTTAGTTTAGAACTGGCAAACTACCAATCCGTGTTTTTTTTATATGTAAGTTACAATTTTACAAATAATAAGTCTGACTGTTTTGTATCTTTGCTTTTAAATACTTTAGGCACTGTCACTTATAAATAAGATACAAATAATTTAACATACATAAACTCACAATGTTTTTTCCATAACGATAGAAACTACAGAATGCCGTTTGTAGTTCCTGCTACAATGTTTATATACACACTCTGCTTGTTTCAGACACGTGCTGCGCCTCCAGCCTTTTCGAATAAAAAAAATAAAAAAAATCCATTGTAATATCAATCACTGAACATAAAGTCCGGTTTCACAACGTTGTCCATATTTGTTTTAATTAACCTGAAACGGGGAAAAAGTGTAAAATAGATTTATTTGAACAAATATGGCGAAACCCGAACACGCCTTCGCGTTTGCTTATCGGTAATTACTGACAAAAAGTAATTAAATGAGTAATGAAATATATATCAAAAATATAGACGGAGTGTTTTATGTTTGAGATAAGCTTAAGTGCAGGGTGCACTTAAGGTTTTCTTAATTCATAGATCGCCATTTTACAGTACCTACTTAAGCGTCTCATAAGAATATGAACTTTATTCATATTAGGTTAAAGTTGTATGTTCGTATGGCATGCTTGATCACTTACGCTTTTAGGTACAAGATGAACATCATCATCAGCATAATTCTAGCCTGTCCCATCTTACTGCCCTCACCCAGCGACGCCCTAAGCCGAAGTTCGTACCCCAAAGGGGGGGGGGGGGGGGGTTGCTCTTGGCGTGTAGTCGCTTAGTTTTTAAGTAGTTCTACGCCCCTGGCTGGAGGCTTTGAGTTCTCTTAAAGCAACCACAGGACCTCTCCAGGTAAACTACGAGATGCCAATTATAAATAATAAAAAAAGCATAATTCTCCTGTTCTTATCCCTATTTATTTGTGGTCGGCGCAAAATGTCTTTATCTTTCATACTTCTCTATAAGTCGTCATCTCGATAGTCACTCCCTTTTTAGCCATAATACGCTATCATCACCTTTCACACCGTCCATCCATCGTTTCTTTGGTCTTCCCCTACTTACTGGCATAAAATTAGGTGCTTATTCGTGTGCATAGCGAAAGTAAGCGTACTTTACTTAGCAAAGTGCGGTCTTCCCTTTAGTATTGCCAAAAGTAACTAATTCTCGGCAAAAATTGCTAAGTAAAGTTCTACAAAACTAAATTCTAAGATAATTATTTGGTAGTTTGGCATTACTTCAGTAATCACTTTTAGTTGGACTACAAAGTTTAAAAGAAGGTAATTAATATTCCTAATGTGCTTGTATTTTAAGGTCGATTTTACGCAAAAACTTTTTAGGGTTCCATACCCTAAGTGTGCCAACGGGACCCTTTTACTAACGCTCCTCTGTCCGTCCGCCTGTCACAAGGCTGTATCTTTTTAACCTTAATAGGTAGACACTGGTTTTCACAGAGCGTGTAGCCACTATAACAACAAAGAATAACCATTAAATACAGGTAAAAATTAAAGCCTTTGATTAGGTCGATCGATCAAGTTAAGCTACGCTTGCCGCGGTTGATCCGTGGATGGGTGACCATCTTTACTTACCAAGACCCTTACGTGCCTCGGAAAGCGCGTTAAGCCGTTGGTCCCCCCGGCTGTCATTTGTGATAAATGATTTTATTTTGTAAGTAGTTGTGGATCTTTGACAGTCGTTACGGGTCGTCAGAAGCCCGAAAATCAGACAACCAGTCTTACCAAGGGGTATCGTATTACCCAGTAACTGGGTTGTGGAGGTCAGATAGGCAGTCGCTCCATGTAAAATACAGGTAGACTGGAAGCCGACCCCAACATAGTTGGAGTGGATAAGCAGATGCTGATAAGAAGAGATGTAAAAAAAAATGTAGTGTTAAAATATTGTGCGGGGTAGTACGGAACTCTTCGTGATATACTTTTGCCGCTTTCTATATCGATAAAAACGTTTCAAGCAGCAATAGCCGTTTTAACTTCGAAGTTGGGAGGCCTTGGTCATTAATATGCTGTAAAAACTTTAATTTCAGGATTTTAGAAACTTCTTTATTTTCTTGGGCCGTCATGTTTCTAACTTACATTGAAAATCCATGACTATCTTCAACATAATGTAAGTTCATATGTTTTGTTTCAAATGGTTTTAACTATTGTACCTACTGATCGATCCTGAAGCACCGAGTAAAACTAAGAGCTGATTTTTCAATCGACAGATAACTTTTATTCGTGGAATAAATTTGACGTCTGACAGTTTTTGTATTGAAGAAATGTCAAAAATTCTAAATTATTGCTCGGATAAACTTATCTGGCGTTGCAAAAATCAGCCCTAAATATAGGTACCTAACATACCGTTTCGTAGAGGGACCCGTGGCTAAATAATAACAGTCGATCAATCAGGTTAAGCTACGCTTGCCGCGGTTGGTCTGTGGATGGCTGACCATCTTTACATACTCGGAAAGCACGTTAAGCCGTTGGTCCCGGCTGTCATTCGTGGATCTTTGTCAGTCGTTACGGGTTGTCAGAAACCCGAAAGTCTGACAACCAGTGTTACCAAGGGGTATCGTATTAGCCAGTAACTGGGTTGTGGAGGCCAGATAGGCAGTCGCAGTATTTTACATGGAGGACCTCCACTGCCTAACACAGTTGGTACCTAAGTAATACATTGAAATGATAAAAAATAATATAAAAAGAAAATCAAAATATTTTGTTGGGCACCATTTCTCTCGCCCGCTCTCTCTCATACCTTGCACTACCACATTCGTTATCCCCAGGCGATGTCCACTGATTGAACTTAATAAATAGATATCCAAACGTAAATACGTGCACTTCTCTTATTTACGATAAAACCCGGCCAAGTGCGAGTCAGACTCGCTCACGAAGGGTTCCGTAGCAAAAGGTAAAAAAAACCCGAAACAAATACACGGGAAGCTTAATGTGCTGGCGTCTGTACCCCATATGAATTACAGATAAAAAAAGGAAATAAATGAAAGGGAACCGTGTTTTTTTGACGTTTTCTGCTTCCATACGGAGACCCCTTTAATATAATATAATAACCTTTATTTTAATTTAATTTTATTTTTTTTATTTACAATGGGCTCAATCTTGACCTCAATCCAGCCCAGAGGCAGGGATGAGATCTACGGTGGAACGAGCTTGCCCAGAAGAAGCCTATTCACTCTCGCCCTGAAGAGATTCGGTTTGTATAAACTCGGGAATGCAGACGCAGGCAGACGGTTTCACTCCTTAGCTGCGGCTTATTTGTTTTCATAGCGGCAATAGAAATACACACTGTGAAAATTTCAACTGTCAAAACCTATTACAATTAATGAGAAACAGCCCGCTGACAGACAGACGAGCGGGCGGACAGCGAAGGCTTAGTAATAGGGTTCCGTTGGCACTCTTTGTGTACGGAACCCTAAAAACGTAGAAAATGAAATTACCGGCCGGCTTTGTTAAGTAGCCGCTCAATTTTGGGTAGAATAAACTGGAGGGCCATGTCCGTTTATTGATAGGAACCTGACCCACCGAAGGCGATTAATGAGAAGCGAGTAGAACTAGCAACTAGAAACGAGTTGGCGAGCAACGAGCAGCGAGTGCGCGACGTTGACGAGCGATTACTCGCTGGTATGCGGATGTAAGGAGCAGTGGTGGCCTAATGGTATTAGCCCCGATTTACGAGTTGTAAGTCATAGGTTCGAACCCTGACAGCGTTTAATTTTGCGTAAATTATCTCATCACCACTGCTCTCAAAACGGTGAAGGAAAACATCGTGAGGACAACGGCAGTCCTAGAACCAAAAATTCGAAGACCAACCCGGCCGTGGTGGATTATGGCCCACTCCCTCTCACCAAGAGGAGGCCTGTGTCACAGCAGTGGGAACGTTGTAAGCTGATTATGCTATGCGTATGTACCAAGTGTGAATCTCTCAGCTAGTGTTCTGCCCGCTAAGCGAGCGTCACTGAGCGAGTACTCTCTTTGATAGCTCTTGTTGCTGCGACAAACGAGTATTCGCCCGCGGTGTGATGAGTAGGGGAATACAAAATAAATGATGGATGAACTGTGTGAAAGATTATAAATGGCTATAGAGAGCCATAAATAAGTGAAATTCTTCTCTACTAATAAAGAAGTATGGGAGACAAAGAAATGTTGCGCCGACCTCAATTAAATTGTTTTGTTTTTTTTTTTTTTTTAAACTTCCCCACACTTGGAATTACTCCTGTATCGTGGGTGCGTTTACAAACATTTAAACTCACATACACAAACAGCCAGACCCGGAACAACTACCTGTAGGCAATACAAATATTTGTTCCGTGCGGGAATCAAATCCGCGACACGCAGCGCAGCAGTCGATCACTCAGCCACTGCGCCAACCGTGTCGTCAAAATTGGGATGAGGGTAGGAAATGAGGGTTTGATCAGTAATTATGCTTAAAATGAAATGTAATATATTTTTTAAGAGTATTGTTAGCTTAAATAAAAGTATTGGTATTTACCGAAAAACAAGGATCGTTTTTCCTTGTGTAATTAAAGCGAAATGTTTTCTTATTTCTAAGAAACGGGTGGAAAAAGGAAACCTCGGCGATTCCATCCAGGAAATGTGTACGCGTTCTGGAAACAATGAGTTTAATCATGAGAAAATAATTGAGGAAAACCGTACGTACCGCTTCTATCTTTGGTACACAATATCATTACGGGCTGATTTGTCAATCATCTGATAACTTTATTCGAGGAATAATTTTGAAAGTTATTTCATACAAACCCTGTCAAACGTCAATTTTATTCCTCGAATAAAAGTTATCTGGCGATGGAAAAATAAGCCCTTAGTTTCATTATCCTATAGTCCATTTACAATAGCATTAGAAAGAAGTAAAAAAAGGTTATTTTTAATGCACACTTTGTAACAAAAGTACAATAAACATTGTTACATTGCGATAGACGCCGAATTTATTATGATCTATTTTTACAGCAGCTGTCACACTTACACTGTAACCATTTCAACTATTTATCTTATGAAATTATGTGGCTTTCATTTATTTATATTATTTAACTCCAATTTAAAATTACAGTGTCAATGCTAAAAACCTAAAAGAAGCAGGGGTGAACAATACCTGGAACGTTATTCGTTTCATTTTTATTTTGTTTATATTATACGCCCATATTTATTAAAACAATTTTAATTAAGGTTGGCGCTGCAGTAGCCCGCGAAATCAGACGAATTCGGAGCAATTCTAATTTAAAGGGATGTATTGATGATTTTTAAGGTTAAAATTGTATTATTACCATATTTCTTATTGTTGCGCATTATATTATTTTTATTAATGTACAACCTTACACTGACCTGCAAATTGCAAAAACGCAAGAAAATTAGAATTTAAGCATCTCCCTTAAAATTGTTTTATCATAACTTTGAAATAAAATGTTTTGCATTCCTGCTTCTACGAGCCTCTTTTTTCTAATGCTATTATAAATGGAGTTTATGTAATATAATAATTGTTTTAGTACAGGCCGCACGTAAGTAACACTTTGATCTTGAGCCTGACCAAGCGTAGGTATTGCGTAATAAATTATCAAACACAATCTGAATCATTTTGAAGGATATTGCTAATCCATTGCTTCATATGTTCCAGAAATTTGTCTTCTCAACAACGTAAATAACGCAATGAATGTGTGGCATGGATTCAGCACATGATTCTGAACCGGAATGCGTTAAAAATTTTCGTCGGTTATCAAAACAAAATCTCCCATTTCATAGAAAAGTGCGCAGTCAAAATTTATTGAACAGCATTTTTGACACGAAGTTCCTTATCGCGCGTTGCGAAAGGGGGCTAGACAGAAAAAAATAAGACCAAAAGTTGTAACGACACTTTTTGCTATAGTTGTAAGCCGTGCGGCGTGCGCGTGTTTCTCTGTCTGTCTCTCTCTCTCTTATAGAAAGCAAGCCAGTTATACTTCGTTCCATCCGGGTGTCCCTTGACACCTCTCAAGTTTTTTTTTAAATAACCGCCTAAAAGTTTTGTCGCAGGGTTCTCAGTATCATGTACTGAATCTATGGTAGCTGCACGTCGAGGCCACTCTATATACGCACGATGTTTTTTAAATGTTTGTCAGAAAGGGCTGAAAAGTTACAAATTAAAACGCAATATTTCTAGGTATTTTTGGCTCGCAACAGACACACAATATACATTGTTCCGAAAAGGCCTGTTACACGGAAAACGGTTCGCAAATTAAAAAAACCCCGAAAACAATTTGTAAAAAGAACACAGTTTATTTGACGGCAACCGACAGATTTTGACGTTATTTATAAATATGGAGCTGTCACCGGCATATTCGGGTACGGGAATTTATATATCTATGTATAAACATATATCTATCATTACTAATAATAATGCTAAAGAGTGTGTTTGTTTGAACGCGCTTAGCTCTGGAACTACCAGTGCGATGTGAAAAATTCTTTTTGCATCTGATAGCACAATTGAGGCCATGAGAGCCACAGTGGCCTTACTGAAAAAATTGAACTATTTTTTAGGCCACTGTGGCGCTACGTCTTTTACAGTTTAGAGCAGAGAGCCACAGTGGCCTAACTGAAAAAAAATTAACAAATTTTTAGGCCACTGTGGCGCTATGACTTTTACAGTTTAGAGCAGTTTTTTCAAATAAAGTCAGTAATGAAAAAATGACAGTTAGGCCACTGTGGCTCTCATGGCCTCAATTCTTGAGGAAGGTACGGACCTTAGGCCGAGCAAAATACCTAATAAGTGAAAACGAAGTAGCGCGTACGGATGATGGGATTGGACGCGGTAGATCGGGGAAACAAGAAATGACAATGCCAGAAACTCTAAAGAACTTTGCCCCAGTCACTAAAAGTTATGTGCAATGATGAAATATGCAAAATCTTATTGCTATACGTAGTACTGATAGCTAAACATTTGTCCTAATGCCTGTAGAACTTGCGGTTTCTTTTTAAATCTAGAAATAATAATGACATTGATTTTAGGTTCGGTGCAGTTTATAATTGTTAAAATAAATTATTGATGTGTTATTACTATTGTTTGTGTGCGTACTAGGTATCCCTAGAAGGGGGATTTTGCGATTACAGAAACGCGGACGAAATCGCGACAGTGGCACAGTGGTAATCGCCCCGACTTACAAGTAGTAGGTAAGGTGGGTTCGAACCCAACCAGGCGTTTTAATTATTTGTGTAAATAATTTCATCACCACTGCTCTCAAAACGGTACATAAAAAACGAAAAATGTTAGGGTCGGTTTCCAGTCTAACCGGATGCGGAATGCGGTTAGACTGGAAGCCGACCCCAACATAGTTGGAAAAGGCTAGGCAGATTTATTATCAGTAGCAATTTCCCCAATTTCCAAATAGATGATTTAATGGTCTCGTATTTATCCAACCCATTTTTTTTGAATTTAAAAAACCTTTTAAAATGATTACTTACTACGAGTATAAGTACAGACGCCAGCACATTAAGCTACTACAATCTGTCAAATTTCTGTAGTAGATTTTCAACTTTATCGCTAAAGAATAAGGTTCAAAGTTGATTGGGAAAATTTGACAGTTTCGGATAGCTTGATGTGCTGGCGTCTGTACTACGATTCCGTGATTATTTATTGGTAATCTCAACACTTTTACGTAGATTAATCTCTCTCTCTCTCTTTAATGTTTAAAGTACGCAATTACCAAATAAATCCTACTAATATTATAAACGTGAAAGCTTGTTTGGATGGATGGATGGATGGATGTTTGTTTGTTACTCTTTCACGCCAATACCGAGTTTATAACTAGGATTTACATATGGGATACTTTTTATTCCGATATTCCCGCGGGATCGAAACTTATGCGGGTGAAACCGCGGGGCGCAGCTAGTATTTGTATAAATCGACGTTTCAATATTCAGCAAATTACTCGCATCCTGATAAATGTATTTAACATTCACCATAATAATAATTGCTGTTTCATAGTGTTAGATCGATGTTTTCACATTGTAAACAAACTATATTTTACCCTGCACGTAAATTTTCCGGAAGCGCCTCTGTCCGGCGAAATAATAATAATAATAATATCCCTGGACATTTCACACAGCGCCATCTAGTCCCAAGCTAAGCAACCTAATGCTTGTGTTATGGTGCTTGTGTGGTGGTGAAATGAAGGATCTTTTTATTTTTTTTCCCCTACAAAGGGCGAAATCGATGAATCGGGATCTATAAGGGATTGCTCTTGACTTACACTAACACTGATAGCTTTCTTATTATAATATTATGAAAGAAACAATAGCCCATTTTTACCGGATAAGCACAAAAGTAAAGAGAGGATTCGTCCGGAATTTCTTCTTGAAAGTACACATGCCCTCAATTTTTATAGGGACGCGGAGACGAAGAGTGGTTTGTCAATAATTTTGTAAATATTTGATTCGTTTAACGTTGTGCGGCTCTTTGTGAAATATTTGTTATGAATCTGGTACACAAAGGAATATGATTTTACTGAGAAAATATAATATTTGTAGTCGGACTTTTATTTATCTGGGAAAATATGATTAATAAACTATACGAAAAGTCTCTTTGTATTCAAACAATGTTTTCAGGCGGTGACTAATATATAAAATACTAGACTAGCTACCCGTCCCTGCTTCACACAGTTTTTATGACTTAACAAAATATCACATCATAAGTCAGTGTGTGTGTCAGTGTTATAGGCTGATTGAGTAATCAGCCTATAAATTTCCCATTGCCGGGACACAGGCCTCCGCTCGGTGAGAGGGAGTGGGCCGTAATCCACCACGTGGGCCCTCAGGGTCCTCGGGGCCCCAGTGCAGGTTGGTAGATGTCACATGTCTTCGATTTTTTTCTTCTAGGACATGCCGGTTTCCTCACGATGTTTTCCTTCACTGTTTTGAGAGCAGTGGTGATGAAATAATTTACACTAAGTAAAGCGCCTGCTTGGATTCGACAAGCAGTGCGATTTTGTAAACATCTCACCGTGAAAACTTAGGTGAAGTGAGCGTGGAGTGAGCTGTTATTCTAAATAATGCTAGGGATTGACACTACTGACAACTCACATCAAGCTCACTTCACTTGAGTTTACACGGTGAGATTTTTACAGAATCGACCGGCTGGACCTACAACTCGTAAATCGCAGCCGTTACCACTGGGCCACCAGTCCTCTCCCTATTGGGAGAGCAGTGGTACCCAGCTATGATGTTGTTTTCATAATATATGAATGTACTATTCACATATACCTTCCAGAATAAATTCTCTAAATTAAACAGAAAACCGCGTCCAAATCCTTTGTGTGATTTAAAGTAACTAAGCGGTAATACAGACAGCCACGGAAAGCGACTTTATTTTTATACTATTTATACAATACGTACATAAACTCACCCCTTCTTCCCATGGGGGTAGCCAGCCACCTACACGCCACCTGCTACGATCCTTGCATACTCCATTTTCCTCATTTACTTTCATACATCTGAGGGGTAATTTTCGTTATTTTAAGAACGTTCACAGTCTGAAGGTCTCGTAATTAAAAACGTTTAAAATCTAGTCGCAATCTCATCGCAGCGACAATCAATGTCAAATACTTGTCAAAAATGTATGGAAATTTGAGATATTTTTTGACAGATTGAGACTGAGATCAGAAGGCCAATTCTCGTAATTTAAAACGTTCAAAATCTAGTCGCAGTCTCATCTCAGCGACAAACAAATGTCAAAAACTTGTCAAAATGTAGGGAAATTAGACGTAAGTATTTTTGACAGATTGAGACTGAGATCAGACTGTGAACGTTCTTAAAATTACGAGAATTGGCCCTCTGATCTCAGTCTTAATCTGTCAAAAATACCTATAATAGTGTTTGACATATTATGTTTGTCGCCGAGATGAGACTGCGACTAGATTTTGAACGTTTTAATTAACGAGAATTGGCCTTCTAGTTATACACGCACGCCGGTCGCGAGACTAGCTGGTAAGTTAAGTTATTAATAATAAAAAGAGCCTCATCAAACCCCCTGTACCACACACGATATCTACCATTGACAGTAAAACCAGAATCATTGATGTCTGTAATAACGCCGGTCGCTGAGCCACAGACCAAATTAATGGTAGATTCGATTCCACTAAAAGTATAATACGTTAGGTTAATATCACGGCAATTTGGGGAATCAGACGTTTTCGTGGATTCCTATGTGGTTAGGCCGTGGCCTCGATTTTGGCCTCAACGGCTTTGTAATTAATTTTATTTTGTTATTGTTGTATTTATTTGTTAGTAGGTAGGTGACTTTATAGGGGCTTGTGGCTGTGTAATAACATGGTCGATCGGTCAGGTTAAGTTACGCTTGCCGTGATTAATACGTGGATGGGTGACCATCTTTACATACCATTAAAAGAAAGCACTAGGAAGTGGTGCAGGGCGGGCGTTTTGGGGGACTGTCTTTTGTAATTTTGAAGTTTAAAAAGGGTTGATTCTCAGCCTAATTTGAATAAATGACTTTTGATTTTGATTTACTAAGACCCCTCCGTGACTCGGAAAGCACGTTAAGCAGTTGGTCCCTACTGTCATTTGTGGATTTTTGACAGTCGTTACAGGTTGTCAGAAGCCCGAAATTCTGACAGCCAGTCTTACCAAGGGTTATGTAAAGATGGTAACCCATCCACGGACCAACCGCGGCAAGCGTACCTTAACCTGATCGATCGACCCGTGCGGCTGTTATTACTTAGCCACAAACCCCTCTTTTTAAGCCAAACATAACTAACAAAAAAAAATCCACTAAAAATTAGTTTTCAGTAGCTACTGAATAAAAAATTGTCCTGCGTCATTCGTTACAGGGAGATATAACTTGCAAAATTGTTCAACGAAATATCAATCACAATTTTAGTATTACGAGTGAATAAAAAATGAACGAAAATGGAAAATCCATGTTTGCCTTGACAAAAGGGAACGGCCATGTGACTCAGCGCTTATGGTTTTAAAATCAACTGCATTGAAAATTTGAAACATTATTTTTTTATTTCCATAGCGGATTTGAATGGTGCAATTTGTAAGGAAAATGTTTTCTGGCTGTAATTGTCTTGTTGATTCTTTTCATCCAATTGGTTGTTTGAAAGAAATTGCTTGAAACTGTTCATCTCTTAACTGCCAGGGCTTATTTTTAATTTTATATTTTAAATTGTTTCTTTTTTACATTGTCTCACAAATAGAAGCAATAACAATAATGTACCCAGGATTTTGTAATAATATCTTGATTAAAAGAGTGTCCTTGGAGTTTCTTGCCCGTTCTTCTCCATAGAGATCTACGCTTTGGAATGGGCAACTAGCTTCAACTTTCTGACTAACTGACCGACTATTTAATTTTGACAATTCAAAAGTGGCTGTAAATGGTTTAATTGAAATAAATGACTAAATGAGTTTGAGTTTGTTTTCCGTTAGCATCCTCATTCATGTATATTTATGATTACTGCCCCGTTGGACTCGTGGTCGCAAGCGCTACTGCAGAGCAAGGGGTACGATTCCCGGGTCGGGTAACGTGTTATTGACTTTTTCCATTAGGAATTTCTTATTAACAGCCCGGAGTTTGGAAGTTTGCGGTATGATACCTCCGTGCCTCGGAAAGCACGTTAAAGGTCTCTGCACACAGCGGGCGGGGCGGGACGGGACGGCGACGCGGCGCTGGCGCGGCGGCAGTGTTCACACTGCGGCCGCGATCACGTCCCGTCCCGCCGCGCCTTTCTTTCATCAAAAAAGATGTTGAGCGATTCAGACATGGAAACGCTATTGCTCGTAGTTGCGCTAGCTAAGAAAAAACGACGTAAACGGAAATGGGTGCATGAAATAAATAAAAAACGCGCTCGCGTCCCGTCCCGTCCCGCCCCGCCCGCTGTGTGCAGAGACCTTAAGCCGTTGGTCCTGCGCCTGATCTCTCCCCGGTCGTGTCGGATGGCCGTCCCATCGGACTATGAAAGTGAGGGAAGAGGGAGTGCACCTGTGTCTACGCCCACACTTGTGTAAGTACCTACTATAATATCTCCCGCGCCAAAGCTTACAAATAAAGATTGATTGATTGAAAGCGTAATCTCCGTTGAGTTTGGCCGCCGTGGCCAAAAAACGATTTGGAGGACTTTATATGACGACACGGTTGGCGCAGTGGCTGAGCGATCGACTGCTGCGCTGCGTATCGCGGGTTCGATTCCCGCACGGAACAAATATTTGTATTGCCTACAGGTAGTTGTTCCGGGTCTGGCTGTTTGTGTATGTGAGTTTAAATGTTTGTAAACGTACCCACGATACAGGAGCAATTCCTAGTATGGGGAAACGTTTAAAAAAAGAACTTGAGAGGTGTCAAGGGACACCCGGATGCAACGAAGTATAACTTGCTTGCTTTCTATAAGAGAGAGAGAGAGACAGACAGACAGAGAAACACGCGCACGCCGCACGGCTTACAACTATAGCAAAAAGTGTCGTTCCAACTTTTGGTCTTAATTTTTTCCGTCTACCCAATCGCAAAGCGCGATAACGAACTTCGTTCCAAAAAATATGATAATTATATTTTCTTTTGGATGTCGTACAAGTTAGCTGTCTGTATGTGTAACATATCTTAATTTTTGTCTCATGCCAGGACCGAAAAGGCGTATATTAATTACAACGATTGCTCACTGCGGGGTGACGTTTCAGGGTTTTCTCGAAATACTAACGGTAAGTGGTACGGTCGATCACGTCAGTAGAAATACTTTGACCTTGAGCTAGCCTGTTACGGATTTCTCATAGAATGCGAGGCCAGCTTAACGGGGGTTATCCGACTGTACCAGTTTTAGAATCCATTTTTAATAGTCAAACTAGTGTAGGTATTCAGCACCCTAATTGCGTAACACACGATCAATCGTAATCGGTTTCATTTTGACAGTTCAACAACATTCATTGCGTTATTTACGTGTTGACAAATTTTTCGAACGAATGAAGCAATGGATTAGCAATTTGCTTCAAAATGATTCTGATTTCGATTGATTGTGTGTTACGTAATTAGGGTGCTGGTCCAAAAAGAGACATAAGTTCAAAAAAATAACTTAGAAACATCCTTGTTTTAGGGCTAATTTTTCCAACGCCAGATGACTTTATCCAAAGAATAATTTTGAACTTTTGACAGTTCATCCATACAAAAACAGTCAGACGTCAATTTTATTTCACGAATAAAAAATATTTGTTGATTGAAAAATCAGCCCGTAGTGAAATTAACGGAGCAATTACGGTGATCAGCTTGATGAAAAAAAAAAAACCGAAACAGGGTCGATTTCAAAACTATTTTCCTTTTCATTTTTTAATTACAGCACAAAATAATATCAAAATTGCATGTACAGACGCCAGCACATCAAGCTACCACAATCTGTCAAATTTCTTTAATAGGTTTTCAACTTTATCGCTAAAGCATTAGGTTCAAGGTTGATTGGGATAATTTGACAGTTTCGGGTAGCTTGACCTGCTGGCGTCTGTACCATGGGGTAATCGTATTTTATAGTGAATTCCACGGTTGGATTTTTGAGTTTAGTGGATGCAGTCGGCTGCATCTACTATACCAAACCAATATTTGGATCGTACGGTGATTGAATCAGCTACCCGTAAGGGAGAAATGTATGAACTTATATAGTTAGACATTGGGTCTTCATTAATTTAAACACAGTCAATGGCTCACCAACAAAAACAAACTTATTAGTGGACTAAATTAAATCCAATCTTTATTTAAATGAAAAATAACATCACATTTAATTATGCATAATAAAATACAAACTTAAATGTCCAACAATAAATTACTCGAATATCCCGGTAATCGTTCGCGTGACAATTAACAAAGATTAAATTATTATTGAATATCCATTTATTTAAAATTATTACGCTCTGTAATTGTTTCGATGATACCATAAGATAAGGACGATTTAATGTAACAGCCGTTTTGCAACTTGCCATTTAATTTTGAATTTTATTGCTGGTAGTCAACGTTGGTTGTTGGTTTGTTTAAAGCTTTTTTGTGGAGTCAATATTATTGAAGGGCGGTTTTGAGGCCAGGATTTTTGCTACATTTTTTTGGATAATGCAACAATTGGTTTTCATTCAAGTGGTATTCTGTCAGCATTGTTTCATTATGTATATTTTTTGATACAAAACTTCTTGTCTATAATTATGTTTTCTTTGTACTGTAAACCACTCAATAAAATTAATAATAGTGCAATATTTTTATGTTCATGTTCAAGCCCAAACGCCATACAAAGTGGTTGATGTCCTTTACTATCTTCATAGCCAACGAAAAAAAGTTTTTTCATTGTTGTTTATGTTACATGCTAAATCTGCTAATCTAGCTTTCATAACAAATGGATGTAAGTAGGTATACCAATTATCCGTAACAAATACAGACTTACACCTCCCTTTAAGGTGTATATAGGGCTCGCTGACCTTGTGCATGTGGGCGGAGCTAAACGCTCTACTCCCGAAAACGTAAAACGCGCGCGGTGGCGCGCTGAACTAAAACGACGATCAAAGAGTATGCAGAGGCACAGACATGCCGCCCACAGGTCGCTATTTTTGCCAACGATTCCAGAAGGGAATTGCGGTTGCAAGTCTGATATATTTTGTATAGATTGATACGTATGTTACGTATATTTTAAGCATTTTTCATTTAGAAATTTCGATTTTATTTAAAATCAGAACTTAGTTCCTGCGGGGGTAAAACTTTTCTTAGGAATCGAATAACATTTTATTTGCATACTGTAGGTAGGAGGATTTATTAAGTACATAAAAATGAGATTTTATAAAAAATGTGATCCTGTTTCACCAATTTGAATTATTATAAATCAGTAATAAACCTACCTAACTAGCACTGTACCTAAATAGCCTTTTAGGGTTCCGTAGCCAATCGAACGATGTTATAGTTTCGGCAGTGACCTTGAAATAATTACCTACGGCCGTTTAGTAGATAAACCTCGTCATGGGTGTCATTTTCGTGGTTTTCGAGGGTGCTGGAGCCGATTATAAAGTCAAAATGAAAATCCAGGATGGCGGCTACAAAACTTTTCAAAATTTTCGTCATGGGTGTCATTTTCGTGGTTTTCGAGGCTGCTGAAGCCAATAGTGAGGTCAAAATGAAAATCTAAGATGGCAGGTGCGAAAATTTTCAAAATTTTCGTCATCGGTGTCATTTTCGTGGTTTTCGAGGGTGCTGGAGCCGATTATAAAGTCCAAATGAAAATCCAAGATGGCGGCTGCAAAACTTTTCAAAATTTTCGTCACGGGTGTCATTTTCGTGGTTTTCGAGGGTGCTGGAGCCGATTATAAAGTCAAAATGAAAATCCAGGATGGCGGCTGCAAAACTTTTCAAAATATTCGTCATGGGTGTCGTTTTCGTGGTTTTCGAGGGTGCTGGAGACAATAGTGAGGTCAAAATGAAAATCTAAAATGGCGACTGCAAAAATTTTCAAAATTTTCGTCATCGGTGTCATTTTCGTGGTTTTCGAGGGTGCTGGAGCCGATTATAAAGTCCAAATGAAAATCCAAGATGGCGGCTGCAAAACTTTTCAAAATATTCGTCATGGGTGTCGTTTTCGTGGTTTTCGAGGGTGCTGGAGCCGATTATAAAGTCAAAATGAAAATCCAAGATGGCGGCTGCAAAACTTTTCAAAATATTCGTCATGGGTGTCGTTTTCGTGGTTTTCGAGGGTGCTGGAGCCAATAGTGAAGTCAAAATGAAAATCTAAAATGGCGACGGCAAAAATTTTCAAATTTTTCATCATGGGTGTCGTTTTCATGGTTTTCGAGGGTGCTGGAGCCAATAGTGAGGTCAAAATGAAAATCTAAGATGGCGGGTGCGAAAATTTTCAAAATTTTCGTCATGGGTGTCATTTTCGTGGTTTTCGAGGCTGCTGAAGCCAATAGTGAGGTCAAAATGAAAATCTAAGATGGCGGGTGCGAAAATTTTCAAAATTTTCGTCACGGGTTTCATTTTCGTGGTTTTCGAGGGTGCTGGAGCCGATTATAAAGTCAAAATGAAAATCCAGGATGGCGGCTGCAAAACTTTTCAAAATATTCGTCATGGGTGTCGTTTTCGTGGTTTTCGAGGGTGCTGGAGCCAATAGTGAGGTCAAAATGAAAATCTAAGATGGCGGGTGCGAAAATTTTCAAAATTTTCGTCATGGGTGTCATTTTCGTGGTTTTCGAGGCTGCTGAAGCCAATAGTGAGGTCAAAATGAAAATCTAAG
The DNA here is from genome assembly GCA_945859715.1 of Apamea sordens. NCBI lineage: Eukaryota > Metazoa > Arthropoda > Insecta > Lepidoptera > Noctuidae > Apamea > Apamea sordens. Next base: position 16,058,775 of record OX244002.1, read on the forward strand.
ATGGCGGGTGCGAAAATTTTCAAAATTTTCGTCATGGGTGTCATTTTCGTGGTTTTCGAGGCTGCTGAAGCCAATAGTGAGGTCAAAATGAAAATCTAAGATGGCGGGTGCGAAAATTTTCAAAATTTTCGTCACGGGTGTCATTTTCGTGGTTTTCGAGGGTGCTGAAGCCAATAGTGAGGTCAAAATGAAAATCTAAGATGGCGGGTGCGAAAATTTTCAAAATTTTCGTCATGGGTGTCATTTTCGTGGTTTTCGAGGCTGCTGAAGCCAATAGTGAGGTCAAAATGAAAATCTAAGATGGCGGGTGCGAAAATTTTCAAAATTTTCGTCACGGGTGTCATTTTCGTGGTTTTCGAGGGTGCTGAAGCCAATAGTGAGGTCAAAATGAAAATCTAAGATGGCGGGTGCGAAAATTTTCAAAATTTTCGTCATGGGTGTCATTTTCGTGGTTTTCGAGGCTGCTGAAGCCAATAGTGAGGTCAAAATGAAAATCTAAGATGGCGGGTGCGAAAATTTTCAAAATTTTCGTCACGGGTGTCATTTTCGTGGTTTTCGAGGGTGCTGGAGCCGATTATAAAGTCAAAATGAAAATCCAGGAGTGCGGCTGCAAAACTTTTCAAAATATTCGTCATGGGTGTCGTTTTCGTGGTTTTCGAGGGTGCTGGAGCCAATAGTGAGGTCAAAATGAAAATCTAAAATGGCGACTGCAAAAATTTTCAAATTTTTCGTCATGGGTGTGGTTTTTGAGTTTGCTGAAGCCAATAGTGAGGTCAAAATGAAAATCCAAAATGGCGGCTGCAATAAATTTGGAATTTTGCTTCATAAGTGTCGTTTTCGTGGTTTTCCAGAGTGATAAAGCCAATAGTGAGGTCAAAATAAAAATCCAAAATGGCGGCTTCAAAAATCTAGTTTTAGTTGTAACTAATTATTCAGTCATCATTTGAGGTGTTGGTTACATATAAAACTAATTTTCCTTCTTAAATATCTAAATAAAGAACTGGATAAATAGATAATCTTTCAATAATAAGTTATCTGTATTAAATCAATTGAATTTTAATACACAATGATACAGTATTCACGGAAACGCATTTCTTGTGTCTTAACCGTATAGGATATTGTTTTTGCAATCTATCTGTCACTCACTCACTCACTCACTCATGCGGTCTCGTGATAAATAACATTGTTTATTTGGCAACTCATCACACTAAATATATTATTGTCAAATAAGTATCGTGTACCTAAAATCAAGTAATAATTAGTAAATTTTAGTTTGATCGGAATAACTTAGGTTATTCGAAGTTCCTTATGTATGATTTAAAAAAAAAACAATTTTTTGTAGCCGCCATCTTGGATTTACATTATGAGCTCACTATCGGCTGTAGTACCCTCGAAAACTATGAAAATGACACCCATGATGAAATATCTGAAAATTGTTGTAGCCGCCATTTTGGATTTTTATTTTGACCTCACTATCGGCTTTATCGCCCTCGAAAAGTGGGAAAACGACACCCATGATGAAATATTTGAAAATTTTTGCAGCCGCCATTTTGAATTTTTATTTTGACCTCACTATCGGCTTTATCAACCCCGAAAAGCATGAAAACGACACCCATGATGAAAAATTTGAAAATTTTCGCAACCACCATTTTCGATTTTTATTTTGACCTCACTATCGGCTTTATCGCCCCCGAAAAGCATGAAAACGACATCACTGACGAAAAGTTTGAAAATTTTCGCAGCCGCCATTTTGGATTTTTATTTTGACCTCACTATTGGCTTCAGCAGCCTCAAAAACCATGAAAACGACACCCATGATGAAAAATTTGAAAATTTTCGCAACCGTCATTTTGGATTTTTATTTTGACCTCACTAGCGGCTTTAACACCCCCGAAAAGCATAAAAACGACACCCATGACGAAAATTCTGAAAATTTTCGCACCTGCCATCTTAGATTTTCATTTTGACCTCACTATTGGCTTCAGCAGCCTCAAAAACCATGAAAACGACACCCATGATGAAAAATTTGAAAATTTTCGCAGCCGCCATTTTGGATTTTTATTTTGACCTCACTAGCGGCTTTATCACCCCCGAAAAGCATGAAAACGACACCCATGACGAAAATTCTGAAAATTTTCGCACCTGCCATCTTAGATTTTCATTTTGACCTCACTAGCGGCTTTATCACCCCCGAAAAGCATAAAAACGACACCCATGATGAAAAATTTGAAAATTTTCGCAGCCGCCATTTTGGATTTTTATTTTGACCTCACTAGCGGCTTTATCACCCCCGAAAAGCATGAAAACGACACCCATGATGAAATATTTGAAAATTTTCGCAGCCGCCATTTTAGATTTTTATTTTGACCTAACTAGCGGCTTTATCACCCCCGAAAAGCATGAAAACGACACCCATGATGAAATATTTGAAAATTTTCGCAGCCGCCATTTTAGATTTTTATTTTGACCTAACTAGCGGCTTTATCACCCCCGAAAAGCATAAAAACGACACCCATGATGAAAAATTTGAAAATTTTCGCAGCCGCCATTTTGGATTTTTATTTTGACCTCACTAGCGGCTTTATCACCCCCGAAAAGCATGAAAACGACACCCATGACAAAATATTTGAAAATTTTCGCAGCCGCCTTTTTAGATTTTTATTTTGACCTCACTATCGGCTTTATCACCCTCGAAAAGTATGAAAACGATACCCATGATGAAATATTTGAAAATTTTTGCAGCCGCCATATTGGATTTTTATTTTGACCTCACTATCGGCTTTATCACCCTCGAAAAGTATGAAAACGACACCCATGATGAAATATTTGAAAATTTTTGCAGCCGCCATTTTGGATTTTTATTTTGACCTCACTATCGGTTTTGTCACCCTCGAAAAATATGAAAACGACACCCATGATGAAAAACTTGAAAATTTTCGCAGCCGCCATCTTGGACTTTTATTTTGATCAAATCCAATCTTTTCTCATTTTAATATTAGTTTAGATATGACTACTTGTATTTTACTATCGTAAGTATTCGTAAGCGTCCACGCGCACAATTGAAATGGGCCATCTGCAGCGAGCTAGTCAATAAACGCACACTGATACAATTCGTTCGTAAATATTTGCACTAACACAGACAGACGCGCATAGTCGGTCGATAGCCGGAGCGTAGCAGCGAGCGACACAGCCATCCCGTCTCAATGCTATCGCACGACTGCCGCCCGCGCCCGCGCAGAGCCCCTCTGAAGCTCGATCTCAAAGTGGGGACATTTCCTTTGCAAATGTTAATTGATTTACATAAGCTAAGACAAATCTGTAGTACCTCAAACCATCGATTTTTCAGTGTAAAAATATTTCCAAACATCAAAGCCGTTTAGAAGTAATATCGAATTTCATAAAAAAATAGCGTGTTGGTAAATATTTTTTTAAGGCAAAAGTATTAGCCATACGAAAAAATCCTTCTACAGAAATGTTGTTCATGAATCTATAGCAAACATATATTTTTTACAGATCTTTTAATCAAGCCGTTAATGAGAAATATTCTTTATAAAGTGACCGTATTACGGTACTAAACGAGAGTAAGGCCCTTAAGGGGGTTAGAGGGAGAAAGTTACATTTTTGGAACGAAGTTCCTTATCGCGCGTTGCGAAAGGGGGCTAGACGGAAAAAATTAAGGCCAAAAGTTGGAACGACACTTTTTGCTATAGTTGTAAGCCTTGTGGCGTGCGCGTGTTTCTCTGTCTGTCTCTCTCTCCCTTTTATAGAAAGCAAGCCAGTTATACTTCGTTCCATCCGGGTGTCCCTTGACACCTCTCAAGTTTTTTTTATTGTTTGTGTGCAAATCCTAGCCAGCACACCAAATTTCAGCTTTCTAGGACTTCGGGAAGAGGGTTTGATGATCGAGTGAGTGAGTCAGTCAATGTTGGAATCGACGTATTTTAGGTATGCATCAAGTACAAAAGCTAGACACATGAAACTTAGTATATTTTAGGGAAGGCGCCCACAAGCAACTTTTGTCTCCGCAACTAATTTGTTTCTCATACAGACAGACTTTCGAGCTTCTGACGACCCGTAACGACTGTCAAAGATCCACGAATGACAGCCGAGACCAATGACTTAACGTGGTTTCCGAGGCGTGTCCATCTTTACACACCAGCTCGGTCTTGGTGTCTAAAGATGGACAGCCATCAGCGCACCAACCGCGGCAAGTATAGCTTAACCTGATCGATCGACCCATGCGGCTGTTATTACAAGCTGCTCATCCAGTAAAATTCTCTACTTTAAAGTGAACACCCCATCCAAATCCATTGTGTGGCTTAAGATATTATTACCTACCTATACATGTCTAGATAATAATAACCTTCGTACGTGAGGATACTTTAAAATCATCCCGATACTATTCTCAAAGGAATATCGAAGTGGTTATATCCGGTTTCATCTGCCCCGTTTACTTCCCCCCCTTTCTCCCCTTCCCCCTGCCTCCCTTTATTAAGGCAGGAAGTTTGTAACTGCTGTTCTTGCAGTTCTCTTTTATTTAGATTGTGTTCTTTATTGACTTTAATAAGGCAAAAGAGCGTTGTGGGTTGCGAAGTTGATATTAGTCGTGAAGCTGCGTTATGCTTGGGATATTGGGAAGAGTGAGTTGTTTCCTTAACCTAACCTAACTAAAACTATTAACAAACTAAAATATTATTGCGTCGAAAAATTTTTCCGCATCACTGTCGATGTACGGTCACCAAAGGAGATATGTAACCAGGGTTGTTGGATATAGTTGGAGTTTAGTAAGAAACTGATGGATGTTTTCGAATGAAATTTAATGTAATAAATAGAAAATTAACAGTTTTCATTGATCAAATTAAATTTCAATCGAAAACATCCATTGGTTTCATACTAAACTCCAACTACATATATCCAACGACCCTGGGGGTCTACTCCGAAGTAGTATCGGCTGAATGTTCGGCCGTTTCCTGCTACGAAGTTACTATTTGGTTCGGTCGGTTCCGATCCTACACTCCTACACTCTTTCGAATATTGACTGTGGTCCCGACCCAACTGAGCCGATCTGAACTTTTTCCGCATTTTTGCATTTTTTAATAATATTCGGTTCGGCCATGTGTCGGTCCGATCCGAACATTCGCACTTTGCACTTCGGAGTAGGCCCCCTGGTTACTTATCTCTGTTGGTGATAACGTGGCAATCCATAGCCTCTGGCCAAGTTAAAATTCAGCATTTGGGTCACGGGAAGTGTCAACCAGCCGTTTGGAGATTTCGTTGAACGAGTCATGAGCACTCGGACCCCACGGCCCGAGGGTTTCAACCCCAAAGGGCTCGAAAATATAATTACCGATAAGGAGCAACTTGGAGTCAATGTAGCAGTAGCAAGACGGGCTGGTGTCCGCAACTTCTCCAATACATGATTCTGACCCCCCTTTGTTTTGTTGATTTTTGTTTGTGTCGAATCATATGTTGCAATGGTTTATTTTATTTCTTGTTTTATTTATTTATGTATAATTGCATGCTGCACTGGTTTACGTCACACGTCAGTGCCGGCTGCCGCTGAAAACCAGCGCTGGGGCTCTGTCTCGTATAGGGTCTTAGCATTATGCTGAGCGATGGCCGTTTTGCGTGAATGTGACGCATGTTTACCCCCAACTTGTTTTTTTTGTGTGTTTATGTCCTTTTTTTATGCGTCATTTTTGCTGCAAATAAATGCATTTTCTTTCTTTCTTTCTTCTTTGATGCAATTTTTCGTCAGCAAATAAAATAAATGGCTGTTTCATAAATATTGACCGCATAGGTTTTGCACTTTTTATGAAACTGCAGATATTTTTTGATATCTGACGAAACATTTTTACGCTAGGGGTCAAATCATGTGCAGATTTCAGGGGGTACAGTTTACGCGGCTGCCACCTATACTAAAAGAAACCTGCACGTTATTGCTGCGTTGCGTGCGTTTGCGTCGTAGGTGTTGTAATTGTTACACGAACTGTGTCCAAATAAACTTTTATCTTTCTTTCTTTTTCTTTCTAATTTTTATACTTTTCAGTGCAAAAGCCAACAAAAAACCCAACTTGTTTTTACGACAATCATAAAAGTCTTTGCTCGCACAAAAGATAGTAATAATAAAAACCATATCACCGTCCCGCATCAGTTAATACCAGCCCTAATCCTTGCCCAAAAATTCAAAAGTTATAAAATAAAAATCATTTATAAAACAGGTATTTTTATTTGAACATAAAATCCAGATCATAAAGCACTACTTGAAGTAAATGATACGTTTCCATCTGCCACATTGGTCACGAAGGGTCTAAGATAACATGAAAATGTTCTAATAATAATAAAGGTTCATAATTTTAAACCCTTGCACAGAATAGGTTGGTACAGAAGGTTGGCGCTGTAAAACGAAAGAAAAGGCATGCACATATGTATACAGGGTTAGGTTAAATTAGCTAGAGAGTAGACGAGACGAGTATCGATATTTAAACATCATAAATCTTTTCTTTTTTTAAAAAAAAAGAACGTTGCCCCACACTGGGAATTACTCCTGTATCGTGGGTGCGTTTACAAACATTTAAACTCACATGCACAAACAGCCAGACCCGGAACAACTACCCGTAGGCAATACAAATATTTGTTCCGTGCGGGAATCGAACCCGCGACACGTAGCGCAACAGTTGATCGCTCAGCCACTGCGCCAACCGTGGAATAAGATCTTGTCAGTAGGTATGTCTGGAGTATTGTGAGACGAAATGTGCGTATGACTGTCGAATAGTTGTATACTTTTTGTTTTTCACTTATCTAATGTGTTTGTGTGTTTAACTTATGTAATTGGCCCAGACTGTTTTATGTTAAAATTTAGATAATAGTAAAAAACTTTTTTGCAAAAAAAATCAACCGACTTCCAAAAACGACACTACAAAGTGAAAAATAACTTTAATTTCGGAAGTCGGTGTCGTTGGGTTCACACTTTCGTTGTTTGCCACCGACTTCCGAAATTAAAGTTATTTTTCACTTTGTAGTGTCGTTTTTGGAAGTCGGTTGATTTTTTTTGCAAAAAAGTTTTTATTTTTCACTTTTAAGTTGTAATTTTTACCAGTAATTTTGGTTTAAAAACCAAACTACAGAACCTTTTTTGATGAAATTTCTATGGGACCATTTGGGAAGTATACCCTTTCCAACAAAAAAAGAATTTTTCAAATCGGTTGGCAAGCGAAAGAGTTATGCGCGAACAAACATAAAAAAAAAAAAAAAATACAAACATCCGAATTGAGAACCTCCTCCTTTTTTAGAAGTCGGTTAAAAAGATGGCGTTTTTGGGGTCATCGACCTCATGCCGTGTAGTTACTTGAAGTATGAGTTCCGATTTTTTTTATATTGTTGAGATATCGATACCTACACATCGTCTGTAAAGTTTACACAAAAATATGTGTTTTTAAACTGATGTGTCAAGTAAATCTACAATAATTGCGGTTTACTTAATTAAGTTTAGATACCGCAAACCATCACATCTGCGCAGTTCCGTTAGGCTGAGAGAGAATGTGTTCCTGACACGACAATTTCAATTCCTGTCAGTACGACAATTCTAGTAGCTAATAAAGATCAAGTTCGCATAACACGTATTCGTTTCTATGAAACTGGCCTATGTCAAGAACGTATTCTCTCGTCGCCCGAACTGTATGTGTACGTGGGCCTGTTTTCGCTCGTTGTATCATAGTAAAAGCAAACAAGTACGACATCTTCATACATTCGCACTGCGCACGGTTTGTATGCGAGCGCGCTCGTACGTATGCGTCGTCGCACGCACACACTGACAAAATTTATCGCTGCTAAAGGTGCGCCAGTCGTGGCTGTGACGCCGGTAATATCGCCCGCGCCCGCGCACGCTTCGCCGCTGCCCTGCTGCTAGTAATAAATAATTTGTACGTGTACCTACCTACCTCCTTTAACTACAAAGACTTCATAATCATTTCATTTTATTTGAATAAATACATGATTCAGTAAAACCACGTTTTTATTAGTCATATTTCGATCGTGATTTTTCAAATAACTAAACAGATAACATGACGTGGCCAATGAAAAAAATGTAGTCGGCTTCTGGTCTATGTACTTACACACGGCTACATGTCAAGCTTATACAAAACCAGTTTGCCTTGGCCTCACTTTGTATGATATTTTCTCACAAAGAACGGTCAGCTAATACTGGTTTTGCATAGCTTGATGTGTAGCCGTGTGTAGAAAAAATAATTTAAAAAAAACTTTGTATTAAAGGTCCCTGATGCTTACCCTACAGGGGAACATTGTTTTGTATAGAGATTGACTATGCATTTTTGACGATTGAATATATGTAGTATAAGTGACAGCCCTACGAGTTTAGGCTATTATCGCTCGCTCGGGGCTTGAGTTGGCCTACTTGTTTGCTTTTATTATGGTTGTATCGAGCCCCGCTTCTGTACCTACTATTCTGTGCCCGTACAGTCACGAGCAAAAGTATGTATACACTCGGCTTTCTTCAAAAGCGATTTACTCCTTTATTTTTTAATGAAATTTTATGTTGTTACGAACATAGCATTTTCGAGCACATGGGTGTATGTAATGTGTCGTATTTTAACGTTGCATTCGTTATTTCACGAAAAAATCGCAATTGAAAGTTGCCAAGTGTTGACATATTGGTGCTCGTGACTGTACATAGTATGTCTAAGGTAGAGAAGTATTCGATCTTAGCCGTAATGGTATCGTCACACTTGATTGACTAACAAATGATAAGGTTCCAGGAACCGTTATCAGGATTTTGTTAGTGGTTGAGTTATAGCTAGCTTGGCTGATATCGGCGATGTTCAGTTGTTAATTTATCGATACGAAGATTGGAGGATTGGTATCTTTTACTGTTTGTCCTCTTCACGGATTACATCGTTGGTCTGGTTGCAAGCGTGTCTGTGGTGCGCAAGTTTCGATCCCCATATCAGTCCCGTATCTACTCTGTAAGTGCTTCTACACACGAGCGACACGCTTCGAAGAGAAAGGCTACTACATTCGTCGACACACGTCCCTCGCCGTCAACAACGTGTCGACGGTAGCTGCCAAGGTGTCGTGTTGTGGCATGTTGTCGACGGGTGCAGTTGCCTCTGTCGCGATGCACACTAAATCTGTCAACTAAATACTGGTACTTATCGGGAGTAAGGATAACTGTCAAATCGTGTTATCCATTCATACTAAGTTCAGGCCCCGTACTAATCTTATGTCCGTTATTGATACGGAGTAGGAAACGGCTATAACTTAGGCCGAATCTACGGAAATCGTGCTTAGGGAGTAGATCTCCAGACATTGGTATCAGATTTTCCTTAAAACGAAATTCATAGTGGCATCCCTGCCGAACCCTTCTTTTTAATCATAAATCCATTAATTCCCTTAAAAAACGGAGGCTCTATTTACCTTTCGCTTACAAACAATAAGTGCGAGCGAGAAGCAACTACGAAAACAATAGTGGAGTAGCCATTTTCATTTCTATTCTCGACGTAGATTACCTATTATTTCATCTAATCATTTTAGTTGTCTGAGAAACATAATATTACTATCCATAGCAATGTTCTGAATATAATAGAAGAGAACGTTTATGAAACAGTGCGGCATGTCTTTATTGTTAGCAAAAATTGCCTTTGTTTCTAGGCTGATGCACGAAATAGATGTGTACAGAAGATCAACTCCATAGAACGAGTGGAGACAGGAGCACGCACATATAGGAGCACGTATACGTGCGGACATCTCGCAACCAATCCATCTGCCTCGCCTTTACGATTCGATGCAACTAAATACTAGTATTTGACATGGAGCGACTGTCTATCGGACCTCCACAACCCATTTACTAAGGAACATGACACCCCTTGGTAACTTGGTACTTTTTAGACTGGGTATCAGACCTTTGAGCTTCTGACGACCCGTTACGACTGTCAAAGATCTACGAATTACAGCCGGGACCCACGGCTTCCTATGCTTTCCGAGTCAATCAAAATCAAATGTCATTTATTCAATTTTAATTGTGAATCCCAGCACTTTTCGAACGTCAAAATTACGTAACGCCCTTCACCACTTCTTAGTGCTTTGGCTGGGAAGAAGAAGTGGCGCAACAAACTCCCCAGCAGACGAGCGAGCAAGCACAGCTTGACTTTTGATCAACCCATGTAGATGTTATCATTTAGCCAAAAGCCCCTTCCGTTTGTCCGTTGAACGAACGTTTGACACTATCTCAAACAAATGCAAGTCGCGAGGGCGATTGCAGTCAGTGTACGAGAAGCGTGCCTAAGTGTGCGTGCGTTTGTACTCGTTGTATGGAGATGACCTTCTGTAGCTAACTATTCTGTGGCTGTTGTAAGAACGTCCTTGGAATCAGGAGAGTAGAATTTTCGGGAGAGCGACATTTCCGGCTTTATATTGTTTTGTTCTGTCATCGATCCTTCATGATTCTGTGGATTGTGGGACGGTTTGCTTTTGTTTTATTTTCTTCTCTTTATTTACTGACGTTTTTGATTTAACAACTTTCTTTATTAATGTAATATAAAAAAACCAACCGGAACGTAAACCTTCCGGAATAAATTCTCTAAATCAGCGGTCGGCAACCTTTTGGCAGGCAAGGGCCATTAGGTGGCAAAGTAAACTAAACGGGCCGCACTTGTAATATTAACCCTAGAAGCCTAATATACTTATGTATAATTGGTCATATCTCATAGAAAAATAAAAATCTATAATTTACAAAACATTCACGCAAGGGCCGCAAGTAAGACGTCCGCGTGTTGTCGACCGCTGCTCTAAATGATAGTGGGAACTGCATCAACTTCCTTTGCAAAGTTTAGAAGAACAACGCGGTCACACAGACAGACACGAAATTCGACTTTAAGGTATAATATGTGTAGATATTTATACAGAGAGTTTGCGATAAGCTTTCCGATAGGAATAGTTCCCACCTACCGGTGTATCGCTTCTTAATAAGAAAATACAGGGTAGCAAGGACATCGACGCGTAAACTGTAACCATGTGTAGATTTTACACAGGTTATCAAAAAAAAAACAGTGCAATACCTACGCGGTTAAAATATAGGACAGTATTTTTTTATACTGTCCTATATTTTATAGCGCTGTTTGTAGTTTTAAGTTTAAACGTTGATCGGAGACACTTTATATATGTTGCATATATGTTAGTCACTTGTTTGACTGAACGGAACGCCAGCGCCATCTGGTGGCTTTCGATAGAGTCTAGCCTGAGTTGGTGAGGGTCAAGAGAGCTACAGCTACAAGAGTGGTGTGGAGCAGTGCTCTTTTGACCATTGGACATCAAACGGACAACATGTGTTCAAAAATTGTCTTGCGTTCCGAATCATTGAGTTGTGTACTTACAGTGTATTCGCTAGTGTGATTAAACTGTTCGTAAAATTATAATCTGATTTGAACTGTAAACGGTTTTTCTATTACGCAATAACCAACAATACCAATAGTACGCCCACAGTATTTAAAATATGGCTGAAGATAACAAGAGAGGCGTACCTTATCCGTCATATAGAAAGCCAACTATGCGAATAGCCTCATTAAGTTAAAAGGCTGAGGTTTAAGTTTTATAAAAGAAACATTTTTTACTTAAAGCTAAGTCCGTGGCCTCACTGTGCTCCGTACACATTGATTATTCTAAACACCGCCTTATTAGTATTCACTGTACATTTTACCCACTTTGATAATTACGGAGCTACAAGTTTCCGAGTTAAGCCCATCAAATTAAAAATAATTCAACCTTTGAAGTAACTATGGCTGGCATTCATAATATCGCAAAGATAAGAAATAATTAGCCTTTCATGTTCCCTCTGCTGGGACCATATAAATGTACCTATATGGCTGGGACTCAGGCCTGTCGGTCGATTTTGTAAACATCTCACCGTGAAAGCTTAGATGAAATGAGCTTTGTAGTGAGATCTCATTCCACCATATCCTAGGGATTGACAGCCCACTTCAAGCTCACTTCACCTAAGTTTTCACGGTGAGATTTTTACAGAATAGATCGGCAGCTCACTGTAAGAGAGAGTGTAGTAGGCCATAATAATCCACAACGAGAGGCTAATGTTTATTTATTTATTTATTAATAACCAACTTAGGTATATTAAGAGCATGCACCACACATACAAGTTATTAGTCAATATTAGTAATTACACATGTCATACAATCATACAATTTAGTTAAATCACATAATAAAAATGGACAAATTTTGATGAAATTAAATTAAATGAAACAAAATTGGTCAAAATTAGATAATATAAGATAATAAAATTAGACAAAATTAGATAGAATTAGGATAATTATTGAAATAGATTTATTAATTACAAGAAACTGTTTTATTTAATTTATGTACTCCTAGGAGATTGTACTGGGAGATTGTAATGTGGGTTAGGGACTAACCACACATATTCAGTTTCCATACAAAGTCGTTGTTTTCTATGGACAAAAGCTGAACGGAGCTGAATAAGTGTGGTTAGTTCCTTAGTGTGTCCCATGTCTTCGATTGTTTGGTTCTAGGACATGCCGGTTTTCTCATGATATTATTCTTCACATGAATAACGATTTAAAGATTCCATTACAAGGTAAGAGATACTCCCCGTATTCTATTCTATTCTTGGTATGGCTCTAAAAATAATATCGAGTCTCCTTTCTGCTATTCGTAACACACTTTCAAGCGATTTTTAAGGTTGTGCTAATCCATTGCTTTATATGTTTGAAAAATTCGTTTGTACCATAACAAAAATCCCGTAATGAATGTTGCTGAACTGTCAAAATGAAAGGCATTGCCATTACAAGTGTGTTACGCAATTATCCCGCGGGTCACTACTTTTCAAAGTCTTCAATCGGAAAGATAATCCCTATTTAAATTAAAAACACACCAATGAAAATATAAACTGGTAATAAAAAAGTAGAATTTGTGAGTTCCATCCAAGTTTACGTGAGTCTTCCTTAATATTAGTAGGATAATCTGCATTTTGAGACGGCTTAGAGCCCTGCCTGGAATAAGCTGGGATAGCGAGCCTTTACAAGAGCTACTAAGTGAAGGAAATGCGCATCGCTGCCTTAACAGCTTTCAAAAAGGAGCGTTTCGATTCTAGTAGTCATGTTTTGACTTTAGAGACCCTCGCTTGTCAGTCATTTGAATTTTAGGGGTTCGATTTTTCAAATCCCGTTTTAAAACTGAGTATCATTTAAGAGTGCTCATGTCTTCCATCTTTCTGTATGTATATACAGTCAAGGAATACATCTGTTAAGCACCTTACAGTTAATTTTTAATTGCTACCTTTTACTTTTCCGAGTACGTCATAGCCAACATTTTGAATGAAAAAGATACTGTAACAAAAGTTATCATTCACCCGATATGTGGGATCGAAAGGACATCATTCAAATGTCGAACATTTTATACCCAGAAATTAAAGTCAAGCCAGAAAAAAAAAGTTTTTTGGCATTTTCAATCTCAAATAGCAGCCGGGGGATTAATGTTGCACTTTCGTTGTAATAGTAAAAAAATGCTCAAGAAGTTATTTTCCAGACAGCAGTACTTTCGTCCGAAAGGGTTACCGCTGCCCTGGAACATAAAGGGCTAAGGAAGGAACACGGGTGGGTTTTAGTCAGTAAGAGTCTGACACTCCCTTCTGCTCCACCCAGAGCGGGAGGAGTCATTTGATGATTTCACATCCTCAAAAAAAAAAAAAAAAGACAGCAGTACTTTTTCTTTCCGGCACTTTAATTTTTAGGTGCATAATCAATTATGTCCTTTGCAAGAAAATTACTTAACATTTTCACTCTTTGACCGTACCCACGTACAAAATTACTCTGGATAAATGATTTTACCTGAAATTGGCCGAACACCTTAAAAACAGAAACAAAACACGAATCTATCAAAAAATAATTCAAGTTAGTATGAAGAGAAGTAATTTGATTTTCAGGCCTCAGGGCAGTGTTTGATCTCGCTAAATAACCTGACTAAATTCGCCAGGGTAACGCCAAAGCCTGTTTGTGTTATCAAGTTGAAGCCTAACCTAGAATTAGTGGCGCGAAAATTTACCTCAGCACCTGTTAACATTTGAGTACAAAAGCCGAAACTGTTCCATTTGTTTGCTGGTACAAAGCAAACGAAGTCATTCTACTGTCGGACGTATTTTTCAGTTTGAATACAAATAAGAAATTCGGTAGACTACGGTTTTTGAATTTACTAGTTTAAAATTTTTGTTCGACTGTATGTTGGTCTTTGTTGGGTTATTTGAACTCAAACTCAAATCATTTATTTCAAGTAAACCATTTACAGGCACTTTTGAACTGTCAAAATTAAATATTATTATAAAATCCAAATATGTGAGAACAATGTAAAAAAGAAACAATTGAAAATTAAAATTAAAAATAAGCCATGGCAGTTAAGAGATGACCAGTCTCAACCGACGGCGCCCGTTCACGAACATGATGAATAAATTGAGGTTGTAGAATTAAGCTTCCATAGTATACGATGACACATATTTTTTCATCTGTTTTTCATGACTGAAATTTAAATTCTATTCTTTTGAGCCACTTTCATAAATAAATCAATTAAATAGTTCGCAAATTCAAATGACAGCTTGCTATTCTTTGTCAGTCATTTAAAATGACTAATGACGACAATTTGCTGTGTTAAACATAGCAAATTATCGAAGTGTGACAGTCTGCTCAATCTGGTAACAGCCGCACAGGTCGATCGATCAGGTTAAGCTACGCTTGCCGCGGTTGGTCTCTGGATGGGTGACCATAATTACATACCGAGACCCCTCCGTACCTCGGAAAGCACGTTTAAGCCGTTGGTCCCGGCTGTCATTCATGGATCTTTGACAGTCTTTACGGGTAGTCAGAAACCCAAACGTCTGCAACCAGTCTTACCAAGGGGTATCGTATTATCCAGTAACTGGGTTGTGGAGGTCAGATAGGCAGTCGCTCCATGTAAAATATTGGTATTCAGCTGCATCCGGTTAGACTGGAAGCCAACCCCAACATAGTTAGGAAAGCAGCAGATGATGACTAGTATATCTACATATTAACCCCTGTTTCTTGTGGGTATAGGCTCGAAATGAATGATGTCCTGTATTTCAGTACACCATCACAAAGATTTCGAGAAAATCGAGAGATTGAGGCATAGCCATAAGCATTAAGTGTTACAACAAAATTGATCACAGGCATTGTATCTGAAAACAGTGAATTTTCCAATAAGGTATTTAGATTAGAAGAACCCTGTTGTATTCATTTATCCCCTAGGGCTGAACAATAAAACGAGAAATCAGACACTGAATTAATTTAATAAAATTTAAGCAATGTTTCATATAATTTATTTTACAAAACGTAATAAGAACCCAAGATAGAATAAAGGCAGTAACGCACACGCGCGAACGATTCCCGAATAAATAATATCAAGAGTTCTCGTACAAAGATAAAAAGAGTTTTCCTAACATAATTAGGAACACCAAAGTTTGTACCAAAAATATATTTGTCGCCGAACCCTTGGTACGGTTCAGTGGGCAGGTATATATACTTTGCTCCCGTATTTATTATAATTATATACTTTAATATATTTTATATAATAAAGCGGAAGAGTTTGTTTGATTGTTTGAACGCGCTATATAATCTCTGGAATTACTTATTTTTGCATTTGATAGCCTAATTTTTGTGAAAGGCTATTATTTAACTATAGCTATTTATATAATGTCACGCTAGGACCCTTAGAAGCTAAGCAGAAATAAACCAAAAACAGAAAGAACGCTAAACGAAACGAATTTTTTTAATTTTATTATTCTTGGAAAACTTACAGCTAATCAGACACAATAGTTACCTACTAAGTTTTTAACATGATGATTTAATTACAAGTTTTCACACATAGAATAACAACTAACTAACTATGATAGCGCGGGTAGATGATGCGATGTGACATGGGTTGGGTGAAGAAGTTTCACGCGGACCAAGTCGCGTGCAGAAGCTGGTTATCATACAAATCATTGATGATCACGCGATGAACTTAGGTGCCGAGCCAAAAGAAAAAATAATGCTAGGCAAAAACGAAGTAACGGGTACAGCTATAGGAAAAGATTATGAAAATAAAAAGAAATGATAATGCTTTATGGGATGAAACGCATGTGACTAAAATAGTGATGAATATACATGTTGATGGATAGAGAGGGAGAAGAAGGCCGAAGAAAAGATGGATGGATTGTGTGAGGAATGATATGAAAGAGAAGGGAGTGAATGATAGCGTGACGGTTGACAGGGGAGAATGGAAGAAGAAAACGTATTGCGCCGACCACAAGTAACATGGGATAAGGGCGGGAAGATGATGATAATGCTGACGCAACTGCAGTGAGCTATTCATTGATAGCTGGGTGAACATTTATAACTCATGTAAATTAATTATAAGCTGTTGAGTTTCCAAATAAATAAAATAAAATGCTATATGGGACCTATCCCATATAGCATTTTGCATAGCGTGAAATTTCATAAAATATATCCTAATATAT
Organism: Apamea sordens; assembly: GCA_945859715.1. Lineage (NCBI taxonomy): Eukaryota > Metazoa > Arthropoda > Insecta > Lepidoptera > Noctuidae > Apamea > Apamea sordens. The sequence continues at coordinate 16,075,318 of OX244002.1, forward strand.
TTTATGAAATTTCACGCGGACGAAGTCGCAGATAGAAGCTAAGTATAAAAGTATATGAAATGAATTCAGAAACTTATCAACACATAACAGGGAGTTTCGTCTATCGTAGAGTTTGTAAGTATATAATATTAAATCACGGAAGTTTTTCTTCAACTTATGTGTTACCGAGTCCGGATATAAATTGATGCTTTTTGTCGATGTGTCGTTATTCTTCTTCAAAAGAATCGAGTCCTTACTTTGTCAGTTTGTTACGATAAAGAAGTAGCTGGACACAGAGTTCCAGTTACTCGTAAGTATTTCATTAAGGATATAGAATTATGTTTCCGCGTACCAGAAGACGTAGCGTTGGAAGGCCTCTCACTCCACTGGGTGGACCGATGACCTTGTGAAGGCCGCGGGAATCCGCTGGATGCGGAAATCAGAGAGCCTCTGTCCAGCAGTGGACATCTTTCGGCTGAAATGATGATGATAGAGGTCTGAGGGACAGGGTGTAAAGTTCACTCATCCTCCATTGGAAAGGGAGGATCCTCTGACCAGACGGGTGTTGTATCTGATAGGCTACTGCCCGATGATTGATGTTGGAAACGATATTTATGTTTTTATAGGACATAGGTATAATATGTGTACGCTTGCCGCGGTTGGTCCGTGGATGGGTGACCATTTTCACAAACCAAGAACCCTCCGTGCCTCGGAAAGCACGTTAAGCCGTTGGTTCCGGCTGTCATTCGTGGATCTTGGACAGTCGTTACGGGTCGTCAGAAGCCCGAAAGTCTGACAACCAGTCTTACCAAGGGGTATCGTATTATCCAGTCACTGGGTTGTGGAGGTCAGATAGGCAGTCGCTCCATGTAAAATACTGGTATTCAGCTGCATCCGGTTAGGCTGGAAGCCGACCCCTACATAGTTGAGAAAAGGCTAGGCAGATGATGATGAGGTATAATATGTGTGTACCTACTATCTCCTCATTATTTTTTAAAGAAACAATTTCATTGTTTTTGTGCATATTGTGTGGCCCTGGGACAAATTTTATTTTCTCACTTTGTTTCTTACAAAACACAACTTTGTAAAATGGACGTTGAATTTTGTGGGAAATTCAAAAATGAACGCAGACGAAGTCACAAACAAAGAGCTGGGTAATAAACAGTTTTGACAATGCTTTTAATATCAATAAAATGTTTTGTGGTTTTGTTTGTCGAGCTGCCGAGAAGATTTTATGTGCAGTAAGGTAGGTAGGTAATAACACGGTTTAACGATACAATATAGATATAATTAAAAAACATTGTAGATAATTAGGTAGTGTTTGGCGAAGGACCGATGGCCGGTGGAGCAGACGAGTCCTGGAGAGGAGACCTCGTATCCGCAAGCGTAGTGTGGGTCGCCCCCCCAGCTTGATCATCCGTCCATCTGGACGGACGAGCTTACGAAGTTGGCTGGGACAGACTGGATGCTGAAGGCGGGGAGAGGCCTATGTCCAGCTGTGGACTGCGATAGGCTGAGTTGATTATAAATACATGGTTTCTGAATGAACACTGGCAATTACCAACTCAGGTAAGCTAAAAGTCATCATCATCTGCCAAAACTTTTTTGGGGTCGGATTCCAGTCTAACCAGATGCAGCTTGAATACCAGTATTTTACTTGAAGCGACTGCCTGTCTGACCCCCATGATCCAGTTACTGGGTAATGATACCTCTTGGTAAGACTGGTATTCTAAAAGTATTCTGCCATACGATTCTAATATAGTAAAACTCTGAAATGGAACCTAGATCTCACCAATAAAAATAATACCCATATTTTTAAGAAAGTTCACATTCTCAGTCTCCATCTATATAAATCAATTGCTGTTCGTTTGTCTCGCTAAAACTCGAGAACGGCTGGGCCGATTTGGATGAAATTTTGTGTGTATATTTCAACGGGTACCTAAATGGTTTCTGGGTAGAAGTAGGGTAGGAGTAGATTAGGAGTAGGGTAGGAGTAGGAGTAGGGTAGGAGTAGGAGTAGGGTAGGAGTAGGGTAGGAGTAGGGTAGGAGTAGGGTAGGAGTAGTGTAGGAGTAGGGTAGGGGTAGGGTAGGGGGTAGGAGTAGGGTAGGAATAGGGTAGGGGGTAGGACACCACGAACGAAGTAGCGTCGGTCAGCTAGAAATAATTTATATGGCAAAACAACGTTTGCCGGGACAGCTAGTCTGTCATAAAATCTCTAATTTAGAGTGCTACAATGATCTTTTGGCGCTTGTGTGGATTATCTAACTCTTTTCCTTCTATTCTGCCCCCGACAGGGTCCATAATTGTGTAATTAATTTTAAGCCTAACAACTGTTTTACCAACATTAAAGCATGCAATAAAGAGTTGTGTTTTGAATTGACAGGGGCCGCTGTTGGTATATAGGTATATTTATTGTTTTTTAAAAAAAGACGCCAGTACATCAAGCTACTAGAATCTGTCAAATTTATTTAATAGATGTTCAAGTTTATTGCTAGAGCATTAGGTTCAAAGTTGATTGGAAAAATTTGACGGTTTCGGGTAGCTTGAGGTGCTAGCGTCTGTGCGAGAATTGGCTTTTTAATTCTAAATTTCACAAGAACATATCTGGTCATTTCAATCCTATCAAATTTAACGAAATGAAACTCTCAAAAACATCGGGTTTGTGGACCATCCTTAGTCGCGACTCGTGACTCGTGACGTAATGTGAGCCCTGTCCGAGGTATTTTTAATAATCCGGACAGCTTAACGGCACAACTTTTCACAAGGTGATTGATCACGCAAAAAGTTAAATTGCAAAAAACGTCATATTTGGAATTTAGTCGCTTTTTGGACGTAAAGTTGTTTTATCTTTTTTTTTTCATAATCTGTCCGCTTTTCAGTCTGACGGCCGTTATAATGAGGTCATGTTATGTCTCTTTTTGAATCGAAAAAGTTTCTTGTGGTAGATTAGGTTTAATTTGATTTGTTGGGGTTCCAATTGGAGTCGTTTTGTTACGGCTTTTTCGGTAAAATGCTATCTTGTTGGGTGGAAATACGAAGTTTTTGAAATGTCTGTATCTACGAGTATGATTGTTCAATTCGTATTTTTTAGGAGCTTTAAATATGTATTTATGATACAATCAGGTTAAGTTCATTTTTATACACATACTTAGGTAATTTAATATTTGTATTGATTATGTTCATCATCATCATCTGCCTAGCCTTTTCCCAACTATGTTGGGGTAGGCTTCCAGTCTAACCGGATGCAGCTGAATACCAGTATTTTACATGGAGCGACTGCCTATCTGACCTCCACAACCCAGTTACTGGGTAACACAACTGGTTACTGGGTATTGATTATGTTCATAATAGTAAATAAACTAACCAAATATTAAAATAAAAATATATCTTAGTATATTTAAACCAAATACAGTTTAGGTAGGTAGTACTTTTGACTAGTATCTTAAACCAAGTAGGTACCGATACCTATACGAAAAACGAAACATCGGCGGCTTCCGTCGATGCGTTTACGGGTGCCGCTGATGAGTGGCTGCAGTTGCATCCGCCGTTGGCACCGTGCCGCTAAGGCTAACTCTTCTTTAGCATAAAACAATTGTGTTTCCTGAACGTTAACTTAACTTTATCTAACGTGTCCGGAACTACCTACTACTTAGCCATATAAGTGCCTATCCACATATAATTAAATTCTTCCATATACCCAGATAACCTTCCCCATTCCCTTAACAGCTATCCTGAAACACTTTAGCAAAATCCTCTTTTAACAGTGCTCATAAAAGCAAGTCAAGTATCTAATCAAGAAGAATAGTTAGAACTAATAGACAGTTAAAATGAGCAGTTAACAAGAACATTGTTAAAGTTTTACTGTCCTTTTATATGCCAATGTGGGTTTACGATGTAGCCGAGATCTGGTTTTAGATGTTGGAGTAAACAGTTGGGCTGGTGACAGTGAAACAACTGATTCTTAACCGATTTTGAAGATAGAGAAGTTCTGGGTTTTGTTTGTATTTTTTTATTTTGGATATGCACATACGTACTTTCAGTTTCAGTTATTATGCCCACTTCTTCTCACCGAGAGGCCTATGTCCCAGTAGTGGGAACATTATATTATGTAAAGGATGATTAAGCTTATGCTACAATTTCAAATAGCCTTTGTTTTTGCTTGGGTACATTAATGTACAGACGTCAGCACATCAAGCTATTACAATCTGTCAAATCTCTTTAATAGATTTTCAACTTTATCAGTAAAGCATTAAGGTTCAAGGTTTGTTGGGAAAATTTGACAGTTTCGGGTACCTACGTTGATGTAGCTGGCGTCTGTACATATGACGGCTCTAAATACAATTCATAGTATTTTCAGCCTGCTAATTGGAATATTTTATGAAATGGTTGTGAAAAACTTTATGAAATGAAAGCGGTTTCGATATTTTAAAATTTTGTTTTCACACGCTTTCATTCTGATACTCATCGTGAGGTTTAACTCAATGAACAAATATTCCTGCATAATTTTATTTATTTCAGCGTCGATCCGAAGAGTGTCTGTTTGAAATGTGCAATCGCAGGGACAGCAGATTTTTTTCGTTATGTTTAAATATTTTATGGTAAAAACAACTCGTCATTGGCCGGAAGGGTCTCTTGCTGGCAGTGGTTTTAAGAACCCTATCAACTTGATCCACTGTTTACGTAACCAGGACAATTAAAACAGCCCTCACTTTTATGTAAAGTCGGATAAGCCTGTGCCTAATTGTGGAAAAGAACAATAAAATCCAAGGTAATCCCGTGATCCGGGACTTATTTCCGGGAATTCGAAGATTTGAACTTTGATCTCGGGATAGTACTTTGTAATATTTCCCGGGAACTTTATGTGGGTCAAGCTCTTTAAGAGCATTTTAACAGAAAGTTCTCAAGTAGTTGTGAAATCCCGGGAGATTATTGGGTCCACCGATGCTATGTGGGGTAGTTGGATCATTGTTTTGAAGCAGGTAAGTTAGAATAGGATATTGATCGAATTATTCAGATCCGATTAATGAATATTCAACTAAGTACGAAATATTGATGATTTGTAGGCAAGGAGGAAGATCAATTTGGATTGAACAATATTTCTATAAAGAGCCCGCGAAATGCAAATTTACTTAGGAACAGGATATTGTAAAGTTCACTCATCCTTCATAAAAAATGGAAAATCATCCGACCAGACGGGTGTTATGTAGGCAACTGTCAGACGATGAATGTCGGGACGTTGTATATATGCTAGTAGCGCAGTAAACTCTGCTTGTGCGATGCAGGTTTTTACATGACGTCAGCGTGATGCGTAGTTCGCATGTGGCGATGTAGATGCCGCCACAAGACAATAGACTGAATTTACTACTGATCGTCATTTCATACAATTTTGATTCCTATTATTGTAGCGATCGAGTTGGAAATGAAATAACGATAGTCACAGCCCTATGTATGAAAGAGACGGAGAGAAGTATGAAATACATACCGTTCTCAAAGATCAGCAGCTGATACCACCGAACCCCAGATAAGCGGTAAGCCGAAGGATAATTACTAAAATATGATAAGAATCGGACCTTTTCATTATAATCTTAATTAACATAGAGCAAAAATTCAAAAATGATACCTACAGCCGATTTGGGACCCACATTAATATACGCGAATGCATTTAATGAATCTAAAGAAAATTTCCATATGACCCCGCTTTTTAAGGTTCCACAACTTATGGAACCTTTGTAATTTGTATGTCATGGTTTCATTTTAGATTCTTTTACGTAGGTATTGTGGTTTAATAATTTTATTTTATTTTAGGTGCATCGTTTTCACATTATAAGTTAATTACTGTGCAAAATATTCTAAAACATTTTAAAAGAGTAACGGTACAGTTTTTTGCCCATTCTTCTCCATAGGACAACTACCATTTGGAAGGGATGACTAGAATCAATTCTATTTTATTGTAATTTTTGATGTTCAAAAGTGTTTTTTTTGTTAACCGACGAAAAATTTCGACGCTATGGGGTCTAGTATCATGTGCTGAATCCATGGTTATTTTTCCTGCCACCCTGTATGTCACACGTCTTTTTTGTTTTAGGACATGCCAGTGTCCTCATGATGTTCTCCTTCACGCGTTTTTGAGACCAGTGGTGATGAATAAATTATACAAAGTAAAGCGCCTGTTTGGGTTCGAACCTATGACCAACAACTTGTAAGTCAGGGCCGTTAAAACCAATTTATTTAAACGTGTTCAAAAAATAATTGACCACGGGACCCAACTTCGTCCGTAAACCGACACTTGGCAAATTTTTATTATCCCCATCTACAGTGGATGTACGAAATATTTTAATATTCCCAAAAGGAAAGAATCTACGGTATGGAATTAAAAAAGAAGGCCGAATTTTTCTAGCGTTTTTCGGATTACGGAAACAAAAGGGGTAACCTAAGGGATTTGTAATTTGTCACCGGTTTAAGGGGTCCCGCAGACAGGCGCGATGCGACGGTACCTCGTGATTCTAGTGAACAATTTCCATTAAGTTTTCATAAAAATTGTGTAAGTCGCTCCTGTCTGCGGGAGCCTTTAGGTAGCAAGGTCATTGTGTGACAAATTCACGGAAATGGGTGTTTACTATCTGAGTTCCCTGAGGCAAGGTCATTCATACTCACTTACTATGGATGACCTTGCCTCAGGAAAGTTGACACGATAGTACAAAATATTTATGCGTCGTAAAATAAATATGTCAGGGATAATAAGTATTGTATGGAAGTTTTGTCTTGAGTTTGGGATTTTTGGAACGAAGTTCTTTAACGCAGCTTGCGGTAGGAGTAAACTGGGAAATATCGACATGAAACGAGAAAGTAATACGCCCCCTCCATGCGAATTTTTCATTCTGTGTGTCTCTTTCTATTATATAAAGACATAGTTGTCATGGCTGACCCAGGATGTGACAGACTAGACAATAAACAAGAAGATTTACGCATTCCTTCACAAAATATTTCACAAGGCACAACAGTATCAAAAAGCCCTCTATTATTTTTCAACCCCACCGCCTCGCAAGGGTTTAAAGTACCATAGTCCCGCCGGGAATATAACACAGCGAGTGATCTGTCAAGCGAAAAATTACGACGAAACTGTTTCGCTATAAAAGACAAAATTCTTACACTAAATGGTCGCCAAGAAGGCTGTTCTAAGGGTATGTACATAAAGTTGGAGCGGCGGCGGGACCCTTAATTTTAAAGCTTATTTCGGGTACTCCCCGTTGGACGTATAAATAATTTATTTAATGTGTAGAGTTGTATAGTAAGGGTTAAAATACTGGTCTAAGTTGTAGACAAGATGGCGCTGGTATTGTACATATTATGTAAAATGAGTATGTTTATAGCAATTGGTGTATGTACGAGTAAGTAGTGTAGATTTGCAAGTGTCTGCTCACTGAAGATTTTGATATAATGCCTGTAATCATCCCACTGTACCTATATCAAAGCCATATCTTTAGAAAGAAAATTATGTATATTGTACATGATAATATAGGGTGGCAGGGACATCGATGCACAAATTGTAACCATAAATTCAGCACATGAACCCTAGGGTAGACATTTTTCGTCAGTTATAAAAAAAAATCTGCTGTTTCATAGAAAAGTGTACATCAAAATCAATCCCTATCTTAAATCTGGAAGTAAAGACGTAGTTAATAAATTATAGACCAATATCCTTACTCCCCTCAATTACAAAAATACTAGAGAAAATTATAAACAGTAGACCAGTTAATTAGGTATCTAGAAAAAAAACAACATCTTATCTCTCTGCGCAATTTGGTTATATAGCCAAACTGTCGACAGCCAATGCAGTGCATAGCCTGACTGGTTATATTTCAGAAGAAATTGGCAAAGCAAACTAGACCCTGAGAGTCTTTATCGATTTAGCCAAGGCATTCGACACAGTGTCTGTTTCTGTCCTTCTGAATAAATTGAGATCTGAGGAATAAGGGGAACGCCGTTGAAACTTTTGACTGACTATTTAGACCACCGGTACCAATGTGTTAGAATAGATAATATTACGAGCGATGAGCAGAACAATACTGGTTTTGGTGTTCCACAGGGGAGTATTCTGGGCCCCACCCTCTTCCTTATTTATATTAACGACTTGTATAATCTAAATATTAAATACGGCAAAACAATATCATATGCCGACAACACAGCGTTAACATTTAGCGCTAAAACCACTAGCGAACTCTTCGAAATCGCTCAACTAGGTTTTAATACTGTGACTAATTGGCTTCAAAGCAATTTACTAACATTAAATGCCGACAAAACAAAATATATTCACTTCTCCATGCTCAAGCCTCAACTTAACATTACTAACGCTTATCTATATGCCCATCAATGTGGAAACCATACAGTCACCATGTGTAATTATCCCTTTATCCACAAAACGTGCAACATAAAATACCTGGGGCTGGGGGTAATAATGGACGACACACTCTTTTAAAAAGCATATTAAAAGCCTAGTCAAAAGAGTCCGCAAACTAATATGTTTTTAAAAAATTGCGAACATTTGCAGATTTAAAGTTAATCACACAAGTCTATTTGGCCCTATGCCAATCTATAATTCAATACTGTATTACTTCTTCGGGTGCCGCACCAAAAACTAATTTGCTTCCTCTTGAAATTGCTGTAGCTGTAAAAAAAGTATACTTAATTTTTTAATAACCATCGATTATGCACAGACGGAAGACCTACTTATTTTCTGCAAATAAAACTGCTAACTTGCTATTTTACTTTTATTTACATACCCAAATATATATAGTTTTCGGATGAGGAGAGGGATTTAAAGTGTATGGAATCCGAAAGTGGAATTCCCTCGGATTCTATAATCTCACCCCGCTTTACATGCATAACTGCACATTTGCCCATACCAAATTCCATCCTCATGACACTACTGAAAGTTTCAGTTACCTTCAGTAGCTCCATCAGATGCAATTTGTTGGGGGCAAAGAGTTTCAAATCATCCATGTAGAGGAGATGAAATATGACCTGACCACCTCTCTTCAACCAAGAGCCTAGACCCGAATCCACCAGCAGTGTGCTTAGAGGGTTCAGGGCTAAGCAGAACAAAAGTGGACTCAAACTGTCGCCCTGAAATATTCCGTGCTTAATCCATACATGCTCATCATTCCCCTGGATCTGTCGACACCCTGGATAGCGTAGGACCGTCTTCCATTACCTCATACACGTCACAAGGAAGGTGTGTAAAGTTGCGTCTATCTTGTGCAACTCCAGCACCCTCATGAGCCATGTATGTGCACCAAGCCTCGTGCCGTCTTATAATCTATTATTATTAATGACATCGAATTAGGGGGGATTGGGAACTCTTTAGCTGCTATTCCGTGCAATAATGAGCCTATAATAACTATTCGATTATTTTATCCCGACTGTGCGACAGGAAAAACAGTGTTTTGTTTTTCACACGTATCTGTGTCTTTGTATGTGGGATTGTTTTTATTTTAACATTTATGCTGTTAAGGAGAGTAAGGAAACCAAAATGTATAAAAAGCTGTTCCTTCTTATTATAACAAGACGTATTATTATTATCTTATTTCTTCTTATTATTCCTTCTTGTTATTATTAATGACAAAAATGTAAAATTAAAGATATTCTTGACAGATTGACACTATGATTAGAAAGTTCTAAAAATACGGGAATTTCCCTACTGAGTGTAGCTGATTCGAGTCTAGTAATCCAGTTTATAAAAGACACAAAAACTTTTCCATAAAATTCTAATTCTGTTAAAAAATTCAAACCTACTAGGAAATCATGCAGGCATGACTGATATCAAAGCTCACTGCGCCATTCCAAAGGGGAAAGATAAAATGAGAGTTAAAATAAGTAAACATTAATGAGGGTGCCAGTACAAAAGTAGAAAAGTTAAGTCTGGTTGAGCCTAGCGAATTTTATTTTTTAATTAACCCGTTTGCCCGGGGTCGGAATTGACAACTTGTGTGGGATGACAACATGGCGATATATTTTGCGTTTCATTTTCGAACAGATATAAAATAGATGTGTTATTTGAAAATTTTAGGTAGGTATCTGAAGGCCAATTCCCGGAATTAAAAACGTTCAATATCTAGTTGCAATCTTATCTCAACGATGTGACTGAATATTCGGGAATTAATATTCTATTCTATTCTAACGATAATCAAAAACTTGTCAAAAATGTAGGGATGTTAGAGGTATTTTTGACAGATTGAGACCGAGATCAGACTGTGAAAGTTCCCCTATACAGGTAAGGTTGTGATTTTTTTTTAAACGGCTGAAACTGTCAACTTTCCCTGTTTTTATCATTTAGTTAAAAATAGATATTTATGACGTCGTTACGGTTAGTGAGAAGCCCGAAAGTCTGACAGTCAGTGACTGGGTTGTGGAGGTTAGATAGGCAGTCGCTCCATGCAAAATACTGGTATTCAGCTGCATCCGGTTAGACTGAAAACAGACCTCAACATAGTTGGGAAAAGGTTAGACAGATTGAGTGTGAGATATCCATACGTACGTGTACAGTGTGCGTACTCATGTCTTCTCGTTATAAGAAGCAGAAGGCGTATTCTCGTAATTTAAAACGTTCAAAATCTAGTCGCAGTCTCATCTCGGCGACAAACAAATGTCGAAAACTTGTCAAAATGTAGGGAAATTAGAGGATTTTTTGACAGATTGAGACTGAGATCAGACTGAACGTTTTTAAAATTACGAGAATTGCCCCTCTGATCTTCTCTACATATCAATTTCGTGCCTCAGCCTAGAAACAAAGGCAATTTTTTTCGAACCATAAAGACATGCCGCACTGTTTCATAAACGTTCTCTTCTATTATATTCAGAACATTGGCATGGATATAATGGAATGGAATAATAGTTATTATGTTCCTCAGAAAAGACAAATGAAGAGTCAATAATATTTTTTTTTTTTGTTTTTTTTTTATTAGCATCCCGGAGTCTCGATTCGTGGCAATGGCTATTGCATGGAACTTAAACGTAACTGACAAAATGTGGTTGTACTACAGCAGTGCGATTCTGTAACCATCTCACCGTGAAATCTTAGGTGAAGTGAGCGTGGAGTGAGCTGTCATTAAAACTAATTCTAGGGACTGATTCTATTGACAGCTTACTCTAAGCTCACTTCACCTAACTTTTCACGGTGAGATTTTTACAGATTCGATCGGCAGGTACAACTTTGCCTAACCCTTCGCAGTTTAGAGACGTGATATTATGTTCATGATGTTTCATTGTATTTTGATTCATTTTTGTTTTGGATTGTAATCCAACAGGTAAATACATTTTAGTTTTTACCTCGTCTTAATTTACAAATCCGGATGAGGAAAAACAAATATGTATAAAAAGTACAACACAATTTAAGATAAGGAGTGATGTGATTTTAGTCTGGAAGCGCCCAAAGTTTTACTTTGCAATATTTCGCTACCTATTAGCTATGTTGATTGATTATTCCGATTCATCTAATTTATTTTACTTCAAACAAAATGCCAAGGATCGTTCTTAAACAAAATCTCACATAAACCAAACAATGTAAAATATTATATGAATTTGTCAGAACGAATTATTTTCCTACATTTGCAAAGAGCAATGCTTAAAGTACCCAAAAAAACCTTTGTGGTGAAAAAAAAATGCTTTTTTTCAACAAATTCATTTTGTTACGTCACCCACAAACAATAGGCCGTGGTCGGCTACTTCAAAGCGTCCGACGGTTTTTTTTCTCCGCACATTTTGAATTATTACATCGCCAAAGGCCTTTTACTCAAAGTTGTAACGTTTTTTTTTTAAATCTGTCTTTTTAGGTAATGGGAATGTTCCTCTTTTTATTTTTATTTCCTTGGACCTTTAATTAGTAACCATCATTTTGGGGGAAACTACCCCATGGTTTGAGAGCAGCCGTGGCCCAGTTGTAACGGCCGCAACTTACGAGTTGTAGCTCAAGCAAGTACTTTGTGTAAATTATTTCATCACCACTGCTCTCAAAACGGTGAAGGAAAACATCGTGGGGAAACCGGTATGCATAGAACCAGAAATTCGAAGATATGTTATATCCGCCAACCCGCACTGGGCCCGCGCGGTGGATTATGGCCCACTCCCTCTCACCGAGGGGGAGGGCCTTTATCCCAGCCGTGGGAACTTTATAAGCTGATTACTCGACCCCATGGGTTTCGCTGGGAGGGTAGAATTATTTGACGAAGCAGTCGGTCATACCATGAAAATTGTGTGAAATGAAATGTGTGAATTAATTAGCAGATCCGTTTCGTTTTACTTTTTACGTTTTGAGAGTAGACTCACGGTAGTATTAGTAGGGGAATGGGTGAGTTAAAAGCTTCAGTTGATTAATTTTTCAAATGTGATGGAGATTACCTTAGCAGCTAATGTTTCTGAGGGACCAACCTCTCTTACCATCCCGAATAGAAATGTAATTACTTCGTGTTAACAGAGTTATTTGATTATTAATGTTATGTTAACGTTAGGTTAGTAGATTATTATTGTTATATAAATGGTACAGATGGCAGAAAACGACTATGCGGCTCAGAAAGAGATGGTGAGATTAGCTGGAGTCCAGCTCATAATGTCAGTTCTTAAATGAATGGCCCACAATCACTGTAAACTGGGAAAAGTAAAAAGAGGGAAGGAAGATCTTTGGCCTGCATTAGGATAACACAGGCATATAATAATAATAAATTATATTTTTAAATGTTTTTATACTTTTTATATTCTAATGTTTAAAAATATATTTTATATGTTTACAATGTAATAAAGGAAATAAATAAATAATAATATAAATAATGTATGTGTATTTATATTGAAATAAAAGAGATAAATAAATAATAAAATAGTATGGCTTTTTCCAACTTCCCAGCTATTTTTAACTGTCCAAAACCCATAAAAAAGCTGTTATAAAAAATGGAGGCATCCGGCCGGTACCTATAAGAGGAAACGTTTTAGAACTTTTTAGATCTTACTTATCTGATCGAAAACAAATCACAAAAATTACAAAATTTAACATAACAACTAAAAAAGAAGAACAATACCAACCTGCAAATAATATAATATATCTTTATCTTTAAAATAACTTACATTCAGGAGGTAGTGGTTCATTTACCCCTCAAAGTACCCTTTTAATATTTCCTCCCCACCCCATTAAAAAGGTTTACCTCCGTTTATCCCTTTACTGCGCCCATAACTTAAATTTTTTATATTCGAAAAATACATACCATAGCCTTAAATACAACATAAAAATATGCATAAACGTATTTTCAAAAAATAAACACGAAACACTAAAAGAACCATGAAAAAAATATTTGATTGCAGACCTTAAAAATAAGGCAACACCATATCATTAAATTAAGTCTAATGGCAACACACAAAATAAATAAAAACTTTTTGTAGCTTAATCCACTTCCACTGTAGGCTCCCGAGTTCTTCTCATTAAAATTAATTTTGCCGGCGACGTGGCTGCCATTACGAAGGCAGTTTAAGTAGGTGCCTGCTTACACCCGCGATATTACAGGGATTAAGTTTCGAGAGAAAAAAGGAGAAATAAACAAATTTGCCGTGAACGAGTCGACGACGTTCCCGTAATCCTTCGGCGTGGGCCATGAAACGACAAAACACTGTGAGGTAATTGCGTAGCAATGGTTTACATGTTGACAGTTCAACAACATTCATTGTTTGTTTACATTGTTAAGCAGACACATTTTTTCGAAGTTATGGAGCAATGGATTAGCATTTCTTAAAAATGATTCAGATTGAGATTGTGTTAGGCAACTGGGGTGCTGAAATAGATTTGTTTAGAAACAAGCCGTGCGCGATAAACTGTTCCTCCGAACCGCACGTTACGAAATTTGGTTTCAGTGCGGTTAGTGGAAGTGCTCATGTGCCGTTCGCGGAAGTGCCGTTCAAATCTGTGCTCTAAGTGGAGTACCTCGAATTATCCATCGGCAAACATTATAAACTTGCATAAAAACTTACATTCGCTATTTATACCGTTTGGTTAGGGGATGTAATATCAAAAATCTTTCATTAGTGTTCACCGTCATAGGGGCCCGTTGCTAAATAATAACAGCCGCACAAGTCGATCGGTCAGGTTAAGCTACGCTTGCCGCGGTTGATCTGTGGATGGGTGACCATCTTTACATACTGAGACCCCTCCGTGCCTCGGAAAGCACGTTAAGCCGTTGGTCCCGGCTGTCATTCGTGGATCTTTGACAGTCGTCACGGGTAGTCAGAAGCCCGAAAGTCTGACAACCAGCCTTACCAAGGGGTATTGTATTACCCAGTAACTGGGTTGTGGAGGTCAGATAGGCAGTCGCTCCATGTAAAATACTGGTTTTTCAGCTGCATCCGGTTAGACTGGAAGCCGACCCCAACATAGTTGGGAAAAGGCTAGGCAGATGATGATTGTTCACAGTCATTAAACAAGGTGGAGACGACAATACAACAATAAAATTATTAGTAGTAGATATATCTAATGACGTTCCGCGTTTCCAGTCTGTATTCGAATTCAACCAAATACACTGCCGAGCAATGAAAAAGTTCCACCCACAAAATGCCGACAAACACTTTAATATCTTCTAAGACATATTATTTAAAATTTGTACAGAATATTTCGATACCTTTAGACTCAAAAGGCGTAAACGCCAAAAGGCCACTTTTCAGGAAAAGCAAAAAACAAAAAATATTTTAAGAAAAAAATCATAACTTTTTTGTTTCAAGACTGAGTAAGTTAATTTTTGGCCCAAATTCTTAAATTTTGAAGATAAACAGTACGATTATATAATATTTAGGATAAATTAATAAATAAAGAAAATAGGATTGTTATACGCCCCAAAAAAAATTAAAAAAAATTGTTTACAGCCCTAAATTTTACATTGTCTGTAGAATGCTTAGGGCGTATAGGTCACTTAAAGCGTCCTTTCTTGCTAAAAAGGGTTGTATTGACAGTCAACGGAGTATGTACTTAATATGAACACCACATTATGATAAACGGTTAGGGTTTAAACGTCACTACAAGCGTCTATTGTTGTAAAGAAGGGGTATATAACACAGTCACCGGAGAAGTATTTAGCTAATATACACGAATCATATAAACTCAAACTCGACGGGTTTATTAGTAGTCCCTAAAAAGTTCCACTATCCATCTCCTGGCTCCATCATCAGACCCTCCACACCAAGTGCAATAAATTTTAGACTCGACAAAACTAATTATATGACCCCAAACCCGAGGGGTTTACTAGTAGCCCCTGGCCCCATCATCAGATCAGCTCCAATACACCAAATTATAGTTTTGTCATCCGAACTACATAATACATACAAACTTTCATTTCGATACGACAATTAGAAGTAGGTTAAAATTTACTTCTAAGATTTTATTACATTCTTAGTTACAAGTAAAGCTAATAAAAGCGTGTTAAAAACAACCCGTAAAGGCGTAAAAATGTTATGCTGTTGGTATGGAACAGTTCGAAACCCACGCGGACTAAATGCTAGTAGTCACTTTTTCGAACGATTTTGCTCTGTGCGAGGAGTTATGGCAATACGTACTTATGCTTAAAAAAAGTAAGTATTAAGAGATGGCAGACAGCAACGAAATATTATTGATAACAATACCTACTCAGCGTGATACTTGTTGACGCATACTAAAACACTGAAACAATAATTGCTTAATTTCTTAAAATAATATTTATGGATGTAAAATTTGCGCACTGATATTAAAGGAGATAATAAGAGAGCGATGTAATTATCTGTACTTTATTTAGGGCTGATTTTCCCAACGCCAGATAATTTTATCCAAGGAATGATTTTGAATTTTTGACAGTTCTTCCATGCAAAATCTGTCAGACGTCAATTTTATACATCAAAATCAGCTCGCAAATAAGGGCTATGTTTTTAATCGACAGATCATTTTTATTCGTGGAATAAAATTGACGTCTGACATATTTTGTGTGGAATAACTGTCAAAAATTCAAAATTATTCCTCGGATAAAACTATCTGCCATTGGAAAAATCAGCCTTATATTATGTGGATTTTTTATTTTGAACAAACCGAAAACTAAATTCTTTGCGTAACGTGACCTCTCTTAACCTACCATAAATATGAATAAGGGCTGATTTTTTCAATCATCTGATAACTTTATTCGAGGAATAATTTTGAATTTTTGACAGTTATTTCATACAAAAACTGTCAAACGTCAATTTTATTCCTCGAATAAAAGTTATCTGGCGATGGAAAAACCAGCCCTAAGACGCATATTAAAAATCAAATCCAAAAAAGATTCGGAAAAGTAGGCAGGTAAGTAAATAGGTATGAGCTAATCTCATCGCACACTCATAGAAATGCGATGAGATGAGCGATGTATCCAGGACCAGAAAAAAATCTGAAGAACTACAATGGCCTAATAGTACACAAACTACAGGGTGGCCAGGGACATTGACACGCAAACTGTAACCATGAATTCAGCACAGCAATACCTACGTGGTCTAAATGTATGGAACAGCTTTTTTTTTTAATCACTTAAGCAAAGTTTCAACCGGGTTCAGAATCTTGTACTGAATTGCGCGTCGATGTCCCTATGCCTCCTATAAGTACGTAAGTACCTACAGCCTCATAAATTACGCTATCAATGATAAAAAAGGGCGTCACTCCACTCAAGATAAGATCTAACTATCTACTCTTTAGATATTATGGATTAAAAGTAAAACTTACTTTTTAAAATAAATAAATTAGGTTTTAATGTTAAAGTTCAATAAATTTATAGCCAATTTATTACCAATTTTTTCAATAAAACCTGATTTATGACCAACAACACGACCAACAGTTTTTTCTCCATTTGTAAATGGGAAAGAAACTATTGGTCATTTTGTTTTGTTTTTTCTCGTTGCCGGATGCATAAACAGCTTGTCGGGTTTCTACTTATCAAAAAAACATAATCTTCCTTTTGACGCGGTCGGGTAAAATTTGTCTGGTTAGCTCTGTCGGCGCAGTGGCGCTTTTGTGGGTCGTACGCAGGTTCGATTTTATTTCAACATGGCTTGTGATACATAAATTATTATTTTATTACTTATATGATATTTCCCCTACTTTCGCGGGCACAAGGCATACTTACTAGTGGACCTATCTTTGGTCCACATGCCTTGTTCTGCTCGTGCATTTTCAGAAAAAAAAAACTTTGTAACCTGTTTTTTTTTCGTAAAAATTGCTAAAGAGTCACTCCATATCTTAAAGCTGGCAATTATGAAACTATGCTACGAATGCTCTAATTAGTCTGAACTCAATAATATTCATTTATAATCCCATTTTATTACACTTGACAATGTATTCTATTGCCTATTTCAAATTATGTACTGAATTTCATCATTGACATGGTAAATATGGTATCAAATACTATGTAGTTCATGTTTTTAAGAGCACAGTCAGAGTATTTCGATCTACAAACATAACTTTCGGTCATAAGACTATTACTTAGTGTAATTCAATATTAGAATTTTCGGTCGTAAAATGCTAAAAATAAATATGACAAAATAACTAATACAGAGTATAGGACACAGTTGATATTTTAGAGATAATCTCAGTTAGGGCGTATGAGTCATATTTAATTTTATAACGGAATAATAGTGGTGTATGCACCATATGTGGCTTAAGAGCGATATTATGACCAAGATTTAGCGGTATCAACGTTAAGTCATATGAGTCAATTTTATTTTTATACGAGAATAAGAAGGGCGTATGCTCAAGTTTTGGTTAACGACTTTATTATACGACCTTTAAGTTTTTTAATAATTGTGCATGTTACCCAAATAACCATTAAAATAAAAATTTATATCAAATACGCCTCATGTCTTTAAAAAATCTCCAAAAATCACGTGGGCCGTATTCACCTTAATTTTGCGAATTTCGCAGTTTTAACTATACAGATTGATAGAGAAAAAAAAACTGAATATAACTGCATCAAAAAGTCATTTTGGCCCAAATGGCGTTTACGCCCTTTGAGTCTAAAGGTATCGATTTACTTTTTTAGTTGGTAATATTCTGATGCGCTGTTAAATGTACTTCAATATTGCAGACGACGTCATTAAGCTAGCCTTTCCCATTTAAGAGTAATTTGGTGCTATGTCACTGGATCTTTTTCATTGCTCGCGAGTGTATATCCAATAGTTTAGTCAAAGATTGGCTAAACCCATCACTAATTTTAGTTTGTTTGACAAAACACTTTTTTAATTTCAAAGCAAGGATTTATTTGATATTTCCAAAATACACTTAGGCATTAGTATGGCCAGTGTGTTCATTTGTTGTCGTATTGTCCTTTGTAAAACCCAGCGGATTTTTAATAAGTAGCTGATGCTAATCTACTAAAATAGGTACGTACAAAGGACGTATCACATATTGTGTACATTTCTATTACTGTTAAAGGAACAAATTCAAAAATATAC
Organism: Apamea sordens; assembly: GCA_945859715.1. Taxonomy (NCBI): domain Eukaryota; kingdom Metazoa; phylum Arthropoda; class Insecta; order Lepidoptera; family Noctuidae; genus Apamea; species Apamea sordens. Next base: position 16,093,761 of record OX244002.1, read on the forward strand.
AATTCACTAACCAAAACTCAACTGAAGATACTGTAGGTATTTTAGATTAACAAAATAACTTAGTTATTGTAGTTTTTTCAAAAGAAAGTTTATCTAACTAAACCGTTGAGAAAATCCAGAGAGAATAATAATTTAATTGTATAAGTTTATCATCGGTTTATTTAGTTGATCTAAGTTAACAATCCAATTGTTTTTGGTGATATTAATTATTGTTTGTTAATTTACAAACTCTTCTAATTTAATTATATTATATTTTATTAACTAAAAGTATGTTGCTGCTCGTTAGGAACGGGTATTAAGTAGTTATATTTTATGGATTGTTTATCCACTTTCAGAACAATAGCAAGTTTTTATTATTCCACGTGAACTTAAAATGATCAAGTCAATAACACGAACAGCCCTTAAACGCAGTGAACCGTCGCAAACATCGTAAACTAAGATTATTGGACGAAAAAAAAACCACTTAAATTCAACACAGCCTTCGCTCGTAAACTCGCTGACTTCATGGCCCCACTTAAGGCGGTATTTGCCAGCAAAATGCTTTGCAAATTGGATCATTAAGAGCTTAAACCGACAGTTTGGAGTTGCTTAAAAACCTGTTTCCGTATCATCCGCTTTTTTTCCTGATAATGTCCGGGAAGCACCTTTCGCTGACGACGAGATTTAGCGAATACTTTAGAGAAAGAAGTATCTATTTGACTTTCGGAGACTAACTATGCAAAGCCGGGTAGGATCAACTGTTATTTCAGTTGATCAAACAGGTGTAAATTGTGCATTACTCGAATGAAAATGGCGTCGTAGAATGGAGGGAGACGTAAATTAAGAGAGGAAAGTTTGTAAGGAAGATATAGAATATTATATTGACAGTTATTACATTATTATTCTCTGTGTAATGCCTGATAGTACACATCCCTGGGGACACATCCCTGGGGACACTGTAAAGGGGTCTCCCCAAAACCTAACTGCAAGAGTGCAAGGCAGCACGTGTCCACTGCGCGCCGTCATCCCTGAAATCACTTGGCGGGTGAACAGAGTCCTTACTCTAAATGCCCGTGGCCCGAATTCCCTCCTGCTGTTTGATGCAGGTGGAACTTCAGCGTGTTAGGCATCGAGGCAGTTGCCTCCCGACGCCTTCTTCTCGGAGCAGGATCAGCCCTCTTACGATACCGTTCGAAAGAACACTGGTACAGACGCAAACACATCAACCTGTCAAATTTCTTTAATAGATTTTCAACTTTATCGCTAAAGCATTAAGGTTCAAGGTTGATTGGGAAAATTTGACAGTTTCGGGTAGCTTGACCTGGCGTCTGTAAGTACCAACAAGCTAGTTTACATGATTGAAATCACCCACTGTTCTTGAAAAAGTAAGCACTGATTTAAGAAACGCCAAAGTAAAACAGGATACTGAAGATAAAAGAACAGATCCACAAGTAAAATATAAAGTAAGCCCGAACTCTTTACTTTACAAGCTTTATGTGCAGGCGACAAAATTGTATCCTTTTTACTTTTACTTCAACCATAGCAGTGGATAGTAAAAAGATTTTTATGTCAACAGTACTGTACAGTAGGCAATAGTCTTTGTACAGTCCCTGCACAGTTATTTTACCTCTGTTCTTGCATCACTGTCCAAAGCACAGTGATCTTTATTCTCATTCTAATAAGGTTGCTGTTGGATTGCAGCTATTGACAAGTCTGTCAAAGTCATTGTGAGCTTTATTCTCGTTACTATAAGGTTGATGTTAGGTTGCTGCTATCAGAGGTAAAATTATCTACTGTGAACCGACTGTAAAATTATTTTGGTGACAATATTAGGAGTGTTACAACTTCCATGACATCAGACAATTTTGTGTTTTGTGCCATAAAGAAGTTTTTTAGAGTCAAACTTGTGTGTTTTACTTTATATTATTAGATGTTAACAAAGAAGGAATGAAAATGCGTTAATTGGCATTAATACAAATAAGTAGGTTGGTCTAATGGTCACAACCGCTACTGCTGAGCATGCGGTCCTGAGTTCGATTCCCGGGTCAGGCAAATTGTTATTGGGTTATCTCAGTTGCAGTTCGGAGTCTAGATTTGTGCGCGATTGACGGTCATAGACTCGCCCCCTGTTCTGGCGGCATGAGGGTGCACTACCTGGTATTACACCTCTGGTGAAGCCTTCGCAAATAACAAGCACAAAGTTATGTTAAAAAAAATTGAGAGGTGTCAAGGGACACCCGGATGGAACGAAGTATAACTGGCTTGCTTTCTATAAGAGAGAGAGAGACAGACAGAGAAACACGCGCACGCCGCACGGCTTACAACTATAGCAAAAAGTGTCGTTACAACTTTTGGTCTTAATTTTTTCCGTCTAGCCCCCTTTCGCAACGCGCGTTAAGGAACTTCGTTCCAAAAAAATGCGTTTAATTATGTTTGTTTGTTTCTTTTTTTTAATTATGTCAATTGGGCCTCCGCTCATCTGACGCTGATTTTGCTCGATGTGAGTGGATTACCTAATTATTATACCAACTAAAACCTGAAGGTCAATTCTTGTTATTTAAAACGTTCAAAATCTGGTCGCAATCTCATCTCGGCGACAAACAAATGTCAAAAACTTGTCAAAATGTAGGGAAATTAGAGGTGTTCTTGACAGATTGAGACTGAGATCAGACTGTGAACGGTCTAAAAATTACGAGAATTGCCCCTCTGATTACATGGGACTCAAACATAACTGGCCTAATATGTTACTACTGTTGATACTTTCACCTCTACCGAACCCTTTGAGGAATTTATCACTTCTAGACCAATCAAGAAAAGACCGATACGAACTCGCAAATGCAAAGACCATCAATTCGAGATCTTAGTCAAGACATAACAAATCACCCATAAGTAGAGTCAGCGAAATTAATTCTTAATCGATTTGACCATCTGCTTAAATTACCCGCATATTTTTAAATCACAACTGTCACTCTTTGATAGTTGTATAAAGTTGGATGAAGGGTAGCAATTTGCTTATTAATATAATTTTTGGCTGTGATTCTTCACGTCATCATCATCATCATTTCAGCCGAAAGGCGTCCACTGCTGGACATAGGTCTCCCCTAAGCACCTCCACTTCGACCGGTTCTGTGCTTCTCGCATCCAACGGATTCCTGCGGCCTTCACAAGGTCGTTGGTCCACCTTGTGGGAGGCCTTCTCTCTTCTTCTTCTTCGCGTAACAAACAAAGTTAAGCTTCCAATAAAAAAACACAATCCCAACAATAATCTAAAACGAAGACCGAAATCAAATCAAATCGATTCGCGTCCATATCGATATTAGTGCAGCCCTTCATCATATTCCTTATTACTTGGTCGACATAATGACGTGTATTAACTCGATATTACCTCTTTCTATTTATGTTATGACGTAAACAGTCGTAACATGGCAAATGATCGCATAGTTTTTGGCCTAATCCCAAGTAAATAGACTTATTCGTTATATAAACAGGGGACGCAAACAAAGAGGGGGTGGCGTTACTAATGGTTATACATACTCGAATGGTTTTCGTGCAGTTTTAATATTGATGAGGGAATTTTTTATCGATGCTCTCAGAAAGCACTTTAAGCAGTTGGTCCCGGTTGTCATTTGTAGATCTTTCACAGTGGGTACGAGTAGTTAGAAGCCTGAAAATCTGGCAACCAGTCTTGCCAAGGGGTATCGTGCTACCCAATAACTGAAAAATGCAAAAAACATGAAAACATCGTGAGGAAACCGGCATGTCCTAGAACCAAAAATTCGAAGACACGTGACATCTTCGAACCTGCACTAGGCTCACGTGTCGCAGCAGTGGGAACATTACAGGCTGATTCCGCATGTTTTCCCCCAACTTGTTTTTTTCTTTCTTTCTTCTTCTTTCTATTACTTATGCTATAGCCGCCATACTTATTTTTGCCCAAAAAATCATCCTGTAAACTTAAAAATTATGAGAGGCTTGCGAGTCACGCCTCAGTACGGTCTTTGTTGACCGTACTGAGGCGTAAGAGATAAGTATGCAGGGTCGTCGGATATAGTTGAACTTTATTAAGAAACCGATTGATGTTTTCGGATAAAATTTTATTTAATTGATATAAAACAAACAGTTCATTTATCACCCTTTTCATTCGAAAACATCCATCGGTTTCTTACTAAACTTCAACTATGTATATCCGATGACCCTGCATACTTATCTCTTTTGTACATAACATGACCAATTCACTCATGTGTTGAGGACTCTTCGGCTAGCACTCCATAGCATTAACTCACCTCAAATTCGCTATGAACAATCGAAAGCGAAAAAACCCGAGTTCCAATCGTAGGTTTCTAATCTAATTCCGCTGAAGGATTGTTATAGGTGTAATAATATAGAATAACAGACAAACGATACGGCCTAATCAAGAGATGATATATCACATTAATACATATGTAGGTATAAATTAATATGAACTTACTGAATCTATGTTTCTTGTCAGAGAATGAAGTCATCTATTATGTGAATATTCGAATCAGTAACCGGGGTAGATGAAACCGAATATAACCACTTCGATATTCCATTGAGAAATGTATCGGGATGATTTTAAAGGACCCTCACGAACAACATACTATACACTGAATTTTTTTGGTCAAAGAATCAGCATCACCCGATATCCGTGGCATCGCCATACAACGTGGCAATGCTGTCAGCCTTTTGGGTAGTTTTCCTGTTGTCAGCGACGCGGACGAATTTTTTTATGCCCAGTGATTTTTTCCCTCTTTTTTTATACTATAGATGTGCATATTATTAATATTATTTTAAGCCTGGTAGCTTATATATTATGTAAATATTTTAGTACACACAGGGAAACTGTTTATCAAATTGACTAAACTGATATTGTACAGGCGCCAGCACATCAAGCTTCTACTATCTGTCAAATTTCTTTAATAGATTTGTAACTTTATCGCTAAAGCATTAGGCTCAAGATTGATTGAGACTGGCGTCTGTATGTATGTTTAAATCACAACAACTGCCATTTTTTGACAGTTTTAGGAAATGGCTATAGTCGACAGATAATTTTATACGAGGAATAATTTTGAAACTTTGACAGTTCTTCCATACAAAATTTGTCAGACGTCAATTTTATTCCACGAATAAAAATTATCTGGCATTAGAAAAATCAGCCTTTAGATTATCAGTTCACTTAACAATTTATTTGCCAAAATAGCCATATAGCTGCGACTACTAAAGGTTTAGTGTTCCTAAATTCAAAGCCTATATTGTGAGGTTTTTTATGACTAGCTTTGTTCCTGGCGACGTTCTCGTAAACTTTTATGTAATAGCGCGACTGTTGAGCGTGGGTTTGATTCCTGGGTCGGTTAAAGTGTTATTTATTATTTTTATAAAAGAGTGAGTGTAGTGTTATTTTTTTTATTTTTTTCTTGGTTTTTTTTTTGTTATTGGGATTTTCATTAGGAATTTATCAATAGCAACCCGGAGTTTCGAAGTTGGTGGTGTGAACCCCCGTGTCTCGGTCTTCTCGGATAACACGTAAAGGCGTTGGTGTTGCGCCCGATCTCTCCCCAGTCGTGTCGGATTGCCGTCCCATCAGACTATGAGAGTAAAGGAACAAAGAGTGAATCTGTGTTGGCGCACACATTTGCGCAGAATGAGATCTAGATCTAGCTAATCTCCGTGGAGGTTGGCCACAGTCATGGCCGAATCTCGGTCAGGAGGATTTTATTATTATTTTTGTTGGAACGAAGTTCCTTAACACAACTAGCGGTAGGAGTTGACTGGTAGATGTCGCCCCGTAAATAACTATCAATCAAAACTAGATTGAAAGAAAGATATAAAATACTTTTATTTATGGCATACGTCATAACGCACAAAAATAACACAAATACAAAAAAAAAAACAAGTTGCGGAAACATTCGTCATATCCACGAAAAACGGGCATCGCTCAGCATAATGCTAAGACCCTATTCGAGACAGAGCCCCAGCGCTGGTTTTCAGCGACAGCCGGCGTTGACGTGATGACGTCAACCAGTCGATATTGGTCGGTCGGTTCATAATTTTTCCCTTCGAAACAAAACACTACTTTATATTTTACTTTCAAAAACTTCTATCAAATATAAAAAAAAAAATAATTACCCAAATTGATTTATTAAAAAAAAAACGTTGTTGTTCTCAATTACAAACTTTCCTCGAGTTTTGGAAGTCAATTAACGAAAAAGTGTTAATTGATGATGAGGGGTTTTTTTCCTTATTTTACGTCAGTACTTTCTCCGAACTTAATTTAATCAAATGAGCTTCTACCTGCGACTTCGTGCGCGTGAAATTTCAGGCCCCGACCAACCGCGTTGCATCGCATCGCTCACCCGCGCTCTAGTTCGTTTTGGCTTAGGGTTCTTTGTGACTTCTTCTATTTGTGCTTTTCTCCTAAAGGTTGTAGAGCATGATGTTAAATGGCCTAACATTCCTCAAGAAGTCGGCTATCATGCAAATATATTTTTTTCAAATCCGACAGGTAGTTCCATAGCCGACGGCACGGTTGGCGCAGTGGTTAAGCGATTGACTGTTATGCTGCGTGTCGTGGGTTCGATTCCCGCACGGAACAAATATTTGAATGACCTACAAGTAGTTATTCCGGGTCTGGCTGTTTGTGTATGTGAGTTTAAATGTTTGTAAACGCACCCACGATACAGGAGTAATTTCTAGTGTGGGGCCACGTTTTTATAAAAAAAAGATTAGTGCGTTCAAAAAACTCTTTATTTTTATTATTAGTATTAGATAGATTATTAATTATTATACACGATGGGTTGGCTCGGAAAGCACGTTAAGCCGTTGTTGCCGGCGTCATTCGCAGATCGTTGACAGTCGTTTCGGGTCGTCAGAAGCCAGAAAGTCTGACAACCAGTCTTACCAAGGGTTATCGTATTAGCCAGTAAAATAACAGGGTTGTTGTTACTTGCTCCATGTAAAATACATTCAGCTGCATCTGGTTAGACTGGAAGCTGACCCCAACAAAGTTGGGAAAAAGCTAGGCAGATGATGATTATTATTTTGTGTAAAAAACCTGCCGAAGTAATATATTGTCCGCTCTTACAACCATGTAACATTAACAATACAATACAAAAACATAAACTAAACACGAAAGTATCCAGTGCCAAAACTAACGAAGCAAACTTTGCTTCGGCAAACTTCGTCAAACTTCGGCGATCTTCGGGGAACTAAACAGTTTCTGTACCGGACTGTACCTAGGGGGTCGCTGCAAAAAGTTACTAAACGTCTCTTGGGATCTTAGTGTATCATGGCCGGAGTTCGGGCCTTTGTATATCTACGTAAAGGGACGACCCTTACTAAGTGAATATTGTATAAACTTGTTACTATATTTCTACACTTGTATCAGGGCCGCCATTTCTGCTAGATTGACGGGAGATGTGAGTATGTGCATTTCTTTATTAATAACTAGTGACCGCCACGAGGTAGGCCTTAGTCATCTTATTAAGTCATTTATTTCAAAACAATATACATTGTGTAGAAATTTTACTAAAGATAAGATGTCATTTAATAATCTATATGAGGAATAAATACAATAATAAAAGCAAAAAGACAATAAAAAATAAACAATATGAAGTGTAAAAATTTCAGAATAATAAATAATAATAATCAACCATGCCATTTAAAATTAATTCCATTCGATAAATTAATGTCCAGAACGATAATATCCATTCCCGTTGTCCATTACGATTGTCGCTTATCATCTAGGTACTCATCGACACTGTAATAGCCCTTCCTCAATAAATACTACTCACTAATCACTTCGTAGTTGCGGGCAAGGTTACGGGAGTTTCCTACTCTGTATCTGTATTACCTACGGAAATGAGATTAGTTCGGAGTCCGAATTAAGAATAAATAACTACTCGATTTGACAGTTATCCTTAGTCTCGATGTGTTTTTGGCAGTCCGAAAAAGTTTTGTAAACGGGAGTAGGGTTCTCCGATGTAACGAACTATTCAGATGGGCCCGTATTTTCGTTGACGGATGAGAGTGTTATAGCAGTATTTGGTTTTATCGACAAGACAAAACATCGAGATCAGGCGTGCTTTAAGAAAATTAAAATGGTTGAATCTATTTCATCTCATCGTCTATTTTCAGTGTTTTCCCAACTATTTTAGAGTCGGCTTCCAGTCTCAACGGATGCAGCTGAATACCAGCATTTTACATGGAGCAACTGCGTATCTGATCTCCACAATCCAGTTATTGGGTACCTAATACGATAGCCTTTTGTAAGACTAGTTGTTAGACTTTCGGGCTTCTGACGACCCGTAACGACTGTCAAAGATCTACATGTATTATGACAGTCGAGACCAACAATTTAACGTGATTTCCGAGTCACGGACGGGTCTCAGTGTGTAAAGATCCGGTCAACCGAGGCAAGCGTAGCTTAACCTGATCGATCGACGCGTTCAGCTGTTATTAATTAGCCACAAGCCCTCGTCAAATCGATGCTGAAAGTCTCATCCAATTATGAAGCATCTTCTCCACGAGCTCCGTACTACAAACCAATTATTATTCAAATTATATTTAAACAGGCCTTTCGACGCCTTTCAGTCGTTAAATAATTTGTTTTATTAACAATGACTCACGACCAGTCCTATTTAATTCCTGAACGTCTTCGAAAGTTGCAGAAATACGCTGAGTTAAGCTGTTTGACCTCGGAAATTCAGGAAACTTGATTGGTAATACAGCTTGATACAGGTTAATGATTATTATTATAAGCTAATTAACTTCTACCTTAAATTTACCATAAATTAAAATCACAACTGTCATTCTTTGTCATTCGTATTCTATGAATGATTATAATCAAATTACGCTATTTATTTGGTGCAATACTTTGTGTTGTCATCTGACATTATGCTTAGTTGAGGGTCTTTGGCATTATAATATTTTTTTCTGTTTTTTATAGTTTGAAGATGTGTTTTTAGGGTTCCGTACCTCAGAAAAAAAAACGGAACCCTTATAAGATCACTTTGTTGTCCATCTGTCTGTCCGTCCGTCTGTCAAGACCCTTTTTCTCAGGAACGCGTGGAGTTATAAAGTTAAAATTAATATTAAATACTCAAGGCTGCAATCCCTTGAAGCAATCAAAAATCAAAGTTCTAAGTAAACGCAATCAAAAGATACGGGCGTTTATGTTCCGTTTATGCGCATATTTTGACACTCGCAAGGGAATCAAAACCTATAGGGTACTTCCCGTTGACCTAGAATCATGAAATTTGGCAAAAAGCAATGTCATATAGCACAAGTAAAGGAATAAATCAGAAAACTGTAAATTTGTAGTTACATACCTACAAAATTGTACGGAACCCTCGGTGCGCGAGTCCGGCTCGCACTTGACCGGTTTTTTTGATTTAATGCCAATAAACGCATTTTTCTGTCTTCCTTTCATATATATACAGACGCGGAAATATTGCCATAGGAATTTTCTACTTGTCAACGGGCAGAGATAAACAATAACGAAAATAGCGGAATAAATATTAATGTAAGTATCATGAAATTGTTGTTGTGTATCCTTAATACACGTGAACGACAATTTCATGATACGTGATTTGAGTCCTGCGTCGGATTATGGAGTTTTTATTTTTATTTATGACTTAAAAATAATGTAGTTTCATGACATTTAAACTGTTAAAGACGTTTTCTTATCTGAATTTTGTAACATGTACATACAATATCTTTACAAGTTAGACTTTTAGTTTTTGAGGCTTTATAGCAAAAACTCTTTGAAATCTGCTGTTATTATTTCTACAAAAATTACCATTATTATATGAAGCAGTCAGCAAAACCTTGTAGAACTGGTATTTACCTGAAAAATAAAAAAAAAAACAAAATTGTTATCATTCATAACCTTCGATTTTCAATTGATTTTTAACACGCTTTTATTAGCTTCACTTGTAACAATATAACAAAATCTTAGAAGTCAATATTAACCTACCTACTTCTAATTGTCGTATCGGAATAAAACTTTGTACGTGTATGTAGTTTCGAAGACAAAACTATAATTACATACATAGATAGGTTGGCTGCTAGCACTGCTCGCTAAACAAACACTTCCACACACAATAGGCATAACGGATAGCCCTCTGTGCAGAGCTTGCATGGAGGCTGATGAAACCGTCGCGCACGTGCTCTTTGAGTGCACAGGTTTCACCCAGATTAGCTCAGAAATCCTCGGGACAGCCAGATCCCAGATCTTACATAGATGGTCTCAACAGGCCAGGAGACCTAAGCAACTTCTGGAGGGAGGTGGGCTGGTTGGTATAACCACCGACGGCCGCCATGGCCCACGCACAATGGTCCACTTCAAGGACTATGTTTTGTGTACTTTTTTTGTATGCGATAAGTTTAAATAAATAAATACGAGTGCCATAACATGATGAGTTTACTACTATTTGTTTTTCAAAGTGTTCTATAAACAGAGCAATAATTCAGTAATTTGATGACCAGACGAACTCAAAGTATACTTGCGATGATTGCTATGAAAAGTCATTGAAAGTGTTTTTTCAAAGGAAACGTGACGTGCCCGTGGTTCCGTAATCAGCATTTAGAGTTCCTTTGATTTTCGGTCCGTCGTTGCAGTTCAGTTAATTATCAAAGACAATGGTTTTAGTCTGTTATTAAGGGTATAGTGAATTTGGGGCGGTTTTTCCTATAATTCGGTAAGATTGAGGTTATATTTTAACGAGGTTGTTTTTTTTTTACTGTAATTTTTTTTTTTATTCAAGAGGAACAACAAACAGCTTCAATATAAAATATAGAAACAAGAAAAACACAAAATATATAGACAATATTGCAGCCCACAACGCTGTTCACAGATTAACAATAGGATACAACAGTGAAAACAGTCGCTAAAGTTACAAATACAATTTTTAAGTTATTAAATTAATTCTCGTATTTAAGATGTATATAATATAAATAATAATATGAATATATAATATAATGTATATAAAATAAATGTTTATAATAATAAAAAAATGGCACAATAAAAGATAAACACAAATAATATAATAGGTAATTAATTACTAATAATTAAAATTATCTGTCGATTGAAAAATCAGCCCTTAAAGGGCTAAGTAAATGTTTAATTTACTCTTCGAAGTTATGTAGGTGATATGATAGCTGTTAGAGAAATCTATTGCAAGCCAACTGGCTGTTATTATCAGCTACTATCTTTCTTTGTTCCTAAATTATCCTAGGTAGATAAAAATACCTAATTATGTTTATATTAGCGTTACGATCGGTTTTCCCTAACCCTTGAAGATAATTAAAATGATTAATGATGGGTATTTATTTCTGTAAATTGGTTTTATAAAACCCTTTCACGCAACACACAAAGAAAAACTTCTGGGAAATAAAATCATTCAACACAGTTTGTATTATTAGCACATAGGGGGATGTTAGAAAGGGAGTGTCTAACTTTTTTTCAGGAAACTCATCCATCATTATTCGTAGGTATTTACTTTGCTCAAAAGATGAAAAGAAATGAAGTCTGTATTCTATATAATAAGGAAAACCATGAGCCACGTTAGCAAATACGTCATCCTATCGATACTTATTACATCATCTGCCTAGCCTTTTCCCTACTATGTTGGAGTCGGCTTCCAATCTAACCGGATGCAGCTGAATACCAGTATTTTACATGGAATTTTTTACGACTGCCTATCTGACCTCCACAACCCAGTTACTGGGTAATACGATACCCCTTGGTAAGACTGGTTGCCAGACTTTCGGTCTTCTGACTACCCGTAACGACTGTCAAAGATCCACGAATGACAGCCGGGACCAACGGCTTAACGTGCTTTCCGAGGCACGGAGGGGTCTCGGTATGTAAAGATGGTCACCCATCCACAGACCAACCGCGGCAAGTGTAGCTTAACCTGACCGATCGACCTGTGCGGCTGTTATTATTTAGCCACGGGCCCCTCCGCCTATCGATACTTATTACATTTAATATTATTTTCTTGTCATGTTTGACATTTCCTGTAACTATAAATATAGATGAAAAGTTTCTTCCTGGGAGGTGGGTACCGTAACGTAACGTAAGTAGGTAATTACGTTTTCTGACAACACCATACTTATTTTTGTTGCCAAGAGCCATTATTATTTGTTTCGGTTAAAGGGCGTGTACACACGATGATAATTATATCAAGGTATATATACATTTTCAGTATACGCTGACTTCTCATTGTACGAAAAGCCTATTTAATGTGAGGTCAGCTAAAACAGGGAGCAGTGGCAGCTCAGTGGCAACGGATCCGACTTACGAGTGGTAGGTCGTGGGTTCGAACCCAGACAGGCGCTTTTCTTTGTGTTAATAATTAGGAAATCAGACTAACTTACCCTAAGTGACGTCTGATGGTAATTTTATGAACGGCTTATCCTGATCTTACATGGTAGAACTAGGCGGTTCCCAGGTGCACGTTTCAATGGCTTTCTGGGTGGTTGGTAAGACTTCTTTGTCTGCGACTGCACTGCTGGCCGCTTGTGCCCTCCACGCATTGTTTGTGCCCGTGTACACAGTATTTAAAGTCTATATTACCAAGCCGCGCACAGCAGCTTGACCGCGGATGTCTTCGAAAGTATGCTGCGTCGCGCGATGGCTCCGTTCGCCTGTCGTCGTATCCGATCGAATCCTTTGACGCCAGAGTTTGAACTCTGTGGGCAGTAGTAAGGGCCAATAAGGTCACAATTTTTTTTGATAGTTCTACCATGTAAGATAATTGTTTTCAGGATGAGCCGTGTAATAAAATTTCATCACCACTGCTCTCAAAATGGTAAAGGAAATCTCCATTACCTATACTCCTTAGTAAGACTGGTTGTCAGACTATCGGGCTTCTGACTACCTGTAACGACTGTCAAAGATCCAAAAATGACAGCCGGGACCAACAGCTTAATTATGCTTTCCGTATAAGCTTTATTTGTAAAAATAGAAAAAAAAGATTATCAAATTGTCTAACTAAATTATCTAAATTAATATTTCATATAAAGAGAAAAGATTTAAGTTTTTCATATTTTTTAATGTTTGTTTGTTACGCTTTTACACTAAAATGGCGAAACAGATTTGGATGAAATTTAGCACATGAGTAGATCATGACCTGGATTAGAATATAGGATATATCGGGATAAAAATATCCCGATATTCCCACGCCATCGAGCCCTAAGCGGGTAAAACCGTCGTGGAATCGTCTGCCTGCGTCTGCATTCCCGAGTTCATACAAACCGAATCTCTTCAAGGCGAGAGTAAATAGGCTTCTTCTGGGTAAGCTCGTTCCACCGTAGATCTCATCCCTGCCTCTGGGCTGGATTGAGTTCAAAAGTGAGCCCATTGTCAATAAAAAAAATAAATAAAAAAAAACCGAGGTGCATTTAGAGTAGTACAGTTAATATAGGTCTGAAGTCGCAAATCCGTCTTGATCAAGTGCGAAGATTAATTCTCGTATTCTATAAATCGACCTAAGTCACTTTTTGTCGTATATTTTACACATGCATAACATAATCAGCCTATAATATTCCCACTGCTGGGACTCAGGCCTCCTCTCGGTGAGTGGGAGTGGACCTTAATCCACTACGCGGGCCCAGTGCGGGTTGGCAGATGTCACATATCTTCGATTTTTTGGTTCTAGAACATGCCGGTTTCCTCACGACGTTTTTCTTCACCGTTTTGACAGCAGCGTATATTTTACTTTACCAAAACAAACCTGCCTTCACAAATCGTTCATTATCTCGGTTACTGTCATTTCTCCAAGCCTCTTCACCAAAACTCACAAAATAGCATTTAAATACGCAGCGGAATGAAGATGTCTACCTCTATCACAGTTATAATAATACCCTGACAATGCTCAGTCCACGAAATATTATCAACGAAAAACAGTATCTTAGTTGTAAGCTTTCAAGCCTTCATTGTCCTACAGGGAGAACAGTGCCACAGAATAGTGAACACAGAAGTTCCATACAGCGAGAAAACTCAAGCACACATCGACAGCTAGATAGACTGACAATCTTGAAAAGACGGCTGGAACGGATTTGGACTAGTGATGTGGTGTACCTTGAGATAGTCATATGTCAGTAGCAGTGGACTACGATAGGCTGACTTGATTGATTGACATAGATGCGTCTATGTCACGAATGCGAATGCACAGTGACAACAGCGTTTAGTTAGAAATTACCGGATATATACTATATGTCACGAATCTTTGCCTCTGCAATAGAGCAGAGGGTCAATTCTCGTAATTTTAAGAACGTTCACAGTCTGATCTCAGTCTCAATCTGTCAAAAAAAACTTCTAATTTCCCTACATTTTGACAAGTTTTTGACATTTGTTTGTCGCTGAGATGAGACCGCGACTAGATTTTGAACATTTTAAATTACGAGAATTGGCCTTCTGATTATCCTAATCCTAACTAATATTAAAAACGTGAAAGTGAGTTTGTTTTTTACGATTTCATGCTAAAACTGCTGAACGTATTTGGATGAAATTTGACTCACAGATAGACCATGACCTAGGTATGGACATAGGATTTTCATTCCAGTTAGCAGAGAAAGTCGTGGGCAACAGCTAGTCTCTGATAAAATAGACTTGAATAAAATAAGGAGATAGATCTTTCGACGCGTTTTTGTTTTGACAACATTTTCTCCAAGATTTCTTTAAACTTCCGAAAAAATTTACACAAGAAGTCTAACTTTACAGACACTAATATTTATAGCGTGTTCTACTCAATACTTTATTACATTCCACATGTAGGTATTCTTAGGTGGTAAACTTACAATTAGATCATATGGACCCGTCGGGCACAGCAAAATAAGTGAGTTAGGAGAGAGGAAGCATTAATTGTTAATTTTATAACATTACTTATCAAACTAATTACAATTCATGTGGATATTATATGAGATAAACTAATAGCTTTAATATAAAATGCAAATATAAATAGGTATATATTGAGAGAATGTATACGATGTGTTTCTGTAGCTACTTGAACGCATATATACATTTATATGTTCGTGTGTTTTCACTCATTGTACAAAGCTGACCTTCTGTGCCCATCTATTCTGTGGTACAGTTAGCAGGGGCCGCCCACCAGATTTATGTCGGCCGTACGAACGGGAGCAATTATCTCATACAATTCCTTAGGCCCTAACGGTTAGCGCAAGGCTACGCATATGCGACAAAGTTAGACGATTTGTTGGACAATCTGTTGGCTGATGAGTTGACAAACCTAGGGGCTGGTTCTCAAGCCATTTTGATTAGCAGATTGTAACATTTTAGAATGCTATGTTGGTCTTTGTAAAAATATTTAGAAACTAGCTTCTGCCCGCGGCTTCGCCCGCGTGGATGTCGGAAATTATCCCACGGGAACGTGCTAACAGGATAAAATGTATGTGTTTCCCCAGAATGCCATCTATCTCGCGGGCCCTTTGTGGCTAATTACAATAGAAAACCAATTGTGTCTCATTATTATTAGTGGTGATTAAGAGGGTACCTATATGATATCTTTACTAATCCTGCCAGGGTAGCGGGATCATCCGAAAGGTTTACCGCTGCCCTGGAACATAAAGGGCTAAGGAAGGAACACGGGTGGGTTTTAGTCAGTAGGAGTCTGACACTCCCTCTGCTCCACCCAGACCGGGAGCAGTCATTTGATGATTTCCCATCCTCAAAAAAAAAAAAAAAAGTATCTACCTAATTTAAAAAAAATAACTCAATAACAGAAAATGAAATACCTACCTACCTAAATAAACCTATTTCTGATGATAACTAATCTAAACTCAATAAATAAGCAAAATCCCTAAAAACTAATATCTATACGAATGACTAATCCTACCTAACAGTATTATAAAATAACCTACGGTCACTACGTACACTATCAAATATACTACCTATACTTTACAATTAAAATCTATACCTACGACTTATATAAAAATAAACCTAAATAACTCTAAAAACTAAAAGGAATAAAAATGAACTCCATTGCGGGTGACTTAACCTACGACAAACTTATTATTTGCGGTTTTTGCAGTATCGGGTCTAGGGATCGAACCGCAAAATTAAGTTTGTTTTTTATTGTATATACTTTTCCGGGATAAAAAGTACCCAGTGTGGTGCCCAGGATATTAAAGAATAATTATACCAAGTTTCATCGTAATCGAACCGGTAGTTTTTGCGTGATGCCTGAACAAACAGACAGACAGACAGACAGACAGACAGACCGACAGACAGACAGACAGACAAAAAATTTTTTAATCACATTTTTGGGTTCGGTGTCGGTCTAGTAACACCCCCTGTAAATAATTTTTTTGATATTTTCAATGTACAGAATTTACACTTCTACAGATTTATTATAAGTATAGATATCAACCTAATGAATGACGTAGTAGGTTACATTAACAATGAAAATATCACTCTGATATTGGTGAAGAAACAACATAATATCACGCCTGTAACAAAGGGATGGACAGAGGTGTACTGTAGAGGTTTGCCTGCCGAAGACGACCTCATATGATGCAGGCCGGCTATATTTTGGCGCGGGTTACATTCGAACGTTCAAGCTTGTGTCAATTATTTTATATTATGATTTATGTTTAGAACCGTCAGTGATGATTTAGACGGGAAATATGTAAAGACTTTGCTTACAATATAATCTTAAGGAGTCGTACCGTTGTTTGATTCCTCCCGTTACCTCAGAGGGTTCGTCTAGCCCTCTATAGTACCTACCTATAGTACACCCACATTTTACTAGTTATGTTAAGTTCCATGTAGTAAGGGGGGAGCTTATTGTCATTAACCAGGTACATGAGCCATGCAGGAACCCAATAACACTTTGCACAACCCGGGAATCAGACCCAGGACCTCAGGCAGTCAAGAAGCAAGTCATGGGTTTCATTAATAACGAGCGGTAAGTATTAGGAACATTACAATACAAGGCATAGATTGTGTAAGCAAATATTACAAGTCATTTCAAACATCAATAATTCAACATCAACTGCCTAGCCTTTTCCCAACTATGTTTGGGTCGGCTTCCAGTCTAACCGGATGCAGCTGAATACCAATATTTTACATGGAGCGACTACCTATCTGACCTCCACAACCCAGCTACTGGGTAATACAATAGGTACCCCTTGGTAAGACTGGTTGTCAGATTATTTCGGGCTTCTGACGATCCGTAACGACTGTCAAAGATCCAAGAATGACAGCCAGGACTAACAGCTCAACGTGCTTTCCGAGGCATGATCGGGGTCTTGATATGTAAAGATGGTCACCCATCCACAGACCAACCGCGGCAACCGTAGCTTAACTTGACCGATCGACCCGTGCGACTGTTATTACTTAAACATCAATATTAGGCATAAATATTGATGTTTAAGTAATATAAAGTGACTAAGCAATTATTATCAGCAAATAGTATAAACCTATTAATAAACAGCTTTATTGTTGCATTAGTGTTAATATTGAACTGTGAACACTAACAAACATCGTTTTACCCACAAATCCGTCTCTAATCGATATCATTCGAGTGACATGCAAACATCACGCCACCGGAACCACGACAAACATTGGGCCAAGCATTGGCCCAACATAACGCCCAATGAAACAAAGACATTCGGTTTTTACGCTCCAAGATTTTTATTTGCAGTTAAGCTACGGTTTGCCAAAAGAGCGGTGACCACCACATGCGGTCGTAATATCCAAATACAAAGAGCTTTTTGACATTCAAATAATCGTGAAATTTACAGATTTTCATGACGACTGTTATAAATATGACGGAAACGTAAACCGTAGCTTTATATTTCGAATACTCTTTAATATGTACAGACGCCAGCACATCAAGCTACTACAATCTGTCAAATTTATTTAATAGATTTTCAACTTTATCCCTAAAGCGTTAAGGTTCAAGGTTGATTGGGAAAATTTGACAGTTTCGGGTATCTTGACCTGCTGGCGTCTGTACACCATACGAATTTCAGATATAAATGTAGGTATAAAAGAAAATGCCCATTTTTCTACACCGCCTAACAAGTATATCGTCTAACAAGACAAGGGAAGGGAAGGGGAGGGAGGGGGGAGGATTTAAAAAATAAAAGAATTGCTTGTTTTTCAACAGGAAAACACGGTCAAACTATAACCAAACGTTGAACAAAGAAAAAAAAACAAAAACCCATTCAAGTTTTACGCCCTGCGACCTATATTCGTAGTCACAGTTTCCCTTGCAATTACCATACGGAACCAATTGTAACAATCCAAGGGTCTGCCCTAATACTTTAAAAGGGACCTCAATAAATATCTATAAAATAAAACGTAAGTGCTTGCGGTCCCACGGTCTTATCAATTCAACCACATCGGCCGGTTAGAGACGCCATGATGCTGGGTTTTGAATTTTGAATCGGCGTTGAAACGTCTTTTGTACGGACGCCAGCACATCAAGCTACTACAATCTGTCAAATTTATTTAATAGATTTTCAACTTTATCGCTAAAGCATTAAGGTTCAAAGTTGATTGGGAAAATTTGACAGTTTCGGGTAGCTTGACCTGCTGGCGTTTGTACAACGGTTTAATGGAATAAACCTACGTTTAATCCTTAAAGTACTTGGAGCAGTACCCCAAAGAAAAAAAAAATTTAGACTGACTAAAAGGCACACAACACAACATGATAGACTCCAAGTAAAAAAAAATATATCGAAAAGAAAAAAAAATAAAAAGTGTAAAGTGCATTGTGAGAAATTAACAGGAAACGGTGCCTTGCAACTGCGCAAAATAGAGGCCCAGTTCAGCAAAAATTATATTCCTAATTCATAGCTTCATGTTCGAAAATGTCGTCTGCTCGACAACGTAAGTAACGCAATGAATGTTGTCGAATTGTCAAAATGAAAGGCATTACAATTGTGTGTTGCGTAACTACCCCGCAGAGGGTCAACACAAGTAACAAATCGTTTTCAGAGCTACGGGGTAATTGCGTAACACACATACAGTTACAATAAATTGATCGCAATGGGTTATATTATCAACATGTTATTATTAACAACGTAAATAACGCAATAGATGTTGTTTAACCATCAAAATGAAAGGCATTTTTAGTGTATTACGTAATTACCCCGCAGGTGTTTAAGCACGACTTGATGGAGGCCTATGGCAATCCACTGACTGCCATAGACTCAGTTGGCGAATTGATTGTCGTGCTATAAGATGAAGTAATAATAAACAAATCAGTATGTGACTCACCATCATCTACCTAGCTTTTGTCCAATTATATTGGGGTCGGCTTCCAGTCTAACCGGATGCAGCTGAGTACCAGTATTTTACATGGAGCAACTGATCTCCACAACCCAGTTACTGGATAATACGAAACCCCTTGTAAAGACTGGTTGTCAGACTTTCAGACTTCTGACAACCCGTAACGACTGTCAAAGATCCACGAATGACAACCGGGACCAACGGCTTAACGTGCTTTCCGAGGCACGGAGGGGTCTCGGTATGTAAAGATGGTCACCCATCCACAGACCAACCGCGGCAAGCGTAGCTTAACCTGACCGATCGACCTGTGCGGCTGTTATTATTTAGCCACGGGCCCCTCATGTCATCCCCATCATGTCGTGCTATAAGATGAAGTATTAATAAACAAATCAGTATATGACTCACCATCATCTACCTAGCTTTTTCCCAACTATGTTGGGGTCGGCTTTCAGTCTAACCTGAAGCAGCTGAATACTAGTATTTTACATGGAGCAACTGATCTTCACAACCCAGTTACTGGATAATACGAAACCCCTTGTAAAGACTGGTTGTCAGACTTTCAGACTTCTGACAACCCGTAACGACTGTCAAAGATCCACGAATGACAGCCGGGGCCAAAGGCTAAACGTGCCTTCCGAGTCATGGAGGCCGGAGGGGTCTTGTTATGTAAAGATCACCCATCCACGGACCAACCGCGGCTAGTGTAGCTTAACCTAATCCATCGGACCGTGCGGCTGTTATTACTTAGCCACAAGCTCCTTCCCAGTATGTGACGCACATGAGGAAAAAAATATATTATTATCATAGGGATGAACTTTGTATTTCTATTTATGTCTGTCTTATTTATTTCACCTACATAATAACAATATCAACACATTTCTGTCAATTGAGTACATTACTCATTGGCTGATTCATCATTTATACAAAAATAACGAACCTTATTGTAGATAAGGTTGGGTGACCCCTATATTATGTATATAAATGGGGACTTCCCGAAGATTTGAATCGTTTGAGTTTGTTATTATAGAACTGCGCTGTTATCAAATGTTTAAATAAACTTTGGTGTAATTAATAAGAATGGCATTTTTTTTTGTATCGTTTATCTTTACTTTCAACCGAATTAATGGAAGTTTTAAATTCGCCTGATAATTATACCGATAAGGTTTTAAACTGTTCGTAAACAACTGGCCGTTTCATCTTTTTATCTAATTTCAATGGTGTTGTTATTTTTCCTGTTTACTACTACTTAAATGAAGCCACTTAAATAAGTGTTTTTTTTTTACTTCTCCCCAACGCCCTGTCTAAGGCTATCTTTCTTCAAATAGCTAGCTAGCAGGTAGCTATGTAGGTTGGTACTAATCGGATAACGCAAAAGTACAGAAATCCGTATACATATAAGCATAATAAGCCTATAACGTTCCCAATGCGAAAAAAAAAATGCCGGAACACAGGCCTCCTCTCTGTGAAAGGGAGTGGGCCATAATCCACCACACGAGCTCACTGCGGTTGGTGGATGTCACGTCTTCGAATTTTCGATTCTAGGACATGCTGGTTTCCTCACGATGTTTTCCTTCAACGTTTTGAAAACAGTGGTGATGATATAAATTACACAAAGTAATGTGCCTGCCTGCCCGCGACCCGCGACCCGTGTAACCCCCGACTTCGGTTTAAAGACGTTTATACGGTTAAAAGAACATTACGATTCACTTACATATTGAGAAATGTATAGAAAATATATACCTAATAAAAGTAGATACAGTCTGTGTGATCACGTACAGTTATACAAAACAACAGAATTATAAGATTTAATAGGTGACTTACGACACGTAAGTCGGGATCGCTGCCAAAGGACCAGCACAGCTGTACGTAAAAAAAAATGGGTGACCAAACCACTCATACATAATCTTCCACAAAATTCTTTACAAAAGTACCACAACATTCTAAACCTTTCAACGATATGGTCACACTACTGTGTTGCCACAATAGACCCATAAAACCGCTGAACTGCCGAAAGAGTCTATTACCGGCCTCCCTAACAATTGTATCTTAATGCTTAACATTTAACACTCGGCTTTGGTTGGATATTTAAGATACGATCTCTTTGGGACACACTGTGTACCTTCAGCAGTACGTAGTTACCTATTTAGCAATGTAACGACCTAGTTTTAGTGCTTTTGCTTGAAATTTCAGTGGTGAAGGAAGCTCGTGGTTAAATAATAACAGGTGCACAGGTTGATTAAAGGTTCAGCTACGCCAGCCGCGGTTGGTTCGTGGATGGGACCATCCATTACGTATCGAGACCCCTCCGTGCCTTGGAAAGCACATTAAGCCGTTGGTCCCGGCTGTAACCCGTAGATTTTTGACAGTCATCACGGGTAGTCAGAAGCCCAAAAGTCTGATAACCAATCTTACCAAGAAGTATCGTGTTACGCAGTAACTGCGTTGCGGAGGTCAGATAGGCAGTCCCTCCATGTAAAATACTGAAGCCGCATTTTCACTAAGGGAACATTTGTTTCGCGATTCTGTCGCTCGACACGAAATTCATGAGTCCCGCGCGATGTCGCCCGACGTTGCTTGGGACATTTACGGGTCACGCAACTTGTCGCTAGTCGATGCTCTGCGAGCGTCGACACGTCCACTGTCCCTCGACAGTCGCCGGACAGGCTTTGAATACCTAGTGAGAACGTGTGTCGCTTTGTGTTCTAATTAACTATGTATAAGCTACACTGAACAACACTACCTCCTCGGGCGACATACTGATCACGACTGGCCAATGTGAACAAGTCATATGTCGCGGGACATTGTCCTACAACTTCTGCAGAGACAACTACGTGAATGTCGAGCGATAAGTATCTGCGACATGTCGCCTAGTGAAACTTTATATTCAGCTGCATGTAGTTAGACTGCCGACCTCCACAATGTTGCTTTAAGGTTAGGCAGATTGATTGGTAAAAGAAGCATAATTCTATGCAATTGGAGAGGCCTATGTCCGGCAGTGGACTGCTGTAGGCTGAGTGGATTGATACCCCCGTATCGACAGCCCAGAGCTCCATAGCCTTTCCTGTTAACTATTTATGCCCGACAATTACATCGTAAACCGTCACAATCTCTTTGCGCAACTGCCATCTAAAACTGTACACCAACCAGAGCTGAATCCCCGGTCCGTTGAACTCTAAAGGCGCGCTGACTGCCAACCCTGAATGTGATGTGATGCGTATATGTCTGGTGTTGAGAGAAAGTAATCAATCAAAGGGAGAGTCCACTTTTCCATGTTAGTTTTAAATTATATGATAATAATTATAATTATTGTTAACGTAATAATTGTCTCTATGTTAATTAATGTATTTGGACTTGAAACATTTTAATTAACTATAAATAAATAAAATAATTAGATTGATATGGATGACTCAAATGTAGTTCGATTATCGCAACAGCACGAGCCATTGTTTATTTAATACAACCGTCTTTTGTTTTAGTATTAAGTAATTTATAACAAGACAATGACCTTTGGCCTGTTAGTCATTTCAGTGTTAACAGTTATGATATTTAGGAATATCTAGGTCCTGACTGTCGTATTTACATGTATTTCTACAGGGACATCGACGCGCAAACTTAAACCATGAATCCAGCACAGAATTCTAGACTAGAAACTCAACGTCGGTTCGCAAAACAAAATCTGCTATTTCATAGAAAAGTGCGCGGTCAAAACGTATGGAACAGCAAATATTGTTTTTAAATTACTGACGAAAATGTATGAGGGTCCCCGTTCAGAATCATGTACTGAATCCATGGTAACAGGTTGCACGTCGTTGTACCTGCCACCCTGTTTAATTTAATGTATATGTTGGAGATGGTATGTCTGTCTCTCGTTAGCATCAGGCATATTTTAATTACTGTGGGCGTCCAACGATACGGAACGCTGACAGTTTCTATGCACATGTTGTTCGTACGATGTCTAATGTTTCGATGATCTCGAGAGCTCTGCTCACACCGTTCCTTGTAGCTGTCGCTCCCACCACGAACTCAGGCTAGACTCTGTCCAACGCCACGAGATGGCGCTGACGTTCCGAATAGTCAAACGAATGACTCCGACATATACAAAATATTGCAAAACATTTAAAAAGAGTATCGGTGGAGTTCCTTGCTCATTCATTTTCCATAAGAAACCACCTTTTAGAAGGGGCAACTAGAATAAATTCTATTTTCTTGTAAATTTATAGTAAATCTATTTCTTGAACTAGGTAAATGATTTTGTAAAGGTATCATTCATCACCGTTAAATTAGGACTTTGAAATTTGTTTTTTTTTTCTTCTAAATCATTGCGTGTATGAACTCAAACAAAACAAAATGAGTATGTGGGTATCGTAGCAGTTGGCGTTTTATAGTTTCAGCTTACAACTATGGGTAGAAAGCGTGAGCTTATATTTTTTCATCTGAATTCACCAATAATCATCATCATCATCTGCCTGGCCTTTTTTCCAAGTACATTGGTGTCGGCTTCCAGTCTAACCGGATGCAGCTGAATACCAGTATTACCCAACAATAAATAATGAATAGTAATATACTTATTCACGAGGGGCCCGTGGCTAAATAATAACAGCCGCACAGGTCATCGGTCAGGTTAAGCTACGCTTGTCGCGGTTTGTCTGTGGATGGGTGACCATCTTTACATACCGAGACACCTCCGTGCCTCGGAAAGTACGTTAAGCCGTTGGTCCCGGCTGTCATTCGTGGATCTTTGACAGTCGTTACGGGTAGTCAGAAGCCCGAAAGTCTGACAACCAGTCTTACCAAGGGGTATCGTATTACCCAGCAACTGGGTTGTGGAGGTCAGATAGGCAGTCGCTCCATGTAAAATACTGGTATTCAGCTGCATCCGGTTAGACTGGAAGCCGACCCCAACATAGTTGGGAAAAGGCTAGGCAGATGATGATGATGATGATACTTATTCACGAACAATTATGAACATATATTTATATGGATTTGTGCATGCTGTGGTGCTAAATACCTGAGGGCAATTCTCGTAATTTTAAGAACGTTCACAGTCTGATCTCAGTCTCAATCTGTCAAAAATACCTCTAATTTCCCTACATTTTGACAAATTTTTGACATTTGTTTGTCGCTGAGATAAGACTGCGACTAGATTTTGAACGTTTTAAAGAATCTGATGTTACCCTATACAAGCAGTTGTTTTGCATCCTCGTCTAATTTCAGGAGGCTGTTATGAAAGACATAAATAATCAAATAAAATTACGGTAAATAATGAATACATACTTGTTTTTTTAGTTATTTATGTTTGACAGTATTTCAGAATACACACAAAGAACAGAATCGCGATGCCGATTTCCGAAAATTAGAAAAAAGAACCTACTTATTTTATTATTAATTCGTGTCGAGAATCAGTAGCATAGTTATCTCCTTGAATTCGACGAGGATGCAAAACAACACCTTATATTTATTGTGTATATATTTTTTTGGAGATCCTAAATAAATAAAGAAGCAATTTGCTCATTGCTTGTTTATTTATTTATTTAGAATAGAGTAGCAAGAAAGTATTTGGTTTACTACGAAAACAAACCCCTTTTTGTACAAAACTAAATACCTACTTTCTTTCTTTCTTAGTACACAGATGAGGGACAAGAGGCAATTAAAAGAAATAATTAGAATTTTTCAAAAGGCTTTCTTTACGTTAAAAATTATAAGCACAATACAAAGTCCCCAGGCCAAACCGCAACAAAAACGTGCTTCTAAAAAAACAAATCTTAGTCTAAAATGGCAAAACGAAAGAAAATAACAGATGTAATGTTACGATATGAAGTTATCTCATGTAAAAAATAACAGGGTATTCCTTTTGGAGTAGTCATCAATCAAACTGGAACAAACGAGCCCCGCAATAATTCCCTTGGAGTACACGCTCACTGTGAAATATTATGTTTGGGTAGCTACGGGTAACACGGAGAAATTGTAAATAGAAAAATGTTTTGACAAACATGAGTTTTATATAGTAAAATCAGCCTATAATGTTCTCACTGCAGAGCCCAGTGGAGAGCCCCCTAGCTAGATGGACTTTGGAAAGGCTGGACAGAAGGTGGAGAACCAGATTTTTTGGAAAGAAGTTCCTTATCGCGCGTTGCGAAAGAGGACTAGACGGAAAAAATTAAGACCAAAAGTTGGAACGACACTTTTTGCTATAGTTGTAAGCCGTGCGGCGTGCGCATGTTTCTCTCTCTCTCTCTCTTTGAATTTCGTTCCATCCGGGTGTCCCTTGACACCTCTCAAGTTTTTTGCACTAATGTAAAGGCCTATGGCATCAGTTGCTATTGCTGTAAACTGCTCGACAGTGCTGTACAGCTGTACATGGCTATCAAGCAGTGTACCTAAATAATCAGGCTATAATGTTCCCACAGCTGGGACACAGGCCTCCTCTCAGTGAGATTTCGCGCTAAAACAGCTGAACGGATTTGGATGAAATTTGGCATATTGGTAGACCATGACCTGGATTAGCACAAAGGGTACTTTTTATCCCGATATTAGTACGGGATCGATACTATGTAGGTGAAATCGCGGGGCGCAGCTAGTTAATTATATTCAATGTATAATATATTAAATGGAATTTTTATTTTACTGGGTCATGAGTGACCTGTAGCGTGACCGCTTTAGTTACGACAGTTGATAATATTAATTATTCTCTTTTTTATCTCTTCTTAAGAAGGCATTGAATCATCTGCTGTTAAAAGGAACATTGTCTTTAAAAACCCTGGCTTGTCTAATAACCGCCAAATAGGTTCAGAAATTCGGAAACTCGTGGGTCCAGAATCCTGCGCCCGTATTCCCGTAATTTAAAACGTTCAAAATCTAGTCACAGTCTCATCTCGGCGACAAACAAATGTCAAAAACTTGTCAAAATGTAGGGAAATTAGACGCATTTTTGACAGATTGAGACTGAGATCAGACTGTGAACGTTCTTAAAATTACGAGAATTACCCCTCAGTACTGAATCCATGGTCACAGGCTCCAAGTCGATGTCCCTGCCACCCTGTATTTTTGCACTAGTTTAGAAAACTGACACTGCCTAGAGTGTATTAAGTGAACCTTTGTCATGAAATAGGTACTTCGCAAAACCGGCCCATTTAAGTCATTCGGATGCAATACAATTGATAAGTACCATGCAATATCCTGTGAACAATAATATTGTGGAGACTCTTTACTTTTGTTTTTTAAAATCTTTTCGTTTTTTGTACCAAATAGGTAAGGAGATAGAGAAAGACTATTACAATTATTTTCAAGGCAGTTAAAAATATATATAGTCAGTACATGATTCTGATCGGCAAACGTAAGTTAGGACACCCTCAGGCTAGGTGGAGCGACGATCTTCGCAGGATGGCTGGTAGCAGCTGGATGAGAGTTGCCGAATGGCGTGCAATAGGAGAGGGCTATGTCCAGCAGAGGACTGCTGTAGGCTGATGATGATTCTGAACCCCTGCATTAAAATTATTCGTCGGTTCATAAAAAAAAAGTAGCTGTTTCATAATTTTGACCGCGTAGGTTGGTATTGCAATTTTCCATGACAGCAGATTTTTTTTTTGATAACCGGCAAAAAATTTCTGCGCTGGGGAATTCAAAATCACGTACTGAATCCTTAGTAACAGGTTGCGCATCGATGTGCTAGCCATCCTGTACAGTTGCACCGCAATGTTTTCAATCGCTGAACATTTCACTTTTTGTCTAATATTGACCAGGCGATCTATTCACAGTAAAAATCTCACAGTGAAAACTTAGGTGAAGCGAGCTGTCAATAGTGTTAATCCCTAGCATCAGGTGGAATGACAGCTCACTTCAAGCAGACTTCACCTAAGTTTTCACGGTGAAACTTACCGAATAGATCGGCTGGTAGACGAGTGAAAAGTCATAGGAGTTGATACTTTTTTTACGAATATCTCTTACTTATTCTGTGGATAGGTGACCATCTTTACGTACCGAGACCCCTCCGTGCCTCGGAAGGAAAGCACGTTAAGCTGAGCTGAGCTGAGCTGTTTGACAGTTTTTGTTTTTTGTTTTTGGAATGTTTGTAAATATGTGAGCACCATGTATCTATCACCTAGTCAATTTATATGTCATGGTTTCATAAATTCATTTTTATTCTTTTACCTATTGTGGTATAGTAATTTTATTTTTAGGTGCATCGTCTTCACATATAATTATATAATTAATGTATGCAAAGTATTGTAAAACATTTTTAAAAGAGTAACGGTGGAGTTTCTTGCCCATTCTTCTCCATACGAAAACTACCTTTTGGAAGGGGCGACTAGAATCAATTTTATTTTAATTTTGACGTTCAAAAGTGCCTTTAATGTGCCTATTTGAAATAAATGATTTGACTTTGACTTTGAGTTGTTACGGGTAGTCAGAAGCCCGAAAGTCTGAGAACCAGTCTTACCAAGGGGTATCGTATTACCCAGTAGGTAACGGGGTTATGGAGGTCAGATAGGCAGCTCCATGTAAAATACTGGTATTCAGCTGCATCCGGTTAGACTGGAAGCCGACCCCAACATAGTTGAACAAAGGCTAGGCAGATGATGACCTCTTACTTATTATATTTAATGATTCTAAAATACCGTAAACTAATGAAGTTAGTTAATAATTATATTTTAAATGCGCAAGTTACTATGTCTATCTATTTGTTGCCTTTTCACATCTTTAAACGGGTGAACAGATTTGGATGCAACTTGGTACAAGCATAGATATAACCAGCCCTGGGTTAGAACATTAGAGTTTTTATCCTGGTACTACAGATAATTTCCAACATTCACGTGGGTAGGCGCACGTGAATGTTGGAAAATACTAGAAATAATGATAGTAACAAACTCATCGATAGACTTGTGACACAAACATGTTTATCTCTATCGTTACTCATTATATATCCCGTTGCGCAAATTATTTTAATAATACCAACTAAACTAAAATAAAATTGTAGGTAAGTAGCGTCTCCATGAATCATCTGTTCCCAATTAATCATTAAACAAAGACCGGGCTCCATTATTATCACAACGTCCGTCGACACAAACAGAAGCTTTCGTTCCTTCTGATAATTAATAACAATAACTTCTACATAGGACATCGAAATGACTTTCTTGGGAAGTGCAGTTTTTGTGAAGTGAAAAAAAAAACTACACTAATTATAAAGTGCCAAAATGGATGTCAAAAGTTTGTTGGGTACGTATATTATTATTATTTTTGAAGTAGTTAATATTATTGTGATTATTGAATACCTATTTCTGTCATAAAACTAATTTACAGTCAAAAGAGGTAAGGCAGTAACTACAATTCATTTTTAACCGACTTCTAAAAAAGGAGGAGGTTCTCAATTCGGATGTTTGTATTTTTTTTTATGTTTGTTCGCGCATAACTTCGTTGCTTGCCAACCGATTTGAAAAACTCTTTTTTTGTTGGAAAGGGTATACTTTCCAAATGGTCCCATAGAAATTTCTTCAAAAACGGTTCAGTAGTTTGGTTTAAACCAAAATTACTGGTAAAAATTACAACTTAAAAGTGAAAAATAAAAACTTTTTTGCAAAAAAAAACAACCGACTTCCAAAAACGACACTACAAAGTGAAAAATAACTTTAATTTCGGAAGTCGGTGTCGTTGGGTTCGCATTTTCGTTGTTTGCCACCGACTTCCGAAATTAAAGTTTTGACTCATACTGTGCGTGAGCTGGTTATAGTCATAGTTCATAAGTTTGATTCAGTGTCTTTAAAAAAGGACGAATTTGAAAACTTGCGCCAAATCAAGATAGGAGGTGCAGTAACTGTTACATAATCATTATAAACTGTCATTTCCCAAATCTTTTTTTTTTACTAGCCTAAGCTGTTCCACTCCTTGCCAAAGACCTCCTTCCATTCCTTCCACATTTCGTGAGCCCGCGCGTCTTCCCAAACTATAATTCTTAAAAAAATATTGTAATTATCGTCTTAGATAGTGTAAACTAAGTTATTGCCTTCAAATAGTCACGAGTTCCAGTTTTTTTTTTCAAAATAATTAAATACATTTAATAAAATTAAAAGTATCTAAGTATCTTAGCGCGCGCCCGTTTAACATGCTCTAACATTTTGTAACACATTGAATTAGATACTTTAATTTTGCGCACCTATTCAATTTCACCTGTATATTAATGCGTTGACTTGAGAACCTCTACCTGTTTTCGAAATTCCCTGCGCAGTGCGCAGATTCTTATCTTTATGGCCTATTTTCAGTCCTCGATATAAACAAACTTTAGAGTTCAAGACTATCATTGGCACACCTTAGATCGACTGATTGTTATAGGTACTAGATGTACCGAAAACTAGTTATTTTCTTGTGTATTCTCCCTAATTCTGAGCTGAAATTGAATGCAAACATGGAAATTTACTAAAAAAACCCGAAGCTGTTTAATATTTTCTTGTTTTTATACTTGAACCTATGTAACATGGACTTCTGTTACTTCATTTCAGGTGTTGTCATTTTTGCATCGACCATCGCGTCGTCAGCCGCCGGCTGTATTTTGACCAATAGACATGATTCTTGCAACTACACCATCGCGTGTACCACCAACCCTAGCAGCATCACCAACCCCAACTGTGAAGAGGATCCCTACGTCACCTTCAGCATCACAAACTCTAACATGGAATTCCTTACCACCGGATTTTTTGCCGCAACCAACTTCGACTCCAGAGTTCGAGAAATTAAAGCCTATGACAATACCTGGACACATATTGATTCTTCTGCATTTCGATACTACCCGAAGAGCATCATCGTGGATTTATCAAACAACTACATCGAAAAAATTCATAACGAAGCCTTCAGAAACTTGATCTATCTCCAAACTCTGAATATATCGAACAACAAAATTGAAACGCTGAACTCCAAGTCATTTCTTATCTCCGATTCTAGAAATAACTTTGTACAGGAACTTGATTTGTCTAATAATAAGCTAATAGAATTGTCAAGTGAGCTAAATGACTTGTCCAAGTTGAAGAGGTTGCATTTACAGAACAACATGCTGTCGAGAATGGCCGACGATTGCTTCATGAGTTTAAAGAATTTAGAGTATCTTAATTTGCAAAATAATCGTTTGTCGTTTTTGAATTTGACCTTAACGAACTTGAAAATGTTGAAGACACTCGATATCTCTTACAATAATTTGATGAAACTATCAGGCTATGAAATTAATCGTATGGCTGCTATTGTTGATTTCAATGTGTCGCATAATGCGTTGACATCAGTCGAATCAAATTGCTTTAACCAAGCTACCTCTTTGGAAACGGTCGATTTTAGTTACAATAACATAAATGCCATTATCGAAAATGTGAGGTTCGTTGTCAATAATCAGCTAAAATATCTGAACTTCTATAACAATCATATTACAGAAATCCAAGAAAATTCCTTTATGCATTGTCGTTTAGATTATATCAATTTTGAAAACAACAAAATAACAGGGGATATAAAAGAAAATACTTTCACAGGTTTGCGCAATGTCACTAACCTTGATTTGTCAAGACAAAGTATTAGTGGTATAAAGGATAAAGCATTTGCAGACATGGTCAGCCTCACGCATCTTAACTTAAGTGCTAACAATATTCAAGAAATTGATAACTCTAGCTTTGATAATTCTTCAATCATTATTTTAGATCTATCTCATAATCAAATATCTCATTTAAATTATCTTCAAAATTGTTTGCCAAATCTAACTGAATTGTATATTAGCAATAATAATATTACTGTCGTCCCAAAAACTATTTTTGATAATCAATCACAGATGAGAAAACTAGATCTTTCCATGAACAGGATCAAGATTATTGAGCAGTATTCCTTACCGTTGAAAAACTTGCAATATCTCAATATTTTAGGTAATCGTTTAAGTGATATTATAATGAAAAATGTGTTTAGTCCAGCAAAGTATTTAAGGTTTCTAGATTTAAGTAACTTTAGCATTACAAAAATTGATGACTCAGCATTTGTCGATTTACCAGTATTGGCTCGACTAAATCTTTCTAACAATCACATAGAGACTATAGAACCAAATAATTTCAAAGGAGTTGATAACATGTACAGTCTTGATTTATCTTTCAATAACCTAACACATTTGTCCTTTAACAAAAGTATTTTGACAAATAATTTAAGAGCCCTTTATTTGAACAACAACAAACTCACAAACATATCAAAACTTTTTGTCAATACATGCAAGCTGTTATACCTTGATATATCCAACAATGACGTTAGTAATCTCACGGCTCTTGGCGCTGACATATTTCCAAATTTAACAGCGTTACATCTAGCAAACAATAAAATTAAAACTTTCAATAACTCACGAATAAATTCTTTAACGACACTAATTGACCTAGGGTTATCTTCAAATGAAATAAGCAATATAGACTTGAGTCATTTCAAAGAACTGATGACAATAGATCTCAGCAATAATAATTTGACTTATTTAAATAGCACGCTATTTAAAAATAATGAATATTTACAGTCACTGGACGTTAGCAGAAATAATATTACAGATTTACCTCCTGGTACTTTCCAATTTATGAAAAACCTGAAGCTATTGAATTTATCATCTAATTACTTGACGAAACTTCGATTCGGCAGTCTGAAAGGTCTTCATAAAACGGAAGTGTTGGACTTATCAAAAAATTATATCGCAGTGTTAGATGTCGACGTTTTTCATGAATGTGATGAGCTCAAAACTTTGATAATAGACTACAATCGTATCAAAACATTTGATGTTGAAAGACTGATACTAATGTCATTAAGGAAATTAAAAACTTTGAGTTTAGGAGGTAATCCTATTTCTTGTAAGGAAATTGTTCATAATATTAAGTCTGCAAACGTTACGTTTTATGCTATTAGACAGGTAGCAGTAACTTCTATTGATAAAGTATATCATGAGGACAATGTTCATGGCATAAAATGTGGGGATGATGCATTTAATGAAAGTACTTCTGTAAAACCGAAAGTGAAGAAGTTGACGGAAGATACTACGTCGTCAGTATCGTCAACTATCATAGTATTAACTTGGTGTTCTTTACTAACATTACTAGTTGTTGGAGTTGGTGTATTTGTCTATATCAAACTGTATAAAAAACGTGTTTTGGTTGTTGGTAGCAACGTGACTATGCAAATGAGAAATTCTATTGTATCGGATGGTTCAGATTTTCAGAGTGATCTTTTGAGTTAGTCTTTTCGATTTGGCACGTATATATTGTTAAAAAATATTTTGTTTCGGTATCAAAAACCATAGTGATTTTATGTTAAGATGGTTAATTTTTGTTAGTGTTTTTTTTTTTAATTCAACTTAAAGCTTCTCGTCCATGATAGTGAATTCATAGATTGATCTACAATAGATTAACATCAATAAACTATAATAAGCCTTCGCTAGAAAAAAATGAGCACAGTGGTGGCCACAGTGGTATTGGCCCCGACTTAAGAGTTGTAGGTCGTGAGTTCAAACCTAGGCAGGCATTTTACTTTGTGTATTTAATTTTATTACTACTGCTATCAAAACGGTGAAGGACCAAAAATTCGAAGACATGTGACATCCGCCAATCCGCACTGGACCTGCGTGGTGGATTATGGCCCACTCCTCTCACAGAAAGGATGCCTGTGTTCCAGCAGTGGGATCGTTATTATAATATGACACAGCTTGTGTGCCCGATGGTATTTCCCATCGGCAGAAATTACCAACTTGCATACAAGCTTTCCTTAGGGGACGAATTTACAAAAAATACACTTTAACTATATGTGTAAGGAACTTATGTGCAAAATTTCAAGATTCTAGACCCAGTGGCTTAGGCTGTGCCCGTGCCTCGTCTGTCATTGAATTTAAGATTCTAAGTGGTAGATGGCTCAATGTAAAACTACACTGCGCGTAGTGTGCGAAGTGATTTATGGACGAGGCGCTTTATTTTCTAGATTTTATACAATAATGTTAACGGAGTTCATATTTTATAATGTTGTCAGTAGATTAATAAAATCTGTATACCATAATATCCTATGCCTTATTGTATTTTCTTTCATTCATGTCCTATCTCGTACAGCCAGTTGATTCTGTAAAAATCTCACCGTGAAAACTCAAGTGAAGTGAGCTTGATGTGAGTGGTCAGTAGTGTCAATCCCTAGTATTATTTGGAATGACAGCTCACTCCACGCTCACTTCACCTAAGTTTTCACGGTGAGATGGTTACAGAATCGCACTGCAGGTTGTCTCAAGATTGCCTTTATAGAAAAGAATAGTATACTCTTTACTAAGTAGTCCATACATTATTATGTTCAGTTTCGATGAGACCCCTTATTTATAAGCTCGTCACGTGGGGAGATATGACGAGTTAAAACTGTCGAATGAAATCGTAATCAATACAGTAAGTAATTGAGAATGGTCTAACAGAAAGTAATACACAAAAAACAGAGTAAACCAAAGGAGAAACGTTAACTCTTCAAGCCATTCGCACACAATAACGATGTACTAAACATAATTTTACTTCTAAATAAAATACATAATTGATAAACTTTGTTGAGCCAAAACAAATTACTTACCGGTAAAATTTTGCGGTCCGCTGAATCCAAAGCACCTGATTTTGCTGGATACAAAATTATGGGTAGGCTATTCGACGTGAAATTTTAACGATGATTCCAAATCCTTGGAATACATTAGAGATTTTGTAGAATTAGTTTTGCAACTTCGATAGAATTAATTTCTGTCGTTCGAAGTATTCTGAAAGTGGGAAATTCTGAGCTTGATTTATTAAATTGAATTTCGTTGCGTTGTCATACTCTATGATTTCGTGGATTAAGTGAGTAATCGAAGAGTCTCAAAATGCACCGGATATCAAGGAAAAGTTTTGGGAATTTGTCAACGTAAGCAACCGGGGTGGAACTGAACATTTTGCTGATAGGTACTAATGTTTGGGATGAATGTAGAAGATAACTTTTTCGTAGATATTTTGAACGGATTCATAAAAAGTAATGAAAATGAAATAATGGAACAATATATCAATTCTAATCTTGTAAACCGTAACCGTACAGTCACCAAAGGAGAGAAATAACCAGGGATAGACAAGACGAATATAGTAGAATATTTTTTAGAATAAAATTTATTTTAGTTAATAGAAAACAGTTCATTTATCAAATTAAATTTCATCAGAAACAATCCATCGGTTTCTTACTAAACTAGAACTATATCTGACCCTGGTTACTTATCTCCTTTGGCGACTGTACTTAACTCAATTTTCAAAGTTATAAAACCTGCATCTGAAACTCGGATATCAGAACCTCAACCACTAAACCAGCCGATTCATCGACACTTAACGCAAAAACAAAACAAATAACAAAATCATCCATTCACACAAATTGAACACACAAACACAACGTTTACGTAAACGTTACCGTTTAAGTTCATACTTTATGTTGTGGTAACGGGGAGTTGGCAACTTGCCAGCGGTAATAGGGCCGTAGCTCCCAAAGTTTAAGGTCAGCCCTGAATTTATTGTTTATCATCGCTTCATTGATTTGAGGAAATCGGGTGTGGAGCCTATTGATTGAAATACGAATTATTTAACCGTATAGTTCGGTAGCGCCCCCGAATGGACCCGAACACACGAACCTCCGCTGGCTCAGTAAGGGGTCCCATTGGACCTTGAAATGACGACATACGACACCCTTAATGATAATGTAAATATTGATTATGCTACCCATCAAATCTTATGAATGTGCGTTAATTAAGAGAGTTGGATAAAAAACTCATATGTTATCGCCATTCAATCTTCCATATTTAGCGCGCAAGTTTATTAATTTACCTTTATTAAATTCAAGTCTGTAAATGCGATAATCGCCATTTTGATGACAGTGGTGGTCGAGGCTAAAAAACATAAAAATTGGGGATTTGATTCACCACAGGGGCAATGAATAATACATGATTTAATTATTTGACGAATTCATCCATTGTTCATGTTAAATAAGTAGTGGTAATGTAGTTTTTTGATATCTAAAGTCGAAGTTTCGCGCCAATCGTGCGTGTTTACATTTTTACTTTTCACAAAAGTCACACACACACAATGTAGATAAGATGTAAAATGTGAAAAATATTATTTCAAATATTATAAAAAACACGAAAATGCCCAAATCATAACGTAATATTGAAACACAGGTCCAATAACACGTATTATTCATTACCACTACTTAATTTGTGTTCAAAATCGCCGACCATTGTTGTTTTTTTTTTTCGTAATGATGTGCGAAAGCGATTATGCCAAACGATTTTTTTTTTAATTTCAATTGACCCGAGTAATTAATATGACGAATGTCAGAAATCGATTCTCAGAAATTTGAAATAAAATTATTTTAAGCATTAAATACAACAAGCATTATTTATAATAATGATTTATGCTTTCCTAATGTAATTTTAATCGTTTTTTGGACATTATATTGAAACTGAGTCAATAACAGAGAACCTATGACCATAGATAGTCATTTATTCAATTTCGCGCCGAATTGTTTCTATATTTGAATTTATATTCGGAATGCGCTCGCAATTCAAAATTATTTTTATTTATTGTGCAATTATTAATTTTTGATACTTTCTAATAGTTTGCTACAGAATGCCCAGTATACATTTTTAGATAGGCTTAGCAAAAGTTTGGGAAATGATGATAGATTAATTAAGTATTCCGCAAACACTTTACATTTAATTATGTTTTGTTGCTGTATGAGCTTGGTAGTTTTTATTTATATTAGTTTACTTGAGTAATAGAAATTGTTTACTTTTTGTGGTAGTTTCCCAACGAAATTAAAAAAAAAACTGGCGAAGTGTATGTCGGACCATGCACAGTGAAAGGTCCCGTACTTGGGATGAATATTTACGCATGCACAGCGCATATCATTAATTTGATCGACTGCAGAAATAAGTTTGTATTTCATAAAAGTTCTCGAAAAAACTGTAAAAACCCAAGTTAATTCTGCGGTTTTAAACGAAAATATCTCATATCTCAAAAACGATTGACTTTAAAAGTTAAAGTCAATTAGAAACATCTTTATAATTTTAATAATAAGTTCCAACAATACCTCCCACACGCTTGTGTGCATAGATTTTTTTCAACCCTCGGGTACATGCATGGGGAATGCTACCTCTAATTATAATAATAATAATAATCTCTTTAATTCAGAATACAATTCCATAATTACAACATTACAAAGGGGTTAGTAACATAAAAACTTAAAAACTATGTTAGTAGACATTACCAATATTTACAGGCGCATGCAGCTGACTTAAGTACCAGATGAAAGGACAATCCAGTTTGTTGGCAATGACACTCAGGAGACTGTTGTTACTGGCACGCACCCTGTGCAACAAGGACGCTGCTCGCTTGCGCCTGATTGCAGCGAAGCTGTCAATCCGGGCGTCCGCGAACATCCCTGAGGCACTACAGAAGCGTGGCAGCCCCAACAGCATCCTGAATGCATTATTGTACTGGACTCGA
The DNA here is from genome assembly GCA_945859715.1 of Apamea sordens. Lineage (NCBI taxonomy): Eukaryota > Metazoa > Arthropoda > Insecta > Lepidoptera > Noctuidae > Apamea > Apamea sordens. The sequence goes on from OX244002.1 coordinate 16,130,529, forward strand.
AGAGCATTAACAGTCTTTAGAGTGAAGCTAGACCAAAGGCTACACGTGTAAAATACTTGACAGTAAGCTTTGAATAATGTTATTTTAACTGAACCTGTGCAGCGTGAGAACCTTCGGATCAACATATTACACCTCACCGCTAATGCTCTTCGTTAATTATGTTTATCGTAATTTTACTACACCATTTTGCGTGCATAGAATACGAATACGATATAGTGTTATTAACACTCGTTAACGTCTACGAGTAAAATGGTTAATGGCATTAACATCCGAACGCACGCACAGACTGACATGACGAAATTATGGGTTCCGTAAAAGTATTTTCAGATCATTTAAATTAGAAATCAGACAGTTAAAGTTCTTAAAATGTTATCCCAAGCTACAGAACGGCAGCTTGGGACATAAGGAGTGCCTACTTTGTTCCACAACGCGCGTCCACGAAAACGCTCGCGTCAACCCTGTAAGAAAGGCTGGCCGGTGCATATTGGTTAAAATCTAGATTTTACGATTAGTTTAGGTTTGTACAGACGGCAGAGAGGCAGACCGACTGGTACATAGACAGACGGCCACATAACTTTTGTTTTAGTTATTAAGCAAATATATTTAAAACCCCCACAACAAGCCCTTTCATTTGATATGTCACACAGAGGTACAGCAAAGATTTTTTTTTTCTAGTTTGCCCCCCAAGAGTGACCCCATTTTCAAAATTAATTTATTTACGTTACACGTCCGTCTTTGGGTCACAGAAATTCATATGTGTACCAAATTTCAATTTAATCGGTCCAGTAGATTCGAAGCAAATAAGAAAAGACAAGACCCTGCAAGTGATCCTGCAAGGGTTCCGTTTTTTCATTTGGACGTACGGAACCATAAAAAATTACACACCTAACCACACCGTACGTGTACGTGTACATACACGTACGGTAATTAAAATGATTAATTTCAAAAATAAATTAATTCATGAAAAATATACCAAAGAGGATATATGTAGTTTCTACACCTTTTTTTTTTTTTTGCAAATTCCGATTATCGATTAGACTTTATGCAATTTTTGAATCGAAATAAGAAAACTGGACGGATGGTCAGCACTAAGAACTGTCATGTCGAAACACAATTTTTTGTAATTTTTATCAAGACTTGATTGCGTTTTATAAGTAGTTTAAGTAAGAAAAATGGTAAAATTAAGAACGCGGAGAGAATGATAATATCTTTATTTTTCCCTTTTGCATATTTTCAACAAGAGTATAGGTTGTATATGTACATATTTCCAGCGAGTTTAAGGTGCCTACCTTTTGGATAGGTGTAGTAATAGGTACCTATTTTATACAACTTTCGTAGTAGACTAACGAAGTTTGACCGACCTCAACAAATAATTAAAGATATTTGCCACAAATATATTGTATAAAATAAGCGCGGAAACATATTTTTCTTAATAAATTTGAATGCTGAAACTTGATGTAATTTACTGAATTTCATGACGTAATTCGCAACATCCCGTCGAGTCAGCTGATATGTCATATGTCAAAATCTAGTCGAGCAGAGTGGTTAAGGGACGCCATTTTTTCGGCAATTCCTATTGGTGGTGTCTGAGGTATCTTACTAATGAAATGTGTTTTGAAGTTAAAAAAGGCGAGAGGTGTAGTGGGAAAACCAGTTGGAATAAAGTTCCTTTTGCTTACATATATTATGTACAGACGCCAGCAGGTCAAGCTACCCGAAACTGTCAAATTTTCCTAATCAACCTTGAACCTTACTGCTTTAGCGATAAGGTGAAAATCTATTAAAGAAATTTGACAGATTGTAGTAGCTTGATGTGCTGGCGTCTGTACTCTGCTCGCGACTTCGTTCGCATGGAAGTTGTAAGGTACATTAATGCCTAATACTAAAATAACAGCCACATTTTTATAAACCTCCCCGCACTATTACTTAGTTTTCGCTTAGCGCTCTTTTGGAGTTTTTTTTTTGTTTTTTTTTTCGAATCCTACTCCTAGCGTGATGTTAAATAGCCTATAAATCCTTTCTCAAGAATTAGGCTGCCAATGCAAAAATAAATTTTCGAATCCGATTGGTAGTTCCAGAATATAGCGCGATCAAACAAACATAAAAACTCTTCAGCGATTTAATAACAGGTACAGACGCCAGCACATCAAGCTACTACAATCTGTCAAATGTCTTTAATAGATTTTTAACTTTATCGCTAAAGCATTACGGTTCAAGGTTGATTGGGAAAATTTGACAGTTTCGGGTAGCTTGACCTGCTGGCGTCTCTACAATGAAATAAATGAACAACGTTTACGAGTACAGTCAGCGTCAAAAATATCGGGACGAACAGACTGTTCAAAATGATCTCAACAACTAAGAAAATTAAACTTTGTCTCAATTGGATAAAGTTCTTGTCAGAATGAGTTGTCGTGTACTGTCTTCATTCTGAAACATTCCTTGTGTCATTGAGTTAATATTTCATTTTCATAGTTGCTTAGATCATTTTGAACAGTCTGTTCATCCCGATATTATTGACGCTGACTGTACCTAAATGAAAAATGAAATACAGCTGACGCGTATCCCGCACGTATTTATACTAACTGATTTAAAGTTTTTAGGGTATTCCTCGCTATAATACATCTATGTATCTATTGTCGAGGGGCTTGTGGCTAAGTAATAACAGCCACACGGATCGATCGATCAGGTTAAGCTAAGCTTGCCGCGGTTAGACCGTGGATGCGTGACCATCTTTACGTACCGATAAGTGAGACCTTGCCACGGAAAGTACGCTAAGCCGTTGGTCCGGGCTGTCATTCGTTTGACAGTCGTTACGGGTAGTCAGCAGCCCGAAAGTCTGACAACTAGTCTTACCAAGGGGTATCGTATTATCCAGTAACTGGGTTCTGGAGATAAGATAGGAAGTCGGTCCATGTAAAATACCGGTATTCAGAAGCATTCGGTTAGACTGGAAGCTGACCCCAAAATAGTTGGGAAAAGGCTAGACAGATGATGTATGTATATACTTATTATTTTGCACCAATGACAGCCCCATTTTTATTTTCACGCAATTTTATCCATTCCACGGTTGCCTGGAAGAGATCGCAGAAACCGATAAGGCTGCCCTCTGTATGATTTGTAGTGTTAAATATATTTATTATACATAAAGTATGTGACAAATCAGCAGAGGTCCACGCTCGAGGTTTGCCAGAGGGCTATGGAACGGAGTATTCTGGGTATCAAGCTAACAGACCGGGTTAAGACCAGATACGACCATCCGTTCCATAACAAAAATAACAGAGGGACAATTCTCGTAATTTTAAGACCATTCACAGTCTGATCTCAGTCTCAATCTGTCAAAAATACCTCTAATTTCCATACATTTTGACAAGTTTTTAACATTTGTTTGTCGCCGAGATAAAACTGCGACTAGATTTTAAACTTTTTAAATTACGAGAATTGGCCTTCTGATGTCACTTGGAAAGCTGCCACGCTAAAATGGAATTGGGCTGGACACATCTGCCGCATGTCAGACGACCAGTGGGCCAAACTTACGACCCAATGGCTCCCTCTTAATGGCAAGCGACATCGCGGCAGGTCCAGACGGAGATGGCGGGATGAGCTGGACTCCTTCAACAAGAACTGGTCCTTAACAGCTTTTAACAGAGAGAATTGGAAAGAGAGTAGGGAGGCCTTTGCCCAGCAGTGGGACATTACAGGCTTTTAATAATAATAAATATAGTATGTGCTGTAAACACAATGCCTACGGTGTCAACATAAATTAAGTAAGAAAGAAATGGTGTGGATTTAATTTTAAAGAGTGTACTATTTAGCTGAGTCGAGTTATATTTACACGACGTGTGGACGAAGATAAGATAAAGTGAACTCTATAGTCTTGAGTGTACAGTATTAATGAATGGTTTGTTATAATGAAAGTGGAACAGTATTATGGTACTGTAGATATTATAGCCTATTTGGTGCGACATAGCTTGCAGAGTAAGCAAACTGAAGTGGCAGTGAGCTTGTCATGTCTGTCGAAGGACCGATGGCCGCTGAAGCAGACGAGTCCTGGGGTGGTGACCGTGTATCGGCAAGCGTAGTGTGGGACGCCCCCCAGCTAGATGGACGGACGACCTAAAGAAGGTGGCTGGGGTAGACTGGATGCGGAAGGTGGAGGACAGGGTGTTGTGGCGCAGTCTGGGAGAGGCGTATGTCCATCAGTGGACTGCGATAGGCTGAGTTGAGGTGTTGAGGTGCTTATATGCAAACTCCGCGAGTCCGTTAAAAGTTATTGGCAAGAAATACGAGACAGACATTAATTTAGTTTAAGATTATAGGACAGTGGATGTCTGATATATATTTTTTTTATTAATTTAAAAATCATAATAATTCCGCTATATAGTCCGAAGTAAATAGTCTTTTATTCATTAGAGATCGAGATTCGAGATTTGAGATCGTGGAGTACATGCGTGTGAAGACCAACTGGACTTTGAGGGTCGAGAAGTTGGAGTCGCGTCACAATACTAACTTCAAGTCGTTCGTGGTGCGTGTTCCGACACATCATCTCGAGAAGTTCCTCAAGGAAGAGTTCTGGCCGAAGGGTGTTGTGTACCTACCGCTGGTTTCGTGGCCGGCTACATGACACCAGTCAGCGAAACACGACGCAGACACTTCGTGTGCGTTAGTTAGTTCTTAGTGGAATATTATAATGTTGTATGTATTTATAGTATATTTTTAAATTATTTTAATATTGTATTGTATGTGTTTGTATGGGCCTTGTTGCCTGAAATAAATGGATAAATAAATAAATTAATCTCGGTACAGTTAGCATCCCCCGATGTTACGAGTACTGGACTCGTATTAATTTCTTAGGACTAGGATGTACTAAAGGGTCCCCGAAACAATTGATTGCAGGCAACTAACTATTTTTAATCAACTTAGTAATTGGGTTGAACTTATCCCTACAATATAACAACACTCAATATTTTACTATCGAAATTTGGGTTGGTACATTAATTATATCCACTTATGAGGGTTTATTCCAGAAATCTCCACCGGCAAATCCGAACTTACTTGAATAGTAATAGATCCATTACACTTTTCTGTTTTTCTTTTTACACATTTACATATATTTGCACAATTTCTTTTTGAGACAATATTGATGTCCCGCATGTACAAGTATGTTACTGTTTAGTTATGTATGTATTCAAATATACAACTAGAAGTACTTTCTCCCAATATGGTTAATTTACATTTACATATTACGCTCAGTTAGTAGACGATTGCAATAACGTAATAACAGAAGGTCAATTCTCGTAATTTAAAACGTTCAAAATCTAGTAGCAGTCTCATCTCAGCGACAAACAAATGTCAAAAACTGGTCAAAATGTATGGAAATTAGAAGTATTTTTTGACAGATTGAGACTGAGATCAGACTGTGAATGGTCTTAAAATTACGAGAATTGCCCCTCTGATTTCCAACTTATGAGTCAAGTAAAAGAAGGTACATAGATTGTTTATGTACCCTGATGTAACTAATATTTTGTCTAACTACCTTACACGCGACTGTTAAACCAACAGTATAAAGGACAATGAACAAAAGTCATTACAAAAAAGACTCGGCCATCAAGATCAAATTTTTATAGTAATTATTATCTTTTTTATAATTTTTTACGACATTACGCGTCGGGGATTTAGTTTTTGAACAGGGAATTTAATTTAAAGTAAAAACTCTACATGACGTTCCGTTTCAAATGATATGATTAATATAACCTTGAATTTTGTGTCATGACCACGTCTTTCAAAAAACAGCAATAATGGCCGTTCGTTTATGACATGTGAACCAAAATAAACTAATACCTAGTTTTAGGGTTATTTCGATTTTTTTGAAAACCTTCGAAACCCGGGTTTTGTTTACAAAAATATTTTTTGTAGGAGTTAATATGATAAGTTAATCTATGAAAAACAAAGTTTGACTTTGATGCAGCATGGTACGGGATTCCAAACATCCATGTGCATTGTCCTTTACCAGTAGAACCATGCATCAACATCTATTCACCTTCTTTTTAGTGGTGCATATTGTCTATCTCTGGATGCATATTGCATTATTTAAATAAACCAGGGGGTCTACTCCGAAGTAGTATCGGCCGAATGTTCGGCTGTTTCCTGCTACGAAGTTACTATTTAGTTCGGTCGGTTCCGATCCTACACTCCTACACTCTTTCGAATATTGACTATTAATGGTCCCGACCCAACTGAGCCGATCTGAACGTTTTTTCGCATTTTTCAATAATATTCGGTTCGGCCATGTGTCGGTCCGATCCGAACATTCGCACTTTGCACTTCGGAGTAGGCCCCCAAATTTCCGTTGACTGAAAAGTTTTGCAATGTTTAGTGTGCAAACCATTTTATAATGAATTCTGAAATAATTAAATTGATTAACGCATTTTTTGGTTAATAATTCAGAAACAACAACATCTGGTGAGGGTTGTTACTTATTGTTCGAAAAATCCCCACTAGGCTGAGTTTATTTAACTAGAGAAATTTTTGGAAAAAAAAAAGAACAATCCCCACTGGTGGGGATTTATCGGTAGGGATTTCTGGAATAAACCCTTATGATTACTATGTATTTCGATATTCTAAGATATTATCGTCTGCCTATCCTTTTCTCATTTATGTTTGGGTCAACTTCCAATCTAACCGGATGCAGCTGAATTTAGCAGTATTTTACGTGGAGCGACTGCCTATCTGACCTCCAGAATCCAGTTACTAAGTAACACTATAATATGCCCTTTGGTAAAACTGGCAGGCTTTCGGGCTTCTCACAATGCGTAACAACTGTCAAACATCCTCTAATGGCAGCCGGGATTACCAGCTTAACGTGCTTTCCGAGGCACAGAGGGGTCTAGGTATGTAAAGATGGTCACCTATTCACGGACCGACCGCGGCAAGCGTAGCTTAACCTAATCAATCGACCTGTGTGGCTGTTATTACTTAGCTACGAGCCCCTAAGATATAAACCTCTAATTCATGTGTCACGCAGTCAGTTTTATAGAATAAAAGTCTATCACAGACAGACAGATGCAAAAGTGATCTAATAAATGGTTGTGTTTTCATTCTACGACTACGGAATCCTAAATATTATTTAAGCTGCAAACAAACAAAGAACTGTTATCATTACTTCCTTTCTGCGACAATCAGTTATGCACGCGTCGACACTCGACGGACATTATCTACAAAAAAAAGTAAAAATATGGATAAAGGAATATTTTTATGTGAGTGTTTCATATTCAGTTCGTAATAACTATTGTTGGTTGTGAAAGCGATGAAAAATTGAAAAATAAAATTATAAATCTTCATTCTGTATAGTACCTACTGGTCGGAACACATGTATGGCTATATAAAATATCAAAACGTACCTCAGTGTTGATGTGTTTCTAAAAAAATATCTTCTCAAAGGCGATAATATGAAGTTAATTAGAAACAATTACGTGAAAAGTAGTAGTCGAACCAGAATGAAGCTGGCACAGGAGTGTGGGGATTCGCACAAAAAACGAGAGGCCTATATCCTATATAGGTGGATGAAGTCGGGCTGTGAATGATGATGACGTAAAAACTGTAAGTAGTTACAACACAATTAACAACGATAATGCTGCGTCTTTAGGCTACAATTCCATTGAAGTGGACAGGAGCAAAGCACAGCTAGGAAAATATTAACCTGTGGAATTCTACTAAATCCACGTCATGGAGATGGAATTCTAAGTAATAAGTAATGTTTGCATTTCTCAGCTCGTGTAAAAGGCAGCGGCATGTCCATGAAGCCCAACCCAAACCTATAGTTTGATATTGCTAAATATCTCCTGTTCGACAACGTAAATAGCGTAATTAAAATAATAATCTAAATGAATGAGCATTGGAATTGTGAGTCTGTTACGAAATTATTCCGCTGCTTGCCCATGAATGTAAAATTTTATTCATAAAGGCCTATGACCTGTAATGTTGAAGTTTGAAGTAATAAACCATGAGTTTTTAGTTTTTAATGCAAGTCCCATGTGAATGTGAACATTATTCAATTAAGATTACAAACGTTTATGGCATAAGCACCAATGATGCTATTGCGATAATTATTATGCTAACAGTTGAATCAACAATGTGTCGCGCCATTAAAATAGAATCAACAACAGGTACGGTTCTACAAACGATTGGAAACTTAATATTGTGTTCTGTGTGTCCCGCCGTCTGCACATGACAGGAACTGATGAACATTAGTGATGGGGCCAAACATGTAGCCGAATTCTGGGCCGAGTCCATTTAGATTGCCATTGACACGCCAAGAAGAACATGAACTTCAACAGAATCTTTAATAATCTCTCTCTTTTTCAGGTCTGGTCATCACTTTCATAATAAAAGCGTCAGTGGCCACCATCTGTACCATAACCGACCAGGATAACTGTTACTACACCGTTAAATGCGATGGTCCTCCCAAAATTGATATAATTCCTTATTGCGATGATACTGATCTGTACATCACATTCGTAATCGATGAATCTCCAGTGCGCAATGTTACAGCTAATTTCTTTAACGCAAAATTTGACGCATATGTCCGGATTCTGACAGCTATTGGAAACAGCTGGGATGTTGTACAAAATTACGCTTTCAGTAACTTCAAAAACGTTGTATACATCGATATATCTGAAAGTCAGATAAAGAATATAGGCAAGGCGTTCTTCGGGTTAGAACAATTAGACTCTTTGAACTTATCTCTGAATCACTTTGAAGTAATAAAACCTGAAGTTTTCATGGTTTCCGTAAATAAAAGCAGACTATCTTTATTAGACTTGTCATACAATTTGTTGACGTATTTACCCGATGACTTTTTTGTGAATTTGTACAACTTGAGGCTGTTATATCTACAAGGAAACAAACTGACAATGTTGGGAGATCAATATTCTGCGAACTTGAAAAACTTGAACTACTTAAACTTGTGTTGTAGTAACTTTACAACGATAAACATAACTTTGAAATATTTCAAGTCCTTGAGAGAATTGAATTTGTCGTTTAATCATTTAAAAGAAATTGATTTATCTGAAGTAGTCTCCTTAGAAACGATTAATTTATCACATAACGACATTGACACATTCATATTTGATTATTTTGAACAATTTCCTAGTCTAAAAGAGTTAGATCTTAGCTACAATAAATTAAAGAAAATATATGGCTCTAATAGCGTTCAAAACGCTAATACAACTAAACCATTGGTCAAAATATATCTGAACAATAACAATATAAGTCATGCTGATAAAACTTTTTTGAATACTTTCAATAATATTGGTCTTTTAGATTTAAGTTACAACGAAATCACTGAATTCAAAGATGGGCGATACACACAACGAAATGTTGACAAACGATATTATTTTGAATCATGATTTCTGTGTGCAGGTACAGTCAACCGCACATTAATATGTTAGTGCCAGCGCCTTTATGTCGTAGCAGTAAGACTATTTAGCCAAGATAGTAATACTGCTGACGCAGTATCAACTGTTGACTTCTTAACCGTCGCTAACCTCAACTACTTTCGTATTACCTCTTATTCTATACTAACAATACTGTCTACTTTGAGTAGCTAGTTGATGAGGACTGATTTTCCGGTAATATATTGTTATATCTCAGGCATACAATTTTACGTATTTTAGATTTTGTTGACTTACCTACCTAACTGATAAAAAGTAACCGACTGGTAAACGTATTATGTTCTAATTGCAAAAGAATTTGCTTGTTTAAATATAAATACTGAATGGATTTATCGCTAGGGTGAACGAGACAGAAATATAAACATCATATTGTTGACAAGTTTTCGATGGAAGCGATTAGTAATGAAGAAAATTAGTGGGCAGCCAACGTGTATAGCTGTGCAAGGATCTTGTGGCGCGTGCCAAAATCGGAATGAATGCTGCCATCTTGTTTTTAGGGTTTCGTACTCAAACGGTGCTAACGGGACTATTGCTATAGCTCCTCTGTCTGTTTGTTCATCCATCCGTTCGTCTGGGCATATGGCTGTATCTTTTGAATCGAAGTAGTTAGACGCTTGCAATTTTCACAGAGTGTTACTATTATGGTCACTATAACAAAAAATAGTAAAAGTAAAATAAAGTTGAAAATTAAAGGGGAACAAGAAACATGTGGAGTTTATTTGATCCATATAAAAAATAATTATGTAGTGTTATATATTGTACGGTAATACAGAAACCTTGGTGTGCGAGTCCTATTCGTACTTGATCAATACAATGTCACAAATCTGGTTTGCAAATGTTTTCCAACAGCGCACTCCTGTCAGTGTCATTCAAACGGAAAAAGTTCCTTGTAGTACTGGGATATGATACAGGAGAAATGTTTGATACATGAAAAGTATATTGTTTGATTACAAACATAATGAAACGGACTAGCTAGGTAACAGAAATCGTGTCATTAATCTGCAGACCAACAATGAACTGTGTTATCATTTCCTTTCTGTGGCAATCAGTTAAGTACGGACGCGTCCGCATGAACAAAATGAACAATAAATAAATATAACAATATGGATCACAGAATATATTCATGTGAGTATTGACATATAGACATATTTTAAATTATATTTTTATTGGTTGTGAAAATATTTTTTTGCTTTGTGCACTTAATAAATACTGGTCCAAGAGGGGGCCACAGAAGAACACACATACACACGTAAAGTAACGCCTTCTTTCCATGAAGCAGAAACTACAGAACGACACCTGTTACGATCTTTGTGTACTTTCTTGCGTAGTTTACGTTCATACATCAGAAGGCTGATTACTAATAGAAATTAGAGGTATTTTTGACAGATTGAGACTGAGATCAGACTGTGAATGTTCTTAAAATTATGAGAATTGCCCCTCTGATCATACACGCACGCTGGTTGCGAGTATTACGCACCTGACCTTTTTGAAAAACATCTCCAATAAGGTCACTATAGGTCCCCGGCGTTTCTACTCATATCTGCCTTGTAAATTCCTTTTGTTAATCGCGATTCTTTCATCCTCTCAACATGGTCAAACTATCTAAGCACACTGTTTTCAATATCTTCTTTTGAACCGCACAGAACACCACAGAAATATGTGACAATATTTGCGAAAAAAAACATCAGCTGTTCCCTACATTTATGTTCGCATAACTCATCAAAATGTAAGGAACAGCTGTTTGTTTTTTCGCGATTTCAGGTTTGGTCCTATAGTAAAAGTTGTTCATAATGATGATTACAATGACCCCTTAAAAAGATGCCCATGAATTTAATTTCACCCTGTGTAAGGGTTTTTCCACTAAAGGCTTATGAACTCTGTACGGTCTAAGTAATTAATCATTAATTTTCAATGGAAGTCTCATGTGATTGTAATCTAGGCAACCATGAAGATTGTTCGATTAAGATAAGAAAATGTTTATAGCAAAAACACCAATAAGGTTTTGACGATAACTTTTAAAGTGATTGTCATCTGCTAGCCTAGTCTTTATAATAGAAATCTACATAGTGCATCAGCTTCTGTAGAATCTTTAATAATCTCTATTTTTCAGGTCTGGTCATCACTTCCATAATACAAATGTTAGTGGCAACCTCCTGTACGATCAGAAACGACGATAATTGTTACTACACCGTTAATTGCGATATTCCTACCAAAGTCAACATAGTTCCTTTTTGCGGTTACAGTGATCCGTACATTACACTCGTCATCAACGAATCTCCAGTGCGCAATGTTACAGCTAATTTCTTTAATGCAAAATTTGACGCATATGTCCGGATTCTGACAGCTATTGGAAACAGCTGGGATGTTGTACAAAATAACGCTTTCAGTAACTTCAAAAATGTTGTATACATCGATATATCTGAAAATCAGATAAAGAGCATAGGCGAGGCGTTCTTCGGGTTAGAACAGTTGGATTCCTTGAACTTATCTCTGAATCACTTTGAAGTAATAAAATCTGAAGTTTTTATGGTTTCCGTAAATAAAAACAGACTATCTTTATTAGACTTGTCATACAATTTGTTGGCGTATTTACCCGATGACTTTTTTGTGAATTTGTACAACTTGAGGTTGTTATATCTACAAGGAAACAAACTGACAATGTTGGGAGACCAGTATTCTGCGAACTTGAAACACTTGAACTACTTAAACTTGTGTTGTAGTAACTTTACAACGCTAAACCTAACTTTAAAACATTTCAGTAATTTGAAAGAATTAGATTTGTCATTTAACCAATTTAAAAACGTTGAAGAATTTGAGGTAGAATCTCTAGAAGCGATTACTTTATCACACAACATGTTTGAAGAAGTAACGTTAGATAATTTTGCACAATTTCCTTATCTTGAGAGATTAGATCTCAGCTATAATAAATTGAAGAAAATACCAAGCTCTAACTACCCTCAAAACCCTAATGGGACCAAACCACTGATTAAAATATTTCTGAACAATAATAATATAACTCACATAGATGAAACTTTCTTTATTAATTTCAATTATATTAATGTTTTAAACCTAAGTAACAACGAAGTCAGAGAAATAAAACAAGGAACATTCAAACATGTTAAAACCTTGACAGTTTTAAGTGTCTCAAATTGTGGATTAAAAATAGTAACCAACGAAACTTTTTTGGGCTTGGAAAACACGAAAGTAATCGAAATATCACAAAATAATTTAACTTCAATAAACGCCACATTTTTTACCCAATGTAGAAAGCTTAAAACAATAACAGCTGATAACAATTACATTACGACAGTGGATACTGAAATGTTTAAAAAATTTGTACCAACACTCACTAGAATTGATTTAAGAGGTAATCCAATAGCTCTGATGATGACGTCTCAGGAAACAACGGAGATCCCAGAGACTAGTGTTGAAAGTATGGAAATAAGTCCCTTATTGCAAAAAGCACTACATTTAATCACTGCAATATATTATACTATTTTAATTATACTTTTTTTGTTACTTGGAATCCTGTTATTATTAATGTATGTACCTAAATCTGTGACAAAGAGTCATTGTTACACTCTTAAAGGGAAAAATGTTTGATATATCCTAACTACGTAGCATAATCATTCAATTAGATTTGTTAACAAAAGTATAATATTATATTGTCTTGTTGCTATTTTTAATAAATGTTATAAAAATATTCTTTTTATTTCTGTGTGATAAATACTAGAAAATATTTTGACTATTTGAACTCTCACCAAAAAAGTTAACAAAAAATTATTAAATAATAATAATAATAACTTTATTTCGGGTGGCATAGAGCCATAGAAACCTTAACCTAGTACACATTACATAAACCTTTACAATTTGCCATGACTCGCCACACCCACACACGACATGACCCACCGATTCTGAAAGGGACAGTCAAAACGTACCACCCAACCACCCAAAACCCACCCACCCACGTATTTACCCAACTACTAATTTTTCCAACTATTCGGGTTGGCAGCGACAACGATGCGCAAACTGTAACCATGAATTCAGCATATTATTATGATTCTAGCGAAGAAAATTTCGGATAACACAAAAAAAAGTAATGGATAGTCCCATCCACAAACCGACCGCGGTAAACGTAGCTTAACTTACGATCGACCCGTACGACTACTATCTTTTAGCCACGAGACCCCCACATATTAAAAAAAAAAATGTTGCCCCACACTAAGAATTACTCCTGTATCGTGGGTGCGTTCACAAACAATTAAACTCACATACACAAACAGCCAGACCCGGAACAACTCTAGGTACCTGTAGGTAATACAAATATTTGTTCCATGCGGGAATCGAACCCGCGACACGCAGCGCAGCAGTTGATCGCTCAGCCACTGCGCCAACCGTGTCGTCAAACAATAACCGACTATTGAAATAAAAAGTAACAACCTGTGCCAAAAAACCGTATCTATTTCCAAATCCGTAGTGGAAATCAGAGCAGCTGTCAACGATTTAACAACGCATTAGAGTGACTTCGCGCGTGACTCGATGAATAAAATCGGTGGTCGTAGCGAAATGGCACACGACCGAGCTGAATAATCAACTTAATATCGTAATGCACGCAACAATGATAACTATGATGTACGACAGCGATCAGTGATGATTGGAGTGTGCAGTTATGTTGACGTGAACGATATTAATGTTGTCGGAAAAAAAAAATTAACTAATGGGCGAACAACCGTTGGCGAATATGATAAGAAGCCATCCGTGACTGCTTAGTCATAACATTTTTGTAGCCGCACAACCGTTATACGGGGTTCCGTCGATAATTTCGGCAACTTTTAGTGAGCCTCACTCTTTTTTTTTAAATATTTTAGTGTAGATATATATTCTGGGCTATAAATATATTATATATGGATATATATTATGGCTATATAGCTATTATGGGGCACGATGGTCTGATAACCAAATATTTTAATACTTGCGATCGTATCTACATTAGCTCCTTTAACTATGCCATTTTAAATTTTTATGCCAGTGGTTTTTTACCTACTTATACATAATCAATGTAATGTTCCCACTGCTGGGACACAGGCCTCCTCTCTGTGAGAGGGAATGGATCGTAATCCACCACGCGGGCGCAGTGCGAGCACATTTCTTCCAATTTTTGCCATCGATATGATTATACCTACATATGCTTATTGTTATTTATGTTAATTGAAGATTATTAAATAATTACTTAACACGATGTTTAATCAATTTACAGTTTTCCTTTTAGACTCCAGTTATTTCATAAAGGACACAATTGAAAGTGGACAGGACACACTTGAAAAAAAGGGATTAAAAAAAAAAAAACATTTTGAAGGCAGAAACCACTTGTGAAAAATAAACCAATTTTTAGTTATCAAAATCGAACACTCCTTTAAAATAGCAAATTGATGTATAATAGTTCATTGAATCCCTGAAATATCCCGTTAGAGTTCAGGCTAATGGAATTAATACGAATTCAATGAAAAAATATTCAATTGAACATTCAGGGCAAAATTTAAATCAGAACGGTAATGTTTTTTTATTTTTCCATTTAGTTTTATAAAACGATTGGTTTGGACCATTGCATATTTCTTGCCATAATAAAGGCGGTAGAGGAACCAACAGAACAGGTATGAAAGATGACTTCGGTTTCAACCTTCCAAATAAGTGCATTATCAACATTGTTGAAAATGTCAGCGTCATTCTCTTGCTCGTATCGAAATTTATTTGAGATCAGCGCAGCATGTCTTCTTCTTCTATTAGAAGTCTTAGTGAACGATGAAAGAAAGAGACACCTTTCTAGCTATATCATCTTTCACACAGAAAACGTATTAGCAGACATCATCAATCTATCGTATCGATGGCTAACGTCAAACATGTTACGATTTTGCAGATTCATTTAATCGTGTAGGTACGATCATCATATAAATTAATGATAGATGGACCGTCAACCTTAGGAAGGTGGTTTAAACTGGATGCGGAAGGCGGAGGACAGGGTGTTGTGATGCAGTCTGGGAGAAGCCTACTATGTCCAGCAGTAGACTGCGATAAATAAATAAAGGTAAAAGGTAAGGTAAGGTAAATATGATGTACCCAGAGTTACTAATTACTATGGCGACAGAACCTTAATAAAACGCATTCCTTATTTGCTGACATCAGACAAGAAACTAATAAAGTAAAATTCGCACGTAAACTTAAAAAATATTTATTAGATTCTATGGTAGGTAAGTGTATGTAGTGAGTATATATAGGTATTAAGTTTACTGTAAGAGAGACTCAACGATTTCACAGTTAAACTGCGTAAGTAGTTTTGTGGGGTAATGTACCTAGCGTTAAGGATTTTTTTATATGAATAAAGCATTAATTAATTAATTCATTCATAGGCTCAATTGACTGACTTCCGTTCCGATTTTAATTCATTATTTTGCTCAATAATTAACATTTAAAAACTGAAGTGTTAATCTACTTGTATAACAGACTGTCATATATGTTTATGCATAGCAAAGTCGACGCACGACGAAAAATATACGATATCATAAAAATGTGCAGAGTTGTAAGAGCGAATATAAACTGGTTTGGGATACTAACGTTTTGTGCTGTGATTTTAATGCAGCTCTCGTTGGCGCATCGGTGCTAAATATTCATGGCTGCTCGCAGTTTTTATGTGAAAACTTCTCAAATATGATACGGATGAATTTGGCTCATGTGCACACTAAAATAGTTTCATCTTTAGGTAAGTATATTTTTAATATATCTTTTTCGTATGTAAGTCTATTTTAAAGTGCTTGGAGTTTTAGGCAAAATTTGGGGCACAGGCTTGAATACGGAGCCCATAGCTATAAGTGTGGGGGTTCCAAGCTGAAAATGGGTCCCGAAGCGTGAAGTATGGGCCGAAAGGGCTTGAAGGTACACAACAACTGCGGGGGTTTACCAATCTACATGTTTTTTCCGTTGTAACGGCTATATAGTCAGACTCTGAATTGATGCCTGGTCTTGCTATGCTTTCGAGACAGGTTATATGATCTCAATATTGTTAAGGGTTGAACTTTACAGAATGAGCCATCAATCAGGCATTATCTGATTGATAGATGATAATCTGACTTAATCAGTAACCTGGGATTCAAGCAACTCCAATTATAAGAAAGTTTCGGACCTTAGGGGAGGACCGCTGCGTCAGCGAACGATATTCGCGTTGCTGAATTTTGGGCCAAACAAATTTGTAAATAAACTTTTTTTTTCGTGTTATTTTTGCCATATAATACACTTTAAGAAAAAGAATCGCTATAATGATGCTTACGTTTTACATACTTAATATCCATGTCAAAATGAATACTGATTAAGTTTCCAAGTACCTACATAAGATGTACAAACGAAACCCCACAACGGACCACACGAGTTTCACCATCAAACGAAATTAACATCGGTCAAGTTTCAGCTATCAAAAAGACAGAAGTATCGAGTTAGCCACACCCACTTCCTATCTAACTTCGTCCAAATCAACAAGACAAGATTTCCTTAACAAAATGGCCTTTGGAACTTCCGAATATACGAATTAAGATGGGACCTTCTCCGAAAATTTGGGAAAGTTCAACTTCAAATTCTCCCATTGTCAGCCGAGGTTGGAATAATATTTTTTGTTGGAATTTCCTGACAGAAATCATCTATCCGTATTTGAGTTGGCTCACTCATAATTATGAGGCCAGTTCGAAGTTTGTTTTCGGTAACTGAAGGCATTTTGGGAGCTTATAATTTTTATTAAATTCGTTAGATCAGGTTTAAGTTTGTTCTGTTTGGTTTGGTAATTTTAGTAATTAATACTTCTTAGGGTGTTTAACTTGATAAGGTTTTCTATAAGGACGTTGTATCTGTAAATGGTTATTAATCTTTGTTAACTTATAAACGATGAATAACTAGTATCATTGTATACGTAGTTATAGTGTGATAGCTCTCGAATTTTTTCGTTGATTATTATTATTTCTATATTTCATTAAGAATATTTTTACATTGTGTAGAAATGTATTACATTTAGATCTAAAACAACATGAAATACCACTTAAGTTTAATGCAACTTAAGTTGTATTTCATGTTGGTTTTTTTTTAATATTCTAAATAGTTTGCAAAAGCCATTGATATGTATCATAAAATTCTTAGATTATCTCTCTTTTCTTAGATTATCTTCTAAGATATAATATTTAATCCTCTTATAAAATATACATTTATGAATCATGGTCTGATATATGAGCATGGGACCATATAAATCACAAACTTCCTTCCTGTTCAGGAAGGAATTTTATGTAAAATTTAATTTAAAATATTGAAAAAAGTCAATATTCATTAACATCCACAACATGACAAGCTTCTTCTCATCCTGTTGCCAGACAAGGACGTCACTACCCACCCACTAACATCTCCCCCTCTTTATAGCTTAGGGGAAATCTGCCACGCTACAGCACGTACGTACTCAGATAAATTAATTGAAGGAAGGGCGTCCATACATTGAGTTGTATCATTAATTACATTAATGTGATTACTGATAAAACTCACTCTTCACACGTCAGATCGGCGTGAGCAGAGATACTGATCGGATTTTAGTTTTAGCGGATGTTCGGGACTTAATGTATGTATAAGTGCTTCAGGAGTTAGCTGAAGTTCCTTTCTGTAATTTGTGAGTGAGTTATTTTGGTTTATTGTAGCTATACCCTGGCCATTAGTTAAATCGTTTTATGACAGGTGGAACCAGTGATTGCAGCTGCAACGCACAATATTTTGATTGATACACGTACATTATAATAATAATAATAATATCCCTGGACATTTCACACAGCGCCATCTAGTCCCAAGCTAAGCAACCTAATGCTTGTGTTATGGTAACAAGATGGCTGATAAACTACTTATATACATTTTTTTTTTGTAAATACATACCTACATATTATAGATAGAAAAACACCCAGACTCGGAACAAATACATGTAGGTCATACAAATATTTGTCTGTAAGAAGCCATAAATAAGATAATTCAATAAGGCAGTTTATATATTTATTTTACTACGCATTTGAAAGTTAATTTTTACGTAATCTGGAATTTGTACGTTCTAAGACAGCTGTCAAAAAACGGTTAACCTAATGGATAGGGTATAACAACTATTTATGTCACGATTTTGTTCATATAACTGTAATATTTGTCTTTAGTCAACTGTCACTTTGAAACAAAGAAATAGATATAGAAATCTTGCTGGCATAATTTACATACACAAACTCACGAATTCTTCCCTAGGGGGTCGGCAGGAACTACAAAACGCCACCTGCTACGATCCTTACCGTAAAACGGGGTGAATATGGATGCAGGGGTGAATCGGGACGAAACTTCAAAATGGATTTTAACGTTGAAATAATATAGTTTGTTGCCAGAAAATACTCTAATGTGTTTACTGCTTTTTAATTAAAGATTAAGTGTCCTTGTTAGCAACAAACTATAGGTATAATTTTTTTTTTTTTTAATTTCGTCCCGATTCACTCCTGCATCCCTATTCACCCCGTTTTACCGGTAAATACTCTTTTTGTTTTTTTTACGTTCATACATCCAGTTATATATTCACACCGGAGTAAAACTCGCATAATTTGTAATACGGAAAATACTGTTATAGCAAAAATGTTGCGTACATATTTAGTACTAGCTGCCCTGTGCCCCGTGGTTTCGCCCGCATAAGTTTCGATCCCGTGGGAATATCGGGATAAAAAGTATTCTATATGTTAATCCTGGTTATAGACCATCTGTTTGCCAAATTTCATCTAAATCTGTTCTGTAGTTTTTTCGTGAAAGAGTAACAAACGTCCAGCCATCCATCCATATAAACTTTCACGTCTATAATATTACTAGCTGCGCCCCGCGGTTTCACCCGCATAAGTTTCAATCCCGCGGGAATATCGGAATAAAAAGAATCCTATATGTTAATCCTGGTTATAAACCATCTTTGTGTCAAATTTCATCCAAATCCGCTCAGTAGATTTACGTGAAAGAGTAACAAACATCCATCCATCCATACAAACTTTCACGTTTATAATATTATAGTAGGAAGTAGGATATATTGGTATGATTAAAAACCTCCTCATGCTATTTCTAGTTACTGTTGTTTTTTTACGAGTTATCTGCCATTATGATACTTGAACCATCTCACAATTACACGAAAAGCAGACCTATTGCTTCACCCACAGAAAACAAACAAAGCATTATAAAAATTATTGCTATTGCAAGCTAACGTCTTACTGTAAACGTCTTTCTACCAACCGTACCTACCAAACTTAATAAAATTTGCTGAAGCGAACACCCGAATTCGAATTCTTTATAAGTCCCGTCCTTCGTTCGCAAAACTTCTAGATGGACAGTTTTTCTTTCCTTTGATCCTATATTTATATGTTCCCTTGCCAGAGTTTTTTTTTCTCTTATTTTTATTTAACTTTACCTCGTTTGTTACATGCCTGTGTATTCTTGGGAAGCTTCAAATAGATGTTATGTACCTTTTGTGAATACGTACGGGATTGTGGAGAAAGTAATGAAATCATGTTTCGAATGGGGGGTTCCCGTTTAATATTGTTGTACGTTTCTTCGTGATTTGAGTACAAAAGGTATGGGAATTGTGATTTATTTCCCAATGGGAACCTTTTATCTTTGATCTACCGTTTTATGGTTGACTGCAAAGCTTCATTGTCATGATAAATTATAATTTTTTATTTTTGTATTTTGAATGGTATTTTTTTATTGTATTTTTAATTATC
The DNA here is from genome assembly GCA_945859715.1 of Apamea sordens. Lineage (NCBI taxonomy): Eukaryota > Metazoa > Arthropoda > Insecta > Lepidoptera > Noctuidae > Apamea > Apamea sordens. Next base: position 16,150,771 of record OX244002.1, read on the forward strand.
TATATGATTGTATTTTTTATTGTATTTTTGATTAGTCAATGCAAGTTAGATGTATGTGTATCTTTGTGGTAGTAAGATTACATTACACATAACCGTACCGGCACTCGTGCGGTTTGGTTGTGTTTTTTGTCGCGGATCGGATCGCTATCCCCACTGCGCGAATTGTTGTTTACGCACTATCACGCGCTATAGGTGTGCGCCGGACCTCCCGGCTGCTCGGCCCTACCGTGTGCCTTACGTGGTCGAGCTATGACTGATAACGTAAGCGCTTCACCGCGCTGTATTCAATAATGATGTACAGAGTTTGTTGAATGATTCGTCGGACATGGATGCTATAGATGATGAAGGTAAAAATAAAGAGGAGCTGTTACGAGCGAAAAAGCGAGAAAGAGAGGACAGTACTGAAGACGAAGAGGGTTGGACAGAAGTTAAGGGGAATACAAAAAAGTTATGTCACGGTAGCAAAAACTCTGTAAAAGAAGAAAAGTATGAGGTTTATGCGTCTTTCAAGGAACGTCTCCCGAAACAGTTTGCAATGGCACGTATTTTAAAAGAAAATAATATTACAAAAATAAGCCAGGTTAAATACATAAGTCCTTTTAAAATACGTTTTCAATTCGAATGTGAATCGGCTGCGCAGAAACTTATGATGTGCGAGAAACTTCTAGAGAAAGGATGGAGGTTTCAGAAGGCCTTACAGCTGTCTGTCTGCTATGGCTTGATAAAGGATGTAGATCTGGATCTTACTGATGAGGAGATCCGCGAAAATATTTCATGTCCGGCCCCCGCCAAGCTTATATCATTCAAGAGGCTAGACCGTCGCAACAGGGATGAAGGAGGTTGGTGCCCTAGCGAAACCCTTCGACTTTGTTTTGACGGGGATCATCTACCAGCATCAATTCGGGTATGTGATATCAACATAAAGGTTTTGCCTTATATACACCAGGTATCCCAATGTTCCCAATGTTGGAGGTTAGGCCATATGCGGAAAATGTGCCCATCGAAAATCGTGGTATGTCCGAAATGTGGTGGGCATCATGAAAATTGTGACACTTTATTGTTTACCTGTGTCAACTGCAATGGTAACCACATATCTCTTAGTAAGACTTGCCCAGTGTATAAGAAAGAGAGAAGGCTAAGGGAAATTATGGCTGAGTTTGGTTGCACATACAGGAAAGCCCTAGAATGTTATGTTCCTCCCGAAAGTTCCGGTCCCCCCGAAATTGTCGTTCCCACTCAAGCTCCGGTAGCCCCAGAAAATCGTGTCTCTTCTACACCTCTTGCAGGCGAACCATCACAAGTCAGGAAAACGAATTCGGGAACCTGCTTTCATCATACTTTTGCCGAAATTGTCCAGACTAAGGCCACTGTTCACAAAGTGCAAACTCCTACCATGGTCAGGGATGACCCTCCAAAACCCAAGACACGAATACAGTCTCCGAAAAATAAGCCGCCAAAAGAAGACTGGATGTTTTGGAATTCAGATGCAGACGATAAAGACTTTCATCAATCACCTGATGATGCAGAGGTTAACGATGAATGTCCATCTTTCCATGAGCTGTGGTCCAGAATAAAGGAAGTTATTTTTCTCAAAAAGACTTAGTTGTTAAGATAAAGTGTGTCTACCAATTGTGCCTAGAATGGTTAACCTTAGTGTCAGTGAGTGTTGTTTCAGAGTGGCCGTGGATAAAAGCATTGTTTAACTTTTTCATTCCTTGTGATGGCTAACAAATTAATTAAATTAAATTTATTACAGTGGAATGCCCAAAGCATCAGACCTAAATTAGCATCGTTTCAGGAAATTTTATGCCAGGATAAAGTACATATTGCTGCCCTTAGTGAGACGTGGCTCGAACCAAAAAGTAATTTTAAAGTTAGTGGATATGATGTTTATCGCGCGGACCGGAATGACTCATACGGCGGTGTAGCTATTATATATAGTACACAAATCTGTTAAAGCGCAGCAGAGGCGCGTTCACGTGAATAATAACGGTATCGAAGTAGTGTGCGTACAACTATTTAATTGTGATCCGTTCGAAAATATTGTTGCTGTCTATTGTCCAACTAGGGTCGTGACCACTCAGCAGGATTGGGATAATCTGTTATCATTGTGGCCATCCAAAACTTTGATTCTGGGTGACTTTAATGCCCATCACGTCAGTTGGTCTTATAAAACTGACCACAGAGGCAGTCTTATTCACGACTCGCTTATAGACAGCAACTTTTTTTCTTTGAACGATGGAACACATACTCGAGTTCGTTTAGTTGACAACAACTTGCAACAGACTTCCCCAGATATATCACTGGTTTCTACAGATATTGCGCTTAACATTGAATGGGCCGTTATAAATGAAAACCTTGGCAGTGACCATTTAATGATTAAAATCTCAACGATAAGTAGGTCACGCCTACCTTCAGTTATTAAAAGGAATTTTGGTAAAGCAGATTGGACTTCCTATAAAAGATATTTGGAAGAAAAATTTCGCCATTTGTGTTTGCCAAATGACCTTCAAGAATCATATGATGTATTTTTAGATATTTTGAATGACGCTGCTAATAAATTCATCCCGATGTTTAAATTTAACCAAAACCCGTCTTCAAATTTTACTCCAAAGCCGTACTGGACTTCAGAACTGTCACACGCTGTGGCTCATCGTAGGCTAGCATTATCCAAATTTAGGCGTAATCCCACTCCCGATAACCTTGATACTCTCAACAATAGGATAAATACATCGCAGAAGTTAATTCGGCAGGCTAGGGGAGAGAACTGGCAAAATATTTGTTCTGCAGTTGATCACACTACATCGTCTAGTGAAATGTGGCGCAAATTGAGATGGCTGAAAGGTTTACGTTCGTCCAGACATTTTGTGGACGCTCAAAGTGCCACAATTTTTTAAAATTCTTTAACACCTGATTATGTTTCCCCGCCGACCCCTACGGTTCATCATAGTAACCCTATATTAGAGTGCAAGATCTCTATTCAGGAGCTAGATAAATGTATCAAATCTAAGGATACATCTCCTGGATGCGATGATATATCTTATTCTATGATTAAGAATTTACCTGATGTAGGTAAATCTGTTTTACTATCGTTATATAATAAGTTCTTCGATCTCAGTTTTGTTCCCTCTCAGTGGCGCGACATTTGTATCGTACCTATTCCAAAACCTGGTCGCGACCCTAGTAACGTTTCTTCACTCCGACCTATATCCTTATTGTCATGCTTATGCAAGATTTTCCATTATGTATTATTTAGAAGATTGGAATGGTTTCTTGAAAAAAATAGCTCATTTTCTGCGAACACAGTAGGCTTCCGCAGAGGTAGGTCGTGCTTAGATGGCTTAAGTTGCTTAATCTCCGCAATTCAAACTGCTTTTTCCGAGGGTTGTTCTACTATGGGTTGTTTTTTAGATATTAATAACGCGTATAATAATGTAAATAATACTGTTTTAATAAATGTTTTGGATAGCTTTCAAGTAGGGTCACGCATCTGCCGATATTTATGGAATTTTCTTCATAGAAGAGTACTCAGAATAAGATCAGGTAATGACTTTATTAGTAGATATTCTGGTGGTGGTTTGGCTCAGGGTGATCCGTTATCCCCACTATTGTTTAATATAATAACGTCGGATATTTGTAAACGTTTACAGAACAATATTTGCATATCCCAGTATGCGGATGACTTTGCTATATATGTGCAGTGTTCTTCTGTTAGTGAGGGCGAACGCAAGATCCAATCTGCTCTTGATCTAAATCTAAGAAATTGAGCTATTTTTAGAAAAAACTATGTTTGAAATTATTTGTTTAACTGAACATTGGTTGAAAGATTATGAAATGCTAATTAATTATGAAAATTATAGTGTGGGCAGTTGTTTTAACCGGAAATCTATGCTGCGTGGGGGTTCACTCATCTTAGTTAAAAATTCTATTAAAACTAAGACTCGTACAGATATAGTTGATCTTTCAGTTGAACATAACATTGAACTGTCCTGTGTTGAGCTAGATAAGCATGTTATAGTGTGCGTTTACAGACCCCCTAATTATCAAAACTACTCCATATTTGAGTCAGTAATGGAAGATGTTCTAGCAAAACTTGGAACTGGTAAAAAATCGCTAATTATCTGTGGTGACTTCAATATTAATATCCTAGAAAATAGTTCAAATAGCAGTCGATTATTAAGTCTCTTTAAATCATTCAATTTGTCAAATGTATTTTCAGAACCAACCCGCATAACTAAAAATTCTGCTACATGTATTGATAATGTTTTTTGTTGCTGCGAATACTTAGATAAAGCCATAGTAAATTATCTCCCTTCTGATCACAGCGGTCAAACTGTTGTGTTCAAATCCAATACACCAGTACAAAAAATTCTGATACAAACTAGACAAATAACACCAAGTAATCTAAATAGATTTAATAATAACTTAATTAGTAAGTTAAATGTACCAGGCCATATTAAAAACAATGTAAATGAATTATATGAGTGGTTCTTTTCGGTAGTACGCACCGAGTTCAATAATACTTTAAAAAAGAAAACCAAAACTATTTGCCCAAGATTTTTGTTCAGTGACTGGGCAACTAAGGGTATTAGGAAAAGTAGGGAAAAATTGTTTGAGCTGTATGGCCTTAAGCCTTATATTAACTCTGAAACTTTTAATAAATATGTTGCTACCTACTCTAAAACTTTTAAAAATACCTGCAAGATAGCTAAAGCCCTCTATATTAGCAACAAGATCAAATCAGCCGATAATAAAATAAAGACGGTTTGGAAAATTATCAATGACGAAACTAACCGGAATAAAAGACATAATAATGATTTCACAATAGAGACTTCGCGTGGTCTCATAAGCACTAACAAAGAAGTTGCTCATGAATTTGTAAATTTCTTTACCAGTATCCCACATAAAACCACTGAAATCTTAAATTCCTCGCCCTTACGTTCTATTTATTTATTAAGAGCAAACGTCTCATCCTGCCAGATTGAATTTAAATTCATGCATATAAACCCCACAATAGTAATAAAAGCTTTCAAGCAAATCAAGATCAAACTAACCGAAGATCTATGGGGAATGTCTATCAAAGTTTGTACCTCCATTATTGAGACTATAGCGCCGTACTTAGCTTTAATATTTAACTTGTGTGTGGATCAAGGAGTCTTCCCGGATCTTATGAAATACAGCAAGGTGATACCACTTTTCAAATCGGGGGACAGTAAAGTTACTAATAATTATAGACCGGTATCCGTGTTACCGGTTTTCAGCAAGGTGTTTGAAAAGGTGATGCTGAACCAAATGCTCAATCATTTCAACACCAATAAAATATTGCACGACCAACAGTATGGTTTCACCAAGGGACGTTGTACTACTGATGCCGGTGTAACTTTATTAAAACACATTTTTACGGCGTGGGAAGAGTCCCAAGACGCCATAGGAATTTTTTGTGACCTCTCTAAGGCTTTTGATTGCGTCGACCATGAAACCTTGCTTTTAAAACTTGAGCATTACGGACTTGGAAAACTTGCGCTCAGTTTAGTAAAATCTTATTTAAATGATAGACAACAGCAAGTTCAAATAAATGGTGTCAATTCACTCGGTTTAAAAGTAAAAATGGGTGTACCACAAGGCTCGATATTAGGTCCTTTCCTCTTTTTAGTATATATTAATGATCTACCCCATTTGTTAAAAACTCAACCACAGATGGTGTTATTTGCTGATGATACTTCCTTGATTTTTAAAATTAATAGACGTGCATCAAATCTTGACGACGTAAATAACGCCCTACTGCAGATCCAAAATTGGTTCACTGCTAATAATTTAGTATTAAATGGGAAAAAAACGAAGTGCATAAGATTTTCTTTACCAAATGTCAAAAGTAGTCATTGTGAGATAGAATTGAATCAAGAGAAACTAGAATTCGTCGATGAAACGGTTTTCCTGGGGATCACGCTCGACTCAAGGCTTCAATGGGGTCCTCATTTAACATCCCTTGCAGGACGACTAAGTTCAGCAGCGTATGCTGTGAGAAAAATCCGCCAATTTACTGATGTTGATACCGCGAGACTAGTCTATTTTAGTTACTTTCATAGTATTATGTCGTACGGTATTTTACTATGGGGACGAGCTGCAGACATCGAGTCTATTTTTATTCTGCAGAAAAGAGCCATCAGAGCCATATATAGCCTCCGCAGGCGTGACTCTCTAAGAGAATTGTTTAAAGATATTAACATCATGACGGTACCTTGTCAATATATCTATGAAAACATTATGTACGTAAGGAAAAATCTACATCTTTTTAGTAAAAGAGGTGAAAGACATAATTATACCACTAGAAATAGGGAGCAATTAGTTCAACCAGGTTTCAGGCTGGCTAAAGTAGACTCATCTTTCATGGGGTACTGTTTAAAATGTTACAATAAAATACCTCCCCACATAATAGAACAGAATGAAACGAAATTTAAATCTTGTATAAAACGCACACTATGCAGCCAGGCATATTATAAATTAGGGGATTACATCGCTGATAAAAATGCTTGGCTAAACGCTGGTCCTGCTCCATAAGGACGCATAAATAAATTGATTAGCATTTGAAAATACTGTTGGAGCTGCTGAAGATTTTAAAATACTTTTTTGCATTATATAAATTCAATCTCCTAGTATTGTATAATTGTATAGCACATGTGTGAGTACTATGTACATACTATAAAGCTACCATATACTGTGTACGTCTTTCACTGACTTGAATTTGCCCTGGCAGCAGAGAGTATGTCATGCTCACTCAAATGTCTCGCTGATGGTGGCGCGTGTGTTGGATCATTTGGTTCCCTTCAAAATGGTTGAGCTGAATGGTGCTGATCCACGCGTCATGTTCGTGAACGGGCGCCGTCAGTAGGGACTGGTCATCTCTTTGCTGCCATGGCTTATTTTAATGGCTTATTTTAATTTAACTTATTTTTATTTTTTTAAACTTTTCATTACGGACGCTTTTAACGTTCTGCATCGTTCTCACATGCATAATTTATAACATAAATGATGTAACCAATACTTTGTAACCATATATTGATATAAAAGAGTGTCCATGGAGTTTCTTGCCCGTTCTTCTCCATAGGTACCTACGCTTTGGAATGGGCAACTAGCTTCATTTTTCTGACTGACCGACCCCTTGACAATTCAAAAGTGCCTGTAATTGGTTTAATTGAAATAAATACTTTGAGTTTGAGTTTGAGTTTGAGTTTGAACAGCATGTTAATGCATGTAGGTTTAGAAATTTCTCCCGCTAAAAGTAAAATTTGTTTGTTTAGTAGAGGTTTTCGTAGACCAGTTATAGATATCCGTTTAAACGGTACTTTGTTAGAGTTAGTAGACCATGTTAAATATTTAGGATTATGGCTAGATAGGGGTCTCCGATGGAAGAAACATATAAATGAGGTTCGTGAACGAGTTCTTAAACTGATTAATATTTTTAAGGTTTTAGTGGGACCCGGGTGGGGTGTTCATCCCAACCACTTAAGACGGTTATATATCTCTCTGATTCGTAGTCGCATCGACTTTGGTAGTTTTTTACTTGACAATAGCGCCGACACTCATTTAACCAAACTGGACAGATTACAATACATTTGCCTGCGGTTAATAGGTGGGTTCATCAAAAGCACTCCGATTCACGTGATGGAATCTGAATTGATGTTGCCTCCTCTTTTTATTCGCCGCCGATATTTAGCTGGTAAGTTTTACTTAAAATTTAAGTGTTACGATTTTCCTTTAATAGGCATATTAAATAAGCTTCATGGTCTTTGTGGTAATAATCCTTATTGGAGAAATAAGAAAAAACCACTGTTAGTTATGTCTCATGATGTCCTAAAGCAAGAACATATGTACTGCAGTAGTAAAATTGGTATGTTCTCCATGGATACTTGGGTCAGCAATGTGGACTTATCACGTATTGTAAAGCCTAGTTTAGATTCGGTTGATAAACCCAAGCATTATTATCATGTACATAATTTGAGATCAATATGTTGTAAGTCTCTAAATTCACAATATTCTGGCTTTTACTGTATGTATACGGACGGTTCTAGACATGAGAACTATTCTGCCTTTTTTGATTCGCAAGTTGGAACCTTTTTCAAATTCCGTATTTCATCTAAAGTATCAATAATGCACTTGGAGTTAATCGCTATCGCTGAAGCTTTGGCTTACATCAAATCTTTGAACGATGATCGGTTTGTTATTTTCACCGACTCGAAAAGTGCCCTTCTTCATCTGTTGAAATGCACGAGTACTTCACCTTTCAGGGGGATTCCATTGGCATATAGTATCTTAGAGGCCATCACTGAACTTGTTGCCAAACATAAAACGGTTGTATTGCAGTGGATCCCTTCTCACGTTGGACTCGATGGTAATGAGATGGTTGATCGTTTGGCAAACGAAGCCGCGTCTGATGGAGAATTTTATGCTTGTCCTCAATGGCATACTGAACTTTTACCCCTAGTTAGAGATAGATGTATTCAATCCTGGTCAGAATATTTTGATAAAAGATCTCTAACGAAGGGTATTTGGTACAGGACGATTCAGCCATCGCTTCCACGTATACTTTGGTTCAGCGAGGGCAGGATGAATAGGCAAGAAGTTGTGATAGCTTTGAGACTCCGATCCGGCCATGTTCCTCTCAATAGTTTTGGTTTTATGATGCGCAAAGTTGATTCACCCAATTGCGCTGTCTGTGGAATCATAGAAGATGTGCATCACATCTTGTCGGAATGTAGTCGTATTGGACTCCAAAGACGTCAAGCTTTTGAAAATAATTTTAATGTAGGCTACTATAATAGCGTCCTGGCCTCACCATTGTCAGATGAGGCCAGAACACTATATCATATTATTATTATGGGTACAAGGTTGCGGGTAGGTTAGTTTGTTATATTTATTGTGTTCAATAATCGGGGTGACATATTCTTTATAGAAAAAACCCTGTAAATAAATAAAGATTAAAAAAAAAAAAGATTACATTGGCTTTATAGCTGTTAATGCTGTATTGTTAAAAAATGTTTCTAGTAACATTTTCACGTTCGTTTTTCCACGTTGCAACGCTGTAAAGTGTTGCCAGTTATATGTATGTTTTTAACAGCAACCATGTGAACTGCATCATTGTTCGCACTCATTTATTCGCATTGATGCTTACCATTTATAAAAAGCCAATTGACGGCTATTCGTTAATCGGCTTTGCGAATATTATATTCATGGAAATAATATTTTATGGACCACCGGTATATTTATACTAGCTGCGCCCCGCAGTTTCACCAGCATAAGTTTCGATCCCGTGGAAATATCGGGATAAAAGTATACTATGTTTTAATCCTGGTCATAAACTATTCCTGTGCCAAATTTCATTCAAATCCGTTCAGTAATTTTTGCGTGAGAAAGTAACAAACATCCATCTATCCATCCATCCATCCTCACAAACTTTCGAGTTTATAATAATTATTAGTAGGATTAATAGGATGGTATGATGTTAGGTACCTTCAATTTCCAATTAATCTTAATCCATACCAGAAAATCATTCGAAATTCTAATCACCGCACCGGATTTCCATTTTTAAACCAAATCACGGTTAAAACTCAATTACCGTTTCGAAAGCCGAAAAGTTTGAACAATTTGAATTTCGTAACGGCTGATCCTAGGTTCGACCGATAGAGATTTAAATCACGTTCGTTTGAACTTATAAAATGGCTGACACAATAAATTAGAGGGGCAACTATTTTACGAATCAGGTAGAATTGGGAATCAGGGGAAATCAGCCATTCAGCTTAAACCTCACGGTAATTCACTTGACGTCTGATTTGCTTATAGATGGTATATTATGATAAACTAGTGCGACCGGTGCGCAGTGGTGGCCCAATGGTTACGGGGGGGCTTACGTAGTTCGTAAGTTTGTAATTGCGCCAAGGTAGCCCGCGAAATTCAAATTTTCTTACGTTTTTTTCCAATTTGCTGGCCAGTACTAAGTTGTACGTTGATTAAAATATGATTCGCGGCCGTAACAAATATGTATTTACAAATTATAATCATTAAAGTCATCAACACAACTCTCTAAGATCAAGTAATCCTACTGAATGACTTTTCATGAAATCTTAACATTTTAGGATTATAAATGCTATATTAACAAGTTGTATTACTGATTCTAATGATTATAATTCTGTAAATACATATTTGTTACGACCGCGAATCATATTTTAATCAACGTACAGCTTAGTACTGACCAGCAAATTGCAAAAAACGTAAGAAAATTTGAATTTCGCGGGTTACCTTAGAGCATCCACCTTAACGAAACAACCCGGGTCCTATCAGAATACCAGCGCTGTGGTATTAATTTTTAAAATATTGCTGCATTATGCTGAGATAGGAGCCTTTTTGGCCTCACACGGGTTTTTTTTTGGTTGTATTTAATGTAGGTAACTCTGTTAGTTTAAAATGTTCCTTTTTTATCATGTGTATTTCTTGCTCCCTAATTGCGTAAAACACTATCAATCTCAATCTGGATAATTTTAAAGGATATTGCTAATCCATTGCTTCATATGTTCGATGAATGTGTCTGCTTAGCCACGTAAATAACGCAATGAATGTCAAAATAAAACCCATTGGTACTGATATCTACCTACTCAAATATTTTTTGTTTATATTCTCTCTTCTATCTGTGAAAACTTGTAATTGTCCTTATTTTTGTTACTCTCAATCGTGTAAAAGTTTTTAGCTGTAAGTTTTCCAAAAACTGTAAAATAAAATAAAATAAATATACGTAGGTACGCCCCACTGTACGTGTGCTAAATAAAATCATTTTGATTATTTATTTCTCTAAACATTTAGTACGCTAGTCTAACTAGCAGTGTGCTAGATTTTTGCCACCCACGAATTCATTTATAATACAGAAATTTATTAAACATTTTGAGAAAGTACCTCAGAACTTTTAGTACCATGTACCTACCATGTTTACCGCATAATAGAAAGTTTTCGTAAACAAAGTATATTTAAAACTATAAATTAGAAGAGAAACAATTTGGACTTTAAATATTTCGGTTGAATCGTTTGGGTCGTGGGTTCGTAAGAATCTCATGAATTTGTTACCTATATTAGAATGTTACCCGGAGGGACGAAAATTTAACCTACATAGTATGCATAGTGGAGTGATTGCTTCTGTCTTCTATTTTAGGGCTCATTGGGAGTGGGGTCAGTTGAGACATATTCAGGATTTTTGGTTGGCTGAAGTTGATTGACAAAGTTTTCAATGGATAATTATATTACACCGCCCCGTACCTAATTGATATATAAGAATCAGCGAGGTAATTGTGTAACACATAAAATGGTAATCAATCGCAATTCCTTTCATTTTGACAGTTCACCCACGTTCATTGCGTTCTTTACGTTGTTGAGCTGACGATTTTTTCAAACTTACGAAGCAATGGATTTGGTATTTCCTTCAAAACCCTCGGATTGTGATTGTAAGTGGATTACGCAATTTGGGTAGTGATGGCAGTAGTTCCATGTGAGGACTGAGCGAGTATGTTTCATCTTTTTTAATCTCAATCAACTCAGCCCATCGCAGTCCACTGCTGGACATAAGCCTCTCCCAGACTGCGCCACAACACCCTGTCCTCCGCCTTCCACATCCAGTCCGTCCCAGCCACCTTCATTAGGTCGTCCGACCATCTAGCTCGGGCGCGTCCCACACTACGCTTGCCGATACGCGGTCTCCACTCCAGGGGGCCTACTCCAAAGTGCAAAGTGCGAATGTTCGGATCGGACCGACACATGGCCGAACCGAATATTATTGAAAAATGCGAAAAAAGTTCGGATCGGCTCAGTTGGGTCGGGACCATAGTCAATATTCGGAAGAGTGTAGGAGTGTAGGATCGGAACCGACCGAATCAAATAGTAACTTTGTAGCAGGAAACGGCCGAACATTCGGCCGATACTACTTCGGAGTAGATCCCCAGGACTCGTCTGATCCACCGGCCATCGGTCCTTCGACAAACATGGCCAGCCCACAGCCACTTCAGTTTGCTTACTCTGCAAGTTATGTCGGTAACTCCGGTTCTTTTCCGGGTAATTTCATTTCTGATTTTATCCTTCAAAGAAACTCCGAGCATAGCTCGCTCCATAGCGCGCTGAGCGACCTTGAATTTGTGGACCAGCCCGACCGTCAGTGTTCACGTTTCGGCGCCATATGTCATGACGGGGAGGACGCACTGGTTGAAGATCTTAGTCTTCTAACACTGTGGGATAGGCGACGAGAAGACTTGACGGAGTTTTCCAATTGCTGCCCAACCCAACTGAATCCTTCTGTCGGCTTCTTTCTCAAAGTTGTGTCTATCAAGCTGGATTATTTGCCCCAGGTAGAGATCTTTAAGACATTTTTAATCTTAACTAAACATATTACTTGTTCTCTGAGTGAGTTCACAATAAACACGATGTACAGAATATGTTATTGTAAATAATAAAACTGTAATTATGGCCACACTATTGAATTAGGAAATTCCTGTAATGATAGTGATGTTGAGTTAATAAATAAATAAAATAAATATTTGTTCACCTATCCACCTAGTTGGGAAGTAAAGCTAGTTTTCTAAGACTGCGGTGGCCGCCACATAGCGTCCGCAATTTATCGTCAAATGACGTCACTGAAAAGTTATTTATAACCGTAACTTAAGACCTCTTTACAGTAACAAGCTACAGTAAAAAGGCTATAACATGACACTGTGGCGTCAAAAAGTGACATCGGTATCGCAAGTCATCTAGTTCATAGGTTCTCAACCTTATTTTGCCTACCGCCTGTAACAAAATTTATACATACTCACATTTATTTTCATTCATTCCTCCAGGTCAGAACAAGCATTCCGTTACTGTTAGGCGCTATGCTGATTGACCTCACACACATTAGGCCACGTTTTATCCACAATCAGTACACAGACACAGCCATCAACTTCAACACGAGGCTACGACGATTTAGTGACATCAAAGGGGTTGGGAATTTCACTTAAATATTGGTTGTCAATATCACTTTTTCGTATAATCACCTAACCATTAAACACAATATAACGTTAGATTTTATTGTATTTTATTAATATATTGTTGAAGAATTAATATATTAACTTCGTTGAAGTTACCATTCCATCTCCATCCTTACCTTGTAAATAAATCTTTGATTGATTTCTACTTCCTTTCTTTTAATTCCTTAGTCTAATTTAGAATTAAAGTTAGGATTTTCTTGTCGCTGCATGACACGCCCACTTTGAGATTTTTTTATTGTACCCTCAATTTTTTTAACTAACCATCCGTTGCGAATCCACGAAACCCACGATTATATTTAAACGTGTGATATAATTTTCTCTGAGTCTTCTACTACCCCCTGAAATGCCCACGAGGGGGCGTTATCGCCCACGTTGAGAACCTATAATCTATGTAGTTGTATCAACTACAAAGTAGTGATAAAAGTTAACGCACCTGCCAACATGCCAGTGATACATTAGTCACTTAGCTAAGGCACCCAATTTATTTTCCAATTTTCCTCAAATCTGTCTGATAGGTTTTCCATTATTATGCTGGAAAATTAATAAAATCCTCGGGAAATCCATTAGAATCGTATCACCTGATACCTTGCACATATTCAATAGGGGTTTTATATTTATTCGAAGGGGTGAATTCACAAACAGAAGAGGTACCTTTGTAAAGGATGAAAGGGGGTTTACTAAGGATGAGTTTTTATGGAATTTGTTGAATGAAATTGGAAGGTAGGGTTGAGTGGAACTGACATATCAAATATGAAGGTTAATTTTATAATAGTCAGTAGTAGAGTTTTTGATTTTAAGTTCATGTTGACTTAAAAATAATGTAAGTAGTTTGATTCTACACATTCGAACTTTTGAAGACTTTTTCTCATCTGAATTTTATAACATGTAACCAATATCTTTACAAGTTAGACTTATAATTCCCTATTACGTTAAGTGAAAACCCTTTATATTATGAATGTGCTGATATACTCGTAATTTGCAATTTACCATTTTTAAAACATTACCATTATTATATTGTGCAGTCATCAGAACTGGTATTTACCTGAAACAGAAAAAACATAATAGTTAATATACATAAGCTTTGACTTTCAATAGTTTTTTTACATATATAGGTAGGTACTGTAAGAAATCAAACAAAGTTATGATTTATTATTCCAAGAGTACATATTTACATCACTTTACATTACTTAATACAAAAATTTGAAAGCTCATTTTAAACTTGCTTGACTGTTCGAATGCAACCAGAGGGGCAATTCTCGTAATTTTTTAAGCACGTTCACAGTCTGATCTCAGTCTCAATCTGTCAAATATTACCTCTAATTTCCCTACAAGTTTTTGACGCTTCTTTGTCGCCGACATGAGACTGCAACTAGATTTTGAACATTTTAAATTACGAGAATTTGGCCTTCTGATTTATTTTATTGCCAGCCAGCAGTACATAAGGTTAACTTTAGCAGACAACCTTTACAGTCCTATTAATAGAGCTGAATCGCTTTTCCGACTCACACAGCCTTCAGGATCTATTATATTATATTGTAATTTCGGGTAACACAACATGGAGTTCTGAACTATCTTGTCAAGAAATTGACATTAATGGACACCTTGCTGATTTTGAGTTTTGGTTGAATTGTAGAATAGAGGACCGCTTCAGCTCCGCCCCTGGACAGAAAAGGTAAAATAAAAGGGATATAAAAAATAATAACAGCCGCACGGGTCAATCAAAGTTCAAGCTACGTTTGCCACGGTCGATTCTTGGATGGGTAACCATCCGTTACACATCGAGACCGCCATGAGAAAACACGTGAACCCGTTGGTCTCGGCTGTCATTCGTAGATCTTTGACAGTCGTTACAGGTAGTCTGAATCCCAAAAATCGGACAAGAATAGAATAGAATACACTTTATTGTACACCATACAAATTACAGAACATAAATAAGTACCTATATAAAATTTTACAAAGGGTGACACAATGGGAGGTCTTCTTTTAAAGACAACCTTTGACAAGCAGCCTTACTAAGGCGTATCATGTTACCCAATAACTGGGTTGTGGAGGTCAGACAGGCAGTCACTCCATGTAAAATGCTGGTATTCAGCTGCATCCGATTAGACAGGAAGCCGACCCCAACACAGTTGGAAAAAGGTTAGGCAGGCAAATTGATACACTATAGCTGCCAAGACTAGTTTATACCCCAACTAGCAAAAAGTGGTTTTTATACTATCCTAGAACCATAATTTATCGAGGACTATATGAGACTTATATCCACATATAAGTCGCGAAAAGGGCCCACTTTATAAGTCTACTTTTACTTATAACGTATTTATATTAGACCGCTGAAATGCCATATATACGCCTATATTGCTCCTGTAATTGAATTACGTTAATGCAAATACTCCTGTTAATAATAATATAAGTAAGTTATAGTACAAAAATAGATTAATACGCGCCTAGAAATGCTTCCATAAGCTCATATATTGTGAACAGTCAAAGTGAGTCTATCGGAACTTTTGTGCTCTGTAAAAAAATATTTTTAACATCTTAAAGTATCTAAATGAATCAGAATTTATTAATGTCAACTATAGTTGAAAAACAAAATGTTAGTGTTGTCAAATCGTTAGTCTTATAGCTTATTCGTAGGGGAACATGAATTTTCCGTGAAATCTATCATGGTTTTTATAACAATTTTAAAGCGCCTCTTGAAATTTGCTTATGTACATTTTAGTAGTAACTAGCTTCTGCCCGCGGCTTCGCCCGCGTGGATGTCGGAAATTATCCCACGGGAACGTGCTAACAGGATAAAATGTATGTGCTTCCCCAGAATGCCATCTATATCGCGGGCCCTTTGTGGCTAATTACAGTAGAAAACCAATTGTGTCTCATTAGTGGTGATTAAGAGGGTACCTATATGATATCTTTACCTAAGTACCTACCTAATTAAAAAAAAAACTCAATAACAGGAAATTAAATACCTACCTAAATAAACCTATTTCTGATGATAACTAATCTAAACTCAATAAATAAGCAAAATCCCTAAAAACTAATATCTATACAAATGACTAATCCTACCTAACAGTATTATAAAATAACCTACGGTCACTACGTACACTATCAAATATACTACCTATACTTTAAAATTAAAATCTATACCTACGACTCATATAAAAATAAACCTAAATAACTCTAAAAACTAAAAGGAATAAAAATGAACTCCACTGCGGGTGACCCAACCTACGACAAACTTAGTATTTGCGGTTGGTACAGTACAGACAGTGGTAATCGGGTATAGGGATCGAACCGCAAAATTAAGTTTGTTTTTTATTGTATATACTTTTCCGGGATAAAAAGTACCCAGTGTGGTGCCCAGGATATTAAAGAATAATTATACCAAGTTTCATCGTAATCGAACCGGTAGTTTTTGCGTGATGCCTGAACAAACAGACAGACAGACAGACAGACAGACAGACAGACCGACAGACAGACAGACAGACAAAAAATTTTTAAATCACATTTTTGGGTTCGGTGTCGGTCTAGTAACACCCCCTGTAAATTATTTTTTTGATATTTTCAATGTACAGAATTTTCACTTCTACAGATTTATTATAAGTATAGAATAGATTAATATTAAATTTATATTATGAAGGCAGCTGACATTTTCTTAGTAAGCATTTCCAAGTGTGACATAGTGCTAAAATAAGTATTTTTAGCATTTTCAAGTGTGACATAGTACCAATATGAGTATATTGGTTCTATATTGGGTTATCTCAAAACCGAAGAAGAGTCGCCATTGTTTGCAAAACTATATAAAGCGTGTTTTCGCCTTGTACTGGTCGTTACAAGCAAAAGTGGCTTCTTAAGAGTTTTAACCAGGATTATTTGAGATTACTTAGACAATAACACTACTGTGGAATGCCTATATAAATATGTCTAGGTTTAAAACGGCATACGACAAATCTAAAAAAAAAATATAGAGAACATTTTATCCTACTGAGTGCTGTTATAATCTTGGTGATTTATTATTTTTAAAACGTGGATATGAAATTCATTTAACAGTTACTTCTAAGCTTATGTTAAACCAAACCAGATACATAAATTACTTACAGTAGTTTAACTTTAATTTACTTATATTGGCCACAAAATATTAGCTTGTATGAGACTATAGGTAAAAATAACAAGAGTAATTGCTCCTCAGTGCATATCTTCCTGGTACATGCTCCTACAGGAGTATTAAGATTTAAATGGCCCGCAGATGTTATCTTATAGGCGCATTTAAGTCTGACTTACCGGAGTAATTACTCTTGAGTGAAATTACTCTTATTTCATGCTTTTATAGGAGTCTTGATCCTATATTTGTCAGGAAATATGATCCTATATACGGATATAAGTACAAATTATAGGATACAACGTACTTGAGTAAAAACAGCATGTATTTATGCTGTTATAAGCGTAGTAGCAACCACCAAAACCTTCATCGGAGCTTTATAAGTCCACGTAGCATTATAAAATCGCATTCCAGGATTATTTTGCTAGTTGGGACATAATAAACAAAACATAGCGATGCGGAGAATTTGTTGATGCCCAATGAGCCCTTTTTCTTTTTTTTTCTTTTTTTATTTTTTTTTTACTAGCTGCGCCCCACGGTTTCACTCGCATAAGTTTCAATCCCGTGGAAATATCCGGATAAAAAGTATCCTATGTGTTAATCCTGGTTATAAACTATCTGTGTGCCAAATTCCATCCAAATCCGTTCAGTAATTTTGGCGTGAAAGAGTAACAAACATCCACCTATCCATCCATACAAACTTTCGCGCTTATAATTTAACACGTTGACTGCCAGAGAACAGGCACAATAGAAAATCTATTGTTGGCGGACACCGGTGACCGCAGTGGTAGAATCAATGACTTGAAGATTCCCACTGTCAAGAAAAATAAGTTGAAATATAAAAGACATGACAAAAGAAACAACATCTTCCTTCGATTTTCAACTGAGGGGCAATTCTCGTAATTTGAAGAACGTTCACAGTCTGGGCCCGTATTCCCGTAATTTAAAACGTTCAAAATCTAGTCGCAGTCTCATCTCGGCGACAAACAAATGTCAAAAACCTGTCAAAATGTAGGGAAATTAGACGTACTTTTGACAGATTGAGACAGATCAGACTGTGAACGTTCTTAAAATTACGAGAATTACCCTGCAGATCTCAGTCTCAATCTGTCAAAAATACCTCTAATTTTCATACATTTTCACAAGTTTTTGACATTTGTTTGTCGCCGAGATGACACTGCGACTAGATTTTGAACGTTTTAAGTTTCGAGAATAATGGCCTTCGAATCTAGAACCATAATTCTATTTTTTTAAACACTTTTCCTCCACAAAAACAGCCTAGACCATTTCCATTTATAAAAATGTTCGTATTTTCCTCCAAACAGGTCGACAAGCCTCATTTCATAATTTGACGAGTGAAAACTAAAAATGTTATGAATAACGAACACTGTGCGACCCCTGACCTCATTTCGGGTGGAAACACACAGTACGGAAGTTTTGCGGCGGCACCGCAGCTGCCTTTTATAAAATGTTAATTGCTTGTTCATTTTCCTAGGTGGCAACGTTTTTTGGGTCGTATGTTACTAGTGAAATATAGTGAGAAAGTTTGTGGTAATTGTTATTTGTTATAAAACTTTTGTTTAGTGATTAGGGAATAAAGTTTATATTATAGTGTTTTGTACAGTTGTTATAATGGGTTTCAGAAACTTTTCTTTTTAGTGCATATTTTGTTGCTTGTAAATTGTGTGCATGCATGTGCGGACTTTGTTCACATGCCGGGGTCTCTTACGATAATCATTAGGGCATGATTCAATATTCAGAACTGCTGCTGCTTCAAGCTGTTGTTTTGCATCCTCGTCAAATTTCAGAAGGCTATTTTGAAAGACATAAATAATTAAATAAAATTACGATCCCTGGTAAATATACTTGTTTTTTTAGTTATTTAAGTTTGACAGTATTTCAGAATACACCACTTTCAAAGAACAGAATCGCGTTATGGTATCGTATAATCGGCCGCGTTTTTATGTCTGTGTAAAAGGGCAGTTACAGTGCGGTCTCACACAGGCCGCGTTTTGAAATGCGTGTCCCACACATGCCGATTTCCGAAAATCAGAAAAAATACCTACTTATTTTATTATTGATTCGTGTGGAGAATCAGTAGTTACCTCCTTGAATTCGACGAGGATGAAAAACCTTACACGTACTACCTAAATTATATTATACAAATATAGGTACCGGAACCGGGAAAATCCTGAAATATCTAATGAGTAGTTCAGGATTTCTTTCTATATTTGTCCACATTTTACGAGAAAAGGAAGGTTTTTCCTTAAGTAAATTATAATGATACTCTTAAAAATGTTCATTGTCATACATTGATATCCCACGGGGCTAGTAGAATTATAAAACATTATGAATAACACAGCTATCAAGAGGTTCTCGAATGATTATGTTTGATACAATAAAAAAAAGTGAAAGTAAGGGTAGTATTTTTCGTCTGCAGTACCAATAATAAGTGATGAGTTTTTTGTAGCAGCGAAAATCAGGAAATATTATTATCATGGCCTTTACCCTTGTTGAAATGGAACCCAACGCATTTCTCGCGGTTTGCATGCGTAGGCAGTGCAGGCGCCGTGCGCGTGCGATCAATGCGTCGTCGGCAAGCTAAGGCGCGGCGTGGTGGCGACACGGCTCGGTCCGATGGTCACTCGCTTCCACGGACTCCACTGCTCCGGAAAATACTCCTCTTTAATTAAATATTAACTGTTTGTCCAGTTAGTACCCTAATTGCGTAACACCCGATCAATCACAATTTGAATCATTTTGAAGGACATTGCTGATCCAATGCTTCATAAGTTGGAAAAACAAATCTGTTATAGAACTGTCAAAATTAATTCCATTCCTACTGTTACTGTGCTATGCAATTATCCCGCAGATGGCAATATACCAAGCGTTATTTAACACGGTTTACTTTTAGGGTTCCGTACCTCGAAAGGAAAAAACGGAACCCTTATAAGATCACTTTGTTGTCCGTCCGTCCGTCCGTACGACGGTCTGTCTGTCTGTTAAGACCCTTTTTCTCAGGCACGTGTGAAGTTATCAAGCTGGAATTTATATCAAATACTCAGGTCTACTGACCCTTGGAGCTATGAAAAAAGTAAACTTCTAAGCCAACGCAATCAAAAGATACAGCCGTTTATGCCGCAAATTTCCGCAAATTTTCGATACTCGCAAGGGAATCAAAACCTACAACCTACAGGGTACTAGTTACTTCCTGTGAACTCAGAATCTTGAAATTTGGTACGAAGCAACGTCTTATAGCACAGATAAAGAGACAAACCCAGACAGACAGACCTTTTTTTTATATATAAATAAATAATAAAGGAAAAATTGCAAAAATCGTAAATTTGTAGTACGTGTGTAGTGTACGGAACTCTCGGTGCGCGAGTCCGACTCGCACTTAACCGGTTTTTTTTATTTCACCCCGAGCTAACGAATTAACTTCTTACTTCTAAGAATTAAATCGTGCACCGCTATCGCTCACAAAGTTATGCCGTATTTTTCTTCCAACTCCGTTTACTAATGTTTACTCACACATCTGCAATTTGCTTTAGCGTTTTGAAATTCAAAGTATTTATGATAGATTATATTTATATAAGCACTTATAAACGTATCACTAGATATTTCGGGAATTAATTACCAAACAAAATGTTTTCAAATACTGAAAGGATTTTCACCAACGAAAAGTTTTCCCTAAAATATTTAATATTTTCGTTAATTACCGTAACGTTGTTTGTGTATACCTAAGCTGTTTTATATAAATTGTATGTAAATAATTCTATTTTGGGAAGGTAAGTGGGGGCTTCTGTGTCGATTACGGCGTAAAAATATATCGAGGCATTGAGAATTTGACAGCCAGGCTTGTACGAAATGTTTTCGTGTGTGTATGTGTGTGACGTAGGAAAACGTAGTGACGTAAGAAGCCTCAAAAAGATTATGGGACACAGCACTCAAATACGGTGGTTTATTGTACGGACACCAGCACATCAAACTACTACAATCTGTTAGTATATTTTCAACTTTATGCTGCCTGTGCCACATGGGTCGATCGATCAGGTTAAGCTACGCTTGCCATGGTCGGTCCGTGGATGGGTGACCATCTTTACATACCAAGACCCCTCCGTGCCTTGGAAAGCATGTTAAGCCGTTGGTGCCGGCTGTCATTTGCGGATCTTTGACAGTCGTTACGGGTAGTCAGAAGCCTAAAAGTCTGGCAACCAGTCTTACCAAGAGGTATCGTATTACCCAGTAACTTGGTTGTGGAGGTCAGATAGGCAGTCGCTCCATGTAAAATACTGGTATTCAGCTGCATCCGGTTAGACTGGAACCTGACCTCAATATAGTTGGGAAAAGGCTAGAGAGATGGAGATGATGACTTCTCTATTAGTCGTCATCTCGGTATATACCATATCATCATTCATATGCATTACAATATTGAACTATCATTCATAGTAATTTAGTTATACCTACAAGGATTTATGACAATACAGCAGCGTTATTATTTTGAAACTTCTAAATTTCCATTTATCTACTTTAGTAAATCTAACATTTTCATAATAAATGGTGGTGTAACAAATGTCACCTAGTTACCCCATTTTATAGGTTTTTTTTTCTTTTGTATGACGTACAGTACAGTACAGGTCGTACAGACAATGGTAACACTTTGACTTTGAGCTGGCCTAGGGTAGTATGGAGTTTCAATAGAATAAGAGGCGAGTTTATACTGGTTTTGTAACCATAATCCGATCCGGCCTGTCCCTTGCTGCTCTCTCCCAGCGACGCCTTAAGCCGAGGATGCTCGTACCCCACATGGAAGAGCACCCCCTGTAGTCAAGTGATTACAGGGGGTGCTTTGTTGTTAAGATTTTTAAGCTCTGGCCGGAGGCCTACAGCACCTAGAGTTAGTACGCACCTAGAGCAGACGACAACCTCCTAGGTTGTCCTGGGAGATGCGATGATGTCCTCTGATGTTCGTCCTACAATACCTAGAGTTAGTACGTCCATAAGCGTAATTAAGCGTAATTTTTAATCCAGATAAAATTAAAAAATAACACGCAACCGAATACACTGGGCAATATTCTTAATTCCAAATTCATTCCATTATCAGTAATTGAAAAAGGAGGTCGTTAAAATAATTCCCACTTACAAGAAAGGGCGTGAACATAGCGAGCTAACTGAAATAATCCCTACTTTCATATAATGTTTGCATGTTACAAATGAGCCGAGCAGAAGTGCGCCACAGAATAGTGCCTACAGAAAGTTGGCTGATAACAAGCGCACTCACACACAGATACAATAGACGCGTACGTACGTCGATCTCTCAAATGTAAGTCGCGAGAGCGCTGGCTCTCGCTTTGAAGCGCGATAATGCATATTGCGTATGTTCTCTTTTTAGCGTGTCGATGGCAATCATAATGGAATCAGCCTAGAATTTGGCTATGAGTTTGGCACCTTCAATAGCATGCATCAGTAGCACCATATTTACACTCCAGAGCGGTGTCATAGGTGAATCTCCACCTGAGCAGGTACGCACACCTGCGTGCGTTTGCGCCTGATTAGATTATGGATACATTAAATCATGATAGATAAACCCAGTAACACATTGTCTGAATACTGTTAGTTAATGTTAATATTCTATTGATTTTTACCTAACAATTACGAATCAGTTTTTTATTAAATTGCTTAATTATTTAATACAGTTCTTAAGACTGGTTGAATATCACCTATAGTGGTTACACCTCCCCTTATAAAACGTGCGTGCGATTGCATTGTATGCGCTTTCTGTATTCTATATATTCTGTGGCCGCGTACAGTGCAGGCACAGGCGCACGGAAAATCGCATGAATACATTTAATGGCATGACTGCCTAAAGTTTACCTTTTAGCTAGTAGTTTGAATGCAACTGCTATTTGGTGTAACTGCTCAAAGGATTCGGTCTGGAACTATGTTTGTGCGTCGTTAAAATTAGTTTCTATTCCTTAGCGTGTGTAATAAAGGTTTAATTGCGTCTTTTGGGAGGATCTCTTATTCATTAATGGGTTCTGCATGGATCTTGATATCTTTTAAGAGTCATAAAAACTTTTAAGGATTATGTCTTTTTGGGTGTAAGTACCTAAATGTCAACAGATATTCAAGGATATCTGCGGGGTAATTGCGTAAAATACTAAAAGTAGGAATGGCTTTCATTTTGTCAGTGCAACAACATTCATTGCGTTATTTCCGTGGTTGAGCTTACAAATTTTTCGAACATATGAAGCAATGGATTAGCACTATCATTCAAAATGGCTTAAATTGTGGTTGAAAGTGTGATACGCAATTAGAGTGCGGGTTTTTGGAACGAAGTTCCTTATCGCGGGTTGCGAAGGGGGCTAGACGGAAAAAATTAAGACCAAAAGTTGGAACGACACTTTTTGCTATAGTTGTAAGCCGTGCGGCGTGCGCGTGTTTCTCTGTCTGTCTCTCTCTCTCTCTCTTATAGAAAGCAAGCCAGTTATACTTCGTTCCATTCAGGTGTCCCTTGACACCTCTAAAGTTTTTTTTTAGGTAAGTATTTTGTCTTACAAACATCGGCCAATGGGTCGGAAAAGTTGATTATAAAATAATCAGCAGCAAATCGAAGTCTGGGTAAAAAATAAGTACTGCTGTCTTATGGGCAATGACCTTTTGAGCATTTTTTGCCATTACAATGAAAGTTTACCATTAACCCCGGCTGCTATTTGAGATTGAAAACGCCAAAAATCATAAATATTCTAATAAAATATTCGACACGTCTTGATGTCCTTTCATAAAAAAATAACAGAGGTGTTTTTAAAGTCCCATACCGCCTTTCTTCGAACCAATATCCAAACATACAAATAAACATCTATACAAAACAGGCAGAAGAACTTTACAGGCATAATAGTACGCGAACTGGCCCGACAGAGGGCGTACAACTCGATTGTATCATAAATCATAAGACATGCAAGATGTGCACTGCAATAAATTATGTAGTTCTGTCCCCCCGGTCTGTTTGTGCATTGAAAATGTAAACTGCGGTTTTATTGAAAAAGAAATAGGGAGTTTTCATGGTTTTATACACATTTATAAAAGTGATTTGATATAGACATGATAAATTGTTGGAAGGAAATTGAGGGTGCTGTTTCGTTGTGGGCCAACGACACTAAATTTAAAATACTGATATTTTCATCATGGATTTATATAAAAACTATGGAAATACAAGTATGTTTAATTTATAGATACTTTCGAGTGGATGGCTTTAAACAAAAAGTGACAGAAAACTGCCTATGGGAAGAAGGCGTGAGATTATGAATAATGATAGAAAATGCTCTTGACTCACGGTAGCAATAAGGAACACCATAAGGTTTTTCGACTTAATCCTCCGTTTGTCCCAGACAAAGAAAGAGAAAGAAAGAAAAAGACATTTACCTAACACAGACGAAGAAAATCCACTATGATATCCCTCGGAACACAATTTCTTTTTTTTTTTTTAAACTTTGCCCCACATAAGGAGTTACTCCTGTTTCGTGGGTGTATTTACAAACATTTAAACTCACATACACAACCAGCCAGACCCGGAACAACTACCTTTCCTATTTCGGGAAAATGTTTTTCTTCAACGTTTTGAGAGCAGTGGTGATGAAATTATTTACACAAAGTGCCTGCCTGGGTTCGAAAACACGACCCAGGCAAGTCGCTCGTTCTTTGACGTCGCGGGAGGAATCAAACACCTCATTCCCCCTGATCTGAGGAGGCTCGGAGCGGCGGACCAGTCGGTGGTTGCGGAAGGATCGTACTTTCCCGCGATCCCCGGCGTAGGTGTGTGAAGGAACACAAGGGTAGTTTTTGGTTAGTAAGAGTCTGACAGACCCCTCAGCCCCCACAGGGCGGGGGCCATCCATGAGGATTTTCCACACGGGGACAAAAAAAAAATAGGCAAGTCGCTCGTAAGTTGGGGTCGTTATCACTGGGCCACCACTGATCGCTTCACCTACCTAAAGCTATATTATTTTGTACAAGCTGTTGTTTTGCATCGTCGTCAAATTTCAGGAGGCTGCTAGGAAAGACATATATAATCAAATAAAATTACGATCCCTGGTAAATAATGAACACATACTTTTTTTTTAGTTATTTAAGTTTAACAGTATTTCAAAATACACCACTTTCAAAGAACAGAATCGCGTTATTGTATCGTAAAAGCGGCCGCGTTTTTATGTGTGTGTAAAAGGGCAGTTACAGTGCGGTCTCAGACAGGCCGCGTTTTATTATGCGTGTCCCACAAATGTTTCCGAAAATTTGAAAAAAATATACCTACTTATTTTATTATTGATTCATGTCGAGAATCAGTAGCATAGTTACCTCCTTGAATTTGACGAGGTTGCAAAACAACACCTTGTATATCTGTTGATACCGCATAGTAATCGTTATTGTCAGTATTCTAAAGTGAACTGCGTCGCGACCGCATCGCCAATTATGCGATGGGAATAGCAAATAAATGGTGGTATATTGCGCCGCCGACGCGGCTGGCATCCGGCTCATGCGCGGTTTTGACTCGCATAAACATGCGGCCCGGCGCCGTCTGTGTTGGATCGGATCCGGTCGAGTGTACCGGAATCCTAAAGTACGGTTCACACCTCATACTGATTCGGAACACGTTGGAATCGGTATGCTTCGAAGCGGACGTTGTGCAGCGCAGAGCTCACATGCATGCTTTGTCTGCTTAAATGATAAGCAGTTCAATATCAAATCATTTATTTCGAACAGGCACATAATTTACAAAAGAAAAAAAATAGAATTAATTCTGGTCGCCCCTTCAAAAAGGTAGTTTCGTATGGAGAAGAATGAGCAAGAAACTCCAACGTTATACTTTTAAAAATGTTTTACAATATTTTGTAGACATTAGTAATATAATTTAAATATGTGGAGACGATGCACCTAGAATAAAATTACTATACCACAATACATGAAAAGAATTAAAAATAAAGCAATGACAGGTAATTAATTTAATCATGACGTGATAGATACACTCATGGTGCAGGGTGCTCATATCATATGCCTAGCCTTTTCCCAACTACGTTGGGGTTGGCTTTCAGTCTAACCGGATGCAGCTGAATACCAGTATTTTACATGGAGCGACTGCCTATCTGACCTCCACAACCCAGTTACTGGGTAATACGATACCCCTTGGTAAGACTGGTTGTCAGACTTTCGGGCTTCTGACTACCCGTAACTACTGGGGTGCAGGGTGCTCATATATTTACAATATTCCTAAGCTTACTTGGTCTTCTGAATGTAATTGGGAAGCAAAGAAGCTGGTAGCTGACTTGATATTTAGTGGTCACTGCTTTACATAGATATCTGTTATACCAGAGGCATCTCACCATAATCAGCCTATAACGTTCCCACAGCTGGGATACAGGCCTCCTACTCTCTGTGAGAAGGAGTGGGCCTAATCCACCACGTGGGCCCAATGCGTCTTCGAAGTTTTGGTTCTAGGACATGTCGGTTTCCTCATGATGTTTCCCTTTACCGCTTTGAGAGCAGTGGTGATGAAAGAATTTACACAAACTAAAGCGCATTTTAGGGTGCGAACCTACGACCTACAAGTAGTATGTCGTGGCCATTACCACTGGGCCACCATGGGGTTTCATGCCGGCTCTTTTCCATACTAAACGACCAATTGAAACCGCGCTTCTGACGTTACATAAGTGCTCATGTAGGTTTATCAGAATTAAAAAACTTTTTTGCAAAAAAAAAAAAAATCAACCGACTTCCAAAAACGACGCTAGAGAGCGAAAAATAACTTTAATTTCGGAAGTCAGTGTCGTTGGGTTCACATTTTCGTTGTTTGCCATCGACTTCCGAAATTAAAGTTATTTTTCACTTTGTAGCGTCGTTTTTGGAAGTCGGTTGATTTTTTTTTTTTTCCAAAAAAGTTTTTATTTTTCACTTTTAAGTTGTAATTTTTACCAGTAACTTTGATTTAAAAACCAAACTACTGAACCGTTTTTGATGAAATTTCTATGGGACCATTTGGGAACCCTTTCCAACAAAAAAATAATTTTTAAATCGGTTGGCAAGCGACGGAGTTACGCGCGAACAAACATAAAAAAAAAATGCAAACATCCGAATTGAGAACATCCTCCTTTTTTAGAAGTCGGTTAAAAATATTTTGACATTGAACACTCTCATTTGCTTGAATTACCTACAGAACCACCCTCCGAACTGAAACATACCCAACGCTGCTTAGCATTGAAAATAGGTATCGTTATAGAATCTTTATAATTAGAGAGCTCCCGCGGGGTAACTGCGTAACACAAAAAAATTAGGAATGGTTTTCATGTTGACAGTTCAACAACATTCATTGCGTTATTTACGTTGTTAAGGTGTATATAGGGCTCGCTGACCTTGTGCATGTGGGCGGAGCTAAACGCTCTACTCCCGAAAACGTAAAACGCGCGCGGTGGCGCGCTGAACTAAAACGACGATCAAAGAGTATGCAGAGGCACAGACATGCCGCCCGCAGGTCGCTATTTTTGCCAACGATTCCAGAAGGGAATTGCGGTTGCAAGTCTGATATATTTTGTATAGATTGATACGTATGTTACGTATATTTTAAGCATTTTTCATTTAGAAATTTCGATTTTATTTAAAATCAGAACTTAGTTCCTGCGGGGGTAAAACTTTTCTTAGGAATCGAATAACATTTTATTTGCATACTGTAGGTAGGAGGATTTATTAAGTACATAAAAATGAGATTTTATAAAAAATGTGATCCTGTTTCACCAATTTGAATTATTATAAATCAGTAATAAACCTACCTAACTAGCACTGTACCTAAATAGCATTTTAGGGTTCCGTAGCCAATCGAATATGTCTCGATGTATGTATGTGAAATCGATGTTATAGTTTCGGCAGTGACATAATTACCTACGGCCGTTTAGTAGATAAACCTCGTCATGGGTGTCATTTTCGTGGTTTTCGAGGGTGCTGGAGCCGATTATAAAGTCAAAATGAAAATCCAGGATGGCGGCTACAAAACTTTTCAAAATTTTCGTCATGGGTGTCATTTTCGTGGTTTTCGAGGCTGCTGAAGCCAATAGTGAGGTCAAAATGAAAATCTAAGATGGCAGGTGCGAAAATTTTCAAAATTTTCGTCATCGGTGTCATTTTCGTGGTTTTCGAGGGTGCTGGAGCCGATTATAAAGTCCAAATGAAAATCCAAGATGGCGGCTGCAAAACTTTTCAAAATATTCGTCATGGGTGTCGTTTTCGTGGTTTTCGAGGGTGCTGGAGCCGATTATAAAGTCAAAATGAAAATCCAAGATGGCGGCTGCAAAACTTTTCAAAATATTCGTCATGGGTGTCGTTTTCGTGGTTTTCGAGGGTGCTGGAGCCAATAGTGAGGTCAAAATGAAAATCTAAAATGGCGGCTGCAAAAATTTTCAAATTTTTCATCATGGGTGTCGTTTTCATGGTTTTCGAGGGTGCTGGAGCCAATAGTGAGGTCAAAATGAAAATCTAAGATGGCGGGTGCGAAAATTTTCAAAATTTTCGTCATGGGTGTCATTTTCGTGGTTTTCGAGGCTGCTGAAGCCAATAGTGAGGTCAAAATGAAAATCTAAGATGGCGGGTGCGAAAATTTTCAAAATTTTCGTCATGGGTGTCATTTTCGTGGTTTTCGAGGCTGCTGAAGCCAATAGTGAGGTCAAAATGAAAATCTAAGATGGCGGGTGCGAAAATTTTCAAAATTTTCGTCATGGGTGTCATTTTCGTGGTTTTCGAGGCTGCTGAAGCCAATAGTGAGGTCAAAATGAAAATCTAAAATGGCGGCTGCAATAAATTTGGAATTTTGCTTCATAAGTGTCGTTTTCGTGGTTTTCCAGAGTGATAAAGCCAATAGTGGTCAAAATAAAAATCCAAAATGGCGGCTTCAAAAATCTAGTTTTAGTTGTAACTAATTATTCAGTCATCATTTGAGGTGTTGGTTACATATAAAACTAATTTTCCTTCTTAAATATCTAAATAAAGAACTGGATAAATAGATAATCTTTCAATAATAAGTTATCTGTATTAAATCAATTGAATTTTAATACACAATGATACAGTATTCACGGAAACGCATTTCTTGTGTCTTAACCGTATAGGATATTGTTTTTGCAATCTATCTGTCACTCACTCACTCACTCACTCATGATGCGGTCTCGTGATAAATAACATTGTTTATTTGGCAACTCATCACACTAAATATATTATTTTCAAATAAGTATCGTGTACCTAAAATCAAGTAATAATTAGTAAATTTTAGTTTGATCGGAATAACTTAGGTTATTCGTAGGTCCTTATGTATGATTAAAAAAAAAACATTATTTTGTAGCCGCCATCTTGGATTTACATTGTGAGCTCACTATCGGCTGTAGTACCCTCGAAAACTATGAAAATTACACCCATGATGAAATATCTGAAAATTGTTGTAGCCGCCATTTTGGATTTTTATTTTGACCTCACTATCGGCTTTATCGCCCTCGAAAAGTGGGAAAACGACACCCATGATGAAATATTTGAAAATTTTTGCAGCCGCCGTTTTGAATTTTTATTTTGACCTCACTATCGGCTTTATCAACCCCGAAAAGCATGAAAACGACACCCATGATGAAACATTTGAAAATTTTCGCAACCACCATTTTCGATTTTTATTTTGACCTCACTATCGGCTTTATCACCCCCGAAAAGCATGAAAACGACATCACTGACGAAAAGTTTGAAAATTTTCGCAGCCGCCATTTTGGATTTTTATTTTGACCTCACAATCGGCTTGATCACCCTCGAAAAGTATGAAAACGACACCCATGACGAAAATTCTGAAAATTTTCGCACCCGCCATCTTAGATTTTCATTTTGACCTCACTATTGGCTTCAGCAGCCTCAAAAACCATGAAAACGACACCCATGATGAAAAATTTGAAAATTTTCGCAACCGTCATTTTGGATTTTTATTTTGACCTCACTAGCGGCTTTAACACCCCCGAAAAGCATAAAAACGACACCCATGACGAAAATTCTGAAAATTTTCGCACCTGCCATCTTAGATTTTCATTTTGACCTCACTGTTGGCTTCAGCAGCCTCAAAAACCATGAAAACGACACCCATGATGAAAAATTTGAAAATTTTCGCAGCCGCCATTTTGGATTTTTATTTTGACCTCACTAGCGGCTTTATCACCCCCGAAAAGCATGAAAACGACACCCATGACGAAAATTCTGAAAATTTTCGCACCTGCCATCTTAGATTTTCATTTTGACCTCACTAGCGGCTTTATCACCCCCGAAAAGCATAAAAACGACACCCATGATGAAAAATTTGAAAATTTTCGCAGCCGCCATTTTGGATTTTTATTTTGACCTCACTAGCGGCTTTATCACCCCCGAAAAGCATGAAAACGACACCCATGATGAAATATTTGAAAATTTTCGCAGCCGCCATTTTAGATTTTTATTTTGACCTCACTAGCGGCTTTATCACCCCCGAAAAGCATGAAAACGACACCCATGATGAAATATTTGAAAATTTTTGCAGCGATTGGATTTTTATTTTGACCTCACTATCGGCTTTATCACCCCCAAAAAGCATAAAAACGACACCCATGATGAAAAATTTGAAAATTTTCGCAGCCGCCATTTTGGATTTTTATTTTGACCTCACTAGCGGCTTTATCACCCCCGAAAAGCATGAAAACGACACCCATGATAAAATATTTGAAAATTTTCGCAGCCGCCATTTTAGATTTTTATTTTGACCTCACTAGCGGCTTTATCACTCCCGAAAAGCATGAAAACGACACCCATGATGAAATATTGGAAAATTTTTGCAGCCGCCATTTTGGATTTTTATTTTGACCTCACTATCGGCTTTATCACCCTCGAAAAGTATGAAAACGATACCCATGATGAAATATTTGAAAATTTTTGCAGCCGCCATATTGGATTTTTATTTTGACCTCACTATCGGCTTTATCACCCTCGAAAAGTATGAAAACGACACCCATGATGAAATATTTGAAAATTTTTGCAGCCGCCATTTTGGATTTTTATTTTGACCTCACTATCGGTTTTGTCACCCTCGAAAAATATGAAAACGACACCCATGATGAAAAACTTGAAAATTTTCGCAGCCGCCATCTTGGACTTTTATTTTGATCAAATCCAATCTTTTCTCATTTTAA
Source organism: Apamea sordens (assembly GCA_945859715.1). Lineage (NCBI taxonomy): Eukaryota > Metazoa > Arthropoda > Insecta > Lepidoptera > Noctuidae > Apamea > Apamea sordens. The sequence goes on from OX244002.1 coordinate 16,182,135, forward strand.
TATTAGTTTAGATATGACTACTTGTATTTTACTATCGTAAGTATTCGTAAGCGTCCACGCGCACAATAGAAATGGGCCATCTACAGCGAGCTAGTCAATAAACGCACACTGATACAATTCGTTCGTAAATATTTGCACTAACACAGACAGACGCGCATAGTCGGTCGATAGCCGGAGCGTAGCAGCGAGCGACACAGCCATCCCGTCTCAATGCTAACGCACGACTGCCGCCCGCGCCCGCGCAGAGCCCCTCTGAAGCTCGATCTCAAAGTGGGGACATTTCCTTTGCAAATGTTAATTGATTTACATAAGCTAAGACAAATCTGTAGTACCTCTAACCATCGATTTTTCAGTGTAAAAATATTTCCAAACATCAAAGCCGTTTAGAAGTAATATCGAATTTCAGAAAAAAATAGCGTGTTGGTAAATATTTTTTTAAGGCAAAAGTATTAGCCATACGAAAAAATCCTTCTACAGAAATGTTGTTCATGAATTTATAGCAAACATATATTTTTTACAGATCTTTTAATCAAGCCGTTAATGAGAAATATTCTTCATAAAGTGACCGTATTACGGTACTAAACGAGAGTAAGGCCCTTAAGCAGACAGTTTTTTCGAACATATGAAGCAATGGATTAGCTCTCAAAATTTTTCAAATTGCGATTGATTGTGTGTTACACAATTAGACATTGTCTACTGCTAAAATACCCATACCTTACCGTCCCTTCGACGCCAAAATATCAACAAAAAAAAAAAAAACAAAACACAAGCGACGCCGCATTCCACAGTAGCACACAGCACCTAAACGATAAATTACCATGTTAAACATACTGAGCCTTTTGCCTGACAAAGTTGGCAAGCCAGCGGTGATTGATCGCCCCCGAGCCATTTAACTAAAACCGTCTGTAGACATCTTTATCGCTTGCGTTTCATGTTTTAGAAAACTTCGCACACGATGTTGATTCATGAATTATGTTTTTAAAAGTCACTCGTGTATGACAGGGTCGGGTTTTGGTTATTAATTATGTAGATTGAGGTTTTTTTTGAGCGAGAACAGAATTTGACGGTCTGTGGTCTTGTGTTGACAACGCTCAGTCACCCCAGACGACCTCATTCCATATTATGAATAATATTCCGAGATTATATCGACGTAAACTTGGTTCTAAACACCGCTACACCACTTCATTGCATTTACGAGCGTATAGGCCCGCAACCACAACATTACATAGAGGACCAAAAAAAACTGCATTTTTTTTATAAACTACTCATTGTTACTGTCTAAATATACATTTACGCATTTTATGAAGTTGGTTTTTACAGGATATTTTTCATTTTATTTCTAACTAGCTTCCGCTCGCGGCTTCGCCTGTGTGATATGTACTAACGATAATGACATCAAAGCATCCAAAATGAGGTCGTCAATAGTGCTTCAATGTTTTAGGAGTAGAGTTGGATGTTCTAATCACATAAAAGCATATGAAACCGCAGAACATCGCAGCTTGCGACCGAAATGACAGGAAGCCATAGATCTGCTGGAAACCATCATCATCATCAAGTGGCTCTATGAGAGGTAACCGCAGCATGACAGACGTTCCTCAGGTTGTTAAAAGTGCAGGTGTAGGTACAGGATTAAGGTCTGAACTTAAGTCTGTTGTCAGACACAATGACGACTGATCTAGAGGAAAGTGGTTGGTGTGGTGGAACATGCGTTGCCAACTACCTACGATTCTTCCAAATTTTAATGATCTCGATCAAAATCGTCAATCCACTATGACGTCACACACGATTTAATATAATATGGCTTTGTTTCTAACGAAGAATCACTGGCTCCTAAGACACAGGCACCTACACCTAGTTTAGGAGTCAGAGAACTAAAACTATTGTGACCTAGTTATAAGCCTTATATTCTCTTAGTCTTTGGATACTGTAATGTGATGGCTTTTGGTGAAATAAAGAATTATTATTATTAAAGAATTACTATGTGAATAAACGGAGAGCCGATCACCTTCGAAGTATTTTCAAAGTTTCCTAACTTCTTTCATGAATAATAAACGTTAGCATAGGACATTCAAGGAAGACCAAAAGCAATATTATTTTAACAAAATGGTAGCGGAATAAAAGTTCTACGCAGCCATATAGCTGACTTTGACTTCGAAATGACCGGAAAATAACGTTTCAACATTTACGTACAAGAGAAATCAAAGGAATAGCTAGTATTTGTGTAATATTAAAGCATTGTAGTTTACATTCCCTCAGTGGAGGTCAAGAATGTGTACATTTCCCTAACAAAGGAAAGTTACGCTCTTTCTGTTTGTGTTTTGAATAGAAACGGTTTGTACCCTAAAACAACAACAATACGGTTGAAAGTTAAATGTCAGGATGGGGTGATATTAAAAAGGCTCTGAGCTATAGCACTGAGAAATGTGAGGACGTATTATGATAGAAGTTCGCGATAAAATTCTGTTTTTAATGCCGTACATGTTTTTTAATTAATTATGGATAAAACACCAGTCGCTAATTAAATTCAAAGTTGTGTGTTTTCTGGGCGTAGGTATTCACGAAGAAAGCTGAAGCTAAAATCAGCGCGAACCGTCGCTGATAAGCGCCGACAAGGTCCTATCTGATTAGTTGATGCGTTCATGCTTATTTGGCCAAAAGTATGAAAACTGCCTGCACCGACAAGTATTGACAAGCAGCGCTTGTCAGCGCCGACAAGCGCTGGCTGGCATACCGGCGCGGGTTACCAGCATTCTACATGAATACACTGTTATATAAATAATATTAAGAGGATATAAAGTCCTCTCATCTAAAAATAACAATATAATTATTTCGGGTTTGAAATTGCCAATCCGTCTGCAAAGCGTGGGTATTCGGTATCGGGCGGCCAAAATACAAATTGCTTACTTGATTTTTTTTTTTAACCTACTTTGTGTTTCGCCGCTGGGCAAAAGCCTCCCCTTTCTTCTTCCAAACCTCCCTGTCTTGTGCGATCTCTGGCCATTTTGGCCCTGCAAACGTTCCCAGATAGTCACACCACCTTCGTCGTGGTCTACCTCGACGGCAATGTCCCAGGCGTCCACTGCGTGACGATCTTTGCCCATCTCTCCTGGGGGTCTACTCCGAAGTAGAATCGGCCGAATGTTCGGCCGTTTCCTGCTACAAAGTTACTATTTGGTTCGGTCAGTTCCGATCCTACACTCCTACACTCTTTCGAATATTGACTATGGTCCCGACCCAACTGAGCCGATCCGAACTTTGTTCGCATTTTTCAATAATATTCGGTTCGGCCATGTGTCGGTCCGATCCGAACATTCGCACTTTGCACTTCCGAGTAGGCCCTCTGGTGCATTCGCGAGACGAGTCCGGCCTACACCCACTTCTGCCTGGCTGTTTTTTCTCCAAGCTTTTATGAGAGTTATGAAGCGCAGTGGTGTTTCTAACTCATTATTAAGAGTTTTTTTTAAATTGTTTTATCGGGTTTAGCTAACTATACCATCACATCTCTGAAGGGGTATTGAAGATTTTTATATGGAGCCTGACATACCTATTGCCTACATACCCCTGCATGAAACCTATATAAATCGATAGCTAACATCAAAGAAAGAAAAAAACATGTGTTTATTAGCATTACAGCAAAATAAATACCTACTCCTTAAAACTATAAAACAAAAAACAAAGATTATAATCCCAAGAGGACCCCAGCTCCTCCGAGCGGAGATCCTGCGGGCCAGGGGTCTGGCCCGCGAGGAGTCGCTGGGGACTCTGAACAGAGACCCGTGGGGACGCCCCTATAAAATGGTTCGGGATAAACTCCGACCATGGGCTCCCCCGCTGACGCAGAGTCTTCGGCCCCAGCTCGTGGAGGACGTGGTGAGCGCTCTGTTCCCTTCGCGAGGGGAACATACTCCCCCGCCCATGGCTCCGCCTCCTGCGGTGCCAGATGCGGACCACACCAACGACGACGACAATGCTCCGGAGGTGACCGAGGTAGAGTTGAGAGTGGCGGTACGCAGGCTGAATGCCAAAAATACCGCCCCAGGACCCGACGGCTTACCTGGAAAAGCCTGGGTCCTGGCCTTGGAGGCTCTCGGGCCTCGACTGAGGGGGCTACTAAGCGCATGTTTGGAGAGGGGCCAGTTCCCACTTCGTTGGAAGACGGGGAAACTGGTCCTCATCAAGAAGCCGGGGCGCCCTGCGGACTCTCCGTCCGCTTACCGGCCCATCGTGCTGCTCGACGAGGTGGGCAAGCTCTTTGAAAGAGTCATTGCAGACCGCCTTGTCGGGCAGCTGGTGCGGGTGGGGCCGGATTTGGCGGAAAGCCAGTTTGGTTTCCGCAGGGGGCGCTCTACGGTGGACGCCATCATGCGCGTGCGAGCCCTCACGACGGGGGACGCTGTGGCCCGGGGTGGGGTCGTCTTGGCGGTGTCTCTAGACATCGCCAACGCCTTCAATACCCTGCCCTGGAGCTGCGTCAGGGAGGCACTCCGGTATCACCGGATGCCGGCCTACCTCTGTCGCACTGTCGAGGCCTATCTGACGGACAGGGCCGTCATCTACCCCGGTCACCGGGGAGAGTGGAACCGGCGAGAGATGTCGTGCGGTGTCCCACAGGGATCGGTCCTGGGGCCGCATCTGTGGGACATCGGGTACGACTGGGTGCTGCGCGCTGACCTCCCCAGCGGCGTCAGCGTGATTTGCTACGCTGACGACACGCTGGTCCTGGCGCAGGGGAGGTCGCACCAGGCGGCGGCCGAAGCAGCGACACGCGGGGTTGCGACAATCGTCGAGAGGATCCGGCAACTGGGACTCGAGGTGGCATTGCACAAGTCAGAGGCCATGTGTTTTCATGGTCCTCGGGACGTGCCACCGTCGGGTTCACAAATAATGGCGGGAGGGGTTCACATCGGCGTCGAGCTGACGATGAAGTACCTGGGACTCGTCCTCGACAGCCGGTGGAATTTCGTGGAGCATTTCCGACGTTTGGCACCCAGACTGGAGCGGGCCGGGGCTGCCTTGAGGCGGCTCCTGCCCAATCTAGGGGGACCAAACGCTTCCTGCCGGAGGCTCTATGCGGGGGTCGTGCGGTCCATGGCCCTTTACGGGGCACCGGTGTGGGCGCGTTCCCTGAGGAAGCGACCAGCCCGCCGGTTGAACGCGTCCCAAAGGGTCATGGCTGTCCGGCTGATCCGAGGATACCGCACGGTCTCCGTTGAGGCGGCGAGCCTCCTTGCCGGATTGCCGCCATGGGATCTAGAGGCCAAGGTCCTCGCCCACATATGGGAGTGGCGAGAGGAGGCAAAACGCCGGGGCGTAACTCCGCTGCCGCGAGAAATCACGGCACAGCGGACAGAGCTCCGGCGGGATCTCATAGCGGCATGGAGAGTGCGATTGTCGCAACCCAGTGCTGGGCACGCCACAATAGCGGCGATAAGTCCCCTCTTTGAGGAGTGGCTAGAGAGGCGCCACGGCGCCCTCACCTTCCGCCTGACGCAGGTCCTCACCGGACACGGTTGTTTCGGGAGGTTCCTGTTCAGGATAAAGCGGGAGGAAACGCCAGGGTGTCACCACTGTGTGGATCGCCCGGAGGACACGGTGGAGCACACGGTGGAGGTCTGCCCGGCTTGGGCAGGGTACCGCCGTGTCCTCGTGGCGGCGATCGGCGGCAGCGATCTCTCGCGTCCGGCCCTGGTCCAGGCCATGGTACGGAGCGAGAGTGAATGGGAGGCCGTCACCTCCTTCTGCGAAGCAGTAATGCTCGCAAAGGAGGAGGCGGAGCGCGTGAGGGAGAGGCAATCGCTGCGCCCTCACGCCCCTAGCCGCCGTAGGAGACGCCCTGGACGGGAGTCAATAGCCGACTCCCGGCCACCGTAGGCGCGGGCTTGCGGGCGGCGAGCAACGGGCAGCTCGCCGCCCGGTAAGGACCAGGCCCGGGTCGACGGCGCGTTGTGTTCCACGCGCGCCTCAAAGAGATGTCAGCACGAACTGACGGGGCCCTCTAGGGCCGATGCCGCCAGGGCTGCGGGATATTCGAAAGAGGTACCGTGGCCCTTGGCACAGGCAACTGAAGGAACACGGGTGGGTTTTAGTCAGTAAAAGTCTGACACTCCCTTCCGCTCCGCCCAGAGCGGGAGGGGTCATATGATGATTTCCCACCCAAAAAAAAAAAAAAAAAAAAAAGAGGACCCCAGCTCAGCATATCGATTTATATGCATGGCACAATGCGTGACCGACATTTTGAAAAAAAAAAATGTTGGACAGGTATGTATGCCACAGACCTTCAAAGCCTTTTCGCTAGCCTATTTATTTTGACCGTAGTTACTGCCTTGACACACGGCTTGGTGATTTTTACTACCAGTAGTGCGATTCTGTAACCATCTCACCGTGAAAACTTAGGTGAAGTGAGCGTGGAGTGAGTTGTCATTCCAACTAATGCTAGGGATTGGCACTATTGACAGCTCACTCTAAGCTCACTTTACCTAACTTTTCACGGTGAGATTTTTACAGAATCAATCGGCTGCACTGCACCAGCACTGCAGAAGTCTAGAGAGTTCCGTTGGCCATCGTCTTGACGTAATCTAGTCATCTTTCATACTCCCTCATGTATCGTGGGCGCTACCTTGGCCTATTTTTTGTCGAGGCATATGTACACGGAACCGCTTCCTCACTTTCCGCTTTATGTAAAAATGAAACAAAGGGTTTTATGAACTAGTAACGGCCATGCATTGTTTTCAGTTGAACTTATCTGACGGAACGTTAATATAGTCGTGTTAGCCCAGTTGCTAAGGGACTCAGTTCTCAAGCAGTGCTATGGTGATACCAATGTGATATTTTCATATTATTTAATTTGAACCTCCTGACTGAAAGCCTAAGGTAAAGAAGACGAGATAAATCATTTACTTCATGCTAATTGGACCATAACAACCAATGGCTGTAAGAATTAGCAAAACGACATCAATCAAGTGTCGAATATTTTATACCCAAAAATTCAAGTACCGGTCAGTAAAAAAAGTACGAAAAAACATTTTGACCCTTTTGTACCGACGCCAGCAGGTCAAGCTACCCGAAACTGTCAAATTTTCCCAATCAACCTTGAACGTTAATGCTTTATTGATAAAGTTGAAAATCTATCAAAGAAACTTGACAGATTGTAGTAGCTTGATGTGCTGGCGTCTGTACTATTACAACGAAATCATACAATTAACCACCCGGCTGCTATTTGAGATTGAAAATTCCAAAAACCATATAACAAGTGCTTAAAAAAAATACTGGCAACTATTAATGGAATATAACATCCCGAACATTGTCTGAACGACAAAAAGATTGAGGAAAACGATTTTATTATTTTTTAACGCATCTGTTTATTACATTTCGGTAGTCCTTATAATAACGCTTTTTATCCATATTGGTTCTTATATATGAATTTCATGTCTTGCTTAACTCATAATTATTATACCGCACCAAACACATTGTATGAGAGCGGCAACTGACGCGATGGTTTGCTTGCCTATATTATTAAAAAAGTTGGTATTTTTTATATGTCGTATACCGGTACATGTATGCCGTGCCGTCCCGTGCTATATACCGGTATACCGAGACCCCTCCGTGCTTCGGAAAGCACGTGGATCTTTGACAGTCATTACGGGTTGTGTCATCAGAAGCCCGAAAGTCTGATAACCAGTCTTACCAAGGGGTATCGTATTACCCTGGTTGTGGAGGTCAGATAGGTAGTCGTTCCATGTAAAATACTGCTATTCAGCTGCATCCGGTTAGACTGGAAGCCGACCCCAAAAATAGTTAAGAAAAGTCTAGGCAGATACCCAGGCAGAATGCCTGGGTATCTGCCTAGACTTTTTCGTAATTCCTTCTCTGTATTAGAAGACGCCTTTGCTCTGCAGTAAAACAACTGACTACAGGCTGTTATTAATCTAATGACAGTCAGTTTAATTAAATCGTCTTGTTATGCTTGCTATCCTAATACGTACATCTGTGACTGATATGTTCTGACATCTGAATGATGCATCGCTACTTGAATTAGTTAGCGTCGTGTTCTAGACGTTTAGGGTGAGATATTGTTGGTAGGTTGTCTTATTGAATAAGAAGTCTGGGTTGGATTTCTGAGGGTTCTAAATATTCTCTCACTGTTCTCCATCCATTTTTTTATTTGTGATCCTTGAGTTTGTTTCGCCATTTCTTCCAAAGGGTAATTTAGCCATTCAGCAAAGTCAGCGGGGTAATTGCGCAACACATTATAAGTAGCAATGGCAGTATGACAGTTCAATAACATTCATTGCGTTATTTACGTTGTTCAGCAGACAAACTTTTCGAACATATGAAGCGATGGATTAGCAATATCCTTCAAAATGATTCAGATTGTGATTGATTGTGTGTCACGCAATTAGGTGGCTGATAGAAAGAAGAAAGAAAGAAAATAAATTTATTTAGCACAAACCAAAAGACACAATAAACTAGATACATACATCAGATAAAAACAAAAAAATAAAGATCAAATTAAAAAAAAAAAATTAGCACGAAAGTGTGCAAAAGGCCTAATTCAGCAAAAATGCCAGACGACTAGCGCCTGACGCTGGTACTCAACTGGACCTGATGTGTGATGTGACGGATGTAAATCAGTTTTATACTGCATCGTGACGTGTGTATGCATACATAAATTTGTTTCAGATAAAAACAGTAACGTGTGATATCGAGTAACAATATAGCCTAGGCTAGCTTAATAATCTGTAGGTAGGATTAGTCATTCGTATAGATATTAGTTTTTAGGGATTTTGCTTATTTATTGAGTTTAGATTAGTTATCATCAGAAATAGGTTTATTTAGGTAGGTATTTAATTTTCTGTTATTGAGTTTTTTTTTTAATTAGGTAGGTACTTAGGTAAAGATATCATATAGGTACCCTCTTAATCACCACTAATGAGACACAATTGGTTTTCTATTGTTATTAGCCACAAAGGGCCCGCGAGATAGATGGCATTCTGGGGAAGCACATACATTTTATCCTGTTAGCACGTTCCCGTGGGATAATTTCCGACATCCACGCGGGCGAAGCCGCGGGCAGAAGCTAGTATGGAAATAAAAACATGCACAAATAAACGAGAAAAATATAAGGATGAAAGGTAAGCGCTACTTTTTTTATATCTCTGAAAATAATAATAATAATTATTATTATATCCCTGGACATTTCACACAGCGCCATCTAGTCCCAAGCTAAGCAACCTAATGCTTGTGTTATGGTAATAAGATGGCTGATAAACTACTTATATACATTTTTTTTTGTAAATACATACATATTATAGATAGAAAAACACCCAGACTCGGAACAAATACATGTAGGTCATACAAATATTTGTTCCGTGCGGGAATCGAACCCGCGACACGCAGCGCAGCAGTCAATCGCTTAACCACTGCGCCAACCGTGCCGTCAATTAGAGGTTACCTAATCATTTATTATTAAATTTATTATTCCTATAAACAATAACAGAACGTGAAATGTCAACGCTTTTCGTGCATGAAGAAGGACGACATCGAACCTAAACATTTCGGAGTCTTGTTTACCTTTGACATGTGAAAGGGTTGCCATCTGAATTATTTATTGGGTTATATTTGTCTCTGTATTCTGTATTATGTAGGAATTGTGTCCTTTTCATTATTATACTTAAATTAAGCCGTAGTCTCTTTGTCATCAATAATGTATAGTCAACCTCGTAGTTATGTCATCACCCCTAAGGTTGAATGTGGCTTGCACGTTATAAAACGACAAGGTCTATTGTCTATATAACAGTTAGATACTTTCAACCTTAACGAAGTTTCAATTGCATAGAACTTGTTGGCAAAGTTTTTGATCAGTGCGTGTTGCCAGTTGACCTATGGCACTGAAACGTGGTCGCTCACAATGGGCTATTAGAAGGCTAAAAGTCACCCTTGTCAAGTCACGCTTGAAGTTTCCCTACGTGATCGAATCAGAAATGAAGAGATCCGTAGGAGAACCAAGGTAACCGACATAGCCCGAAGAATTGCTAAACTTAAGTGGCAGCGGGCAGGGCACATTGCTCGCAGAACAGATGGTCAATGGGGCCGAAAGGTTCTGGAGTGGCGACTGCGTACCGGAAGACGTAGCGTTGGAAGATCTTCCACATGGTGGACCGATGGCCGTGTGAAGGCCGCAGGGATCCGATGGATGTGTCAAACATAGAACTGGTCAAAGTGGCGGTGCTTGGCGAAGGCCTATGTCCAACACTGGACGTCTTTCGGCTGAAATGATAATGATTATGGTGTTGGTAAAAGAGGTACAAGCGATTAAGAGGTCAAGTACTAAAAACATCCACATCCGAAAGGGTTTACCGCTGCCCTGGAACATAAAGGGCTAAGGAAGGAACACGCGTGGGTTTTAGTCAGTAAGAGTCTGACACTCCCTCCTGCTCCACCCAGAGCGGGAGGAGTCATTTGATGATTTCCCATCCTCAAAAAAAAAAAAACAGTACTAAAAAACGTTTCCATAACAAAGTAAAAAAAACTAAATCGAAATTGGTTCATCCGTTCGGGAGCTACGATGCCACAGATAGACACACACACACAGACACGTCAAACTTATAACACCCCGTCGTTTTTGCGTCGGGGGTTAAAAATGTAATACAAAGACAAAACAGAAGGACTAAATCGATAAAGGTCAGACCTGCAGTGCGATTCTGTAACCATCTCACCGTGAAAACTTAGGTGAAGTGAGCGTGGAGTGAGCTGTCATTCCAAATAATGTTAGGGTTTGACACTACTGACAACTCGCATCAAGCTCACTTCACTTGAGTTTTCACGGTGAGATTTTTACAGAATCGACCGGCTGTTTATGTCAGGCATTTTATAAAGACGTGACCGGCCATGATACGGGTGTTCGTGATAATATAATCTACAGGGACAAGGGAGGGCTTGAAATAAATAAAAATGTTATTTATTGCTCGCCCTGTATCTTTCTTAGCCTAGATCTACGATGCTTTAGATTGGACTGGAGTTGGCTATTTTTGTTTAAAGAAAGGGTGCTATAAATCGTGTACAATATTACTTTCCGTATTGCCAAGTTGTGTTTGTCGTTAAGTGTTTCAGAATTTATGGGTGTGTTTTTTAACAGACTCTGTAGAAGGACATTTTTATCGATATTTACCAAACATAACTCCGCTGTTGAAGGTTTTTTTGAAAATTCGCTATAGGTACAAACTCCTACTAATATTATAAACGTAAAAGATTGTATGGATGGATGGATGTTTGTAAGTCTTTCACGCAAAAACTACTGAACGGATTTGGATGAAATTTTGGCACACAGATAGTTTCTAACCAGGTATAATTATCATAAACTAAACAATTCTAATATTATTGCTCAATCTTGACATATTAATCTTTAATAATTATTTTCCTCAAGTTTATTTAATGATTTTTCTCAATTTTTATTTTAATCCTGCCTACACCATTTGTAATATGAATGCTCAATCTTGATAATATGTTAATATTATTTTTTTCCTTCTAATTTTATAATTTGTATTCATCATTCATAATTTATTTTCTCTATTTTTATCGTGTTTACACAATATATTGTGAATGCTGTGGTCTTCTGTAATAGGGTAGTTGCCTGGGTAAAAAAATAATAATTACATTTAGTCCGTCAGTTAGATTATCGAAAAATAATGGACACGTATTTTTTCTTTTGTCAATCAAACAAAAAATGACAAAGATAAAGCGCGTCAAAATTTGGGTCGTGACGTCACTTGCTTGCAAAAGTGTCGCAAGCAAGTGACGTCATTCGGCACTTTAACGGGCGATACCTTCATCATTTTTTATATAATTGACAAAAGAAAAAATACGTGTTCAATATTTTTTGATAATCTAACTGACGGACTAATTAGATTTTTTTAGGAAAATAGCCTATTATAGAGATGTAGAGCACACGTAAAAGAACCTTTTTATTATTGTAAAATTCTATTTGTATTTTTGTATCCTTTGTTGGAGATCCTCAATAAATAAATAAATATATCTGGATACTTTTTATCCCGATATTCCCGCGGGATCGGAAATTATGTGGGTGAAACCGCGGGGTGCAGCTAGTGGTTAATAAATAAGAAAATAAGTAGGTGTGTTTTTATTTCCACGCAATCACTGTGCATTCCAAGGTTGCCTGGAAGAGATCTCAGAAAGCGATAAGCAGGCGCGGTCTGAGGGGGGGGGGGGGGGGGGGGTCGTGGGGGTCATGACCCACCCAAAATCATTCAAGCTGTCGAGTCTACATGATTTACTTGCCTTACTAACTTAAGTTACCAACTTACTACTTGGTGACCCCCCAAAATCTTGGGCTGCGACACCATTTTCACAATAAAATTTATCTGAAGTGGTGTCGACAAATACGGCAGTCGTATTTGTTTGCCGAGAGGCATAATGGTTGCCTAAACACCATACGAGTGCTTTCAAGAGAGGTTTCAAGATGTTTTCTATGTAGGACTTTAATACAATGGTGTAAATGCTTAATACGCTTTCTTCCCATGGTAGGCAGAAACTACAGAACGCCACCTGTTACGATCCTTGCATACTCCTTTTGATGCGTTTACGTTCGTACATCTGGACATACACGCACGCTGGTTTGCTGACCTTTCTGAAGAACATCACCAATAAGGTCATATTTACCAAGATAAATATCCCTCTCCTGGTGTCCTCCTCACATCTGCCTTGTAAATACACAATGAATTATGCAGAAATAGATATTTCTTGATTGCCAGTTAAAAAAAAGTGTGAGTGTGTGTGTTAGTAAATAGTCCTATATAACTAGCAATCGTTTATAAAGCGTTACGTATTTCCACAAAGACTTTTAATAAGATTGACGTCACTTTGTCTAAGCCCTCTGGTAAGCACTATGAGAAGTGAACTAAGGTTGCGGGAATCTGCTGGATGCAAGAAGCACAAGATCGGTTGAAATAAAATGTTTATTTATGTGAGTAAATCTTTTAAGACACTTTAACACGTCAATGATTTGTTGGTCAATATTTTAAAACTAGATGGCGCCGACATGACCTGGCTTTTAATTTTTCTCTGAGAAAAATTCCGGAACTCTTTTAAAGGTAAAAACAAGAAGGGCTTTTTGAAGAAAGAGTCATTGCAGCTTTAAGTCGACCTTTCCCAACAGCCAGCATGCATGTGTTAGATATATAATATCATCTTGATATAATTATAATATATTGTTTGTTGGATAATGGCATCTGTCACAATTACGAAGCTTGTGACAGATAGAACGTGAACGTAGAAGTACTTAATTTGACTAGATATTGTGTTTACAAAAAACAACAGTCTTAACTTGTAAAAAACACATAAATGTTATTGCTATAAATGATTAAGTAATATTTGAATATACTTGTAGTATATCTTAGATTTTATATTGCCATTTTAATATAATAGGTTGTTTAAAACGATTGGCACAATACTGTCAGTTGATGTTGATATACTTTTTGATGATATCTAAGAATTAGTAATCAACTCCTATTAAATTGATTAATTACCTTATAATGTTTTAAAACTGTTCTACTACATAAGATTTGTTTGTTATTACCTGTGTTAGAAGATATTAAGCTAAAATATATGATAATCTGTGATTGTTTCAAAATGGAGGTAGATGTTTGACGTAAAAGACGTTGGTAGTGTATAAAAAGGATTGTAACGACGTTATCGGGTCAGTTGCTTGGCAGATGTTCAGTTGGTTAGTTCTAGTGCCGTTATTATGTGGAATAGATCGACCAGTTGTCACGTAAGTTAAGTAATTTGATATTATACCTTAATTATTGCTTATTATGACTATGTTGTTCTGTAAGTTATATTATGGCCAATATTCCTAGCTATTGTTATTATGTTGCTATTATTTGAATTCTCTTGGACCGTTGTACAAGAGATAGAATTAATTATTTTTAAAGATAACGATAATTTATGACAACATAAGAAATGTATTGATAGAATACTTTAATACTGCTTCCATGGAGTTTCTTGTCCTTCTTCTCCATGATGACCTAGTTTTACGAACGGACGACTAGTTTTCTGATTAATTACTGACAAGCCTAAAATTAAAATAAATGCTTAGCTTTGTCTATCTGTGCTTTACTTCATAAAACCCTTCCCCTACAAACCATATTCAATAATAACCTTCATACACAGTAAATAACTAACTAGTAACCATTCTGATATTCAAGCTTGTTATTTGGGTAATATATAGGTACATATACTTCTAGTATATACTAAATAATCTAACATCAGAAGTGGGATTGACTCTGGCCTTTTAAAACCACTTACTAATGCATTTTATTTTGTTATTTTCATGATTGATGTTGGAGCTTTTGGCGATCTTTTGAAAGCCGTTAGTCGGTGGGTCACTGAATCCACTCACACCATAATGATGACATCGCACTGCCGCCTTTGATGTTGAAGCTGCGGTGCTGCTTATTGCTGTATGAACCAAAAGACGGAACCTCAATCTGCTGTAAAAATATCGAGAAGCTTTCCGGCAGTAAGAAGTATCTGAAGTCGGTAAGGCCCAAGGCTCTTTTACATCAAAACTAAATGCAATTGGATAAGATGATTACATTGAAAGGTTACATATTGCCAAATACTTTTTGATAATTATTATGAAACATTTAGTTCACGCTTGGCTTATAAAGGACGAACATTAGGGTGTTTTGACTATGTTAATTACGTGATAATTATTGAACCAATTGCTTTAAAATATAATTTGAGAATACAATAATATGAAAGTGTAGTACAATGCTCAAAAGTAGAATTTAGTGATTTCTGATGAAGTTATATTTGCTTATAAATTATCTTCTGGAATAGGATAACCTCATTTAATGTTGAGATAAAACACATTATGAAATACTATCGTGTATTTTTTTATAAAAAAAAGAGTAAGAAAAAAAAAGGTAAAGATCCGCTGGGCGATCGTTTACTTGGTGCTTGTCTATCTCACCAGCGGCGGGTGGATTGGACTTGCATGACGAGGTAACCGATAAAATAAAATTTGTTTCCGCTGGTCGGTCATTTGCTTGGTGCAAGTCTATCCCACTAGCAGCGGGTGGAGGGGACTTGACACGACTAGGCACTTGGCAAAACAAAACTAAATTACAAATATAAAATTTGTCGGTCATTTGCTTGGTGCAAGTCTATTCCACTAGCAGCGGGTGAAGGGGACTTGACACGTCTAGGCACTTGGCAAAATAAAAGTAAGGCAAAACAAAAGTAAAACTAAAGTATGGCAAACAAAAGTATGGCAAACAAAAGTATGGCAAACAAAAGTATGGCAAACAAAAGTATGGCAAACAAAAGTATGGCAAACAAAAGTATGGCAAACAAAAGTATGGCAAACAAAAGTATGGCAAACAAAAGTATGGCAAACAAAAGTATGGCAAACAAAAGTAAGGCAAAACAAAAGTATGGCAGTATGGCAAAACAAAAGTAAATTGCAAATGTAGAAAAAGGGTATCTAATGCACTTGGAGAGCGAAGTACTTGTCAGAATGGTCATGTTAGATGTTGGTTAATATTTTAACAGACAAAGATGTTTGTTGAATAGTTTTCAATAATGTTGTCAGATTGACCGAGCGATGAGGTATTTGAATTATTTTTATGATCACTGATTATTGTTTCGATTCAAAAACTGTTTAATATGAATTAACTAGACTTACTAAATTGATGCTATACCGATTTTATATTAGTAACTGTAAATTATACCGATAAGCAATTTATTATTTGATAAATGTTTTAAGTACTTTTAGATACATTGGTGAAAAAAGTTGGCTCTGAGCAACTAAAATAAGTAACATATAACTTCCTGTTGAAAGGGTCCATATGAAATAAATTGTGTACTCCCACAGAGGAAGAGGTAATTTCAGAAATATAGTAGTATCTAAAGAAAAATTAAGGCTATGGACAGATGAACTTCCTAACAATGTATCAATGAATTAATTAAAATAGTATGCCAAATTATGTTTTAACTTTTTATATAAGTTTTTGCTTAGATGTATGTATTGTATACAATTAATGTGAAAAGTGGTCTATTGTACATTCCATAAATTAGATTAAAGAAATATTATTGGAATATTTGAAATAAATGTCTACTTAATGTGAGAAGTGAGACATACTTTGATGAAGCGAATGATATTGTGGAGAAATAAGACTATGTATGGGTGCTCACAATGTCTACTGTTAGAAGTGAGACTGTGATGCCGAATAAAAGTTCTACTGTTAACTGTAGTAATTTACTTATTTTTAAGAATTAAATTGTATGATTAATGTATGTACTGGTATAAATATCAATATAGGTACTTCAGAGAACGAAGTACATGTCAGTATGGCCGTGTTAGATATATAATATCATCTTGATATAATTATAATATATTGTTTGTTGGATAATGGCATCTGTCACAATTACGAAGCTTGTGACAGATAGAACGTGAACGTAGAAGTACTTAATTTGACTAGATATTGTGTTTACAAAAAACAACAGTCTTAACTTGTAAAAAACACATAAATGTTATTGCTATAAATGATTAAGTAATATTTGAATATACTTGTAGTATATCTTAGATTTTATATTGCCATTTTAATATAATAGGTTGTTTAAAACGATTGGCACAATACTGTCAGTTGATGTTGATATACTTTTTGATGATATCTAAGAATTAGTAATCAACTCCTATTAAATTGATTAATTACCTTATAATGTTTTAAAACTGTTCTACTACATAAGATTTGTTTGTTATTACCTGTGTTAGAAGATATTAAGCTAAAATATATGATAATCTGTGATTGTTTCAAAATGGAGGTAGATGTTTGACGTAAAAGACGTTGGTAGTGTATAAAAAGGATTGTAACGACGTTATCGGGTCAGTTGCTTGGCAGATGTTCAGTTGGTTAGTTCTAGTGCCGTTATTATGTGGAATAGATCGACCAGTTGTCACGTAAGTTAAGTAATTTGATATTATACCTTAATTATTGCTTATTATGACTATGTTGTTCTGTAAGTTATATTATGGCCAATATTCCTAGCTATTGTTATTATGTTGCTATTATTTGAATTCTCTTGGACCGTTGTACAAGAGATAGAATTAATTATTTTTAAAGATAACGATAATTTATGACAACATAAGAAATGTATTGATAGAATACTTTAATACTGCTTCCATGGAGTTTCTTGTCCTTCTTCTCCATGATGACCTAGTTTTACGAACGGACGACTAGTTTTCTGATTAATTACTGACAAGCCTAAAATTAAAATAAATGCTTAGCTTTGTCTATCTGTGCTTTACTTCATAAAACCCTTCCCCTACAAACCATATTCAATAATAACCTTCATACACAGTAAATAACTAACTAGTAACCATTCTGATATTCAAGCTTGTTATTTGGGTAATATATAGGTACATATACTTCTAGTATATACTAAATAATCTAACACATGCAGTCATTGTGTAGTTCAACCCTATTTTAGGGGTTGACTGATTAGGCGACCCTGGGAAGAGTACTTGTTCTCTGCTAAGTATACCAGCAATGGACAAGGACGTCGGCTGATGATGGTGATGATGATGAAGCATTACTTCTATACTAATGTGTGTTGCCTGAGATGAATGCCGGCCAAACGCAGTGCACTTAAAGGGCCTAAGGTCCATATTTTGTATCATGCTGACGGGGTAAGGTCAAAGAAATAAAATATTCTGCCAGATTAGAGTAAGTAATCAATATTTGAACGAAAACTACCCACAATATGAAACATCATCTGCTAATCACCAAGCATCAGGCATCCAAAAGCGGTGGACAAGTGACAAAAGTTATCCAGACATGTCCAAACTTTCATAAACGCTGGCGTTTCTAAAGGGCACGTCTATATGAGTGTCAAACAACCGAAATTACCGAAATACTTCGGCGAGCACAAAGTTGGAGAACTATTTTACTTGATGCTGCATAAGTAAAGTGGTTACAAGGCGTTTACCAAGTTCTGACGTTCAGACTTAAATTGAGAAGTGGCGTCTTAGAAATAACAGACGAAGAAAAAATAAAAACGAAAGATGCACCTTGTGTTGTCATCTGACATTATGCTGAGCTGAGGCACTTTTGACATTATAATCTTTGTTTTCTGTTTATACACCGTGACTTTTTAGTCGTCTGACAATGGCAGCCCACTTCATGTATCCAATGATTACTACACATTCATAACAAAAAAAATGGCATTTAAGAGAAAAAAAAAGAAAAAATATTCAGTATTATGATGCATAACGTAGTTGAAACATTCTGTTGCGAGCGAAGATCTATCTACTCGACTCGTGCGATGGTTAGGTATGTTCTACTGTTTGATACGTAAACATTATTAACAGGATGTTTCATAATTCTAATGTATTATTTATTTTTCTTTGTACCTATTATCTTAATTAATGGTAAAAAAAAACACGCCTATAAGTATTTTATGTCGGATACATTGAGTGGACCACCTTTGTCAGACGACTAAAAAATCACGGTGTATAGTTTTAAGGTGTATTTACTTTGTTGTAATACCAATAAACGCCTTTTTCTTTCTTTCAAAGAAGGACGGAGATGAAATGGCTTTTTAATCAATTCTCACGAATTTATTGGCCTGAACCGGCCAAATCGAGACTTTTAATTAATAATATTATTTTCTCTAAGCGATTCGCACGAAGTAAATTTATTTGTAGACGAATCGCCAACTCTAGAAATACGTATTAGGCAATTGGTACATTTTGAATTTTAAGATAAAATGATGGTATCTATGCAGGTTGAAAATGTTCAAATAATGAGTAAAGTTCAAAAAATAATATACATAAAACGTTTTATTTTTTCTACCCAGGTTATGTACTTATCGCTAATCTTTGACAGAAGTGCACGAACAAGGAGTTCACTTTGTGAAAGACTAGTGCCTGAAGTAGATTTATATAACAACCTGTATTACAGATCGCCAGGGCCCTCCAGCGAATGAGCTTGGAAAGAACATTTGATTTTGACCGTCATAACGCGTTTCAATTGTGGTTGAATTGAGCTGGGCAGTATATTTATTTCAAACCATTTGACCCGACAGACGTGGTCCTGTCCTTGATTAATCGCGAAAAAAATATCAGCTGCCCATTGGATACATTTGGGTCGAATACGTATTGAAGTTTTGTATTACCTATGAATTTCTCCATAGGACCAAACCAATTTTTTTTCTTTTTTTTTTTCTTTTGTATCCTGCCAAACGCAACGATCTGTCCAGTTAGACATTTAGCTACTCCTTTGTTCGAATATTTCTGTAATTTGACTTTGAAGCAGTGAGGAATTGTCCATCGACCACTCTCGCTTATTCTATTGGGAATCGGTTTATTAGAGTTGGAACACTGTTCCTCCTCAGTCTTGTGTATACTGTACTTCCAGATCCCACTAAATCAGCAGCCATGGAGTTGACATGTTTGTTTAATTTTTTCTGGTAGTTTTGACTAAGTGCAGCGATTTCTTGTTTCACAGTTTTGAGTTTCAGATCTTGCAGGATGTATTTATTATGTATGCATTTAGGTATGTTAAACATGGATCTAATGGCTTTGGTCTGAAACCTTTCCAGGATATCAATGTTACTGTTACTTGCTGTTCCAAAGGACCAAACCAATGAAAAAAGCTGTTCAGTTTGGTGGTCTGTAGCATACCCGTAAATATGACCACACATTTCTGATACACGATAACTTCCTTCAAAAGCTAACGTATGATAAACGCGTCCACTATCTTATTACAGATAAGTTACTCCTGCGTCCATTCGTTAGATTATGATGTATGGTGTTCAACATCCGATAACGTAACAGGAGCCTTTTCGTTTCTTGTATAGTTTCTGGGTTATGGGTCGTTTCACGGAGGGGGTCATGGATAAATAATAACAGATGGAAGGGTCGATCGTAGGTAAGCTACGCTTGCCGGGGTTTGATGGGTGAACATTCATTACATATCGAGGTACCCTTCGTGCCTCGAAAATATTGTTAAACAGTTGGTCCTGGCTATTGTCCTTAGATCTTTGGCTGTCATTACTGGTAGTCTAAATCCCAAAAGTCTAATAACTAGTCTTACGAAGTTTTATCGTGTTATTTATTTATTTATTTAAACTTTTCGCACAAAAAGGTACAAAGGCGGACTTAATGCCTTAGGCATTCTCTACCAGTCAACCAAGGGTGGTGAAGAGATTAGATGGCAGGTGCTTTGGTTGAGAGGGACAATAATAATTAAAAAATAAAACACTTAAAACTAGGTATACAAATACATAAATAGGTTATATACACATACATATTATTACTATAATATATACTTATAATATAAATATATATATATATATATATACAAAATCAAGGGAGAGATGTGTTGAGATGACTACGCTATTTTTTTTAAAAATTGTTACCTAGTAACGGTTGTGGGGGACGGATAGGCAGTTGTTTCATGTAAAATACGAGTATTTAGCTGCATCTGGTTAGACTGGAAGCCGACCCCAACGTAGTTGGAAAAAAGCTAGGCAGATAGAGGTCGTTTCACTGGGTTCGGTTTTCACCCTGGTATTTTGTAGGATGTGTGCAAGGTTTCTGTCGTAGGTTCCTGTCTAGCTTATATTATTACGTTGAGGCTAGCTTTTAGTCCCTACAAGATACATTAGGACGGCAGTATTGAACACATGGCGCTGCCATAATAATTATTATTGTGAGCTGTGCCTATCTCAGTTCTTGGGTAGGTAGTTGTTAAACCTTCAGGTTTCTGAGTACCTTCGATCAATAATAGTACTAGATTAAGGATTAGGAAAAAAAATCAGTCGCTCAAGTGGCCACGTTTGCACACACGTAAACATCTACATTTTTTAGAAAAAAGTTTAATAATATTAACAACTTCAGTTTATTATAAACCTTAATGCTTTAACATAAAGTTTAATTACCATTGAAAAATATATTTAAAATGTCGCTTGAAAATAAAATCATTCTATTTTTAAATTTTCAGTCATTTATTCTAAAATGAAACTTAAAATCTAAATAATAAGGTTACCCGTCCTTGCTGTCACACCGTGGGATAGGAAATAGATATTCGAACAAATACAAAATCTTTGATCCTAGACATTTCTACTCTGTAAGATGTTAGACTTTGAAAGGCTTGCTGTACATATAGGTAGTTCTAATGTCACTTCAATTAACATCTACTTCACTTTTGGGACTCGCTTTGGGGATTCGAGAATCGATTCTGGCGAGACGACTGTTATTTTAAATTGGCAAAACCACTACTATTATGCCTTGGAGCATTTCAATATTGAAATTAGCTATTTCTTCTATACTACAACAACTTATGCAAAAATATGTAATGAAATTCGCAGACATTAAAAAACAAACCGTAATAAAATGTAGAATTGATTATGAATTCAAATGTTTTATTCATAACTCTGACGAGGTCTGAATCAATCGAAGTTATCGATTTAAAAATAGAACAGTGCGGTTGAAATGGAACAAATTCCTCTGAGGAAGTTGACAGGATGTTCTACGACTATGAGCCTGTCCGTTCTCCAAGTATGCTGATTACATAAATAATATCACGTCTTGTTGGAAGGGTGGGGCAGAGCTGTACCTAGGTATATTCAAATTTGATTTATGTTCCAAATTGACGTTACAAATATCAACTTTATTTTAATGGTAATCAATTTGATTTCAGAGTGACTAGCACTATTGAGAGAGTTATAAAAATGTTTGAAGCTGTAGCGTAAACTGAACTTTATTGTGTAGGAACTAAAGTTATTTTTCCATAAACACATATTTGTTTACATATTTGGCGAATATGTCGCGAATGCAGATCAAGTATATAGTACACCCACATTTCGTCAATCATGTGTAAGTCTTATGTAATAAATGGCCTATTGCCATCAACTGAGCACAAATCTAGACTCTAGGCTGCTATTGATAAGTTGCAGATAGAAAAACAAAATAAAACTTTGCTCGACCTGGGAATCAAACCCAGGACCTCATGCTCAGCAAAACCATTTGCTAAACGGTTGTGACGATTGAGTAATTAAAAAGAAATTATTTGACTGAAGTATTTAAAATGAGGAACCAGATGTGAAAATCAAAGAAAATATAGGTACCTAAACGTATAATTATTTCGATTGGTTTAGGAAGATGTGAGGACTTTGTAGGCCTTGTAGACTTTAGATCAGTACCTGCTACTTGTGAACAGGCCTACGCTTTCCTCCCATACCTACTGTAATTTGAAAACATTGTAAAAGCCAATTATTTAAAAAAAAATAACCGTGGAGTTTCTTGCCGGCTCTTCTCCATAGGAAACGACCAAAATTGGAACCTAGCTTCTGACGTTACATAAGTGCCCATGTAGGTTTATGTGAAATAAAATATTTTGATTTTGATTATATTACTACTTAGATCGTGCTCGTGTCATAGTTATGAACCGCTTTCTTATAACTATATTACGGTACATAGCTATATCACGGTTTTAACCATATTACTGTGACAGATATACAGGGTTAAATTAAATTAGCGTAACTAGCAAAACTCTGCGGGAATCGACTGACTAAGCATTAAAAAAAGCATTAAAAAGTAAAGAAAAAAAATATTATTATAATTTATTTTGGAGTCAACGACCGCTGGTAGTGTATGTATATTTATTTTATTTGTTACTAGCTTCTGCCCGCGGCTTCGCCCGCGTGGATGTCAGAAATTATCCCACGGGAACGTGCTAACAGGATAAAATGTATGTGCTTCCCCAGAATGCCATCTATCTCGCGGGCCCTTTGTGGCTAATTACAGTAGAAAACCAATTGTGTCTCATTAGTGGTGATTAAGAGGGTAGGTACCTATATGATATCTTTACCTAAGTACCTACCTAATTAAAAAAAAAAATCAATAACAGAAAATTAAATACCTACCTAAATAAACCTATTTCTGATGATAACTAATCTAAATTCAATAAATAAGCAAAATCCCTAAAAACTAATATCTATACGAATGACTAATCCTACCTAACAGTATTATAAAATAACCTACGGTCACTACGTACACTATCAAATATACTACCTATACTTTAAAATTAAAATCTATACCTACGACTCATATAAAAATAAACCTAAATAACTCTAAAAACTAAAAGGAATAAAAATGAACTCCACTGCGGGTGACCCAACCTACGACAAACTTAGTATTTGCGGTTGGTACAGTACAGACAGTGGTAATCGGGTATAGGGATCGAACCGCAAAATTAAGTTTGTTTTTATTGTATATACTTTTCCGGGATAAAAAGTACCCAGTGTGGTGCCCAGGATATTAAAGAATAATTATACAAAGTTTCATCGTAATCGAACCGGTAGTTTTTGCGTGATGCCTGAACAAACAGACAGACAGACAGACAGACAGACAGACAGACCGACAGACAGACAAAAAAAATTTTAATCACATTTTTGGGTTCGGTGTCGGTCTAGTAACACCCCCTGTAAATTATTTTTTTGATATTTTCAATGTACAGAATTTTCACTTCTACAGATTTATTATAAGTATAGATTTTGATTGTTGTTTTTTTATTTAAATGTAGGTAATCGTATGCTGCGCTGGTTCGCTTCATCACGTCAACGCCGGCTGTCGCTGAAAACCAGCGCTGGGGCTCTGTCTCGTATAGGGTCTTAGCATTATGCTGAGCGATGGCCGTTTTGCGTAGATGTGACGCATGTTTTCCCCAAACTTGTTATTTTTTTTTGTGTTTGTGTTGCGTCATGTTTACAGCAAATAAACGTTTTTTTTTCTTTCTAGTGTTGCTACATGATGTTAAGTTGAGAGAATCAGTTTTTTTGTGTTTAGATATCGATACCCAGTATTTCTATGTAGTGTACAGAAACAAAAACAAATGTTTAAACTGATATTTCAAGCAAATACACTAATCTACGTTCACGGCTAATTTACGAAACATGTAAACTAATGTGAGTTATTGGAAAAATAACTTTAATTCCAACTCAATAAAGTTCAGTTTACGATACAACTTCAAACATTTTTAAGAGTGCTTAAATAATGCATGTCACTCTGAAATCTACTTAATTACAACTGCAATAAAGTTGATATAAATTGGAAACTGCTCATGGATGTATGGAATCCTCTACCATATTGCATCAAAGTCAAACTTTGTTTTTTGTCATATTAACAAAAGTTTTTTTGTAAACAAAACCCGGGGGCCTACTCCGAAGTGCAAAGTGCGAATGTTCTGATCAGACCGACACATAGCCGAACCGAATAATATTGAAAAATACGAAAAAAGTTCGGATTGGCTCAGTTGGGTCGGGACCATAGTCAATATTCGAAAGAGTGTAGGAGTGTAGGATCAGAACCGACCGAACCAAATAGTAACTTCGTAGCAAGAAACGGCCGAACATTCGGCCGATACTACTTCGGAGTAGACCCCCCGGGTTTCAGAGATTTTCAATAAAATCGAAATAACCTGAAAATAGGTAGGTACTTTATTTGGTTTGACATGTCATACGAACGGCCATTATTGCTCTAAAAAAATTATTATTGTTTAATTCAAAATCCTATTCTATTTTATTCTAGTTATTTTTAATTAATGTAGAATCGGCAAAGTATAATTCATGAGACTTTAAAAAATTCAAGGTTAGATTATTCATATAATTTGAAACGGAACGTCATGTAAAGGATACGACGGCTCTTAGCTATAAGCCTTTTGTGAACATCTGTATACCTTGTAGAATGCAAATAAATGAATATAATGAATGATATACAACAAAATTAAGACTTTTTTACTTTAAATTAAATTCCCTGTTCAAAAACCAAATCCCCGCGCGTAATGTAAAAAAATATAAAAATAATTAAGTACTTTAATGTTTTGATCTTGATGCTTGAGACTTTTTGGTAGGTACGACTTTTGGTCATTGTCTTAATAGACCAGACCGTACATATCGTCATTGACCTAGATTATACTTTCATAAATTTTTTTTATCATTTTATGATTGTATTATCGATTCCGGTCACGTCTGCGGAATTTCGATAGCTAATCTTATTTCAGTGTGTAGATATAGATTTATCACTATCAGTGTATTATCTTTTTTTAAGGTTCCGTACCAAAGGGGAAAAACGGGACCCTATTAGTAAGACTCCACTGTCCGTGTCTGTCTGTCACCGGGCTTTATCTCATGAACTGTGACAGCTAGACAGTTGAAATTTTCACAGATGATGTATTTCTGTTGCCGCTATAACAACAAATACTAAAAACAGAATAAAATAAAATATATTTATGGTGTTCCCATACAACAAACGTGATTTTTTTTTTGTCGTTTTTGCTCGATATTAATAACGGCAACAGGTAGACGCTTGAAATATTCCCAGAATATTTAGTTGTAGATATGTTAACTTTAGAAATAAATAATTAAAATAAAATAATTATTTAAGGGGGCTCCTATACAAGAGACGTGATTTTAGTACGTAACCCTTTATGCGCGAGTCCGACTCGCATTTGGCTGGTTTTTTAAACATATTTTCTACCTTTTACAGGATCTGTGGGTATCCATTGACACGTATTTTACAGTACAATAGATTCCGGGTCGCAGCAGTGACCCCGAATGTTATAGACCCATCGAAAATGGATGGAAAAGAAAAGTAAAATACAAATGTGTTTTATTATTTATTTGTGTATTATTCAATTATTGTGTACCACGCTTTTTATGTAGTTAAATATCCATTGACATCATTTCAGCCGAAAGGCGTCCACTACTTTATACAGGGTTATTGGAAAAACACCAACAACCTCTTAAGAGGTCATTGTAATCGTCATTATGAACAACTTTAACTATGGGACCAAACCTGAAATCGCGAAAAAAAAACAGCTGTTTCCTACATTTGTTGGTTAACTCGTCAAAATGTAAGGCACAGCTGATTTTTTTTTTTTCGCGATTTCAGATTTGGTTCCATAGTAAAAGTTGTTCATAATGACGAGTACAATGACCTCTTAAGAGGTTGTTGGTGTTTTTCAAATAACCCTGTATAGGCTTCCTCCAAGCACTTCCACTTTGACCAGTTCTTTTCTTCCCGCATCCAGCGGATTCCTGCGGCCTTTACAAGGTCATCGGTCCACCTTGTGCGAGGCCTATTTGGCCCCATTGACTTGAATACCATTCAATGTTATTTTTTTATAGCCTACAAGACGTAACGTACGTTGATCTATAAATTCTGTAAAATTCTCACCGTGATAACTTAGGTGAAGTGAGCTGTCAATAGTAGAAGCAATTGTCGTAATTTTAAGACCGTTCACAGTCTGATCTCAGTCTCAATCTGTCAAAAATACCCCTAATTTCCCTACATTTTTAACAAGTTTCTGACATTGATAGTCGCTGAGATGAGATTGCGACTAGATTTTAAACGTTTTAAATTGGTCTTAGTATCATTCCCTAGCATCAGGTGGTATGAGAGCTCACTTCACACTTTGTCGAATGATCGATAATAATTTAAAAAAAAATACTGTGCTATCCTTCGATGCATAATTTTACTCCATTCTGTCCGAAGTTGTTTTTAATTTTACAAGCCCTGTGCACGATAGGATTTCCTATCGGCAAAAATGATGAACTTCCATACAAATTTCCATCCACTCTGCATAATCAGCAATAAGATTCCCAATGCTGGGACCATAGATATAGAAAAGAATACATTTCTATGGCTGGGACACAGGCCTCTTCTCTGTGAGATGGAGTGGGCCATAATGCCCATAATCCACGCGGGTCCAGTGCGGGTTGACGGATTTCACATGTCTACGATTTTTTAGTTCTAGGACATGCCGTTTTCCTCGCAATGTTTTCCTTCATCGTTTTGAGAGCAGTGGTGATGAAATAATTTACACAAAGTAAAGCGCCTGCCTGCGTTTGAACCCACGACCTACAACTAGTAAGTCGCGACTGTTACCAACAGGGCACTACAGCTCTACATCCGCTTAAGGGAATGAATATTCTAATATCTACCCTTAATGATCACATTGCTAAAAATCATAATATTTTTTTATGTCATTCTTTGAGACCTGGCTTAGACTAGTCAGTGATTTCTAGAATTTAATTAGGTTAGGTTAGGTACAGGTTCTGTTAACAGGAAATGATTATTTTTTCTTGAATCAAAACTTTATTAATTGTTTAATAGCTCACGTATACGAAACATGCCTACTAAATTACCAGTTTACGTACCTATGTATGTATGTATGGGCATCTTAACTGCTCGACCTTTGCCCTTGCCAATGAAAAATAAAATAAATTCAACTTCGATCTTTTTTGGCGCCAATGACGTTTAGCTGTCTGGTTTGGCGATGGCACTATGTGCGTAATGCTGCCGGGATTAACCGAACGGGAACGAAGGCGCCCGAGCGCTGACCGAGCTTCGATACTTGCTGTGATTCAAAGTTGCCAGTCTGAGTAAATTCTCCCAAAAGATGGGAGAATTCGAAAGGTTTTCAATTTTCGGGGAAAGCATAGAATATGATTTTTATCTTTTTTGTAATTAGATAAGACAACTTATATGTACTGAATCAACCGTTACTATAAATAAGAACTGTTCGTGACAAACATTTTAGATAATACATAGTAGATATTTTACCTAAAACAAGAAATTAAAGTGAAGTTTAGGCATAAAAACGGACAGTTTAATTTCCAATCGTATTAGTTTTATCGCAAATCTACTTTTAAATGCAGGCAGCATTCGTAAATATTCTTGGGAAATACGCCCCTATTTATGGGTATTTATAAACTAACGCTGGCAACACCTATTTTAAACTGTCAATGCAGTTGAACTCAGTCACAACTAAAACATAAATAGAGTGCTTTTTACCAAAAAGGTTATAATATAATATTTACAGACATGAGTGAACAGAATGATAAATTATTGAACAAACCTAATTTGTATGTAGAAGTGTCAAATAGAAGTCAAATGGACAAGAAAATAGAAAATTATGAGTTGGAAGAAATAAGTAAACTTGTGCCTACAAATGGTAAGTACCTAAAAATTAGTTTCTATAACAATCATTTTGATTGCCTCACGTGCTTGTAATTGTGTAATAATAGGTGTATTCATTCAATCATATCCTTGTGTATGTAAAAATTACTCGTGACAGGTGACAGCTGACCGAAGTAAACTGTAGTGAAGTAACGCGAACCGGTCGTAGGGTTAAACATAGAACAAGACAGCGATAGAATACAATATTTTGTAATAGAAAGAGACGGAAGACAATGTCTTGATTTTTTTTGGGCATGCTTTCTTTCTGACCGAATGACCGAAGAGTCATTGAAAAATCGCGAGCGAGAGATTTTTTTGGGCAATTTACCATACATTTTATTTTGCGTTGTAAATTGTAAATATTATCTATGAAAGAAGTACCTGTTATCATGTTAGATTCTATCGTTTATTACAATTTTTTATCATAATATAAAAATATATAAATTATCGATAACGTCAAAATAGTCAAATCATTGCCCGTTACTTTATTTTATCTCGGTTTATCGAGCATTTCCACGTCAATCGTTCGTTGATTACATGAATGTTAAGCACTTAGATATATTGTGCTAATATGTTGAGCACTGAGATATCTACGTATGGGTATTACATTTCTGTGACTCAATCAAATAGATAGGGAACTATAGTATTTCGATTATGAATCGTATAATATTATAAGTGTTTGAAATTCAAGGCAATAATGATATTAATTGCTTTCAATATAAATTATATGTTATTGAAAAATTGTCTACGTATGAAAAATAATTACGTCGAAGCACAAACTTTTTTGCGATTTACAAGTTGTAGATCGTAGGTTCAATACTGACAGGCACTTTACTTTGAATAAATTATTTCATCAGCACTGCTCTCAAAACGGTTAAGGAAAACATTGTAAGGAAACCGGCATGTTATGTGATCTCTACCAACCCGCACTGGGTCTGCGTGGTGGATTACGGTCCATTCCCTCTCACAGAGAGGAGGCATGTGGCCCAGAAGTGGGAATATTATGGAGGCCTATGTCCCAGAGGTGGGAACATTATTGGATGATTATGATGATGAAAAATAATTACGTCGTAGCACGAACGTTTTTACATTTTGCGTTCTAAACCGGGGCATGTAGCGTAGAGTTGCAGAAGGATTTTTTGACGCCTGAGTGACATTGACAGGGGGGCGTTGTTGGTGAACATTTTGTGAAACTGTCACAGAAATTGTGTAGGCAATACAAGATGGCGGCGCTAGTTCTGAATTTGGCTACGCGCCAAAAACCTTGTAGCGTTGTAGTAATGTTACTTTTCAATGTCATGGCATAGTTTTTATTTACTGCCCTTATTACTTTAGGAGTCACATAATGGCGGTGAAAGATACCACCATGACGAAACCTCGACGTCAATTCCCGTAATTAAAATCTTTCAAAATCTAGTCGCTGTCTCATCTCAGCGACCATCAATGTCAAAAACTTGTCAAAACTATCAACTCAATTTTTATTTGTTTTATCATGCTTATATATCGATAACCATAGCGTCCGCGGGGTTTCGCTAACTAATTGAATTTGACCCTGTATCTATACTTACTCGTTCTTCTTAATAAGAAGAAACGTTTTCCTGCAATGGGACAATAACTACAGCAGATATAATAAAAGGGACACCCGGATGGAACGAAGTATAACTGGCTTGCTTTCTATAAGAGAGAGAGAGAGAGAGAGAGAAACACGCGCACGCCGCACGGCTTACAACTATAGCAAAAAGTGTCGTTCCAACTTTTGGTCTTAATTTTTTCCGTCTAGCCCCCTTTCGCAACGCGCGATAAGAAACTTCGTTCCAATAATCTTTAATTGCTGCAAGTGTATTGTATTATGTGATTTTATTATTATAATTTTAGTTGTCTTTGACATATCTCGGGACCCTGGGGTCCCGGACCTTTGAAAGGCGTACTAAGGGCCGAAGCCAGCTCAGCTCAGCTTCACAAACCAAGACCCCTCCATGCCTCGGAAAGCACGTAAAGCCGTTGTTCCCGGCTGTCATTCATGGATCTTTGACAGTCGTTACGGGTAGTCAGAAGCCTGAAAGTCTGACAACCAGTCTAACCAAGGGGTATCGTATTACCCAGTAACTGGGTTGTGGAGCTCAGATCGGCAGTCGCTCCATGTAAAATGTAAAATACTGGTATTCAGCTTGAACTAGGTAGATAACTATGAGAATAGCTTTTGCTGCCGGAAAACCAACATAATAAAATCATTGAAAATCAGAAAAGTTCTAGCAGAGTTGCACCTGCACGTTGCACGTTTTGACTTTGACTTTTGACTTTGACCTTAAATGTCTCGCACACTTTCAATCACAGTCCGAGGGTTTTGAAGGAAACTCCTAATCCATTGCTTCTTATGTTTGAGAAAATCGTATCTGCTCAACAATGAAAATACGCAATGAACGTGGCTGAAATGTCACAATGAAATGAGTTGCGAGCAATTGTCAGTTTGTTGCATGTTAGTTACGCAATTACCCCGCTGATAACCCATGATGTGCCGGATGTAGTCACGGATATTAACTTTTTATCGAACTGACTACCTGTACCTACTTATCTTTTTAGATATAAATTGTCCGTATTTTCAAATCTCAGTTCTTTCTTTGACAGCTGTATTGAACCGCTATAGATTGCACGCAAGCTAAGTCTGATCTGACATTTGATATAAACGTTGAGATGGCGGCAAACGATTATTTCCGATTTTGACAGCGCGCAGACTTAGTTTGCGCGGACTCTAACACAGCAAATTGGCATAGCGTGCCAATTTGATAAACAATTAATTTTCCTGTCACTGTACCTACATTTAAATATCGCCAAATCTCAAGGACATGTCTCTAAATTGCGAACAAAATAAGAAAAGGCCTTGAGTTTGAACGACCACAGTCAAGGTCAGTCCTATCAACTTGGCAATTATTATAATTATGATGTGTCAGCATTTTCTTTACAAATACCAAACGCGATTAAACCGACATGACAGGCAACCTGAGGTAAATCGTAGGTATTTGAATTATTTTTCTTTACCAGGAAAATTTCCAGGAAATTTTCGCAACCGCCATCTTGGATTTTTATTTTGAAATTCGTTCCTGCCGTGGTCCTCCGAAACCACACATTTTTTTTTTAATGTTTGTGATGTTATTAGCACAACTGTGCTGCTGGGGAGTTTATTGCTCCACTTCTTCTTCCCAGCGAAAGCACTAGGAAGTGGTGCAGGGCGGGCGTTTTGGGAGACTGTCTTTTGTAATATTGACGTTCGAAAAGTGCTGATTCTGAGCCGAATTTCAATTAATGACTTTTGATTTTGAACTAAACTTTAAATTAAGCTATGCCCCCCGTCACTTTTTATACACCCGTAACTAGTCTTTTGTATATATATTCTCTTTTCTATATAATAGAAATGAAATGCTGCTCATTGGTAAGCTCACCACTTCAGAACAGCTAGACCAATTTGGCATTTTTTTAATTTAAAATGTTTCTAAAGTTTGAGTCAAGTTATTACGGACATAAAAATTTGAAAGTTTGATGGTAATATTGGAATATTCAAAAAAAGTGAAAGTGTATTTTCAACGGGAATTATGTATGATTTATTGAAATTTGTACAAGTCAGCCTGTAAGGTCAACAATTTCAAAATAGAAATCATTTATCAAAATTATTTCTGCTGAATACTACTTACGTAATTAAATGATAATGACTTCGTGAAGAATCTTTTTAGCCGTAAGAGCGTGACAAAGTTACAAACATCCACAACAACAAAGGAAAATCAACATCCCACATTTCTAATTTAGTGTTTTTTTTTCAACCGTAATATATATGACAGAGAAGGTATGAATGTCTCACGTTAACATCAGGCATATTTTAATTACTTTGGGCGTACTATGGGTAGTGTTGGTTACAGCACAATTGAAAAACGGTTTGCAGTTCAAATCAGATTATAATTTACGATCAAGTTAGTCTACACTAGCGAATCATACACTGTGGGTACACAACTCAATGATACGGAACGCGAGACAGTTTCTAAGCACATGTTGTTCGTACGATGTCCAATGTTTCGATGATCTCGAGAGCTCTGCTCACACCGTTCTTGTAGTTGTCGCTTTCGTCCACCTCCACGAACTTAGGCTAGACTCTGTCTAGCGCCACGAGGTGGCGCTAGCGTTCCGAATAAACGAATAAGTCCGACATATATTTTTATTGAATTTTCAAACATGATTAAATAATATATAAATAAGTTAAGGGCTGATTTTACCAAACTCGGATATCTTTTATCCGAGGAATAAAATTGACGTCTGACAGATTTATTGTGGAAAAAATAACAAAAATTTAAAATTTATTGTCAGGATAAGACTAAGGGCTGATTTTTCAATCATCTGATAACTTTATTCGAGGAATAATTTAAAATTTTGTCCGTTATTTTATACAAAAACTATCAAACGTAAATTTTATTCCCCGAAGAAAGGCTATCTGGCAATGGAAAAATCAACCCTTATTCTAGTTATAAAAGTTTGGCGAAATTCGCCCTTAGTGCCTTATCATATATTTGTCGTACCATACCTACCTTATTCTGCTACAGAATTAAGTCCTGAATTAATTACCTATCAATTTCCTTAGTAATGCGAATAGAATAGTCCAGATGAAGGTAGATACTCTGAAGGTTTAATTAATTGTCCTATTATAATTATTATCTCCGGTCACCTAGATTAACGTTTGTGTAATTAATCATAATAATCTATACATGACTTTGGAGGTAATGAAAAACCATTTAGTAAGGATTTAGGACATCTTATCTGCGTCTGTCCTTATTATAAAATTGAGCTGTAGATTGGGGGCTTGGAACCGGTACCAAAAGTTTTGTTACCTGGGTCCCGGTTCCAGACGGGTATCACTACTCCACCTGACAAGTACCGATACCAAATTCAGGTATCCGGCATGTACAGACGTCAGCACTTCTAGCTACTACAATCTGTCAAATTTCTTTAATAGATTTTCAACTTTATCCCTGAAGCATCAAGTTTCAAGGTTGATTGGGAAAATTTAACAGTTTCGGGTAGCTTGACCTGCTGGCGTCTACAGATGTCATATTTGTACGAGAAACTTATTACGGTTGGCAACCTTGAAGTTATATTTCTAACGCCAATTAACTATCCTTTCTAATTAATATATCTGTTTTCTCACTCTAGCTTACGGAAATATTTGTTTGGTACTGGTACAGTACCGGTATTGATTAGAAATACCAATAGTACAGGTACAAGGTCTGGAACCGGTACCAACAGTACAGGCTCTTCTGAAGAGTTATATGTACAGACGCCAGCACATCAAGGTACTACAATCTGTCAAATTTCTTAAATAGATTTTCAACTTTATTGCTAAAGCATTAGGTTCAAGGTTGATTGGGAAAATTTAATAGTTTCAGATAGCTTGTCCTGCTGGCGACTGTACAACTATCTTTGTACTTGTTACTCGTCAAGTTTTCGTCCATTAATGATGTCTGCAAAGCTAATAATTAAAGCAATTATTGCAACTAATCTACTTACAAAATGATCAAATCGGTTGTGTAATATTACAATTAAATTGTTCAATTAGTAGATCAATCTGTTGTGATACTGTTTAAATACATCGGAGCAAACTTAATGCGTTTATTTAGTCAGTTAAATGCTTCGCATTGATAATAATTTAGTTGACCAGTCTGTTTTTTTTTTTTTAATCATTATTTGTAGTTTTGGAGTTTTTATCCACAAGGATACGTCAACCCCATTGTACCTTATACACTATATATCCTTAACATTAAACATAAAACAAAAAAAAAAAAAAAAAAACAAAAGACTCCAGAAAAGCATACCTAGCAGTAATCCTGAACCCAAAATAGTCTATATTATGGGTTCAGAACCAACGCCAAGCTACAAAGTTGTTTTGCTAGATCAGACTTAGGGTATGACAATATCGTCTGAATTAAGCCAATATCTAACCTGTTCAAACAATTCTCTCTTTCCAATTTTTCTCTTTCAGCATTGATAATAATTTAGTTGACCAGAGTCTGTGTTTGGTTGGATTCTCGCACGGCTCTTTTTTTTTAAGGGCCTTACTCTCGTTTAGTACCGTAATACGGTCACTTTATGAAGAATATTTCTCATTAACGGCTTGATTAAAAGATCTGTAAAAAATATATGTTTGCTATAGATTCATGAACAACATTTCTGTAGAAGGATTTTTTCGTATGGCTAATACTTTTGCCTTAAAAAAATATTTACCAACACGCTATTTTTTCTGAAATTCGATATTACTTCTAAACGGCTTTGATGTTTGGAAATATTTTTACACTGAAAAATCGATGGTTAGAGGTACTACAGATTTGTCTTAGCTTATGTAAATCAATTAACATTTGCAAAGGAAATGTCCCCACTTTGAGATCGAGCTTCAGAGGGGCTCTGCGCGGGCGCGGGCGGCAGTCGTGCGTTAGCATTGAGACGGGATGGCTGTGTCGCTCGCTGCTACGCTCCGGCTATCGACCGACTATGCGCGTCTGTCTGTGTTAGTGCAAATATTTACGAACGAATTGTATCAGTGTGCGTTTATTGACTAGCTCGCTGCAGATGGCCCATTTCTATTGTGCGCGTGGACGCTTACGAATACTTACGATAGTAAAATACAAGTAGTCATATCTAAACTAATATTAAAATGAGAAAAGATTGGATTTGATCAAAATAAAAGTCCAAGATGGCGGCTGCGAAAATTTTCAAGTTTTTCATCATGGGTGTCGTTTTCATATTTTTCGAGGGTGACAAAACCGATAGTGAGGTCTAAATAAAAATCCAAAATGGCGGCTGCAAAAATTTTCAAATATTTCATCATGGGTGTCGTTTTCATACTTTTCGAGGGTGATAAAGCCGATAGTGAGGTCAAAATAAAAATCCAATATGGCGGCTGCAAAAATTTTCAAATATTTCATCATGGGTATCGTTTTCATACTTTTCGAGGGTGATAAAGCCGATAGTGAGGTCAAAATAAAAATCCAAAATGGCGGCTGCAAAAATTTTCAAATATTTCATCATGGGTGTCGTTTTCATGCTTTTCGGGAGTGATAAAGCCGCTAGTGAGGTCAAAATAAAAATCTAAAATGGCGGCTGCGAAAATTTTCAAATATTTTATCATGGGTGTCGTTTTCATGCTTTTCGGGGGTGATAAAGCCGCTAGTGAGGTCAAAATAAAAATCCAAAATGGCGGCTGCGAAAATTTTCAAATTTTTCATCATGGGTGTCGTTTTTATGCTTTTTGGGGGTGATAAAGCCGATAGTGAGGTCAAAAAAAATCCAATATGGCGGCTGCGAAAATTTTCAAATATTTCATCATGGGTGTCGTTTTCATGCTTTTCGGGGGTGATAAAGCCGATAGTGAGGTCAAAATAAAAATCCAATATGGTGGCTGCAAAAATTTTCAAATATTTCATCATGGGTGTCGTTTTCATGCTTTTCGGGGGTGATAAAGCCGCTAGTGAGGTCAAAATAAAAATCTAAAATGGCGGCTGCGAAAATTTTCAAATATTTCATCATGGGTGTCGTTTTCATGCTTTTCGGGGGTGATAAAGCCGCTAGTGAGGTCAAAATAAAAATCTAAAATGGCGGCTGCGAAAATTTTCAAATATTTCATCATGGGTGTCGTTTTCATGCTTTTCGGGGGTGATAAAGCCGCTAGTGAGGTCAAAATAAAAATCTAAAATGGCGGCTGCGAAAATTTTCAAATATTTCATCATGGGTGTCGTTTTCATGCTTTTCGGGGGTGATAAAGCCGCTAGTGAGGTCAAAATTAAAATCCAAAATGGCGGCTGCGAAAATTTTCAAATTTTTCATCATGGGTGTCGTTTTTATGCTTTTCGGGGGTGATAAAGCCGCTAGTGAGGTCAAAATAAAAATCCAAAATGACGGTTGCGAAAATTTTCAAATTTTTCATCATGGGTGTCGTTTTCATGGTTTTTGAGGCTGCTGAAGCCAATAGTGAGGTCAAAATGAAAATCTAAGATGGCGGGTGCGAAAATTTTCAGAATTTTCGTCATGGGTGTCGTTTTCATACTTTTCGAGGGTGATCAAGCCGATTGTGAGGTCAAAATAAAAATCCAAAATGGCGGCTGCGAAAATTTTCAAATTTTTCATCATGGGTGTCGTTTTCATGCTTTTCGGGGTTGATAAAGCCGATAGTGAGGTCAAAATAAAAATTCAAAATGGCAGCTGCAAAAATTTTCAAATATTTCATCATGGGTGTCGTTTTCCCACTTTTCGAGGGTGATAAAGCCGATAATGAGGTCAAAATAAAAATCCAAAATGGCGGCTACAACAATTTTCAGATATTTCATCATGGGTGTAATTTTCATAGTTTTCGAGGGTACTACAGCCGATAGTGAGCTCACAATGTAAATCCAAGATGGCGGCTACAAAAAATTGTTTTTTTTTTAAATCATACATAAGGAACTTCGAATAATCTAAGTTATTCCGATCAAACTAAAATTTACTAATTATTACTTGATTTTAGGTACACGATACTTATTTGACAATAATATACTTAGTGTGATGAGTTGCCAAATAAACAATGTTATTTATCACGAGACCGCATGAGTGAGTGAGTGAGTGAGTGACAGATAGATTGCAAAAACAATATCCTATACGGTTAAGACACAAGAAATGCGTTTCCGTGAATACTGTATCATTGTGTATTAAAATTCAATTGATTTAATACAGGTAACTTATTATTGAAAGATTATCTATTTATCCAGTTCTTTATTTAGATATTTAAGAAGGAAAATTAGTTTTATATGTAACCAACACCTCAAATGATGACTGAATAATTAGTTACAACTAAAACTAGATTTTTGAAGCCGCCATTTTGGATTTTTATTTTGACCTCACTATTGGCTTTATCACTCTGGAAAACCACGAAAACGACACTTATGAAGCAAAATTCCAAATTTATTGCAGCCGCCATTTTGGATTTTCATTTTGACCTCGCTATTGGCTTCAGCAAACTCAAAAACCACACCCATGATGAAAAATTTGAAAATTTTTGCAGTCGCCATTTTAGATTTTCATTTTGACCTCACTATTGGCTCCAGCACCCTCGAAAACCACGAAAACGACACCCATGACGAATATTTTGAAAAGTTTTGCAGACGCCATCCTGGATTTTCATTTTGACTTTATAATCGGCTCCAGCACCCTCGAAAACCACGAAAATGACACCCGTGACGAAAATTTTGAAAATTTTCGCACCCGCCATCTTAGATTTTCATTTTGACCTCACTATTGGCTTCAGCAGCCTCGAAAACCACGAAAATGACACCCATGACGAAAATTTTGAAAATTTTCGCACCCGCCATCTTAGATTTTCATTTTGACCTCACTATTGGCTTCAGCAGCCTCAAAAACCATGAAAACGACACCCATGATGAAAAATTTGAAAATTTTTGCAGCCGCTATTTTAGATTTTCATTTTGACCTCACTATTGGCTCCAGCACCCTCGAAAACCATGAAAACGACACCCATGATGAAAAATTTGAAAATTTTTGCAGCCGCCATTTTAGATTTTCATTTTGACCTCACTATTGGCTCCAACACCCTCGAAAACCACGAAAACGACACCCATGACGAATATTTTGAAAAGTTTTGCAGCCGCCATCTTGGATTTTCATTTTGACTTTATAATCGGCTCCAGCACCCTCGAAAACCACGAAAACGACACCCATGACGAATATTTTGAAAAGTTTTGCAGCCGCCATCTTGGATTTTCATTTGGACTTTATAATCGGCTCCAGCACCCTCGAAAACCACGAAAATGACACCGATGACGAAAATTTTGAAAATTTTCGCACCTGCCATCTTAGATTTTCATTTTGACCTCACTATTGGCTTCAGCAGCCTCGAAAACCACGAAAATGACACCCATGACGAAAATTTTGAAAAGTTTTGTAGTCGCCATCCTGGATTTTCATTTTGACTTTATAATCGGCTCCAGCACCCTCGAAAACCACGAAAATGACACCCATGACGAGGTTTATCTACTAAACGGCCGTAGGTAATTATTTCAAGGTCACTGCCGAAACTATAACATCGTTCGATTGGCTACAGAACCCTAAAATGCTATTTAGGTACAGTGCTAGTTAGGTAGGTTTATTACTGATTTATAATAATTCAAATTGGTGAAACAGGATCACATTTTTTATAAAATCTCATTTTTAAGTACTTAATAAATCCTCCTACCTACAGTATGCAAATAAAATGTTATTCGATTCCTAAGAAAAGTTTTACCCCCGCAGGAACTAAGTTCTGATTTTAAATAAAATCGAAATTTCTGTATGAAAAATGCTTAAAATATACGTAACATACGTATCAATCTATACAAAATATATCAGACTTGCAACCGCAATTCCCTTCTGGAATCGTTGGCAAAAATAGCGACCTGCGGGCGGCATGTCTGTGCCTCTGCATACTCTTTGATCGTCGTTTTAGTTCAGCGCGCCACCGCGCGCGTTTTACGTTTTCGGGAGTAGAGCGTTTAGCTCCGCCCACATGCACAAGGTCAGCGAGCCCTATCCCTATATACACCTTAATGTTATTTTGAAGATCCTAATGATACTTAAAGATGGGTCCTCTCTCTCTCTCTTAGATATGTCATAAACGTTTACATGACATTGATTTACATAAAAAGGGTTAAATGGAGTATTTAACCCCATTCTGGGGTGAATTTTAAAAAAACCGTTCTTTCGTGTTCACCTTATTATGAAAATAACTCTTATGCAAAATTGTATGCTTCTAGACCCAGTGGTAAAGGCTATGTGCGTTGTCTGTCAGTGAATAAATGAATTTAAGATTTTTATTGTGAACAGAACTTTATTTTCTTTTTTTTTAGCTCACTAAAATATGTATTTTATGTACAGAGCTCATTGGGCATTAAAAAAAAACTTTTTTGCAAAAAAAATCAACCGACTTCCAAAAACGACACTACAAAGTGAAAAATAACTTTAATTTCGGAAGTCGGGTCGGATGTCGTTGGGTTCACATTTTCGTTGCTTGGCACCGACTTCCGAAATTAAAGTTAATTTTCACTTTGTAGTGTCGTTTTTGGAAGTCGGTTGATTTTTTTTGCAAAAAAGTTTTTATTTTTCACTTTTAAGTTGTAATTTTTACCAGTAATTTTGGTTTAAAAACCAAACTACTGAACCGGTTTTGATGAAATTTATATGGGACCATTTGGGAAGTATACCCTTTCCAACAAAACAAAAAATTTTCAAATCAGTTGGCAAGCGACGGAGTTATGCGCGAACAAACATAAAAAAAATAATAATAATGCAAACATCTGAATTGAAAACCTCCTCCTTTTTTAGAAGTCGGTTAAAAATGGTCAGCATTGCTGTCAATGGGAAAAGTGCCCAAAAGTCTGGCAGCATTGCCACGTTGGATGGCAATGCTGGTTCTTTGGCCTAATAAAAATAGGTCAAAACAGTTTACTCATAAAAATAAATATTTTGTTTTGTTGGCTTCATATGAAACGTTTTGTTTTTTCCTTATAGCATTTTCCTATCAATTTATAACATGTCTAAAGAAAAGTTACCTCGTCTGATCTCGACGTTTGACGATTGATAGGTGTACCTTTTGTTTACTTGTTTTTTCCTATCGTAACATCACGCCTATAAGATAAAGATATATTTATTGCATAACTGTGTACATTAGGTTCTTATTGATAAACATTACATTTCAAACAGTCTACCCAAGTCGGACATGCAATAGTATTTTAAGACATTAGGTACATAGAAATATTATTTTTTATCAAAAAACTCATTCAGATTATAAAATACATTATCAATTAACATTTTTTTTCAATTTATTTTTAAACATATTTCCATTTAATTGCTTAATTGCTGGCGGTAACTTATATTGCAGCATATTGTTTTTAACAAATAAACATAATTCGAGTATATAAATACCAGTCAGTGTCAGGAAACCCTCCGTTCTGAAGACGTCTCTTAATGATTCGGTACTATACATGTTATATATTGTCTTAAGACATTTCTTCTGGAGAATGAATGTGGATTGTACGTTTGTGTTTCACTTATTGTATCCCAGTGTGGGGAGGAGCGGCTAAAACTAAATTTTTAACCCTGGAACGAGCTCAGCAAAGTTTAAACAAAATTATTTAAAAAAAAGAAGATTCTCTACGGAAAATTTGTATCAAATTAGTAATTTACTCTCTGTAAGGAAATTGTACATTGTTCAAGTCGTTCTCAAGAAAGATAAGTCTCTACCATATAATAATAGTACCCAATCAAAAAGAAGAACAGATAATCGCAGATATTCCCCGAACTAAATTGAAATTCACTAGCAGACAACTACACAAACGTTCAGCTCAATTATATATAGTTATATAAACAAATACGTGTATGTTCATAATAAAAATAGGTACAATTGTAAAACAAGCTTGGTAAATTGGATTAAAACACTTTCCTATGATAAAACGGAGGCTCTGTTACAACAGATTGAGTAATCAGACAAATCACACATTATTCTTACACCTCATTCTATATAGGTACTCGTATTATCATATTCAAATCACAAACACCACATTCACATCACAAAATACATCTCATTCATATCACAACACACAATACTTTAACTTCACACACACCACTTCACGTCACAACACACACCTCACATCACGCTACACGTCATGCTTAAATTAGATACCTATACCATTGTTATGGAAGAGCGGAGCCTTCTAACACAGGCATTATCTGCCTAAAAGAAGGCTTCGAACACAAATTTGTAACTATTTGCTGATTTGTGACAATAAACAATTTTTATTTATTTATCGTTGACAACTCTATTACATTTATTATTTTAACATAAAGTACAAGCTACCTCTTACCAAGCTAATCAATCAACCTGTAAACAAACAAAAAACGAATCCTCGAAAGACCGAAACTTTTACTGACATAATAACAAAAACTGACAGCGGGTTAACCCTTTAAATTCTCACCATCAAGCTTGTCACCAGGCCATTAGCAAAACTTGTTTATTCAAGCTCTAAATGGCAGTTACAGTGAAATAGTGTTGCAACTTTAAGGCTAGTGTTCTGTACGTAAATCGGAATAAATAACGTATCCTAGGCGCTACATCGTTTGGCCTAAATTCCTATCTGTTACACAACAGGCGGGGGTGTGTGGTTGCTGTTGCAGCGGAGGGTTAAAACGGAGTATGTTTTAGTGACTTTACTAAAGCTAGGGATTCCTTAAACTGGCCGCCACAAAGCGTCCGCAATTTACCGTCGAATGACCGTGTATGTAGTGTATAAATAAGTGTTTATTCTCAAAATATTTAGTGAGATCAATGGAAATTAAAAATAAAATTACTAAATTATTATATATACAAACGAAATTAGAGGGACGAACGGGAGTAAGTATTCAAAGTTGCAATCGGTAATCTACGAGCAAATCGCTTTTGATTTTGTGTACAAATTAGTGCTCGTGATTGTCCTGATATAGAACAATTGACGGCAATTGACGGCACGGTTGGCGCAGTGGTTAAGCGATTGACTGCTGCGCTGCGTGTCGCGGGTTCGATTCCCGCACGGAACAAATATTTGTATGACCTACATGTATTTGTTCCGAGTCTGGGTGTTTTTGTATCTATACTATGTATGTATTTACAAAAAAAATGTATATAAGTAGTTTATCAGCCATCTTGTTACCATAACACAAGCATTAGGTTGCTTAGCTTGGGACTAGATGGCGCTGTGTGAATTGTCCAGGGATATTATTATTATTATATTATAGAAATCGTTTTCTAATAGTTAGCCTTTGAAAAGAATTTACAAAATAATGTTCGAAATTATTGAACAAGTAATTATTGTAAACACAGGAAAATGTCGAGAACAAGCTCTTTTTGCTCGCGTTGATACAAACTATGTAGGTATTAACAGGAAAGATAGTGCCGTGTTTAAAATAATAAACTTGTAATTGGTACCAACAGCGAGGCTGCCGTAAATCGAGAAGGCTCTTTTACTGAAGATAGAATAGACTAGAATAAAATAGAATATCTATTCTACTAATATTTTTCTGAAATATATACTGATTCTTCATAAAATAATTATGTAGTCTTCAATGTATAGCTTTTTTGCCTAGCTTTTTCCCATCTGTGTTAGGTCGACTTTCAGTCTAGCTGTATGCAGCTGAATATCAGTATTTTATATGGAGTGACTGCCTACCTGACTTCCACAACCTAGTTACACGATACCCCATGGTAAGACTGGTTGTCAAACTTTTGGGCTACGGAATACCAGTA
The DNA here is from genome assembly GCA_945859715.1 of Apamea sordens. Lineage (NCBI taxonomy): Eukaryota > Metazoa > Arthropoda > Insecta > Lepidoptera > Noctuidae > Apamea > Apamea sordens. The sequence continues at coordinate 16,224,509 of OX244002.1, forward strand.
AAGACTCTCAAAGATCTACGAATCACAGTCGAGACCAACTGCTTTCCGATGCATGAAGGGCTCGCGGTATGTTAACCGCGGCAAGCATAGCTTATCCTTTAATCGCCCCGTGCGTCTGTTCTTATTTGGCTACAAGCCCCTTTCAGCTCTATGTTACACATAAAAATTACAATTAAAACTGAACTGAAAATGTTTAGTTTTATTTGTAACTTTTATTTAATAAAACTTTTCTTACTACTTACAAACTAATTCTTCCAACCTCAGAGAAATTCTTTTAATTTGTTATGTGCAACTATTGAAAAATACCTCTCGTACTTACACAAACTGTTTTGTTCCCACGAAATTTTAATTTTTTCTGTTGAAAGACTCGTTCGGCTGTGTAAATACAAAAAAAAGTTTTTTTTTTTGTAAAAGTGTGTCTGTCTTCAATCAATTTGCCTAGCCTTTTCTCAACTACGTTAGGGTTGGCTTTCAGTCTAACCGGATACAGATTGATATCAGTATTTTACTTTAAGCGACTATCAGCACAACCCAGTTCCTGGGTAATACGATACCCTTTGGTAAGACTGGTTGTCAGAGTTTCACGCTTCTGACGACCTGTAACGACTGTCAAAGATCCACGAATGACAGCCGGGGCCAACGGTCTAACGTGCTTTCCGAGGCTCGGAGGTTATTGGTATGTCGAGATGGTCACCCATCCATGAACCAAGCGCAGCAAGCGTAACTTAACCTGATCGATGGATCCGTACGGCTGTTATAATTTAGCCACGAGACCCTCAAATGGATCTGTCTTGTAGCAGTAAAATACCGGTTTCATTGGATAATCTGAAAGTGTGGTCCCATATCTCAGAGTGCTTAATTACTTTCCTAGAATAACGGTAGCAGCTACATAGCGACCGCAGTGTTGTATGAAAATGTTAGCAGCCGGGTTTGATTTTACGGTGTCACAAAAAACGCTATCTAGGAAAAAACACCAACTTTCATAAATAAAGTTTCATTGACGTCATTCCCGGTATATAAACTGTAAACGCTATTTGGCGGCCACCGCTCTACCAGGAAACCGTAGCTTAAGCAATCACATTGGTTGTCAAATACTTTACAATCATACTTAAAGTTCCCTGACCAAACTTAGAAAACTTCAATCTAATATTTACATAGTTCTGAAACTTCTACACTATCTTTCCTTAGAACTGAAACTCCATTTTGAAACTTCAACCAACCTTCACCCGCGCTCATACGTTCCGTATCAAACTCAATGAACCCTACCAGTTTACAATATTCCTGTCGATCTATTCTGTAAAAATCTCACCGTGAATACTTAGGTCAAGTGAACTTGAAGTGAGCCGTCAATAGTATCAATCCTTAGTATCAGATGGAAAGACAGCTCACTTCAAAAAAATCTCACCGTGAAAACTTAGCTGAAGTGATGCTAGGGATTGACACTATTGACACACTTCAACTAAGTTTACACGGTGAGACAGCAGAAGACCTATTCTCGTAATTAAAATATTCAAAATGTAGTCGCAATCTTATCTCATCGTCAAAAACTTGTCAAATATGTAGGGAAATTAGAGGTATTTATTAAAGACTAGCTTTTGCCCGCGACTTCGTTCGCGTGGAATAGTGACTTCACCAATAGATGACATCACATACACCGACTCTTGACCAATAGATGGCGCTGTATGTCCGGAATAAATTTTATTTTTTATTTTATTTTTTGTAATAAAAACTATCCTATGTCCATTCTCAAGTTCCAAACTATGTCTGTACCAAATTTCACACAAATCGGTTCAGTAGTTTAGGCGTGAAGCAAAGACAGACAGACAGACAGACAGACAGACAGAGTTACTTTCGCATTTATAATATTAGTTTGGATTGCGACTCAGATCAGACTGTGAACGTTCTTAAAATTACGGGAATTGCCTCTCAGATCGACTGGACCAGCTTTGACGGTGAGATTGTTACAAAAAACTTGAGAGGTGTCAAGGGACACCCGGATGGAACGAAGTTCAAAGAGAGAGTGAGACAGACAGAGAAACACGCGCACGCCACACGGCTTACAACTACCTATAGCAAAAAGTGTCGTTCCAACTTTTGGTCTTAATTTTTTCCGTCTAGCCCCCTTTCGCAACGCGCGATAAGGAACTTCGTTCCAAAAGACCGGCTGTTCGTTGCAACTAGCACCACACCCTAAGGTCTGGCACACATTGTAGATCGAGTCGCCAATTTGCGGAGCTACATTAATTACGTGCAGCCTGTGTTTTAAATTCTTGTGGAGCACAGATGTTTTATTTTAATTGTTCTCTTCCGTGTGGTTGTGCCTTTATGTCTAAGCAGTGTGAGATGTAGCTAGTAGGTAATTAGGGGGTACGTTTGTAGGTAGATGTCCTGGTTTTCGGTAACGTCGGGTACTTTTAAGTGGACTCGTTATAGAATAATGAATTTGGATGTTTCGATGCAAATTATGACCTTATTTTGGCCACAGCCGCACGGGTCGTTCTTCAAGGTTAAGCAACGCTTGCCGAGGTTGGGCCGTGGATGGGTGACCATCCACGTACCGTCTGTGCCTCTGAAAGCATGTTAAGCAGTTGGTCCCGGCTGTCACTTGTAGATCTTTGACAGTCATTACGGGTAGCCCAAAAGTCCTGCCAAGGCGTATCGTGTTACCCAGTAACTGCGTTGTGGAGATCAGATAGGTAGTCGCTTCAAGTAAAGTACTGGTATTCAACTGTATCCGGTTAGAATGGAAGCCGACCCCAATATAGTTAGCAATAGGCAGATGATGGTTATGGTCTTTAAAAGTGTACGAGTTCAATTATCTTGTTTTAATCATTAGAATTATTTACCCAACCTAGCAGAGTAGCTAAGTATCATCAAGATATCAGCACCAGAATTTCGTAACACACTATTAATGACAATCTGAATCATTTTGTGTGATAATGCTAATCTTATTGATTAGGTAATGATTATGTTAGAAAAATTTGTCTTCTCAACAACGTCAATGACGCAATGAATGTTCTTGAACTGTCAAAATGAGAGCGATTACTACTGTTAGTGTATTACACAACTACCCCGTAGATTTAATTCGATAAAGCTTACAGAAATGGGGAGTAAAAACCTTTGTCTTAAAACCCCTTATGTAAAAATCATAGCAACAAAACAAAAAAACGCTAGGAAATAATTCTTCAACTATCTCTCGCCAGCCTCAACTCTAAGAGCGCTTCCTAACGCTGTCTGCGAATAACTGGAACGATGCTACGACACTATCTACCGACACCTGACTTCACTCTCTAGAACAGGGGTTCCCAACCAGGGGGGTGTTGGGTGACACAAGGGGGGGTGCGGCGGCTTTAAAAGTAAGCTGCATATTTAAAAAAAATGAATGTTCCTTGTATTATACTCAATACTTAATACTCAATATACAAGCTGTTGTTTTGCATCCTCGTCAAAATTTACGATCCCTGGTAAATAATGAATACATGCTTTATTTTAGTTATTTAAGTTTGACAGTATTTCAAAATACACCACTTTCAAAGAACAGAATCGCGTTATTGTATCGTAAAAGCGGCCGCGTTTTTATGTGTGTGTAAAAGGGCAGTTACAGTGCGGTCTCAGACAGGCCGCATTTTAATATGCGTGGTCCACAAACGTTTCCGAAAATTTGAAAAAAAAATACCTACTTATTTTATAATTGATTCATGTCGAGAATCAGTAGCATAGTTACCTCCTTGAATTTGACGAGGTTGCAAAACAACACCTTGTATTTATTGCTTCCACATGTGAACTTAGGTGGTAGATTTTACAGAATATGATCATTGTGGACCCTGTCGGGCACAGCAAAAGTGGGAGAGAGAGGAAGAGGGCTTTTATTTGACTACTTTGTTGTTATACATATAATAGATATTGTAATTATTTTTTAAAAAAACATGTACCTACCTAAGTAATTTAAGTATTCATTGATATTATAATAGCATTTATATAATAGAAATTAATTGACATGACTAGTGTACTTTATTAATTGACATGACTAGTGGACCCACAAAATAATTTTCGTGATTTTATTTTAGCACTTTATCGACGTTGTATATACACATATCTATGCAAAGTTTCATCTTTCTAGCACTAACCGTTCGGAAGGTACGCCGAGGACGTACGGACGGACGGACATGACGAAACTATAAGGGTTCCGAGACGTGAACTACGAAACCCTAAAAAGTTAAAAGATTGAGAATCCCAGCGAGAAGCTTTTAAACTTACTCCCCATCTATTTGTTCGAAGTCCTCGCCACGAATGATGAATACGGTGGAATTTTCAACACTTCAATGTCTTCAATATACCTATTGGGTGTTTGAATTTTAAATGAGGGTAGCTATTCGGCTTCAGGCAGAATGTACGTGTTACTTGTGTGCTTACCTTGCTGGGATGGTGTGTGCTTTGTCGAACAAGACGTAGCATTTCAAGTACTCTATGTAGGTACTTTCTGGTTTCATGCTGGTGTAGAATTTGTGATCTAGGTTTGTTATAAGATTAGTAAATATTGTGTCTAGACGTTTATAGAATTGAGTTGCTGTGTTTTTTATAACTACGCCAAAAAATTTTGTGATTTCATAAGTTCGTCTTGGAAATTACTGACATCGGTGAAGGAGTACATCTTGATGCAACCTGGCCTTGTTTAAACTTATATTATAAAGAGAAAAGATTAGATTTTTTGTATGTTTGTTTGTTAAGTTTTCACGCTAAAACAGCTGAACGAATTTAGATGAAATTTGGCACACGATGACCTGCACCCTGATTGCGTAACACACGATCAATCGGAATCGGTTTCATTTTGACAGTTCAACAACATTCATTGCGTTATTTACGTGTTGGGCAGACAATTTTTTCGAACTTATGAAGCAATGGATTAGCAATTTGCTTCAAAATGATTCTGATTCCGATTGATTGTGTGTTACGCAATCAGGGTGCTGGATAAGAACATACATAATACTTTTTATCCCGATATTCTCACGGGATCGAGATTTATGTGGGTGAAACCGCGGGGCGGAGCTGGTAATTAATATACTCATAAGTCTAAACTTGTTAGGCCGGCTTAAGCTAGCGTGGTGATCAATTCTCGTACTTTCTCTGTATGAGAAAGGGCTTTTGCCCTGCAGTGTAATAGACTTGCATTATTACTTTTTTTGTAATGGCGGATCCGGAAATTGTACCCAATTTGTGAATTACTGTTTTAACTATGTCGTTAGTAAGGACTCAATAAATTGTACAGACGCCAGCAGGTCAAGCTACCCGAAACTGTCAAATTTTGCCAGTCAACCTTGAACCTTAAAACTTTAAAGATAAAGTTGAAAATCTATTAAAGAAATTTGACAGATTGTAGTAGCTTGATGTGCTGGCGTCTGTACACACGGCTACACGTCAAGCTATACAAAACCAGTTTGTCTTGGCCTCACTTTGTATGTATATTTTCTCACAATTAACGGTCAGCCAATACTGGTTTTGCATAGCTTGATGTGTAGCCGTGTGTACATACATTGTGAATTACCAATACTAATAGTATTTCTACAATGGACGCCTGCTCGAGGTGGCGTTCTGAAGTTTCTGCCTACTCCCATGGGATGAAGGCGTGAATTAATGTGAGCACACATACACCCTCACACACGCCCTCGAACATCCGCACACATACACATTCTTTGAGCACTAAGTCGTGAACAATATGACTAGCAATGATTCAAAGATTATGTCAGGCAAAGGCATTATGTCTGTATGGCATAGTATTATATCTACCAAATATTTCACGCACCTACGCATACAAAATCTGACGCCGGTTTCCCATCGGGGTAGGCAGAAACTAAAGAACGCCATCTGCTATAATCCTATAGTCCCTTTTGCATCGTATACGTTCATGCAACAACCGGGTAATGGCGTAATACACAAACAGTAGCAATGGATTTCATTTTGACAGTTCAACAACATCCATTGCGTAATTTACGTTGTTGAGAAGACAAACTTTTCAAATGAAGCAATGGATTAGCAATATCCTTTAAAATATGATTGAAAGTGACCAAATAAGGTCCTGACTCAATAAGGTCAAGACAGATAGACATATGTATATGCATAAATATTTAGATATAGATATTTGAATTAAATTCCAGCTGATTTAACAGAGAAAGTTAAGTTCAACCCATTGAAGGACTCTGAACGTAACACAAAAGAAGTTTTATTATTATTACGTCTGGGGGAGTTAAGTGCCCCGGAAAGTGTTAAACCCGTTGAAAGCCAAGTTTATTTAGATACCAAAATGTAGGTACTACCGCGAACCTGCCAAAGTACCTACCTATCCAGAATAATCCCGATAAGTACCCTTATAACCGTAACAAACGAGCTATCATAACATTTTATCCTGTTTCGTTCATAACATAATAATCCCTATCAACACTAACATTAAAGGTTATAGTCCATTAATTAGTATTAGCAACAACGTTATTCTTGGTACTGCGGATTTTAACCTGTCAAATATAAGCTTGGTTTCTAAGGAAAGAGACTGTTATAAAAATAATTCGTTTCGTTTCATTTATAATTAACGTTATTATTGTCCTCCCTCTCGAAGAGAGGCCTGTGACTAATTATGATTGTTAATCATTGATTTCTAATGAAAGGTCACATACAAAATGTCTGTCCAAATCATCTGCCTAGCCTAGTCTAACCGGATGTAGCTAAGTATCAGTCTTTTACATGGAGCGACTGCCTATCTGGCCTCCACAGCCCAGTTAATGAGTAATACGAAACCCCTTGGTAAGACTGGTTCTCAGAATGTCTTTCCAAATACGGAGCGTCTTTGAAAACTTAATGTCAAATACAGATAATAACAGAGGAACTGAAACTGTTTAAGTTTATTATTATCGAGAATAAATTCATGATGCTACTCTTTAAAATGTCTACGAGACTTGTGAAGTGTCTGAGCTGTGGGTGGGTATAGCACAGCATAATGCTGAGTGGAAGCCTTCTTGTCACATTCATGACGTGCAGCTGTCGACTATTTCTGTTTTGTGCTCGTGATTATAGATATATTTTACTATGTTTGTCTCTCCTTAATTTTAATCCATCCATAGGTTGTCTTGTAAAATTGTATTTATATTATTTAGGTATGTTCTGTAATTTGTATGGTGTACAATAAAGAGTATTATATTTTATTTTGTTTTTAATTTTGAAAATTAATTATCTTTTTGTATGCACGTGTTTCTGTGACAAATAAACCTGGTTTCCTTTTTTTCTTTTCATTCATTATGAAAACAATATTTAATGATGATTCCTGTAAGCATTATGAAAGAAATAAGTGCGGGCCGCGCCGCACAACGCGACGCGCGTCGCCCCGCGTCTCCGTAAATGAGCACTTACCAAAATATCAAAAACAAAACAAAACACAAGCGACGCCGCATTCCACAGTAGCACACAGCACCTCAACGATAAATTACCATGTTGATAAATTACCATAGTGTGTTCCGTTGTTAGGGTGCAGGGGATAATGACGGTAAAACCAGTTCTTTTTCTGAAGGCTCAGATAAAAACCGCGACTGAAAAATATCCAGCAGCATAAAATTTTTCGACCAAAAATTTTCAAACCTTTAAATAGAAAGCCCGTGACACACAAAAAGATAAACTAAAAGTAAAGGTATCGCTGGCTTCGGTAGATACAGTATATTTTGCAAAAAATTGGAACCATGCCGAGTACGTCCGTCACCTGTCATGGTTGACGGTGAAGCGTGGAACTGACGAGCCTGGTTTAGATCAACGTTGCGTTCTGACTTTTTTTTTTTTTGCTGGGTGCCTAACTGTCATAGCGTGATGTTATATTTATTTATTTACTAGCTGCGCCCCGCGGTTTCACACGCATAAGTTTCGATCCCGTGGGAATATCTGGATAAAAAGTATCCTATATTTTAATCCTGAGGGGCAATTCTCGTAATTTTAAGACCGTACACAGTCTAATCTCAGTCTCCATCTGTCAAAAAATACTTCTAATTTCCCTACATTTTGACAAGTCATTGACATTTGTTTGTCGCTGAGATGAGACTGCGAATAGATTTTGAACGTTTAAAATTACGAGAATTGGCCTTCTGATTATAAACCATCTATCTGTGTGCCAAATTTCATTCAAATCCGTTCAGTAGTTTTTACATGAAAAAGTAACAAACATCCATCCATCCATCCATGCATCCATACAAACTTTCACATTTTTAATATTAGTAGAATTTATTAGCCTATAGCCTGCCGCGAGAATTAGGCTAACATATCTAAAATATTTTTTCGAATCCGACCGGTAGTTCCAGAGATTAGCGAGTTCAAACAAACAAACAAACTCTTGAGCTTTATTATTAGTATAGATATAATAATTACCAATAATAAATAAAACAATAAGTACCAATAATAATAACCGTAAGTAGGAACACAATAACAAGAGTTTTGTTTTGTTACATGTGTTTCTTTTGTTCTCATTATAGGTAATTAATTTTTCTCTGACTACAGTGTAACGTTTGCGTTCAGTTAGTAATTATCTAACTTGTAATTTGTTGAAAATGTAGTGGGTAATATATTTGTTAAGTTATAATCTCGATCACTAATTTTCTCTTTCTTGTTAAATAATTTTATAAATATTAAAATATAATATATATATTTAAACATAAAAAAATGCAGTCCGCTTTTATCAGGAGCATGGTCTAAGCTACCGGTGGTTAGGGCTCCAGAGACAAGAAGGTCCTCACGATGTACTGCCTTCTGAATCAGGCCCTTGATCCAAGTTGTTCAGTTTATTGTTATTTCCATTTATTTTTTAATATACTACTGTTTGTCTTTCCTTAAAATAAAAATAAAAAGAAATTGTTATAATAGTATTATTGTTGCATGTATATTTGGTTACTAACATAATTTTTAAGTATACCAATATGAAATATATGGATCACTGTGTCCGAATTAAATTTAAAAAAATAAAGCTTAGGTTCACACTACCAAATTAGGCCATTAACCATCAAAACTAAACGACCGACTACTGTGACCCAGTGGAAGGTTCACCAAACTCTTGAAGATGTATTGGCTCGTCTCCAACATAATTGTTTCATTAGTGTCCGTCTGTCCGTCCAGTGCTTACTCAACCATGCTACTCTACGCAGCCTTGATTGAGGGAACTGGGTTAAACCGACGCAGTTATTCAATATGGTGTGTTTACAAATGAATGGTATCGTTTGTTTAAGTGTTAAGAGTTCTAGATCATTCAACACCGTTAAATTTGAATCGTTTTAATCCATAAAAGCGTTCATTGTACTCATCATTATGAACAACTTTTACTACGGGACCAACCCTGAAATTGTGAAAAAACTCGACATAAAGTTGATCCATACATTATGTCGAGTTATAGAATAGAAGAATAGAATAGAATATTTTTATTTTCAGACCGGAGTCCATAGGGTTAGTAACAAACAAACAAACATAAACAAACAAACAAACAAACAACAAACAAAAAAACAGCAAACATAATTAAATCTATGGATCAACTGATTCTTTTTTCACGATTCCAGGGTTGGTCCCGTAGTAAAAGTTTTAAAAATATGATTAACGTGTAAATAGTTACTACCCTCCACGGCTAACATGAACAGCGCGACAAAATTGAAAATTTTCATAAAAACGCACTTACAACCCTAGTAATAGCCTCCCGACCAATTTCAGTCACGGTGGCCAATCTCAACGGAGATTAGCCATGTTCGTAGGAGATGAGTGCACAAGTGTGCATGTAAACACAGGTGCACTCTCAGTTTCTTTACTCTTATAGTCCGATGGGACGGCAATCCGACACGACCGAGGAGAGATCAGGCGCAGGACCAACGGCTTTACGTGCTTTCCGAGGCACGGACTCCTCAAAACGCTGCGCTCACATCTATCCTACCAATTGAGACGGTCACTCTTCTTCCAAAATTAATGATCACATCCCTTGTTTGAAACTCGCAAAAAAACTACATCCCTAGAAAAAAAAAAAGTGTGTGACAAGCAGTTAACAATTCGCCCTAAAACAACGTACACACAGCTTCGGTAACTTTTAAGGGAGTGCACATAAATTAAATACCGAAACTTTTACGAAAACATTTTAAACTGTTGAAAAACAGCGCGGCTTCTGCCCTCGGGCATCCGTTGTCAGGCAGGCCCTTTATCTCGCAGTTTTATATCTCAATTTCCTCTTTTTTTAGACGGGATTAGGGTTGTGTACCCATACATAAACGCTGCCACATTCGGACGCCCGGAGCACTTTAAAATTCAATGGAATTGGTGAAAGAAATTTTATTAGCTCCATTTTTCTAGTTCGGGTAAACTGTTAACTAACGGGAGGAAATAGTTTTCGTTTCGGGGAATAAAAATAGTGGCTATTTAGAATACTTTGTCGGATTTTATAGCTTCTCGTTTTTCTCTTCATCATGTTTAAAATTACGAGATTAAACTGGAGTAGTTTTCCGTTTAGTACTTTGATGTTATCATTAAAGAATTCATGGTCTCCTGTAGAAACCTACACGATGAAGAAACTGATTATGCAAGATTAAGAATTATGGAACCATAATTCTTAATCTTACATAATCAGCCTATAATGTTCGCACTGCTCGGATACAGCACCCTAATTGCGTAAAACACGATCAATCGTAATCGGTATCATATTGACAGTTCAACAACATTCATTGCGTTATTTACGTGTTGAGCAGAATTTTTTTTTCAACTTATGAAGCAATGGATTAGCAATTTGCTTCAAAATGATTTTGATTCATATTGATTGTGTGTTACGCAATTAAGGTGCAGGCCTCCTCTCTGTGATTGGGATTGGGGTATAATCCACCACGCGGGCTCAGTATGGGTTTGTAGATGTTACATATCTTTGAATTTTTCGGTTCTAGGACATGCCGGTTTCCTCACGATGTTTCCCTTGACCATTTTGAGAGCAGTGGTGATGAAATTAAATACACAAAGTCAAGTGCCTGCCTTGGTTTGAACTCACACCTACAACTCGTATGTCGGGGCTGATACCACTGGGCCACCAGCTCTCACTAGGAACCATAGTGCAGCTGAATTATTTGTGGAAAATAAGCTGTTTCTATTCACAGCAATGTATGAAAACAAACCTCTTAAAGCCTTTCTTAAATAGTACTCCGCAATAAACTTGCACTTGGTTTTCAGGTAACAACAAAGATTTATCTTTCAATAACTTACAAGAAACCCATTTTCTATCTTCCAAACATTAATTTTCTATTCTACAATAAACCAAACTTAACTGGATAATCGAATGGGAGTGCTTTTTACTTAACATAATAACTTTTCATACTGCATTGTTGGTTTATGTTTTGCCAATAAATGTGGTAGAAAACTGTTGGTTAACTGTATTTTGTATTTACGATTTATTTTGATCGGTGTTTGAAAGCATGAAAGAAAATACATTTATTTAGCACATACTAAAAGACATACAATACACCAGATACACACATCAGATAAAAACAAAAAAATAAAGATTAATTAATAAAAAGTGTAAAGTCCGGTGTAAGAAATTAGCTGGAAAGTGTGCCTCATGGCTGCGCCAAAAAGGCCCAGTTTAGCAAAAATGCCAGACAATTAGTGCCCGTCGCTGGTTTTCAACTGGACCTGATGTGTGAGGTGACAGATGTAAACCAGTTTTATAGTGCAACGGCAACGTGACGTTTGTGGACTTTTCTACACAGCTTTTACTTATAGATAATGATAAATGATTTTATTTCTGTAAGTAGGTATAATCAAACACTTTTAGTTGGCGTTTCCTATCTGTTATCCGTTTTTACGTAACAAATCATAGATTGAAGTGGTGAAGCGTGGGTGCACTATAGGTAACCGTTAACTAACCCTTCACAGAATACAAGCAAGATGTTGTTGTTACAGGGTTCGTAAAAATCTGATATTTATAACTCTACTGTTTTTCGATTTCAGGGTTGGTCCCGTAGTAAAAGTTGTTCATAATGATTAGTACAATGACCCCTTTTAAGGATTAAATCGATCAAAATTTAACGGTGTATAAATTCATCTAAATTGCAATGCTTTAACAGGCAACTAAGTTCTAATAACCTACCTATTGTGATCATTAAACTGTACACTTAGTGCGCAATAAAGAATTTGAATATCAAAATATCCGATAGATAGTGTATGAAAAAGATGCGATTTTGATTCTGTATGTCGTTTATTTATATTATGTTTGGGTTTTGTTGTAGGATAAAACTAAGTCTGACTATTTGACGTTTTTATAGTAAACCCTATGCTACATGTTTGTTTGTTTTGTTTTTTTTATAAAAAACGTTGCCCCACACTAGGAATTTCTCCTGTATCGTGGGGGCGTTTACAAACATTTAAACTCCCATAAACAAACAGCCAGACCCGGAACAACTACTTGTAGGTCATAAAAATATTTGTTCCGTGCGGGAATCGAATCGATCGATCAATCGCTTAACCGTGCCGTCGTTATGGATATAAGGTTTGTACTTGCACGTGATTTGGTGATTCCCCGAAACTTTTGATGCGATGACCACTTCGGGTAAGGTGATGCAAATTGTAGCTTTTTATCAAGTGTTTTCTAGGGTAAACTTTGAATCTGCTAAATTTCTAGTTTTGACTGTAAATTATCCATTGCTAAAAGATTGCTAAATATATCAGCAAACCTTGTTGTTATAAGTAAAACATTGATTTTTGAATGTTCCCAAATCATCAATGTAAAAAATCTCTCCAACAAGATGAGCACCCACAAACCCGGGTCAATGGGCAATAAAAATATAAGGGTGTACAAGGAACTTTGGACAACCCTACTATAGGTCCCTGATATCAATCTGATCCCGCGCGGATGCCAAGTTAATGTTGCATAAGACTCACTAGCTTTTAAATATAAGTTAAAACATAACATTTTATAGGAACCAACTTATGAAAGTAAACAACAATTTACATACAAGGTATCGTTTTGCATTGTCGTCAAATTCAAAGAGCACTATGAGAGGTAACTATGTTACTGATTCTCGACACAAATCAATAATAAAATAAGTATTTTTTTTATTTTCGGAAATTATCGGCATGTGTTGGACACGCATTTTAAAACGCAGCCTGTGTGAGACCGCACTGTAACTGCCCTTTTAAACACACATAAAAACGCGGCCACTAAACAGTTCATTTATCAAATGAAATTTTATTAGAAAACATCCAATGTTGAAAACATCTGATGGTGGAAACATCGCATGTGCGTTGGATCATTTAGCTCCGTTCAAAATGGTTGAGTTGAATGGTGCTAATCTATGCGTCATGTTCGTGAACGGGTGCCGTCAGTAGGGACTAGTCAACTCTTTGCTGCCATGGCTTATTTGGATTTAATTTAATATTTGAATTGTTTTTTTTTATCTTTTCATTACGGACGCTTTTAACGTTCTGCATCGTTCTCACATCCATAATTTTGAACAAGAATGATGTAACCAATACTTTGTAACAATATTATTATGATTTAAAAGAGTGTCCATGGAGTTTCTTGCCCGTTCTTCTCCATAAGTACCTACTATGCTTTGGAATGGGCAACTAACTTCATCTTTTTGACTGGCCGACCTTGACAATTCAAAAGTGCCTGTAATTGGTTTATTTGAAATAAATAGTTTGAGTTTGAGTTTGATCCCGTGGGAATATCGGGATAAAAAGTATCCTATATGTTAATCCTGGTTACAAACCATCTGTGTGCCAAATTTCATCTAAATCCATTCAGTAGTTTTTGCGTGAAAGAGTAACAAACATCCATCCATCCATACAAACTTTCACGTTTATAATATTAGTAGGATTAATTAAACTACTTCCTCCTATAAGATTTAATCTTTACCATAGCTCACTAACACAAATTGTCTCTTGAATATGGACAGCGACTATAATCGAACATCTGCATCATATATCTTCCTTAATGTCCCAATCCCAATCGACCACAATGAACCAATACACGACAAATCATCTCAAACTTAACACACAAGCAGTTGAGATTTCACATCTGACATTAAGTGGTGACTAGGCATCATAACGGAGCGTCATAGTAACTGCATTCTGGAGCTAAAGCCTACATTAGCAGAATTGCTTCTCTGAGCGTGGCACTACGTGAGCAGTATGCGAGTAGGTACGTGGTGCGGGATATTTAGCAAAATATTATGTAGGTATGTGTGTGTATAGGTAGTAGCTTAGAGGAAGGTTGTTGTGAATTTTGAAATCTACAGGGTAATAGATATTCTCTGAATAGAATCATAGAATAGAATCTGACGGCACGGTTGGCGCAGTGCTGCGCTGCGTGTCACGGGTTCGATTCCCGCACGGAACAAAATATTTGTATGACCTACATGTATTTGTTCCGAGTCTGGGTGTTTTTCTATCTATAATATGTATGTATTTACAAAAAAAAAATGTATATAAGTAGTTTATCAGCCATCTTGTTACCATAACACAAGCATTAGGTTGCTTAGCTTGGGACTAGATGGCGCTGTGTGAAATGTCCAGGGATATTATTATTATATTATGTGGGCGTCCAAGCAAAAAGGGTCCACAAGGGTTCTCGGCATTTAGTTTCCGAGTTATAAGAAGTTTCGTAAAGTTGGGTGAAAAAATTAATTTCGCGATTTTAATGCTCAATTTCACATAGTATTTTTTTTTTCAGAATATCAACTTCAAATGTCTGATAAAAAAATATCTGCCAGTTTTTGAATATTTTTTCAATCCTTCCCTACTATCTATTGACTATTCTAGATACTGAATTTAGTCTTAACTCAATACTCCACTACTGAACCCTTTTTGCTTGGACGCCCACATATGTATACGGGATGAAATTGAAAACTTGCGTCACACCGAAATAGAAAGTGCAGTACTTAGGTACCTGTTACATAATCATTTTAGTGTCATTTCCCAAATGCAAATTCTTGAAGAAAAAGATAGTGCAAACTAAGTTATTGCCTTCAAGTAGACACGAATTACCGTTGTTCCAAAATTATTGAAATTTTCAAGATTTTGGAAACTAATAAGAGTATTAAAGTAGGTAGCAATTTTAGCGCGCGCCCGATAAGCAATCCATTAATCGCTGAATTCACAAAATGAAGCAAGTTAGCAACGCGTTTAATTAGCAGTATTTACTTACCTAATTTTGACCGTTCCTACGAAAATAAGGGCGCGCGACGACGCGACGTTGCCAAATCGCTCGCCTATCATGTTGTGCATCCCTTTCCTTAATGACGTGCTCTGAATTTACTTTATAATAGGTACGTTGAATCAGATATTTTAATTTGTCACACCTATTCAATTTCCATACCATAAAAATCACAGATATAAATATATTAATTTTACAAGCGGTGAGATAATGGACAATCTTATCGCTAAAAGCGATATTTTAAAGACAACCTTTAGATGTAATGCCTATTGGCGCCGATTCCCTTGTTCACAAACTAAACTAAATTTAAGTTCAGTGCATCTTTTTCTTTCTATTTAATTTAGAAAAGGACAGAAGATAAATATTAGTTTAGTCCTGTCAAATTAGTCAGCGCCTGACGTAAATTTGCAAGGGGTGAGATATTGGACAATCTTATCGTTAAAAGTGATATTTTAAAGACAGCCTTTAGATGTAATGCCTATTGGCGCCGATTCCCTTGTTCACAAACTAAACTAAATTTAAGTTCAGTGCATCTTTTTCTTTCTATTTAATTTAGAAAAGGACAGAAGATAATTAGTTTAGTCCTGTCAAATTAGTCAGCGCCTGACGTAAATTTGCAAGGGGTGAGATAATGGACAATCTTATCATTAGGAGCGATCTCTTAAAGACAACCTTTAGATGTAATGCCTATTGGCGCCGATTCCCTTGTTCATAAACTAAACTAAATTTAAGTTCAATGCATCTTTTTCTTTCTATTTAATTTAGAAAAGGACAGAAGGTAATTAGTTTAGTCCTGTCAAATTAGTCAGCACCTCACGTAAATTGACGTATTTTTAGTAGCCATATTTTTAATCACGTCTAATTTGTAAACGGAGTATCTTAATTTGATAGGACTAAACTCTATATTGAAATCAGTATGGTACGAGTAAAAACGACAGTAATGAATGAGAATTTTGCACCTGTATTTGCCAGTAACACACAGATACATTTCACGAAATTATAACAGAACTAATCGCATAGAAGGACAATCGTACTAAATAAATACCTAATCATCACTTAAATGTGCTGTTTTTTTTACTTGTGCGAACATTTAGCAGTGAGAGATCATTCTTCGTTCGGGAGTGAATTTATTTAAACGTAAAAAAATGTCTTCCAGTAAGTTGAATCTTTGTTATTTCTCATTAAAAAAAATAATTCTTTAAACATATTAACAATATCTCAGTAACAGAACATATAACTAAATGTACTTTTTTTGGTAAAATATAGTAGTACGTAGTTAATGGCGCCAATTCCCTTGTTCACAAACTAAACTAAATTTAAGTTCAGTGCATCTTTTTCTTTTTAGTTAATTAAGAAAAGGACAGAAGATTAGTTTAGTGCTGTCAAATTAATATAGTCCATAGACAATTTAGACGTGATTAAAAAGTTGGCAACTAAAAATACGTCAATTTACGTCAGGAGCTGACTAATTTGCGCAGGAACCCGTTGGATGCGAGACGCACAGAACCGGTCGAAGTGGAGGTGCTTGGGGGGTTGGCCAATGTCCAGCAGTGGACGTATTTTGGCTGAAATGATGATGATGATGATATGATAATTATTTTAATGGTAATTTGTTCTTCCGTAATATTTGAAGGATACCCGACCGGATTAACTGGTTTTTCCTATCAGGAAATCTCAGAAGCAGCCCGAAGTCAGAGGGGCAATTCTCGTAATTTTAAGAACGTTCACAGTCTGATCTCAGTCTCAATCTGTCAAAAATATGTCTAATTACCCTACATTTTGACATGTTCTTGACATTTGTTTGTTGCCGAGATGAGACTGCGACTAGATTTTGAACGTTTTAAATTACGAGAATTGGCCTTCAGGTATTGTGCACGATTGATAATTGGCAATAGGCTCGCTCCCTATTTTATTTTATTTTTTTATTTTATTTTAATAAGTATAGTGACAGACTACAGACTAAGACAATTCAGCACAGATAAGACAACATACAGTACATAAATCTGAAGTCCAATTATTACTGTACACAGCGTTCATTAGTGATAGTAAAGGTAAAATAATATGGAAAAGTTAATAAATGACGCTGTTGGAATTACAATTTATATAAAGAATTTATAAATTCATTAAAACTGTTCAAAAACAAGTCTACCTTAGGGCATATTGCATTATATTGACTGCACATTCTGGATAACGGATTGTTTTCAGAAAAATTATTGTTACTAGCAGGAATACTGAATAATTGTGGGGTGCGCACAGATCGGGTTGGTATTTAAAAGTTTATCTGGTCAAGTAATTGAATGTCAAAGGAGCCATTAGCAATTTTATGCAATGTACAGACGCCAGCACATCAAGCTACTACAATCTGTCAAAATTCTTTAATAGATTTTCAACTTTATCGCTAAAGCATTAGGTTCAAAGTTGATTGGGATAATTTGACAGTTTTGGGTAGCTTGATGTGCTGGCGTCTGAACTTAAATCACTAACCCATCTTCTTCATGATTCAACCCATCATTCATTATTACATGAGACTCAAATATGACTGGCAAAATGCGAGTGTTCTAAGGTACTGCCTAACACTTCGGGGATTACAGGCGTATTGTTATGTGTGTTATGGTACCCTGCATGTACTGTGGTCTCGACAGAGTTTCATCTCTACGCGTTTCATCGCATTTACCTCTAGTATAGGACAACATCCCCATCGCCCATAGTATATTTTGTAGTGTTTCATGTATTATTTTATGTTATGTATTTTTGTGGTGTACAAAAAAGTATATACAGGGTGGAAGGGTGAACAGTGGCAACTTTCAAAGGACGGATAGATAATCTTAAATAAAAAAATATTACAAAAGTTTTAAATGTATGTCGCAATTTTTTTTTGCGAATTTTATAGTTTTCTAATTCCGAAATTTTACGCGAAGTGACCGCACCCGACGATTACGCACGAAGCGGCCGGGGTTTCCCCCGGCCGCCGCGCGCCCGTCGGCGGGGCGGCGCCGGTACATGCGGGGCAGAGGCCTAACAGTAATGTGACTATGATTTTTTATTTTTCGGGATATTAGAAGAAAAACTTAGAAAAAAATAGGGTCATATTTTTTCAACGGTTTTAGTATCTACTCATGATACTTATGCACCTCCTTAAATATTGCCACTGTTCACACTAACAGCCTGTATAAATAAATATAAATGGGTTCGGTAGAAATTGCATATATAAAGCCAGAATTGTTCTGAAATAGTGTACTTCTACATGTTGTAACAGCCATTCAGGTTGGATCTCTTTAAAGATTTTTTTTTACAATGGCTTTAATATAGATCAAAGTGCTTTGTACAAAATTTTATTTAACTTTTAACAAATATTTTTTACTTCTAATATGTACAGACGCCAGCACATCAAGCTACTACGATCAAATTTTCTTTAATAGATTTTCTACTTTATTGCTAAAGCATCAGGTTCAAGGTTGATTGGGAAAATTTTACAGTTTCGGGTAGCTTGACCTGCTGGCACCCTAAGCGCTCCTGCACACGATGCCGCCACCGCGCCGTCGCCGCGCCGACGCCGCATGCATGTTCATACGCGGCCGGCAATGGAATGAATCAGGATAATGAAATAACTGGGAACGCGCGCGGTGGCGGCGCGGCGGCGGCGCGGTGGCGGTCTTCGCGCGACTCGTATGTACAGTGTAGTTGTGCGGCGTCGGCGCGGCGACGGCGCGGTGGCGGCATCGTGTGCAGGAGCGCTAACAGTACAGACTAAATAGAGGTCAAGAGGAGTTGCCCCGACTTACGAGTTGTAGATCGTGGGTTTGAACCCAGGCTGGCACTTTACTTTGTGTATATTTTTCATCACCACTGCTCTCAAAACGGTACAGAAAAACATCGTCAGGAAACCGGCATGTCCTAGAACCAAAAATTTGAAAACATGTGACACCTACCAACCCGCACTGGGCCCTCGTGGTAGATTATACCCCACTCCCTTTTGAAGAGAGAATGCCTGTGTCATAACAGTGAAAACATTATGTGTTGATTATGCGAATGATTGTGCTAGGAGTTAAAGCATTGGCATACAAGCTACTTGCATATTTCTGTGCAAATGCATGGCTGTGTATTCCTAGCTTAAAGCTACTGAATATGAAGATTTTAGCCAACTACTTGGCTTAAACAACTGCTGGCATAGCATCAAAAAACGCGGAGTGCGTTTGTGTCTCTTTTATCCAGACAAATGAATGGAGACATTTGACTTTATCACGCCTGAGAGGTTTATATATGAGTTTCGTCTTTATATAGTAGTTTATTCGTTTAATGGGGCTTTGGCTCCAGTTTTTAAGTTAATTTGTGATGTGCTTGAACAGTGCGAACAGTCTTCACATTTATTTATAGAAGTACTTGCTTTTGCCCGGGTCTTCGCTCGCGTTGAGATAGGATGTTATCACGAAAAAAGTATCCTATGTGTTAAGCTGAGCAGTGGTGTACTAGTGGTACAAGCCCCGACTTGCGAGTTGTAGGTCGTAGGTTCGAACCCAGCCAGCTTTACTTTGTGTAAATAATTTCATCACCACTGCCCTCAAAACTGTGAAGGAAAACATCGTGAGGAAACCGGCATGTTCTAGAACCAAAAATTCGAAGGCATGTGGCTTCCACCTATCCGCACTCGGCCCGCGTGGTGGATTACGGCCCACTCCCTCTCATAGAGAGGAAGTCTGTGTCCCAGAAGTGGGAACATTATAGTCTGATTATGATGTATTAATCTAGGTTATAAACTACCTATATATGTGTACAGACTCCAGCAAATCAAGCTACTACAATCTGTCAAATTTCTTAAATAGATTTTCAACTTCATCGCTAAAGCATTAAGGTTGAAGGTTGATTGGGAAAATTTGACAGTCTCCGGTAGCTTGACCTGCTGGCGTCTGTACCTTACACCCATTTTTGCGTGATTGAACAACAAAAGTCAAAGTCACAGTCAAATCATTAATTTCAAATAGGCACGTAAAAGGCACTTTTGAACGTCAAATTTCTAAAAAGATACGATTAATTGTAGTCGCCCCTTCCAAAAGGTAGTTTTGTATGGAGAAGAACGGGCAAGAAACTCCACCGTTACGCTTTTAAAAATGTTTTAAAATATTTTGTATAAATTAATTATATATGTTACCGGCCAAACCCGATTTTAGGATGAACTAGTTTCGCCTAGGCCAAACCAGTTCTCCCTAAAAACTGGTTTATCCTATCGGTAACAGGATGAACGAGTTTCGCCTAGGCTATACTGGTTTGTCCTATCACATGTAGGGAGAACCGTTTTGGCCTAGGCGAAACTAGTTCATCCTAAAATCGGGTTTGGCCGGTAACATATACAGGCTGACAGCGAAACTCGATGTATTCCTTGAAAGGCGTTTTACTAGAGGTTATTAGCAACAAATTAAGTCCAGTCATCTAGGGGTAAAAACTGGATGGTTACCGAGTTATTATGTCGGTTCTTCGATTTTTTAGAACTTTTCTGACTTGTTACCAAAAACAATTAATTATGAGAAAAAACTACTCCACTCCAAACATTTAATTTATACTTTTTTGAAAGTTGAAAAAAGAGTGATCATTAAAAAAAAAAATTACCATCCAGTTTTGACCCCTAGTTGACTGGACTAAATTTGTTGCTAATGACCTCTATAATCCCTTTTAAGGAATATGTCGAGTTTCCCTGTCACCCTGTATTATATGATGACTTAAAAAAAGCAATAAACAGGCAAATTAATTAAATGTGTTAGATACATGGTGCTCACATATTTACAAATTAATAATGTGAATGTAAATAAATTTTTAACAAAGTTTAACAATTTACTGTGTGAGTTAAAGCAATCACAGAATTTAAAATCAATGTCATAAAATTATAAATTATACAATTAAATTAGCAACCAGTTTGATTTTGTTTAGAAAATGAACACACAAACAATCACATGTACTATATTATATAATATTATTAAGATAGCTTCATTAAATACACATCAATCAGATTATTAATCTCATGTCGAAACCTCAAACACAATACATTCAATTAACAAAATTGATTTCCAACTATACGCGTACTATGTATTTGACACTACACGTGTTTCCTCATAAACCGTAGACTATGGAGTGTTCACGTCAATCGCAACTGACGTCTTACGACGAACCACCCCAGAATCCTCGTGTCTAACATAATCCCTATCACACGCCAAATTGACGGCCAGACGTTAACTTTATTGGTAAACTATCCCGGATCCTGGAACTACGGAACTCCGGAACTCGACCAACTAATTCACTAAACTTGAATATTTCTCCCCAATAGAACACTACATGCAAAGTATTTTACTTTTCATAAAGTTCTACTCAAAGGGGAATATAAAAGTTTTCAGCAAATCTGTTGGTCCCTGTACTGTGAATACTAGATCTTCTATTGATCTGAACAGTTTTGCGAACTTTTTATATTTGGCAGCTGGGAATACTTTCTTACGGAGAAAACAAATTTTAGTGACGATTGCTCTGGGTAGTGAATGTAATGTCCTTTTTGTGTACATCCATTTCGAGGGTCGTTAGTTGAAAATGTAATGTAAAATTGCCTGCGGTTCATTTTTGCCGCACTTAACTTCTGAGAGAGTGAATAGGTATTTAAAAATATAAATGCAATTTTATAGATGTCATTTTGGAGTGATGAGGTTTAGATTAGATTTTTAGTTAAAGCACTTTTTAAAACGTTTTTTTATGCTCGACTTTTTGGCAGTTCACTCATTAGTTTTAATTGTTTCTGTAATTATGGCATTCTAGCAGTTACTCACGCGTTTTCTCTAAATCGAACAAACATATGAGTTTACGTATCATCATCTGCCTGAACTTTTCCCAATTATGTTGGGGTCGGCTTCCAGTCTAACCGGAATCAGTTGAACCAGTATTACACATGGAGCGACTGTCTACCTGAACTCCATGACCCAGTTACTGGGTAATCCGATTACGATACCCCTTGGTAAGACTGGTTGTCAGTTTTTTTTACTTCTGACTATCCATAACACAAGCATTAGGTTGCTTAGCTTGGGACTAGATGGCGCTGTGTGAAATGTCCAGGGATATTATTATTATTATAACAACTGTCAAAGATGTAGGAACGACAGCCGGGACCAAGGGTCCGACGTGCTTTCCGAGGCACGAAGGGGCCTCAATATACAGTCACGGACCGACCTCGACAAGCATAGCTTAGCCTTTTAATCGGACCGTGCGGCGGATTAATTTCGCGCACTAAAAAGGGATGAGTTTTCGTATGTTGTTATCATAAAATCAACACCTTTCGATCTCAATTCAAAGAAAACAACTCTATCCACCCTGACTATGCCGCCGACACGAATATAAATAGATGGATCGTATGTGTCGATATCTCATTTCAGTAGGCTCATCTCTATTGAGATACTCTTGTCCTCTTGAAGGTAATTCAAACCGTCTAGCATTTAAGGTGTGACGTAACACCCGGCTCGTCTGAGCTCGAGAAAGGGGGGTTTACGTTTCACAGGATAGGGGAGAACAAAGATATTAAACGTATTGGGGAATGCTTGGAAAATCTTTTATTTTCTTAGTTATAGATAAGAAAGAAAGAAAATCGGTTTATTTGTTACAGAAACACGTGCGTTTAAAAATATATTAATAATATGAGTATATGAGAATATTTTGAGTATAAAATGTAAAACTTATTTATTATAATTACTATGACATCTACATATTTACATTACTTAAATAATATTGAAACATTTTAATTGTTTGACATGACATCATTATCATTGATCTCTATTTTTAATATAAATTATTTTTTTAAATGACTAGAATTGTATTTAATTTAATTTTATTAATTGCATTGCAATCCAAATTTAAATTATGAAATTATTATTAGTACTTTTATGTTATTGATAATTACTAATTTACTGCATGCGATAAGTATAACCAAGATGTAAAATCTAAATATTTGCACGGCAGAAATGCCGAATATAGTGAAACCTATAGATCTTAAGAACTTATGTTAGCTACCTATATTCTTGCAAATAAATCTATCATTCATTCATTCATTCATACGATATTCGAATAATAAAGAAAAAAATAATAAGACCTATTATCACGAGCACAGAACAGAAATAGTTGGCAACTGCACGTGGTGACTGTGTTAAGAAGACTTCCACTCAGCACGCTATAGGCAAAATATTAAACCGACCGACGTCTATACAGGAATCGACCAATTAGAACCGTGCACCTAGCTTCCGACGTTTAATATGTGCCCATGTAGGTTTATGTGAAATAAAATATTTTTATTTTATGTTAAGTAAGCTTTTTCTGTTTTAAGTTAAGTGTACATGAGAGCCGCAACGGGCCGCAGCGCAACGCATTTTCATACAAAAAGTGCGGTGCGTCTTGCCTGTGGTATGCGTTGGTTCATAGAAAATGTACAAAGGTGATGTAGGAGGATTTTTGCAGTGCTTTGCGTTGGGGTGAAACCAACCCCAAACTGCTTTTTCTAGAGCCCCCAATTTTTTTACTTACCTTCTATTGCAAATTTGAAACAGTATTTGCCACGATTATATTTAAACGTGTAATATTATATAGTCATAAGATAGGATATATAATTTTCGAGTCCCCTGAAAGTTTCAAAAGCCCACGTGAGGCGTTACCGCCCACGTTAAGAACCTGTGCTTAAAAACTAATAAGTACTATTCATGATATCTTAAACAGAACGTATCAGAATTACCTAATCTGTAACACAAACCAGTGCTAAATTAGCTCGATATAATACCTTACAGTACAGATGATCATCTACATAATATATAGGTTCCGTTACCAACCCAGGTGTTCCAGCCTTGTGTAATGCGGAGGTCATTAATGAATCGTTAATTCTGAAGCTATCTTGATGTGTGGTCGCAGTTCTAGCGGGTATTTATAAGAATTTTGAGCTATCTTTGGGTTATGAAGGAAGTAGAAGTACACGAATATTAGGTAACGTGATGCAATATTAAAACGATACTTAAATTTTAGGGTTCCGTATCCAAAGGGTAAAAACGGGACCCTATTACTAAGACTTCGCTGTCTGTTCGTCCGTTTGTCTGTCATCAGGCTGTATCTCAAGAACAGCGATAGCTACATAGTTGAAATTTTCACAAATTATGTATTTCTGTTGCCGCTATACTAAAAACAAAATAAAATAAATATTTAAGGGGGACTCCCATACAGCAAAAGCGATTTTTTTGCCCTTTTTTGCTCGATATCAATAATGGCAAAAGGTAGCCTAGGCACTTGAAATATTCACAAAATAGTCAGTTGTATTTTCACTTTAATAATAATAATAAAATTAAAATAAATATTTAACCCTTCGAGCGCGAGTCCGACTCGCACTTGGCCGGTTTTTTTTTAAATACTTCAGTCAAAACTGATTATGAGTCTACCAGTTACGGTTCAAAGGTATAGCCCTGTGACTGGCGGAAGAACAGACAGCGAAACCTTAGTAATAGGGTCTCGTTGGCACCCTTTGGGTACGGAACCATGTGTCGCGCAATCATGCACAAACTTCTAACCCCGTAACTAATTATCAGTTGTTACTTCAACTTTCGGAAACCTAACCCATGATCTGCAGTAAAATGGCGTAGCTATTGCGCTACGACCTTTACACCTTTCCGTGTAAAAATCACGCCAAACCTCTAAATGTAATTGAAAGCTGCCGATGCCATAGAAAAACGATTAGGTACATTGTTAAAAATAAATATTTTTCAATAAGGTTAGTGAAAATTTGAAAATTTAAAATTCATTATAAGCTTTTATACACGCCAATTTTTCCAGGAATACAGGGTGTTATTGACAGCCCTCCGTAAACTGATAGGGTGGCTTCAGTACATCATATTAAGATGACCGGTACATGTAATTTTTTCAGGAACATTAAGGGAATCCAAAAAACCAGATTTGTTCTATTACCTCACACGCAACGTATCGTTACCGTGGCAAAACGCACGTAGCGGACGGCAGTGCAGCGAGCTTGAGCGAGGCTGTTTTCAGCTGTTTTATTTATATAAATGGAGTGTTGCATACAGAGAACGTAATTTTACATTCAAATAAAGGAATATCAGCAGAAAAAACGGCATAATTTTTTTTTTCCTGAGAAAATTTCCAGTAGGATATGATTCAGAATAAGGAGCTGAATCAATCCTGTGTTTTTGTGGAGGGCTGTCAATAACACCCTGTATAACCACTAACTGGGCATTTTACAATTTTATGGACAAAACAGATTATAGATAGAACTCGGAAGTCGCGGCCGTTACCACTTAGACACCACTGTTATAATACCAGCACTGCTCTCCATAAGCATAAACACTATCTACTAAATACAATCTACCTATCTCCAGCACATAATAAGCTACAGTAACAGTTACAGCGACTGTGGAGCACAGGTGCTCCTAGTGAAACACGGACACCATTAACGAATGATTAATCCTGAAGCTGTGTGCCGTACATGGGTCAATGTGTGGTCTCAGTTGTAGCGGGAGAACTGCGTGCCTATTCACAAAAACTATATTCTATACTAATAATAAGGCTGAAGAGTTTGTTGTTTTGAACGCGCTAATCTCTGGAACGACCAGACGGATTTGTAAACATCTTTGCATTTGATAGTCCTTTTTTTGAGGAAGGTTAGAGGATATTTAACATATCGGTCAGACTCACGGTTTTGTACGCACAGACTCTTTGATGGCACGGTGGGCGCAGTGGTTAAGCGATTGACTGCAGCGCTGCGTGTCGCGGGTTCGATTCCCGCACGGAACAAATATTTGTATGACCTACATGTATTTGTTCCGAATCTGGGTGTTTTTCTATCTATAGTATGCATGTATTTACAAAAAAAAAAAAATATATATAAGTAGTTTATCAGCCATCTTGTTACCATAACACAAGCATTAGGTTGCTTAGCTTGGGACTAGATGGCGCTGTGTGAAATGTCCAGGGATATTATTATTATTATTACTCTTAGGTGCCGACCGAAAAGAAAAAAAAGTCAGAAATAACGTATAGCGAAAACAAACGAAGTAATATCGCGGGAGGGTGATGCGATGTCCCGCATTGGGATGGGGAACAAGAAATTTGACGCGAACGAAGTCGCGGACAGATGCTAGTATAGGTATAATTGTAATAATTTAACTTTAAATACATCTCTTGTACCTACTGTTGCATATACCCAAAAGCACAATGTTGTGCGCGCAGCCGTGAACAGCGATTTTTCACACCAAAAGAAAAAGTCGTTTCGCAGCAATAAGGCGGGCCCTAGACGATGAATTGTATGAAGACTGCGCAATGATTGAACAGACGTTTGAGCGAGTTTAATTTATTTATAGCTCCATTTTTTTTGGCAGAAAATAATGATGATGATATTTTTTTTTATTGCACCGTGTAGGAACAGTATTGGGCAATATATTTAAGCGTAGCTGGATGGCTTCGAACACTAGGTAAGTCTTTCTTACGCTAAAACATTGACTCTTATGCGCCGTCAAAGTTATTGCGTCAATATAATTGATAGCATGAGTGCAAACTTAAGGGGTTATTCAATATTGCACAAAAAAGTATTGCACAATGTTAGGTGTAGGGCCCGCCTAAAGTTGCTTTACTTAGTTTGATGTACAGAATGCGTAGATATCGGCTATGTGATGGGTTTTTGTACAACCTGTGTTGTTAGGCTTTGCTTTTGCTTAATGCAACTTTGACAGCTGCTTTTCATGGGCCATTCTAAATAAATCGTTCAGTTGCTCACAATAAGACTTAGATTCATATTTATACATGGCGACATAGAATACATAAACTAGGCCAAAGGGAAGTACCCTAAAGGTTTTGATTCCTTTGCGAGTGTCAAAATATGCGGCATAAACGGAAAATAAGCGCCCGTATTTTTTTATTGCGTTGACTTAGAGGTTTGATTTTTTCACTGCTTCAAGAGATTGCAGCCCTGAGTATTTGATATTAATTTCAACTTCATAACTCCACGCGTTCCTGAGAAAAAGGGTCGTCCCAAATGGATAACGAAGTGTTCTTATAAGGGTTCCGTTTTTCCTTTTGAGGTACGGAACCCTAAAAATGGGCCGCTTGACGCGATATAACCGTTAACGTCCATTAAAAAAGATAGTTGCGCATACTCGCAGCAAGCCTGATTATGATAGATGACTTGCTTCTCTTGCTTTGTGTGAAAGAGTATAAAGCAAAATGTGTAAGTATCGTAGCACGTGGCGTCCTGTAGTTTCTGCCGGAGGCAGGCAGAAACTAGGAAAAATCGCATTTTTTTTAAATAAAATAATACCAAAAGTTAATAACAATGCAACGGTTCAATAGATAAAAATGAGTTAGAAAATAAACCACTTTGTACACATTTTTTTTTGTACTACCATAATTATTCAATCAAATGCTACACCGCTGACACTGGCACCCCACCTTACCCTGTACAAATGGGACTTAATTCAACGAGGAGTAACACCATCTTATAACTATTTCAGGAATGCCTGTTTTGGTACAACAAAGTACCGCTTTGAGCGTGATTATCGCGCGAACACTAATCCATTGCTGGTTTTATGTAGAACCAGAATAATTTATTAAATATTTACCGAGCAATGGACTGACTTGTATGTTTTCTATCTGGAATTTCTCAAATTCCAGATTTATGCCCAGTTGATAGCAATAGGTTCGTCCTCTGTTAATTTAAATTTAATATAATTTATAAAAAAAAAAAAAAAAAATATAATTGAAATTGTCACAAAAATTTCATCATCTAATGCAAGCTTAAATTATTAAATGCCTCATGCTGTAATAAGTTTGTAACCATCACTATTATATACTTATAAAGGTGATCCTAGCCCGTAAAAGTGTTGTTTGTAATATTAGTGTAACTGTTACTTTATTCTAAGTATTACAGTTATGTAAATGTTTTATGTTAATAAGGATTTTTTCAAAACAAAACAAACAACATGGGGCTTAAACATACATATACAACGTGCCGCTACAATGGCGACATTAATTTATCACACGGGTGAGGCTAGTGGCCAGTATAATCTCATAATCAGCCTATAATATTCCCACTGCTGAGACACAGGCGTCTCTCTAAGGGAATGGGCCGTAATCCACCACGCGGGCCCAGTGCGGGTTAGTAGATGCCATAATTGTCTTCGAATTTTTGTTCCTGGTTTCCTCACGATGTTTTTCCTTCACCGTTTTTGAGAGCAATGGTGATGAAATAAACACTAAGTAAAGCGCCTGACTGGGTTCGAACCCAGGACCTACAACTCGTAAGTCGGGGCCGTTACCACTAAGCCACCACTGTTCTAACACACAGTGGCCACTAACCATAAAAAAAAATATAACAACATAAAATAATCGCTGGCACCGCTCGCCGACATCGCACTCTCTCTTTTCTTCAATTCACCTCTTTACACGTTATTCATTTTAATTCCATTGATGCAATGCTATGATCCGTGACCCCGGCAAATGACCCCACGCTACAGTTCTTTATGTACAGGTTGCTCCAAGATGATACTTTAGTAAATTATAAATAAATAACAACGTCTAATGAAATTAAAATAAACGTTCGTATAACGAAAACGTGAAACCGCGTATGTGTGTTAAATTAATGTTGCCATTAAAGCGGCCCACTGTATGCATATATGTAGGTACACCTCTATCTTACCCTTCAGGGAGTACTGGCGTTATGTTATGTTATATTATTTACCGAGCATTACTCATTAACATGAGCACGTCGAGTGCGAGGTGTGTTTTCGTGTGTTTACATAGCGTTATTTGTATGAACTGCTGATGGCTGTTTGCTTGTAGTACGTGTTTGTTGCGCAAGGTATTGTAATTTGATTGGTAGTTAATTTGTAATAGTTAAACGTTGTATTTACTCTAGTGACCCCCAGTGGTTCTATTACACAGGGTGGCAAATCAACAACCTAGCTAAGCAAGTTTTCTTTTTAATACCTAACCGACGTAAAATTTCAACGTATGGGGGTTCAGAATCATGTATTGAATCCATGTTTTCAGTTTGCGCATCGATGTCCCTGGTACCCTGTATACGCCACTGGTGTCACCTATTCGGGTCGGCATTAATCGCCATAGCCGGGCGGCAGAATTAAATAATTTTAGTAATTGGATCGTTATAATGTAATAATGTCGGCTGTTTTGGTAAAAATATTGCCAAATCAATTGTGCCAATCGAAATAAGTGGCACGCCTTATAAACAACGGTTTTACTTTGTAACTGCAGCCAAAATACCTTAATGGTGGGTTTTTGATTAAATGTCTCTTTAGATACATAACTATTATATAATAATTTTGACGGCACGGTTGGCACAGCTACGCTGCGTGTCGCGAACAAATATTTGTATGGCCTACAAGTAGTTGTTCCGGGTCTGGCTGTTTGTGTATGGGAGTTTAAATGTTTGTAAACGCATCCTTACAGGAGAAATTCCTAGCGTGGGGCAACGTCTTTAAAAAAAATAATATTATATATGAAAAAAAAAGCGTCTTGCTGTGTGTCTGTCTGTTCGTGCTCTTTTCACTCGACAACCACTTATCCGATTTCCGTTTCTAAGGGATGATTTTTCAATATACAGAATTTTTTTATTCGTGGAATAAAATTGACGGCTGACAGATTTTGTATTGGAAAAATCAGTCCTAAAGAGGATTATTTGTCCATCTAATTTAATATTTTTCTACCAAAACGCAAATTAGGAATACCTTAAGTCAATATATACTCGTAGCTAATATTACCACACGAATTTATGAATACCACCTCCGTTAGGTACTCATTAACTAACAAAATATTGATTCAAGCTACCGACGCAAGTATTGCTTATCAGATGACATGCAAAAATAACTTCTATGATACATTCAAATAGAAATCATTATAGGAAGTTACTCCATAATTTTATCTAAAATGTACACAGAGATACCGCAGTACCTTAGCTAAAATAACTTGAGCTCTCAGGTGAATTCCCTTGAGGGGAGATCAGAGCTCAAAGTAGACTGGTAATTAATCATTCATCAAGGATTTTGCATGAAAATGAGTCTCTGAAACGCGATATCTCAGTACTATATTAATACTGAAACCAGCTGTAATGATTATGTAATAATTACTTTATTTGAGAAATAAACATAGAATTATACCAGTTTTTCCATAACTATTAGTAAAAACAAAGATGGCTGATGATAATATTCATGTGGTGGACAACTGCACTGGTGCGTATTCCTATAATTTCATTTCATTTGTACTGACTCAAATAAATTATCATCTTA